>OX457148.1:12500-2412500 GCA_949752895.1 Dendrolimus pini
AGGGATACCCACTAAAACCCCTGGGTGTTCCGTCCTGCGCCTTATGCCAGGGCTACGTGTATGCGGTTTTCCCAACTCCGCTACCCTGGCAGGCGTGGGCCCCGCTCACTGGGCCTCTTCCAATGCCGGGGGAGCTACTCCCCCGGCGACGACTGGGTCTTTTCGGCGTGGGGCGGTCTGTAACTCGCCCCACGGGAAGAGAGATGAGCGCGCGCGGAACACTCGCGCTCTCATCTCGACGGCATGTGCGGGTGAGTGAGAACCTCTATGCCCCTAGAGGCCCCACCCGCGCCGCCCGCTTACGGTGGCCGAAGGTCTAGGTCAGACCTCCGGCGTCGGCGCGTCCTCCTTTGTCGGGAGCGGAGCAGGGAATTACGCTCACGCTCCCGTTCCGCCTCCTCCTTCGCAAACATGACTTGCTCGCAGAAGGAGGAGACGGCGTCCCATCCGGTGGAGCTCCCGACCATGGTGCGTACCACGGCCGGGAGCGAGGTGTCAAATCCGGTATGGGCGACGAGCTCTCGGCGCTGCTCTGTCCAGCCTGGACACTCCTGGAGTGTGTGCAGCGCCGTGTCCTCGTCGCCCGTGTCACAGTGGTGGCACCCTGACGTTGCCTCGCGGCCGAGGCGACACAGGTACCTGCCGAAGCAACCATGCCCCGTCAGGACCTGCGTCAGCCTGAAGGTCAGGGTGCCGTGACGTCGTCCTAGCCATTCGTGCAGGACGGGCCGCACCGCCTCAATGGTGGCGGGGCCCGCGCTGGGGCGTCGTAGGCGGTCTTCCCAGACCCCCACGGCTACCTGGCGGAGCTCCGACCGGCACGCCTCGATCTCGCGAGGCGCGGATCTGGTGCCCCTGGCCAGGGCCTCTTTGCGCCATACGTATAGTGACGCCAGGACCCTGGCTTCCAGGTCCCATGGGGGGGATCCGGCGAGTAGCGAGGCCACTTCGAAGGACACCGTACGGTATCCTCTTATTGCCCTGACGGCCAATATGCGTTGCGCTTGACGCAACAGCGCCGCGTTTTTGGCCGTCAGGCGGTCCGACCAGATTGGGGCCCCGTAAAGGGCCATCGAACGTACGATGCCTTCGAAGAGTTTTCGGCACGTGGCGTTAGGCCCCCCGACATTGGGGAGCAAGCGCGACAGCGCACCGGCTGCCCCCTTGAGTCTGGGGAGCAGCTGCCTAAAGTGTGCCGAAAAATCCCACCGGCCATCGAGGACCAATCCCAGGTACTTCATGGTCTCCCCGATGCCGATGCGGATGCCTCCTACTACGATGCTACTGCCTGGAGGTGGGCGGTTACGAGGACCGTGAAACATCACGGCCTCGGTCTTCTGCAACGCCACCTCCAGACCAAGACGCCGGATCCTGCCTACTATCGTTGACACCCCAGCCGTGCCTAAAAGACACGCCTGCCGATGGGTCCTCCCGCGCGCGGCGATCAGCGTGTCGTCTGCGTAACATACGACGCTGACGCCCGGGAGGACCCGACACCTCAAGGTCCAGTCGTATGCGATGTTCCACAGGAGGGGACCCAGAACCGACCCCTGTGGAACACCGCACACCATGGCTCGCCGATTCCAACCCTCGTGGACCGGGTAAGTGACGGCTCTACTATTTAAATATGCCCCGACTATTCGGCGGAGGTAGGTCGGCACCCCGAAATATCGAAGTGCCTCCATGATGCATGCCCAGGGCAAGGAATTGAATGCGTTGGCGATGTCTAAACTCACCGCCAACAAGACCTCGCCCTGGGAGACTGCGTTCTCCGCCAGGCTTTTCAAGCGCATGATCGCGTCGATTGTGGAGCGCCCCGTGCGAAAACCAAATTGGTTGTCCGCCAGATCCGGCCCCGTCGTCGTTAGGTGCTGGACGAGGCGGTGGACGATGATACGCTCAAAGAGCTTTCCGACCTCGTCCAGCAGCACAATGGGCCGGTAGGCGGACGGCGAGTCCGCAGGGCGCCCCTCCTTACGCAGCAGGACCAGCTTTCCTGTCTTCCACCGCTGTGGAAACTGGCCCTGCTCTAGGCATGCGCTGAAAAGCCCAATCAGTCGGGGCTCCAGGGCGTCGTAGGACAGAACCCACGCACGCCCTGGTATGCCGTCAAGGCCGGGGGCGGCGTTCTTGGCCTTTAGCCGTAGCATAGCCACCCCCAGCTCTACCCGGTCCACAGTGGGCACAGGGTCTCTTTCCGCGCTGGGCTCCGCCTCTGGCGGTGCCATCGCAGGAGGCATGTGCTCAGCCCGTGAAGGGAACAGAGCGCCAACAACGTCGTGAACGACGTCCCTGGGGAGAGACTCGGTGAGTGGGGGCGCCCAGGCACGGAGCTTGTTCCGTGCCATCTTGAAAGGGCGCCCCCAGGGATCCTGGTTGAGAGTATCCAGGAGCTCCCCCCAGGCGACGTTTTTTGCGTTACGAATTTCTATTCGCAGTGTTCTTCTGGCGCTTCTGTACCCCTCGTATAGCTGAGCCTCCACGGTCGCTGCGTCCGCTGCGCGACGACGCCGTCTTCTGTGGCGGGTGTACTGGCGGCGCGCGCTATTGCACGCGCGCCTTAGCCCCTCCAGTACGGGGTTCCACCAGTACACCTTTCGGAAGGGCTGGAATCGGCCCCTCCTCGGCATCGCCGCATCGCAGACGCCAGTGACGAGCGACCGCAGGTTTTCTGCCTCCTGCTCTACATTTACATCGGGAGCGTTCACCTCGGGCCCTGATGCCCAGGTGGCGACGATCAGGGCCTCCTTGAACAACTCCCGATCCAACTTTTGCAATGCCCAGCGCGGACAGTCACCTACCGGGGACTCTCGGGAAGGAGGGTCCGGATTTCGGCCGGAGACGCTGAACCGTATATAACGGTGGTCGGAGAGCGTCTCCACCTCTGTGACGACCCTCCAGTCCCGCACACGGCGCGCCAGTTCAGGGCTGGCAAATGTGACGTCTACTATTGAGCCGCCCTGCTGGCGCACACACGTGTGTACGGAGCCCCGGTTAAGGACTACGAGACCCTTTTCGATGGCCCATTCTTCCAGTGCCTCACCACGCGGACACGTACTCGGGGATCCCCAAGCCACGGATTTTGCGTTGAAGTCCCCGAGCACGAGCACGGGGCGAGGCCGGCTGCGGGCCACCACTGTGCCCACTTCCTCAATCCATCCCTCGAAATCGGCGAGCCTTCTGTTTGGGGAGAAGTAGCCACCAACGACTACTATCTCCCCGATCGTTGCCGCCACGTAGCCCCGTCCCCTTACCAAACCGGCTAGGGGAGGGCATGCGGCGGCGGTCCGGACAATAATGGCCACCGAGCCATCGAGATCCCCCGCCCAGTCAGAACGGGGGGGGATATAATAAGGCTCGGCGACCACTGCGAATTGAATATTCCACTGCGCCATGCTCTGCACTAACAGATCTTGTGCAGTGGCGCAGTGGTTCAGGTTTCCTTGGACCACTAGGAGAGCCATTGAAACGACTGTTTATTCCTCCATCCTAGAGGTCCCAGGCACCGGCGACAGCGATGGTGGCGGCGGCAGCGAACGAGGTCTAGGCTGCGGCCGCTGAGGCAGCGGCGGCAGAGAAGTGTTAGTTGCCGCAGCCTGCGTAGGGACTTTTTCCTTTTTCTTCTTTTTCTTCTTCTTCTTCGGCGGCTTCTTTTCGCCGCCTTTTCCTTTTTCTTGGTCCACCTTTTTGTTGGTGGACCTAGCAGTGGTGGGAGGGCCCGCGCTTTTACGCGCAGCCGGCACTCCCCTGCACATCCAGTGTCCTGCCGCTCGGCCAGCCGCACTGCAGATACTGCAATGGGGCGCGTTCTGGCATGTAGCGGCAGGGTGTCCAGGTTGACCGCAGCGATAGCAGTCCTTGCTGCGGTCGACAGGGGAGGAGCAGGCGCAGGCCACGTGTCCTGCCACTAGGCAGCGCCAGCACCGCTCTGACCGGCCCGGCAAGACTTTAATGTCTGCCGAGGCCCACCCCACCATGACTCTCGGTCTGTCCTTTAGTTTTATGGCCGCCGCCATTGGGCATGCCAAGATGACATAGCCCAGTCTGTCCGGGCCCAGACGCATGGGGCCGGAACTGAAGCGACCGGCGACGACGTCTGTGACCCGGGCGACGGCGGCCACGACCTCCTCCGTTGTGGTGCAGTCATCCAGGCCCGAGATGCGCACGTTCAAACATCTCTCGGGCCTGGACACCTTAACTTCATCCTCGGGCAGGACTGCCTTGAGCCGCGCGGCGAGGGCATCAGCCTTCTCCCCGCTATCCTTGCCAGGGAGAAGGAGCATACGGGCTCCCGTCCGCGCGGTCTTCAGTTTAACACTGGCGATGCCAAGATCGCCGAGTTTTATGTTTGCCTTTGCTTTCTGCATTACGTCCGCGTAGCTGATGCCCTTTTCCACTGCTGCGGGTAACAATGTGAGAATCACCGCAGTGGTGTTGGGCACCCGCAAACGCGGACTCTTTCTCGCCGGACGAGTCGGCGGTCTTGGCTTCTCTTTAGGTTGGGCAGTCCTGCCCGAACCACTGGGTTGTGCCGGTGGGTTCTTTTTCTTTTTCGGCTTACGAGCCACCACCGACCAACCTTCTTCAATCCTCGGAGGCGGCTCTGGAATGGAAGAATCCGTCCTGGCTGGCCTCTTAGGTCTTGGAGTGTTACCTTCGCCGTTGTTATTATCTCCCGCGCCTCGTTTCCTTTTAGGGGTAGGGAGCGCAGGGAAATCTTCGGGAGGGCGGTTGGCCTCTCTTCTCCCAGGTGCAGAAGTTTGCTGTGTACTCGCCCGCCGGGCATCTACTGCAAGCGGCGGGCGGATTCGCTTCTCTGGGAGAAGGCGGTCATCTAAGGCGGCTAACTTCGCGTCCATCATGGCCCCGAGAGACAGGGTCAGATGGCGCAACAGCTCGTCCTGGTCGTTAAACCGCCCTCCCACAACGGGCCTCGACGAAGGCGGTGGTGGTGGTGGCGGTGGCTTCGGCGTCGGAGTGGTCTTGGGTGGTGCAGGCCGGGGACGGGTTATCTCGGTCCGTAAGCTGGCCAACTCCTTCCTCAACTCCTTCATTTCGGCCTCGAGGCGCCGGTTGGCCGCTTCGAGTCGCCTAATTTCGTCAGACTCCGTGCGGCCGCGCAACACCTCGAAGGCGTCACTGATAATGCTCACGGAGTCGTTGAGGGACTTCATGAACGTCCCTTTCAACCCCCTGGGGACTTTCGCCACATGGCGAATAACTCCCAGGGCGTTGCGGACGTCCGTTTCTATGGCCTGAGCCGTACGGGCCCCGGCTTCGTCTGTGGTGGTGACCGACCCTGAGCCTGTAAGAAGTTCTGGAGCCCGTCGAGCGATACGCGCCTCCTCGGCGGCTCTAATCAGCTCGACGGTGCTTTCTTCGTGATCCAGCTCAAGGTCGGCGGTCCGGCCTGCTTTGGCCACGGTCTCTTTTGCTCGTGCCAAGCTGGCGGCCTGTTCGGTGGCCTCTTCATTAGCTCCCGCGGAAGGTGGGGACACCCTGCGGCAGGTTTTTGGCATCGCCGTCTCCTCATCGCTTGACACAAGCGAGATGCGTTGGGGGCCTCTATATGGTGCTGGCCTCCTTCTCTTTTTCTGCACGCGCCACTGGCTCGACGGCTTCGAAGGCCCGGCTTCCGGTTCGGTGTGTATTCCGGGCCCCGATCCGGAGCGTGAACGCGTTGGTGAGCGCGATCGCGTCGGAGAACGCGACCGCGAGCGCGACCCTGTCCTGGAGCGGGACCGAATGGAGAACATTGAGAGGTTGCTATCCGACTCATCAACGCCCCCACTCAAGGTCCCGCCCATGTTACCGCTTTGGACGCCACTAGCAGCGGATGCGCGGCCACTCATCCTGCTGCTGCTTCGCGTAAATGTTACTTCTCCGCCCATCACGGGCATCTTCTCCTTGGACAAAGTCCAGACGTTAGAGCGCAAAGGCGTCTCCCCCCCAGAATACGACGGGAGACTTCTGTCCTTACCATAGGTACCGGCATCGGAGCGAGATTCGCCTGCCTTTTTTTTTTGGGCGGCAGATCGACTCGCCTGGGGTAGTGCTTCTTGCTTTTGTGCTTCCATGCTTGATTTGAACCCCTTTCGGGGTTATTAAAACTACAATTGTCTCCTTTACGGGAGACCATCTGAATGACTTAAAACTACTACAGTCTGTGAGCGGCGTGCGTGAAGTCCGCCGTTTACGAACAACCCACACGCCGCCCACAGGGCGCTTGCAGCCGGGATAGCCCGCCCGGCATACAGCTCCAAGCACGCCAACTTAGCTTCGGGTGGGTGGGGAAAACGGTCTGCCCTAAGGGCGAGCAGATCGAATCCTCCACCCGTTCTCATCTGGATGATTTTCTTCGTCTGCCGCGGTGCGGGTGCGGTCGGGTAAAACCGCCGCCACCACACCCCACATCGCGCGACGGTGACGAAGTTAGAAAAGGGGCGGACCGCCCTTAGGCCCACTCCGTCGCCTGCCCGGTGATTGGCGAATGCCCTCAACGCCGGACCCGTCGCCGCCACATCGCGAAAGAGCCTCTCCGCTGAACGGAGAGGTGCGAGTGGCCCGTCGAACAAAAGGTAGGTGGGTGTTTGGGAAGGAGGGACACACAGGAACGATTTTAAGGATAGGAACGTAGGTGGGACACCACTGTCACGGAGAGAACGGGGGAAATTTGACAGTGGCCGCTCGGGGCCCCGGGGTCGCTTCCCCGTGCGCCAACCGCGGTCGGAGGGGGGGGGGACCGCGGGGGGCGCCCCCTGGGGGGAACCTAACCTAACCTAACCTAACCTAACCTAACCTAACCTTTTTTTTTTTTTTTTACATGGGGAAATGCGTTGCCGCACCGTCAGCCGCGCGGGGGATCATGCGCGGCCGGTGTGTGGGGCTCCCCGACGCCGATTAATCAATACGACCGGCGCCGGTATACCCACTAAAACCCCATGGGAGCCATCTTCCGCAATGGTGCCGGGGTCACGGTACACAGCGTGAGCCTTAACCCGCAACCCCGGCAGCGGCTGGCCGCCTCGTAAACAGAGGCGGCCTCTCCTGTGTGCGGGCCGGGGAATGACGTTTCCCCGGCCCTGAGAGGGTCGCGCGGCTGCCTCTCGCGCCCTCTCGCGGCATTAGTGCGGGCGGAGGTCTAATGGATCCCCCAGACCTCGACGCCCGCTGCCGCCCGCCCGTGGCTGTGATTTAACCACGGGCTTCTCCTTCTCCGCTCCCCGCGGCGGCTGGTGACGTTGCCGCCGCGGCCGCGGTGTTGTCCGGCGCCTTTTTCCGGCTGGCCTTTTTGCTCCTGGTGGGCTTCCGGGATCCGCAGGATCCCCCACCTAACTGGTGTCCGGCCGGCCTGCCCGCGGCCTCGCACACAGAGCAGTGCGGTTTCGCGGTGCAGGGGCCGGTCACCAGATGTCCTGTTTTACCGCAGCGATAGCAGAAATCGCTGCGGTCCACCTCGGAGGTGCATTTCGCCGCCACATGCCCGAGCTCGTGGCAGCGGAAGCACCTCTGTGCGCGATGGGGGAGGGCCTTCACCGTGGCTGAGGCCCAGCCCACCAGGAGCTTCGTTCCCTCTTTAAGTAACGATTTGGCAGCTGCCACCGGGCAGACCACCACCGTCGTGCCCGCCCCGTCTGGACCGGGGCGGACTTTCGTCGCCTTAACGCTCTCGGGAGAGCAACCGGTGGTCCGCGCGATGGCAGCGGCCACGTCTTCTTCTGTCGTGGTATCGTCCAGGCCAGAGACGCGAAGACCGACTGTCTTCTCAGGCCTGGACACACGTACATCCTCGGCATTGAGGACGGTGCGTAGGCTCGCAGCAAGGGCGTCAGCCTGGGGGGCGCTAGCGGCGCCAGGCACCACCAGCATCCGCGCCCCAGTGCGCGCTCTCTTGAGCTGGAGCCCGCCCTCAATGCCGAGGTCGGCCAGCCGTATATTGGCTTTCGCCCGGGACAGGAGGTCGAGGTAGGTGACGCCTCTTTCCTCCGCGCCTGACTGGAGGGTCAGTACGACTGCGGAGGATTTCGGCGCCCTCATTCGTGGAGCCTTCCTGCCCCTGGCGGCAGACTTCTTTTGTGATGGTGGGGGTGGTGGAGGAGGGGGGGGCTGCGAGGTCGGAGCCTGCGCCATCTCCCCCTTCTCTTTTTCCCCACGAACTCTCCCACCTCGCCGCCTCGCGCGGGTGTTCGGCGCGTCAGCGGCGGTCGCCGCCGGTTGGGTACCGGACGGCGGTTGGGCGGCTCTTTTTCTGGTCCTCTTCTTACGGCCGACCGTCGTCCAGCCCTCGGTCGCGTCTGCAGCCGGAGGATGGGGCGCCGGACGGGCACTTGGGGGCGATCTAGGAATCGCCGTCTCCGTTGATACCCTCCTCGATGGAAGAGGAGGGAATTCTTCCGCCAAGCGCCCTGAGATGAGCGAGGGGCTTGGCGGGGTCGTCCTCGGAGGAGCGGGCCTTGGCGAACTGGCCGGGCAAGGTGATAGTGCCGGCCTCGCAGGCGGGATTCGCTCCTCCAGGGCCGCAAACCTATTCTCCATCAGGAGAATTAGACGGTCCAGGTTTGCGGCCGTCGTCTGTGTTGGTGGTGGTATGGGCTCTGGCGGGGGTGGTGGCGCAGAGCGCACGGACCCGGCGCGTGCCTCAGCAAGCTCCGAGCGGATGCTCGCCAGTTCGCTGCGCAGGTCCGCGAGCTCCGCCTCCATGCGCCGATTCGCCGCACGGAGCAGAGCGACCTCCTCGGTGTCCGTACGGCTCAGGAGCTCCTCCGAAGCCTCCTGAACCGACACCACTGCCTCCTTTAGGGCTTTTTGCAGGGTGCCCTTCAAACCCTTTGACACCTTGGCCACTCCGGCCACCACCGCCAACGAGTCAGCAATCTGACGTTGGAGGCCCTCCGCGTGCTCCGTGCGCGACTCGGGGGGGGCCTGGCTCGCGAGGGTACCTCCGGTCCTGGACCTAGTGACCCTCGCAGAGACCATAGAATGGGCCCTCTCGACGATATCTTTCTCGCTCTGGAGCTCTAGCTCAGCGCGTTGGGCCTCCACTAACGCTCTTTTGGCGTCCGCCAGGCCCACGTACTCTCCTGTGGTGGGAGGACGGCCTCTGCCCCGCTTGGCATCCGGCGCCGAAGCAGCCGGAGGCTTGGGCAGAGGTTTGATGGGGGCTGTCCTCCCCTCGTCGTCTGTTGAGAAATCTGACGAGCTCTCCATTAGCTCGTCGAGCTCGTCCAAGGCCAGGTACCGTCGCAGCGCCTCGTTGCGCGCGACCTCCCTGGCCGAGTTGTCTCCTTTGGTAAGGGGGGGTTTATTGGAACCCCCCGCCTCGTCCGCGGATGGTTTTCGGGACGAGGCTGCCGAGCTGCTCCGCGTAACGCGAGGGGCAGCCTGAGAGTTGCCTTTCCCCTCCGGTGCCTTGGCAACCGGGGCCTTTGTTGGGGCCTGGACAGGGGGGGGCAAAGCGTCCTCGTCCCCGGATGAACCGGTCGAGAACTCGTCTCCTTCGTCGATTGGCTGCGACCGCGTGGTGCGGGAGCCAGATCGACCGCTCTTCGGTTCCTCTGCCTGCGATGAAATTGCCGAGAGGAACCGAGAGTAAAACGTTTTATCTCCGCCCTTCGCGGGCCCTTTCGTGTCGGGTTGTTTTGGCGGGCCCTTCGCGGGCCCCTCTCCTACATCCGCTACGCCCTTCGCGGGCACGACGTCAGTTTTTGTTTTTGATTTTTGAGCTTCCATTGTTGTTCCCACGAGTAAAAAACTTTGCATACATAAAAAACGGGGGTGGTCCGCAGTATCGACCGGGTTTGCCCCCCCGGCCTCAAAACAGCTCGCCCTGCGCCGCAGCTTAAGTAGTAGGGGATTTTTTATTGAGGTTTACTCCTCTTGGGCCAGCCAATTAAGGCAAGCCCCGCGGTCCCGTGTAGCCGCGAGACGTGACCACAGACACCACACGGGGAAACGCTCGGCGGTAGCGCCCAGTGACAGGACTCTCGCCCCACCACTGGGCCCGCCGCCACTGTCCTCGACGTCCGGGCGCGCGGGGCAGAACCGCGCTGCCCTCTCCTCGACGGCCAACGGAGCAGAGCTCAACGTTGGCAGTCGCATCGGAAGGGAGGTGTGTTTGGGGAGGAGGTTTGGAAGGAAGGGAAGGAATACAAGGATTTGGAGAGTGGATAGGTGGGACACCACTGTCACGGAGTGAATGGGGAATGTGACAGTGGCCGCTCGGGGCCCCGGGGACGCATCCCCTTGTACCGCTACCTGGACGGGGGGGGGGAGTCCAGGGCGGCACCCCCTGGGGGAAACCTAACCTAACCTAACCTTTTTTTTTTTTTTTTTTTTTTTTTTTTTTTTTTTTTTTTTTTTTTTACATGAGGAAATGCGTTGCCGCACCGTCAGCCGCGCGGGGGATCATGCGCGGCCGGTGTGTGGGGCTCCCCGAAGCCGAATCAATACGTTCGGCTGCCGGTATACCCACTAAAACCTCATGGGAGCCATCATCCGCCTGAGTGCCGGGTCACGGTATATCGCGCGAGCATAACCCGCGACCCGGCGGGCGGGGGGCCGCCTCGTAAACAGAGGCGGCCTCTCCTGTGTGCGGGCCGGGGAATGACGTTTCCCCGGCCCTGAGAGGGACGCGCGGCTGCCTCTCGCGCCCTCTCGCGGCATTAGTGCGGGCGGAGGTCTAATGGATCCCCCAGACCTCGACGCCCGCTGCCGCCCGCCCGTGGCTATGATTTATCCACGGGCGTCTCCTGACACGCTCTCCGCGGCGGCTGGAGTGTCCGCCGCGGCCGCGGTTTCGTCCGGCGCCCTCCGGCTGGCCAGGACCTTCCTCTTGGTGGGCTTCTTTGCCCCGCAGGGCCGGGAGCCCAGCTGGTGACCGGCTGGCTTGCCCGCGGCCTCGCACACTGGGCAGTGCGGTTTCGCCGAGCAGGGGCCGGTCACCAGGTGTCCGCCTTTACCGCAGCGGTAGCAGTCACCGCTGCGGTCCACCTCCGAGGTGCATTTCGCCGCCACGTGTCCAGTCTCGTGACAGCGATAGCACCTCTGGGTGCGATGGGGGAGGGCTTCTACCGTAGCCGAGGCCCAGCCCACCAAGAGCTTCGTCCCAACAGCGAGGAGCTGTTTGGCGGCCGCCACCGGGCAGGCCACCACCGTCTGACCCATCCCGTCTTTGCCGGGACGGACCTTCGATGCTTTGATGCTCGATACGGAGCATCCGGTGGTGCGCGCGATGGCAGCTACCACGTCCTCCTCGTGCGCATGGTCGTCCAGGCCCGAGATGCGAAGACCCACAGTCTTCTCGGGCCTGGAGATGCGCACGTCCTCGGGATAGAGTTCCAGCCTCAGTCGCTCAGCGAGGGCGTCAGCTAGGGGAGCGCTATCGGTGCCTGGAAGCACCAGCATCCGCGCTCCCGTGCGCGCCCTCTTGAGGCGGAGACCGCCCTCTATCCCGAGGTCAGCCAGCTTAATTCGAGCTTTCGCCTTGGAGAAGAGGTCCGCGTATGTCACCCCTCGGTCCGCCGCGCCTGGCTGGAGCGTCAGGACGACGGCGGCGGATTTTGGGGGACGCAAGCGCGGGGACCTCTTCTTCTTCGGTTTTGTCTCCTTTTTATTGGACGCTGGGGGTGGAGGAGGGGGGGGCTGCGAAGCCGGAGCCTGCGCCACATCCCCCTTATCCTTTTCCGAGCGTCCTCTTCCTCCTCGCCGCTTCGCGCGGGTGGTCGGTGCGTTGGCGGCGGCCGTGGCCGGCTGTGTGCCGGACGACGGTTGGTTGGCCCGTTTTCTGGCTTTCTTCTTGCTGACCGTCGTCCAGCCCTCCTCGGCGACGGCCGGAAGAGGAAGGGGCGCCGGACAGGCGGGCGGTGGTGGCGCAGAAGCCATCGACACCGCCGTCTCTACTGAGTCCCTTCGTGAGGGAAGGGGGGGGAACTCCTCAGCCGAGCGCCCAAAGATGAGCGAGGGGCTCGGCGGGGGTGTGGGTCTTACTCGAGGAGCAGGGCTCGATCTGGGGGCTGGCCCCGGTGAGGGGGTCAGCCGTGCCGAGCGCATCTGCTCCTCCATGGCCGCGAACCTGCTCTCCATTGCGAGAGTGAGTTGGTTCAGGCTCGCGGCCATCGTCCTCTCAATGCCTGGCGGTGGCACAACCGGTGGCGGCGCTGGAGCGGCCTGCGGCCGGGTGAGTTCCGCCTGAAGGCTCCTCAGCTCCTTCCGGAGGTCCGCAATCTCTACCTCCATGCGGCTATTCGCCGCACGGAGGAGGGCGACCTCCTCGGATGATGTTCGGCTGAGGAGCTCTTCTGAGGCCTCTTGGATGGCCGCAGCCGCATCCTTAAGGGCCTTTTGAAGGGTCCCTTTTAGACCCTTCGACACCTTGGCCACATTTGTGACCACCGCCAGCGAGTCCGCGATTTGTCGCTGGAGGCCCTCCGCGTGTGCGACACGGGCTTCGGGAGCGGCCCGGCTCGCAGGGGGTGGACCAGACTGAAGTCTGGTCACCCTCGCGGAAGCCATCGCCGCGGCCTGCTCCGCGATTTCCCTTTCTGCCTGGAGCTCTAGCTCGGCGCGTTGGGCCTCCGCGAGTGCCTTCTTAGCATCCGCAAGACCCACGTATTCCCCTGTTGTTGGGGGACGGCCTCTGCCCCGCTTAGTGTCCGGCGCTTTGGCAGCGGCCTGAGCCTTGGCGGGGGGTTTGGGGGCCGTCCTCCCCTCATCTTCGGATGTGTAGTCCGACGAGGTCTCCATTAGCTCGTCGAGCTCGTCTAAGGCCAGGTATCGCCGCAGCGCCTCGTTGCGCGCGGCCTCCCTGGCCTTGTTGTCTCCTTTGGTGTGGGGGGGATTAGTAGAACCCCCCGCCTCGTCCACGGATGTTGTTCGGGACGAGGCAGCCGATTTACTCCGCGTAACTCGGGAGCTGGTCTTGGAATTGTCTTCCCCCTCCGGTGCTTTGGCAACCGGGGCCTTTGTTGGGGCCTGGACAGGGGGAGGGTTTACGTCCTCATCCCCGGATAGGTCGGACGAGGACCGGTCATCTACTAACGGCTGCAACGGTTTGGTACCGGAGCCGGTTGGTTTCGAGCTCGGCGCTTCCTTCGGCACAGATATCGCCGCGAAGAAGCGCGAGGTGAAGCTCTTTTCTCCGCCCTTCGCGGGCCCTTTCAGGTTGGTGGTGGTTGGGCCCTTCACGGGCCCCTCTCCTACGTCTGCTACGCCCTTCTCGGGCACTGCGTCGGTTTTTTTATTTGAATTAAAACTTGCCATTTGATTCCCACGAGTACTTATCATCTTTAAACAAAAAACTGGGGTGTGGATCGCAGTATCGACCGGGTTTGCCCCCCCGGCCTTAAAACAGCTCGCCCTGCGCCGCAGCTTAAGTTTAGGGGATTTTTTATTGAGGTTTACTCCTCTTGGGCCAGCCAATTAAGGCAAGCCCCGCGGTCCCGTGTGGCCGCGAGACGTGACCACAGACACCACACGGGGAAACGCTCGGCGGTAGCGCCCAGTGGCGAGACTCTCGCCCCACCACTGGGCCCGCCGCCACTGTCCTCGACGTCCGGGCGCGCGGGGCAGAACCGCGCTGCCCTCTCCTCGACGGCCAACGGAGCAGAGCTCGACGTTGGCAGTCGCATCGGAAGGGAGGGGTATTTGGGGAGGAGGTTTGGAAGGAGGGAAGGATTACAAGGATTAGGAGAGTGGATAGGTGGGACACCACTGTCACGGAGTGAAGGGGGGAATGTGACAGTGGCCGCTCGGGGCCCCGGGGACGCATCCCCTTGTACCGCTACCTGGACGGGGGGGGGAGTCCAGGGCGGCACCCCCTGGGGGGAACCTAACCTAACCTAACCTTTTTTTTTTTTTTTTTTTTTTTTTTTTTTTTTTTTTTTTTTTTTTTTTTTACATGAGGAAATGCGTTGCCGCACCGTCAGCCGCGCGGGGGATCATGCGCGGCCGGTGTGTGGGGCTCCCCGACGCCGATTAATCAATACGACCGACGCCGGTATACCCACTAAAACCTCATGGGAGCCTTCTTCCGCCTAGCGCCGGGGTCACGGTACATGCGCGAGCTTAACCCGCAACCCCGGCAGCGGCTGGCCGCCTCGTAAACAGAGGCGGCCTCTCCTGTGTGCGGGCCGGGGAATGACATTTCCCCGGCCCTGAGAGGGACGCGCGGCTGCCTCTCGCGCCCTCTCGCGGCATTAGTGCGGGCGGAGGTCTATAGGATCCCCCAGACCTCGACGCCCGCTGCCGCCCGCCCGTGGCTGTGATTTAACCACGGGCGTCTCCTGAGTCGCTCCCCGCGGCGGCTGGAGTGTCCGCCGCGGCCGCGGTCTCGCCCGGCGCCATCCGGCTGGCCTGGACCTTTCTCCTGGTGGGCTTCTTGGCCCCGCAGGGCTTCGAGCCCAACTGGTGACTAGCTGACCTGCCCGCGGCCTCGCACAGTGGACAGTGCGGCTTCGCAGAGCAGGGGCCTGTCACCAGGTGCCCATCTTTACCGCAGCGGAAACAGTTGCCGCTGCGGTCTACTTCCGAAGGGCATACCGCCGCCACGTGGCCAACCTCGTGGCAGCGGTAGCACCTTTGGGGCCTGTGGGGCAGGGCCTCAACGGTTGCGGAGGCCCATCCCACCAGGAGCTTCGATTTGGCAGCAAGGAGCTGCTTGGCGGCCGCCACCGGGCAGGCCACCACCGTCTGGCCCATCCCGTCTTTGCCGGGACGGACTTTTGACGCCTTTATACTCCCTTGGGAGCATCCGGTGGTGCGCGCGATGGCGGCTACCACGTCCTCTTCATGTGCGTGGTCATCCAAGCCCGAGACGCGAAGACACACAGTCTTCTCGGGCCTGGAGATGCGCACGTCCTCGGGGTAGAGGACGGTCTTCAGTTGGTCGGCCAGGGCGTCTGCTTTAGAGGCGTCGTTGGCGCTTGGGAGCACCAGGATCCGCCCTCCAGTGCGCGCTTTCCTGAGCCGAAGGCCGCCCTCTATCCCGAGGTCAGCCAGCCGGATTTGTGATTTGGCCTTAGAGAAGAGGTTCGCAAAGGTCACCCCTCTGTCCGCCGCGCCTGGCTGGAGCGTCAGGACGACGGCGGCGGATTTTGGGGGACGCAAGCGCGGAGGCCTCTTCTCTTTGGCGACTGTCTTCTTTTTTGACGCAGGGGGTGGGGGAGGGGGGGGCTGCGAGGCCGGAGCCTGCGCCACTTCCCCCTTGCCTTTCCCCTCGCGTCTTCTTCCTCCTCGCCGCCGAGTGCGGGTGGGCTGCGACTCAGCGGCAGTCGTTACCGGTTGGGTGCCGGACGACGGTTGGGCTCTATTTTTGGCCCTCTTCTTGCGGCTGACCGTCGTCCAGCCTTCAGCCGTAGTTGCGGCCGGAGGAGGGGGCGCCGGACAGGCACTTCGCGGCGATAACGGTGCCGCGGTCTCCAGGGAGTCCCGCTGGGTGGGAAGCGGGGGGAACTCCTCTGCCGGTCGCCCAGAGATGAGCGAGGGGCTCGACAGAGGGGTGGGCCTAGCACGAGGAGCGGGGCTCGAGATTAATACCGGGCGCAACCGCTCCTCCATGGCCGCGAACCGACTCTCCATTAGGCGAGTCAATCTGTCAAGATTCGCGGCCATCGTCGTCTCCAAGTTTGGCGGTGGTGCTGGCGGCGCGGCTTCTGCGCGCGGCCGCGTGACCTCCGCCTGGAGGCTCCTCAGCTCGCTCCGGAGGTCAGCTATCTCTGTCTCCATGCGGCTGTTCGCCGCACGGAGCAGGGCGACCTCCTCGCTGTGAGTGCGAGCGAGGAGCTCCTCCGAGGCCTCCTGGATGGAGGCCACCGCATCTTTTAGGGCCTTCTGAAGGGTCCCTTTTAGACCCTTCGAGACCTTTGCAACCCCAGCAACCACCGCCAAAGAATCGGCAATCTGCCGCTGGAGGCCCTCCGCGTGGTTTGCGCGCTCCACGCGAGCATCGGGAGGTGCCTGGCCCACAAGGGGAGTTCCGACTCTATGCCTGGTCACCCTTGTGGTCGCCATCGATTGGGCATTCTCCGCGATCTCCTTTTCGACTTGGAGCGCAAGCTCCGCTCGTTGGGCCTCCGCTAGCGCCTGCTTTGCGGCTGCTAGGCCCACATATTCTCCTGTGGTGGAAGGACGGCCTCTGCCCCGTTTAGCGTCCGGCGCTGAAGCTGCCGGTGGCTTGGGCGGGGCTTTGGTGGGGGCCGTCCTTCCCTCATCTTCCGATGACGAGCCTGACGAGGTCTCCATGAGCTCGTCAAGCTCATCTAGGGCCAGGTATCGCCGCAGCGCCTCGTTGCGCGCGGCCTCCCTGACCTTGTCTTCTTTGGTTGGGGGGGGATTGGTGGAACCCCCCGCCTCGTCCGCGGATGGAATGCGGGACGAGGCCGCCGATCTGCTCCTCGTGACTCGGGAGGCAGCCTGGCTATGGCCCTTCCCCTCCGGCTGAGCCGGGGCCTTTGGTGGGGCCTGGGCAGGGGGGGGCAAAACATCCTCGTCCCCAGATAGGTCGGACGAGGACACGTCACCTGTAGCAGGCGGCTGCAACGGTTTAGAACCGGAGCCAGCTTGTTTGGAGCTCGGCGCTTCCTTAGGCCCAGATATCGCCGCTAGGAAGCGCGAGGTGTAGCTCTTCTCTACGCCCTTCGCGGGCCCTTTCAAGTTGGTGTTGCCCTTCTCGGGCCTTCTACGAGCGTCAACACCGCCCTTCTCGGGCTCTACATCTTTTGGGGGGTTTTTTTCTAGCAAGTCCATTTTTGTTCCCACGAGTAAAAAACAGGTCATCATGAATAAAAAGGCGTGGTCCGCAGTAGCGGCCGGGTTTACCCCCCCGACCTCAAAACCTCTCATCCTGCGCCGCAACTTAGGTGTTAGGGGATTTTTTATTGTGGTGCTCATCCACTTGGGCCGGCCGGTTAAGGCAGGCCCCGCGGTCCCGTGTGGCCGCGAGACGTGATCCACGACACCACACGGGGAAACGCTCGACGTAGTGCACAGTGACGAGACTCTCGCCCCGTCACTGTGCCGCCGCCACCACAACGTCGTGCTGGGTGCGTGGGACAGAACCACGCACCCTCTCCTCGACGGCCAGCGGAGCGGAGCTCAACGCTGGCGGTCGCGTCGGAATGGAAGGGTGTTTGGGGAGGAGGTTTGGAGGGAAGAGGAAGGAATACAAGGATTTGGAGAATGGATAGGTGGGACACCACTGTCACGGAGTGAAGGGAGGAATGTGACAGTGGCCGCTCGGGGCCCCGGGGACGCATCCCCTTGTACCGCTACCTGGACGGAGGGGAGTCCAGGGCGGCACCCCCTGGGGGAAACCTTTTTTTTTTTTTTTTTTTTTTTTTTTTTTTATTACATGGGGAAATGCGTTGCCGCACCGTCAGCCGCGCGAGGGATCAGCGCGGCCGGTGTGTGGGGCTCCCCGACGCCGATTAATCAATACGACCGGCGCCGGTATACCCACTAAAACCCCATGGGAGCCTTCTTCCGCCTAGCGCCGGGGTCACGGTACACGCGCGAGCTTAACCCGCAACCCCGGCAGCGGCTGGCCGCCTCGTAAGCAGAGGCGGCCTCTCCTGTGTTCGGGCCGGGGAGTGAACTTTCCCCGGCCCTGAGAGGAACGCGCGGCTACCTCTCGCGCCCTCTCGCGGCATTAGTGCGGGCGGAGGTCTCAAATGATCCCTCAGACCTCGACGCCCGCTGCCGCCGGGAGGGGGAGGCTGCGAGGATTGCTCCTGCGCCATCACCCCTCCCTCTCCTTCCTCCTCCCCCCCGCCGCCTCGCGCACACAGCAGCGTCAGCAGCGGGGGGGGCTTTCGCGATGGGGGGGGGGAGGGGGAGGCTGCGCCATCACCCCTCCCTCTCCTTTCTCCCCCTCCGCCGCCTCGCGCTCTCGGCAGCGTCAGCGGCGGGGGGAGGCTTCGCGATGGGGGGAGGGGGAGGCTGCGAAGGATTGCTCCTGCGCCAACACCCCTCCCCCCTCTCCTTCCACCCCGCCCCCCCCACCGCCTCGCGCACACAGCAGCGTCAGCGGCAGGGGGGGCCTCGCGATAGTGGGGGAGGGGGAGGCTGCAAGGATTGCTCCTGCGCCATCACCCCTCCCTCTCCTTTCTCCCCCTCCGCCGCCTCGCGCACACAGCAGCGTCAGCGGCGGGGGGGGGCTTCGCGATGGGGGGAGGGTGAGGCTGCGAAGGATTGCTCCTGCGCCAACACCCCTCCCCCCTCTCCTTCCTCCCCTTTTCCGCGCCGCCTCGCGCACAAAGCAGCGTCAGCGGCGGGCGCACACAGCTAGGGGAGGGTAGGTCGCCGGTCAGGCGGGCGGTGGTGGGGTGGACATCACCACCGCCATCCTTGACGGCCAGCGGAGAAAATCTCGACGCTGGCGGTCGCAACGGAAGGGATGGGTGTTTGGGGAGGAGGTTTGGAAGGAAGGGAAGGCCTTTTGGGATGAGGAGGCGGATAGGTGGGACACCACTGTCACGGAGTGAAGGGGGGAATGTGACAGTGGCCGCTCGGGGCCCCGGGGACGCATCCCCTTGTACCGCTACCTGGACGGAGGGGAGTCCAGGGCGGCACCCCCTGGGGAAGGCGGCACCCCCTGGGGAACCTGGGGGAAACCTAACCTAACCTAACCTTTTTTTTTTTTTTTTTTTTTTTTTTTTTTTTTTTTTTTTTTTTTTTTTTTTTTTTTTTTTTTTTTTTTTTTTTTTTTTTTACATGGGGAAATGCGTTGCCGCACCGTCAGCCGCGCGAGGGATCAGCGCGGCCGGTGTGTGGGGCTCCCCGACGCCGATTAATCAATACGACCGGCGCCGGTATACCCACTAAAACCCCATGGGAGCCATCATCCGCCTGAGTGCCGGGTCACGGTATATCGCGCGAGCATAACCCGCGACCCGGCGGGCGGCTGGCCGCCTCGTAAACAGAGGCGGCCTCTCCTGTGTTCGGGCCGGGGAGTGAACTTTCCCCGGCCCTGAGAGGAACGCGCGGCTACCTCTCGCGCCCTCTCGCGGCATTAGTGCGGGCGGAGGTCTCAAATGATCCCTCAGACCTCGACGCCCGCTGCCGCCGGGAGGGGGAGGCTGCGAGGATTGCTCCTGCGCCATCACCCCTCCCTCTCCTTCCTCCTCCCCCCCGCCGCCTCGCGCACACAGCAGCGTCAGCAGCGGGGGGGGCTTTCGCGATGGGGGGGGGGAGGGGGAGGCTGCGCCATCACCCCTCCCTCTCCTTTCTCCCCCTCCGCCGCCTCGCGCTCTCAGCAGCGTCAGCGGCGGGGGGAGGCTTCGCGATGGGGGGAGGGGGAGGCTGCGAAGGATTGCTCCTGCGCCAACACCCCTCCCCCCTCTCCTTCCACCCCGCCCCCCCCACCGCCTCGCGCACACAGCAGCGTCAGCGGCAGGGGGGGCCTCGCGATAGTGGGGGAGGGGGAGGCTGCAAGGATTGCTCCTGCGCCATCACCCCTCCCTCTCCTTCTCCCCCTCCGCCGCCTCGCGCACACAGCAGCGTCAGCGGCGGGGGGGGCTTCGCGATGGGGGGAGGGTGAGGCTGCGAAGGATTGCTCCTGCGCCAACACCCCTCCCCCCTCTCCTTCCTCCCCTTTTCCACGCCGCCTCGCGCACAAAGCAGCGGCAGCGGCGGGCGCACACAGCTAGGGGAGGGTAGGTCGCCGGTCAGGCGGGCGGTGGTGGGGTGGACATCACCACCGCCATCCTTGACGGCCAGCGGAGAAAATCTCGACGCTGGCGGTCGCAACGGAAGGGATGGGTGTTTGGGGAGGAGGTTTGGAAGGAAGGGAGGGCCTTTTAGGATGAGGAGGCGGATAGGTGGGACACCACTGTCACGGAGTGAAGGGGGGAATGTGACAGTGGCCGCTCGGGGCCCCGGGGACGCATCCCCTTGTACCGCTACCTGGACGGAGGGGAGTCCAGGGCGGCACCCCCTGGGGGAAACCTAACCTAACCTAACCTTTTTTTTTTTTTTTTTTTTTTTTTTTACATGGGGAAATGCGTTGCCGCACCGTCAGCCGCGCGAGGGATCAGCGCGGCCGGTGTGTGGGGCTCCCCGACGCCGATTAATCAATACGACCGGCGCCGGTATACCCACTAAAACCCCATGGGAGCCTTCTTCCGCCTAGCGCCGGGGTCACGGTACACGCGCGAGCTTAACCCGCAACCCCGGCAGCGGCTGGCCGCCTCGTAAGCAGAGGCGGCCTCTCCTGTGTTCGGGCCGGGGAGTGAACTTTCCCCGGCCCTGAGAGGAACGCGCGGCTACCTCTCGCGCCCTCTCGCGGCATTAGTGCGGGCGGAGGTCTCAAATGATCCCTCAGACCTCGACGCCCGCTGCCGCCGGGAGGGGGAGGCTGCGAGGATTGCTCCTGCGCCATCACCCCTCCCTCTCCTTCCTCCTCCCCCCCGCCGCCTCGCGCACACAGCAGCGTCAGCAGCGGGGGGGGCTTTCGCGATGGGGGGGGGAGGGGGAGGCTGCGCCATCACCCCTCCCTCTCCTTTCTCCCCCTCCGCCGCCTCGCGCTCTCGGCAGCGTCAGCGGCGGGGGGAGGCTTCGCGATGGGGGGAGGGGGAGGCTGCGAAGGATTGCTCCTGCGCCAACACCCCTCCCCCCTCTCCTTCCACCCCGCCCCCCCCACCGCCTCGCGCACACAGCAGCGTCAGCGGCAGGGGGGGCCTCGCGATAGTGGGGGAGGGGGAGGCTGCAAGGATTGCTCCTGCGCCATCACCCCTCCCTCTCCTTTCTCCCCCTCCGCCGCCTCGCGCACACAGCAGCGTCAGCGGCGGGGGGGGGCTTCGCGATGGGGGGAGGGTGAGGCTGCGAAGGATTGCTCCTGCGCCAACACCCCTCCCCCCTCTCCTTCCTCCCCTTTTCCACGCCGCCTCGCGCACAAAGCAGCGGCAGCGGCGGGCGCACACAGCTAGGGGAGGGTAGGTCGCCGGTCAGGCGGGCGGTGGTGGGGTGGACATCACCACCGCCATCCTTGACGGCCAGCGGAGAAGATCTCGACGCTGGCGGTCGCAACGGAAGGGATGGGTGTTTGGGGAGGAGGTTTGGAAGGAAGGTAAGGCCTTTTAGGATGAGGAGGCGGATAGGTGGGACACCACTGTCACGGAGTGAAGGGGGGAATGTGACAGTGGCCGCTCGGGGCCCCGGGGACGCATCCCCTTGTACCGCTACCTGGACGGAGGGGAGTCCAGGGCGGCACCCCCTGGGGGGGGAAACCTAACCTAACCTAACCTAACCTAACCCAACCCAACCCAACCCAACCCAACCCAACCCAACCCAACCCAACCCTTTTTTTTTTTTTTTTTTTGGCCAGGGGAAATCCGTTTGAGGACTAGACCGCGACAGGCACAGAAGCCTGGGGGATGCTCGCGACCTTGGTGAGATAGTGTGGGATTCGCCAGATCGGGGGTGGCACTAGCGCGCCCGGTCAGAACCGGTGCCACGCTATTGCCACTCCCCAGTTAGGGATACCCACTAAAACCCCTGGGTGTTCCGTCCTGCGCCTTATGCCAGGGCTACGTGTATGCGGTTTTCCCAACTCCGCTACCCTGGCAGGCGTGGGCCCCGCTCACTGGGCCTCTTCCAATGCCGGGGGAGCTACTCCCCCGGCGACGACTGGGTCTTTTCGGCGTGGGGCGGTCTGTAACTCGCCCCACGGGAAGAGAGATGAGCGCGCGCGGAACACTCGCGCTCTCATCTCGACGGCATGTGCGGGTGAGTGAGAACCTCTATGCCCCTAGAGGCCCCACCCGCGCCGCCCGCTTACGGTGGCCGAAGGTCTAGGTCAGACCTCCGGCGTCGGCGCGTCCTCCTTTGTCGGGAGCGGAGCAGGGAATTACGCTCACGCTCCCGTTCCGCCTCCTCCTTCGCAAACATGACTTGCTCGCAGAAGGAGGAGACGGCGTCCCATCCGGTGGAGCTCCCGACCATGGTGCGTACCACGGCCGGGAGCGAGGTGTCAAATCCGGTATGGGCGACGAGCTCTCGGCGCTGCTCTGTCCAGCCTGGACACTCCTGGAGTGTGTGCAGCGCCGTGTCCTCGTCGCCCGTGTCACAGTGGTGGCACCCTGACGTTGCCTCGCGGCCGAGGCGACACAGGTACCTGCCGAAGCAACCATGCCCCGTCAGGACCTGCGTCAGCCTGAAGGTCAGGGTGCCGTGACGTCGTCCTAGCCATTCGTGCAGGACGGGCCGCACCGCCTCAATGGTGGCGGGGCCCGCGCTGGGGCGTCGTAGGCGGTCTTCCCAGACCCCCACGGCTACCTGGCGGAGCTCCGACCGGCACGCCTCGATCTCGCGAGGCGCGGGTCTGGTGCCCCTGGCCAGGGCTTCTTTGCGCCATACGTACAATGACGCCAGGACCCTGGCTTCCAGGTCCCATGGGGGGGATCCGGCGAGTAGCGAGGCCACTTCGAAGGACACCGTACGGTATCCTCTTATTGCCCTGACGGCCAATATGCGTTGCGCTTGACGCAACAGCGCCGCGTTTTTGGCCGTCAGGCGGTCCGACCAGATTGGGGCCCCGTAAAGGGCCATCGAACGTACGATGCCTTCGAAGAGTTTTCGGCACGTGGCGTTAGGCCCCCCGACATTGGGGAGCAAGCGCGACAGCGCACCGGCTGCCCCCTTGAGTCTGGGGAGCAGCTGCCGAAAGTGTGCCGAAAAATCCCACCGGCCATCGAGGACCAATCCCAGGTACTTCATGGTCTCCCCGATGCCGATGCGGATGCCTCCTACAACGATGCTACTGCCTGGAGGTGGGCGCTTACGAGGACCGTGAAACATCACGGCCTCGGTCTTCTGCAACGCCACCTCCAGACCAAGACGCCGGATCCTGCCTACTATTGTTGACACCCCAGCCGTGCCTGAAAGGCACGCCTGCCGATGGGTCCTCCCGCGCGCGGCGATCAGCGTGTCGTCTGCGTAACATACGACGCTGACGCCCGGGAGGACCCGACACCTCAAAGTCCAGTCGTATGCGATGTTCCACAGGAGGGGACCCAGAACCGACCCCTGTGGAACACCGCACACCATTGCTCGCCGATTCCAACCCTCGTGGACCGGGTAGATGACGGCTCGACTATTTAAATATGCCCCGACTATTCGGCGGAGGTAGGTCGGCACCCCGAAATATCGAAGTGCCTCCATGATGCATGCCCAGGGCAAGGAATTGAATGCGTTGGCGATGTCTAAACTCACCGCCAACAAGACCTCGCCCTGGGAGACTGCGTCCTCCGCCAGGCTTTTCAAGCGCATGATCGCGTCGATTGTGGAGCGCCCCGTGCGAAAACCAAATTGGTTGTCCGCCAGATCCGGCCCCGTCGTCGTTAGGTGCTGGACGAGGCGGTGGACGATGATACGCTCAAAGAGCTTTCCGACCTCGTCCAGCAGCACAATGGGCCGGTAGGCGGACGGCGAGTCCGCAGGGCGCCCCTCCTTACGCAGCAGGACCAGTTTTCCTGTCTTCCACCGCTGTGGGAACTGGCCCTGCTCTAGGCATGCGCTGAAAAGCCCCATCAGTCGGGGCTCCAGAGCGTCGTAGGACAGAACCCACGCACGCCCTGGTATGCCGTCAAGGCCAGGGGCGGCGTTCTTGGCCTTTAGCCGTAGCATAGCCACCCCCAGCTCTACCCGGTCCACAGTGGGCACAGGGTCTCTTTCCGCGCTGGGCTCCGCCTCTGGCGGTGCCATAGCAGGAGGCATGTGCTCAGCCCGTGAAGGGAACAGAGCGCCAACAACGTCGTGAACAACGTCCCTGGGGAGAGACTCAGTGAGTGGGGGGGCCCAGGCACGGAGCTTGTTCCGTGCCATCTTGAAAGGGCGCCCCCAAGGATCCTGGTTGAGAGTTTCCAGGAGTTCCCCCCAGGCGACGTTCTTTGCGTTCCGGATTTCTATCCGCAGTGTTCTTCTGGCGCTTCTGTACCCCTCGTACAGCTGAGCCTCCACGGTCGCTGCGTCCGCTGCGCGACGACGCCGTCTTCTATGGCGGGTGTACTGGCGGCGCGCGCTATTGCATGCGCGCCTTAGCCCCTCCAGTACGGGGTTCCACCAGTACACCTTTCGGAAGGGCTGGAATCGGCCCCTCCTCGGCATCGCCGCATCGCAGACGCCAGTGACGAGCGACCGTAGGTTTTCTGCCTCCTGCTCTACATTCACATCGGGAGCGTTCGCCTCGGGCCCTGATGCCCAGGTGGCGACGATCAGGGCCTCCTTGAACAACTCCCGATCCAACTTTTGCAATGCCCAGCGCGGACAGTCACCTACCGGGGACTCTCGGGACGGAGGGTCCGGATTTCGGCCGGAGACGCTGAACCGTATATAACGGTGGTCGGAGAGCGTCTCCACCTCTGTGACGACCCTCCAGTCCCGCACACGGCGCGCCAGTTCAGGGCTGGCAAATGTGACGTCTACAATTGAGCCGCCCTGCTGGCGCACACACGTGTGTACGGAGCCCCGGTTAAGGACTACGAGACCCTTTTCGATGGCCCATTCTTCCAGTGCCTCACCACGCGCGCAAGTACTCGGGGATCCCCAAGCCACGGATTTTGCGTTGAAGTCCCCGAGCACGAGCACGGGGCGAGGCCGGCTGCGGGCCACCACTGTGCCCACTTCCTCAATCCATCCCTCGAAATCGACGAGCCTTCTGTTTGGGGAGAAGTAGCCACCAACGACCACTATCTCCCCGATCGTTGCTGCCACATAGCCCCGTCCCCTTACCAAACCGGCTAGGGGAGGGCATGCGGCGGCGGTCCGGACAATAATGGCCACCGAGCCATCGAGATCCCCCGCCCAGTCAGAACGGGGGGGGACGTAATAAGGCTCGGCGACCACTGCGAGTTGTATATTCCACTGCGCCATGCTCTGCACTAAAAGATCTTGTGCAGTGGCGCAGTGGTTCAAATTGCCCTGGATCACTAGGATAGCCATTGGGGAAATTTGGTTTTATTCTTCCATCCTAGTGGTCCCGGGCTCCGACATCGGCGACGGCGGCAGCCTCTTGGGAGGGCGCTGTGGCAACGGCGGCTGCGTAGTTGGTGGCGGCAAAAATGTGGCATTTGCCGCAGCAGTGGGACCTCTTTTTTTCTTTTTCCTCTTTTTCTTCGTTGGCCTTTTATTCGACTGCTGCGACTTTGAGTCCTTGGCAGTAGATTTATTGGCGTTGGGGGGGGGGCCCGCGCTTTTACGCGCAGCCGGCACTCCCCTGCACATCCAGTGTCCTGCCGCACGGCCCGCCGCACTACAGATACTGCAGTGCGGTGTGTTTTGACATGTGGCGGCAGGATGACCAGGCTGACCGCAGCGGTAGCAGTCTTTGCTGCGGTCGACAGGGGAGGGACAGGTGCAGGCCACGTGTCCTGCCACAAGGCAGCGCCAGCACCTCTCAGACCGGCCCGGCAGAACTTTGACGTCCGCCGAGGCCCACCCCACCATTATCCTCTTCCGCTCTTTCAGTTTGATGGCCGCCGCCACTGGGCAGGCCAGGATAGCGTATCCAAGCCTGTCCGGGCCCAGACGTATGGCGCTGGAATTGATACGTCCAGCGGCAACGTCCGTGACCCGGGCGACGGCGGCCACGACCTCTTCAACTATGGTGCAATCATCCAGACCCGAGATTCGCACGTTGAGACACCTCTCGGGCCTGGACACCTTTACCTCTTCCTCCGGCAAGACCGTCCGGAGTTGCGTGGCGAGGGCATCCGCTTTCTCCCCGCTGTCTTTCCCAGGGAGGAGAAGCATGCGAGCCCCCGTTCGCGCGGTCTTCAATTTTACCCCGGGGATGCCAAGGTCGCCGAGCTTGATATTAGCTTTAGCCTTTTCCATTACGGCCGCGTAGCTGGTGCCCTTCTCCACGGCCGCGGGTAGTAAGGTGAGGATCACCGCGGTCGTGTTGGGCACCCGCATACGCGGACCCTTTTTAGCTTTAGGCGCCGGCGGCCTTGGCCTCGCCTTGGGCTGGGAAGATCTTCTACCTTCGGGTTGGGTCGGTGGCTTCTTCTTTTTAGGCTTTCGAGCCACCACCGACCAACCTTCCTCCAGTCTTTGGGACGGTCCTGAAATCGCCGCTCCCACTTCCATTTCCCTTGGGGTTTGAGGGGTATTCGGCCCCGTCGAGTTTACCTGCTCCAAACCTTTTCTCCGTTTGGGAACAGGTAATGGAGGGAAATCCTTCGAAGGACGGCCGGCCACTCTTCTCCCGGACGTGGTGGGCGGCTGTGTGTTCGCCCGTCGAGTGTCTGCTGCCAGCGGTGGGCGGACTCGCGTCTCCGGAAGGAGACGATCATTTAAAGCAGCGAGCTTCGCGTCCATCATAGCCCCTAATGAGAGGGTTAGATGGCGCAGAAGCTCCTCTTCATCTTTGAACCGCCCTCCCGTAGCAGTCTGTGGTGGTGGTGGTGGGGGTGGTGGGGGTGCCTGTTGCCGTGCCCTTGGCTGGGGCACGAGAGTGGGACGGGCTTTGGCGAATTCCGCCCGAAGGCTGGCCATCTCCGCTCTCATGGCTTTCACCTCGGCTTCCAGGCGCCGATTTGCCGCCTCAAGCCGTCGAACTTCCTCTGACTCGGTGCGATTTCGAAGTACTTCGAATGCGTCGCTGATGATCGCGACCGAGTCATTGAGGGATTTGACAAAAGTCCCCTTCAGCCCTTTGGGGACTTTGGCGACGTGACGGATTACGCCTAGGGCGTTCTTCACGTCGGTTTCGACGGCTTGAGACGTTCTGGATTCCATTTCGTCAGGTCCGGGAACCGATTGGCCGAGGAGCTCCGGAGCCCGTCGAGCGATACGCGCCTCTTCGGCAGCTCTAATCAGCTCGACGGTGCTTTCCTCATGATCTTGATTTCTTGATTCCTCAAGATCCCGGCGGCCGGTCTGGGCTACGGCCTCCCTGGCTCGTGCCAGACTGGCAGATTCTTCTATTGCTCCCGTAGAAGGTGGGGACACCCTACGGGAGGATTTGGATGCCACTGTCTCCTCATCGCTGGAGACCAGCGAAATCCTCTGGGGGCCTCGATATGGAGCGGGCCTCCTCCGCTTCTTCTGGACGCGCCAACTCGACGGGTGTGAGGATCCGGCTTCCGGCTCCGTACGTATGCCGGGTCCCGATTCCGAGCGTGAGCGCGTCGGTGATCTCGAGCGAGATCTCGATCTCGACCTAGAGCGGGACCGAATGGAGAACATCGAGAGGTTACTGTCAGACGACTCTGCGACAGCTCCACTCAAGGCCCCGCTCTGGTTGCCGCTTTTGACGCCACTTGCAGCAGAAGTGCGGCCGCTCATTCTGCTGCTACTGCGTGAAAAAACTACTTCGCCGCCCATCACGGGCATCTTCTCTTTGGACAAAGTCCACGTAGAGCGCAAGGACGTTCCCCCCCCAGAATACGATGGGGAACAGCTGACCTTACCATAGGTACCGGCATCGGTGCAGGATTCGCCTCCCTTTTTTTTTGTGGCGGAAGATCGACCTGCCTGGGGTAGCTTCTCTTGTTCTTGTGCTTGCATGTTAATTTTTTTTTTGAACTCCGAAGAGTTATTAAAGCTAAAATTGTCTCCTTTACGGGAGACCATCTGAATGACTTAAAACTAAACTAAACTAAAAGTCTGTGAGCGGCGTGCGTGAAGTCCGCCGTTTACGAACAACCCACACGCCGCCCACAGGGCGCTTGCAGCCGGGATAGCCCGCCCGGCATACAGCTCCAAGCACGCCGACTTAGCTTCGGGTGGGTGGGGAAAACAGTCTGCCCTAAGGGCGAGCAGATCGGATCCTCCACCCGTTGTCGTCTGAATGATATTCTTCATCCGCGGTGCGGGTGCGGTCGGGTGAAACCGCCGCCACCACACCCTGCATCGCGCAACGGTGGCGAAGTTTGTAAAGGGGCGGACCGCCCTTAGGCCCACTCCGTCGCCTGCCCGGTAATTGGCAAATGCCCTCAACGCCGGACCCGTCGCCGCCACATCGCGAAAGAGCCTCTCCGCTGAACGGAGAGGTGCGAGTGGCCCGTCGAACAAAGGGTAGGTGGGTGTTTGGGAAGGAGGGACACACAGGAACCATTTTAAGGATGGGAACGTAGGTGGGACACCACTGTCACGGAGAGAACGGGGGAAATGTGACAGTGGTCGCTCGGGGCCCCGGGGTCGCTTCCCCGTGCGCCAACCGCGGTCGGAGGGGGGGGGGGGGGACCGCGGGGGGCGCCCCCTGGGGGAAACCCATTTTTTTTTTTTTTTTTTTTTTTTTTTTTTTTTTTTTTTTTTTTGATAACGCAGGGGGAATGTCTTTGGACACCATCCTCGGGTCCTTCGGGGGAAGGGCCAAAATGCAGGCATAAGGCCTGCATCGAGGGTGTGTGGGACTCTCAGCGACCGGTTCTCCACGCTCGCTTCTAGAACGAAGCTGTCGCGAGAAACGGCCACCAAACTACCCACTAAACCTAAACCTGCGCCCCATTTATAGCGCTTTTACGGGGCGTCACGGGATCTCGTACAGAGTAACTGCACCATGACGCCCCTACGCTCTGTAATTGGGTCACCCCGGGGAGCAGGGCGACCCACTTCGTACAGCAGGGGGGGGAAGTCCACTGTCACCCCCGTAACAGCGGCCCCCTGTGACGGTATCTATGGGAGGAGAAGATGCGCGTAGCGGCGCCTGCGACCGCCGGCCCGCCTCCTGCGGACGGGGTCCGCATACGCGTCCTCCTCCCTCACTCTTTCAGCGGCCTCCTTCTGCGACATGACGGATTCGCAGAAGGAGGAAACCGCAAGCCAAGAATGTTGACCCTGGAGCATCGCTTCGACCATGCTATGAAGTGAGCTCACAGGGCCAACAACGTTCTCTAGGAGGGCCCTCTGGGGCCCCCAAGCGGCGCACTCCACGAGCGTGTGAAACGCCGTGTCTTGAAGTGCGCCGCACTCGTGGCAAGACGGGGAAGGTTCCCGCCCCACTATTTGGTGTAGATACTTACCAAAGCAGCCGTGCCCGGTAAGTATCTGCACCATCCTGAACGTCAGGGTCCCGTATTTCCGGGAGACCCAGCGAGCCAAGTGGGGTCGGATCGCCTCCACCGTCACGATTCCAGCTTCTGGGGACCCCAGGTCCCTCTGCCAAGAGCGGATCAGGGCCTCGGTCGCCTGGGCCCTAATCAATGTACTTTCTGCCGGGCATGGCACCTCTCCTCTCGCCCGTGCATCCTGCCGGGAGCGGTACACTGCTGCGAGCACCTCCGCCTGGAGATTCCAGGGCGGATCACCCGCCAGCAGTGTCGCCGCCGTCCACGACACAGTGCGGTACCCCCGGATGGACCTCACCGCCAGGACCCTCTGGGCTCGCCTCAGCAGAGTCCTGTTTTGCCGGTGAAGTGCATGGATCCATACAGGGGCCCCGTACAATGCCATACTCCGGAGGATGTCAGCGTACAACTTCCTTGTCGCCGCGCCCGGCCCTCCCACATTCGGAAGAAGTCTGGCCAGGGCGGCAGCGGATTTAATTAACCTCGGGACGAGCTGGGTGAAATGGGCCCCGAAGTTCCATTTGCCATCCAATACAAGCCCCAGATATTTCATCTGGGGCTTGACCGCTACCGCAACACCTTGGACGACGATGCGCGCGTCCCGGGGTGCACGTCTATGTGGTCTATGGAACATGAGGGCTTCCGTTTTTTCGGGGGAGACCCTCAAGCCAAGACGCCGGATTCGTTCGACCACCAACGCCGTTCCGGCGTCGGCAAGTGCCATAGACTCTTCATAGGTTCCACCCCGGGCCGTGACGAGGGTGTCGTCTGCAAAGCAGAGCACCCCCATCCCGGGCAGGACTGGCTCGCGAAGGAGCCAGTCGAAGCCAATGTTCCACAGGATCGGACCCAGCACCGACCCTTGTGGAACGCCGCACGCGACGCGTCGTCTTCCTATAACCTGGCCAGCTCGGCCGCCCTCCCAGAGGATGTACCTGTCCTGGAGGTAGGCCTCCAACAGCCTCGTGAGATACGGGGGAACTCCGTGAGACAGAAGTCCCGCCCTTATTGTCTCGTGAGGGAGGCTGTTGAAGGCATTCTTGATATCAAGAGAGACCGCCAGGACGGACTCCTTCATGTGATGCCCCTCTCTAGTAAGGCTCCGTAGCGCGTTCAGGGCGTCCAGTGTCGAACGTCCCACCCTGAAACCATATTGAGCCTCAGAGAGACCAGGCCCATTTGTGTCCAGATGACGAACGAGGCGGCTGGCAAGGACCTTCTCAAAGACCTTGGCCGCCTCGTTGAGCAAGATGATGGGCCTGTAGGCAGATGGATCGTCGGGAGGGCGACCCTCCTTTGGAAGCAGGCATAGCCGGCCCTCCTTCCACTGCTTCGGGAACACGCCTGATCTGATACAGGCATTGAAAAGTTCCCGAAGCTGGCCGCGTAGGTGCTTAGCGGCCAGGAAGAGGACTCGACCCGGGACCCCGTCAGGTCCCGGCGCTGTCTTCCGGTCACGGAGGCGCTCCAGGGCCACTTCTAATTCTTCTTCAGAGAGGAGGGGAGGATCCGTCTCCGAATGAACGGGTTGTGGAGGATTCATTTCCGGGGGAGTGAAGGCTCCCGGTTCCGGGAAGAGTCCGTCTATAACGGTGTTGAGGACCCCCTCTTCGAGAGATGCCGTGACTGGGATGGTGCATGCTCGCATCTTTTTACGGGCCATCCGGTACGGACGCCCCCAGGGGTCCCCATCGAGGCTCTTTAGCATTTCTTCCCGGCACCGGGTCTTCGACTGGATGATGGCCATTCTAAGAGCCTTTTTGGCAGCCCGATATTCCCCGATAAGACGATTTTCCTCCACATAGTCCGGAGGTAGTCGGCTCCGACGGCGTTTGAGGGACCGGCGTGCTCTGAAGGCTGCCTCCCTCAGGTCCCCGATCTCAGCGGTCCACCAATAGACCGCCTTACGCTGTGGAGGCCGATGCGACCGAGGCATCGCAGCATCACAAACCCTAACGAGGGTTCTGCACATGCGCTCTGTCAGTACCTCCGGATCCCCGGAACTAACTGGATTGACCCAGCTCTGGACGATTGCCATTTCCTCAGCTAGCTCTGAATCGAGCCGGCTGAGGGCCCAGCGCGGAAACCGGTCATGCCCCTGTGGCGGAACCGAGATCGTGCTCGGAGGAGAGGAGATCTCGAATCTGATGTATCGGTGGTCAGAGAGAGACTCCACCTCCTCCACGACTCTCCATCCGTCCACCCTGCTTGCGATCGCGTGGGTGACGAACGACAGGTCTATTACGGAACCACCCCGCGCTCGCACGCAGGTGTGGACCGCTCCTCGGTTTAGCAGCGATAGGCCGGATTGGAGCGCCCACGCTTCAACGGCCCGTCCCCTCGCATTGGTGGCGGCGTTTCCCCAGGAACGGGATTTGGCATTAAAATCGCCGAGGACGAAGGTCGACATCGGCGACAGCCTGATCACGGCGGCCCTGACGGAATCTAAGAAGGACTCAAACTCCGCCAGGGGACGGTTGGGGGAGAAGTACACGCCTATGATGGCGTGCTGACCCCAACCTGCCACCGCGTAACCCCGTCCCCTCTCTATGATAGAGATTGGGGTGCCACAGCCCGATGTGGCGACCACCGCCACCGTTTTGTCCAGGTCCCCGACCCAACCCAACCCAACCCAAATCTGTTACATACCATCAACGGTTCTTATTATCTTATTATTATTGTGCATATTGTAGCACGTTTCATTATCGTACAGCGACATCTATCGGTATAGTATGTAAGTATTTATTTGTAAGTTTTGTTTATTTATTTATTTATTTAAGAGAGAATGAGAATGAGCAAGATTGGTGGGCATGATAGGTTCCGAGGTCGGTTACTCTACTCTGCCAGACTGGACAAGGACATCAGGTTATATATATGTATGTTTACATGTCGGCGGCGAATAATCCGGGATATACACTATATTATATATTAATATATATAATATAATCAAAAGTTTACTTTCAATACTAAATATTGCACACAGCCCTGTTTCCGCAGCAGACCATGTCCATGTCTTTCCTTTTTGTTAAGAACATGGTGCGGTGAAAAAAAAAAAAAAAAAAAAAAAAAAAAAAAAAAAAGGATTGTCTTCCACACAATGACACACTATCTAGCGTTACAGCCACTCTCAATAACGACAACAATTAAGTAATAATGCCGTTTAAGTTGCCAAAATTAGTAAAAGCGGCGCAGCTGTATACGTTCTTCAACGTACTATTCTCTGTAAACAACAACTTTCTTCACCCTTTTTTATAAATTGATTTTTTTTAATAGGATAAAATGGCTTGTATTCCATCATGTTCCTGCTTCAGTTTAAATGAAGATACAATTATGTAAACTGAAAATCATTTAAACATTCCTGTAAGTGCACTATATTAAAAAAAAAAAAAAAAATGATTTTTCCCGCAATCAATACAGTTTTTGCTATGTACAGTATTAAGATAAATTACTTTCGTTATATCAATTCGCATATTCTCCACAACCATCACTAGGAAGTAACACAAAAAAAATAAAAAAATAAAAAAATAATAATAATAATAATAATAATAATAATTGTATCCTGTAAAGTTATGGTTTTAGTAACCATAAACGGAATTTTTGATTTTAGGACAAGACGCCAGAGTACACACCTCGAACGTTGCGAAAAAAAAAAAAAAAAAATGGCAAAGCTTGAAAATACAATTATCCGAATGTCTGAAAAAAAAATAAAAAATTAAGAGCTATTCGAGAAAAAAGTAGACGTTTAACGAAAAAAGGTAGCTAAACAAGAAAATGTTATTGCAGAACTGAAAACAAAGTCATAAATAAGTGAGGAAGATAGGGATTTATTGGAATCTGTTGACTCTACCAATAGAATTAATGAAAAAAAAAAAAAAAAAAAAAAAAAAAAAAACATGTTCTATTATTTATTCACAAAGCCAGAACCCACTATCACATAAGAAACGGCAGTTATTTAGGACTACATCATCATGATCATCTATCCTTAGTCTCCTGCCCTCATTGCAATTAATTTGAGTTACGCAGCATGTCTTCTCCTTCGCTCCACCTATCGATGAAAACTTCCTTACATACAAATTTCTAATTATCACAATTATTTTCGTCACAAGGTAACCCTAAATATAGTGACGTCATCTTTTTTGTTCCGTTCTGCGGCACGCTATAGCGGTGTCTATAGGATTCTCTGTCTACGCTTTCAACGTTGTGGGAAGAAACTATAAAAAAAAAACCTACATTGGTATAATATGTCTTTATTTAATACACTTACAATAGCAGCAAAGCCTTAGATCTATATTATCAAAGGAACCATCTTATAAGCCTTCTTCGCTCAAGCTGTTGAATGTTTTCTGGGATTTTGTTGAAGTCTGAAGAGATAATGCTCTTCAGACTTCATACATAGGCCCCTGTACGAGCCCATATTGCTCGTACAGCGTATTTTAGATATAAATACGCAACAAATAACATACTTAGACAGACGTATTAACATCACCATCACGTGCGGCACTCGTGCACTGCAGGTTGAGCGTCATAGGTCATCAAACGACCTTAATAAACAACATATAACATCTCAACGTGGTTTGGCTTGCAAACGCCCTTACAAACCCGGTCTATCGTTAACGACGATTAAACCCAGAAAATCTTGGAAGTGTACAAACCGTACATTTAATGGTCCTTCGAGCCGGATTTGAACCAGCGACCTATGGATCGCTGAAACTATTGTAAACTTTATGGACCATACATGTAGGAGTTTCTTATTTAATATTGTTCCTAGTATTTTTACAGTGTGCATCACCTAATCTGAGAAAAACTGAGATATTTTTCCTAACATATAATACATTTTCAAGCTACGAATAAATAATAAGTCTTATTATTAGACTTATTATTTATTCGTAGTTTTCAAGTATATATAGTGAAGCCACTTTTAAAATATTTATTTCTTTAAACTTATATCACAAGGCATCCTGCACTCGCATGTTGTAAATTGAGTGAACAGCATGCTTGGCATCTATGTCAGCTGCATTACCCCATAATAGAAAGCCCTAACAGATAATGCTGTGAAAATAGCTAAAATAAACCAAGCAAGCAGAATCAATATTATTCATGAATCTTATCCTTTTTACTGCTGAGCTTAGTCTGGTCAGCCAATTCACTTACACGAGGGGCCCATTATAGTTTTGAATCCAACATAATACTGAGAAAAATGGCTGAATTCATGACATCTAGGGTTTCTTCATTAAAAAGCACATCAGTTTTTACAAGTTGAATAAGAGGCATGGAAATTTAATGTATTTCGTTTTCTTCTTGTTTAAAAGTAAACTAAAAATGTGTTGTTTATGTCATCAAAGTTTGTTTTCTGTCACATAATTTTAAATGATACATCCTGTTTAATTGTTTTCAAGAATGTAAAAAAAGGCCAAGAATCAATCCTTGTGGGAGTCCCATATTAATAGGAACACCCGGAGACTTTTTTCTATTAATCTCAACTTTTGAATCCTAGCATTTAGATTGGATGTCAGAAAGTTAAGCGCCAAACTTCTTATACTGTACAAGTTTAGTTTCCTGATCAGTGTTTTGTATTTGACACAATCAAATGCTTTGGATAGTTTGCAAAAGAAACCCAGCACATGATGCATCATATAACTCTTTCCAAGCACTAAAAATGTGTTTAAGCAACTGGACACCGGCATCAGTTGTTGATTGGCCCTTAGTAAAGCTAAATTATTTACTGTTTAGCACATTAACATTGAAATCAGTAAGCAACTGATTTAAAATTAATTTTTATATATCAAAAGTACTCCCATTACTGGCCTGCTGCACCACCAAGACCTTAAATTCAAGAATGTTAATTCCATTCACGTTTGCAAGTCTATTAACCTTCACAGATGATTGTTTTCTTTAACATTTTTAGCTTTAAAATTTAAATAATCTGTAATAGACATGGGTAACATTTGTTGCATTATTTCATTATCCCAACTCAGTTTACTACTTTAATCTGTTAATATGCTCATTAGTTTGGCACATATCCCCTGTAAAGCAACTTAAACCTGAATGTAACAATATAATATCATCCAGTTTGTGTTCCTGTGCTAAAAACCAATGGGCACAGAGAGTATGTTTCATGACTTACTCAGCATGGACTGTTGTGCTGCACGATGCTGCATGTGAGTCAACTCAATGTGCTAATGCAATATGCTGTACTTGATTTACTGAGTTAATTAATGTAAGAAATATTGCTGAGTTACCCATGTCAATTTTAAATATATATTTATTTATTATACAATCAGATTTTACTGTTCACAAGACATGTAGTAGAAAAGTTCTTGTATCTGATGGTTACCGCCTATTGTTGTTCCGCTGGTGGCCACGACCCCGCACATATGTCTTGTGTGTGTGCTTGTTCGCGTGGTCGCTGGGTTGGGGAGGCGCGCTCGTGGGGAAACGCTCGCCCTTGGTCTGGTGAGGCGCGGCCGGCACCACCGCCGAGGGCAGGGGCCGTGCCGCGGCGTGCGCGCCGTTGCTGCGCTCGGCCGCGCCGACGGCGCCGCCACCCCCGCCCGCGCCCGGCGGCGGCGTCGGCTGCGGCTCGCTCATGTTCACCTGCTCGTTGAAGAGCATACAGAACTCTCCCACCTTCTGTATGTCGCCGGACTTGCCCGAGTAGAGCGTGAGCGCGGCGCGCCAAAGCGACGCGTAGCCGCGCGTCAGGCGCACGATGTCGCCGGGCTGCAGCAGTGCGCCAGGCTCGTCCCACACGGATAGGTTGACGCAAGCGGAGGCGTCGGCGACGCGCAGCGTACGCACCTCGCGCGCCTCCTTCGTCAGCGTCGAAGCGCCCACCTCGAGCACGATGAACACTGCGTTGATGTTCTTCATGCCCGGCTTTAGCTCCTTTATCTGCACGTACTCGATGGTGCTCATGTCGGCGATACTTATAACCGAACTTTACGATGAACTAATACACTAACTTAACGGATGATTACCGACATAAAAAGAAAATTTTGGAATGTCCAAGATAGATATTTCATCGCAAACAAAAAAAATACAAACAATTTTTATCTGTCACACACAGCTGTTCAGCTGCCATTCTTTCTTTTTTTCTCAATTTGGTTAGGCACGGTATGTATATTCAGCCAGAGTCACGTGATGTTAATTCGATTGTCTTCATGGCGCCCATGGACTTTAAAATAGTACTTTATTGAAATAGTGAATTAAAGCTCAGTACCAAATCCAATTTCATCATATAAACGCCCAGGTAATAATTTTTAAGATCGATTAATTTTTCAGTTTTGAAAAAATTGTTGTTTTAAATTTTGTGTTTTTGTCTTCTTTCACCTGAGACAAGAAAAATCATATTTGCGAGGTAACATACTGTAAGGCACAATTTTTAAAGTTCAGTCTTGGATTTACGCAATATACCATTTTTAAGGAAGTCTTTAGGCGTTTAATTCAAGAGTTATTAAAAAAGTGTTATCAAAAAAACAAACAAAATATTAAAAAACCAATAAAATGTCATTATCACAGCTGTCTTTCAGCAGTGTCACTTTCTGAATAATCTGATCCAGATTCCAGTCTGTCATTTGATTGCTGTAAGAAGTGTTTATTCAAGTTTTAATTCTTTAGTAATTCTCGAGCACACTTTGAATTCAAGTAAGAAAATAATATAAATATGGTGCCAATTTAAGTTTAATTACGAACGTTTTGGTGACCCTAAGGGACTATCCAATTATGTAACACTAAATTTTAATAGGTTATGTTATGATTTTGTGTGAATAACAAGTAGGTCGTATTATAAGTTAAATTAATAATTTGATATTGTATATGCAGCACAATGGGGGGCCACGGCCACGGACCCCCGTACACGATCCCACCCTACACCCAGTTCACTCACAAGGGCATTCCGCAGCTAGAGGAACTGGAGAAGGAGCTCGCGGCCAAGGGACTGCGCGACCCCTGGATCAGGTGTTTGCAATTGCTTCTTATGACAGATGACTTCGAGTGTGTGCTGTTTTTTTTTCTACAATGTATTGAACTCTGCAGTAACAAAACAACATAACAGCTTCATTTTGAACTGCCTCTTTTGGCCACTTCCTGTATCTTATCATTTGAAATATTTTTTAATACATTTTTAACAATGGTGTGGCAATTGAATGAATAGTAAGATATAGGAATTTGTCATTAAATTCAAATCTCCAAGCAGCTGGCAAATGGAGTGGAGTATTGATCATCAGTAAGCCTACAAACAGTGTAATACACTTCTGTATGAAACATAAAAAAGAACTTGAGGTATAAATACAATAGGAAATAATATAAAAAAAACTTGAGAGGTGTCAAGGGACACCCGGATGGAACGAAGTTCCATATTTATTATTTACAAAAAACCTGTATACACTCAACAAAATAGTAAATGAGTAAGTTTGAATCCTATTTACTTCAATATAAGAAACAATTTAAATTTAAAATTTTAAAAATCGAATCACATACTGCAATTTGACTATTGAAACAAATTTAACTTTAAACCAGATTCGCGATATTGCTCCTTATTTTAATGACATTAAGACTCTATATGTCCGCAAATGCTATCTGTGCGTCAGCAACCCATAACATTTAAATAATAATGTACTCCAAATTAAACTCTAACTGCGTGGGCATAAAGGGTTATGCAACTGCATTTTATCTTGGCAAGTTCAAAAAGTGTCATGACAACTTTTTTCGTAAGAATTTTTTCCGTTTAGCCCCCATTCGTACCGCGCGATAAGGAACTACGTTCCAATATACAATTTTTAGTTAGACGTGTTGCTGGGGAGATTCTTGCCGCTTCTTCCCTTAACAGCAATAACACATTGCAAAGCGGTGTACACAGAATGCGAAGTAAAAGGAACACTTTAAGGTCTCTGTGGATGTGAAGATTATAAATTAAAGATTGAGTGTATTATTTAAACGGAATAAAACTGTGGATGTTGAATTTCTTTTAAATTTAAAAAAATGTTAAAAATCAAGTCAGGGGGATGTAATAAGTGAAATGGAACTAGATTAGTTTTTCAAATTTTTTGTTTCTCTGTTTGTCCAAGCTAATCACAGAAACAACTGGACCAATTTAAATGAAATTTTGTATGGTGGTAGCTTATATCCCTGGTCAACATATAGGATACTTTTGATCCTGAAATATTAAAGAGTTCCCATGGGATAGTTAAAAAAACCGCACCACACGGACATTAGCTAGTAGCCACATATAATAGCTTGACAGAATATTTGTGATACAGGAATGAAGCGTGGAGATACCACCCGGGGTTCGGCACCCGTTGGGGCCGCGCCCGCAGGGTGTTCTTCCGCGGGCTGCCGCTGGGCGCGGGGCTCGCCCTGCTCACGGTGGCCTTCGAGCGGCTCACGGGCGGCGGCGACGCCCACGGCCACGGCGACGACCACCATTGAGCGCTCAGGATTCTAATTCATCTTGATAGTCAAATAAATTATGTGATACCTACAATGCACTGTTTTTTACTTGCATTTCAAATTCTACACTTTAAATACAATATCTAGAAGGTAATAATATGTCAGATTTGCAACCGCCGTTCTGTGCGATGTAGGAAATATTACAGAAGTTGCAATGAATCAGTGACCAGCTTGGGAGACTCATGCAGTTTATTCACCATGTGATGAAAATGAAGGCACCCCCAGATGCGCATGGCCTTATACATCCATACTACAGAGAATATAGTCAAAACTAATACATAATATACAATAATGTAGTAGTTTCAACGGTTTTCGAAAATTTTCGACGCTTATGAACACTATTTGAGACATGAGAATTTTAAGACATTTTATCATGGAATATAGCTTTAAAAGTGAAAGAAAAGTGGGAACTGCGCCCGAGTAGAGTTTCAAATAATAAGAAAATCGCGTCATTGTTGTACTATTACTTCTTGTATATTATAAAATTGAAAATGAAATAGGAGCGCCTAGGAGGGTCTCGGCTTGAGGTCCTCGTAGCAGGCGCGCAGGTAGATGTACGTCTTCTTGGCGGGGTTGTAGTGCTCGTAGCCCTTGGACCAGTCGTAGCCGACGGCGTAGGCGAAGATCTGGCCGGTGTGGTTGAAGGCGCACTTGGTGAGCGGCTGGTCCAGCGGCTCGGGGCTCTTGAGCTTGGTGCGCGCGTCCTTGTCCCAGAAGGAGAAGGAGCCGTCCGAGCCGACGGTGGCGAGCGTGCCGTGCGCCGGGTGGAACGCGATGTCGTTCACGGCGTAGATGTCCTGGTAGCCGCCGGCGGCGGCGGGCGGCCGGTGGCACTTGAACGTGAAGTTGTCCTTGGGGTTGGCGGGGCTCACGTACTGGATGGCCACGCGGCCCTCCACGCTGCCCAGCGCGAAGCCCGTCGGCTGCTTGCTCTTCTTGTCGCGGAAGATGGCGATGCAGCGGTGCTGGTGCTTGAGCGGCGACTCCACGCGCTTGAACTCGGCCGGCTTGCCCTCCAGCGTGTAGAGGCAGATGGCGCGGTCCGCGGTGCCCACCGCCGCCAGCGGGTAGTCCACGTCCGCGCAGTAGCAGCGCTCCGACAGGTTCATCGTCATGCTCGGCACCGCGCTCCGCGTGTCCCAGAACTGTATCATACAAATGCACGTTTATCGCTACACCCACCACCAGAGGGGTGACACAACAGACCAAGGAGCAGGCGTACCTTGAGCGTCTTGTCCCAGGAGGCGGTCATGAGGCACGTGTAGTTGGGTGCCTTGATCCAGTGGCACGCTTTCACAGGGGCGTCATGGGCGGCCACCTATAACACACCAAATTATATTATGTGCAACCCTAAGTGTATCAACACACAGTTTTTGATGTAATGTTGAAAAATAAAATATTTAAGAAGTCTTTACTCATTGTTAGTATTTGATATTAAAATAAAATACTTGTATTAAAATTTTACAATAAAGTACACAGTTAGCAGCGAAACAAAGTAGAACTCCTATAAAATAAGCAATAGTATGTGGTCTGCTTGGACCATCAGGACTGCAGGCACACACACTCGCAGTACTAGTTCTCTTTTTCATGCATAGACAACTGGTTTGGACTATGACTATGTGGGTGTGGACTCACTTGCATTGTTTGGTTGGCAGCCAGGTCCCAACATTTGACACTTTTGTCAGTTGACGCCATGAACACCTTAGTCCCATCCTGGCAGACAAAACTTATTTAACACTTAACACATGTATCAGGTTCAAAGAGACAATAGATGCATCCATGAACCTGTGGCTTCTCCCTTGTGTATTGGAGAGATGCAGGTGGAGGGTATCTCCCAGGGATGCAGTTAGGGCTTTGTCTGTGTATTATTCAAATACAAGAGGCAGACAATTAGTAACATATTATCTACATTCGTAGAAATAAGAAATATTGCAAACTATAATAATGATCAGCCTTAAACACAAGACGATGGACTGTGTACTTGCCTTGTATTGCTCGATTTTTCCCACACTTTTTCCATTGACATTGACTTATTACTTGCCAAATTAAAATACTATGGGTTTGACAGCAAGGCTATACACTGGTTTACTAGCTACCTTAGTAATTGTTACCAATACGTAAAACTTGATTGAGGCAATGGTTCTTTTTCTGTATCTAGTAAGTTATTGGTAATTAGAGGAGTACCTCAGGGATCAATTTTAGGCCCTTTCTTTTTATTTTGTACACGGCAGACATCATGCATCAAGTACAATATTGTAAATTTCACATTTATGCCGATGATACCCAAATTTATATTTCATTTAAGCCAACGGATATTGATCTGCTATTACAAAATTGAATGAAGATTTATCAAGAGTAGCTTTATGGTCCCAACAGAATTCCTTACTACTAAATCCCTCGAAGACCAAATATCTTCTTTTTGGTAGCAAAATTAATTTGACATATCTCAACCTTAATGGAGTTCCTATTGATAGAGTATATGAAGCGCGTAACTTAGGACTTTTTGTCGACAGTGAGCTTAGATTTGAAAATCATGTTGCCAAAACAGTAAAAGCTTATTTTTATAAACTTAAAGTATTGTATAGAATTAGGCCGTACTTGAATGAGAGTATGAGAGTTCAATTAGTTGAGTCATTGGTTCTCTCGCAACTTAATTATTCTGATATTGTTTTTAGTCCTCCTCTGCTGAGCAGAACACAGAGATTAATCCAATGCATGTGCACGCTTTTGTTTTGACATTCCCTTTAGGAATCATGTGACGCCATATTTAAATAAGTGTTCGATGTTAAAAATGAAGCACCGTCGTAAATTGCATCTAGCCTGCTTACTTTTCGGTGTCATCAAGTATAAAGCTCCATTACTTATACAATAAACTTTCGTGGTTTGCTTCTCAGAGATCGAATGGATTGCGACCATGTGCTATGCAGCTTATGACGTTACGGCATAAGACGGTTGCTTTTAGGGGTAGTTTTCGCTATGCTGGGACAAAATGTTGGAACAATATTCCACCCCCTATTAAAAGCTTGCAAAATATACACGGGTTTAAAGCAAAATTAAAAAAATATATATATATGATCATCAAGTGAGTCAGGCGGATCTTGTACATGATACTAGTGCCATATAATGATGTTGGTTTCATGTGCAGGATCTACCTGATTTACTTTAATGTTTCCATCACTTGTTGCCTATTTATTCATGATTATTCTCAGATTAGATATTTCCTATTTATTATATGCTGCATATTTGACACAAACCAACAGACTGACAGACAAAATATAAAATTGATATTGTTATAGGTTTTTTAGTTTTTAAGCTTTATGTTCCTTATTACATTATATTCTTCTTTATAGATTCGCTTCCTAGGATTAGTTTTTTTAATATATCGCGGGCTTCAAGCCAGAGGGGCGTATAAGCCAACTTTTCAGGAGATACAAAAAACTTTTTTTTCAATGTATCTCTATAACTGAAAATTTGCATGTGTCTATGAAAGTACTTCCTTGATTACGTGAAATGCTCTTTTTTTAGTTAACCTACTATTAAGAAAAAAACAGAGGTGGTGTATCGATAAAAATATAAATGAAATGAATTTTAATACACCCCTCTGGCTTGAAGCCCGCGATATATTAATGATATAGTTTAGTTTTATATTTGTTGCAATAGTACTCGTCATATTATTTTGTTTTTGTTTTGTTTTGTGTTTGTTTCGTTTTGTCTATTCGTGAGTCACTTGAACGGCCCCAGCAGAAGACCAGCGCTGGTCGAGCCAACCAGCATCATGCTGACTTAGGACCCATTCAGAACTTCATTTTAATTGAGTTATCTTATTTATAAGTATGTATTGGTGTGTATGTAATTCTGAATAAATATTTTTCTTTCTTTCTAAAAAGTTTGCAAAATGAAAAAATCTGTTTATTGCTTTAATTTGGATTCCAGTGTTATTACTTTCAAGTTTAGTAATACATACCGGCATCATATTAACTTATAAACTATTGAATACACTTTCTGCTCTTAAACTACAGGCCGGAGAGAAACTGTTGAAATTTGCACATTTTTAAATACAACATGAAAAAAAATTATTGATTTTTTCTAATGTGTCTTTTGTTTCATTTTGGATAAGATATTATTGAACAATATTTAAGTTTGGTGTTTTCAGCTTTTCCACTGAGCTCCACTCCCACTATTCAAACACTCAACAGCATATTTCACACACACATTACACAGCAATGAATGGATTGGGACCACTAGGGGTCCCCTTTAGCATGGTTTCAAAGAACAACCCTCACCATCTCACATGCAAGTCCAGGGATGTTTGTGTAGCTTAATCAACACAAGCAGTACTTTGCACCAAGGATGTTACTTTCACTTTTTAAAACACAAATCAGGCCTTATTAGAATACTGCTCATATCTATAGGCCACTACAACCACTTATCATAATACTGCCTCAAATCCACTCAGAGTTGTGCTACTCATATTATCAACTATTGCATATTAACAGATGGTATAGCATCATTTAACAGTTTGCAAAGACTATCTCTCTATTATTATTCCATACAACAGGAACTCTAATGGTCCTAATGAACTGTTTAGTCTAGTGCCAATATCTAACAATAAAATTACAACCACACTATTTACCCTCAGTTCCACAGCTATCTTACCTATGCTATGGCTTTCTAGAATGTTAATATCACTTAAAATAGTTGAAAGATCTTACATCATGCCATGCAACATCCAATATGGGGCCATCCATCCCTTGCGCCGCCTTCGGCACCGTCTTGCCCGACGCTTCCACCTCCCAGCATCGCACCTACGAGCGCAGTATACAACAATTAGAGTGATAACATGTCGGCGTTTAGAGGCGACTACAAACAGCGTGACGCCGACGCATACCCGACAATCCCAGCTACCGGCGATGAGAAAAGTCTGTTGCACCGACGGCGGCGAGAACTCCAGCGAAGAAACAGCGTCTTCGGGCGGTGAAGTCACCTCCAAATCCTTGTTCGGGTTCGCCGACACTCCGCCCAATTGGTTGAACATTTCTTTTCACTCGTATTTTCTTGTCCATAAATAATTTTTGAAAGTATAGTTGAAAATATTACTAGAATAAAACTACAATCTTCCAGACACTTATTAATTACATAGCAATTATCAATATTCAATACTTTGATGTTTTTCTTTTACTATTGATTCAACAGATATTATAGGTTATGTTATTTGTTGTGTTCCACATATGGTCTCCCAACTTGAATTTACGAAAGTCCCCAATACGTTAAAAATATTCCCAAATACGTAAAAATATCCCCAAAACTCAGAAGCGAACAGTGAAGGAATTCGTTACTTTTTTTAAACAAAGAAGAGGTTTTCAATTCGTAATGTAAACTTTTTTGAAGTTATACTTCTTTAGGCGCATTAGGGAAAAATGATGAGAGTAAATTTTTACGATGCGCGCGCACACCGTCACGAAAAAAGCCTACACCATGATGTTTGCCTTAGTCAACCGACACCCTGAACTTAGCTATAGTCTACCGACACCTTGAAGTTAGCTGTAGTCAACATTTTAGTTTTTCTATTGTTAATGTCGTTTTTTCTACAAACGTAGAATAAGGCAAAAGATAAAAAATTTGAAAAGATTTTTATCTTGATACGCCAAAGAAGTATAACTTCTAACGCGTGTACATAAGTACACACACTTTTTTTGTAATAATTTGATTACAAAACCAAAAACCATTACAATATTGTGTATAAACCTGTTTACATTTAACTTTTACTAGCAGTTTTATGGTATCTCTAATAGTATATGGTATTTTTAATATGGTTGAGAAATAAAATACATTCCCAATTTTCCGAGCGCTGAAATTTTCGTCATCAAATTTTGTCCCAGAAAAATCTTGATCCCGAAAATTTCGAAAACACAATATATTATCCAATGAGCTATAAATCTGGAGACCCTGGTCCCACAGAGTATAGGGCGGCAAAATAAAGTAGAAAATAATAAGGGCGCCTCTTTCGCAAATTTGTCTAACCTCTACCAACTCCAATATTAGGTCAAAAGTAATTTACTAAAAAGACCATGAAATCCTTGACAAGGCGTGAAATTGCTAAAAAAAGTTAATCTAAACAGGTCAATCATATTAATGGTATTTCTTATATTTCGCTTTTCATGGTATTAATTTTAATATACTGGGTTTATTTACCTCACTATGCCGCTGTTGCTGGGCTTCTGCCTATCATTTACCATAGCATACCTACCACATTTGTGCCAATTGGCGGGTTTGACACATTTGTTACCTCAATGTGCATGTTTCATGATAATATGTAAGAATTTTGATGATCGCAATGTTTTTCTTCACCACCACCTTTACATGAATAATTTACAAAAATCTGATTAAAAAATAAAAACCGATTGTGTGGTTTTATGAAACCACGGTAAAAGTGAAACTTTTTTTCACATTACTACACGGTCAGTTGCTGCGAACTATAGGCGCCGCCATATTGGCCTTGGCCGCGGCCGATCGTCACGCGACATGCAACACACAGACCAAAAGTTTGAGACGTTGTAATAAAAGTTTCACTTTAAAAACGATAGAAGATTACAAAAGTGTAAAGAAAGAAAAGGTAACATAAACCACTTGAACAGATTCTGTCAGGCTTCAGTAGTACTTTTAGAAAAACGGTGGCCATGTGAGACCGTGATCTGTCATTGTATATTAGGTCACAGTAATTTTATTCGGATTTGATTCGAATAGTATGTTACAGTAATTTTATTCAAATTTGATTACAAAAAGGGAAACATCGCTTTTCGTAATCAAATTATAAATAATGAAAGTTGTTTCCCCTTGCGAAACCCTTCAATGTGCGTGGTCCAATATGTACTTGACCAATTATTTATTCATCCAATAAGATGAATGGGAACAAGTTACCGAGATAATATCAATTTGGGGTTATTTTTTGGCGGATATTCGTAAATTAAACTGGCCGGTAGGCATGAAAATAATTGCTACTTTTAATTCATTTTCATTGGATGAAATTTAAAAAAAAAACACAATTATTTCACATGTGAAATTTCCCTGGCAATGATTTTTGAAGCTTAAAAATTAAAATTACCACAGCATCACACGTTTCGTATGTTATTAAAAATGAAATATGAATTATAATACACATGCTACTTTCGAATCCAATGATTGACCTGTGACCTGCGATAACAATGAAATTTCATTTCATTTCCTAAACAACTGATTTTGAGATTATTCCAAGGAAAATAATACTTTACAGACCTTAATTTAAAATCTATTTTTAATACTCTCATAAGATATTCAAGGTTCTCCCGTATAGTACTTAAACGGAGCACCGATGGCGCTACTCTCTTCATACTACTTCATAGTCGTACACTTAGCGACTTGCGGCGACGAATCAGCAAAATATAGTTTATTCTTTCTATCACGTCCGCTCATTCGTCCCTACTCACTCGCTCTCGCGATTTCATTACGTGTGACATTTCACAGACCAAATGAAGAGAGGTAGCAGATGCGATGTAAGCAATTGCATTTCATATGAAATTTCATGTTGTTTTTCAAATTTGCCACAAAGGCAGGCAAAGGTGTGAAATGTTCAATGCCTACTGGCTGGGACTCTGTTCTATGTCTGTGGCAACCAGGGTTGGATTTCGTACTATAATTATAGTATTTGTACTATAATTTCATGCTTCGTACTATATACTATCTAACGATAGTACGTAAAAATACTATAATTTCAATACCTTGCCTATACGACTAATATAAGTAGTATTTAAATACCATTCGGTCCTAACCCAACAATAAAAAAAAACTTCAACGGACAAGTGGAAAAACGAATCGCAACGGACAAGTGGAAAAACGAATGGGAACGGATAAGTGGCAAAACGAATCGCAACGGACAAGTGGAAAAAAGAATGGCAACGGATAAGTGGAAAAACGAATCGCAACGGACAAGTGGAAAAACGAATCGCAACGTACAAGTGGAAAACGAATTGCAACGGACAAGTGGAAAATCTTCAACTGACAAGTGATAAAATGAATCGCAACAAAATTTTGACTTGAAGTTTTACGGGCAGGTTTTCAAATTGGACAAGTACATTAACAATCTGCCCGTAAAACTTCAAGTTAAAATTTTGTTGCGATTCATTTTATCACTTGTCAGTTGAAGATTTTCCACTTGTCCGTTGCGATTCGTTTTCCACTTGTACGTTGCGATTCGTTTTTCCACTTGTCCGTTGCGATTCGTTTTTCCACTTATCCGTTGCCATTCTTTTTTCCACTTGTCCGTTGCGATTCGTTTTGCCACTTATCCGTTCCCATTCGTTTTTCCACTTGTCCGTTGCGATTCGTTTTTCCACTTGTCCGTTGAAGTTTCACTTCTAATATGTGTCCCAGCACACATTTCGATTTTTCGCAGGTTTACTGCAAATTATGATTTGGTTAGGTTAAGTACATTTTAATGGTGTATGTAATACGCTACCCACGCGCCGACCATTTTTTACGTCAACACTTTTGTCGTTCGTTGTCGTTCACATTTGTTATAACTTTCGAAAAACTGAACAGTTGGCAAAGTTTTCTTGTTGTTATTTTTGTTTCCTCAACAAACTGTATTTATTTATTTATATTTTTTTTACACATACCACAAATAGAGGCAGTGATGCCTTGTCACGTGGAGAGCAGAGCTATAGTTCGATGCAAACTTAAGTTTGCCTCCATTAATAGCGGCTCGGAACATCGCACTTTCCGATGCGCAGAACGCAATTTTAGGTATTAGAGGGATGAGGTAGTCTGAGGACGCGGTATATCCTCGCTCGCTCTCTCGCTAGCTTTCTCGTTTACGAGACTTTCCCGGCACTCGGCTCACCAGAGCTGCCAATTTAGCGCTTTAGGAGCTAGATATAGTGCTTTTTAGGGCAATCCAGCTCCCAATTTTACTAAACAACTTCCAGCGCAAAATCTTGCACTTTTTATAATATGCAAATATGTAATTAATTTTATAATAAATATATATGAATATCTATACTAATATTATAAAGAGAAAAGATTAAATTCTTTGTTTGCATTGAAGAGGCTCCAAAACTACTTAACCGATTTGAAAAATTCTTTCACTGTTGGCAAGCTTCACAATCCCCGGGTGACATAGGCTATATTATGTTAACAAAAAAAAATAGGGATCCTTACTAAAACTCCAATAACGTAACCCAAGATGTAAAAAATACCTAAAATCGCGAGCACTGCGAAAACTATTGATGATAGAATGAAATAATGTACTACGACTTTGCAGAACACATCATTATCTACAAAAAGTATCGCGACAACATATATCTAACTATTATAGTTATGCCACAATAAGCGTTTTTTTATTATAAAAAATTAATTAAAATGCCGCCGCTAGAAAAGGCCTTTTATTTGTATCTTGATATTAATCCTTATCAAAATAAATTACTTTAATTTTAATTTATATTTTATATTTTAATTACGGGTTGTCTGGAAGAGATCGCTTCTTAGCGATAAGACCGCCCATTGTGCACATATAGAATATTTTTAGGCTATAAGTTCATTTGTGTTTTCTGTAATGGTGTACAATAAAGCGTTATCTATCTATCTATCTATCTATCATATTCAAGACTGCTTCAATACCTTTATATAACTTTTTTAATTATTCAATTTGGACATTCCATTCGAAAGATATCACGAGTTTAAAAATGTAAGAATTAGTGACGGTGATCACGTGACTGTGACATCTTTTCGTGAGTTAAAACTCCATAAGACCCCCTCTATATAGAAGTTTCACTTCAAAAAGTTCATTGAGATGTAATCACGTTGTCTAATCTGTAGTCGAAGAATACAGATTATAAATTGTCATGCATGAATTATAGTGCGCGCAAGATAACTCTGCGCGCGACGGGTGGCGTATTTAATGTTGCCAGTTAAACCTCTCATAATTCCAAAGACCACATGTAGCGGAAAACGGGATCATGAGTGAATATTTTTAAACTAAAACTTACTTTCATAAATCATTATTTCTATTTTAAACAGTTTAAATAGGTACTTAGTTATATAATTACAAAATAGTTATGATCAATTAAGTTACATAAATATAAATTATTTTCCAAGGATGAAATTTATTTATTATAATTAATGTTTCATCTTTTATTATTCAATCTATAAATAAACAAAAAAGGAAAAATTAAAAGTCCACAATAACCTTGTAAGTCTTTTATTCAATATATAGTAGATATTTTAGATTTGGAGTAAGAATGGTCTTGTAATGGGTCAATACCTTCCATTTGAACATCTTCATCAGAAAACACGTTATATAAATATCTTGGTTTAAGTTATGGTGAACAATAAAGAGTTTTCATCCATTCATTCATGCTAGATTCTTCATCAGAAGAGTCGGATGTGTCGTCTGTGACATTAATTATAAATTTATCCATTTCTATATCCATTAGTCATTAGTCTGATTCAAAATACTTGTCCTCAATTTTTTCTACATGTAGACATACATTGAGCCACTCTTCTGTGGTTATGTTCTAATCTAGTCAATCACAATTGCCCAAATGTTTTTTATTGGATTGAGATCACAGTGGTAAGGCGGTAAACGCAAAACCTCGTCCCCATGTTCATTTAATAGTTGTTTATAGCGCACTTATCAAAATCGTCTAATCTAAATCATCTATTACTTTTTTCCGGTTCCTTTTTTTCTGGGTATCACAATTTTTGAAGATGAAGCTACTGCAGCAATACCCTCTTTAGTTATTTGGGTGACAGTACGTTCGGAAACACCTATAACAAAGTAAGAATAATAATATAAACAGTGTTACAGGTAATCAGTTAAAATTTAGAAATTAGAATCCTCTCAAGGGCAGTTTTGTCTGTTGGAATACAATAGGGCAATTTTGTTATAGAATAGCATAGCATTAGGACGATAATAGGGAAATACAGTAAGTAAGTACGTGCTAGAAAATCACAACAAACTTTACGTTATGTTGTTTCAATATATAGAAAATAATGTTAATCCAACAAAACGTTACAATATTTACGTTTTACAAAGTTTTTCGTTAAGTAGAATTATGTAGTTTACACTGTATTTGTACACGTGTAGTAAAAAGCTAATAGCAAAACCAGAAAATAAAGATAGTTTTAATGTTATGGCAACCCTAAAACTAACCTGTCAAATATGCAGCGCGGGCTCTGACTTTGTAAAACGAAATTGTAGGCCCGTTATTGTCTCGTTCTTCTTCACAATCACTTTTTACCTTCAAGATAATATCACGGCCAGCACTTTTAATCACTTTCGGCATGGTGATAGCGACTATTAACTTTGAAAATAATAAAAACACGGAACACAACACACTCTCATATCATCTGACGTAAACAACAAGATGGCGGCATATGGATTAGTTCCGATTTCTGCCGCGCGCAGAGTTACCTTGCGCGCACTATATTTACGGGGAGTTCTCGTGAATTATACTTTTTCTTCTGGCATTCTGATTGTTCGAACAATAAGTTTGCATATTGCTGAAGAACTGATAAACTTAGAAGAGGACTAACTTTTATGTAAACTCCTTGAGATTTAATGTTTAGGTGTTTTTAATTCAAAATAATAAAGTGTACTATAATTTTTACAAATACTATCTTTTTGAATTTTTTATGCTATCCTTTTCAGCTTACCCAAATGCAACCCTGGTAGCAACAGGTTACAGGCAACACTGATCTCATTGTCATTGCAGCTTTTGTCCGTGATGCTGTGTTCGAAATTATCTTCGTTTTAAATAAAAGTTCAAATGCGATTATTACTCTATCTGATCTGAAAAAAATATTATTTCTGACAAAATTTGTCATTGGAACTTATTTTAACGTGACTTAATAATAAGTGTTTATCGTCTAAAGTAATAAACAAAAAACAGAGCCATTGAAACATCTCAAATCCTGGTTGTTTATCTGCACTAGTGTTTTTGTTTGGAGAAGAGCACCGTGGTGTTGCAGGGTGCGATGACAGTGTTGTGGTCGGTTTAGAGCAGCCCCAGCGCCAAGGATGCATTGGCGAGGCTGGGTCGCGCCGGTGGCGTTTGTTTCGCTGCTGTTCGTGGTGGACGCGACGCCGGCCGCTCTTACCACGGGTAGGTATTCCGCACGCTGCATGGCTTGGTGCGCGCCCCTACCCGCTTGGGATATCCGGTGATGCTTTACCATGGGAAGCCCCTGCGTTCATCCACCGTGACGGTCATTGATTGCTCTTGCTCTAACCCGCGATCTTGTCCCTGGCATGCACTAGTTGCCGTACTCAGAGTATAATAGAAGTTCATTATCCTTTAATAGTGAGATTAAGTTATTATATTGTGTTTTTAGTGATAAGATTGTTGTTCAGTTACCTACCAATATAATGTTTACATAGCTATATTTGTAAAATGTGTGGAATAAAGTATGTTCTATTTAAGTTTCATTTGTGTTCATTTATTTTTAATGAAGAAACATTATGATCAAGTGCCCTGAGTGTGGAATAAGAGTGTAACCTCCTCTTAGCTAAATGTTGTTTAAAGCAGTTTTTCTAAAAGTATATTAATGTCATAAACTATGTTCAGTTAGTATACTGATTTACACTTAAAATAGTCTTGTCTTTAGCTATAGCAATAGGCGTGGTATTGCAGCTGTTTTCATTGAATTGGCCCTGTAGGTTTTAACCAGGTGAATTTCCTCCCCACAGACATTAGGCTGCAACACTATTTGCTTTAGAAGAGTGATGCTCCTGGTCTGTATCTAAATAATTTATGTTTTCTAACACCTTTCTGTTATGTACTTGTTAATATAGTGGAATAAAGGGGTAGACAGCATCACACATGTAACTATGGGATGATAAACTAGTGGCTGTGTGTGAGTCAATTTTTCAATTGCTGCAGCACAGCAGACAGACTGACAAGCCACCTGCTGGAGGGTGGTTACCGTTGCCTATGGATATTTGCTACATCAAAGGTGTCCCGCTGGCCACTGTTGCCAGAACACAACTCAAGGTTGTTATAGTGAATGCTTCCACACCATGGATGGTCATCCAGACTGGTGAATGCCCCACTAACTGGCTTGTTGTCACTTGGGTTGTTGTCACTTTACACCATAGCCTGCATGATTTATTATTGTTTCCTGCATGGATAGAATGGTTTTGCCCTTAAAATGATGGTAACCACTTTACAGCAAGAGAGCCATCTACCTGTTTGCCTCCAGCAATAAAAAAGCTTATAATGTAGTCTCAAATAATTTTGCCTAAGCTCTTGGAGGGAAGTCAACTAAAGGAAGGCAATTTTGGAATAAAAAGCCACACTGCAAGGCTTTATGAAAACTTAGTATTAAATCAAATGAATATGGGTAAAGGTGGAATAGTTTCTAGTGGATGTATTACTACTACCTACATAGATGCAAACCATGTGTACCTATGCTATATTATGTTCACACACACAAGTTTGTAAAAATGCTTCACTTAATATGACAACTTTTGTTCACATATACTCTGTCTATACTTCTATTCTGAATATAAAAGTAAATTTGATACAATGCTCTATGCCTTGAGGCACATTCTAGTATTAATCAAATCTGCATGTGACTGATTCAAGAACAGTCATTATCAAAGTGCTAAAATTCTGATAGGTTTTCTCCTGTAAGTAAGCATCTTGCATGGTCTTTCACTTGTGCACAATAATCTCATGGTGATGACACTATTAGCATGTATATAATGTTTGTCATCTTTGATTATATAATCAAAGTTTTTCATGTTTTTATGAGTATTAGAATATCAAACCACCATTTCTTGGTGTGTTCTCTGGCTGAGTGGGTCTGCGTGTCTGTTTCCTACCTAACTTTCAAGTTTTCGTGAAAATGATGGTGGATAAACGATATAAATATATTAAAGCTTATTACATGCTCTGTTTTGCGGTGAGAGTTGTAAATGTTGAAACATAATAATGTGGACAGGGCAGCTAGGTTGTGTGGTTTGGTTACAACTTTGTAACACGAGCCGCCATGCGCGCGCCGCGCACCAGGCTCCGTCTTTTACTCGTAATTACTATTCAAAAACTTAAATGTTTGTTTATTTCATTATTAAATAAAACTACACATAAAGATTAAAATTAAACTATAAAATCAAGTGCCAGATGTTTGTTTGTAATATATTGGACAACCCACAATGCAGGAAGTCTCTATATCAAAGAGATGCCGACAACTCGAAAACTATTGAATATAAAAGAATAGATGTCAAAATAACATCTTCATGTAATTTTTAAAACTAGTGGTCTACTGTAGAAGACATTCGATCATAATAATTAATGTCAAAGACTACTTTTATGCATAATTTAAAAAAATAATTAGCATTCGTCGCTTCTTTTCTATATAAACTATAAATGTGCGAAATTTCATACTCCTCCGTCCGCGCAATTTACGTAAAAAGGGGTACAAAGCTTTTGCTTATATAGACATGAAAGAAATAATTTTACTTACTTAATATCTATTTATGACTTAATAAGTAAGTACAAACTCGTACAAATTGACGCTGCGACGTTCAAGTTTATAAAAAGGTAGGTGTGCCCGCGACGCCGTCCGTTTTCAACAATTTGAAACATTCTTCATTGGTGCTCCGCTCCTACTGGTCTTAGCGTGATGATACATAGCCTATAGCCTTCCTCGATAAATGGGCTATCCAACACTGAAAGAATTTTTCAAATCAGACCAGTAGTTCCTGAGATTAGCGCGTTTAAACAAACAAACTGTTGAGCTTTAAGATTTCGCAATTGATTCGAGTGTCCACTCCCCTCCCCTATTTACAGACATTAAGGTTGATTAATATTTGAAATAAATGAGAATCAAGTACTCCATTCAATAGTGAATTGAGCGCAGTTTCAACACTAATAGCCCGTTCAACATCTTACCGACGTGCAACAGTTCATTTACCTTACTTACAAATAATGTTAAAATTTAACTAATGGCAAGGCAAATGAACGAATAGGTAAGATGGAAGAATTGCCGCTTCGTGTCGGAAGCGCGCAGTCCTCTTAGATAAGGATCAAAGATGATTGTCTATGCATAAAGAAAGAAGGTGAATAGTGTGGCAACGAAGGATCGCCGTCCACGGACACGATGATAAACTATAAATAGAGGTGGATGTTGGTTTTTTGCGCGTCGGCGGGTGGGGGGGTGGCGGGGTGGCGGGCGAAGGCGACTAGGCCCCCGAACCGGTCTCGGCCCCTCTCGCACGCGAACGCATCACGCAGCGCACCGTCCGGACCACGTTCAAATTGAAACGGACGCATGCCGCGAATCTATTGAGCTGAATCACATACATAGAGTCATCAGTGGATAGGGTTGGCTTGGCGATTCCCTGGGACCAACCCAAACACTAATTTTTATACATCTTCGGTTACATAATTGAAGTTTTAGTAGGGATTCCTAATTTTTTTTAGACATTAATATAGCCTATATTGATCTGGGATAATGTAGCATTCTAGTAATGAAATTGGTCCAGTAGATGAGTTTATTCGTTGCAAACATAAAAAAATGCAAATCTTGCCGTTTTATAACATTCATATAGATTACAGCTGTTAGGGCCGGCACGACCAGCGTGATACCACGCTCTTGCAGAATATCGGGGTGAAACGATTAGCCCAAGGCTAATCGTGTTTCGAGCGATGCCTCTATTTCAGTGTGAAGACTGGCTACGCTACGCGCTTGTTTCGCTCCTGGCGTTGCAAATCTGTAGGCGACGGTAACCAGTATCCACCATGTGTATCGTCATCATCGTTGTATGCCAGTATCACAATTTAAAAAGACAGCTTGTAAACATATAAAACATCTGTAGAGGCAGTTAACCAATAGAGAGGTCAAGTTTGTACAATTATCGGAACAGCTGATTTGGAAAATGCAATTTAGTCTCTCTGTCATCATGTGAAAACTACTGAAATTTTATTCGGAGTTGGCACTTGGCATACTTTTTACTCCGAAAATGACGTTGTTTCCGCGTCTCTTGGCACCGCTCATTTTGCCGCCATTTTATTGTGAGGGACATTTGAATCAAAGACATTCAGTTTGAGTAAGATTAAACCCTTCTGAACCAAAACTGAAAGTGTAATTAAAAAAACCGACTTCAAAAACTAAAATGTATAAAATAACTTATTTCCAAAGCTATTATTATTAATATATATTATCTAAAACATCTTAGTCGGTGCTTAGTAATTTTCAAAATATAGTAATTTCTTCAAGATGTTTTAGATAATATATATTAATAATAATAGCTTTGGAAATAAGTTATTTTATACATTTTAGTTTTTTAGTTTTTGAAGTCGGTTTTTTTAAACGAAGTTTTTATTTTTATTTCTTACTTTTTAGTGTCTAGCTATGTATGGGTGGACCTACGAATGGTGCCGCGCTTCTTAAAAAATATAGGTCCCAAGAAACGGGAATAAAAAAATGATCGTGAAATGAAAACTACTGGGCCAAACTATGTCAAATTTTTAGGGGACCACATGGCAGTTATTCCGCGTCGAACAAAAAAAGAATCACGTAAATCGGATCATAAATGACGGAGTAATCGGTGTACATATGGAACGAAAAGGAAATTTTCTTCATAAAAAATGTTCATAAAATGAAAACTACTGGGCCAAACTATGTAAAATTTTTAGGGGACCAATTGGAAGCTATTTCACGTCGAACAAAAAAAAGAATCACGTAAATCGGATCATAAATGACGGAGTAATCGGCGAACATACATAAAAAAAAGCAACAAAAAAAAAGATCTCGACGAATTGAGAACCTCCTCCTTTTTCCGAAGTAGGTTAAAAACAAAATAATAGTTTAAATGTCGAGGAACGACGAAAAGTCCAAATGTCGCTTAGGATAAAATGGCGGTCGTCGTGGCAACGCGAACGAAGTTTGCTGCCATCGGCATCTTATACAAATTATATAAAACTGAAGAGTTTGTGTGTTTGATTGATTAAACGCGCTAATATCAGGACCTACTGGTCTGATTTGATAAATTCTTTCAGTGTTAGATAGCTCATTATTGAGGAAGGCTATATCATCACGCTACGACCAATAGGAGTGGAGAACCGATGAAGAATGATTCAAAATCGAGGGGTTGAAAACAAATTCCACGCGGACGACGTCGCGGTCACTGCTAGTTTAATAATGAACGTCAATGTGAGTTGGCGCGTTTTGTAAATTAGATCAAAAGCGATAATAATTGGTGCTATCTATTCTATCTAAGAAAACTCTACTTTTAAATAGTTTGGATAGCATCGTGAGGGGTACTCTTATATCCATATTAAATTTGGACATGGACGACCGAACGTGGTCACAATGCTCAATACCGATAAGGCTAGGTGGCCTAGGCGTCCGCAAAATTTCCAGTGTTGCTCTACCGGCTTTTTTGTCATCGGTTTATAGTACAAGTGATTTGGTATCAAAAATTTTAGAAAAAAGCAATTTAGATTATGAAATTCCGTATCTGGCCGATGCCAAAAGAGCCTGGACAATGGCCTGCCCTAACTCTACCCTGCCCACTGTTCCGACTTCCCGACGAGCTCGGGACGAACCGCTCTGCGAACTAACACGGGAAAGTCTCTTACAAACGTGTTCCAGTTCGACAGAGCGAGCTCGCCTTTTGGCCGTTGCTACTTGGGAGTCGGGACAATGGCTGCAGGCACACCCATCCTTCAATACAGGCACAATCTTAGATCAGGCTACTTTTCGTTTAGCTGCGAGCCTTCGCTTGGGGGCCCCATGTTGTGTACCCCATCGTTGCCAGTGTGGGAGTATGGTGGACCCGTATGGACACCACGGATTAGCATGTTTATATAGTGGTCGAAGATCTCGCCATGCCAGTCTCAAGGACATCATCCGCCGGGCTCTCGTCAGCGTCGGCGTACCGGCCGTATTAGAACGGAATGGCTTGGTACGCGACGATGGCAAGAGGCCGGATGGTATGTCACTTGTTCCTTGGAAAATGGGACGGCCGCTTGTTTGGGACGCGACACGTGTAGACACTCTAGCGCCCTCACATCTTCCAATGACTGAGTTAGAGGCTGGCAATGCTGCTTCCAAAGCTGAAGGTCTCAAACGGCGCAAATATGGAACCTTAGGAAGGGGTTACATATTTGTGCCGTTTGGAGTTGAAACATTAGGTCCATGAGGTCCATCGGCAAAGAGTTTTTTCAAAGAGATTTGCAAGAAACTTTTTGATGCCACCCGTGATCAGAAGGCTGGCTCATATTTTGCCCAACAAATAGGTATCGCCATACAGCGCGGTAATGCAGCCAGCCTTCTGGGCACGCTCCCATCTGGCAGCGATTTGTTACACAGTCTATAATAGCTTGTAATATTTATAACTTAGATTATTTTTAGTTTTTAATTGTATTTTACTTTATAATGTAGTAGTTATGTTATTGATTGTGTTTGTGTGTATCAAGTACATGTTTAAAATAATGAATAAGATTATATCTATATAAAACAAAATATTGTAGAAATCTATGTTCACGCATAACTTGAAATCGACTATGATTTTGATGAGATTTTTTAGTGTTTGAGTAGATTCCTGTATGGTTTAGACTCCCAATTGGAACCGGTAGGTGGCGCTGGGATCCGGTCCTAGATTTTATTTTTCAAAGAAGGACTATGTTTATTTTGTTAGTCTGATAAAAACTTTATTATAAACTAGAGGTTAAAATAAAAGTTTTTATCGATAGGTACTCGACTAGTTTAGAACTGTATTATGGTACTCAATTAATTGTGTTGGTCTCACAACTATAGCGGATCTTGTTTTATTGCGAAGTTAGCAAATATGCAGCAGGGCCCACTTATGATTGGTTCCTATATTTCAATATTCATTCACTTGCCTTATCATCGGTTGAATTTTGACATAATTTGTATGGAGCTTATGATAAATGATTGGTTGCTGAGATATAGAAACGAGCCATAAATGGAAAGTGGTTACCGTTGCCTGCGTTTGCAACGTTTGCAACGGACGAAGCCTCCGCGTTGGCAGCCTTTAGGATTGAGTAGGGGCAGCAGCAGCAGCAGCAGGAATGATGGGTTAAGGGAGGGGAAGCATGAATAGCTCAAGCTCAACGGTCAATCAGCTGCAACAGCTGTGATCAAGGTATGAATTGATGTAACATGGCACTACCACATCAAATTTTGATATTGTAAAGTGCGGGCAGGAGTACACACTTAGGATTGGAAGTAAACACCAGTTTTTAACTAAACGCTTTTATTAACTTAAACGGCTGTACGTGACTCCTCTCCGCAGCGTCGCCCCTACACGCACAACTAACGACGCACGCCGATATTGCGTAGACCACCTCCTGCTACTGCAGTGCTCACCTCCGAATTTATCGCGTGTAGCTCGCTTCTGGATCTTCTCTCCAACTACGCTACACTCCTCCTTCACTGTCCACTTAAATTGTCACTAAATTCACCATTTAACTCACTGTCTTCTATTAAACTTCATTTCCAACTCTTTCGTATCGTATTTGTCGCTTCGCTTTACCCATAATTTCAATCTTCTTTTCGTTATTCTTTTATTTGCTATCCATCCCTTTCTATAAATCTATCTATCTCTGTCTTTTCCTTTCCGATCTTTCTGTTCCGGAACTTACGTGGATCGTCTACCCCTTTTTAAAATTTATCTGTCCTTGTCTTTTCCTTCCAAAATCTTCTACCATTTTCTAAAAGTGTTGAGACCGGCTTACGCTGCCAGAAAGTTCGATCGGTTTGATGTCACGCTTATACAGAATATCCAAGTGAATACGGTTGTCTTTAAGCTAATTAATTGTGTTTCATGCGATAAGTGAGAGTTCCGACGCCCTCCTCTAACCCATACCTCCTGTCTGATGCATCTGTCTAAACATCCATCCTAAAGACTGCCAACGCGTTGGTTGGCGCACTCGTATATAGGCGATGGCGACCACTTTCCATCAGCACAACCATCTGCCGGTTTGCCAGAATCGCAATAACAAGAATCCTCTGGTTCGTCGTGCCCGTTGATAAATAATCCATCCAAGTGAGGTACTTCCACCCAATTGCCCACTCCGATGCAATTACACTCCCCCGACATCGCCATGAGCCGGATTACAATTTGCCCTTGTCGCGAACCAGTCCCCTGCAATCAGAAACGTAAGGCGTGCACATAACAATTTTCCGTATATCAAAAATTACACAACGTCGTTATCAAATTCATTTTGTTAAAAGTTGTTTTGGGCTATATTTATCCAGAATTTTCCACTTCATCATTCAAAAATTCTGAGCGGGACTTACGATTTTAGAAACTAATATTTCGTTACCTGTGATTTAAATGGTAGATTGTTACACGAGAGGTGAAAGTGACCTATTTAGGCATGAGTTGGTTTGGCGCACGTGCATAGTGAGGGAACTAATAGTTATAATAAATATTAATTATTAATAATAAATACTAGTGGTCGCCCGTGGTCGAAATTCGACCATAATAATTAATGTCAATGACTATAATTCTAAAAGCGCACATTTCGCCAATGCTACGTTGTTTTCATTTGTTTGTGACAATAAAGAAATCTGTATATATGCGTGTGTGTCAAATACATGGTGGGGTATGTAATGTTTTTTTATTAATGATTTAATATATTTCTTATGCATAATTTAAAAAGAATAGCATCCTGCTCTCCTTCTCTGTATAAAGTATTCGAGTGAGTAAGTGTAAGTGTGCCAAACATACTGCTCCGTGCGCGCAATTTTCGTAAAAAGGGGTAAGCATAGTTTTAGCTTCACGTAAACCGTAAACTTGTGTCAAATTCCTTCGAAATTCGAATCTTATTTATCAAAAGTTCGAATGAATTCGGTTTTTAGAACGAAGTTCCTTACCGCGCGTTGCGAAAGGGGGCTAGACGGACTATATTAAGACCAAAAGTTGTAACGACACTTTTGCTGTAGTTGTAAGCCGTGCGGCGTGCGCGTGTTTCTCTGTCTGTCTCTCTCTCTCTCATAGAAAGCAAGCCAGTTATTTTCGTTTCGTGTTTCTATTTCGCATTGAACAGTGTGGTGTCGCGACGATTATTTTTGTTGAGTGTATACAGGTTTTTTGTAAAAACTTGAGAGGTGTCAAGGGACACCCGGATGGAACGAAGTAAATACATACGCATTGATATTGTAATATTAAAAAAAAAGATCCCGACGAATTGAGAACCTCCTCCTTTTTTCGAAGTCGGTTAAAAATATAAACATGCGTGCTAACCAAGTCATACGCGTTGTAATCTCTCCATTATTGTGTGTTTAGCAAGTGTACGCGTCATAACTTGAATAAATTTAAAAGCAAATAATATTTTAATATTACAATATGAATGCGTATGTATTTAGTTCGTTCCATCCGGGATCCGGGTGTCCCTTGACCCCTCTCAAGGTTTTATTGCACTATTTTGAGTTCGGACTATCTGTAGCCACGACTATCTAAATAACAGTAGATGGCGCAGCACGTTTTCAAAATACCATCAGTCGACGTACCCTCATAAATCTTTACTTTTTTGACCTTTAATAGACTGTTCAGTGTCGTGTTTTATTTCAAATATTTATACATGTGTTAATTTTATATCCCGAAACACTTTACGTTCCGAAAATATTTTCTATACAGATAAATAAAATTGACGTGTCTGTTTTAATGTCAAAAGAACAGCTAAAACACATGAAAGTATATACTTACCGTACTTCTTATATCAAAGAATGTCTGTCTGTCTGGATATTCCGGCAATCTCTGAAACGGTTGCACCGTTTTTGACGAAACTTCCACTTTGACGAAACTTCCACTTTGACGAAACTTCCACTGGCAGATAGTTAATATTATAAAGAGTAACTTAGGCTTCTTTTTTTAGGGTTCCGGAAAAAAACCACGCAGTCGGAGTTGTGGGCACAACTAGTTTTTATACATTGTTGCGAGACTTGAATTAAAATGCCGTTGGAATTATTATAGACTTTATTAGAACTATACAAACACGTATAACACAGGTACAAATATAACCGAACACAACAAATCCAAACGTAATGTAGAAGGTCGTAATTCAATAAAACGCGCAAAGTCCGTTACTATTAGATTCCCGATTGTATACATGTCATGTCACGCCTTGATCGTAGTTGTCGCTGAACTGCCCCCTTTCTCCATCAGGCCCTGGTTTTATACATCACAAATACAAATGTGCCCGTATTGAAGTCAACGTAATCCGCAACCCCGGCTAATGATGCTAATGAGCGAATACAATAGGACAATAGGCTATTCTCCACGATAATACTAAACGCATTCCAATAAATAAATGAACAAAAGAAGACGATCATAAAAGGGTTACGATTAGCTCAAATGCGGGCAGGTAATAAAATGTGTTTCTACAGATCTGTACGTGGAATTTGTCTTTGTTGGCGCCTAGGTTGTAACAATATAATATGCTAAATTATTTATTAATGATGTTTCATATGTTATTGATAACTGCTATCAGTTATAAACCACGCTATAAGAAACAACGCTAAAGGCTTAATATTATTGTTGCCATAAGAATTTTCATCTTTCCTTATTCTTCGACTTCTCCAAAAGAGAGAAACAAAGAGCTTCTTTTGTTTCGATCTTACCCTACGCTAATATATAGGAATCTGTAGATAACACTTGTTATCGTACCACCACCCAGTCATGCTACGTTGACAGTTGCTATGGAATGTTGTTCGTAAGCCAGCAGCACATAATGAGAATAAAGAGCTTCGAGAGAAGCGAGGGAGCAATGCAAAGACGAGATGGCGGCGACCCCGCCTCGACCTCCGTCCGATACGCGCTGCACCTTATCTCCCGACACCTGACCTCTACCCGCAAGTTTGTACGTAGGTAAGTGGTGTTGGTGCAAACAAGTCTAAACAATTTATTCATTACTAGCTGTACCCGGCAGACGTTTTGCCCTAAAAAAAAATCTAGAACCCGATTGCAGCTCCATATATCGGGTCTAATTTTAAATCTAAACCAGCCCGGACACGCTCAAACACACACAAACATTATTTCACCTAAACCTAGGAATCCGATGGCAGTACCACTCACTTTGTTCAATTGTGAATCTAAACCATCCAGAGATCCACTAAATCACACAAAAAAAATCCTCAAAATCCTGGAACCCAATTGTACCGGAATCAATTGTTAACCTAAACCATTCTACTTAGTAATTCATTTCAACTCGCACAAAAAGTCATGAAAATAAATCCCACAGTGTAAGAGGACTTCAGTGGCGCCACCTGTCGGATCCAATTGTAAATCTAAACCATTCCGGGACACAAAAAAATCATCAAAATCGGTCTAATTGTTTAAGAAGAGTTCAGTGACACACAGAAACAGAAGAATTTTACCCTACTAATGTTTCATCAGAATCTGATCAATGCTTTAAGAACACACGGAGGACATGCAAAACATATATATATATATATATATATATATATATATATATATATATATATATATATATATATAATTTTTATTTTTAAACTAGAAACCTTTTTGGGCGTCCTCAGAACACTTCACCAAAATTTTATCACAATCTGCTCAGCGGTTTAGGAGCGCATCGAGGACAATAAAACATACATTGACATGAGATTTGAAGAAATAGCGACGTAGTTACATTGCTTACATTATGATTTAGAAAAAATGATTTGAGTTTTAGTAGGCCGCATTTTCAGCCGATCTGAATACGTATTTGTATGGCAGTGAAGCGTGGCCTGTACTCGAGGGGCACAAGCAAGAATTGCGTGTCAAAGAGATGAATATGCTCCGATGGATGTGTGTAGTGACGCGGAAAGACCGGGTCAGAAATTCCCGCATCTGCGGCAGTCTTCATGTCCGTGACATAGCACACAAACTGCAAGAGTGGCGCTGACGCTGGTACGGCCACGTTTTACGCAGACCGGCTAATTATGTGGGGAACAAATGTCTAGCCATGCCGCCTCCGCCAGGTCCCGGTCGAAGGGGAAGGCCCAAGACATGTTGGCTTGACGTTGTAAAGGGTGACATGCGTACCAATGGTCTCAAAACGGCGGATGCTGAAGATCGCGCGAAGTGGAATAGAAAAAGTAGGCAAGCCGACCCTGGACGTCGGAGTGAACGCTCCGAACGCAACCGGGATTTAACGCTCGGATGATGATGATTTTCAGCAAGCAAGGTTTGCACTCGAGTGTTGCCTGAATTGATAGAAAAACTTTTCCTTTTTCGAGTGGCGGTGTTGCTTTTGGACAGGACGAAGATTAAAGAAATGTGAATATGATATGATATGGTAGAATAGTAGTAGGTTTTTGCTGATTAATAAAACTCCTCTTTAACAACAACGAGATAAAAGTTCTTCGCGTGTTTAACAATAAATTGGACAGTGCTGATTTTCCGTGCAAAAAATTGCTGCATACCAGGCGCCATTTGACTACTTATTTAACTGGACGGCACCAAGTTATCGTTTTTCCATTCCTATGTGTAGTGGCTACGAATGAATGCATTTTATTATTATTACTGTTATTTATTTTTACCTAATTATGATGTCATAAATAGGTACGCTCGTAAAAAGTCTGCAACGTTATATACGATTATAAAAAGTGTCTCGATTGCTTTGACTATCCGTTCCCGATTATCTAGTTTCTTTCAAATAGGATGGTACGGGAGTAATGACTTAAAGAAATAAATAGAATAGTAATAATAGCAAAAACTTTGGACCCCTTTTTACGAAAATTGCGCGGACGGAGGAGTATGAAATTTCGCACACTTATAGTTTATAATATAGAGAAGAGAAGAAGCGACGAAAGCTATTGTTTTTTATAGTTATGCATAAAAAATACACACACTACCATGTATTTGACACACACACACGTATATATACTCTTCTGTTTATTAGTAGCCTTGGCGAAATCTGTGATTGTAGAAGTTTTTGACATTAATCATTATGGTCGAAATTCGACCACTGGCGACCGCTAGTTAAGATTAATATTTAATTTCTTAGAAAAAATGTCAATAACGCCACTTTAATCGAATACGTTCTTATAAAGCAACAACATAATTTTCTCGTGTATTAATTTTATTGTGACATGGCACCCTCTGTGTGCTTGTTGTATAAACAACGATACATTTAATACAATAGATAGAATTGATATCGAGTAGTGGACTAGAGCTGCACCCGCGCCAGCGCTAGTGTGTTTTTTCTCAACGTGGGCTTGTTTACATTTATCGAGATAAGAGTGGTGGGGTGACGTGGTCGCGGCCGAAACCCCCTTCCATTCGTTCTCCCCGTCAGGTAAATAAGAACAGGATGCCAGCGTCTTATAATTTGTAAAATATAGCCTTAAAATAAAATCGCCCTCATCAAGTTCTGCATTCCTATAAGATAAACTGTATGTAGATTTTAATTATATATATGATATTTGCAATTGACTGATCTTTCGCCGGAATATACGTACACACACAGACGCGAGCGTAGCGGGCGTGTACTCAACCTTTAATTGTTAACCGACTTTAAAAAGGAGGAGGTTCTCAAGTCTGTATATTTTTTTTCTATGCTCGTTACCAGATTTCTCCGTCAATTGTAGACCGAATTGTTCCCATTGTCACCATGTTAGGATCTGAAGAGTGGATCCCAGGGAAATCGAGAACAACCCTTGGTGACGACCACAGACACAGAAGGTCTACACAGAGGAGGTAGATAGCAACCTTGTATACACGTCCCAGTAGTAAGATTTCTACAGGCGCTTAATATATTATTTCTAAGGCTATTCAAGTATTTGCGCAACTAAAAAGCAAAAAATTAATATTTAACCGACTACTTTCTACAACAAACATTCTAAAATAAAATAAATAATATTATTTTATTTTGCAGTTGTTGTATTTTATATTTTACTTGACATCTACGTCAAGATGTTGTAGAAAAAATTAAATATTCTTCTTGCTTTTTAAGCCAGCAGTCGCTATTGTTTGGTAAAATAAAATATTAGAAAATTAATATTATATTGAATTAAAAATGGTAATTTTCTTAGTCCATGATTTGTGCATGCCCTTGGAAAAAAACAACAAGTACCAATATGAACAATTAGATTTAACAAAACGAATGATAAAAATTAACATAAAAATCTCTTTTAACAATGTTTTATTTAACTTGTAACGTTTGTTAGTTAATCAGTCCATTTTTTTATTTTGCAATCTGAATTAGGACAAGTCTAGACAAACGACAATGTAATTTTGCGTGCTTGTTCAGCCCTAATGATATAGGAAAATGATGGGTTTGATGTACTTCAAACTTTTCCCCTTTCAAATCAATTTATATATTACTAGCTGACTCCACGCACACACGCACGCACGCACGCACTTTGTAACCTAAATCTAATTCATAAACGCAGAATGTACTCGCAGTTCCTTGTACGAAGATATGCGCAATTCCTGCGTGGAACGTTATTGCTGTAACATATTTGACAGGCGTTCCCGTGCCAATCTTTTATCATTTTTTTGCTTCACAACCAATAATAGCCTATGTCACTTGGGAATAATGTAGCTACCGACTGGTTTTTTTGAGATTACCCCGAATATCCAAACGGAAAAAATCTTATCTCTGTTTCAATTATCAAATTAAGCATGTGCCGGTGCGTGACTCGTTCACTAGAAGAGCACGTTTCGGCGGTGGCTATGACCGCGACCGGCCTTGACCGTGACTCGAATCGAGTCGAGTATGAATTATTCATGGCGTGACGTCGCGGCCGCTCTCAGTGGCTCAAGGAAGCGGCACTAATTTCGATTCGCTCGTGTTTGCGCCGCTCGCTTGATGCAGCGCAGCGTGGGACTGTGGGGCCGTCGAGAAGTACACAGCATACCGCATAAGGACCATTAACCGATGCACGATGACGTCAATAAAATAAACATTATAATCAATGTTTATTATCTATCTTTATAACTAGTCTGGCCATAAGTACTGTTACATAAAATCTTTTCTTTTTTAATTTTTTTGAATTTGGAACGCGTATATTATTTTAAAAACTTCTTTCGATTTTGCGCCATTTCACATATAGCTTAAGAGCCACTGATTGGCTACCTGTATGTATTTGACCAGACCTGAGGTTTTGTACATTGAAGCCCCTATACCTACCATGTATGGTACGGGGACTCACTAAGCTCTAGGTGGTGGACGCGACGAGCGCTGAGGTAAGACAGTATCGATTTTTGACGAATTTTAAATCCATTTGACTAGGGCTGCCATTTTGATATTTGAAAATATAGGCTTATTATTATCGGAAAATAAGAATGGCAGACCATTGTCGCGCGGTTTTACTTTATGGCAGACAATTTTGAATATACTAAAAAAATTGAAAGTAATTGACCAGATATGCCATTGATATATTTTGTTTATTATAGTCTTAAAAACGTATATTGATCGCGGCAGACGTCTACTTTGCGTATACACATCAATAAATAATAAAATATTAGCTACTACCCAGTCAGATATATATGTTTTCCGTTCGCTGTTTTACATCAATATAATTTACTTGCGATTTACTTTATCACTGTATTTACAGAAATTAATGTTTTTTATATTCCATATACTAAACTTCGCAATACGCAAAGTAGACGTCTGCCGCGATCAATATACGTTTTTAAGACTGTAATAAACAAAATATATCAATGGCAGATCTGGTCAATTACTTTAATTTTTTTTAGTATATTCAAAATTGTCTACCATAAAGTAAAACCGCGCGATATTGGTCTGCCATTCTTATTTTCCGATAATAATAAGCCTATATTTGCAAATATCAAAACGGCAGCCCTGATCAAATTGATTTAAAATTCGTCAAAAATCGAAACTGTCTTACCTCAGCGCTCGTCGCGTCCACCACTTAGAGCTTAGTGAGTCCCCGTACCATGCATGGTAGGTATAGGTGCTTCAATGTACAAAACCTCAGGTCTGGTCAAATATATACAGGTAGCCGATCACTGGCTCTTAAACTAATATTTTTTCGTGTTCATTATCAAATTACAATATTGAATGGGGTGTTAAAGAGAATAGGATTGCAGTGAACGCCTTACACAAAGTAGATAGGAGGATATAGATGGAGCCGTCGATCATATTCCAGACACTTCAAAAGCTTGGTATCAGCCGTATGTTCGTATATCGTACTATCAACAGATACAACAATACTTCTAAACTACAAAGGTTGTTAAAGCTGTTAAAGCCAGAATTCGTCGAAACCCCATTAGGAAGCAAAAAATCTTATCGCGAGAAATGAAGACATGCACTAAATCAATCTTTACAATTAGAGACAGTGGATCGATCAAAACGCCTTCTGTCGCGATTCGCAGGTGAAAGTCACAGAAATATCCTCTTTACCGATGAAAAAATGTTCACGATGTAAGAACTCTACAATACGCAAAATGATAAAGTACGCTCACAGTTCTAAAGAAGCTGCTCAAGTGGTCGGAAAAGTACAACGTGGTCATCATGCTGCGGCAGTTCAGTTCAGTTTGGTGGGGCGTGTCTTATCAACAAGTCACAAAACTATATTTTTTTGAAAAAAGGAGTGAAAACAAAACTTCAAAGTGTATCAAGATACAGTCTTGGATCATGTTTAAAACCTCTCAGCAATACACTTTTTAAAAATATACCGTGGACTTTCCAGCATGACTCTGCACCTGGTCACAAGACACGATCTACCCAAGCCTGGCTTGAAACCGACGTTCCGGACTTTATAATGGCCCTCATCTAGCCCACACCTCAACCCTTTCCACTTCAAATTATGGTCCGTTTTAGAGGACATGGCCTGCTCTAAAGGACACGGCGACATTGAGTCTCGTCAAAAATCTTTGGAGCGAGCAGTGGCGAAATTTCCCTTGGAAACAGTGTGTAAATCCATAGATTCGTGGCCAAACAGATTAAAGGCCTGTATAAAAGCCAAAGGTGGCCATTTCGAATAGATTTTTTTTTTGAGACTTTAATAAATATGTAGGTATACATTTTAATAATATTACATTACTTCATTTTCATTTGTAACAAAACTTACGGCTGGACTAGGTATAGTATAAAAAAGACGCTTGACGCGTTTCTCCGCCTGTATGTATACATGTATGTATGTATACATGTATGTATGTATACATGTACGTATGTATATATATTATCTACTTATTCCTCTTAAACCACGCAAAAGATTGTTAAGCAATTTTCACTATCAGCTAAGATAATTTTTCAAGGAAGGTTTGTATGCATACTAGCTTTTGCCAGGGGCTTCGCTTGCGTCATATAGAAGTCTAATTAAGTTTTTATGTAAGTAAGTAAAATAAAACTACCAACTAGGGTTTGACCCGCTACTTAGCCGCAGGGAAATCTCTAGTAATATAAAATTGAAAAATAACGTCTTTGTAATATGTAGTCACGCAAGTAGCTGTGAATGGATTCCTGGGACATTGGCCTGTATACGTATAGTGCTTACCGTTATTGTTCGAAATAGCTCGTTTAATTATCACTGTTAATTATGTTTTTGCAAACTAAACAAAGGATTTATAGTTTGAAAAAACTCGCATGGGCGCGTTCCGATTTTGTCGTGACGACAGATAATCGTGTAGTTTTAAGTGTCGTAGCTTATATATGTTTAAATAGAGGTGTTCACATATAGAACGACACGATTTACTGTCGTCTACGACATTTTTTGCAGTGACGACAGATTGTCATGACAGTGGGAACGACTAGCATGACAGTCTTAAAACGATAAAAAAAATACGACTAAATTGTGACGGCAAATCTATCGTAGCCACGATAAAGATATCGTCTCGTCGTTTACACGTATTTTCCCTTCCCCCTCGCGACTGTAGTAGCTAATGCTAATGATGTGTAAACGACAAAGTGACTGCCGCGAAACGATATAATGTCATCGCGATCCAATGGGAACAGCTAGATATGATAGTCGCTAAACGATAAAAAACTTTGACGACAAACAATCGTTATAATGGGAACAGCTAGAGACGACAGTCGTCCAACGATAAATTAATCGTTACGACATAGTGGGAACGCGCCCTTACACAGCTATGGCAGAACAAAGTCTATTTATTATAAAATATAACTGTCATGTTGGTAGGATCAAAATTTCAAATGTATAAGCCGACTTTATGCGGATTTCAAAACGTCTAACGCAATCTAGTTACTATTAAACATAACTAATTAATGCCTAGCACGAATTCAAAGCTACCTACCTATATAAATTTAATATAAACTAGATGATGTGATTGAACAGTTATATTTTTCATTTATATAATACCAGAGTTTACCCCGCGGCTGCGCCGCGGGTTAACCTGTAGTTCCTGCTTCTTGTTTAAAGAGCAGGCGTTAAATACAGGTTACATTGTACAACATTTTTATGTTAGTGCCATTTGCACCCGAAAAATTCACTTAATTTTGTATCGCAAACTATCCGATCTCTTGGCATGAGTATATATGTCAATTTTCGGCATTAAAACTACATTTAAACAAAATTACAATAAAAACGATCCAGTGTTCTCTTCCCAGTGTTTTTTCGAAAACTTAACAGAAAGACATATCGAGTTACTATCGCATTTTTATAGATGATGAATTATTATATCTATGAACTTGAGAAGAAATGATTGGTCTCATCCAAACTTTGATCCTCTATTTCATACCGTCCTAGTTTTATTTATCTATGAAAACTACAAAAATGACAAAAAGGACCAAAACAGCAAAAGGACAAAAAGAGCAAAACGGACAAAAAGGACAAAATAACCAAAATGATCAAAATGGCAAATCACAAAACCAACCAAAACCTATCCCACTTTTGGGATAACCTTTACATAAATCTATCCCAAAATCTATCCCATTATCCGGGATGAAAAATATCCATTGTCCACCCTCGGTATGAAAATTACTTATATACCAATTTTCAGACAAATCGGTCCAGTAGTTTTTCCGTAAAAACATAACAAAAGAACAGACAAATATATTTTTATCCCGGAAACTATCCCATTTTTCGGGATAAAAAGTATGCTATGTTCATCCTCGGTATCGAAGATATATATATACTGAGTTTCAGCCAAATCGGTCCAGTAGTTTTTACGTGAAAACGGAACAGACAGACAGACAGAGTTACTTTCACATTTATAATATTAATAGGGATTTTCTTTCAGATTTCGTACGTACTATTTATAGTAAAGCTACGTTTTAACGGTTTTGAGCGCGGTATTTTATTAGATTTTATTCCGACGTTTCGGCCACTTTTCAGTAGCCGTGATCACGGAAGACAAAGAATTCGGGTGTCAATGAGTATTGTTAAAGCTTTTGCTTAGTTGTTGTTGAGCTGATGACCCTCGCGTCCCCACTGCTCCAAAGCCTCACCTCCGAAAGCTACAAATATGTATCCATTAGCAAAGCAATGGTTCCAGAGGGAGCAGGCGGCGAGGGGCCGCCGTGCGCGGGGCAGCGCGGGCAGTTCGCGTGCGCGGACGGGGCGCGCTGCGTGCCCGCCGCGTGGCGCTGCGACGGCCGCCCGCACTGCGACGACGGCTCCGACGAGATCGACTGCGGTTCGTATACGGTGCTCTTGGAGTGGCCCTTGCTTGTTTCGCATGTTAACAGAAAAGAAACTCGGCCAAGTGCGTGCCACATGAATTATTTACATGGCAATGTTAATACAAATGTCAACGTTATTTTACCAAAACATTGTTGTTAGATTATTTTTTGAATTTTGTTATTTTGGTAGGCAATAACTGTGTTTTAGTATTTACAAGCTTAAGATATGAATAAAACCACTCAAAGTGAAGTGCAAAGGTTATTATTTTGTATCATTAATAAGTTTGGGAAAGATCAATAGCACAGAGACATTGAATTCAACAAGATTGTTTATGTATTTTATAAATACTCTATGGTCATTTGGAGTTGCCATACTAATATTATTTTAAAGCCGCGCTTTTTCAGTGCCTATTTTGATCAGCCAGACTGTGTTGCAGTAATTGCTATGCTCTCCTATCCTGTTTCTCTAAACTCGATTGATAACGTTATTTATGGAAAATATAAGAAAAATACGCGAAATACACCTATGTGTAGTGTAAATATGAACAAACATTGTTCATATTTAAGCGATTTTTTAATTATTCTCGTAAATGTCGAAGGCTAACTTGAGAAGTTACATAATTATCTCTAGCTTTTAGCAGTTCCTGAGAGAATCAGCTATGATACATAGAAATCGAAATGAGACTGTATAGGAACCCAGTCTCTAAGCGCTAACCGCATAAGCCTGTAGCGATATGCATGCGTTGTGTCTCAGTGTGGAACACGACGTGCGGCGCGGGCCAGTTCAGGTGCGCGCGCAGCGGCCTGTGCATCGCGGCCAGCTGGCGCTGCGACGGCGACGCCGACTGCGGGCCCCACGACGCCTCCGACGAGGACCCCTACACATGTGAGCTTGTCTCTTCGACCACTTCTGTCTAGATAGCATCTCTCTTATCTCTCTTAATACGGTGCACGTGCGCAGGCGAGAAGAACTTCGAGTGCGGCGGCAACATGGCGCGGTGCGCGACGCCCGTCGGCGGCCACTTCGCCTGCGTGCCCATCTACAACTTCTGCGACGGCGCGCGGCAGTGCCTCGACGCCAGTGACGAGTGGGACATCTGCGACAACTGTGAGTATCCGCCATCCGCCATCCGCCATCCGGACGCCGACGCCGTCGTGCATTCGTAACGCATGAGTGTGTCTCTGTGCGCAGTCACGGGCGCCGAGTGCGCGCCGCTGCGCTGCGAGGTGGGGTGCCGGCCGACGCACGCCGGCCTGCGCTGCTACTGCAAGCCCGGCTACCAGCACCAGGACGGCAAGTGCGTGGGTGAGTGTCGACACACGCACTACGGACGTACACCTCACCCGCGTCGTTTACAGCATGCCCTGTTTAATGCGCAGACAGCGACGAGTGCCTCGCGGAGGGGGCGTGCGCGCAGCTGTGCCGCAACACGCCCGGCTCGTTCGCGTGCGCGTGCGTGCCCGGGTACACGCTCCGCCCGGACGCCCGCACCTGCGCCGCCATCAACGGTACTCCCTCGCTCACTCGTCATCGTTTCACATTCCCATAGAGCACTCATGATATGACTGTGTGCGGCAGATCCTCCCGACGAGCCCATGTCGCTGATAGTGGTGACCGAGGGCGACGTGCGCCGCGTGTGGCCCTCGAAGGCCCCCCCCGGCAAGAACGCGTCCTCGCTGCCCGCCCTGGGCGTGCGCGCCATCGACTTCCACTACACTAACAGGCGAGTGCACCATAACGAAGCTTTTGTATCAAAGCATCGATTCAGTAAAGTAGTAGAAGTTGAATGCTTGTGCAGGTCCGTGTGCTACGTGCACCACAACGTGAGCCGATCGGGCATCGTGTGCGTGGACGCCGACGACTTCACGAAGAAGGACCTCAAACCCCTGCCGGCCCTCTTCCCGGACGTGACTGGTGAGCATGCTTTAGTCGCCCCTTAACTCGTCCACATCGCGGTTTTTTACTTTAGAGGGCTTTAGAGGGACTCTGTACTTAAAGTACCTACCATTGTGACGGTATGAGGCCTAATGAGAAATCTTTCTTGGCTTATACATAATACTGTTGTATACTGAACCGAATTGAGATTACGCCCCTGGCTCTGATGGAGTGTGTCGTGTACTCGGCAGACGTGAGCCGGCTGGCGCTGGACTGGGTGAGCGGCAACTGGTACCTGGTGGACGGCGCGCGCGACGCGCTGTACGTGTGCGAGCGCGCGCTGGCGCACTGCCGCCTCCTGCTCGACTCCGGCCTGGAGAAGGTGCACGGGCTCGCGGTGGACCCCGCCTACGGGTGAGTGCCGCCCCTTGCCACTGCGTCCAACGAATGTGTCGGTGTTTGAGACGGAGTGCGCACGTGTCGGCAGGGCGATGTTCTGGGCGGTGTGGGGCGCGTCCCCGGCGAGCGTGGAGCGCGCGTCGCTGGCGGGCGAGGGGCGCAAGGCGCTCGCGGACCTCAAGCTCGTGTACCCGTGCGCCGTCGTGCTGGACCACGCCACGCGCGCCGTCTACTGGGCCGACGCGTACCTCGAGTGCGTGGAGCGCGCCGACTACGACGGCGATCACCGCGTCACCGTCAGGAGGGGGTACGCGGTCAGTATTGCTATTTATAACGCCACTGCTAATACTAATCTGTTACGATGAGGTACTATAGTGAAATATCGCTGGGCGCAGAGCCAGCACCTGGTGGCGATGGCGCTGCTGGAGACGACGCTGTACCTGCCGGCGTGGGCGGACGCCAGCGTGGCGGCGGCGTCGCGGTTCGCGCGCGACGGCCGCGCCGCGCCGCCGCCGCTGCCGCTGGGCGCGCGCCCCGCCGCCGCGCTCGCCTTCCACCGCCAGCGGCAGCCCCGAGGTACCGCCTCTCATATACGAAACCTGACACTCATATTCAAATTGAGCCAATAAATAGCACCGTGTTGCCGTAAATAGCGCGACTAGCGAACGTAATAAGCCGCGCTTAAAAAAGTTGAAAACCGTTAAAACATACTTTAATATTTGTAAATAATATAAATAAGTTAATAAATATCACTATATCTATACATGTGTGTACGTCGCCTACAGGTGTTAATCGCAAAAACTAGCTGTTTGTTTGTGTAAAAGACTTTGAAATGTTTGTTATAGTTGTACATTTTCCATAATGAAATAAATAATTCCCTCGGCGCAGTGGAGCACCCGTGCGCGGCGAGCAACGGCGGCTGCGAGCACATCTGCGTGACGGCGTACCGCAACGGGAGTGCGCACGCGCACTGCCTCTGCTCGCACGGGTACCGGCTCTCGGGCCGCGGCGCCTGCCTCCGTGAGTACGCGTACTCGCCGCCGGACCAACAGTCCACTTGTTTTGACGTGCGACATTCGTCACTCGCGACAGGTCGACATGGCACGAGACAATATAACATCAGTTGCCTTTTCATCACGTGTAAAAATAAAAATTGTGTTTGTGCAATTCACAAACGGCCGAAGACAAACTTCTGAAAAATAGCCGACGAGAGAATGAGATAATATAAATATGATACATTTTATTATTTTTATAATATTTTAACCAAGCTCAAAAATTTATTTATATTTTAATGCAAAATATTACATTTCATATATCACATATTTAAGATATATTATAACACATATTATTTAGATTCCATGTTTTCACTTTGAACAAATGCTTTAGTTTCAATTTGATTTATAAACTTCAAAATATTTCGAGCTCTATCTTTATGAGCATTAAAATTATTCAATATCTCTTTTTAGTGTCGCTTTTATTTCGTTTCATCGAGTTTCAAATCACAATTTTTCTAAAAAAGTTTCAATTCAAAATCAATAATCCATTCTCAAGCACGTGAATTAGCCAAACAATATCCTGTCAATAAATTTATTTATAAGGGCTTGCTTTTAAAATATCACTTGAAATACAAAAGGTGGTAAATTAATAATAAAAAAATATGTACCCATCAAGTAGTAAATTAATTATTTTACTCCTTAATGAGTACATAAAAAATATCGATATCGAATACCTAGTATGTGAAGTCACATCACTAGATGTGTTCCATGTCGACCTGTCGCGAAGAGTTTTTGGCGGGAACTGAAAGGGGACGTTGCGCTGTGCAGTTTTATTTTCTAAAAATGTGTAAAATTATTCTAAAATGAACAATAGTTGTAGGATATTGATAGTTTTTGAGTAGTGATTGTGTTTTGTGAGAAATGTGAACGGTATAGTCAAATGTGGCCTTTTGAGTTGTCACAAGAACTCCGTTGAATGGCACTAGCTGATTACCTACAGTTCAGCTGTGCTACACATAGGCTTAAGAAAATGAAGAAACTAAATGTATATTATAAACTAAGATCTGGCTTAAAGGCCTAGCTGCCAAGCCATAAACCTAAATAAAAAAATAAATAAAAAAACCTGTCGCGAACTGTGGATGTCATCATGAGCATGATGTTATAGGGGTGGAGCTGGAGAGCTACTTGGTGGTGGCGCGAGGGTCGCCGCCGATGGTGCAGGGGCTTCCGCTGAGCGCGGGGGGCGCGGGCGAAGGGCGCTCCTCGTGGGAGGCGTTCGTGCCGGCGACGGACGCGGCGCGCCCCTCCGCCGCGGACGTCGACCTCGACGGCGGCTACCTCTACTACTGCGACGTGCACAGGTGGGCTGCTGCCCTTAAGAGCACCTATATTAAATTGAACTGGTTCTAGGCTCAATTTAAAGGCAAATCGGCTCCAAAGTGAAGAGGCTACTTAAGTGTGCTATTAATAAGTTGCTATATTGTAATTATTGTGTGTATTAATTTCGTGTCAATAATAGAGGATAGTAACGGCACATTTTAATTTATGTCATTAGCTGCGCCAGTCGAATGTGCGAGTTATATCATACAGGGCGTTTCGTTCCCTTTACATACACGTATTTTATGGAGAAGCTTGTTATGTGTCAGTTTGATTGGTGTACGTAGTTCTCCTTCCTTTGTCTCCTGTACAAGTGGTAACCGTGACACGTGTCGTGGTGCAGATTCGAAATAGTGAGGCAGCGACTGGACGGCAGCGGCCGGGAGGTGTTCATGGCTGACGACGTCGACAACTGCCAAGGGCTCGCCGTCGATTGGATGGGTAACGAACCTTTTTCTTATTTCATCGGTACTCGAGCGATGAATGTATGATGATATGGTGGTGGTCCGCAGGCAAGAACTTGTACTGGACGGACTACGCCGTGGGGCAGGTGAGCGTGGCGCGCTTGGGGGCGCCGCGCGCGCGCACCACGCTCGTGCACGAGCCGGGCTCCAACCCGCGCGCCATCGCCCTCGACCCGAACGAAGGGTGAGTCGACTCACAAGAGCATAAGCTCGTTCGATCGAGAGTGCATCGTGTGTGATCCCACGTTGCGCACGCGTCTCGTTGCAGGATGATGTACTGGTCGGTGTGGGCGCCGAGCGAGGGCGCGGAGGACGCAGGGGGCGGGCGCGTGGAGGCCGCGCGCATGGACGGCGCCGCGCGGCGGACGCTGGCCGACACCGACCTGCACTGGCCCAACGGCCTCGCCATACACCGGCAACAGAACGCACTCTACTGGTCAGTCTCGAATTATTGTTCATTTTGTTTAAAAGATAAACTGGACTCTTCAATGTTTGACAATGAATACCAGGTGTGACACGTTCCTGAACAAGATAGAGCGGCTGTTTCTGGCGACGGGTGTGCGCGAGCTGGTGGTGCGCGACGCGCCCGCCACGCCCGTGCTCAAGCCCTACGGCCTCGCCCTCGACGACGGTGAGCGACCGCCTCTCATTATGTGTACTCTGTGCCTATCACACCTATCGTCGGCTAAACGAGGAACGCGTGCCTAGATGCGGTGGTGTGGAGCGAGCACAGCACCGGTGCAGTGCGGTACCTGGAGGCCAACGGCACCGTTGCGCTGCTGCACCAGCTTCCGCGGCCACTCTTCGCTCTCAAGCTCGTCTCGAAGACGGCAGTCGCAGGTCGGTCGCGGCATCTCAATTTTGATCGTAACCCGCTATAAAGTTTGTAATGTGGGAGTTGATGTTCAATTTGGTCGATGCGACGTCAGGGCGCAACCGGTGCTGGTACAAGAACGGCGGTTGCGCGGAGCTGTGCCTGCCGAGCGGCGGCGCGGGCCGCGAGTGCGCCTGCGGCGACGCCTCCGCGCCGGTGGGCGGCGACGCGCGCGCCTGCGCGCCCCTCCCCGCCGCCGCGCCCGCGTCGCGTCGCCACGGAGGCTACAAGTGCCCCGACGGCCGCTTCCACTGCGGACGAGGGTCAGTGTCCGCTGATACCACTAGTGTATCACTGGAGTAGTTTCCACCTATTGAACTGTGTGCTCGTGCGTCGCAGGCGCTGCATCGACCCGATGTACGTGTGCGACGGCGACGCCGACTGCCTTGACGGCGGCGACGAGGACTCGACGCCCACCGGCCCGTGCGGTTAGTCCCCACAAAACTGCCAGATCATGAATATTAACGATTCCACAACAGCGCGACAGTGTCTGCTTTAAGAACAACTAATAAATATGTTTGTTTGTTTGGATAGCTAACGTAACGTGCGACGCGGAGCAATTCATGCAGTGCGACGTGAACCGCTGCATCGCCAAGAGCTGGGTGTGCGACGGCCTCAAAGGTGATCACCTCCCGTTCGTACCGCGTGCAATGTCGAATGTCGGTGTGGGGCTCACGGTGCGCATGCGTCTGCCGCAGACTGCTCGGACGGCGCGGACGAGGCGGCGGCGGCGTGTGCGCGCGCGCAGTGCGCCGGCGGCCAGTTCGCGTGCGCGGCGTCGCGGCGCTGCATCCCGGCGGCGTGGCGCTGCGACGGCGCCCCCGACTGCGGCCCCAACGACACCAGCGACGAGGACGGCTGCAGTCAGTGCATTTCACACACCACACTAAACGTTGCATTCGACGCCTCTCAATCCAAAGGACTAATCGTAAGGTGCTTGTGTTCGGGCAGAGAGCGCCGAGTGCTCGAGCATGATGTTCCAATGCGGCAACGGCGCGTGCGTGCCCTGGGAGTACTACTGCGACGGGCACGCCGACTGCGCGGACGCCAGCGACGAGCGCGCCTGCCGCAACACGCCCCCCACCGACGCGCCTGCGCCCCCCTACCCCCACCCGCACCCGCACCACAACGGACTGTCAGTATCGCTCCGTGGTCACTTCTCCGTACGTGACTTCTCTCGTATCCGATCTAACAGTCTGCCACTTCTGACGCAGGCATCCGCACCGCGAGATGGACAACAGCGGAGTCTGCGAGGAACACGAGTTCATGTGTAACAACACCGAGTGTATAAGGAAGGTAATCACTATCCAGTTTAATTAAATCATCGAATATCTGACATGACAAAATGTATCTTTTTTATTTATTTATTTATTTATTTATGGAAAACCTACAGCTAAAACATTTGATTAGATATCTAAAATTAATACAAGAAAGCCAATGACAGGTTTTCACGGATAAGATATAGCTTAAAAGTAACATGCAAATATAAAAAACATTAAAAACGCACCGAGAAGTCTAATCACTGTTGAAGAATTTCAGGCTTAGACATCTTACAAATTAATAAGACCAAAAAACGATGTATCACCATTTTTATTAATTTTGTGCCGTGAAGGAATTTAGATGCGATTCGCGCGTCGACTGTCTGGACGGGTCCGACGAGGGCGGGTGCGAGTCGGTGCCCACCACCACCACCACCACCAGCAGCACGACTGTGGCGACGGCGGGGGCGGGGGGCGTCGGCGCAGGGGGCGACGGGGACTGCGTCGCCGCGGGGGGCGTCCGCTGCGACAACGGCACCCGCTGCGTGCCGCTGCTGCAGCTCTGCGACGACAACCACGACTGCGCCGACGGCGCCGACGAAGCCGACCGATGTGGTCAGTGCGATAAGGAATAGTTTATCGTAGGAAACTTCGGCCTCAAAGTATTGGGTGGATGGCACATTTACACGTGTACCATAACTGACGTTATCAACGTAAGAAATCATTTTTTACGTTGATAACTCCTGAGGTGGTGCCATGGTCGCCAAGTCAGGTTTTATTGTCTTAAGTTTTCGCGACTTGTTTACAATTCTTTAAGTACCTTTAGAATAACGTATTATAGAGGTATGTACATACAATTCACAAATAGAATAGGGTAGCCTTGCTTGTTGCTAAATAACAATGATGTCGAAGTAGAAGCAGAGTGAATTTACGTGCAGGTGAGCCGATGTGCGAGTTGTCGGCGTGCTCGCACGAGTGCCGGCCGACGCCGCGGGGGCCGCGCTGCGCGTGCCCGCCCCCACTGCACCTGCAGCGCGACGGGCTCACCTGCGCCCCCCACCACGTCTGCACCGAGTGGGGCGTCTGCAGCCAGGTACACTCCGCTCGCACGCCACCTTGTGCCACCTCACGCGTGTGCCGTCCGCTTATGTGATTCGTTTCGTCATCAGAGTTGTCAGCCGCAGAAGAATCGATACAAGTGCACGTGCGACGAGGGCTATCGATTAGCCGACGACGGGTTCACTTGCAAGAGCACAGGTTAGTGGTCGATCAAGATATCACTTCCGGGGTCTTCTCGGTCTCTCTATTCAAACCCTTGCTGAAAACTCCCTAACATTTTATGAGTGACGAATGAAGAGATAGATCTCTCATTGTACTTCGTTTGTTGAATAATTACCTTATACGGAGCCGGCCGGTTGTTGTATACTCACCTACAGTTCGTCAGATTGATTTCCTCCTTCGATTGACCGTTCTCGGTCGGTTGCAGCGAACGCGACCCCGTTGCTGGTGTTCAGCAACCGGCACGAGGTGCGCGGCGTGGAGCTGCCGGCGCTGGCGGCGCGCGCGCTCGTCTCCTCGCTGAAGAACACGATCGCGCTCGACTGGCGCCGCGACCCCCGCACCGACACCCTCCACCTCTACTGGACCGACGTCGTCGACGACGTCATATATCGGGGCGTCATCGTCGGCAACGGTCGGCCATCTACTCACTAATTATATGCTGAGACACACATTTCAAAACAAATTATTATGAGTTTTGGTGCAATTATTCGTATTTATCGATTTCTATCTCGCTCACGTTGTTGCTTCTATAATAGTTAAGTAATGAAAAATATTTCGATTGCCTCTTCATCACATGTTAAAATAAAAAAACAATAATCTCTAAAACCCATCCAGATAAGTATTAGAAAATTCTAACACTGAACTGAAAAATAACTGTTATAAATATCCTGTCGATCAAATATTTGTATAGATTATTTGAAATAAAAAGTGGTATGAAATTTAGACTCATTTTGTTTCGTATTAAATATGTATCGATATCGACTACCTGGTGTGTGATGTTACATCACTAGCAAATTGCCATGTTGACCTGTAGCAAATTATACCGTTAAATTTCCGTGTTAAGAATATACTGTTTTCCGGTTTATACAGGTTGTCTCAAAATAAAGATCACATTTTTATTGGTTATTGCGTGAACGCAACTAATCTGAGGGACTCGAGGCTGTGTCAGTCGGTAGCCTGGCTCTTGGGCATTTAGTCACTATGGAGCGTTTGTCGGGAGCAGCCCGTGCATTGTGCGTACGTGAGTTTTATAAAAACGGTAATTCGGCGACCGTGGCGCGTACAAAATTCTGCAGCATTCGATATATTCGTCCATGAATGATGCGCCAAGCACACGACTCATTGCAAAATGGGTCGACAAGTTTCAAGAGACCGGGTCAACACTGGAAAAACCAAAATCCACGCGTCCAAGATCTTCGAGAACGGTCGAAAACGTAGACAATGTCGCCCAGTCTATTCGAGACGATCCGAACCTTTCAATTCGGAAGTGTGCTGTGGCCTTAAACGTGCAAAGATCGTCATTATGCCGCATTTTGCATAAAGATTTAAAACTGCACCCGTACAAAATTCAGTTGGTGCAAGAATTAAAGCCTCCAGAATGCTGGTCAGAGGCTTGACTTTGTCAACCAGATGATTGAGAGCTTTCCAACGTTTACCAACATCTTGTTTTCAGATGAAGACCATTTCATCTTAATGGACATGTTAACAAGCAAAATTGCCGCTACTGGAGTGCAACCAATCCAAAACAAAAACATCAGAGACCCCTACATTCGCCTAAAGTCACCGTATGGGCCGCAATGTCGGCGCGAGGCAATTTTAGTGCTCGATTAAATGAATGCCGTGAATGCAACGGTTTACATTTGGACGATGTCATTTAAAAAAAATAATCCCAAGCAGTGTATTTTAATATGTATAAAACATTTTTGCAATAAACTCCTTACTTTTTTTTAAAATTCATTTTTGAAATGTGAACTTTCTTTTGAGACACCCGATATTATCATTTGTAATAAAAAATGTTCATTTAGCAAAATAGCAAATACAATATTTGGTCATCGGTGCGCAGCGTTGAGCGGCATCGAGGCGGTGGTGCAGCAGGGGCTGTCGACGGCGGAGGGGTTGGCCGTGGACTGGGTCGCCGGCAACCTCTACTGGGTCGAGAGCAGCCTGCACCAGATCGAGGTGGCCCGCCTCGACGGCCAGTACCGGCGCACCCTCATCGCCGGCGACATGGACAGCCCTCGCGCCATCGCCGCCGATCCCAGAACGGGCTACCTGTTCTGGTCGGACTGGGAGGCGTCGGCGCCGCGCATCGAGCGCTGCGCGCTGTCGGGGCGCGCGCGCAAGGCCGTGGTGCGCGTGGACGCGCTCACCGACGGCGCGTGGCCCAACGGGATCACCCTCGACTACCGCGCCCGCAGGCTCTACTGGATCGACGCCAGGTGACGTGCGCCTCTAGGCACCACCACCGTCACCTCCCACCTCCCACCTCCCACCGCCACCACCTCCGCAGACGCGTGAACTACCTCTTGTGACGCAGGTCGGACTCCATCCACACGACCAACTACGACGGCGGCGAGTACCACGAGGTGCTGCGCGGCCACCCCACGCTGAGCCATCCATTCGCCATCACGGTGTTCGAGTCGCACGTCTACTGGACCGATTGGCGCAGCAACAGCGTCGTCCGCGCCAACAAGTGGAACGGCAGCGACGTCACCGTCGTGCAGCGGACGCTCACGCAGCCCTTCGACATCAAGGTACTTCCGCCACCAGGAGTGGTGTTCGCTTCCAACGCACCGCCGCTTACGTGCCCAATCGACTGCAGGTAATCCACCCGAGTCGGCAGCCGCCGTCGGCGTCGAATCCGTGCGCGCCGAACAACGGCAACTGCTCCCACCTGTGCCTGATCGATGCGCCGGACGCACGCGTCTGCGCCTGCCCCCACGTCATGCGCCTGGCCGCCGACAACGTCACCTGCGAAGGTATGTCAGTCCGCCCTCCGCCACTCACACTCCCTCCCACCTCCCGTTTACCGCGACCCTGATAGTAATACGGTGTGTGAATGCGTCGCTCCAGCCCACGAGAAAGTACTCCTGATAGGGCGCTCGGGCGAGATCCGCGGCGTGGACCTGGAGGCGCCGCTGGTGCACATGGTGCCCACGGTGTCGGGGCCGCACCTCACCTCGCCCACCACGCTGCACTTCGTCGCCGAACAGGCTGCCATCTACTGGGCCGACACCGAGGTCAGTCGATCGTCCGATCGAGCATGCGTTCGTATTGGAGCGTTTGTGTGAGTGATGGAAGGTGTGCGTGTGCAGACGAACGAGGTGAAGCGCACGAGGCTGACCGGGGGCGCGATCTCGGTGGTGGCGGACGGGGGCGTGGAGCTGCCGCGCGGGTTCGCGCTCGACTGGGCCGCGGGCCTGATCTACTACTCCACCGGGGGGGCGCTCGCGGTGGCCAACCTGCGCGGCGAGTACACCGCCCTCATATACGCCACAGGGATGGAGAACGTCACCTCGATGGCCGTCGACCCCATGAGGTACGCCTTTTGTAATGTACGGCTAGTCTATAGAAAGCAACACCAAAGGTGCTATCCTAACCTGGAATCTGGCCACTAATGCCGAAACACAACCAAAGATTGCTGACGGCAGGGGCAAGCTGTACTGGGCCACCACGGTGGGCGACTGGCGCGAGACCGGCGCGCCTGCGCAGGTGATCGAGGGCGCGCGCGGCGACGGCGGCGGCCGCGCGCCCCTGCTCGACAGCGGCGCCGACGCGCAACTCGGAGGCGTTACAAGTCAGTCACAGCCATCACTAACTGTCGAAACGACGGCACTTTATTGTAAAAAAACTAATATTAATGTCAGACCACAGTACTAGTCAGCAACAGCTGTTTTAACATTAATTAGTGTTTGCCACAGTTGACCCATCGACGGTGTATACTCCCCGCCATTCAGCGGCGGCAGCATAAATATATGCATGACTACCTGTCCTAGATGACCTAAGCACTAGCACAAAAATCACTAAATAAACTAAATGAAACACTTACTTGTCTTGAACTGGTTTATTGAACTGAACTATGAGTAAAGTACAAAAAGGTTACTATGAAATAGTTGCTAAACAATATCATGTATAATTATTAGTCAGCGCCATCTAGTTGTACATATATTAACTAGTGTCATCTGCGACATACGGCCGGCCAAGGACATTTAGTGCCAAAATGTACTTAAACAAACATACACTACATATTTAGTGAACAGCATGTTTTAAAGGTATAACATTTTTCTTAGTATAATAGTATAACCATTGACCTAGGTTTGGCAAAATACACATTGAGAACTTAAAATTAATCGAAGTATAAAAAATACAAAATATTACTTAATGCTTAACCTTAATGAACAGGACATAATTATTTAAAATAAAGGAACTAAGACATTCTTAAAACTAAATATTTATGATATGAAATATTAAACAAATGATTGGTCAATTGCACTAAACATTTTTGGGCTAAGGTTATGGCTTATTGATCTTTTGTTGCATAAACTATTACCAATCTATATGCCTATGCTAGTGTATCAAACGTGAAAAAAAAAACACATACATTTTCTCTATGCTGCCTTCTATCTTTGATTTTTGATGTTGTAGCATTTACGTATCTTAAATAATATGTAAACTTTTTGGATTTATGTCAAGAATCTTGTATTTTTTTCTGTTATTATTTGAAATTCTATTTGACCTGTTATACATTTTAGTTGCTTCTAAGATGTTGGACTGTTCTTTTTCAGGGATAACGCGTGTATGCATAACATTAATATTTATATTTTCTGAGCTTGAACCATTATTTTCTTCTTTCGGATGTAATAATGAGTGATGTCTTTTATTACATATTCGACATGAGTTATTTTTATTGCAGTAATGTACATTATGATTACTTCCTAAACAATTTAAACATAATTTATTTTTTTCTACAAAATTAAGACGAAAGTCAATATCTTGTCTAGCAAACATTTTGCAAAAACACAATTTATGGACCTTTAAACAAAACTCACAAGGTAATAAATTATTATCATTTAAGCGTGCATTGTTATTATGAATTTCTGATCGTATGGCATCAAATGGTGAAATTTCATGTTCAATGCATTCAAGAGCACGGAAACGGCTCTCTAAAAACTTATGAAATTCTTCATACGCTGGCAAATCATTTGTACTTTTATAAGATACATTTAGCTCCCATTCTTTCCGTGTTTCGTCATCAAGTTTAGCAGAAATTATGTAAATAATTATGGGATCCCAATGAGCTATATCTATGTCTAGGTTTTGAAGAGCTCTTAAACAATCATTTGTAGTATCGAGTATTTCTTTTATGTTTTTTGCAGATTCCGAATTTCTGCATTGTTGAGCTAATAATCTTTTTAATATGGAATTACATTGATAACGCTTGTTGTCATAACGATTTTTTAATAGAGACCAACATTGTTTATAATTTGAATTACTTATGGGGATATATCTAATTAATTGTTCAGCTTCTCCGCTTAAGTGAGCTTTTAGATAGTGTAACTTTTGGACATCATTGAGTGAACTATTGTTATGTATAAGTGTAATAAACATATCTCGAAAAGTTATCCATTCGGAATATTTACCAGAAAACATAGGAATGATTATTTTTGGAAGTTTAACTGATTGGGATGAATTATGTTCTGCATTTTGGTTTTGATTTATTGAACAAGTATTAGATATTAATTTATTAATTAATGTTTTTAATTCACATTTATAATTCAAGTAACAATCCTCAGTACAAATGTAAATTTCTCCAGTTACATAACTAGATGCTGCTAATAAATCAGGTGAACTAGTTTTATACAAATGTGCATTATTTTTGTGAAACAAGTCCCAATCTTTTTCTAAGTTTTCCAATCTAGCTTGCACATATTCAATTGAAAGTTTTTCTTTTGAGCTGTTTCGAAAGGTAACAAAAGCTTTTTCTACACAATCAAGAATATTTTTTTGGACATTAATTAAACCTTCCATTTTTACTCATCTAATAACAATTACAATTTTAATATTAAATGTTATTTAAAACTAAATGCTAAATAAAATTAATATGTACTACTTTAAAGTTCGTAAAATGATATTCTCTAACTGATTTCTTCACACTTATAAAAAAAAAATATAATATAACTAATTACACTAATTTAGAGTTCGTAATGCTTCTAGAGTTTGTTTCTTCGAAGAAATATTTTTATATAATAATTGTACTCACAGTTTTTTTTTGTATGCACTTTTATTTGTTCACACATTCACAAGTCACTTTTGATCTAAGTTTATTGACCTAAAAACGTGGTAGATTGACCTCACATCACAAGTACTTTTTGAAAACGCTGTCCACCCTCTTATAATAGAGTAGGGGGGGGACGCCGCAATCAGACAGGGGGCGGGGTGCGCTGCGATCTCACAGAGGGGGCGGACACCGCAATCCAGAAGCTGTGGGGGGCGCACCGCCAACCGACAGGGGGGACGAGCACCGCAATCCAACAGGGAACACTGCAGTCCGGGGGGTACACCGCAATCCACCAGGGAGCACTACTATCCGGGGGGGACGCACTGCAATCCAGAGGGGGTGGGGGGCACACCGCAATCCACCAGGGAGCACTGCAATCCGGGGGGGAGGGGGGCGCACCACAATCCAAGGGGGGCTCACCGCAATCCTATAAGGTGCACTACAATCCGTGGGGAGGGGGCACACCACAATCCCGGGGGGCACACCGCAATCCACCAGGGCGCACTACACTGCACTGCACTTCACTTCACTACACTACACTACACTCATACCCGGCTCTGTAGGACCAAATTATGTCCTAGATGACCTAAGCACTAGCACAAAAATCACTAAATAAACTAAATGAAACACTTACTTGTCTTGAACTGGTTTATTGAACTGAACTATGAGTAAAGTACAAAAAGGTTACTATGAAATAGTTGCTAAACAATATCATGTATAATTATTAGTCAGCGCCATCTAGTTGTACATATATTAACTAGTGTCATCTGCGACACTACCACTTATCATTTTTTTCTGACAGAGAATTACTAGTGCTTTTATCTTATCTTTAAAATAATGTAGATTAATATTTTAGATTGCTGTGATTTACAACAGATACTTTAGAAAGTAGAAACTGTTGACGTCCGGCAATATAAGAACGCCTTGCGTATGTAGGTTTGACGATGGACGTGCCTAACGAACGGCTGTACTGGGTGAACTCGGCGTCCGGCACCATCCAGTACTTGGAACTGAGTATCGGGAAAGTGCGCACGGTGCTGTTGGGCGCCGGCCGCCGCCCGCTGGCGCTGGAGGTGTACGGCAAGGAGCTGCTGTGGGCGGACGAGGACGGCGCCATCCGCGCCTGCCGCAAGGGCGACTGCGAAGGCCTCAGGCTGCTCAGGAACAACACGGGTGAGTGGCCGGAGCCCGCTTACCACGCTCCTTTGACTCGTAAGAAGCAACTTTTCGCAACTTTAGCAACGCTCTAACGGAGACGAGGCATCTCTGAAGTCCGGTAAATGTTTGCGTCGCACAGAGGGAGTGATCTCGCTGCGCGTGTACGACGCGAGCGTGCAGCGCGGCGGGTCGCGGGCGGGCGCGTGCGCGGCGCGGCGGCCGCCGTGCGCGCACCTCTGCCTGCCCGTGGCCGCCGCGGACAGCGTCTGCCGCTGCGCCGCCGGCCACCGCGACGACGGCGCCGGCTGCAAAGGTCGCCCCTCTGTTCCGTTAATGCTCATCTCGGTTGAGAACACGCGGTGACGACGCCCCTTTGCTTCGCCGCAGGCATGGACGAAGTGCTCGTGTTCAGCGTCAGCTGGGAGGTGCGCGGCGTCGCCCTCGACTCCTCCAACGAGACCCAACACCTGGAACCGAGGGGGCTGCTGCCTCCCGTGCCGCAGCTCTCCATGGCGTCCGCCATCGATTACCACGCAGGTGAGTGTCCGTCATGACAGCGTAACGGTGAGATCGGCTTTGGATCGAGAAGGCTAACGCTGTGTGTGCCAATGCTGGGCAATAGAGGGCGACTGGCTGTACTGGGCGGACTCGGAGGCGGGGCGCATCTGGCGCGTGAAGCGCGACGGCACCGCGCGGGCGCCGGTGGTGCAGCAGGGGGCGCCGCTGGACTCGCAGCCCTACGACTGGCTGGCGGGCGTCGCCGTCGACTGGGTGGCCGGCAACGTGTACTGGGCGGACCCGCGGCGGCGCCTCGTGGAGGTGGCGCGGCTCGACGGCGCGCACCGGTACGTGCTGCTGGACACGGACCCGCTCGCGGCCACCGGCGTGTGCGTAGACGCCGCGCGCGGGTGGCTCTTCCTCGTCGGCGGCGGCTGGATCCAGCGCACCGCCCTCGACGGCTCCGACCGCCGGCTGCTCTACAACGGCACCGCCGTCGCCGACGTCGCCTTGCACTCGCAGCAGGAGCACCTGTACTGGGTCGACGGGCGCGAGACGAGCATCTGGCGCATGCAGTACGACGGCGAGGCGCCCACGCTCGTGGCTCGCCTCGACCCCCACCGCTACCACCCGGTGGCGATTGCCATCCACGGAGACACGCTCTACTGGCTCGACATGTGAGTAGCGTCCTTTTGGGGTACACGAATCTAAACACGTGACTGTATGCGACTGTGAATTGAACGTCGGTCCGGCAGCATGGCGAACCGCGGCAGCGTGCTGGCGGCGCCGCTGGCCGACCCCGGCCGCCGCCGCGTCCTCCGCGACAACCTCGGGGACAGCCTCAAGGACCTATTCGTGAGTCCACCGATCTGGTTTCGTTCTCTTATAATGGTGTCGTTCCGTCGGTCGATTGCACTCCGTGTGCGCTTGCGCAGGTGTGGTCGAGCGCGGCGCAGAGGGCGCCCGCGGCGGGGGTGGCGAACGAGTGCGCGGGCGGCGCGGGCTGCGAGGCGCTCTGCCTCTTCGACGGGCGCCGCGCCAAGTGCGTGTGCCCGCACGGACAGCTCGCCGCAGACAACCGCACCTGCACACGTGAGTGGCACATTTTGACTGATCTCCAAAACGAGGAGAATCTTAATTCGTCTGTATTTTTTTTGTATATGTGTCACTCGATTACTCCGATTTGCAAAAAAAAGAACATCGAAAGGTATCTCCCGTATTGTTCCATTCTCACCATGTCAGAATCTGATGGTTGTGTTCCAGGAAATTGTTAATCGATTTCTTCGTAACACGATATCTCCGTCAATTGTAAACCAATTTTCATTTTTTCTTTTCTCGTAAGTGTATATTCGTAGCTAGTCCCATGGTTACTAAGTCAAGATCTAAAGAGTGGATTCCAGGGAAATCTAGAATAACCCTTATTACAGAAGTCGGTTAAATAATTATTTGCTGGTTTTTACTGTGAGGTTAGTTTTGTGCGGACCAAAAAAAATTATTATTAATATTTCGTCACAATTTACGATACCCTTTTGCTGCTTTTGATAATATTTTAACATAATATAATCTATACAATACTATTCAGTTAATTGAAGCAATTTAAATATTCTTTGAATTCAATTTGTGTACGGTGCAACCGTAACCGCAGACGTGTTACATTCATTCATCTTTTCTCTTCTATTAAACACCTATCATTTGTAATAACCCCAGGTGTACAATACATACAATTTGTTTTTTGTAACTAAAATATGTATACATTGAATTTAATTAAAGTTAGTAAAAAGATTTTTCTTAAGTGAACATCCAGAAGTCTATGACACGTTTGACTATTCATCATCTAAATAATTGTGATTTTTTTCGCAGCCTACACGTCGTTCCTAATGTACTCGAGGGTGACCAAAATCGATAGCATCCATCTAGAAGACGAGAAGAACCTGAATTCACCCTATCCACCTATACAGAATAAGTGAGTCGCCGTGAATTCCTATAAAATTCATATCGTTGAACTTACTTGATTCGGTTCAAAATGAATGAAATGTGGTATCCGTCAGGGAGCTGATGCGCAACGCCATCAGTCTCGCGTACGAGTACAACAGCTCGCGGCTGATGTACTCCGACATCCAGCGCGGCTCCATCAACGTGGTGCACTTCAACGGCTCCGACCACCGCGTGCTGCTCGAACGTGAGTCCGCGTCCGCGCGCGCCGATACACTGAGCAGGTGACGCCTTAGCGCTCGATTAACACGGCACACGGCACTGACACAGAGGTGGGCGCCGTGGAGGGGATGGTGTTCGACAGCGAGCGCGGCGTCCTCTACTGGACGTGCAACAGCGCGGCGGCCATCCGCGGCGCGCAGGTGCGCGCGCACCTGGCCGAGGGGGGCGGGGGCGCGGAAGGGGGCGCAGGGGCGACGCGCCCCCGCGTCACCACCGTCGTGCGGCTGGCCAAGGGCGACCGCCCCAGGGGCATCGACATCGACCCCTGCGAAAAGTGAGACCTACTTTCATATTCTTTTATCCTTGTTACTACTAATAAATAATCATTAAACACCACAACCATAGTTGATGACAGGTCGAGTTAGCAATTTTCTAGTGATGTGACGTCACATATCAGGCAGTCGCTATCGATTTTTTTTTGGTATGCAATAACGTGACAGTAAAATTACTACCACTTTTGTTACAAGGTATTTTTTCAAACACAGCCGTATTGAGTATATGATTGACAGGATATCTATACACGTAAATAAACGAAAGTACAATTTTTAGAATTTTCGTCTATTTATCTGTCTGAAGGTTCCGGCTAAACTGTGAGACAGCTGAGCCGATTTACACGACTTTTTAACCGACGTCGAAAAAAGGAGGAAAGTTCTCAATTCGTCGGGATCTTTTTTTTTTTTGTTGCTTTTATTTCTTTTTTTATGTATGTTCGCCGATTACTCCGTGACTTATGATCCGATTTACGTGATTCTTTTTTTGTTCGACGCGGAATAGCTGCCATGTAGTCCCCCAAATTTGACATAGTTTGGCCCAGTAGTTTTCATTTTACAAATTTTTTTTGTTCCCGTTTCTTGGGAACTATATTTTTTAAGAAGCGCGGCACCATTCGTAGGTCCACCCATACATAGCTAGACACTAAAAAGTAACAAATAAAAAAAAAAACTTCGTTTAAAAAAACCGACTTCAAAAACTAAAAAACTAAAATGTATAAAATTACTTATTTCTAAACCTATTATTATTAATATATATTATTTAAGATGTTTTAGATAATATATATTAATAATAATAGCTTTAGAAATAAGTTATTTTATACATATTGGTTTTTTAGTTTTTCAAGTCGGTTTTATTAACCGAAGTTTTTATTTTTTATACTGATAGATAACTGATGTTATAAGGAGTAACTTGGGCTACTTTTAAAATAAGGGTGCCCCAAAAAAAAAACCACGCGGGTGGAGTCGCGGGCACAGTTAGTTTACAATAATAACTTTTTCGTTCAATGTTAGAATTTTCTAATACTTATCCGACTAGTTCCCGTGATTGAGGTAATCTTGAATATACAACAATGTCCCCGACATCGATTTCCAATGGAATGAGCTGTGATGTCGCTGTGGCAGCCGGCTGTACTGGACGAACTGGAACGAGTCGCACCCGTGCATCCAGCGCGCGTGGGCGGGCAGCGGCGGCCGCGGCGTGCAGACCATCGTGGCCACCGCCATCCTGATGCCCAACGGGCTGGCGCTGGACCACGCCGCCAAGCGGCTCTACTGGGCGGACGCGCGCCTCGACAAGATCGAGCGCACGCGCTACGACGGCTCGCATCGGCAGCTGGTGGCGCGCGCGGGCGCGCAGCACCCCTTCAGCGTCGCCGTCGCCGGCGGCTACGTGTTCTGGTCCGACTGGGTGGCGCACGCCGTCTTCCGCGCGGACAAGCTCTCCGGCCGCGTGACCACGCTGCGCAAGGACGTGTACCGCCCGATGGCCGTGGTCGCCGTCACCGCCGACCACCAGGCCTGCTCGCGCGACCCCTGCGCGCCCTGGAACGGCGGCTGCGCCGAGCTGTGCGCGATGGGCGCCGACGGGCGCGCGGCGTGCTCGTGCGGCGCCGGCAGGGAGCTCGCGGCGGACGGCCGCGCGTGCGCGCCCCTCGACTCCGACTGCCCGAGCGGGCACTTCGCGTGCGCCGAGGGGCCGTGCCTGCCCGAGGAGCTCGTCTGCGACGGCGTCTCCCACTGCTCCGACGAGCTCGACGCCAGCGACGAGGACCTCTTCTACTGCAGTGAGTATCCGGGGTGCCGGGGTGCCGAGGGGGCGTCCGTGCCGAGTGGCGATCGTGACGTGAGTGGTGGTCGGTGCAGCGTCCCGCGAGTGTCCGCCGCCGGGCGTGCGCTGCGGCGCGGGCGGGCGCTGCGTGCGCGCGAGCGGCGTGTGCGACGGGCGCGCCGACTGCGACGACGGCGCCGACGAGGCCGCGTGCGAGTGCCCCGAGACGCAGTTCAAGTGCGCGGACGGCGCGTGCGTGGCGGTGGGCGGCCGCTGCGACGGCGCCGCCGACTGCGCCGACGCGTCCGACGAGCGCGGCTGCGCCGGCGCCTCGTGCGCCACGCTGGGCGCCGGCGCGCTGCGCTGCGCGGCGCCGCCCGCCTGCTACCTGCCCGAGTGGCGCTGCGACAACCACACCGACTGCCCCGACGGCAGCGACGAGAACGACTGCCACTACGAAGGTGAACACTTATTCTTCTCTCTTTATACTGACGCTTTCTTCAAATCAAGTTTTAATATGGTTAATAATAATAAGTTAGTAGCGACACCTCGTACCTGACTCCGGGGGCCAGAACAAGGCCCCAACCTCCGTGCTTGCCTCAGCCAGCTGGCTCGAAGTGGGGATCGCTAGAGCTAAGACTCAAACTCCAGGGGTGGAAGTAGCTTCGGTGAACCTGCAGCCCACTTCTCTATAACCCTTAGCCACTCACACCTATGTTGTCCCTGTCTTCAGTGGCATTTTTGGAGCCCATATTTACAGACCCAGAATTTAAAATAGCACTTAACTTGTTCTATTGTTGTAAGTGATAAAAAGTCAGACAAGTGTGATGTACAAGTGACACGCCGAGGTTGAAGTGAGCACATGCGCTGTGCAGAGGCGGCGGGGGCGAAGGCGGCGGACTCGTGGGAGGAGGAGGGCGCCTTCGACTGGTGCGGGCCGGCGCAGTTCTCGTGCGGGGGCGGGGGCGGGGGCGGGGGCGCCGACGACGGCGGCCGCAGCCTCGAGTGCGTCCCGCTCTCGTGGCGCTGCGACGGCAAGCGCGACTGCGCCGACGGCTCCGACGAGACCCTGCATTGCGGTACCGCCTACACGTTGCATTCAAACACTTCTTATTTATACAATCTTTGTCTCACCATTACGGACGACGTAAAGAAAATTTGTTCACTGCGTAGATTAACATTTTAATGTTCCACTCACTGGTATTTATCAAATATTCTCAATGTATAATTTAATATTAAATATATTCCGCGAGAGCAGTCAACCCGTGCGTCTTGAAGGCAAATCAATCACCGGCATACCCACTTTTGGACGCAATAAAAGAGTTATCGCATAACAAACGAAAACCGGCGCCCAATATTTGTACTCCGAACAGTAATAATATACACAGTGTACTGTTACCAGGGTGATGAATCAGACATGACAAGAGTAAATATCTTGTTATTTAAAACACAAGAGAACGATGGGTGTTTATGGGCAGGGCACGCGTCGAACGCGTCGTGCGCGGCGGGGCAGTGGCGCTGCGGCGGCGTGGGCGGCGCGTGCGTGGCGGCGGCGGCGCGCTGCGACGGCGTGGCGGACTGCCCGCGCGCCGAGGACGAGGCGGACTGCGCGTGCGCGCCGGGCGCCTTCCGCTGCGCCGCGCACCCCGTCTGCATGGACGAGGTACGCTTGCAACTTTGTCTTTATTTCACAACAGTCAAACTATAGCAGAGCCGGTATATTATATAACTCGAAACTGTTGATATTTTCTAGAAGACTAAAATTTTATTTAAATATAAACATTATTCTTTTTTAATTGACTTTAAAAGTTTCTATCTTTAGGAACACACTTCAAAAGTTGCTGATGCGCCGACGTAAATGTTTTCCAATACTCTTCGATCAATTGTAATCTTGTATCTATGTATCCTTTTGTGAGACGCTGTTTTGAGCACTTGTTCACGTTTATTTGAGCCCAACGCAATAATTATGCAATATCTTCTAATTCTGTTAGTATTTGTTCCATTATCAAAAATTCCACATAACATGTTTGCAATGTAATACTTGGAAAAAAATGTAATTCACCGTCTTTTTATCACTTAAAATACATCGTCGCAAATCAACCAATCGACCGGTGAGTCTATTGTTCTCGGCGGCGCCCGATCCGAACTCATATCGATCTATCGTATACTGGTAATCTTCATAATGCGGCTCGATTTTGGACCATATGTTGAGGTGCGAAGGTTTAACTTTGTATGCAAGGAATTTGGAGAAATTAAAATGCTAATGGTTTGCTTAATGGTTTCTTTGCAACTGATTTAACATGAAATGACATACGCGTACATTGTCAGTAAATAGAACAAACAGGGATAATCATTGGTCGTATTGCTGAATGGATTCGTAATTGGTCAACAAATAAATGAATCATTTTAGAATTTATTCAAACCAACTACAAAAAAAACCCCCAAGACTAAAATTCGATACAAAAATTCAAATATCTTCATAATATAATTTATTTATGGAAAACCTACAGCTAAAACATTTGGTTAGATATCTAAAATTAATACAAGAAAGCCAATGACAGGTTTTCACGGATAAGATATAGCTTAAAAGTAACATGCAAATATAAAAAAACATTAAAAAGGCACCGAGAAGTCTAATCACTGTTGAAAAATTTCAGGCTTAGACACCGCTTGGCTCCTAAAATACTGATTGAAAATGGGTCGATATCATCGTATTTAGTTACATTATTTAAATAGTTACTTGCTCGCACTAAAAATGAATTTTGTCTATAATTAGTGGAACTTAAAGGTACATTTATGGGTTGATTGAAACGTATAGATTTCGAAGGAATATTAAAATGGACTTTACTTAGGAGATCTGGACAATCAACATCAGAGGCGATAATCTTTTGAAGTAGTAAAAAGTCAGCAATATCACGTCGGTCTTTCAGTGGAAATAGGTGAAACTTTTTACAGAGATCAAAATACATATCACCAGTGTTCAATCATATTATCCGAGTTCTATCAAATGTATAATTTTGAATTCATGCTACACCTTAATTGTAGTAAAAAGTAACTAGATGGCGTTACACGTTTTGAAATCACGTTTTGAGTCGATTTATTCTCATACATTTTAAAATTTCATCCTACCGACATGACAGTTCTATATTCCAGACTTTGTTCTGCCACAGCTGTGTTACGAGTTTTATTTCAAATCATAAATCCTTTATATAGTTTGCAAAAATACAAATAATAGTGATAATTATACGAGCTATTTCGAACAACCAGTGTATTGGATCTTTTCCCTATAACATAAGTACTGAATAAAACGCTTTTGTATACTTTCAATGCGGTCGATATATTTGAGATACCGTGGGTTCCATATATGAGATGCATATTCAAGATGAGATCTGACATAGGTATAGTATAAAATTTTGAGTGTTTTTATTTCATTAAAGCAGTTAGATATGAATGATAATGAATGTGAAATTCCAACTGTCGGTTGGCAGAGCCTGTACTGTGACGGCGACGCCGACTGCGAGGACGGCTCCGACGAGCCGCCGGGCTGCGTGCCGCCCACCACCACCCCCACGCCCTGGGACCGGGCCTCGGCCGGGAGCCAGGCGCCCCCCGGCTGGGCGGGCCCCGGGGGCCACCTGTGCGCCGGCGTCCTGGGCGCCGTGCGCTGCGCCGGCAGGTGCATCCCCCCCGAGCTGGTGTGCGACGGCCGCGACCACTGCGTGGACGGAGGGGGCGCCGGCGCCGGCACCGACGAGGACCCCTTCCTTTGCTGTGAGCCACTCATTCGAACTAAATTCTTCCCGCGCAATAATTAGTCACCCTAGAGTTGGAGTGTGAATGTAATGTCATCGTTCCGTCGTCACGCGTGTCCGTGCGCAGGGTCGTTCGCGGACGCCGGCGAGGCGCCGAGGGGCGCCGGGGCGCCGCGCGGCGAGTGCCTGCCGGGCGAGTGGCGCTGCGGCAACGGCGCCTGCGTGGCGCCCGCCGCGCTCTGCGACGGCGCCAACGACTGCGGCGACTACAGCGACGAGCGGCACTGCAGTCAGTACCTACACGTGCGCCTTCCGGCAGTGCAGTGCTGCAGTGCCGCCACGCAGTGAACTCACGTCCGCTGTTGCAGACGTGGACGAGTGCGCCGTGCGCAACGGCGGGTGCGCGCACAACTGCACCGAGCTGGCGGTGGGGCGCGCGTGCTGGTGCCGCGCGGGCTGGCGCGCGTCGCCGCGCGGCGCCTGCGCCGACGTGGACGAGTGCGCCGAGGACGGGCCCTGCGACCACAAGTGCAGGAACACCGTCGGCAGCTTCGTGTGCTCCTGCGAGGAGGGCTACGGCCTCATGGCGGACGGGGCCAGCTGCGCGCCCACACGGCGTCAGTATACTCTGTACATACGTTATTGCTAGGACCATGGAAATCTGCAAATACGCGGTGCAGGGTGGCGCACCCACCACTTCATCAGTGGTTACCAGTTACCGTCGCCTATGGACACTTGCAACACCAACAGCGATATGAATGCGTTGCTACTTTTTTAAAGGGAATATGGAACCCGAACACTAATGCCGGACACAACTCAAGGTTGTTTTTAGTGCGGCGTACTCTAGACCAGGGGTGGTAGCCATATAAACGGGTAGATACCCTATCACCTGGCTGTAGGTTGTTTTGTCGCTTTTTACGATGGGTTCCTGCATGGAACAGACAGAGATAGAGTTGGGCAGTCTGCCTGTTTGCTAGCTTCGCAATAATAAAAGGAAACGCTGGAAACGTACACTTTGGCAGCAGTACCCATGCGTCTCGCCGAGTGATCCGTGTTGGTCTAGGAAGTGTCTTCACAATTGGCTCCATCCGCAGCGGCGAAGCAGAGGGCGTCGCTGATATTCACGAACCGGTACTACATCCGGCGCGCGGCGCTGGCGGTGGGGGGCGCGGAGGGGGGCAGCGCGCTCCTCGTGCACAACCTCACCAACGCGGTCGCGCTGGACATGCACTACGAGCAGGGCTGCCTCTACTGGAGCGACGTCACGCGCCTCGGCAGCTCCATCAAGCGCGTCTGCCGGGAGGCCGGCGAGGCGCTCCCGGCCCTCCCGAGCACCCCGACGCCCCTGATGCCCCTCGCCCCAGGGGCGGCGCCCGCGCTGCCCGACATACCCAACGACCGATACCAGGTGAGGTTCGCGACGCCCCCTCCACGTCGCTTCCCTGTTGGGACGATATTCAGAGCAGCGTCGCGTTCGCAGCTGCTGCATGGCGCCACGCTGCAGAACCCCGACGGGCTGGCAGTGGACTGGGTGGCGGGCAACCTGTACTGGTGTGACAAGGGCACCGACACCATCGAGGTGTCCGCACTCGACGGCCGCCACCGGAAGGTCATCATCCGCGAGGGCCTCAGCGAGCCGAGGGCGCTGGCGCTGCACCCCGCCCGAGGGTAATGCACGTTCGCCTCTTCCTCAACACGCTCACTGTGAAACGAGGTCTAAGTTGCCCTGAACATATCTCACTTGCGGTGCGGTTAAAAAAAACCACATAACTTCTCTATCTTACGAAGGGGGCAACTTTAATTTAAATCAATGTTGATAACAGATGAATATATATTTGAGATGTGCTACGTGGTATAACCCACCTTAAAACGGGGTTACCTTTTTTGGTAACGCAGGAGGAATGTCTTTGGACACCATCCTCGGGTCCTTCGGAGTAAAGGCTAAAATGGGCACGAGGCCTGCATCGAGGGTGCTGGCCTCTATAGCGCTTTTACGGGGTGTGGACGCAGGGACGATGGTTATACCGAATGATCGATATATTCTAGTAAAACTCCAAATAAAATAATTATGTGACCCAAATATATTTTCTTCAATTAACATTACATTTCACAATATATTTTCCAAGCATAAAGTCAAACGACCTTAGAAACATGCAAAGAGTTTGTGCACCACGGGGTGTCACGGGTTCATACACAGAGTTATTGCACCGTGACGGCCCCACATCCTGTAACTGGAACACCTCGGGAAGCAGAGTGACCCACTTCGTACAGCAGGGAGGAAAGTCCGCTGTCACGATGGTGACAGCGGACCCCTATGATAGTAGCTATGTAGGAGTAGATGCTCGTCAGAGCGCCTGCGACTGCCGGTCTCCCTACTGCGGACGGACTGCGCGTACGCGGCCTCCTCCCTCGCTCCTTCTGCGACATAACGGTTGATCCTGGAGCATCGCTTCAACCATGCTACAAAGCGAGCTCACAGGGCCAACGACGTCCTCCAGGAGGACCCTCTGGGGTCCCCAAGTGACGCACTACACGAGCATGTGAAACGCCGTGACTCGGCGTGCGCCGCACTCGTGGTAAGACGGGAAAGGTTCCCGCTTCGCAATTTGATGCAGATACTTATCAAAGCAACCAAGCCCGGTGAGTATCTGCACTATCCTGAACGTCAAGGTCCCGCATTTCCACGTGACCCAACGAGTCAGGTGGGGCCAGATCACCTCCACCTTCTCGTTTCCAGCTTCTAGGGACTTCAGGTCTGTCTGCCAAGAACAAATCAGGGCCTCAGTTGTTTGGGCCCTGATCATTCCACTTTCTGTTGGGCACGACACCTCACCTTTCGCCCGTGCATTCGGCCGGGAGTGGTACACTGCTGTGAGCATCTCCGCCTGATGATTTCAAGACAGTTCATCCGCCAGCAGTGTTGCCGCTGTCCACGACACAGTATGGTACCCCTGGATTGACCTCATCGCCAGGACCCTCTGAGTTCGCTTCAGTAGCTCAGCAAACGGAGCTACCTTGAGCTAGTACTGCACAACACAAAACAAACGTTCATAAACTATAAAGTATAAGCCAAAAAAGATTTTAGTTTTTAAATCGTTACGGCTCACTTAATAGGTCTCGTGCCGTCACAATGGCATGAAAAGTAAAGATTAGGCGATTGGTGTATTAATGTAGTGTGCGATGCGCAGCACCATCTACTGGTCGGACTGGGGCGCGCGCGCGCACATCGGCCGCGCCGGCATGGACGGGTCGCGGCGCACGACGCTGCTGCAGGCGGGGCTCGGGTGGCCCAACGCCCTCACCGTGGTGCCCGCCTCCCGGGAGCTCTACTTCGCGGACGCCCGCGAGGACTACATCGCCGTCGCCGACCTCGACGGCAACAACGTCAGGGTGCTCTTCTCCAGAGATCGCATGCCCTGGCTGCAGCTGCACCACGTGTTCGCGCTGGGCGTGTGGGAGGGCCGCCTCTACTGGACCGACTGGGAGACCAGGGCCATCGAGTCCTGTCGCCGGAGGCCCAACATGCACTACAAGGTGCCCGATCGACTCACTCTCAGACGCAACACCGAAACATCTCATCAACGAATGAAACGACGATAAGAAATCTGTTGTTGTCCAGGAATCGAACACATCCGTGGAGTTGAGCAGCGGAGGCGCGTACGAGTGCCGCACCGTGGTGCACACGGTGCACAAGCCCATGGACCTGCGCGTCTACCACCCCGCCAGGCAGCAACCCATACCGGGTACGAGTGCGACGATATCCGATAAGGGGATATCGTATCCGACCTTCGTTGTCACCTATACTTGTATTTGTTTTTTCCTTTAGAATTGTCGTCGCTGTGTGCGTCCCTGAACTGCTCGGGGCTGTGCCTGCTGAGCCCCGGCGAGGGCGAGGAGGCCACCGCGAAGTGCGCGTGCCCCGAGCACTGGGTGCTGGGCGAGGACGGGCGCTCGTGCACGCCCAACTGCACGTCGGCGCACTTCGTGTGCGCCACCGTGCTCAAGTGCGTGCCGTTCTGGTGGCGGTGCGACACGCAGGACGACTGCGGCGACGGCAGCGACGAGCCGGCGTCGTGCCCGGCGTTCGCGTGCGAGCCCGGCCAGTTCCAGTGCGAGAACGCGCGCTGCGTGCACCCCTCGCACATCTGCGACGGCGAGCAGCAGTGCGGCGACGGCAGCGACGAGCGCGACTGCGACCACTTCACCTGCCTCGCCGCGCAGTGGCAGTGCCGCGGCAACGCCACCGTGGCCGTCGCCGCGCGCTGCGTGCCCGCGGCCGCGCGCTGCGACGGCGCCCGCGACTGCCACGACGGCGACGACGAGCTCGACTGCCCGCCGAGGACGTGCCCGCCGCACCACGTGAGAGCCCCGCCCCCCGCCCCCCGCCCCCTCCCGCCCTCGACGACGAACGCGCAGCGAATACAGCGACGGTCTCGTGTCCGCAGTTCACGTGCGCGAACGGGATGTGCGTGCCGCCGGTGTGGGTGTGCGACGCGGACTCGGACTGCGGCGACGGCTCCGACGAGGGCGCCGTGTGCGCCAGCAGGGCCTGCGACCGGGACCACTTGCGGTGCGCGTCGGGCCGCTGCGTGCCGCGCGAGTGGCTCTGCGACGGGGAGGAGGACTGCCCGGCGGGGGAGGACGAGGCGGGCTGCGAGCGGGAGCCGCGGCCCGCCGCCTGCGAGCCCACCTACTTCCGCTGCCCCGACGGGCGCTGCATCCCGGGGCGCTGGCGCTGCGACTACGAGGACGACTGCGGCGACGGCGCCGACGAGATGGGCTGCTCGCCGCGCGCCTGCTCCGAGAGCGAGTTCCGGTGCGCGAGCGGCGAGTGCGTGCGCGCCGCGCTGCGCTGCTCGGGCGCCGCCGAGTGCGCGGACGGCTCCGACGAGGCGCAGTGCGCGGCGCGCTGCGGCCCGCGCGCCGCCGCCTGCAACGCCACCGGCCAGTGCGTGCTCGCCGAGTGGTGGTGCGACGGCGAGGTGGACTGCGGCGACGGCTCCGACGAGCGCGGCTGCGCGCGGACGCGGGTGGAGGCGCACGCGCACGCGCACGCGTGCGGCGCGCGGCTCTCGTGCGCGGGCGCCGGCCGCTGCGCGCCGCCCGCGTGGCGCTGCGACGGCCGCCGCGACTGCGCCGACGGCAGCGACGAGGACGCGCACTACTGCGCGCACGCCGCCTGCCCCCCGCGCATGTTCAGGTACTAGATTTGAACTCCGCTGTGTTCGGTTGACGCCTACAGTTTACTTGTATTTCAAATAGCGGGACATAAAATATGTTGCAAGTGTTGATTTGTTTGGGCGCAGGTGCGCGCGGCGCGGCACCTGCCTCCCGCGGCACCTCATGTGCGACGGCTTCGACGACTGCGGCGACGACGAGACTTCCGCGCTCTGTGAGTATCGACTTTGAATTCAGGCAAAAGATCCGTTTAGGCTTAGCTGGAATATTACGTAATGCGAACGTCCTCCAATGCCCACTTTTGGGCAGATGTATTCGTCGCGCTGGCCGATCGCCGGGCGTTGTTCTACCACATTCGTAAGACTTCGGGTATGTTCGTGATCCTAGCTCACCGTATAGTTTCAACTTTTAGCTTGCTATGTATCGAGACGATATGGCAAACAGGCCAACGACCCAGCTCGTGGAGAGTGAGTACCGTTGCCTATAAACATACTCAAGACTAGGGGCAAAGTTTGAAATGGGATATATGGATGGATGGTTACAGGCGAGCAGCGGCGGCGGCTGGGCGAGGCCGCGGAGGGGGTGAGGGGCGCGGCGTGCCCGCCCGGGGAGCGCGCCACCAACGCCACCTGCGACGGCGGTGAGCCTAACATCCACATCTAATTATCCAAGGATATTCCACACCACTACTAATTAATTTATTGAATAATGTTTTATGATGCGCAGAGCCGAGCAAGGTATGCAAGTGGAACACGTGCTCCCAACAGTGCCTGCCGAAACATAACAACCACACGTGCAAGTGAGTGCGCCACTTGTCTTAACGTGCTTATGCTATTCCAAATTCAAATAAAACAATATGATTTATTTTAATGTTAGTTACTTTGATTTTCACACTAAGCACTTAATTAATTGAGTTTCAGTGACAAAACTCTTATTATATTAATCTACTCCGTGATGTCAAAACAAAATGGTAGATTCACTGTCCAACTGACACAGAAACATTCGTTCGAAAACACAGCCATATAAAACGTTCCACTAGAGTTTACGATTGTGACGCCTGCAAGCAAGTGGAATGGGAAATATCGCGGTCATGAGCGTGGTCGTTGTGAGGTTTATGTGGAACGTAGCCATAGTGTATTATTATCTGTAACAGCCACTGACAGATTTTTACATATTTTATAATATATTGTTTAGATATTTCATTATTTATAAAGCTTAGATACCTCTCAACTCCTAAAATACTAATCACAAATAGGTCAATATCATAATATTGTTCACTTGTTTAAATGATTCCTATCTTATGAAATACTGAATGAGGTTAGAGTATAGCCGTTGCGTTGCAGGTGCGTGGCCGGCTACCGGCAGCGGCTGCTCCCGGACGGAGCGCACACCTGCGAGGCGATAGGCAAGTTTCTATTTTATAGTTGTCACTTGCTACTTCTTCGGCTAGATCCCGTTAGGCCTTGAAAGTCGCAACACAAAATTACAAATACCTAAAGAAGTTTCAAAGCACTTGAATGGAACTCTTTATTCTTTACTCGAGCCTTGAAGCGGACGGTCTGGAGTTGTTGACGAAGGCAAATAAATGATTGAATCATTAATGCAGTAGTACAATTTTAAAGTCCATCTCAAATGTCATCGAGGTAATCATTGTAAATAAAACTACATGGTGGAAGTAGTCATGAATGATGACAGTTGTGAGGCATTTATTATACAGAGAAGGGATACCGAGAATCGAGTAACTGGATGCCATGTTCAGCTGACAGATAAACTTCCATCTATATAGAAGTTACACTTCCAAAATGGCCGATTGCAACTGTCATTATTAATCAGAGTGTAGAGCAGGTGTCTGTGGTTGCGGTGTGTTGCTTTGTGATTGTGATTGATGTGCGAGTGTGGGCGCAGGCGACAAGGCCGCGCTGCTGGTGGCGGAGGGCGGCCGCGTGCGCCTCTGGGAGCAGCGCAAGCGCAGCGGCGACGCCGACGCCGGCGCGGACGACGACGCGCCTCCAGCGCCACAAGGGTACGCTATCTGTCCCTTTCTGTGATACTGATTTATTCAGGAACTCGTCGACGTTCGTCGATAAAAAATGTATGGATACTAGCGCCACCTAGGAAATAAGGGTACCAAAACATAAAACACAAGTGTTGGCCATATTTAATTAACCTTTTTTTTTACTTTGGTTCAAATTATCAAATATATTATATTTTTTAAATTACAATTTTATTCTATCTAGAATAAGATAAAAGAGCCATCTAGTGGTATTTAAACTTTAATATCGATTGAGACACCATCTATCGGATGAGGTGGCGGATGTGTTGATGTTTTACGCTGTGTTCAGGTCGGAGATAACGTCGATGTGCGGCGCGCCGGCGGGGGGCGGCGCGGGGGGCGGCTGGTGGCTGTGGTGGGGCGAGGAGGGCGGCCGCATCGTGCGCAGGGACGTCAGCGCCCTCGTGCGGGGCGAGGCGCCGGACTCCGCCGCGCACGCGCAGGACCAAGTCATCGTATGTTGCGCACGCCACTCGTTGCTGTTGTGCACGTGGCAGCAGCGGATGATGCGAACGATTGTGTGTGCGACAGGTGCGCGACGCGGGCCACGTGCGCGGCGTGGCCGTCGACTGGGTCTCGCAGCGGGTGTACTGGACGGCGGCGCCGGAGGGGGGCGGGGGCGGGGGCGTGTTCTGTGCGGCCGCCGACGGCCGCCGCCGCGTCACCCTCCACACCTGGGACTCCTCGGATCCGGACGACATAGTCATCCACAATGAGACCAGGTGGGCACCGACTCTTTCATAATTTAGCTCTCTGTCAATTTGGTAGAAGCCACCTAACCAATCAACTCCCTCCAAACTCAGCAGGGGTCATTCATCATCATCAGGGGGGTCATTTAAGGACTATTATTATAACCAAAGTAATCTATGTAAACATAAAATTGAGTCAATCAATGTCATTGAATGTGGATGTTTCTTTTCAACTGAATTGAATCAAATTGGTTGATTCGTCTAATATCAAGTATCCTCGATCCTTTCAAAGCTAAGTCCAGTATTGACAAGTGTTTTCCTAATACCTGCACATTTGTAAAACTTACAAATGTGCAGGTGTATGAAAGCATAATTTAATATGCATCATTTTAGAAATATAGACACTTACGACTAAAGTAAAAAAAAATCGAAATGTGTGCTGGGACACATATTAGAAGTGAAACTTCAACGGACAAGTGGAAAAACGAATCGCAACGGACAAGTGGAAAAACGAATGGCAACGGATAAGGGGAAAAATAAATCGGAACGGACAAGTGGAAAAACGAATCGCATAGTACAAGTGGAAAATGTTCAACTGACAAGTGACAAAATGAATCGCAACAAAAAATTTACTTGAAGTTTTACGGGCAGGTTTTCAAATTGGACAAGTACCTACATTAACAATCTGCTCGTAACACTTCAAGTAAAAATTTTGTTGCGATTCATTTTGTCACTTGTCAGTTGAAGATTTTTTTGAAGTTTCACTTCTAATATGTGTCCCAGCACACATTTCGATTTTTCGCAGGTTTACTGCAAATTATGATTTGGTTAGGTTAGTTACATTTTGATGGTGTAATACGCTACACACGCACTGACCAATTTTTTACGTCAACACTTGACGTTCGTTGTCGTTCACTTTTGTTATGACTTTCGAAAAACTGAACCGTTGGCAAAGTTTTCTTGTTGTTATTTTTGTTTCCTTAACAAACTCTATTTATTTATTAATATTTTTTTACACATACTACAAATAGAGGCAGCAAACTTAAGTTTGCCTCCATTAATAGCGGCTCGGAACATCGCACTTTCCGATGCGCAGAACGCGATTTTAGGTATTAGAGGATGTCTGAGGACGCGGTATATCCGCGCTCGCTCGCTCTCTCTCTCGCTTTCTCGTTTACGAGACTTCCCCGGCGCTGGCTCACCAGGGCTGCCAATTTAGCGCTTTAGGAGCTAGATATAGCGCTTTTTAGGGCAATCCAGCTCCCAATTTTATTAAACAACTTCCAGCGCAAAATCTTGCGCTTTTTATAATATGCAAATATCTAATTAATTTTATAATAAATATATATGAATATCTATACTAATATTATAAAGAGAAAAGATTAAATTCTTTGTTTGCATTGAAGAGGCTCCAAAACTACTAAACCGGTTTGAAAAATTCTTTCACTGTTGGCAAGCCTATAAGCCTAACACAATCCCCGGGTGACATAAGCTATATTATGTTTACAAAAAAAAATAGGGATCCTAACTAAAACTCCAATAACCTAACCCAAGGTTTAAAAAATACCTAAAATCGCGTGCACTGCGAAAACTATTGATGATAGAATGAAATAATCTACTACGACTTTGCAGAACACATCATTATCTACAAAAAGTGTCGCGACAGCATTATTATGTCTAACTATTATAGTTATGCCACAATAAGTGTTCTTTTGTTTTAAAAATTTAATTAAAATGCCGCCGCTAGAAAAGGCTCTTTATTTGTATCTTGGTATTAATCCTTATCAAAATAAATTACTTCATATTCAAGACTGCTTCAATACCTTCATATAACTTTTTGAATTATTCAATTTGGACATTCCATTCAAAAGATATCACGAGTTTAAAAATGTAACTATTAAGACCACGTGACTGTGACACTTTTTCGTGAGCGAAAAATCGTAAGACCCCCCGTCTATATAGAAGTTTCACTTAAAAAAAATGGAAATCTGTTTAAAATTGACGGAGATATCGTGTACGAAAAAATCGGTTAACAAGTTTCGTGGGTTTGTCCAATTCCCTGGAATCCACTCATTCGATTCTAACATGGCGAGTATAGGACCAATTCAGTAGTACATTTCGATAAAAAAAAAATTGAAATCAATCCACAATCGAGTAACACACATAAAAATATACAGGTGAGTTGAGAACTTCCTCCTCTTGGAAGTCGGTTAAAAATGACAATACACAATTGACATATTTTTTTTACATGACAGTTGTAATGTTTAGTAAAGTATATTTTTTTAACAAACTTTATGGCTTCAATGAGATGTAAAACATTTTTATTAATGAACTAAATCAAACAGAAGTAAAAAAATGCCAAAACAAATAATGAAAGTTGCCGTTGCCACCGGGGGCTGGTTTTAGACAATATTGGAACATAAGTACGCTGACGAACCGGCGACAATGGCGTGGAGAACAGAGAGATAGTGGTAGGCATTAAAATATCGGCTTGCACCTGCCGTCCTCGGTCCTGGCCATTCCCGCGGGGCAGCCGCCCGTGAACACGCTCCTGCTCCCGAAGCCCAGCTCCCGAAGAGTAGCGGCAGCGTCCTCGAGGGCATCGTTCAGATTCTGCTTATAGCTTCCCACCAAGCTAAACGCCAACACAGTTATTAGTAAGACTTTGAAAAACATTGTCAAAATGTCGTTACAATCACTCGAGTTCGCGAGAAAATGCTTTTTACACTGTTTGCTATTGCATATATATGTACGTCCATTTGATTTACATGCTTTGTTCAATTTAGTTTTAATTGTATTTTTAATAATTTTTTGCTACATTTGCATACTTGTGAACCGTATTAATATCGGCATTCGCTCATTAGTTTGCATCCAGCTTTTCTTGGATGAAAAATTACACCGTTTTAATACAACATCGTGTTAGCTATCGGTAAGAAATAAAACACCCGGTCTCCAGTTTGAAGAAATGACTACCAAAACAATTGTTTCTTGGATGTAAGAATTAAAACCAACTATAGTGAAAACTATATATAATGACACTGAAGGGACTGTATGTTATGGCATTATAGAGAGTTGTCGTTAAATGGAAAGAAGTCTGTTATTTTAGTCTACGTCTTTTGCTGCACCAGTCATTTTGTTGTATTTTTGAAGTTATACTTCTTTAGGCGCGATGAGAGGAAATTTTTACGATGCGCGCGCACACCGTCACACGAAAAACCTACACCATGAAGTTAGCTATAGTCAACATTTTAGTTTTTCTATTGTTAGTCTCGTTTTTTCTACAAACGTAGAATAAGGCAAAAGATAAAATTTTTGAAAAGATTTTTATCTTGATCCGCCAAAGAAGTATAACTTCTAACGCGTGTACATAAGTACACACACACACACACACACTTATTTTTTCTTATTTTATTCATATCTTGGGATATTGAAGCACCTTTATAATAAAGAAATTACTTAGAAATTTCGGTATTCCTTAGAAATGTCGAGTTTATTACGGGCTAGGATAAACTTAACAAGGTACTTTTTATTACTTAATTATTGTCGTTATTGAGAGTGGGTGTAACGCTAAACAGAGTATGTGATTGTATGGAAGACAAGCTAAACCAACCGAACCCAAGTGATTTCGACGCTTAAAGGAGTTTATTCTTAAATAAAGTGACGTTATATGGAGTTTACACTGTATTAAAATATATCTAACGAAGATTACAAAATGTTCTTAAGAAAGATGAAAACAAAGTAGCTGTTTATTAGAGGAAAATGGAGCATAGCATATAAGGCGTGAAACTGCTGGATTACGTTCCTAATGAAAGTATGTACAAAGGCAAGAAGTCTGAAACGGAAGTGGGCAGCACGTATTCACACATTCACAGAATGAATACGGAAAAATGGCCGAGGAAAGTGTCAGAAGGGTTACCTAGAGACGAGACGAGAGACGCCAAGAGAAAAAGAGGGAAACCAAAGTAAACATGGCGAGATATGGGGATGAATGCAGAAAATTGGAGGACACCTACGCCGCTGAGTCGACTTCCGTAAATAAATAATAATGTGTTAAAGTTTTATGAAATAGGCCATAGATATTATTAAATTGATATGTTTTTTGAATTTATGTAACAATTTATGAATTTAATTATGTATCTAGATGTGACTTACATTTTGTAATATGACGGTAGTTTAAAGGCTTTTTTTGTTATTAAAATATATCTAATAACGACGCCAGCTTGCATGCCATGTCACTTCAGGCATAATACAGTCATTAACTTGGAATATTTCCAAATCTCAAATTGGAGGCCCTGTTCAGACATTTATTTTTCTACTTCTGGACTTAGCTGCATGATTACTGTTAGCTGAAGTCAGCGATACAGGTCTTGCCAAAGTAGCTGTCTTCGTGGGAGCCCAGAGAACGACGCGTTCCTGTGGGGTTCGATCGGGCAAAGCCATAAAAGGATAATCAATCGCTTCTTGCGTCATTACTGCAAGTGTTACTTCTGGCACAATAATTAGCGACACAAAGAGCGCTATGACGACATGTGTATCGGAGTCGGTGTGGGAATGTTGAGTCGTGTTGAAGGTGTTGTGATTGCCCCTTTGTCGCCAGACGGCTGTACTGGTCGGAGCGCGGCGCGAAGGCGGGCGTGATGGCGACGAGCCTGTGCGGGGACGGGGGCCGCGCGCACTGGGTGGTGAGCGCGCGCGTGCGCCGCGTGACCGCGCTCGCGCTGCACGCGCCCGCGCAGCGGCTCTACTTCGTGGACGCGTACTACGACACGCTCGAGTCCGTGGCGCTCGACGGCTCCGAGCGCGTGCTCGTCGCGCGCTTCCTGCACCGGCCCACGGACGCGCCGCGCGCGCCGCACGCCTACGTGGACGGAGGTGTTTCATTCATTTCATACCCGTATCATTATATAATTACTTCATTATAGCATTAAATTGGCTAAGAATTAATTCATTTCAATATATTGGACAGTTTTATTCTTACTTCGGTGTCTGTCCGTCCCCCTGTGAAATATCAAAATTAGCACACTTGGAACGTTATGTTCCGCACGTTAACGTCACTACAGATTACTATAGAATACTGTTTTCGTTTTCAAATCTGTATTCATTGTTATTAAGAATCTTTGAAATATAAAGGCAATCTATTTTCTGGCTATTACGTGTAAAATATTTGATTTTATATTCGAAGACTGTGGACACTGTTGTAATGCCAAGTGGCACGTTAGAATTGGTGCACGCGAACATGTCGTCGGGCGCGGTGGCGGCGGTGGCGGTGTGGTCGCGCGCGTGCGTGCGCGCGTTCGCGTGGGAGGAGTGGGTGTGGTGCGCGACGCCGCGCGGGCTGGCGCGCATCGCCCGCCGCGGCGCGCGCGACGCGCACGCGCACGCGCACGCGCGCCTGCAGCCGAGCGCCGGCGCGCGCGCGCCCCTCTCGGCGCTCGCCCTCCTGCACCCGTCGCTCTTCGTCGCGCCCGCCGCCAGTGAGTACCTGTCTGCCATTTCATTGAAAACAAAACAAATGTACGCTTTGCCAACAAGTCAGGGCTGTTCACAACATGTTGTTCACGCTGTTCCACCAGATTTGTAATGAAAATGCAGATTTAAGATTGGTGTTTGCATAATCGCTTTAGTTATAAAATAATAGCGGCCCCGGCAGACGTTGTCCTGCTGTGAAAAAATATGCTCGGAAATCTAGGACCCGATCTGAGCGCCACCTACCGGTTCCAACGTGTAAATGTGATAAAAAGTGTCCTATATCCGTCTCCTGGTGTTTAAAAGTTGTATTTCAGCAGACTGTATTTAGCTGGTGTAATGCGCGTGCATGTATTAAATTAAAGCAGCACTTCGTTTGACAATAGTTTGTATTAATTTAATATCAAATAAAATTTCACATCAACAGTTCAATAGCAACTGACTTAAAATTATTAGACACATTGTTTTACTATTATAAAATATTTAGGCTTCCATGCAGCCAGTGTCCCTGGTTCTAAGCTACCTTCCCAACAATTTTCAACCAAATCGGTGCAGCAGTTATAAATAGTGTAACTAACATGACTTCTTTTATATAGATTAAAAATAAATAGTAAATAAAAAAAATATAATTTTTTCACAGTTTCATTCAGAATATTATTATAATTGTTCTTCCTTATGGGACCAACTATTAGTATAAAAAATGGGGTAAAATTCCTTAAGCTTATTTTTAAGTTTGATCTAAAAAAAAACGAATCGCAACGGACAAGTGGAAAAACGAATGGCAACGGAGAAGTGGAAAAACGAATCGCAACGGACAAGTGGAAAAACGAATCGCAACGTACAAGTGGAAAACGAATCGCAACGGACAAGTGGAAAATCTTCAACTGACAAGTGATAAAATGAATCGCAACAAAATTTTAACTTGAAGTTTTACGGGCAGGTTTTCAAATTGGACAAGTACATTAACAATCTGCCCGTAAAACTTCAAGATAAAATTTTGTTGCGATTCATTTTATCACTTGTCAGTTGAAGATTTTCCACTTGTCCGTTGCGATTCGTTTTCCACTTGTACGTTGCGATTCGTTTTTCCACTTGTCCGTTGCGATTCGTTTTTCCACTTCTCCGTTGCCATTCGTTTTTCCACTTGTCCGTTGCGATTCGTTTTGCCACTTATCCGTTGCTATTCGTTTTTCCACTTGTTCGTTGCGATTCGTTTTTCCACTTGTCCGTTGAAGTTTCACTTCTAATATGTGTCCCAGCACACATTTCGATTTTTCGCAGGTTTACTGCAAATTATGATTTGGTTAGGTTAAGTACATTTTAATGGTGTATGTAATACGCTACCCACGCACAGACCATTTTTTACGTCAACACTTTTGTTGTTCGTTGTCGTTCACTTTTGTTATGACTTTCGAAAAACTGAACAGTTGGCAAAGTTTTCTTGTTGTTATTTTTGTTTACTCAACAAACTCTATTTATTTATTAATATTTTTTTTACACATACCACAAATAGAGGCAGTGATGCCTTGTCACGTGGAGAGCAGAGCTATAGTTCGATGCAAACTTAAGTTTGCCTCCATTAATAGCGGCTCGGAACATCGCACTTTCCGATGCGCAGAATGCGATTTTAGGTATTAGAGGGACGAGGTCGTCGGAGAACGATGTATATCCTCGCTCGCTCTCTCGCTCGCTTTCTCGTTTGCGGGACTTCCCCGGCGCTCGGCTCGGCTCACCAAGTCTGCCACTTTAGAGCTTTCGAAGCTAGATATAGCGCTATTTAGGGCAACCCAGCTCCCAATTTTATTAAGCAACTTCCAGCGCAAAATCTTGCGCTTTTTATAATATGCAAATATCTAATTACATACATACATACATAACTTCACGCCAGGTCCCTTGCGGGGTAGGCACGAACAACAGAGCGCCATTTAGGCTTATTCTTACACACCTCACTTGCTTCTTTGACATTCATAGTTCTTGTCATGCACGCTCGTCTGTTCTTAAGGCTCCTGACATCACCTTCTGCTAGTACATGATCAATTTGATCATGGAAGGTGTGTCGTGGCCTTCCGCGACTTCTGCATCCATCCACTTTTGCATTGTATATCTGTTTAGTCATTCTTTCATCATACATTCTTTCCACATGCCCGAACCACCGGAGCATTCCTTTCCTTACCTTTACCCCGACACTCTCTTTCAGACCAACTCTCTTTCTTACTTCGGTATTACGAACGCGGTCCGCGAGCGTCACTCCGCTGATTTTGCGCAGTGCTCGCATCTCGACCGCGTTTACTCTACTTTCGTGCTCTCTATTCCATACCCAACTCTCGCTTCCATACGTGAGCGTAGGTACCAGCACCGCGTTGTGTATGGCAAGCTGGGCCTTCTGGCTGAGGTTCTTAGCGCCTAGAAGTTTACCTAACGCTCCATTCACACTATTCCCCAAATTCACTCTTCTTTCTATATCAGCGGTGTACCTTCCATCCCTGCTAAAAGCACATCCGAGATATACAAACTCATTCACTTGTTCCAGCATAACATCATTGACCATTATCCTTGCATTCGTTCTGGTTGTTTCTCTTTCAAACACCATCACCTTTGTTTTCTTCGCATTCAAACGTAAGCCTCTCGCCTGACAGTCATCTTTCATCATTGTGACTAGTGTTTGCAGTTCTGATGGCGATTCGGCTAAAAGCACGGCATCATCCGCATAAAGCAAGCTGCTAACAACTAGATCACCCATCCGCACCCCAACATCCATCAATCTTAATCTCTGGAGACAATTGTCCAGATATAGGATGAACAGCAAAGCCGACAGCACGCAGCCCTGCCGGACGCCAATATTGACGTCAAACCAGGGCGACAAGCTGCCGTTCACCCGCACGCATGCCATACAGTCCTCGTAAGTGGACTGTACAGCACGCAGCAAGTGGCCATCAATCCCATATCCGGGCAATATGTCCCAGAGGTCCTTCCGTACAACCCTTTCAAATGCTTTCTCTAGATCCACAAAACCGCAGAAAACCTTCCGGCCCATAGCCAGCTGCTTCTCCACGATATTGCGGAGCGAGAAAACTTGATCCATACATCCCCTTCCATTTCTGAAGCCTCCTTGTGCATCCCACAGTAATCCATCGGATACCACTCTCATTCTCCTTTCAACAATTTTCGCATACACTTTAGATGCTGTGCTGATCAAACTGATGGCCCTGTAGCTGGCGCACTCCATACGTGACCCCTTGTCTTTATACAAGGGCACGATGACAGCGCGCCTCCAGTCGTTGGGAACCTTTCCCGTCCTCCAGCACATGTTGCATAAGGACAGGAAAGCGTCCCGGACGCAGGTGCCACCATATTTGATCATCTCAGCAGACACACTATCGATTCCTGCTGCCTTTCCATTTTTCAGACTTCTTATCGACCATTCGATCTCTTCCAAAGTGATCTCGGATGCTGACTCCTCGAAGTCAGTCACAGACTCAGTCGTGGTGCCAGCATCCGGGATATTATCATATCTAATTAATTTTATAATAAATATATTTATGAATATCTAGACTAATATTATAAAAAGGAAAGATAAGATTGCTTTTTGCTTGCATGAAGAGGCTCCGAAATTACTGAACCGATTTGAAAAATTCTTTCACTGTTGGCAAGCTACGCTATCCCCGGGTGACATAGGGTATATTATATTTACAAAAAAATTAGGGATCATTACTAAAACTCCAATATTGTAGTCCAAGGTATAAAAAAAAATACCTAAAATCGCGTGCGCTGCGAAAACTATTGATGATAAAATAACAAATAAAATAAATTACTGAACCGATTTGAAAAATTCTTTCACTGTTGGCAAGCTACGCTATCCCCGGGTAACATAGGCTATATTATATTTACAAAAAAATTAGGGATCATTACTAAAACTCCAAAAATTTAATCCAAGGTATAAAAAAATACCTAAAATCGCGTGCGCTGCGAAAACTATTGATGATAAAATAAAATAATGTACTACGACTTTGTAGAACACATCATTATTTACAAAAAGTATCGCGACAACATATATCTAACTATTATAGTTATGCCACAATAAGCGTTTTTTTATTATAAAAAATTAATTAAAATGCCGCCGCTAGAAAAGGCTTTTTATTTGTATCTTGATATTAATCCTTATCAAAATAAATTACTTCATATTCAAGACTGCTTCAATACCTTTATATAACTTTTTGAATTATTCAATTCGGACATTCCATTCGAAAGATATCACGAGTTTAAAAATGTAAGAATTAGTGACGGTGATCACGTGACTGTGACATCTTTTCGTGAGTCAAAACTCCATAAGACCCCCTCTATATAGAAGTTTCACTTCAAAAATGTTTCTTATTAATTTATTGTAAAGCTAGCAAATAGGCAGACAGTCACCTAATGGAAAATGGTCATCACAGTCGCCTGTAGACGGTAGCGACACCACGGTGAGATAGGGGAATCAGAGTAGTCGTAGGGAGGGAAACAAGTGTTGACACGGCGTGGTGTTGTGTGGCAGGCGCGGACCCGTGCGCGGGCGCGTGCGCGGCGAGCGCGCTGTGCGTGCGCAGCGCGGCGGCGCGCGGCTTCGCCTGCCTCTGCCCCGACGGCCTCCTGCCCACCACCGACACTGCCGACGTGAGTCCCATCGCTTACCATCCACCGTTGCGAATGCGATAAATATGTTTATGTCTAACCAGAAGTAATTCTATAAAATTACGTGCTTCATACTTTGATAATGTCGGACTTTCATATAAATATAATATACATTTAATATAATATATACGGTTTGTATAAGGGATAGATTCCATTATAGATAATAGATTTAAAAATAATATTTAAATGGTTAACTTAATATTAGATACAGATTATGATATATTGATAATATGACTATAATATGACTGCGCGGGCGCATCTACAATATAAAAAACCAGCATGCGTTGTCATAGTACTAGCTCCAATAGTTTCAACTGTGTGTTGATATGTCATTCATATGAATAGACATAGCGTTCTTTATTCATCATCTTTACTTTAATGTATTAGCCTATGTGCCATACTCGAAATACAGGCGAGCCGCGAGTGCGTGATCTCGCGCAACAGCCTCCCGGAGGGGGCGGGGGCGGCCGCGGCGCCCCCCGCACGGGGCGAGTGCCCCCTGGCGTGCGGGCCCGGCAAGTGCGTGGCGGAGGGGGGCGCGGCGCGGTGCGAGTGCGGCGCGCTGTTCGCGGGCGAGCGCTGCCAGCACTACCGCTGCGCGCACCACTGCCACCGGCACGGCCGCTGCGAGCTCGACGAGGAGTCCGCCAACCGCACCGTCGACGGGCCGAAGCCCGCGTTGCCACCCCTCAAGGTGAGCTTTCATTGATCATTTAGTAAATTTTAAATAAAATATAAAACATTTTATTAGATTCATATTGATTATGGCAAACAATAGTTATGTTAAATTTTTTTATTAGCTTTTACTCTATAAATAATACGAAAATTCAAATTGCTCAAATGAAAACATACTGACAAAAATATGTTTGAATAAAGACATGTGATCGCTCGGTAATCCGGCTCGAAGGATCAAATATGTAGGGACGCCCTATTATACCGAATTTTTGAGCGCTGATGTTAGCCTACGCTCAGTGGTCCCTACTGAGAGTGAGTTAGAGTAAGGAGTGTGTGTCGGCAGTGCGTGTGCAGCGCCGGGTACAGCGGCGCGCGCTGCGAGCTGGAGCGCGCGAAGGAGGCGTGCGCGCGCGTGCGCTGCGAGAACGGCGGCGTCTGCCGCCAGACGCGCTACTACGCGCACTGCGTCTGCGAGCCCGGATACCAGGGTAACCCACCTACCACATCGGACACTCCACTACTAAGGGCCTGTCCGCACAGCGATATTTCACCGCGAGATTTCTATTCTCGAGTATTCAATTCCGCGACCGGAATTACACCTATAGTAGTACGCACTGCGAATAAAATTTCGTACTATTTTTTCAGTTTAATTCAGTTCTCGGCTGAGATGCACGTGTAAAATGGACATCCTGCCAAAGGCGGCGAAACAGACCTATCAAAATATGTCATGAACATTGAATTCACCCACTTAGGGCATTCAGACCCATGAAAGGATTTTTCTACATAAAACATCAAGAGTTACGAAAATACAGCAAAAAGTTTTTTTGGCGATTTCAGAATGACACAAAAATCACTCGATAATTTACTACAACTTTCAATAGCGACGTTGCACGACTGAGCGAATCGCGCGAATTTTATTCAACAGTGCGAACATAGCCATACTAAGAGCTTGTCCAGAAGGAGCGAATTCGCCTCGATTCTGTGGTGCGTCACGCGCGACCCTTCCGACCAGAAAGAGCGTACGTACGCGCGAGCATTTGGGGACGAATTTAGTCACAACGAAACATGGAGTTGAACGAAGCGGTCACGTTGTGGTTAGCTTACCGTCGCTGGAAGAGACAAAAACGGAGGGAAAATAGAATGTATTTAGTACATCCAATTCTTTCGGTTGGCATAATCAGGTGATTCCAAATCCCATACTAGTATCGCCGGTCATTTTTCTATTTCGTATATAAAAAATTCCGTATCAAAATTGTGGCCCTCCATTTCCCTGGATACGTGCACTCGCCCTGGAGTTCGCGCGTTAGCGCAACAAGGCGACTCGCGATATAAGTATAAAATCATCGCGCGAGTCGAGAGTCTGGCGTATTGCAGGCGATTTACGCGCGTATTTTGAATTCGCGCGATGCTTGTGGGCGCGATGTATTGGTGCCTAGTATCTCACTAACGCGCGAATGATTTCGCGCGAAACGTTTCGCGGCGAATGCGCCCTTTCTGGATCAGGTCTTACTCTATACGGTACAAAATATTCGCGCGAAAATAAATCGCACCGCTTCGCGATCAATTTCCATCAAGTCACAGATTTTATTCTCGCGCGATTTTTTTACCGCCAGTGCGGCTACTCCTATAATATTCAATGTGTTACAGAATTACGGGAAAAAAATCGTGCTGTGAAATATCGCTGTGCGGACAGGCTCTAAGCTAACACAACATTAGAACGAAACAATCGTCGAGATGGCAATTTTGTAGTGATGTGACGTCACGTGCCTGGTAGTCGATATCGATGATTTTTTTGGTACGCGACAAAATAAGAGTGAAATCATTAGCATTACATCCATTGTCTGATTGACAGGATATTTATGATAAACATTATTTTTCGTTCAGTTTCACAATTTTCTAATACTTCTCTGACTAAATCCTGTAGACAAGTGGCATTAGTGAAAGCGAATAGAATGAATGAAAATGTATAGGAATGACATAATACTTAACGAAGCGACGAGTCATTCTATTCCTTTAGTGTTAATGTCACTTGTTTACAGGGGCAGTTCTCATTTGTAGGATACTTTATTTTTTCTACATGAGTGCTCGCATATTAGAGTATGTATGATGCAATTGATAGCACAACCTTCAAGGTATATCATGTTTGGCCAGTTAGGCATATAAAAATTACAATAATTACATAATATTTTCTTAAGTTTTCGCGACTTGTATACATAATAAAACTACTTTTAACGGTTTTAAACGCGGTAATTAATTTTATTTTGGTTTATCCGACGTTTCGGCCGCTTTTCAGTGGCCGTGGTCACGGCCGAAACGTCGGATAAACCATAATAAAATAAATTACCGCGCTTAAAACCGTTAAAAGTAGTTTTATTATACAATAATTACAATAGAATTAAACGTCTTAAAAATAAGATCATAAAAAATGAAAATATTAATTATGTAACCTCAAATTACTTACTCATTTCTCTTTTATTCATTTAGGATGGAAAAACTACAGCTAGTATAGATGAACAAACAAACCTTTGAAATTAATACAAAAAGCCAATTACAGGATATGTAACACGCAGACATAATTGCAATGCATTATAAAATAGCTAATGAAAGAAATGGCTTAAACACCGTTTGGCTCACAATGATTATTTGATTAATATGATGTATGTGTTGCGACATGAGCTATCGATATCGATAGACGCATCAGTGACGGCGTCGGTTGTGGTTGTGGCAGGCGCGCGCTGCGAGCAGTGCGCGGGCGGGCCGGCGTGCGGCGCGGGCGGCGTGTGCGTGCGCACGCGCGCCGGCGCCGAGTGCAAGCCGGACATCTGCAACTTCTTCTGCCTCAACCAGGTACCACCGCCACGTGCCATAGCATTGTATCAATACGTGAAGCAAAAACCTAGGAAGGGGTTACATATTTGTGCCTTAGATCCGTGGGGTCCATCGGCAAAGGGTTTGTAAGAAACTCTTTGATACCAGCCATGATCAGAAGGCAGGTTCGTATTTCGCGCAACGAATCAGCATTGCCATACAGCGTGGCAAAGCAGCCAGCCTTCTGGGCACGCTTCCCTCTGGCAGCAATTTGCTACATTCTTTATATTAATTAATCTATTTATAATTTATTTTATTTTTAAGTATTTAGTTGATTTTTTTCAAGTTTTTATAGTTTAGGTTAATTTTTAATTAATTAATTATAAATATCAAATACAAGTATATATTACTATCCCTAACAATATAAAATAAAATGACCATTGAGCTATACGCCTCTATATAAATCGAAGAGTAAAAAGTAAATTCGTTGATACATGTTTTTATATACAGAAGCTACGTTCCACAAGAGGGTCACGACGACCACGTTCACGATTGCGTTTTTCCCGATCCACTTGCTTGCGGACCGTAAAATCATAAAAACAAGTGGAACGGATCATGAAGCGTTGATGTCATTAGCGACGAAATACACAAATGCCATTGGTTGATTTGAAAATCGCTCCTTATTTAACGTTAATCGATAAAGAGCAATAATTCCCCATGGTCAACACTCACTTCGACCTACGTCATTATTGACATTGCCACGACCGTGGTCGCCATGTGGAGCCGCCGACGGAACATTTTGAGCGTTGTAAGCTACAAACGGAACGCGTCCATAGACATAAAAAAATGAAAAAGACCATACATTATTTGGTATTTGGAATCTTTGTCACGGAATGAATGGCGTGGACACGCGTCGTACTCAATTTGAAAAATAACTGATTATTGAATGGTTTAAGCAAATCAATCAATGAGTCAATGGCAGCCACGACTTTTTATAAAAAATCTCCAAGGTTCTATATTAATTTTTTATTTTTATTTGTTGTTTTTTTTATTTTTATTATTGACTAATTAACTAATGACTAATGTTAGATTAATTCTATAAGTATTTTGAATAATGTTATATGTTTCTTTTTTTTTGATAATTTTGTGACAAATAACAGAAAAATTAATAACAAGATAATAATAGATTTATATTTATAATGGCCTGGCAACATTATAAACTGCCTGTATTGCACGTTCGAAAGGACAAACTGTTGTTCCAACAAAGAACACAAGGTCTCCTTTAAATTAAATGTATGTGACAGTTTATGCAATAAATGATATTCTATTCTATTCTATTAAAATATTTTTTATTATAACTTGTATAAATAACATGCATAAAAATAAAATAACTTATTTTAAAAAACCAGTGACGGTTTTGTACCTTGAACTTTTAGTGGATAATGTTAATATATGAATGTATGCAGTTGTGAACAAATATTACAAGTCACTCTTCAAGTTGACGCTGTACTGTGTTGTAATTATGAGAGCCTTATGACTTACAGACGACGTAAAGAATACATCGAGTAATTGGTTAAGTTAGAGGACTGCCTCTTGGGCCTAAAGGTTAATTAGGGTTATTAGAAAGCACGACATGTGAATGCAATAACTGGGCGGCTATTTCAAAACCTAAAAACTGACAATTGTAAAATAATCCACATAAACCGATGAGATGATAAAAAAGAAGTTTGCGCTATTAACTAATATGGACTTTCTTAAATATAAATATAATTTTGTATACAAGAACAACATTTATTTTATAGGTTTTTTACTTTACATCTCTTACACACAGCGGGGTTGATGATAGTATTGCCAATCGTTGATTTTGGCACTCGAATTATTTTATTTAGGTTCATGGCTTGGCAGCTAGGCCTTTCAGCCAGATCTAAGATTACTATTGCTGGTAGTTGCTTCTTTATTAATTTGGAAATCAAACTTGATTTTATTGGACTGTATAATTATTAATGAGGTAAAAGAATACATAAAGTAAGTACAGAGCGTAATTATTTACAAGATACATAAGAGCGATGCTGAGAGGTGAAGTGTAAAGTAGCAGAGAGAATTTCGCCTGCCAGGGTCGCTCCTTAAGTCCCGCATCCCGCCCGACGCCTAAGTGCTAATCGTGCCCTCTGAGGGCGCCGGCGGTATGCGGGGCGCGGAGAGTAGGTGTGCTCCGGCGGGCGGGTCAGGGGGGTGCTCTCTGTCCGCAACAATTACAATACAGTTTTTTCATTTTCTTAAGCCTATGTATAGCTCAGTTGAACAGTACACTGTCAACTGACGGGAAACGAACGCGTTGCCAGCCTTGAGAATGGGCTAGGGTGAGGGTGGCGCCGGGCCACCGATACTCTAATTTATACATTTCAATTAATAACAATATCGATAATATTATACAATTCTAAACATGCCGTGACTGCAAATTGAACCTATTAAAAAATAACCGGAATAAACTACGTAAACAATGGAGAACATGGTGCTTTTTTTTAAAATTTCTTGTCTCTATATCGGTTTGTCTGTTTGTTCGGGATTCACATAAAAACTACTGGGCCAATTTGGATACGGTTTTCGCTGATCGAAACCAAATTCTTATGTCCGCCTTTGTATCTTGGGAATCCTGCGGGAATTATTTCTAATTATTCTGGGAATGATTTAAAATTGTCAAATAAAAAACCGAATACTAATGTGAATAATCCCGAATCCCGTGGAAAATATCCCGGGAGCGGTTTGGACTTGTTCGAGTACATAAAAATGACATAGTTGTATATAAACATATAATAATGGTACGTATATTATGTGAACAGGGCACGTGTAGCGTGTCCCCCATGGGGGTGGTGTCGTGCGAGTGCCCGCCCTCGTGGAGCGGCGCGCGCTGCCAGCGGCCGGCGTGCGTGGACGCGCAGTGCACGCGCGGCGCGCACGACGACCTCAGAGGCCACGATGGCCCCAGTGGCCCCGATGGCCCCGATGGCCACAAGGAGCACGACGAGCACAAGCAGGAGGACAACAGGAGCAACAGGATCATCGGCAGCGACGACCACGACCACGACCACGACCGCAAACCACTCAGTGAGTGCACTCTTTCGTTTTCTTCAATATCGGTTTACTCCAAGGGCCAGTCTTATCTGTATACTGGGGACCTTACAAAATCGAAAATTTATATTCAAAGGTCCATTGGAGAATTTTTTTTTTGAAGGTCATTAGGTGTCATACAAATTACGGTGTCATTAATAATGATTTATAATAAACATAAAGGCTTCTTTACGGTTCTTAAAGACTCCTTTAAATTGACTCGTAACTTAATATGAATAAGATCGTTAGTCTACAACTATATCCGACTCTGGCTACGTTCCATTAGCAGCTAACAACGACCACGTTCACGACCTCGATTTTCCCGTTCCACTTGCTTGCCGCCGTGACAATCGTAAACCCAAGTGGAACGGTTATTCGACCCACCTCTTGACATGGGTCGTTGTCAGCGCTGTGTGATCGAAAATGTTGACGAAATTAGTGATGTTTTCGCTACGGCCACAAAGACTGCGGTCACCTTATGGAACGGCTGACGGAGCATTTTGAGCGTTGTGAGCTACTAATGGAACGCGCTATCTATGTACACCATTATTACATCCGGCTATACTATTGACGAGACTGTTGTCACTCTTTATTCACGTCGCAAAACTATCACGGGGTTTTCCAATTTTAATAAAGAAGTTGCCAAAAAAATAAACATTAAAATATTTATTATGAGCGACGACTTTAACTGCCAATTTAAGTAGTTAAAAAAGCAAATCACAACCCAAAAAGTTTGGACTTGAAAACCATCATAATTTACCAGAAACCAAAGTAATTGCTTCCTTTTATCTGACGACCAATAACTGGAGAGGTCAACCGACTCTGAGGTCTCGATTAATATGAAATGAGTCATTCATTAACTTAATTATATTGTCTTAGATTGCGATGATTACGTTAATTTGAATACAATCGTGCGCGTGAGAAGTTCATTAGCATCGAGGTTGACAACATCCGCAACTTGATCTTTGGTAGACATTTTTTAGTTGTTTGAATATCGTGCATTGAATTCATACCATACCGTATTAATTATGACAAAAAAATACGATATCACGGTTAACTCTATATAACGTCACTGAAGGGATTGTGCATATTATGACGTTATAGAGAGAAGTATGTTACTTTTGTATGACGTCGTTTGCTACACCAATAATTTTGTTATATTTTTTACTTATTTTATTCATATCTTGCGATATTCAGGCACCTCGGCGATAAAGGCACTACTTAAAAATTTCGCTATTTCGGAATTTCTTAGAAATTTCGGTATATATGATGCCGATATTTTAGTTTATTACAGGTTAGTATAATAATGCAATAAAAGAACGTACACAGCTGCGCAGTTGTTACTTATTTTGGAAACTTACAAGGTACTTTTATTACTTAATTATTGTCGTTATTGAGAATGGGTGTAATGCTATATAGTGTATCATTGTATGGAAGACAAGCTTTTTTCAGGGGAAGGAAATCACTAATGAGGTCATCATTTTCGATCACACAACGCTCACAACGACCCATTTCAAGAAGTGGGTCGAAGTGGGCGTTGGCGTATCTCTTGACGTTGAAAAAGGCGCGATTTTCAAATCAGTGATATTTGTGTGTTTCGTCGGTTATGTCATCAACGCCCCATAACCCGTTCCACTAGAGTTTATGATTGTAACATCCGCAAGCAAGGGAACGTGGTCGTTGTGAGTCTCTAATGGAATGTAGCTTTGGTCTATCTTAGCCATAATTTGAAAGATTATCAGTTTCGTCAATTTCATAATTTACATTCTCTTGTATAATAAATTGAAATTGTTATACAATCAATTCCCTAACAATTCAATCTATTGAAATCACGTATTTGGTCGATATGAATCCTCCAATGGAGATGAATACCTGTTTCAATGATGTCGCAATAGCTCTTGAATAGTGATATTTGGTGTCTATAGCAACATGCCTATTAATCTGCCAAATAGTATAGCTATAATTAAAAGGTCGCAGTTGTGCTGCATTCGACCGCGTCGGCAGCCAACCAATCAAACTGGTATTCCTTTATTATCTTATTGTGTTGCCAACGAGGTGTTTTGTTTTTTAAAGAAGACGGGGACTTTTGGGCCAAAGAAGTATGACGAATTGAGATATGCATTAAAAAATTCTATTACAAAATGGAAAACATTAGTTCTGATTTTTAACTGGGAGAATAGAAATCTTAAAAGTAAGGTCACAAATAAGGAAAGTTCTCGATCACCATAACTAATTTATATTAATGAATTTTAAGTATTAATAATATGACAACACTTGCACCATACGATCAATTCATTCAAAATAACTAAACCGTCTATAATTATAAATAATATCAACGTAACTATAATATAAATTACATACTATTGAATACAATGTAAGAAAACTTAACTTATTTGTATTGTATTCTACCCATAGTCCCTCAAGACTATAAGTAGAATACTGAGCCCAGATCACCGTCTTCTATGGGTAAGGTGCCCAGAAGGCTGGCTACGTTTCCTCGCTGGATCGCCATACTGATCCGTTGGCCGAGGTAGGCACCAGCCCTCTGATCACCTGAAGAGTCGATGAGTCGTTTTGATAAATTTTGGTAGAGGCTCATGGCCTCAGGACCCCACGGTCCAAGCGTCTAGACAGCAAACGGCACAAACATATAACTCTCACTGAGGGTTGCATATTTCCGCCGCTTGAGCGATTCCGCTGTTTCCGCCGCCGAACCGGCCGATCTAGAAGTGTTCGGTAAATGGGATGCGGCCAACGTGTCTACGCAAGTCGCATCCCACACCAAAGGCTTGCCACGCTGCCAGGGAATTAGAGTCATTCCGTCAGGGCGCCTATTAAAAGAACCTTAAAATCACTCTCATCGTTTTACAATCTGGGTCCAAGAATATATGAAAGTGTATCCGTCTCCGTTACTTTTATGTATGACATCGAAGATGTTGGGGCACCAAAGATAGACTAAGCACGTCTCCGCTGAGTAAGATGAGAGTATTGATATGGATTTGTGGTGTTACCAGTATTGATAAGGGAGTAACCTGAAGAAGAAGAGAAGGTGATTTGCGTGCGTAATGAGTATACAAATGGAGGGGAAAACATGTTAAAGTGGAAGATCAATCAATACATGTGTGTGTTTCAATGTATGTATGTATCATAGTTAGGTTTTAATAACCGTAATGTTACCTTAAACTGACTTTCTTTTATTTCAAACTAGAGGTCCAGGCAGACTTTGTCCTGCCCTAGAAAAATAAAAATCTAGGACCAGCTCCTAGCGCTACCACCGGTTCCAATTGTAAGTCTAAACCATACGGGGACCCACTCTAGCAAACACAAAATTTCATCAAAATCGTTCTGAAGTTATGTGCGTACATACGCGCGTAATACGATTAATTTTTATTTGTATAAAAATGAAGATACAATTAATATTACTAATGTAATAGGTTTTGTTGCCACCTTCGCAGGTGGCAGACCCAGGGGCGAAGTCAACGCGTTGCCAACTTTTAAGGCGGGGCATGGGGATAAGTTTGAGGAAATAAATGGAGGGGTGGGATTGGATTGGGGCGGGGGAGTAGGTCTGTTGTTCATTTACTAAAAAGTGTACCCCTTTCGTGTCTAATTTTTAATTATGTTTAGAAAATTTTGGAAGACATAGATTAGTTGTTTTATATAATATAAACAACACAACAGTCATCCACTTGCGTTAACCTACAACACGCACTTGACTAATATTTTGGTTCATGTTATTGGATATATTTTTGGTAAAGTCAAAACAGACGCCTTGTGCGCACGAGTGATGTCTCCATCGCAGGGTCAAGAGCGGTCACTTTTTAGTAGATATCTACTTGTTATAGGTAAACACGAAGCTCTGACGCTCTTAGGTTTGACTAGTCAGAACTCAGGTCTGACATCAAGTCTTAGTCAAAGTCCAAATAAACGCTGTTATTCTGCCTTTGACTAATGAATTTTTGTCTAACCTAGGAGAGGCTAATTTGTACAGTAATTAAATATGTAACAAGTGCAGTTCGAATCGACGTTTGACAGAGTCCGCCTTAAGCTACGTTCCGTTAGAGGCTCACAAGGACCACGTTCACGACCGCAATTTTTACCGTTCCACTTGCTTGCCGGCGTTAGAATCGTAAACCCTAGTGGAATGGTTATTCGTCCCACCTCCTGACACGGGTCGTTGTGAGCGTTGTGTGATCGAAAATAATGACGCAATTAGTGACGTTTTGGCCACGAGCACAACGACCGCGGTCGCCTCGTGGAACGGCCAACGGAGCGTTTTGGGTATTATGATCGTCGTTTGATTAAAAAGTTAGATATTTCTATAAATACTACACTAAAAATACTTTAGTCAAAGGCTAAAATTGGAATTTATTTCGGATTCTGTCGAAAGGCCTTGGTCAAACGTAGGACAAACCAGTCATTCCGCGAAGTGACTGCATTTCGACCTGTGACTATAACATATATAAGGAAAATCGTTCAATAGATTGCTTTAAATCCAAACACGCTGAACAGGAAATTTCAAAATACAACCTTTAGAATGTATTGTAACATTTTTGAGGCAAATTTGATATTTTGAAGTATTTATAAAACTGTCATTAAATATTTCAGACACAATTAGAAATTCTTTCTTACCGCTTCAGTCAACCGATGAAATTATATCTATACTAATATTATAAAGCTGAAAAGTTTGTTTGTTTGTTTGTTTGAACGCGCTAATCTCAGGAACCGCTGGTCCGATTTGAAAAATTCTTTCAGTGTTGGATAGTATATTTATCGAGGAAGGCTATGGGCTATGTATCATCACGCTAAGACCAATAGGAGCGGAGCAGTAATGAATAATGTCTCAAAAGCGTGGCGTTTTGAAAGCTAATTGCACGCGGACGACGTCGCAGGCGCTGCTAGTAATAAATAAAATACTAAAACACACCGTATCTGTACATTGAAGCTATTCCAAAAATCTGCAATGGGCTATGTACACGATGGAGGACACAATGCTATGTTATTTAGATTTCCTGTCTGTTTGTTCGGGATTCACGTAAAAACTACTGGGCTGATTTCGATGCGGTTTTCGCTGATCGACAGAACATTTGCAGACGCTTCTTTTTATCCTGGGAATCCCGTGTGATTTAAAAAGGCCAGATTAAAAAAAATTGAACTCAATGTGTGTTCACATTTATTCACTGATCGATAGCAAATTTTATGTAGGTACGTAATAAAATTTGTGATTTTATTTTATCTCAGGAATCCCCCAGGAATTTCAAGTTAACCGTGGTCAAAGTTTCGGACATGTACTAGTAATTTATAAATAAGGCTACATAACAAATAAAATCAAACTTACAGAATGTATAAATCTAAACATATTTATGTAAGTAAATAACATATTCAAAACCGCTGTAAGTATTAGCGTTCCCCAAATACTGGCCGCGTTGTCACGTAGCATGGCAACGCTGTTTCATCAGGGTAGTTGACACATGTTATAATAAATTCTAAAATTATTTTCATCTATACTAATATTATAAAGCTGAAGAGTTTGTTTGTTTGTTTAAACGCGCTAATCTCAGGAACCGCCGGTCCGATTTCAAAAATTCTTTCTGTTTTGGATAGTACATTTATCAAGGAAGGCTTTAGGCTATATTACATTTTCAAAAAAAATAGGGATCCTTACTAACAGTCCAATGATGTAACCCAAGGTGTAAAAAAATAACCCGAAAAAATCCTTACACGGCGTGCGCTGCGAAAACTGTTGATTATAGAACAAAACAATGTATTACCACTTTGCAGAACATATAATTGTCTACAAAAAATATAGCGTAACCATATGTCTAACTATTGTAGTTATCTCACAATAAGTGTTCTCTTTTATTTTTTAAATAATTAAAATGCCGTCGCTTCGAAAACTCTTTATTTTGCACCGTGGTATTAATCCTTATCAAAATAAATTACTCCATATTCAAGAGGAATTCAATACCTTTCTAGAACTTTTTGAACTAATTCAATTCGGACGTTTCATTCAAAAGATATCGCGATATTTAAAGTGAAGTATTAGTGTTGTAGCCAAATAAGTATTAAGTATTGCGCGCGCATGTATGATGTGAAGGGCGGGAGGTGGGCGATACCAGGAGACGGACATAGGATACTTTTTATCCCGTTGGAAACGGTAGGTGGCGCTGAGATCGTGTACTAGAATCTTCTAGACTGATTTTGGTGATTTTGTTTTTGTGTGTTTGATTGAGTGGGTCCCCGCATGGTTTAAATGGATGGATGGATTTATGACTAAACGATCTACTAATACCAATATGTTAAATTACGTTTCCGACCTAATTGAATCAGTGGATAGTAATATTCCTGTGGATGCAATATATACAGATTTTTCGAAGGCCTTTGACAAAGTAAACCACAAAATTCTCCTGGGTAAATTGAACTCTTTCGGAATATCTGGCTCACTCTTGGAATGGTGTAAGTGCTATTTAAGCGACAGACTGTTTAAGGTAGTTATAGATGGCTCTCAGTCTGATCCCATAATTTCCACTTCCGGTGTTCCCCAGGGGTCCAACCTTGGGCCACTCTTTTTTAACTTATTTATAAAAGATTTACCAAAGTCATTTTGCCACTCTCGAGCTTATCTTTTTGCTGATGATCTTAAAATAACAAAATCCATCCGAACTCCGTCTGACGTAGAGCTGCTGCAGCACGACTTAAAAAAATTAGAATTATGGTGTAATAATAATCGTATGTCATTAAATACAACTAAATGTCACTATATCCAGTTTACCAGGAAACAAATAAAACAGCCGAATAGTTACACTATTTTAGGAAACACATTAGGTCAAGTGGATGATGTGCGAGACCTTGGAATTCAGATTGATAGTGAACTACGTTTCAATCGACACATAGATAATATTATAAGTGTTGCGTATAAGTCATTAGATTTTATTTTGAGAAGGGGGAAAGAATTTAAAAACTTTCTACAATAATGTTACTATACAACTCTTATGTCAGAAGTAAACTTGAATATTGTTGTCAGGTGTGGACACCTCATTATGAGCTTCATGAGAGCAGAATGTAAAATATTCAAAGGAGACTTGTTCGCCACTTAGCATTTCGTTTCAGAGCGCCTATGAACTGTAAATCTTATATGAATAAGTTTAGAAGATCTGTCCTTGATATTAAATTTCTTTATAAACTATTACACAATGACATAGACAGTCGACTATTAGAACGATTTGATTTTAATGTTCCTCGCAGGCCTCCTCGTCACCCCTGTCCAACATTGAAGACAAAACGTTTTAAAACTAATCTTGGAAAATATTCACCCATAGCAAGAATATCACGTCTGTACAATACATATGTTGAAAAATCTAAAAACATCGATATATTTAATGACAGTCCTCATACATTCTTTAAAATAATATCCCAAACAGATTAAGTATGTTCTATTATCGCTATTTTTTGCTTATGCTTTTTTTATGTTATTATTTTATTTTATCCTTTAATTAATATCTTATAATATGTTAATTATCCAAATTTAACTTTTTATTTGACATTTTGTAAAATATGACATAATGCATGATGTGATCACCTATAATAGGGAGTATATTTAGCATGAGCATTGTTTAGATTTAAGTCGGATGTTTTGATATATCTCCTGTTGATGGTCCATAATAAATAAATAAATCCACAATTGCAACCGGTAGGTGGCGCTGGGGTCGGGTCCTAGATTTTTATTTTTTCATAGCAGGACAACGTCTGTCGGGGCCGCTAGTATTATATAAAAGAGCGGCACTTTTAAAATATGTTTTAATATTTGTTTAAACTGACTGTTGTTACTACGATTACTGACTCGTTATTTATGTTTAACTATATGTATAACTCGTTTATGTTTTGACGTACATTTACTTAAAAAATCTTCCGCATTTTATCCGATGATAAACAGTGTCTTCGTTGACTTGAGTGTCAACTGCCCTAAATACCCGTTATACCGGTAATACTTGTCAATTCACTGTGTTTATGAATGATGTACTATTAGGAACCAGTTCCCTGCACTGTAATAGTGACAGGCTCCTGTATTTTACCGACCGTTCATTTGTCTTACTGTTGGTTAAAAGTAATGTCAAAATTCAACTGAAGGTAAGCCAAGTGAATGAATAGTAAGACATACGGACTAGCCATAAAAGAAAGGTTTTACATTATAATTTAGTCGTTCAGCGCTCCCAAACTGTGTAGTTCATGAACCACGAACTATTAGGGACTGTGATAAAGAAAATCGAAAAGTTCCAATGATCGAATAGTAGGTACTAGTGAAGTGAACTAGTTCAGTGAAGCAAGTTAAAGAGTTTGTATACCTAAGATTCATGTTTACAAGAGATGGAAAGCATGAGAGTGATATTGAAAAGAGAATAATACTATGTTTGAGATGAATGCAAGTGATATGATAAGAAACAGTGTGACAAGGGAATATTGTAGGTGGAAAGAGAATGTAGTGACAAGAGTTGAATGTGGTTTGATAAGATGGAAACTTATATTAGCAATCAAGAGACTTTTACATTCATGTGTTTCGCTCGCGGCCCGATACCATTCTGTCTTCTCTCGTTTTGGGAAGCGTTCTGCGTTTCTATTTGAAATCATTATATTTCTTAATATATATGACGACTAAAGAGGTTAGTCGTACAGTGCTGCTCATCACTAGGCAGAAGGATTTATTTTTAGTGCGTACGCAACACCAATGGCGAAGGCAACGCGTTGCCAACCTTTAGGATGAGATAGAGGATCGGAACAGGGGAACGATTAGCCCAAGGCTAACCGTTTCGCGGCAATAATCTGTGAGAGCATGGTGTCACACCCGTGGCACCTGGCCCCATCGCTCGCTCTCGACCTCGGTCGTACGAGGCAACGATGGTCGACGCGAATCTCGAAACATAAATTATTTTCGTTTTTTATCGTTCGAAGGTTAATTCCAACAAGCGTTTTGGATTTTTTCGCAATCATTTTCCTGTAACCGCAATGTTGTATGTATTTTATATGAAAATATTATGTTTTTTTTCCTTGTATGAGATCAATTAACTTTTGATTTTGAAGTATATTATTTTGAAATAAAATATCAATTACGTCCTATATGTATACAACCGTCATGTAAAAGCTAAGTTTTTTTTTAAATACAGACATACTTCATCATCATCTTTCTTTCTTCTTTACTTCAATAAAAACATATGTAGTTATTTATAAATTATAACATTCTTAACATGCCGTATCTGTACGTTGTAGCTATTAAGGAACACACCTGGAACGATGGGGTACACGATCCAATTTTTTTTAGATTTATTCGTTCGGGAGTAATGTAAAAACTACTGAGCCGATTTCGATACGGTTTTCTCTGGTCGACGGCAAATTCCTAAACATAACATGCAAATGTTATGCATGTATATTACTTATTATTCTGGGAATTCCACGGGAATTTTCCCGGGAGCGGTCCGAAGCTGTTCGGGTGCGTAAAAGTTAACTTATTACGACACAGTTTTCACTTAAACGATAGCTTACATTATTTTTTAAATGCTGCGCTATTTTGTGTCCCGGGAATCCCGCGGGAATATCAAGTCAAGCGTAAACGTAATCACGGGCATATCCTAGTATAAAATAGACATACACAATCATGGCATATAATATGTGTGTTAGTTATTACTACTACTTGATTAATTTATTCAAGTTTAAAACGAGTGTGTCATATATGATTTGTTGTCATAAAAAACTATACGCTTAATGTGGACCAGTCAAGGATGTACGGGACAAAGGTACACAAGCAGAGTGTATAGTAATTATGTTTTGTAGTATACAAGTTGCCTGTCGCCATGTGTGTATAATTTGTAATGATTGAAGTAAAAGGCAAACGACAGCCGTCCTTGTGCAATGCATTTCCACTATCAACCAAATTGCCACTAAAATGTGTGGGTTATTACACTTTCTGTCCCAAACATTGATATTGCACGTTGATAGGTTATTAAATCAATCAAAGGCGCATAGCACACACGTATTTATATATCTAAAACACGTATTTATATCTGTGGTCATAGATCAGACAATGATAAGTACATTTTTACTCGCTACTAAATAAAATCGCTTAACGCAATATGACCAAAACAAAAGTTGAAATATAAAAGTTAACATAATGTGATTAGTATTCAATACGACAGTAATATTTTGCATGTAGTTATCCTGATATGACCAAATGAAGGAGCATCTTTTGGCGATTATACCTTTATCAATAAGTCATACTGAGTAAAAATGTACTTATCATTGTCTGATCTATGACCACAGATATATATATCTAAAACATCTTGAAGTCGGTGCAAAGCAAAACATAAAAATTACTATATTTTGAAAATTACCAAGCACCGACTTTAAGATGTTTTAGATAATATATATTAATAATAATAGCTTTAGAAATAAGTTATTTTATACATTTTAGTTTTTTCGTTTTTGAAGTCTGTTTTTTTAAACGAAGTTTTTAAATTTTATTCGCCTCTTGCAATATTCCGCCCGGCCGCACAAGATTTATAATTTTAGTTATTGCTCAAAATGAATGCACTGTTTGACTCGTTAACGATATGACGCCATAACTTGCTACGTGGCATATCAAGATCATATCTGTCTGTAAACTACCCTATTTTACAAACTTAAGCTTATAGTGTATATCAATCTTTATTGTAAATGCTTTTTTATAGTTGCACTGAACAAACGGCACTGTGGCGATAAAAGTAAATATTGCCGAAGAGTGGAGTTGCAACCAGGTGGGGGGCTTTACCCACTTGGGTGAAATACCTTGACTCACGCCTAATATATAATTATGCTAATCAATTCGTTTTATTATCATTTAGTTTCCCCAATTTAACCTCTCTATTGTTGTGTGTATATAATGTAATTGTATGTACGATCCGGTCGTTGTAATTGGAAAAATAAATGGCAATCAAACTAGTTGTTATTGTATATATTATATAGGTTGTAATTTATGTAAATACTTGCATGGTAGACATTTTATTATTTAGATGTATTATTACAGATTATTATTATAATTTTTAATGACTAACAAATGTAATTTGTATGTTTTATTGTATCAATATCTGTACATCCATTACGCAATAAATATATTTTATTGCCTGCGACTTTGTCCACGTTGGACATGTGACAAAGATTACAGTTATATTGGCAATATTTAAAATCAAAGATTATTTCCAGCAGGGCAATGGATTTTATAGTATGAATAAAAGCGTGTTAAAAATACATCGGACCCGAAAATTCCTGTAAAAACCCGGGATAAGTAATATAATTAATAAACATAAAAACTGTCACATCAAGAAGTCCTACAATCACGTGATTTCGAAGTTAGGAAATTCCGGAAAATATAAATAGTACCGGATTAGTCAGTTAGTAGTAAATTGTTATATATTATGCTATTTTTACTGTAGGATTAATTCTCAGAAGAAAATTCAGAATTTCTAGGATATAATGTTACCACAGCATTTGAAAACGAACTTAAGCTATCATCCTGGAATCTAGAGAAATAGTATAGACATTTTTTTGCGCACTAACCATTTTATTTTATAATCATTATATTAAAAAAAATAATTTTACATATATGACCTTCAAAAAGTGTTTTTCAGTGGAACATATTTTGAATAAAAACTTTTTTAATTTTTATTTTAAACCGGGTACATTTTTCGCAGGATTAACTGGCCCTTAAGAACTGAAGCATTTGAAAAACAACGTAAACTATTGTTTTGTTGTATCTATGTCATATCTTCTTATTTATCCAACTTGTTGATGATATTACATTCATTTTGTTCCATATATTTAAAAACCGGAATTAAAGTATGAACTTGATATATGGTGCGTGGGCTACCGGCTCCGCGGGGTCAAGGAGAACTTATTCTCAAAAGATGCAATCGTCTCTTAAACTGCTTTACGTCATTTCACGTGACCCCGTTCATCGTAAGAATGGGGCCGCCTCCGGACACTTTGGATTTTTAACTTCAATTACGTATCCGAAGGCTTGTCAAATTTTTTTACCAAGTAAATGTAATTTATAGAACTAGGCATGTTTGCTGAAGAGTTCCTTGCGCCGCTTCTTCTCTTCAAGCCACAACATGTTGTGAAGCGGTGGTGAATTAGATTAGGCTCCCATAGAGTAAACAAACAATTACCATAAACAAAATTAAAACTAAATAATTAAAATGAACAAGTTGGCGGTAGGCTAAATACGGTTGGCTTTAACAATACTCGTTGACATTTGTCATCTTTGTTTTCCGTGATCACGGCAACTGAAAAGCGGCCGAAATAAATTATTGCGCCTAAAACCGTTACAACGTAGTTTCATTATGTATACAAGTCGCGAAATCTTAAGAAAATATTAAATGTAAGTTCTAAATAGTTTTTATATTAGTAATCAACAATAGTCGTATGAATTATTCTAAAAGTAAGATTGTTGAGAATTATATAATTAAAATAGATCTGTTTTTGAGTTTATACATACATACATAACTTCACGCCAGGTCCCTTGCGGGGTAGGCACGAACAACAGAGCGCCATTTAGGCTTATTCTTACACACCTCACTTGCTTCTTTGACATTCATAGTGAGTTTATATATAATAATAACAGCCCATAACTGTCCCACTGCTGGGCTCGGGGCTCCAATTGTAGGAGAACAAACAGTATACCCGCCACGCTAGTCCAAGGCGGCTTGGCAGGCTTGTCGTTTATATCGATATGCAGGTTGCTGCACGATGTTTTTCCTTCACTGTTAACACGTGGTCATTGTAACAATATACACATTAGATCAGAAAACTGCTTAAGTGGTGCATGCGTTCCGGCCAGGATCGAACCCGCGCCCTTTGAGTCTGGGACGCGTGCGCTAGCCATTACGCTACGACGATTTACTTGACTTTCTGAGCTTGTATAATAAATATGAGGACAGCTAATTCACATCAGCAGACACTGAAAAGTTAATCTTATTAATAATTCTCTCACACTCTTTATTATGACTGTATAACTTTACATTGATATTGGTTATTCTTAGTAACACAAAATAACTTATGTTCATGACACATATCTGTCTGCTATTTTTTAATGCGAGATTGCTTACAGTTGAGACACCAAAAGCGTCTCAACTGTAGTGCCATCTCTTATACGGCATTAACAAATATTGTTTGCTAACAATTTTAATATTTTTTGTTGGTCTTTCTGTTAGAGAATCACGTGAAAATGATTGAGCACATCGAAATGAAACTCGACACAGAGTTAATACTCTGGACCATCACTTAGGATAGATTATATACCGATAAAAGACGTCGTTTTCGTGGGATACTAATTATTTAGCAATACTTTGCAATTCATGTTATCGTGGCAACGCGTATGAAGTTTCGTCAGCTCTAATAATATATAAATAAATCCAGCAAGCGCCGGCGAACCTCCACTGTTTTGACTATTTGGCTACAGAACCAAAAAAGCATTCAATTTTAAATAATCTACAGATACCTTAAAAATGACTCGACGAATATTGTTCTTGTTGTGACTAATATTTCAGTGGACGGCAAAAACAAAATCGCTCCTAACTACACTTCTGGATATAAATATAGCATCAAAAGTGTTGTGTCCTTTTTTGTAATTTGATGTTTTAAATGGAGCTATTTTTCCTTTACACACAAAACGTATATTGAATGATTGTGACAATAGCGGATTTAATTCCTCCGAGAACATTTAAAAATCATCAAAAGTATTTATGTCAAAAGGAGGATTTGGTTGCCAACCAGTGAATTGTTGAAAGTATGTTGTTAGCTTAAATTATTTCAGAATTTTCTACTTTACTTTTTCACCACATCCTTGTGTAGAGGTATATAATATACTAGAGTTTACCCCGCGGCTGTGCCGCGGGTTGACCTCTAGTGCGTGTCTCTTGTTTATAGAGCAAGTGCTACAGGTTATATTATATTACATTTTTATGTATTTGCGCACAGAAGATTCACTTCATTTTATATCGTTAATTATATATACCATCCCCCGTCTATCTGTCAACAAAATAAATTACAAAACTTGACCAATAAGGCCAAAATGGTCTAAATGACCAAAAAGGTCAAAATGATCAAAAATGACGAAATAGGCCAAAATGACCAAATAGGCCAAAATGATCAAAAAGGCCAAAATGACCAAATAGGCCAAAATGACCAAAAAGGTCAAAATGATCATAAAGGCCAAAATGAACAAAAAGGTGAAATGATCATAAAGGCCAAAATGACCAAATAGGCCAAAATGACCAAATAGGCCAAAATGACCAAATAGGCCAAATTGACCAAAAAGGTCAAAATGATCAAAAAGGCCAAAATGACCAAATAGGCCAAAATGACCAAAAAGGTCAAAATGATCATAAAGGCCAAAATGACCAAATAGGCCAAAATGACCAAATAGGCCAAAATGACCAAATAGGCCAAAATGACCAAATAGGCCAAAATGACCAAAAAGGTCAAAATGACCAAATAGGCCAAATTGACCAACGAGGTCAAAATGATCAAAAAGGCCAAAATGACCAAATAGGCCAAAATGACCAAAAAGGAAAAATTACCAAATAGGCCAAAATGACCAAAAAGGCCAAAATGTACAAATAGGCCAAAATTACCAAAAAGGCCAAAATGAAAATTATCCCTTGTCCATCCTCAGTATTTAATTTACATACGTACCGAATTTCAGCCAAATCGGTCCAGTAGTTTTTACGTGAAAACGGAACAGACAGACAGACAGACAGAGTTACTTTCGCATTTATAATATTAATAGGGATAATAGGGATTACAACATCATGATCATCATCATCCGGACGATGAATCCCGGTTGCGTTCGGAGCGTGAGCACCGACGCTCAGGGTCCGCTGTCCTACTTTATCTTCTCTACTTCGTGCGGTCTTCGGCATCCCATGTTTTGAGACCATAGGTGTGCATGTCATCCTTCACATCCTTTCTTGGGCCTTCGACCGATTTACCGAATTTAGTAAAAGTCTATAATATTATAACATTCTAAACATGCCGGGTCTGTACATTAAAGCTTATTAAAAAAACCCAACTGGAATAGACTATATAAACGATGGTGAACACGGTGCAATTTCTTGTCTGTTTGTTCGGGATGAATATATATACGGTACATACACCAAAATAATATTGTTTACAATTTTTGTCTGTGTGTCTGTCTGTTTGTTCCGGCTAATATTTGAAATGGCTGGACCGATTTTGACGGGACGTTTATTGGCAGGTAGCTGCTGTAATAAGGCGTAACTTAGGCTACTTTATTTTGGAATTTAATTGTGAATTATTCAAACTATGACGATTTTCAATCATCACGCGGGGTAAATATCCAATAAGAACTCGAGTTTTAAGATTTGGCATGTAACCAATAAATTCTCAATTTTAAAAAACATTTTTTGCTGACACTCCAATCTTTGCCGCCCTGGGCAATGATGACTGATATAGAAAAAAAAACGGTCACGACGAAAGGAATTCCGTTTCGCCCAAAATGGTTATGTTAATCATCATCACCCCAAAAATAAACCTTTCGAAATTGAAAGTATTCTTTGACAAATTGAATCAAATTCCCCAAATGCAGAGTATTAAGTAACTTACGTCATGAAGGTTTCCGCGTAGTGTTGTAGCCGAGAAACCTGCTTGGTCGATAATGTCATTGTCAGGGAAAACTGTGTAACTAGCGAAGAGATATGCGTATGGGTTTTTTACTCGAGGATTTATTGTTAATTTGTCTTTGATCTTTTTGGCTAGATGGCCAGTGCGGGCGGCGGACGCGCATCGAGTGCACGTCGATGCTAATGTTGTTGTATACATTTTAAATTTTATACGTAAGCATAGACGCGAAAAATTAACTTCTAATTACAAATAAATTATTATAAAAAAAATAAGTAGTGTGAAATATATTAAATTCCTACTAGGATAAAAAGTATTATTTGATTTAAGTAAATATTTTAAACTTTACCATGAAATGTTAATTTTTACGTATAAAATAGTGGCCTTAAACTTCTTGAAATTTGCTATAACGAAAGTTTAAAAATTATGTGCGAAAATTTTAAGTTTGCCTTGTAGTAAACGTTCTTTTAGTAGTTTTAAAAGTGAAAGAATAGTTGAAATAGTGTATGAACAGTTTGTGTAGTGTAGTGATTCATTATAATGGGAGGTCGCAGGAGATTACCAATTTACGGTAAGCACTTTTCAAAATTAACCTATAATTTAGGTTCTTCTTTATTTAATTATTTCTTATTGCATAATTCAATATACTATGATCGTCGTCAGTCAATCACAGTCCACTGCTGGACGTAGGTTTCCCCAAATACGTGCCGCACATTTCGGTCTTCTGCCTTCCTCATCCAGCGCCTACTGGCGGCTACTGCCTGACTTGATAATTTTGCGAGCTATGTCGGTTACCTTGATTCTCTCTCGGAACTCCCCATTTCTGATTCTCTGGTCAAGTGGAGTGACTTGGAATTTGTGGAGCAATCCTTTCGTCACTGTCGGCGCCGTTGCTCAGAACGGAAAGGATGCAATGATCGAGCACTTTTGTCTTTGAGCAGTGTGATGGTTGACGAAAAGACTTGACGACGCTTATCGGACGCTGTCCATCCCAACTGAATCCTCGTATTGGCTTTTACGTCGAAGTTTTGCTCGACTACCTGTATTTTGTACCTAACACATAATGTTGTCTAGTTCCTTCTCGGTGCTTGTACACTATGTTAATTGATAAAACTGTTGAAGATTGTATTTGTGCATCTCTATATCTCTATAATCTCTTCTCTATATATAAACGCGAAAGTTTGTAAGAATGTATGTATGTTTGTTACTCTTACACGCAAAAACTACCGAATGGATTTAGATGAAACTTTACAATAATATATAGCTTACAGATCAGAATATCACATAGTCTATAATTGATAAAGATTTATTATGAATGATCCAAAACAACGATTTTCCATCAGCACGCGATTGACACCGCGGGTGCAGCTAGTCTAATATAATTAAAAGAAATTATATTAGGTGTCTATGAATGATACCAACAATTAAACGTTTAACAATTGGAAAAACTATAATAATAATAAATATTCTACAGAAACATGTTTACGTGCTGAATTAGACACATTTGACTTCCGCTTTCCAACAGCGTCTCACAGTCAAGATCTCATTTATCATTGTATTACATACTGTAACTAATGCCGTGCAATATATTATTATTAAATTTTTTAAAGATCATTAACATACTTATTAAATTGTCACCTGACTCCTGCTCAACTTCCCCCTGATTGGTGGTGTTGAAAATAGTGTTCATATTATACGTATTCACAGCCTGAAGACTTTCCTGTGTAACAGGGAATTATCGCGCCTTTGTGGATAGAACAAAAACCCAACCTGCATTGACGCGAGGAATGTCCCTTACGTAAACAGTTAAGACACAGCTTTAACCACAATACTTCAGAGATTCGGTCGTCAACGGGCATGGCCAAAAAGAAGCGCAGTCGTAAAGGCGATAGCTGCCATTGCACAGGACACATGCCACAGAAGAAGGTGATGATATTGTTGGCTCAGCTGAAATTGTAAAACGATTTGACATGAGACTGTTCAGGTCTGTGACAAAATGGTGACGGTTTTGACTCACCTTTGGAAATAACATGACGTTCGGGCTTATTATTATTATTCTAGAACATCCGAACGACCTTTCAAAAAAGTAAACAAGACATTTAAAGAAGACATTAAAAAAAAAATATTTTGTAATTATTTTTCCCACCTTATACTAGTGAGGCTATCTAAATTTGCTAAGACCAAATGGATGACCAAGGTATCCCATGATTCCGTTGCACACACACACAGCCAGCGAGTTTAACGCATGTACATTCTTACACATATGATCAATTATAAATCGTAAACTTTTAGCAGAATCACGATGGCCTTGTTGTTAAACAAAGAATTCAAACGATTACCTATTAACTGCTTTTTATTATCGTATCTCTCACAGAGGAGATACCATGCCTGTATGTAGTTTACTGAATTAACTTTCAAATTGCTGACGACAAGAGTAGCTTCTCCTTCAAGGTATGAGTTCAAATAGTGTAATTTGTGAATCGGTTTGATTTTATCACTGGTATGGATAAGTAAAGATAATGTATTGCAAAATTCTAGCCAGGTGGTAGGGTATTATATATATGCTCGACTGGATGGCGACCACCCCTGGTCTAGAGTATGTCGCCAACAACCTTGTGTTGTGTTCCGGCATTAGTGACCAGGATCCAGTCACTCTTAAGAGAGCAGCAGCGCATTTGTAGCACCTTTGGTGTTGCAAATGTCCATAGGCGATGGTAACCGCTTTCCATCAAGTGGGCCGTCTGCCTGTCTGCTGATCTCCTGCAATAAAAAAAACATAATATGTACCATTAAAGTTTGAAATTTTAATATTTGGTTTGGTTACAGTTCGAGGCAGAACCTATAAATTCGGACTTCCGAAAACATTTCACGGAATCCATCAAATCGCTGAACAATTATATAATATTTTATTCCCGTAATCACTTTGGAATCTACTTCTAAGTATGGACTTAAATTTCTATATTTTATAATGCAACCCTTTATAGAACTACGTTTGATATTTAGTTCTTTTAAACGCATGTCGCGTTTAGTAGACATATTAATATTGTAACCGAACCACAAGCTACTAGACAAAAAGATAAAGAAAGAAAAATAAAAAATACGTAAAATTGACCAGCTCACGCTCCAACACCTAGGCGGCAGTGCGGCAGTCAGGCCCTGAGGGTACTTATCTCGCGAAGAGCATTTCCAGACACAATACTGGGCGTGGATACAATTCCAATGCAATGCTGGTTAAAAGAAATGCAGTCAAAATCCGTCTTAATAGAATGTATTAATTTTCATGATATTTTTTCTTTCTTCAGTATATTATAACTCAATGCTTTTTTTCTTCACTTTAAACATTTTCCTCCGTGTCATAGCATATATTCCATTATCACGTCGGGGTCACCAAAAATGTTTATGACTGATATCAACAATTAAAACATATAACATTTGAGAAAACTATAATATAAAAATTAATAGAAACATGTTTGCGTGCTCAATACATTATGGTAACAGAGCAAAGGAAAAAATAACAAATCAGGGCGCAGACATAAAGCACTGAATGCGCGCCGCAACATTAGGTATTTGGACCTAATATGTATCTATACAAAAAACATTTGAAATCATTATGCACGCGTGATGCATTGGCTGATATTTCAACAAGTGATGTAAGAAACTTTTTATCTCTGTATGAAATAAATGAAAATAATTCTTGAATGTTGTACAAACTGTTAAGTTCTTCAAATCCAAATGTTTTATAAAAGCATGAAAGTACACGACATCGTCGAGGTAATATTTAAATTTAAAAATGAATAAATTTAGGCAACCTGTGAGTTTTGCTCGAAGAATTGGCTAAGCGGGCTTGAATGGATGAGTGATGTATTGCAGTCTTCAACTTTAGACACTTCGCAAATGTGCAAGTGCTTGAAGAACGGGCTTAGATTGAATTGCTAGAAGTGGATTTATGTGCGTGCGTTGTTTCTTTGTTATATTATGAGCTTGTTTACCGGATAATCTATTTGCGGGCAACGCAAATATATTCACGTTGTTTACGTTACGTATGGTTTCTTTTCACGCCCACTTGAGGGGCCAAGGTCTCCTCGGACCATATTGCATCGATCAACATGGTTGACTTCCTTTCTAGAAATAAAACCTAATCATACATTGTAGAGAAAAATACAAATTACTTTTTTTGCATTAAAACGTTTTTATACTATAACGGATTCGGATTTTCGGTTCTTCCATTTTTTTGCAAGTACAGCTAAACTAAAATTCGTGTCATACACATTTCCACTTGTAATTTTCAATATAAGTTGACCACATAAAAAGTTGCATGTATATAAAAATTGGATCGGTGGACTGTATGAAGATAATTTGTAATGTGACTGAGAATATATGCCGAAATAAAAGAAAAATCTTTATTATGGAAAAAAGACAAAACAAGACTACTCTGAATTTTGTCTTTCGTACCCTATAGTTTTTAATATTTGAAATATTTTCTTTTTATTATCATGAAAGAAGAAATAAGTTTATAATATTATTGTATGATTAAAGACACTTTCTGAGAGCTTAAAGCTTTGCTAAAGCACAGTATAATTGACTTGTGTCTAGATATAGTAAGTAGTAGATGTAAAACATAGTAATAAGGTCTATTACATTTCGATGTTTATGAATCTGCGAGAGCGGCCGCTTAAGGCCCCCTAATTTGTTGGTGCAGTCGCGGCGTGAAATTTAACTTTTGGAACCACGTATACGGCACACCAACAAATTAGACATCAACCCAAGATTATTTATTTATTTATTTTATTTATTTATTTTTAATTAGTATATTTTTTTCCCAGGGGAAATCCGCTTGAGGACAAACCGCCGCGGGGGAAGCGCGGTGGGGCATGTGGGTTTCGCCCCGTCGGGGTGGCACTAGCACTCCCGCAGGAATGTTATTGCCACACCGCGGTTGGGGATACCCACTAAAATCCCTGGCTCATCCTCGTTGCGTCCCATGTCCGGGCTGTGGACTCGCTCACGCATTCACCTCTAGCCCGGACGGACGATGGCCGGCCCGTTCACGAGCTGGCCCCTCGATTATAAGCTGGAGAACTGGGCTTCTCCGACTATCTCGTGTCTCATTACGAGGTGAGAGGGGGCGCACGGGTCGGTTCGCGTCCCTCCTCTCCGGCCTTTGTGTACGAGGGGCCTGATTCCCCCACAGGTCCCCCGCACGGCCCTAAGCCTAGGGCGGCTGGAGGTCGTCATTGACGACCCTCCGTCGCCACCGCCGCCTCTGGTGGAAGGAGAGTATGCTGGTCTGCGCCCGGTCCCACCAAGATTACTAATATTGTATTAAAAATAATTAACCGACTGTGACCCAGCAAAGGCAATTATAATTAAATTTTATTTCTATTTCATGCGAACGACACGTCAAAAAACATTTAAAATCACTAATTTATTATTCAAAAAAGCGCGGTCATTCAATTAATATATTCGCAATATTAATTAATTAATTAACTTATGTTTATTATACGCGCGTGATTATTTAATTTGCAAGACAGTTCTGACACACGCGCTGCAGACGCTCCATCAGCTGGCAATAGGTCAAGGTGGATGTTGCTTCAATTGCATGCTAATGATTAATCGTTCAATTTGAGTACTCATAAACTCAAGGATGGCATAGAGTGATCCCGCGGACTGCCCCCGTCCCCGTTGGTGAAGAGGGTACCCTCCCCTGGGGTGACCAAAGTGAGATAGCCAGGCGTCGGCGTGTCACAGATATCGTTCTTGTGGCACCCCGTAAAAGCGCGTAGGAGAGGTGCGCAGGTTTGGTTCAGCGGGTAGTTTGACGGCCGACTATTCCCTGGCCCGAGTATGGCGTCCCAAGAAAAGACATACCCCCTGCGTCATCAAAAAGGGAGGATGAAATAGAGGATTCACACAGGAGGAACGGGATAGAGAAGATTGGATATGGAGAATAGGATAGTGAGAGGGAGGGATAAGTGGGCCTTCGAAGCTCACTCATGGCACGAAATACGATTAGCTAAAGACTGTTGCACGCTGATATTCTGTGTTTGCGTGATATCACTCTGATCTAGCCGGCCCTAACAGCTGTTATTAAGATATTGATTCCAGCACGGCTCTACCACGTACAAATTTTTATGAACATAATCATTATTATGCCTCAGCTCCATCTTCGTCAGTGTCATTGTCTGTGACCAAATGAGACTTACAACGTTAAAAAAATAACGCCGCTAACCTTTGGCTACATTATTGTATTTTTTTTTATTACATGAGTTCAGCAGACAGACAGAGGGCCCACTTGATGGAAAGCTGCTATCATCGCCTATGGACATTTGCAACACCAAAGGTGCTGCTGCTCTCTTTAGGAGATACTGGAACTTGGGCACTAATACCGGAACACAACTCAAGGTTGTTATGGCGGTATACTCTTAGAGTAGGGGTGGTAGCCATCCAGGCGAGCAAATGCCCTAACACCTCGCTGTGGGTTGTTTTGTCACCTCTTACGACAGGCCGTCCGGCCGCAGGCAATTGTCTTCTTTCTCCGTTCCTGCACGATATACATGAGCTATCTGTCAATGTCAAACGTCATCAACAGTGTCGCTTCAGATAACATTCAGCGCGTTCCATTAGTAGCTCACAACGCCCAAAATGCTCCGTTAGCCGTTCCACAAGGCGACCGCGGTCGTTGTGGTCGTGGCGAAAACGGCACTGATGACGTCGTCATTTTCGCTCACGCAACGCACGCAACGACCCATGTCAAGAGGTGGGTCGAATAATCGTTCCACTTGGGTTGACGATTCGGCAAGCAAGTGGAACGGGAAAAATCGCGGTCGTCAACGTGGTTGTTGTGCATGAGTCTCTAATGGAACGTGGCTCTCTTTTTACCACGTCTAAATGGGAATAGGTACACGCTGTCATCTGTCTGTCTGGAATAAGGTTGTCGAAGTAAGGGGGATGTGTTTCGCTCCGCAGAGCCGGCGCTGGTGGCGTGCGCGGAGGGCGAGTGCGCGCACGGCGGGCGCTGCGTGGACACGGAGGCGGGGCCGGTGTGCGCGTGCGCGGGCGCGTGGGGCGGCGCGCGCTGCGCCCTCTACGTGGGCCACGACCACGCCTGCGACAACCGCGCCTGCCCGCCGCCGCAGCAGTGCGCCTGGGAGCCCGACGGTGCGTACACTCACGCCACACACCTTCCTGCCATTCATAAATGATTTGGTCAAAACGATTTACGTGTCAATAATGCGGCGTGAATATAAACAGAATGATTTTTGCTAATTGATGTTTGCGAAATGTTTGCAGAGACACAAGTAGTAGTTTACCGACATTAGTTGGTAAATAACGCAATTAGTATTATCGTGTCAGACTTTAGTCGTACAAACGTTTAGATTATACGTATGTTAATAATATTTGAACTATTTTGAATAGAATTTCGTGGAGCCCACGACGTCCCGTGTCTTGAGACCCAGCCGTGGGCGCGTATTTCCACTTTTGCGATGAGAAGTGAGCGTTTTGTCTGTATATGCAGTAAGTGCGACAGAAGCGGGCGCCGTGTTCTGCGCGTGCCTGAAGGGCGCCAGCTGCGTGCCGCCCCTGGGGGCGCCCACGGGCGCCGCGGGGGGAGCGCCCCTCGGCGCCCACACGGCGCCCTGGGGGGCTGTGTTCGGCTCCCTGGCAGCGCTGCTCGTCGCCCTTTTAGGACTCCTCTACTTTATCAATAGAAGAAGACAGTGAGTAACAAGTTTTTATTTTATTCTCTTTGTATCATTGTCATAGTGTTAACTTGTCATAATCCACACTTGAAGCTATAGGGCGCGTTCCTTTAGAAGCTCACAACGCCCAAAATGCTCCGTCAGCCGTTCTACATAACGACGGTTTTGGCGAAAACGTCACTAATGACGTCTTTATTTTCGATCACGCAACGCTCTCAACGACCCATGTCAAAAGGTAGGTCGAAGTGGGCATTGACCACAGAGCATTAACTCTCTCTCTCTACCGACTGACATTGAAAATGGCGCTATTTTCAAATCAACCAATGACGTTTGTGTATTCGTCGTTAATAATCCGTTCCTAAGGAAGTAAAACGCTTCTTAAGTAATAGAAATGTAAACCAACATTTAGAGCAACTAGCAGAAAAAAACAATAAGTAGTAATAATGCAAAAAGAGATTTAACTGTAAATCTTCCTTTTGTAGATGGCGCTACAAAGTTTTCTTTTATTTTCTTTCCGTTGCATTTCGCCCTCAACTTTTATTGTACCGAGTTCTAATACGTAGTTAACAACTTCTTCAGAGTTAGTTTAAAGTCGAGTTTATTAATATCGAAACATGTAAGAATATAAAACTTCTTCTTTATTGCGAAGTTAGCAAACTAGCACATTTGCCCAGCTCATGGAAAGTGCTCATGTCAACCTTTAAGATGGGATACAAGAGCGAGTGATAGCCGGGAAAAGATAGGAAAGAGGAGTTTTGGAGAAAGTGGTGCATCAAAACTCTCCACTCATCGCTTTAGCACACCTATTGCGCCGGCCCTGACAGCTGCAAGTATAAAGACGAATTTCAATTTGGATGTACCACAGCGACCTGTGCTTTATTGTGATTCCTAGCATGCTTCTACCATGGTAGTAATGCTATGTGCGGGTATGTAATGCAACTGGTTTGTGGTGGCAGCAGTGCGTTCGTGCACTCGCGGCTGGCGGACAACGTGGAGATCAACAACCCCATGTACCTGGGGGACGACGACGAGGCCGCGGACGCCAGGCACGCCCACCACCACCACCACCACGCCAACACCCACCCGGTAAGGGCGCCCAAATGCATCTTTGTCCATACAAATCATAATATGTTCTTAAGTTTTCGCGACTAGTGTGTGTACATAATAAAACTACGTTTATCTCTTTTAACCGCGGATAATTTACTTGATTTTGTTATTCCAACGTTTCGGCCAGTTTTCAGTAGCCGTGATCACGGAAGACAAAGATGTCATGTCAATGAGTATTGTTGAACATCGGAATCATAAAAATCAAATGAAGTACCGCGCTTAAAACCGTTAAAACATAGTTTCATAAAAATCATTTTAATGGTGTTTTCTTAAATATTCGTGACTAGTACCATACACTAGTATATACACATAATCGATATTACATTTTAACGTTTTCAGATTCGTTCGTTTACTTCATTTTTGGAAGGACAAAATAAAAATCCAAAATTAAATAGACAAACTAGAACAAATTAATCAGTTTTAAATAAAAACAAACGTATCTGTACTATTATATACATATATATTAGTCATATAAAAATACATAGATTATAAAAAAAGTAACAAGTTACACAGTGACACTGCTACGGAAACTAGATCCTTGTTTCTTTTGGTTCGAAGGAACCTGTAACTTGCATGTACAAAAATAAATCGAACTACCTACAATTAGATATATGCTTTTTTAATTAAATATACAGCGTTAATGCAGCCAAGTGGAACACACAACACCCAACAAAGTAATTGAATTTTATGAAGCTTTTAAGACCTTCTCAAATGTCAAATTAATTCGTTTCTAATTAAAACATGATTTTTTATATAGTTAATTGATTCTGAGTCACGACAATGTAATTAGTTGAAGTTGAAGTCGGCAACCAGTGAACACACGCTGGATAAACCCAACCACTACATCAGATTTGATTCGATCACAAATCGTCACAAACGAGAATCGTTTCATAACTAGAATTATGCGTGAGGCTATTGAAGTCAAAAAACACCCAAACTTCAGTACAGAAGATGGTTAGCAAGTATCACCTGTTTGGGATCTCATCATCAAAAGTATCTAGACCCAATCCCACCGAAAACCGACTGTCAGACCTTAAGACACTGTGAAAACCAACTCGATTGATAATTTCTCTTTTATCTCCCACCCATTTTAATAATATAATAAATCTAAAAAAGGTTCGAGTTTGTACATTGCGTTTAAAAATGTAAAAACATCAGGGGGCTGATTCCTGATCCACCAGGAGAGAGGAGTCAGAGCATCACGTGAAAACTACTCAACGGATTTAAATGGAACTCCACATGGAGCTAGCTTATATCCCGGTGTGTACCTTAGGATACTTTTTATCCCGACCAATGACGTCATATTCGTGGGATAGACGAAAATAGCGAAAAAGATGGCGTTGCGATCGAATCTTTTTTGAAAACTACTGAACGTATATGAATGACACTCGACATAGTGCTGGTTTATAACATTTAGGATACATTTTATCTCGATAAAGTCAACGTCATTTGGCGCTGCAATTGCGATGTAGACAGCCATCGCTGTAATTCAACAACAAATACGTTGTCAGGTTGCCCACATGTCGTTCGTTACGTATTAGGTACTTCAAATCAGGTTGGCTGCGACCTTCCTTTATGTTTTGCTGTGCAGTTGTCTACATTATATTCACTTACTTTCTTGGTAATTGTAGTGAATTGGACAAGAAACAAAGTATTGACAGTTTATAATTAAAAAAATACCTAATAATTTTTTTATATACGTAATGTAGGGCTACCACCATATAAAACTAGGATATGCCCGCGATTTCATCCATGCTTGACTTGAAATTCCCCCGGGATTACCGGGATAAATCTGCGAAAATCGAAATCGGCCCAGTAGTTTCAACGTGAATCTCGAAAAATGCATAGTGTTCTCCATCGTTTATATGTATTCCAGTTGTTTTTTTTAAATAGCAGGCAGTTTAAGAATTTTATAATATTATGGATTATTGAAGCTAGTATGTTCCTGAAGTGTTTCTTGCACCGTTTCTTCGTTTCAAGCCACAACATGTTGCGCTGCGTGGTGGTAAATTAGACTACGCTCCTATAGAATAAATAATAACCATAAACTAAAATTAAAACTAAATTATTAAAATTAACAAGTTGGCGGTAGACTAAGCAAAAACGTTAACAACACATGATTTCTTTGTCTTCCGTGATAAAGCTACTGAAAAGTGACCGCAACTTCGAAATAATAAAAATCAAATAAAATACCTCGCTTAAAACCGTTAAGACGTGGATAGTTTTATTACTATGTTTTTTGTTGTTTTGTTGATGTACTTAGATTAAAGAGTGTTGTATTGTGTGTTTATTGTCTCTAGAATGGTGGCAACCACTTCGCGAACCCCGTGTATGAGAGCATGTACGCGCCCCAGCAGAACCACCCGACCACTGAGGTAACTACTGCCATTTCTCAAACATATCAGAAAGAAAGAAAATCTTTATTTGAAGAAATAGCGACGTAATAACATTCCTTATACATTATTTGCACTCAGCATATGTGACGTCACACCAGGGAGGGAGGAGTCTCGCGAGTGTCGCCATCTGTGACGAGGACGGGGGAGCACGTCACACGACTTTCATGATTTTTTGACACTTCGATCATGAAAGTCGTGTGACGTAATTTGCTTGAGGTGCTGATGAAATCTACAATAGTATTGTAGTGAAATTAAAATGGCCATTCATAATAATTACTTTGGCACATCAATTTTATTAACACAATTAAAAAATGTTCAGGAGCACGCGAATTTGCTGGCGGAGGGGTCCGGGGAGGGCTCGCCGCCGCCCGGCCTCGAGAGGGCGGCCCTCCTGTGACCTCGTCGCGCCCCCCCCCCCACCCAACCCCGTGCCAAATTAATCTCAACCCCCACATTATGGCGGGAAGGGGTAAGGAAGACGGAGGTCAAGCCGAAACCAACTAAATAATTCTTCAACGACCGACCGGAATGGCGCTAGTGTGCGTAAAGAGTATAATATGATGTTGCGATATACAAAGTCGATTTTTCAATCATCCGATAAAAGTTATATTATAATTTGATTCAAAACAATAGTTAAATAAATCGATAATTATTTTTCATGTAGCTGTAACTTAGCGGACTGTCAAATGAATGTTATCTCTACTTATGGCGTCACAAGAAAAACGTTAAAGTTGGATGATAATATGTTGTTTTAACGGTTGTTCTTTTATATGTAAATATATTAGGATCTTTACTCCTTATGACATCAGCTATCTGCCAGTGAAAGTGTTGTCAAAATCGATTTAGAGATTAGCCTAAACTTCCAGACAAACAGACAAAAATTCAAAAAATTGCATTTTCGGAATCTCCTGTTCCTAATTGTCCTTCCTTATTTCTATTTTGATATTACAAACAGACACTTCAATTTTTCAATTTTATTTATTTGTATATATGTGTCGACTCCCCGTTCTATGTTGTATGTTATTGAAAAGTTGAGAAGAAGAAGACTAAGATGGTAGACATGTGATGTGGAGATATGACAGTCATGTGACGAAAACAATCTCAAACTGGAAGATCGATGGACACAAGCGTAAAGGTGGACCAGGAAGAAATGGCTGGACGGTGTAAAGAATAAAGGAGTATTAAAGGACATATTGTATTAACTCCAAATGAGTTTTATTCATCGAATAATTTTTATCTGTTGATTGAGAAATCTGTATTTTAATATTATGTCCCGTAGCTACGATAGTGCCATCTTACATTTGATGTACAATCGCCAAAGCTGGCGGTTAACCAGTTCTCTAACATTTTGCTTTGAACGGCTCATAACGTATCAATACTCACGCACACACTCTCAAATTTCAAATACACCAATCAGGACGTTTCGAAAATTTATACCTGACACGCTTGTCCAATATTATTGGCGGGTTTGACACAAGGCTATTGATGTCTAAAGTTTTATTACGATTTTTACTGTGACCGTTAACACGTGGCAATAGTAACAATATGCACATTTGGTCAGAAAACTGTCTAAAAGGGGCAATGGTTTTCCTAATCAAGATTTGAACATGAGCTCTTTGATTTTGAGACTCGAGTGCACTAACTACTATGCTAAGACATCTGTATTTATATATTTTTCTTTTTTACTTAGAGTTAATGAATTATTGAATTGCTGGTTATGATTACACACACATTATTTGATCTCAATACATTTGTGGCAGAGTCAGTTTCATTATACAACTGCAATAACACTAGTAAAAATAGTAGATAGTATTACTCTTGTCACTGATTCTGTTTAACTCACTGGTATACGTTTCAAGATATTAACATTTAATCCCTATTGACAGTTACAATGTCTACAAAAATATAATACTTTTGCTATAATCATGATAACTTGATTTTATTTAAATAGCTACAATATCGATTTACGTAGTCTTAAATTTTTTAAAATACTCAAATCTAACACAAATAACATAGCAACTGTGCTTGTAAAATAATTAGTAACTTATCTTACACTCATAAAAAATTAAATTTCAAGTGAAAATATTGAAATTAATACAATCATTTATGGCTCTATTTTGTTATTACTAGTTAGGGGGTCATAAAGACGCCGCCGCCATGTATTGTGCATTAGAATCCTTTATTAATTATTTTGTCTCGTAAAGTTTCGTTTAGTAGATTAGAGGTAACAGTTGAATGCCGACTAGTTATCGGAATTAGTCATAGACAATTTTACTTAACATTGTTATACAATAAAATTCAAATGTCCACATCTGTAAACAGCATTTTATTATGGAATTTTGTTTTAGAAATAAAAAACAAGAAATATAATTCAAACGTTCAAGCGAAAATATTGAAAGTAATAAAACAATTTATGGCTTTATTTTGTTATTGCCAGGTATTTTATTGTCAGGTGGTCATAATGACGCCGCCACCTACATTTTCTGTGCACCGAATTGTAATCCTTTATTAATTCTTTTTGTCTCATCAAGTTTAATTTAATAGACTACAGGTATCAATTGAATTCCGACTTGTTTTCAGAATTAGTCGTAGCCAATTTTACTTAACATTATTATACAATAAAATTCAAATGTTCACATCTGTAAATAGCATTTTTTATGGAATTTTCCTAAAGTATTGGAAAACCAGAAATATCATTCAAAAGTTATTCAGACTTAGTGCCGCAAGACGGGAGAATGTTATAACGGGACAAGTAATCTTTAATAACTTCCTAAAATGTAATAACAAAATCTTTATTTAATTTTAAAACCTGTTTCAATAGGCTTTTCATTTGTAATATATTTTTTTACATCACAACCATCCCCTTATGAGAACTATAACTAAATAAAGATATAACAGTTAAAAGAAATAAAGAACAAAAGTTTATTTCATGGACGACGAATATTAGAAACTTACTAAGAAAGACAAAAGCCCAGTTAAAAACAATTCTAAAAAGTTCCTAAATCTTACATGAAAATACACATCATTTTACAGATAATAGTTCAACTTTATCTCACTACTACATTATTTATTATTTAAAACACATTTTATCCAGACTAATGTCAAGTCTTGGACATGAACAGACTTATTCGAACTAATCTGATTTAGATATAAGCTAATTATATTAAGGACTACATATCAACTAATAATAATTCGATTTTAAATTAGCAAAATTTGAATTTACTGTAAAGATAATAATAACAACCATAAAAGTTACAATATTGTTCTCGTGTCTTTTCTATTTTGAGGAGGGATCAGATGGTATACCCGCCACGTTTCTCATAAGCAGATTTAGAAGTTTGACACGGTATTGTCTCAAACTCCTAAATATCAATATAAAGGATTCATAGTGATGTGTTTTTACTGTCAGCAACAATTAGCTTAATTAATTGCGCATGGTTGAAATAGTATGCACATTAAGTCATAAAAACCTTGAAGTGGTTAATGGTTCTCATCTAGGATTCGAACCCACAATTAGTAAAACCGAGTTTCCGAACCGAAAGCGTTAACTAATTAAGCGTGAATTTTTTGAAAAAAAGGGCAACTAATAATTTATAAAAATTACAGAGGTTATAATAGTTAATTATTAATACTAAGTCAAATGTTTTACTACGATAAATTTTGCTTAATCTTTTACTCTTCACTTTTACATCAAATACATAAAGTATATTATTTACGTATTGTAAAACAGCGTATTCAAAAAAGCGGCTTGCTTTCTATTGTCTTAAACGCGTAAAACCCAAAACAAACAATAAAACTCCGCCCCCAAACCAATGTTTTACTTGTGTGCGTGTTCTCGGGTTGTTAACGAAAGTGTTTGCCAAGCGATTTTAGTCTTAAGCCTGGTTAACCGCCAGCTTTGGCGATTGTACATCTTCTTGTACGCATTCCTCACCTTTGCCCTCCATACCTGAAATGTCTTGTTGTAATCTCTTGCAGGCAGCTCAATCGTAAGTCTTCTTAATTCTTACTATATTTGATTTGTTTTAGTAGCCAATTCTTTTGATCTTTTTATAACGATCGCACTTTAATTTTAATTATGTCGCTGTTAAGCATTTATTACTCAGTTTAAATGTGCAATGTCGGCAGTAATAACTCTAAAAATAGGTAGTACTTTCTGTTAGCGATGTGCGTAGATATAATTTTAGTCGAATTTTCATATCTAAAAGTATATTCTCAAAATTGTTTTTTTTCTCTTAATAATTGCATAAAAATTAATGTAATCGATGTTAAATGAATAACATCATTTTATTGAGTGGATATTGTGGAATTATAATTATTCAGTCTATATCGCAGAATATTATTGAATAATAGCCTCACACGAATGAAAGCGTAGACGGAGCCTACCTGAATAAAAGCGTGAAATGAAGTGAAGCATTTTTCCAATTTTGTGTGCGTAAACTTATATAGTAAACTACTCGAAAATATTCCATCTTTGTCGATTGTATATTCCAAAATCGGCTTCACTTTGAGAAGACGGGGCTCGGTCTACTTATTTTATTCGCTTGAGTTAATATCGTTGTAAATTCACCGACGGCTTTGTTACGTTGGTTACAATTGATTAAATTGGTAATTTTTTTGAATTATTTAATTTATTTCTGTTAACGTAAAAACCAGATTATTGATAAATGTGTTTTCTTTAAATTGGGAAAAACTTAACCGACTTTTAATCATCGGTAAATTTTAACGGTTTCACTCTAAATATAGGTATTTATAATAATTCGATAATTTCTTGCCATATCATATTTAAATTAATACTCGATACAGAATCATTACTTTCTAAATTAATTTAATAAAAAAAAAAGTACATAATTATGGTTAGTGACGTAACGTAATATTTAAGTATAATTTAAAAATTGAATGCATATTCAGCGCGTTCCAGTAATAGCTCATAATGCCCAAAATGCTCCGTTAGCCGTTCCATGAGGCGAGCACGGTCGTTGTGCTCGTGCCAATAAATGTCACGTTCCACTTTGGGTTACAATTGTAACGTCGGCAAGCAAATGGAACGGGAAAAATAGCGGTCGTGAACGTGATCGTTGTGAGTCTCTAATGGAACGTAGCCATTGTGATTTACTATTTTGTACAAACAACGACACGCTCTTGCCTATTATAATATATACTTATTACTTTTCGTAGCTTTCAGATTTTAACGTCAATACATTGAGTAACAAGAGTCCTGTAGTCCCTGATAATGGCGTTGTCAGTCGATTTTCTTCGAGAAAATAACAATTTGTAAAACGCACGTCAAATCAAATTATTATTTAAATATTTTGTATTTAATGATTGGATGGTAACAGCGTCTCGTTATTATTATTTGTAAAATAAATACATACTGTTGTATACAACCAAATAACAGAATTTCCGTTGCTTGGTTTTTTAAATTCAATGAAAAAAATTGTTTGTGCATTTAACACCTTACTAGGTATTTGCTGGCCAAAGATGTGAAAATTGTATCAAAATATGATATTGCTTCCAAAACATTTAACAGATCGTTTTAGAACGGTATATTTTTGCCATTTAGTCATTTTTTTGTACCTACTGTGGCATCCAATTTCAGTTGAGCAGTTAAATTTATGTTTCTTTTGATGTTCTAAAATGTTAAAACTGAAATAAAACTAATTGCTATGATATAGCCGTAACGGATAAGCGGAGTCGTTACAAATTTGTGTAGTCGAAATGATCATGACGTCATAACCAAAAAGATAGTTCAATTTATCTAATTAAATGAAATTTAAATCATTTAAATAACTCTCGATCTATTTTGATATAAAACTACATTTGCGGTCTAAATAGATATTATATAATTAAGCTAAGTTCATTTTTAGGCTACTTAAGTACTGGTCTTGTACCTTGCGTTGTGCCATGTTTTCTCTCGTATACAACAAACTATTATACTCCTTGCATTGTTTACATTTCTAATGCTGGGACCGTATCTACGATAACGTTAAAGGTATTGTCTGCGGCCGGAAGCGTATTGCTTAAAGCGTTACAAATAACGCCGTTACCATCTGGCCACTTTACTGTATATACATAAGTTATCTGTCAACAACGCTGTCAATTCGCGTCACAAATAATACATTACACCCATGCGCCACATCTGCGTGAAATTAACTATATTGGTAACATTATCCCAGATAAGGCCCCACCATTATCCTTATACCATTAAACCTGTTGGCTTTAATTTAAAATTGACTCACTTACTTTCTTCTTTTAAAAATAGTAATTATAAGCTGCACAATCTGGTCTTTAGGCGAAATGTTACTTACCTTTAATGACATAGTTTTAACCCACACTAGTAGACACGTTATATGCAGCCATTGTAATATTTTGGCATTTATATCAAAGCATGTACAGGTAAGACGGCTATTAGTGAGATTACTATCACGCCTAATATTGGACGATGATACCATGTGTAGACGCAGGAACGGGGGATATCCAAAATGATAGCTTTTTCGAATAAATTCGTATAATTCGTTTTTTACAATAATCGTTACGCTGGGATAGATTTGAACTTATGTAATGAAGTGACATAATGACATAAAAGTTAATATGGTGGCGTATTATTCTGTCACTTTTAATGTGACGTTTACGTATGCTAAATGGCAACTATCCTTGAAGCCAAAGGTGTTGGAGCCAGAACCAAAATACCTACGCGTATTGTGCCTGAATACGATGGAAGATTAATCACGCTTACTTGAATCATTAAAAATCTATTTACACGAGACTTTCCGCCCGATCATGGCATACGCGAGTGTGGTATTCGGCCATGCCAAGCCTACCCTTTTAAATAAACTGCAAATCGTGCAGAATAAATTCATGCGCAGAGCCGTCGGTGCTCCCCTCTATATGTGAAACGTCGACCTACATCGCGATCTGGATCTCCATCAAAAACTACATTACGTCCATCTCGCGTAAGTATTTCGATCTCGCGCCGCACCATCGGAATCCACTCGTCGTGTCCGCGTCCGATTACAAGCCTCGGCGAAAGGCTCTCGTGCGACGACCGCGTAACGTCCTCACGGACAAGGTCGACGTTATTACAAAACGGCTGACCCGGATCAGCCCGCCCACGGTTAGGACGTCAGGCTGGCAGGCACCGACAGGCAGACACAGACGATCTCTCCACGTCCTCGTGAGGGACGCTAGGAGACATAGCCCCCCCACAGGATAGACTAGGCGTGTTGCTGGGAAGTTTCTTTCGCCGTTTCTTCTCTCCCAGCCATAACACGTTGTGAAACGGCAGTAAGATAGCGTAGGCCGCCGCGATCCGCCGATCCCGGTCTGCCGGGATCCTTCCCCTCGGGCTTTATTATAATATTGCCCGTCGCCCGTTTCCAATTACTTCATTGTGCCGCCCTATGGTGGGCATCATTAGATCCATCCCACTCTCATGGCAACAGTCCAGCCGAGGTGAAACTCCCTCGAGAAAGTTGCTTCCCGGGCTCGAGCGCCTTCGCTTCGCGACCAAAATCCCCGGTAAAGTTGTGAGGTCTTCGGACCAACAACATAAAGTCAAGTCATATAAAAAAAAAAACACGAGACTTAAAGTATCTTCCATTAGGTGAATCATATTTAAAATAAGTTCTCTGCAATTTTAGCTTCGTGTTTTGAAAACACTTGGTTTAGTTGAAATCGCATCAGCTCGTTTTTTATTATTATGAAAATAAAAAGGATCAGTGATAGAAAGTAATTGGTGTCGCTAAAAGCTTTCTTAATTACTTACAAATCTTTGATATAAATGTAAGAATTTGTATAAATTATTATAATAAGGGGCCATCCATAAGGTTCGACAAAATGTGACATTGTGTGACAAGGGGAGGGAGCGGGCCTAAATTTCGTGAAGTCACACTTCAAAATGCATATAATATACTCGTATTTAACTAATTATGGAACTGATGCATTAATTTAATAATTTCTTAATGTAAAATTGCAAAATACGTGATGTGTAACACTGGGGAGAGAGGAGTCTCAGGAATGTGACCAGCTGTGACAAGGACGATGGAGGGGTCAAAAAAATCATGAAATTCGTGTCACGTATTTTATGGATGGCCCCTAACCGATTGGCCAGTTTAGTAGTTAAGCACAAGTAGGCGTCTACTTTAATTAATTGATTTTGACATTTATACGTATTTGATATTATTATTGTGTTATTTGACGGCAGCTGATTTATAAGTAACGTTTATTCATGATGTATTTATAAAGAAATAAATAGAAAATTGTTTTATTCATAAACAAACGTAAGTTAGATTAGTTTTTCGTAAGTTCCTCAATTTTTATTCAAATTAATTCGTATCTTTATTTAATCGTTGTGATAAAAACATATTAATTCGAACAACAATACGATCATTTCTATTTTAAGTCTGTATTTACAAACTAGATTTATTACTTTACAACTTTATACAAACTGATTTTACAATTGTCTCGTCGCGTTGGCAAAAATGGCAGAATGGATCACGCAATAAATATAAGTAACCCTCTATTCACAGGGATTAGTCCTCTCTCTGTGAGAGGACTCGTCGACTTTTGTCTTGATGCCGATGTTGGAAGCCAGGAAGCACAACACAGTTTGATTTTACATCATTAATAACTTGCACAGCACTTTACTAAGGGTAGCAAGAGAGTGGCGCACGCGCAAGTAATTGTTGCGTCCGCCAGGTGGCGCGGCATTTTCAATTGGCCAATTATGGGACAAGGAGAGGGTTACTAGGAGCTGGAAAGGCACTCGTATTGTTACCCGATCCAATTCCTTAATGTATGGCCAATACACAAACCATTACAGGGTTATTCTTTTAATTCATTTTTTTTATAGTTGGTTGTGTTACTTTAATGTAAATTAATTAAAAAAGTTATTCGAAAATGCTTCCAAGATCCAAATATTGAATTTGACAAGTTGATTAGAGTGCAGCGTACGACGACGTGAAAATGAATTTGGTAGTCTATATTCAATGTACTCTGTGTTGGTAGTGAAACATATCGGCTCAAAATGAACGCTTTAAATTCGGTCTTTTGACTATCTATTTATATTTTCTATTATTTGCACAAAAATTGACATATCGATTTCATATATTTTAACTTTATACTATATCTCATTTGTTTTCTCGATTTTACACTTAATTTTTGAAGATTTTACTCTTTATGAAGGAGACGTGGACTTTTGCGCCAAAATGTAATAAGTGTTGATTATCAGCGCGTTCCATCAGTAGCTCACAACGCCCAAATTGCTTCGATAGCCGTTCCATAAGGCGACCGCGATCGTTGTGGTCGCGGCGAAAACGTCACTGATGACGTCATAATTTTAACGCACGAGATGTGGTTTACGATTTTATCTTCCATTTCTTCAGTTGTAACTCACTTTATTAAATCTTTTATAACTCTGCTGGCAGGTTGACAAATTCAGCAAAAGTTTCAACAACGGTTTCTAAATTTATAAGCTATTAATTGACACTACTCTCATTTTATTACATCTTGGCCTAAAATTGTATGAAAGCGTCTTCTTCATGCTGTTACGTGTACTTATATATCAAATATGGCAGCTGCATTTTTTTTTCTAAATCGAATTTCTTTTGAAATATAACTGACGGCGGACTGTAATTAATCTGTAAGCAGTGGTGATAGATATAAGTTTATTTTAAAAATAAAATCCAGTGAACTTTATAAAATTGTTTTATTATCTTATTCATTATCCATTTACGCTAATTAAAAAAAAAATGAATTTATTATCTGTGATTCTGTACATATATGCACTGTGGAAGCGGTGCCGTTTGACAGGTGACTTGTGCGCCTGCGCACCACTCCAAAATAAAAATAAAAATAAAAATTGTAAAAATATTGAGTCTGTAATATTATAAAGTGTAGTCTATTGTTTCATACATTTTATTGTTTTTTTGTTCATTTAGTATTCATGTAAAAACTATTAGGCCGATTTCGATGCTGTTTTCGCTGATCGATTGTAAATTCCTGAACTTACATTTTTCAGTACCTTATATGCTGAAAACCCAATGTATTTTTTTTTCTTTAATTTTTTTTTATGTGAATGCATGCCTTTAGTAACATTACTGATCCCAATTTTTACGGGAATTTCCGGGATTCGCGTATTTTCACACTAAAAATCCATTACCCTGCTGAAAATAAGCATTGATTTTATAGCAAAATCACTGTAATCTTTGTTACCCGTGGACAAAGTTGCGGGCAAATGCTAGTATACTATATGAACGAAAATGAACACAATGCATTTTTTGCAAAATTACCATTAATTTTTCTACCTTACCATTGGTAAAAACTGACATTACTTGTATGGACTTCATGCGAAATTTGAAACAGTAGTAAAATGGATAGTTAATACATAGGAACTGGTTAATAGTAAAGGGTCATTTACATGAAGAGAGTTTGTCGCATGTTTTGGGGCGAGAAATCTTATACTATTTTCGGTACCCTTTAGACAATAATCCCATTGACATGTTTACATTCAACCAATAATCAAAAACTCGCCTACGAGTATGTCATACGATAATTGTACGGTTGAAAATCACCAAGAGTTTTGTTTACACTACGACACAAATCACATTGAGACATTTGCCAAAGACTTGTCGACTCTCTCATTTTTTAAGTTCATGCGAGTATCGTACAATGAACCCATTTGAATGTAAAACGCGCCATTCGAGCTCGGTGATATTGTTTGTACAGAAACGTCAATGTGCAATGACCAGGCGATTATCGCCCGTCCACGTACGATATCGTATGTTTAATTTATATGTTAATATTTTTTCTTGCTTTCGACATTCGTATCTTGGAGCCATGTAAATGGCCCTTGAGTGGTTGCTAAGCTGTTGGACGCATCAGTAGAAGTCGTCCTCCTTGGGCGTCGGCTTGCCGGCCTGGTTCTTGACCTGGTCCTGGGCCAGGTACAGCTGCGCCACCTGGCGGGCCGACGTGGCCTGCTCGGGGCTCTTGTCGTCGCGCACCCTTACGAACCTGACACCCAACAATAAATCTGTAACTTTATTATCTATTCCGTGCAAGAACGGAGAAATACAATTTCCTGTCGTAAGAAGCAACAAAACGACCCACAGCCAGTTGGTAGGGCATTCGCCCGTGTGGAGGGCTATTGATCTAGACTCTAGATTAAGCCACCGTTACAACCATAAGGTTCCAGTCGCCTTTTAAAGAGAGGCAACACACTTGTTTCTCTACTCCGTTTATAATTAACAACAGAAAAAAAAGCATTGTAATTTTGGCAAATAAAATAAATATGTCCACGTTATATGTTAAAGCAAGAGCATGTAGTTATATGGCAAACGTCATCATGTCACAGGAGGGAAAACGGGAGAGGGAGAACGGAAAAAGGGAGTGTCAGGAGGGAAAAAGGGAGAATCAAGAGGGGAAAAATGAGAGTCAGGAGAGAGAAAGGAATAGTCAGGAGGGAAAAGGGGAGAAGGGAGATGGTCACCTGGGGAAGCGCAGCGAGATGCCCTTGTCGGGGTCGACGAGGCCTTGGGCCGCGCGGTGCGCCGGCGACAGCGACAGGTCCGCGCAGCGCACCTCCCACACGCACGCCGCCGCGAACCACGCGTCCGCAGCGTGGCCGCCGTCGAACCTGGCCGCAGTGATATTATTTACTTAGGTTTATGGCTCGGCAGCTAGGCCTTTGAGCCAGATCTTAGTCTTGTCTCAACCGAGTTCTTGTGACAACTCAAAAAGGCCACATTTGACTGTACAGTTCACATTTCTCACTAAAACACATAATAATATCCTACAACAATTGTACATTTTAGCGCAGCACAACGTCTCCTTTCGGTTCCCGCCAAACACTCTGATGGCGAATAACAACCGGCGAAACGGCGAAAGCTCGACTTGTCATTATACTCCGTTTTTTAGAATAGAATAGACTACAAAGAAACGTATGTGTACATAAGTGTTTTTGTTGAGGTAATTGTCTGAGTACATTTTGCCTTATGAGGCGTGTAATTTTGAGATCTTATAGCTATAAAGACTACAATACATAATGGGCTGTTTTTAGAATCATACATTTTAAACACAAAGTAAACAAAAGAAGACGGTCATAAAACAGTCTCAATGTTATTAACTCAAACGACGCCGGCGGGTAATAAATGTGCTTTGTTAACAAATATGCAGGTGGCCCAAAATTGTAACAATATGGACAAAAAGCGGATAACCAACATTTTCTACGCAATAATCCATGGAAGAAATATAACAATGACGGGACTTTCCATCAGGTGGTAATAACCTGTAATAGTTCCTCGGTGCCTCGATCTGGTGCGCCTTGAGGGTCTCGCTGAGGGTTTGGAGGTCCTCGTCGGAGAAGCCGGTGCCGATCTTGCAGATGGACTGGTACTCGTCGTGGTCGGGGTCGTAGCAGGCCAGCAGGAAGCCCCCGAAGTGGCCGGCGCGCTTCCCGCGGCCCATGTACCCCCCAATCACCACCACGTCGATGGTGTCGCCCACGCCCTCCAGGTAGTCCTTTTTCAACTGAAACGTTGCGCATATTCCTGGCTCAAATATAAGAAGACGGTGAGGAGTATGTTAATATCTATGCAAGAACGAAAAACCCACAGCCAGGTGGTAGAGTATTTCCCGTTCGGATGACTACCGCCTCTGGTTTCGATTATGCTACCACAAATAACCTTAGGTTCTATTAAGGCACTAGTTTCAGTTTCCCTTAACAGAAGAACAGTCTTTACGAGATGGTAACACCTTTCCATCAGGTGGGCCATCTGCCTATGTTTTAAACTCATGCAATAAAAAAAGAGATTTTTTTTAAAGAAACCAAATTAAACAGTAATTAAAAACCAAATATTTATTTACTTATTTCATAAAATTATATTTATTAATCCGATAACAATGAAATTTATATGAAACTATTCTGAAACTTTACTGAATCCAACGCAAATTTTTGTTATCAAAATCGATTTAGAAACAAAAAGTTATAGGTGAACATACATTTAAGCAAACCACGACGAATCGAGAATCTCCTTTTTTTTAAGTCGGTTAAGCCCTCGTCCATTCAACCACAAGCAGACACAAGTTCAAGAAAGTGCCAATTTTTTTGATGATTCAGTTTCAAGACCCCCCCCCCCCCTTCAATCTCTGGATATTGGAACTTGGCTTTCGAAATTTTGAGCGGATTACAGCTGCGGAATCATTTGAAGAAATAACAAAAGACAATATTCAATCCACGTACAATAAACAGATAGCCCATCTGATGGCAGTGGTTGCAGTCTCCTGCAGGCGTTTAAAGGGCAAGGATAAGGAAGGTGGGATAGGAGGGGGAAGTGGCCCATCGGAATTACGATTAGTTCAAAGCTATCAGTTTCCCGCCGATATTCTGTAAGTGCGTGGTGTCTCCGCTCACCTTGAGCCAGTTGTGGGACCTCCTGGCGATGTCGTACTTGGCGTGCTCCCCGTTCAGGGTCTTCACCATGAGGCCCTCGCAGGAGCCCCGGACTGCCTCGTCCAAGAACTGCTGCACCTCCTCCATGCTGCTGCAGTCCTTCGAAGTTGCAAACTGCCACTCGCCTGTTAAAAAAAAAAAAAAAGTTAAGATAATTCATAAATTATGTGTTATTCTGATGTGTAAGCTATATTATTGTAAAGTTTCATCAAAATCCGTTCAGTAGTTTTTACGTAAAAGAGTAACAAACATACATCCATAGATCCTTAACTTTCACGTTTATAATATTTATAGAGATACTGTCCACAATGCGTCAATGCGCAACATAGTGAATTATATTCACGTAATCAAGAGCAAGAGAAGAATAAGTTTGCAATGGCCTCCAGAAATCTATGATTTCGGGCCATTTTCAGAACTCATCCCTTCGATCCCAGTCCCCTTATCTCGTCTTCTTATCATATTATGGAGACTGGCGAGCTCTTCGTATTGCCTTTAGTGTTGCAGACGCCCAAAGGTGTCTATCGCAATATCAACAAAGTGGCATATATAATGATTGTTTAATTAATATTTTAAATTGCAAAAATCATGTAAATTTAACTTTTCAAATTATATTTTCTAAAATATGACATAATGCATCATGTGATCACATATAATAGGGAGTATATTATTATTATTATATGTTAGCGGGACTCAAATTAAAATTATTATAGACTTTATTAGAACTATACAAACACGTATAACACGAGTACAAATATAACCGAACGCAACAAGTCCAAACGTAATGCAGGAGGTCGTAATTCAATAAAAGTCCGTCACTAATAGAGTCCCGAATGTACGTCACCCGTATCGTAGTCGTAGCCCAATTACCTCCCTCTCTCTATCAGACCGTCGTTTTATACTTCACGTATCCGCAACACCTGGCTAATGAGCGAGTACAATAGGACAAAAGGCTGTTCTCCACAATAACTAGAAACGTATGCTAATAAACAAGTGCACAAAGAAAGACACAGACAGATCTGTATTTGTAATTTGTCTTTGTAGGGGCCTACATTGTAACAATATTTCGCATGAGCATTGTTTAGATTTAAGACGAGTGTATATGATGTATCTCCTGTTGATGGTTCATAATAAATAAATATCACCAATCGCAATGTCCATGAAGTGACATGTTGCCAATCGCAATGTCCATGAAGTGACACGTTGCCAATCGCAATGTCCACGAAGTGACACGTTGCCAATCGCAATGTCCACGAAGTGACACGTTGCCAATCGCAATGTCCGTGAAGTGACACGTTGCCAATCGCAATGTCCGTGAAGTGACACGTTGCCAATCGCAATTTCCGTGAAGTGACACGTTGCCAATCGCAATGTCCGTGAAGTGACACGTTGCCAATCGCAATCTCCATGAAGTGCCACGTTGCCAATCGCAATGTCCATGAAGTGCCCACCTTCGACGGCGTTGAAGTGCTGGTGGAGGAGAAGGCGCCGCTGGGCGAGCGGCTCCTTCACGAGCGCGCGCCCGTTCAGGAACAGCAGGTCGAACACGAACACGCACACCTGCACCCTGATCTCGGCCTCGACGGCGTCCTTGCGCTTGCGCGTCGACAGCACCTACATTATAACATTCTGAGCATTGCAGCTATTCAATTTTCATTCAGCAGACAGGCAGACGGCCCAATTGATGGAACGTAGCTGTCGCCTATGGACATTTACAACACCAAAGGTGCTACAAATGCGCTGTTGCTCTCTTAAGGGAGACTGAAACCTGGTCACCAATGCCGAAACACAACTCAAGGTTGTTATGGCGGCATCTAGACCAGGGGTGGTAGCCATCCAGTCGGGCAAATGCCCTACCACCTGGCTGTGGGTTGTTTTGTCGCCTCTTACGACAGGCCCCCAACGCAGGAAATTGTATTCCTTCTCCCTTCATGCATGGTCTATTTATTTGTTTGTTTGGAATTCACGTAAAAACTACTGGGTCGCTTTTCGACGCCGTTTTCTTTTTATCCTGGGATTTTTTTCTGACATTGATTTAAAATGGGAAAATTAAAATAAATCGAATTCCAATATGATTTTTTCACTGATAGATAGCAAATGTTTCTAGGAATCCCATAGAAAATTTAAGTCAAGTGTGAAGGAAGTTGGGACATATCCTTGTTTACATACAAAGCCCTCCCGGAATCATATTAAATACAGCTCGATCTGTGTAATACCATACAAAGACAATGGCATGATAACGGTGTAAAATGGGAAAACTTCCCCCTCCTGCCCTATCTTCTAGATGTCATACCCTCGTGTCAGATTTCTCTATCTCATCTCCTTTATTCCGTCTCTCCTATCGTGCTCTAAAAGTTGGTCTTCGCCCCATAGACGACAGTAACCGAATTTTGCATTCCGCTTCACAATAAAAAAACGGAAAAAGTTTTTCTTTTTAATAGTGTTCCATACAAAAACACTATAGTCTATCTCGGCTACGTTGCACAAGAAGCTCACAACGACCACGGTTTTCATTTCACTTGCTTGAGTTCTTTATAAACAAGTCCTGATGCCAGTCTGGACCTACGGTGTACAGTTGTGGGGCTGTACCAAACCAAGTAATTTAGAAATCATACAACGCTTCCAAAATAAAGTGCTGAAAGGAATTGTAAACGCGCCATGGTACGTTAGATCGAGCGACCTCCATCGGGACCTGAAAGTGGAGTTTGTCAACAACATTATTAGGAAGTACGCGGAAGTCCACGAGCATCGGCTTCATCATCACGTGAATGTCGAGGCGATCCAGCTCCTCGACAACACGGACATAACGAGAAGGCTCAAAAGGACAAAACCATTTGAACTAGTGGTATAAACAAAACAAAAGTGTAGTATAATGTGCTAGCTATTAATAATGAACACATGAACAAAGTGTCTTCGCCTTAATAGAGACAATAAGAAAAGTGTTAATGGACAGTTTCTTAGTATGAATACTTTTAGTTAATTTAGGTTATATTTAAATTACTTATTAATCTTTTTAGATTAGATGGTAATATTAATAAGGTATTTATTTTTAAATATCTTATTCATAAAAAAAAAAAAAAAAAAAACTTGCTTGAGTACATTACAATCATAAACTCTTGTGAAACGAATTATGGAGCGTTGATGTCGTTAGCGACAAAATACACAAATGTCATTCGTTGATTTGAAAAACGCTTGACATGAGTCGTTGTGAGCGTTGTGATCGAAAATGAGTAACGTTTTCGCCACGAGCACAACGACCGCGGTCGCCTTGTGGAACGGCACACGGAGCGTTTGGGGTTTTGTGAGCTACTAACGGAACGCATCCATCAAATACGACAGTGTGTTTGACACATCCCACTATTACTTGATCTACGAATATACAAATTTTAATTATTTAGAAACACATTTCTTACTGTTAATAAGTGACATTATAATTAACTAGAGTTTACCCCGCGGGTTAACCTCTAGTGCGTGTCTCTTGTTTATAGAGCAAGTGCTACAGGTTATATTATATTACATTTTTATGTATTTGCCCACGGAAGATTCACTTCATTTTATATCGCTAATTATACCATCTCTCGTCTATCTGTCAACAAAATAAATTACAAAACTTGACCAAAAAGGCCAAAATGACCAAAAAGGAAAAATGAAAATTACCAAAAAGGAAAAATGACCAAATAGGCCAAAATTACCAAAAAGGCCAAAATGAAAATTATCCCTTGTCCATCCTCAGTATTTAATTTACATACGTACCGAATTTCCGCCAAATCGGTCCAGTAGTTTTTCCGTAAAAGCATAACAAAGAAACAGACAAATATCATTTTATCCCGGAAACTATCCCATTTTTCGGGATAAAAAGTATCCTATGTTCATCCTCGGTATCGAAAATATATATATACTGAGTTTCAGCCAAATCGGTCCAGTAGTTTTTCCGTAAAAGCATAACAAAGAAACAGACAAATATCATTTTATCCCGGAAACTATCCCATTTTTCGGGATAAAAAGTATCCTATGTTCATCCTCGGTATCGAAAATATATATATACTGAGTTTCAGCCAAATCGGTCCAGTAGTTTTTACGTGAAAACGGAACAGACAGACAGACAGACAGAGTTACTTTCACATTTATAATATTAATAGGGATAAGGATTTCACAATATTTTAAAGTTACGTACTAAGGGCATGCTTTTCACTACACCCGATGCCCTTAGTGCGTAACTTTGAAACGTCAGGCAAATAACAGAATGTAAAGTGAGTCCAGTATGCCCTCACCTGGAAGGGGAGGATCTGCTTGTTGCAGACGTCGTACGCAACGGCCTCGCAGTCCAGCACGCAGCTGCTGACGTCAGCCTTCAGCAACGACGGCAGCCGCCGCAGGATGTCCGGGTACTTGCTGCAACACACCACTCTCCTATACTAGCTGTGGCTCGCGGCTTCTCACTCGCCACATAAATTAAACAAATCTAACCAAAAGCAGGTATATACATTTCATACTTCTATATTTTCATTTTAATCCCATTTTTCACTCATTTATTTATTGCATATTTACTACATAGAAAGAACTCTCATGCAAATTTTCGCGGTGTTAGCACCCAGTCATTTGGGCTGTGTGTTGAAATGTCAGTCGATCAGTGAAGTGAAGTATTTATAATATGTATAGACTAGGATATACCCGTGACTTCTTCGACGCTCGACTCGACATTTCCGCAGGATTTGCGGGACACAAAGTATCGCAGTATTTAAAAAAAATATGCAAGCTATCGTTTTAGTGGAATCTGAATAGGAATAAACTAATTTTTACGCATCCGAATAACTTCAAACCACGTCCGGAAAAAATCCCGCAAGATTCCCCGGGGAAAAAGTAGCGTAGAGTTTATATTGAAGAGAATTAGCTAGTGATCAGCGAAAACCGTATGGAAATCGGCCCACAGACAAAACGACAAACAGACAAGAAATCTAAACAAAAATGCATAATGTTCACCATAGTTTATGTAGCGTATTCTAGTTGCTTTTTTTTAAAATAATGCACATGTTTAGAATTTTATAATATTATAGATTAGAATCCGACGGCCTGTAGGTATGATTTCAGTGAGCTAAGCCTTTGCTAGTGTAGCCCATGGCAACGCTGAGGTTCCTGGTTCGATTTTTGACATGGTAAAACATGTCTACACACCTTACAAGGGAGGGGTCTGTCAAGAAAGGGTATAGACCGAAAACACTATCTCAGACACCAGCCCCACATTTAGGACGTAATATGGCGACCGAGCGCAGAACTTTCGGGAGCGTAAGCCGGTCTCGAGACTTTTAGAAAAAGGTAGAAGATTCTGGAAGGATACGACAGAGATAGACACATTTTGGGAAGGGATAGATGATGAACAAAAATTCTAGAACAAAAGGGTCACAAAGAAAAGGCAAACATAAAAGAATAACGAAAAGAAGATCGAAATTATGGCTTCCAGAAGATTCTTCCGGGTATATGAGCAGCGTTAGGCGCGCAGTTGAGTGAAGGAGATTAGCATAATTTAAGAGGAGATCCAGAAGCCAGCTCCTCGTGGGAACTACAGATCTTGTCGTCGGGATAGTGCGTGTAGGGGCAACCCTGGGGAAGAGAATCACGTAGGGCTGTGTAAGTTAATAAAAGCGTTTAATTAGAAGATCCGATCCCAAGTGCATAAAAGTGTGAGTGGATGAAGGGAGCCCCTCACCTGGTGTTGTTCTCCTGGTTCCTGCTGAAGATGGCCGCCCTGCCGAGGTCCGGCTGCTCACCCCCCGGGACGTGGATCTGGGCCCGCTCGCCGTCGTACTTCCACTCGCAGGTGAACTCTTCGTTCTCGAATCTACACAATTAATATATTTTATTAATTATATATATAATTGAATAATAATAAACTTTTAATTAAACTTGGTATTGGAACACCTCAACATAGTCAATAATCAGAAATTGCAGAATTTTGAAGAAAGCTCAGGTAAAAATTGTGCGTTTTTGAAGAGATTAATCAAAGCAGACACAAGTGTGTCAGGATAGCAACAAATGGAAATCTATTGCGCTTGTCTACCCCTAGGGAAATAAGATGTAATAGTATATATTTAACACTAGCTATGCCTGCAACTTTGTTCAAGGGGAATTATTTTCGTAGAACCCTAAGTTTAAAAAAAAGTTAACCTAAGCTACTCGATATAAAATCAGCTATCTGTCAGTGAAAGTCACGTCAAAATCGGTCCAACCATTTCAGAGATCCGCCGGCACATACAGACAAACAAAACTTAAAAAAAATGTTTTTTGATATTAGTACCATATACGAGGTGGTCTAAAAAGATTCCGACCAACAAAGATACAAGACATTTTTTCAGACTTTCTTTATTTTTTAACATAGTTTCGTTGTAAGTCTACACTCTTCTCCCATCTCTGTAGCCGGTCCAAATAGTACTCGCCGCTTTTCTCTACAAAATAATACTTTCATATGCATCTAGTAAAAAGTTTATCAGCAAAGAAGAGAAGTGGTGTCTCACCTATTGAACACCTCGTGCACGCCCTTGGTGGGGTGCGCCAGCATGGGCTTGAGCGGGACCCCGGGGGTCAGCTTGCAGTGGTCCGGCAGCGCCTGAACCCCGTGCTCCAGTATCACGGGGATTATCATCTCGTAGTTGGGGCACTCGCAGTACGTCGTCTTTATCAGCAACGCGTGCTCGTCCACGCGGATCTGAGGAGCACACTTCACACTGATCTATTGTTGCGAGCTGATACTAATCCTTTGCAGGTGTCTAATTCCCCCTTTGAATTTGAGTGATGTATTGTTTGGATGCCTACCACTCCTGGTCTAGAATATGCCCCCATAACAACCTTGAGTTAAATCGCGGGTATATTCTAGTTTGACAGGAAGAAGGCAAGGACCTGTAAGTAATGCCACAAAGCAATTTCATGAGTTTACACCCAATATTTACTTGAAACTGCAAGGGGTACGTATAATAAAATAAAACTATGTTTCTATATATAGAAGAAAATGTGGTGAACAGGAAATGATAGATCAGTCAAGGTTCTGACCTTGAATTTGTCAGCGCTGATGCCCTTGGAGGCGTCCAGGGTCTGCACGCCACCAGGGCTGGGGGGCGTCATCGCCGTGGCCACCGCCAGTGCCTGCAGCACCGACTGCTCAGCTAGTCCTATCCGAAGTTTACCCTCCAACGACCTAAACGACAAAAAATAAATAAACCCCTATTAATACTACTACAATGAGTCTGTAATTTTGTGTATTTTTAATACCAAAAAATGGACAGACTTTTCATCCCGAGAGATGGGATAGTTTGCGAAATAAAATGAAGTGAGTATGATTACTAGAGTTTATCCCGGATCAAACTCAAGTGCGTACCTCTTGTTTAATCAGCAGGCCTTAATACAGGTTACATTGTACAAAATTTTCATATCAGTGCTATTAGTCCCTGGAAAGTGTACTTCATTTTATATCGCAAACTATCTCATCTCCCGGAGTGAAAAGTATTTATGTCCATTTTCGGTATTAAAATTACATTTAAACAAGATTACAGCAAAATCGATCCAGTGAGATACACTCAAAACAGAGTTACTTTCGCATTTATAATATTAATATAAGCGATTTTTAAAAAGGCTTTAAATACAAGCTTTTGAGATCCTGGATATCATGTAGCAACAGAGTGCTAGCCAAAACAAGTAAAACGAGCCCAAACATGACGGGTCTATCTTGTTAAGTACAGGAGCCACCTTCCGACTCCATCATCAGATCAACTCCATGGTACCATATTATTGCATTGTCACGCGATATACATACATACATACATAGGTACATCCATTGCAAGTTAAATGAAAGCTTGTAATAGAGATAACACCGATTGAGACACCATCTATCGGGTGAGATGATGGATGTTTTTATATTTTATGCTCGAGAGGCTCATCTGCTTTATATATAGTGTCTGCGATAAACAGAACTTTTTCAATCATTACAACCTTATTTCATTACTACATAATATTATTATAAATCACACATGTCACTCGCCTTACATACGTTTAATACTAAACAAAGAGTATATATTGAAACATACTTAATAACTATATTGAAAAATACTTAATATCTCTATATAAAATCTAAAACCATATAAAACGTGTAAAAACATAAAATATACATACTGAAATCGCGACAGACTTAAAATTTAATATATAAACAAAACATAGTGTGTTATCTATAATTCAATATGCGGCTGACATCTCTGCCTTATTCTGTCTAGACGAAGACCAACCGCATACTACGCAATCAGCCGGACGACGGACCGCAATATGCGGCTAACCGGATCTCGGAAGGCGTATCAATCGGTTGAGTACTGCCGGTAAACCGAATCGCATAGTGCGTATAAAAAGCGTCCAGCTGACCGGTTATGGAGCCGAGACTTCGAGCAACCACGAAATCAGTTTTAAGTACATTTTCTCGCTTAAGGCCAACCGGACTGCGGCTAGCCGCACAGTGCGTGGGGCCGCTAACATCTTCTGTCTATGGTTGTAATGACAGCAAAGGAGATGTTGTGCTGTGCACTTTTATTTATTAAAAATGTGTCTAATTACTCTAAGTACAACAGTAGTTGTAAGATATTGATAGTTTTTGAGTAGTAATTATGTGTTTTAGTGAGAAATGTGAACTGTACAGTCAAATGTGGCCTTTTCGAGTTGTCACAAGAAGTCCGTTGAATGGCGGCAGCTGATAACCCACAGTCCAGCTTTTAAATAAGCTTAAGAAAATGAAGAAACTTTATCGTAGTCTAAGATCTGGCTTAAAGGCTAAGCTGCCAAGCCATAAACCTAAGTAAATAAACACCCACCTGATCAAATATTTGGCCTCTTGGTTTTTACTGGCAACATATAAAGACTGGATCTTGTTTATTTTCTTATTCACCGACGCCTGACCTGTTAACAGTATTTCCTGTAAATTAATTTCACTGGCAAACCAATGCTGTTAAGATATCAAAATAATGTTTGATTTTTAGTTTGTTATTTTAAGTGCTGTATAGTATATAGCCAAAGACACTGTTTGAGGTTAACGCAACTTTTTCATTTGATGAAACCTCATTATATTATTGAAATTAATACATATCACTCGCCTTACATACGTCTAACAAAATAACCTAAATCTTATACTAACATATAAAGCTGAAGAGTTCGTTTGTTTACTTGAACGCGCCTAATCTCAGGAACTACTGGTCGGATTTGAGAAATTCTTTCAATGTTAGATAGCCCATTTATCGAGAGGAAGGCTATAGGCTATATATCATCACGCTAAGACCAATAGGAGCGGAGCACCAATGAAGATGTTTCAAAATCGTGGGTTTTTTAACTAGTCCACGCGGACGAAGTCGCGGGCAGAAGCTAGTTTAATATATTATCAAAACAGATTTTTAATGAGTAAATGAAGTCAGTATCTGTAATTGCACTTTGAATGAAAGATTCCGTAGAGGCAACGACTGTGTAGTGTATTTGCCGATTCTTTGTTTTCATCCAAGATGTGAATTTACTTTAGTTTCGTAATAAATAATAAAAATATATTTGTACTAGGATACGCCCGCGATTACGTCTATGCTTAACTTCAAATTCCCGCGGGATTCCCGGCACACAAAATACCGCAATATTTCAAAAATAATGCAAGCTATCGTTTTAGTGAAAACTGTGTCGAAATAAGCTAATTTTTTAGCACTCAAACAACTACAGACCGCTTCCGGGAAAATACCAGCGGGATTCCCGGGTCAAAATCACACATCTAACTTAATGGCATACTAAAAACATTAATATTGTTACAACTTAGGCCCCGACAAAGACAAATTCCACGTACAGATCTGTAAAACCACATTTGAAAGCATTAGCCATGTGTTACGGATTACAAGTACAAACTAATACTAGGAAATTGTGTCGACGTTGCCGGGCGGGCCTATTTGCATTTGTGAAGTATAAGACGACGGCCTGATAGAGGGCGGGAGTCAGTTGAGCTACAACTACGATACAGGCGTGACGTGTGTACAGACCTCCTGCCTTACGTTTGGAGTTGTTGCGTTCGGTCACCTGTCATGTGGGCGATCTCCTTGAGCGCGGCGAAGACCCGCCTCAGCTTGAGGGGCGGCGGCGCGAACATGGTCCTCTGGGTGGCGCGCGCCGCCTCCGCCACGGAGCCCAGGTCGCCGGCCTTGTGCGCGGCGGCGCGCACCTGCGCCAGCGTGCGCCCCGTGCACTGCCCGATGGCCTTCATCAGGTACGTCTCCGCTATGCCTGCGCCCCCACACCCGCTTACAGAGCAGCACGCGACGGCAACCACTTTCCACCACACCAGCCATCGAAACTCACTCGTCATAGGAAACATGATTAGCTCACGCCAAACATTTTGAAGCCAATATTCTGGTATAAAGATCGAGCTGGGCCCAAGAACTGTGTGTGTGGATGTGACGTTAGAGCATACATAGAGTTTCCACTCTTAGGACACCATCATTCTGTGTTTCCAGGTCACTCACTATAATTGGCCGAATTTTATTGACAGGTTAATTGATGTTAAATATCTTTCTGCTGGAACGAATATAGCGTTCGTAACTATCGGCCTGCATGCACTAGCTATAGCGTTTGCAACAGACCAACTCCTAAGTGATAATATAATTTAACATTATGGATGATTTTTTTACAATTAAAAAAAAACCATTATACTTAATTATACGAAAGTAATCGATTTGAAAATAAAATAAAATATTCTACTTTCAGCGCGTTCCATTAGTAGCTCAACGCGCGAAAAACAAAACAAAAAAATGCGAAACTACTAATGACGTCATGATTTTCGATCACACAATGCTCACAAAGAGCACAGGTCAACAGGTGGGTACAATATCCGTTCCACTTGGGTTTACGATTGTTACGCCGGCGAGCGAGTGGAAGGAGAAAAATCGCGGGGTCGTTTTCACTCTCTAATAGAACATAGCAAGAATATAATTTTATTTGTTTTATTACAAAAAATTGCTTATTTAGTATATGTAAAATATGTTCATTGAAATGTGGATATATATATTACACTATATAGTATTTTTAGCAAATAATATATAGATAAGTTTAATTGATTAAAACTTAGTCATAAAAGAAGTCGATTTTTATAACAAATCGAGTTTGTAAAGCATTACGACATTACTAACTGGTCCATCATCGAGTTGTCAAAAGTAAAACAAATGCTTGGAAAGAGTATAGAAATAAACTAGGTTATTCAACAAAACCTATTTAACGAAATTTTGCTCCCAAAAAGCGTTTAATTGAGTTTAAAGTGAGAACGAAACAGAAAAAACCTATGCACTTGGTTGTTACTGGTTTGATTTTTTCACAGGTTTCCGATCCTGTATAACTTACCTAACTCCAAACTGTGGTAAGCAGGGGCCAGCTGATTGAGGCAGAGGTAGACGCTGGGCAGAAGGTCTTCCGGGGTCAGAGCGATCACAGACCGGTAGTAGTTGCTCAGTATACTGACGATTTTCAACCTCGCCGACGTGGCTTCGATCGACTCGAGTGTTTTGGCCAGCGCATAGTAGGGCACCTCTTCACCCTTTGACCAGCAAGCGTCTTTTACTGGATCATAGTTCGCTTTGGCTGGGTTGTATTCTGTAACTGTACAGATAATCGGTATTTTCTTAAGTGTTCGCGTCTAATACACATAAATAAAACTACTACTATAGCCAAAACGTCGGAATAAAAACCAAATAAAATGCCGCAATTTTTTAATTATGTATGAAAGATTTTTTTACTAGTCGTGAGGACATTCACCACACTCATAATATTTTACAAATGTTTGTGTATTATTTTTTTGTGTCCATTAAACTATACTCTAAATTTTTGTTACCTGGTTTAAAATGACAGCTGCAACTGAACTTTTTTTTTATGTTGCAAGCTTAGTTGTTGATTTAAGTCACATAACTAAGTTTGCCAGCCATAGTATCATACTATATTTTAGCCAATTATACTATATGTCGGAGGAAGCTATGAGTTGGAAAGATTGTTGTTTGCATGTATAGTGCACAATATTATTTGTTTAAATTTTAAAATTCCGATTTAATTTCTTAAATATTTCCATAATTTAAAAATCTTGCTAACCCAATAAAAGTTATGAATATTGTAATCTAACAGCGACCAATCAGAGCAGAGCACATACTTCGAGTGGGGTTGAAATGTCATTTAGTCCATGTAATTAAAAAGAGACATAGGGAAACTCTTTATGGTATCTGCTGGTCTGAATTAGGACTCCCTGATGTTTTTCTCTTTTTTACAAACTGACATCCACAACAGATTTATTGTATTAATAGAAATAATAGTTATATTTGAAATATGCTGCTACTCACCAGGTACTTTTACTTCTTTTTTATCTTCTTTCTCTTGTTGAACATTTTCTTTCTCTTTCTCAACAATCTCTTCCTTAGGTTCTACTTTAACAGCTTTCTCTAGAACATTATGTTTTGGGGATTCCGTTTTTGTGATTTTTTCTGTAACTTCCTTCTTCCGTGATTCTTTAGTTGAGTTTTTGGCCTTTGCTGGTGGACTTTTCACTTCATTTTTATTTTCCGCTAAAATTTTCTTCCTTTTACTTTTAGGTGACGCATATAATTTTGGCGATTGTTTTTCCTGCTTGATTGGAATTTGTTCATTTGTGGATTCAGACTCACTCTCTGAACTTTCGATGCGTTGGCGTTTCACTTTCTTCTTCTGCAGTTAAAAATGCATTTATTGTAAACACTAGCTAGAAATGTGGTGGCAAATATGAAAATCGTGTATAATAATAATAACAGGACAGTGTTTCACTGCTGGGCTCAAGCCTTCCATTTATAGAGGAACGAACAGTATACCTACCATACTTGTGCAAGGGTGGCTTGGCAGGTTTGACACATTGGTTATCTCGATATGCAGGTTGCATCACGACCTTTTCTTTCACCATCAGCACATAGTAGTTGTAATTGTGTTGTGTGTTCTGTCAATGGTAAACTGTATAAAGAGAACAGAAAGTTTACCTTTTCAGCAGTGACAGGTGATGTTTTAGTACTCTCTTCATGTGATGTAGATTCGGTCTCACTTCCACTGCTAGCTCTTTGCCTTTTTGAAGGTTTCTGAAAAAGAATAACTGATGAGTGACTGACTGATGAACTGAACACTTTTAAAAATACCTTATTTAGTAGGTTTAGTACTTCATTACTAATTTTTTTTTGTTTGCTTATAGGCAAACTGGTAGGTGGGTCCACTTGATGGCAAGTGGCTACCGTCGCCCATGGACATCTGCAACACCAAGGGAGCTGATGCGTTGCCTACCTCGTTGAGACTTTAAAAAGGCGAGCAGTGCAGTGGTAAAATGGTAGGTATCAAACCAAACAGCTCCTCAGAACACTTTCCATTGAACAGACGGTAGAATGTGCTTAGAGCGCCTACATCTCTTCTGAGACTTAAAGGTTCTAAGCCGTCTGTAAGTTCGGGATTGTCAACAGTCCGGAGCACTCAGCGCTGCAAGGAGTCAAGTGGGAGCAGCTGGTACTGAGGTGCCCCAATCAAGAGATCGGAGCAGTACTCCACATCGGGACGCACTTGGGCCTTATATAATAAAAGTCTATGTCCCGGTGTGAAGTACCACTTAGCCCTGTTGAGCACCCCAAACTTTTTAGAAGCGTTTTTCGCTTTGCTCCAAATATAAACTTTTCCAACTTCCAAGTGTACAAATGTTCCATATAAACTTTATAAGATTGTTTAAAATATATTTTACAATATACTTATGATGAAACTATGACTAACTTGTCTAATATAATCAGCCAAGACACACATGTCGCAAAGCAGACCATAATGGCTTTTTATTGTATAGATTTACATTTGCAACTAATGTCAGGGGGGAATGTAGTCTAAGATGTAGACACTTAGCAAGAGTATATCTGTTCATGTAAGATTTAAAGACAGATAAATTGCAAATAAGGCAAAACAGATGAGGGTAAAGAGCACTTTCCTTCTTCTTTCCTATCTACTTTTAGGCTTTAGAATCTTAAATACATCAGAATCCTTCACATAAGCCTTAATTTATAATAAAAAATAGCAACAAAAAACAAATTACCTTCTCTTCTTTTCCATTAAGAGCTGCTACCTCAACTCCATTAACCTGGATTTCAGTCTTCTCCACTACTGGTTTGGGTGGTGAAACTTTGAAGAATGATTTTATACTTCTCTGAGCCATTATGTTAATTTTTAAGTTAAAATGGTTTTTAATAATGCTATGAAGGTTGTTTACTGCTTTGTATTGATACACTAATCTACATTGAGTGAATAATTTAAAAATATTGTTCATGTGGTTATTGCCATAGATGATTCTTATGGTTTGATATTTCACTCATTTACTTGAAGATCTGAAAATGAATAACTAATAATATTAATATACCTACCCATTAGCCAAGAAGTATAAGAATTACAAGTTTAGGACATCTTGTACATTGTAAACATCCACCATAAAAATATTGCGTTTTATAAAACCTTATAACACCAAATAGATATATATGAATTTGATAGATTTGTAGTTACTTACAACTGTAACTTGCAGTAGAATAACTTAACCTAAAGTATTTATTGAAATAATTCTATAATTCCGATAAAATATGAAAATTACTTCAAACTTTAATTAATAATTTTATGACAATGACATTTTAATTTTCGAGTGTCTTGGCGCCAAAAATACTATACCTATTTTCGTAAAATATATATGACATAGCCGACAAAGGAACTAAGTTCATACTTACCTAATATGATCCAAAACAGTACGACTCTGTCGTTTATTTTGGACCAATATTTTTTTTAAACCACAACTTTTGGAAATCTATATAACATCATTTTTAATATTATGTATATATTAAAGGAAAAAGGAATTTAAGTTCTAGAAGAAAAATAAAAATTATGAACTATTAATGGCTGATTCCCATATATTTTTATTCCGTCATTTGCGTTATCTTCAATAGTTTGAAATTGCTTGTATGGATGGATTCTAATATGACTAATAATTTTAACCAATACTGAGGCAAATGAGCGGTTGGTCGGATACAGAACCTGCCATTGATAAATAATAATTATGCTTTTTCTCGAGTTAGGTACCACGTGAATTCCTTTATTTGATGTCAGATAGAAAGAAGCTTATCTAACTTAATTTTCTGAATTTTGAAGGTTAAGCTGTTATATCATAACTGATGTTAAGTTATGTTATATTTAGAGAGTGATAGGCTTCTAGTAATAACATTTCACCTATAACTGTGCAAGACTGTACGAACGAACTTAGTTCCTTTGTCTACCGTTAATGCTAGTTTAACAAAAATAATCAGTATCGTTTCGTGTCAAAACGTCTTTATTTTGCTAAAATGGTGCCCTCTGTCACTTGAATTGTCAAATTACGCGTGTCGTCCATGTTCCGAATGTGGTGTGACTTATTTTATTATTTTTGTTTTGTGTTAATTTTCAATTCAATATAATAAATGTGAAATGCAACAGCATGTGTTATCCCATATAGTGGAAGCGTGCTCCGGCTGAATGGATCCCGCCGTTGCGTGGTATCAGCCCGAGCAGGAAGGACCCGCGAAGCGCCTGTGGCTTCGTATCTGGGAAACTCAAAGTGAAATAGATAAAATGAACTTAAAAAACTTAGAAAACGCTAATCCAAATGTGAATAAAGCACAGGACTTTATACCAATTAACGATGTGAACGGTGAAAGTAGAAATAACAATTATTTCAACCCAGCGCGGAGGAAAATGAACGATAACCGCGCATCGACTTTTAACCTGAACAAGAACCACGATGCCCTCATAGGTGAATACGGGGGATGTCCGTGGCGTGTGCCTAGTTACAATTACAAACCAGGTATCTTAGGGTGAGTGATGTTTCGATTGTACTTTTTGTTGGGGGCATGCAATGTCAACCAACGTGTTTGACGTGTTGGTTATGTGTGGTGCTGAGCGAGGTTTTCTGCTGCTCGTAGTCCTCGTCATCTGAGCACCTCTCATGGCCTCAGGGCTACGGGTACGAGCCGCGGTTGCTCTCACATTTGGCGCCTTCGCTCGTGCCAATTTGCTGCAATACATTCGCGGCTTTAATAACAGTAGTAATAGTATTCATAGTTCAATGATGAATGAATCTTGTTCAATTACATTAGTTGTTCTCATTGATTCAATTTGTCATTTGACCCATTAGCTGTTTGGCACTGCCATTGCGATGACGGTTTAATATGGTTTTTACTCCTTACAATTTATTTTTTATATCAGAGAATAATAACAAACAGAAACAAAATCAAAAAGGATTTTAGCATTTTCTAAGTATATGTCAAAAGCAACTTAAGACTCAATTAGGTGCAATGGTTTTGCTTGCTATAGCAATTAATATGATACAATGTTTTTTATATAATTACTGTTTTCTTCTACAATTGTTATGTTTATTTGTTTATTATAAATTTCCTATTGATGTTGTGTTATTCTTAAGCCACTGATGTTTTTCAGTGTATTTATGTGTAGTTAAAAGTATTATGATATAATTTTAAAAAAGATAATGTTTACATAGTTAGTCACATGTCACACACCACATGGTGACACCCACTCATAAATAATATTACTAAAGTTCCTGAACTTAGCAAATCAATGATTTGCCAATTTATGTAAATCTAACTGCTGTGTCTTTTGTTAATGGAAAAGATGTCTGTAGATGACAAACTAATTGGCAATGTATTATGTTATTGGCTACTGTAAGTACAGTGCCAAGGTACCTAGCATTAGTCAATGTAAATATCGATTTTCCCGCAATTATTACAATTATAGAGGCAGTTTAAGCAATTGACACATGAATGTTACTAAATGTGAAGTGGTAATGTATTGTAAAACAATCAATTGGTTGTGCCAATAAGAATCTTATGAAACCTATAAAACTAAGTTCCACTGAATAACCTGTTGTGAAAATCACACAGATAAATTAAATATTAAATCACTTCCTCCTCCACATTGACAGTATACTGCAAGAACTCATTAATTGCTGTATTATATGTATGTCTGTTAATGAATTGTTGCAATAAACTGATGATATATAGAATATACTTTATTGTACAAAAATGCTATGTAAATTTGAGAGAATTAATTCAAAATCAGTGGTATTATCACAGCGCTTTGTTCCAGATGACTTTTGGATAGATTATAACAAGAGTCTGGATAACAAAAGTCTGTAGTTGCTAAATCAACATTCATGCAATAAAAATTGTATATAATAGTAAATACTAATATATAATGTAATTTAATAAATACAAGCAATGATACACACCTACTACAATACACTATTATACATTCATATATACATGGTATCTAATTTACATATATATTTAATATACCAGGAGTATTGTTTCACAACCTGCTATAAGGTTGATCTTCCATTGGTTCTAGCAGGGTTTTAAACTACACTCCTTATAAATAAAGAATAAATATAGACATATATACTCAAATATATATTTCTAGGTAATGCCTGTATCTTCGTCATCTCTTGACTTGAAATTCCCGGGATTTAAAGCACTGCAGTATCGAAAAAAGAATGTAGGCTATCCTTTTAGTGACAACTGTGTTGGAATAAGCTCATTTTTATGCACCACCATTTTATCTAAGCAATATTTGTTACCAAGTATTTTTTTTTGTTGACAATTAAAATACCTTTTGCAATAGATAGATCGATAGAATAATAGAATATAATTTACTGCAGCCGGGCAGCCTATCAGTAAAAGGCGACAAAACTACCCACAACTAGGTGGTAGGGTGTTTGCTCAACTGTATAGCTACCTCCCCTGGTCTATAGTATGCAGCCATAACAACCTTGAGATGTATTCCGGCATTAGTGACCAGGTTCTCCAGTCTCCCTTAATAGAGCAGCAGCGCATTTGTAGCACCTTTGGTGTTGCAAATGTCCATAGGTGATGGTAACCATTTTCCGAAGTGAGCCTCCTGCCTGTCTGGTGATGCAGTAAAAAAAGAATCAAAACACTCTTTGAAAAAGAGTAATAAATTATAGGGGAGTCTTTCTTAAAGGTGCAGCAATACAGCAATGGTTGTTGACACCTTGTGATGTAGACTGAGTCTATTTGGAGGAATGCCAAACAACCATGTTGCTTTTACGATTGGGTGTGATTGTAATTAGTCCAATTTGTTTGTTGGTGGGCTTATTTTAGGAGATATGCAATGGCATGCACAGGTTATGCTCCTGCTTGATCTGGGATAACATTAATGTTAGTGACTGTGGCCAAATGGTTCTTCTTTATAGTATTAACAATAATAGTGCATATAAGCCACCCACAGAAGGTTCGCCCATGACTACTTACTATTATTGCAACAACTATTTATGTAACCTTTTTTTGTCATTCCTACCCCACGTGTGACTTCATGAGGCTATCGGCAATCCTTCTGCGCATGGGTAGTATATGTCCCCATCAATTTATATATGCCTTTAAATTATAATCTATCTCGCAACATTATAAACTGATGTAATATTGTGTTATTGTGAAGGTAACACACTGCTTACAATTTAATGCATTTTTTTCAGTAGATTATAATCTGTCCATATGAAATCGTGGACTTGTGAAATGGCATGTGATGGAACATACCTCGTGCACTGATTGGTCTGTCTTGCGGTAGCTCGTTCTGTGTCCATAGAATTAGAAGTAAAACTCAGGTGTCAGTCAAACTAAACACTTCAAAAATAGTGACATCAAGTATGTATTTATTATTTAGTAGGTAATCAGTAATTCTGACATAATGGCATATAATGGTAAGAAAAATAACAACATTTAGTCTTAGAAATAAAATAAATTTCTAACAAACAAAATCAATTTCAATAGTAACTGAAATACAAAAAAATAAAATTTGTTACAAAATCTTGAAGTCCATGCCAAGTAAAACATAATAACCAAATTAAAAAAAAACAAAATTCTAAAATTTGCATTTTTTTACATTTTTAAATGCATTGTACAAACTCCAACCATTTATAGGTTTATTATAGTACAGTAGTGTAGTAGTGTAGTACTAGGTGATACCCGCCCGCTTCGCGTGCCGTAAAATCCTTTTTTCCAGTTCGATCCAATTTTAGTTAGTTATATTGCTGTTGGTCATTAGGGATCCCAATGATCAGTATGTAAAGCTAAAATGATAAAATAATTAAGATAACAGGACTATTAGTAAGTATGGAGCAAGTCAATGAAATTATCATAGTAATATGTAATAAGATTTCTTTTACATAATAACCTACTCAATTATGAAATAAATAATTATCAGCCATGAATACAGATAAAGAAAATATATACATGCTTTATAGTGATATTGAAGATATAGATAGGCAGGAATTACTTACTACTTACTCACTTATCTATCTATACAGATAAATAATCTTCTTATATATAAAATTCACGTGTCACAATGTTCATTCCCATACTCCTCCGAAATTTTGTGAATATTGGGTAGGTCTGAGAATCGGACATCTATTTTCATCCCCTTAAATGTTAAGGGTAATCTACCCCTAAATATTTTTTAAATTTTTAGTTATTTTTTTTACGATACAGCATTAAAAATACATACAACACTAAAGTCTCTCAACTACATACAACACTAAAGTCTCTCTCAAATCTTAGAGGGTTGAAAATTTTCAACCCTCTAAGATCAACCCCTATTTTTTAATAGCGACCCAGTAGGTGGCACCGCGATACTTCTCTTAAACGCTGGGCCTGATATTGATGAAAGTTTTTGTTTGTTCAAGTGGATTTGAGAATAGTTTAGATTAACATTTAGACCCGGTACATGACACTGGAATCGGGTTCTAGACTTTTCTTTTTTAAAGGCAGGACAATGTCTGCCAGGTACTGCCATATATAAAGTGACTCAGCATGATATCGCAGGAACTATAATACCTATAGCCTTGAAATAAATAAATATCCATCTGTCTAAAATTACAGTAAAGAAATCCAGAGAACTTGTAAAGTTGAGGAGGAAAAGTCTTAATGAAGAAAAGTTAAAAGCAGAAGCTGTGTGTTTAAATGTTGACCCATTATTCATAATAGATATTGTTACGTACGAGCTGGGGTACGCACTTGTGGATTGGAAGAAAACACCAGTTTTTAATTTAAAAGCTTTTATTGACTTACACAGCCGCACGTAGTACCTCTCTGCAGGGTTGCCCCTATACGCACGACCAACGATGCACAGTCCCGACGATAAGTTGTCACACCCTCAATACCGTCGCCGATATTGCGTGGACCACCTCCAATATTATCGCGTGTAGCTCACTTGTGGTTTCTCTCTTGAACTACGTTACACACCTCCTTCACGTATCTGTCAACCAAACTTGTCACTAAATTCACCACTTAATCCGTCTCTGTACACTATTAACCTTCTCTGATAACTCTTTAATATCGCACTTGTCATTTCACCGTCTTGGACTGAACTCAACTTTAAACTCTAAACTTTCAACTCTAAACTGCCCGGTAGGCGCGCCTTACGCTGTTTATATACCCGGAAGAATTTTCTAGAAACCATATATCTATCTCTGTCTTCTTTCCCGAACCTTCTGTTTGGGAACTTTCGTTTATACATCTATCCCTTTCTAACATCTATCTATCTCTTTCTCTCTTTTGTCGTCTATCTCTTTCTTTCGTTTATCGTCTATCTTTTTCTGAATATATCCGTCCTTGTCTTTTCCTTCCAGAAATTTCTAGTTCTTTCTAAAAGTTCTAAAACTGATTTACGCTGCAGGGCAGTTCCACCCTCGGTCGCCATAATATACAAGGTTTATAGGTTTCTTAAAACTGAATTATATTAATTAAAAATTAAAGTGTTGATGCGGAGTTTTCTGTGCCATGTTTTCTCCTTTGATAATAATAACAATATAAACTTAATTTCAGACCGTGGTCCATATTTTGTTAGTGGCTGGGTTAGTTACAATTTTAAATTAATGTTAGTAGTGTTAGTAATGTTATATGTAACATAAATTCTTAAACCTATAGCCACTTATTTTAAACCGATTACTACCTCTATCCAGTGTTTTTGGAACGGGTAGTCAAATCTAACTACAATAACCTTCAGAAGGCTGTTGGTGCTGCTTTGACAATAACTAAAATTATTTTGGAAGCTCTGCTAAACTCACTTTCGTGTGTTTATTATTCTAATTTCAAGTAAACATTGTCAGTTAAAAAGAGTGTTTTTCAAAAACAGATTTTGAATGTCTTTAGAATTCATAACACTTTGAATACGAGTCTTTATAGACTTGTACCTCACTAGCTTTTGCCCGCGGTTTTGCTTGCGTTAATGTTATTCCAGGGTTATGTTATACTCTCTTCTGGGATAAAAAGTACCCTATCTGCTATTACAACTATAATCTATCTCTGTACTGATTTTTTTATTGCCTGGAGCAGGCAAGCAGGCGAACGTTCCACTCGATGGAAGGTGGTTACCATCGCCTATAGACGTTTGCAACACCACGTTGCCAACGCGATGCCGGCCTATAAGAAATTTTATAACACCCTTCATAAACGACCCCAGGTAGCGCAGAGGGAAATCCTCGGCGGGAAGTTCTTTCCAGATCATTTTTGTACGCGGAAGAAACAGATTTTAAAGATTAGGCGAATTAGCCTAAAGTTTTAATTTCTGTTGAAAATGTTGGAACTATCTGTTTCATCTCTGTTTTACAATTTGGATGAATCAACCAAAATAATCCATGTAAATGTGAAGTAGATTCATTCAATGGGATGTAGTGATGAGTAGTACACGTGTGAGGGAGTACAATTTGTCTAGTACAAAATAGATTTGTACTGAACGTAAGAGGAACGCGTCAAATGTAAGAGGAAAGACGGGACGAGGACTATAGTACAATAACGCCTCTAGGGATATTCACATGAGAAAGAGAGACAACATCGCTTGTACGACTGCTAGTAAAATGACGTGAATGAGGCCGAGCACATCTGATCCTGAACGAACATTTCCGAACTAGTTTTGTACGGGAAAAATTAGGGAATGACGCTCACCGTGTCATCGGCTTTATCGCTTCAGATGTACTGCCTTACTTGGAAGTGGTACATTTTTTGTATTGGTTCAGTACAAAATGTCATGTTACTCTTACAAACTCATTTTAAAATCATGTCCTACCCAACTCTATCCGTCTAATATGAGTGTGACGCCGAAAATGCGCAGTCGCTCCCCACTGTGCGAAATGTGTTTGCACAGTTGCGTGGCTCGCTGGTGCGGCCTTGCCAATGGCAGTCAGTGCCCCCCGGCGCCACCGAGCGGCGCAAGCAGGCGGCCGCTTACATGACGGTGTAACATTACATCGCGTGTTGCGTCACATCGCTTTAATAAAACATCTATTAATAGACGACGGGCACTTGCGTTACATTTATATCAACTGTTTTTCGTCAATGGATGTCCTTGCGCGAATATCGCGCACAGCGCGTCGCAATCAATTTCTTCAAATGTAATTAAAACCACTTTGGGTTTCCGTAGCTATTTTGGCAATAACCCGTGTCTGTCCTTCTGTTTAGTAGTTTTCACGTGATACTCTGACAGACGGACGGACAAAATCTCCCTTGCTTTTCGAGATTTTATTTTATTAAACCTATTTTAGAATAGAATATACTCTATATGTATGTATATAGCCCTCATGGACGTATCCGTCAACGGCGAACCTTGTCATGTCCGGCTGTGCGAACTCAGGTGAGCCACATCAGGGCGGCTGCATAGCTGTAGGAGATATTAGGACGGTTCTTTTTTATAAGACGTTGCTCGTCAGAGTGTTTTACGCGCTGTGTTTCGAAGGCAGCAAAAGCTTTATCGATAGAACTGCAAAGAAGAGAGTGGCGTCACTCCCTTTTTTGCAGTGCACGATCTTCCAACTGTCACGTGAGATTTCACATGCAGGCAGATGGCGCTTGAGTACGTCCCTATAACGCAGAAATTGAGCGCCAGATTTGCGCTTTCCATTCTTAAGCTGTGAGTAAAAGACAGCTTTAGGCATTTTAGTGTCTTTCGTGCGTACAACATCTCAGTTGTTTCTTTCTGTATAAGCATTGCTTCCACACCACTTAGCTTCGCTCGCCGCAGCACTTCAGTGTTTGCTATTCGGTTTTGCCACTTCACATGATCTTAAACACTTGATGTAGAAAGAACCCAATATCAGCTTTAAAGAGAAACCACGTTTCAGTAGCATAAAGTAAGTATATTTTAATGTACGAAAATGCTACACGTATAATCAAGAGCATTAATATACAATCGGCGGTGTTATCTATCGCCCGTGGCGATTTCTTCTACACAACTTTTGGATGGAGTATAAGAACGATAACAAAAGACGGTAGTTGCTAAACCAGCATTCGTACCATAACTCAGATTATAATAGAGTTTTTGTAGCTCTATCTTACTTACATACTAACTTAATTAGGTTTTTAGGAGTATATATCCCGAATGAAGACGCGGGCAAAATAATATAAACCAGGCTGAATTCTTTAAGTTTTTTTGATTCTAATTGCTGGAGTACAGCAGAAAGGCTGACGGCCCAACTGTGATGGAAAGTGGTTTCCGTCGCCTATAGACATTTGCAAAAATAAAGGTGCTTCCAATGTGCTGCCGGACTCTGTAAATGGGACTGGAACCTGGCCACTAATGTCGGAACACAACTCAAGGTGGCAGCCATCCAGTCCGGCAAATGCCCTACCACCTGGCTGTAGGTTGTCTTTTCGCCTCTTATGACATGCCGCCTGGCCGCAGGAATTACTTTTCTTTCTCCGTTCCTGCACGGGTAACGGTTATTTCGGACCAGCAGATTTCGAAAAATCTACTTAGATTTTTGAAGTGAAACTTCTATATAGACGGGGTCTTACGATTTATCGCTCACGAAAAAGTGTCACGGCCGCGTGTTCTAATACTTACATTTTTAAACTCGTGATATCTTTCGAATGGGATGTCCGAATTGAATAATTCAAAAAGTTATATAAAGGTATTGAAGCACTCTTGAATATGAAGTAATTTATTTTCATAAGGATTAATACCAAGATACAAATAAAGAACCTTTTCTAGCGGCGGCATTTTAATTAAATTTTTAAAATAAAAGAACACTCATTGTGGCATAACTGTAATAGTTAGACATATGCTGTCGCGACACTTTTTGTAAATAATGATGTGTTCTGCAAAGTCGTAGTACATTATTTTATTCTATCATCAATAGTTTTCGCAGTGCACGCGATTTTAGGTATTTCTTTTTTCTATTTTAGAGCATCACATGAAAACTAACGAACCGATTTAATGAAAATCGACGCACAGCTAGCTTCTAACACTTTAATCCTGATAAATGAATTGTTCCGTGGTATAAACGAATGTACCCGAATTTTATGCTGCAGTAAACAGGCTGACGACCCGCCTGGTGGAAAATGGTCATTGTTGCATATGAACACTTGCAACGCCAAAGGTGGAATAATTGTGTTGCCTGGCTCAAAAGCGGGACGAAACTGGCCATGGATGCCGGAGCACAATTCAAAGTTATTATGGCGACTGTGGCGACCGAGGGTGGAACTCCCCAGCAGCGTAAATCAGTTTTAGAACTTTTAGAAAGAACTAGAAATTTCTGGAAGAAAAAGACAAGGACGGATATATTTAGAAAGAGATAGACGATAAACGAAAGAAAGAGATAGATAGATGTTAGAAAGGGATAGATGTATAAACGAAAGTTCCCGAACAGAAGGTTCGGGAAGGAAGAGACAGAGATAGATAGAGGGGTTCTAGAAAATTCTTCCGGGTATATAAACAGCGTAAGGCGCGCCTACCGGGCAGTTTTTAGAGTTGAAAGTTGCAGTTTAAAGTTTAGTTCAGTCCAAGACGGTGAAACGACAAGTGCGATATTAGAGAACGTTAATAGAGGACATAGACGAACTAAGTGGTGAATTTAGTGAAAAGTTTGGTGGACAGATACGCAAAGGAGGTGTTTAGAGTAGTTCGAAAGAGGAACCAGAGGCGAGCTATACGCGATAATATTGGAGGTGGTCCGCGCAATATCGGCGACGGTATTGAGGGTGTGACAACTTATCGTCGGAACTGTGCATCGTTGGTCGTGCGTATAAGGGCAACCCTACAGAGAGGTACTACGTTCGGCTGTGTAAGTCAATAAAAGCTTTTAAATTAAAAACTGGTGTTTTCTTCCAATCCACAAGTGCGTACCCCCGCTCGCACGTAACACGACTCTAGGCCAGGGGTGGTGGCCCAACACCAGGACGTAGGTTGTTTTGTCACCTATTACGACAGGCCTCCCGGTACTAGGAATTTGTATTCTTTCTTGCTTTCTTGATGGATAAAATAAGTCGCCTTATCCATCGTAATGTTACGAGTTGCGAGACTCGAATTAAAATGCCGTTAGAATTACTATAGAGTTTATTAGAACCAAACAAACACGTATAACACAGGTACAAATATAACCAAACACAACAAATCCAAACGTAATGCAGAAGGTCGTAATTCAATAAAACGCGCAAAATCCGTGACTATTAGATTCCTGATTGACGTCACGCTCGTATCGTAGCTGTAGCTTGACTGCCCCCTCTCCACCAGACCGTCGTTTTATACCTCACAAATACAAATGTGCCCGTAGCGTTGTCGACGTAATCCGTAACACCTGGCTAATGATTCAGCCGCAGCTAATAGACCAAATAAGCTGTTCTCAGAATACGTACGCCTATAAACAAAAGAAGACAATCAAACGGATTTTTTACAGATTATGAGTGGAATTTGTTTTTGTCGGAACCTAAGTTGTAACAGTAAGATAGGCAATATGTAACAGTAAGATAAGCAAAACGAAATCCAGTGTCATCTGCCGCGAAGTCCGCTACGGATATACAGTGTATTGAGCTAGTTATAAAAAAATATCAAAGCTTCCCGATAGTTTAGTATCGAGACGCTGGCAAAAGTAATGTGCCTATGCCAGACCAAAATATTAAAGGATTATGGGCCTTATTGTACGCGTTTTAGGATTGGAAGTCGGTGTCGGTCGGCGGCAACCGAATCGAGGTCGTTAGACCGCGGCTGTCTGGTCTAGACTCGCACGAGGCGCTCCTAACGAATACTTCAAGTTCTGTTTCGAAATTAAAATTAGATTTCTTACATTTAACTGTGGTATATCGATCTTTCTAAGAATGCCTTCGACCGTACAAATATTAGTTTCGTAGTCCACTTTGTCCAAAAGCAATTTTATTTATTATAATATTTGGCAGACAAAGACGAATACTTTTTTTATAGATAGACATCAAATTCATGTTTATTATACATTTTTGATTACTTTTAATTTAACAAACACTTATACATATGTCCTGAGAGTTAAAAGAGGCCGTTTGTACAGATTAAGTATGAGCATGCATGGAGTACTGTTTTAACTCAGAACACACAGTCGATTGCGTGGAGAGCCAGGAGGCTGTTAGGCAACACCAGCTGTTAAACGACAAAATTCAGTCTTGAACATCAACACAGGGTTGCCAGCCTATCGGATTCATTATGAAGAGTGCATGGAAGCTTTTCAATCTTATCCCGCCATTTCTCTTCCACCATCGGAGGACCAGACGAACTGGCACATTATGTCTTTTCTTTCCATACTCCTCTATTCTGACATACGTCCTCTGTCACACCACATATTATCATGTCATTCTTCATACTATGGGAGCTGCATACGTCTAGACATAGCAGCGGACAACGAACTACTGACTAGCGCAGCGCGGGAGCGTACATATTAATAGTTGCTCTATCTCGCTCGCACATCACCCGTCCCGCTCACAAATTGTACTAGCTGTACGACTTATTAACATTTGTATTTAAGGTTACCGTTTCCAAAATAAATCAGTTCATTTAGTTCACATCAGCACTCGACAGTGAACACTGCTCTCTGCCATCTGAAGTATTATTTAATCATCACTTGTCGCTGCTATAACACAATCCATCCATTAATTTTAGGTCTACCACGTGAACATTTGTACTTACCAATCTTCCAGTTTAACATTCTTTTGGTCGACTTGACTTTCATACTTCATAGTCAATTCTAAAAATGTAAATAATATATTTCCATACAAATAAATACCTCTATTTAATATGTTACGAATGTGTTACTATTAATTTATTATGTTATCTTTGTATCAATGCAATAACCCTAGAGTGATAAATTATAATTATCGTATTGAAATTACCAATTCAGTAGATAACTACGTATATGTTAAATTACTCAGCTGGAGCGTGCTCTGTTGCCAACCAATGAAACGCGAGCGAACGTTGCGAATTTTATCCCGGTCGTACACCTGTAAGTTTTGCTCGCATAATGCTGATATTACACGGATCAACCAAGTATAATCAATTTGGTTGAAAGACATAGAACTGAAAGGACACGACAGTATCCAATCACTTTGGTTTATTCGTATAAATTTTAGACATTGAACCGTCTAACATTGGCTTAAGATGCGCGTAACACTAATCTAAAGCTAAGCGCGCACTGCGTTTTAGCAATAGTACATTTATCCTTTCACAGCTGCGTCCGGAATTGTAGTACGCGGGTACTTTACGCTGGGAAAACTGATGTATATCGATATTTTTAATAAGGTCATTGAGATTTGTAAGAAACTCTTGATACCACGTGTGATCAGAAGGCTGGTTCGTATTTCGCGCAAGGAATCAGCATTGCCGTACAGCATGGCAAAGCAGCCAGCCTTCCGGGCACGCTTCCCTCTGGCAGCGATTTCTTACATACTTTATATTAATTTATGTATAATTAAGTTTCTTTTTAAGCATTTACTTAAGTTATTCTCATATATACCTATTTTCGAAATTATAAGGTCATTTTGTTACAACACATAAGGTTTTTACAATCAAATACACGATTTAATGATGTTTATATTGTCTAAATTAACTGAAGGAACAACGAAAGTTAGATATTAAGGAAGAATGAGCTTCAAATTGACCTACATCGCTAGATTAGCTAAGAAAATCCTTTAATTTAGGTTGCCTGGAAGATATTACTTCAAGCGATAAAACGGCCTATTATATTGCCTAGAAAATATTGTATTTTTTTATCAATCTGGCCTTTTTAATTTTAAGTCTAAGAATTAGCTGTCGATCAGCCAAAATCGAATCGAAATCGGCGCAGTAGTTTTTACGTGAATCCCGAACAAACAGACGCATCGTATTCTCCATTGTCTATATAGTCTACCAGAGTTTACCCTAGTGCGTAACTCTTGTTTAAAGAGGAGGCGTTCATGCAAGTTACATTGTATTAATTTTTTATGTAAGTGCTAAATAGCACAATAGCCCCGGAATATTTACTTCATTTTATATCGTAAACTACTCCATCTCTCGCTTTGAAAAGTATGTAAGTCCCTTTTTGGTATTAATACTACAGTAGTTACTATTATATACATTTTTTTATAGATGATATATTTTATACCTATGAACTTGAGAAATAATTGGTCTCCTATACAAACTTTCATCATCTATATCAATCCGTTCTAGTATTATTTATCTATCTGTAAAGTACATTAATGACAAAAATGACACAAATGGTCAAAATGACCGAAATTGCTGAAATTATCGAAATGGCCCAAATGACGAGTGGCAAATAAAAAAAAACCCTATCCTACTTTCTGGGATAACCTTTACATAAATCTATCCCATTCACTGGGATGAATAATATCCCTTGTCCACCCTCGATATTAAAACTACATGTATACAGAATTTCAACCAAATTGGTCAAAAAGGTTTTCCGTGAAATAACTTTGTCTGTCTGTTGTGCTTTTTCGCATTTATATTATTAATAGGGATAGAGAATAGTTTTACCGATTTGCTGTGATTTGATGTTCTCGTCTGGGATCATGATACAGGTTTTTCTTACTGCATGAGTTCAGCAGACAGGCAGACGGCCCACTTGATGGAAAGCGGTTACCATCGCCTATGTACATTTGCAACATCAATGGTGCTACAAATGCACTGTTGCTCGATAAGGGAGACTGGAACCTGGTCCCTAATGCCGGAACACAACCCAAGGTTGTTATGGCGGCATACTCTAGAGCAGGGGTGGTAGCCATCCAGTTAGATTAGGCTCCCATAGAGTAAATAATATACATAAACTAAATATTAAAACTAAATAATTAAAATGAACAAGTTGGCGGTGGGCTAAATTAAATTTTAACAATACTCATTGACACTTGACTTCTTTGTCTTAAGTGGCCGAAAAGTCGGAATAATAAAAATCAAATAAATTACCGCGATTAAAATCGTTAAAACGTAGTTTTATTAGGAATTTGGATTTATTATTTCCAAAAGCACGACAAAATTTATCTCGCGCGAATAATCTAATAATAGAGCTTTGTTGCCACTCCTCAATAGAGCGCAATGAGAAGACCGATTCACCCGAATTAAATTCATATATAGTGTAATACTTGCAACAGCTCAAGGGTTTTTGGTAATAAAAGAACAGCAACTGCTCACTATATTTATAATCAGAGAACCTTACAGTTTTAACATGTTTCATGCACTGACTCTACACAAATATTATTAGAACACCTCGCCCCACCCTCCAACAGTTTTACAGTACAAGAAACTTAGCAAATTGGCACAACCGATAGCGGATTGAAGTCATTGATAAACTATTTTAATTCAAAAGGGTCATGAATGACAAGAATTTAATACATTATTTTTTGGAAATTTCAGACAATATTTTACATAATTATATTATAGATAATTTTATATTTAAAGTTTTACATGTAATAAAATAAATCGAACACAGTACAAATCGACCGCGTCTGCCAACATGAAAATAAAATGTAGTAAATACCGTCTATATACAATTTAGAGATTTTGAATTATAATCTACACAATTACCATATTATATTAGAAATAAATATTGTTACTGTTACATACCGACAAAGAAATGCGCACCTGGTTTATTACCCTTTCCGCATTCCGAGTTCTTTTGTTTACTTCGTGTTTAAAATTTGCAATTAGACAATTTCCTATTGTTATTGTTTTCGACTTTGTTGGCCGTTCACAGGAATAATTAACCAGGTGTGCAGATTACGGTTTCTCGTAAACCGCAGTCCTTTGTTGTATATAGTTAGTATAAAACAATGCCCGAACGGAGGGGTAAGGCAGTCAAGCAAGGATTACGATACGAGTAAGACGTACATTCGATGAGCGATATAGTAACGGACTTTGCGCATGTTATTGAATCGTGCAGTTTGTACTTTAATAACTTTGTAATTTATACGTTTTTGTATAGTTCTAATAAATTCTATAGTAATTCCAACGGCATTTTAGTTCGAGCCCTATGTAGCTCGTAACATTTCATTAAATTGAGGTAAATTATGGAGAACTACTCTGTACAAAAGTATATATAAATAAAATATAACATTATTATTCAATTCGGTAGTTGACAATTTTTGAGAAACAGGTTTATTTTGAGCCTTATGGTCTATTTTAGCCAAAATATTAATATTTCAGCAAAAAAACAACATTAACATATTTAATTTAGCAATTTTATAATTATTTTGACATTTTGTCACAAAAACGCGTCAAGCTGTCATGGCGTCTCGCATGACGTCACAGTGTGCAAAACAAACATCTGTTTCATTGAAGTGTTATCTGAGAAGTCATTGATAACTTCTTGTGTTTTGTACACTATGACGTCACGCGCTCTGATCGGCGTTCATTGTCACGTGGCTAATGGCTGCAATATAACAATTTTATTTCTCAAAAATATCAATTAATATTTTAGTTTAAACAATTTATTTTTGTCATATTTAGATCGTAATCTACGATATATGTATATTAAAATCAGCCTATATTTTTCATACTGTCAACTACCGAATTGAGGAAATAGCCGATTGTACCGTTTAGAAATAAGAGGGTACATAAAAAAATAATAAGAAAACATGACAATAACAACTATGCAACTAAATAAATGTAACAATAGATAGAGAAGACCAAATAGGTTTTTAAACATATAACTGTAAAAAGGCAGGAAGACGGGACGGATGTGCTGAAAGTATCAGTAGTAGTGAAAGGATCCGCTCAAACCAAAATGACGGTATTTCATAAACTATCGAACATGGGACAGATTAAAATGTTGTTTAGCATTCCACTAGTGGCGGGTGAAAGGTTTCCGATGTTAAGGCCGGTGGGTCGCAGACGGGATTCCTGAGCGGCGCGCGCTCGAGCGACGCCCAGCCTTGCCAAGGACGTATCCACGCTTTTATTGTGGCGAGCTTTATGTACTCAAACGTTTATGTACATAATATTAGTAAAAGTAATAGTAAATATTAGTAATAGTAAAAGTAACATGACATTTTGTACTGAACTAGTGCAATGTACCACTTGAAATGAGGCAAGGAGATTTGTACGGTTTGTACCGCAGCAGTACATTTAAGCGATGAGGAGGTGAGCGTCATTCCCTCATTTGTCCCGTACGAAACTTCTAGTTCGGAAATGTTCGTTAAGAATCGGATATGATCGGCCTCCGTTTCCTAATTTTACTAGTAGTCGTACATGTCATGTTGTCTCCCTTTCTCATGCAAATATCCGTAGAGGCGTTATTGTACTGTTGTCGTCGTTCCGTCCTTCCTACATTCGACGCGTGAGTAGTAGCGGGACAAAATTTTGAAGTGGTACATTTCAAATTTTGAGCCGTTCCAGTACAAATATACATATGTTGTATGGGACAAATGTACTGGCTCACACGTATACTACTCATCACTAGTGTTAAGTATACTAGCCGTGTCCTCGAGTTGGCGCGGAATTGACACTTATTGCTATATTTTGGACTATTTAAACAATATCTTTATAACTTATATTATTCTGCTGTAGAAGCTGTATATATTTTTTATTGCTGAAGTGCAGCAGACAGGCTGACGGCCCAACAGTGATGGAAAGTGGTTACCATCGCCTATGAACATTTGCAACACTAAAGTTGCTACTAAGATCAGTTTAATCAGGACCGTATTACCTATAGCGGCTTGGGCCAAATGGCGTGAGGTGACAGGTGTCATTTGTGACCCCAAAATGCCGGTTAAATGAAAAGGACACAAGCAAAAACTGCGTGTCACGGAGATGAATATGCTGCGATGGACGTGTGGAGTGACGCGGAAAGACTATGTCAGGAACTCCCGCAACTATGGCAGTCTTCATGTCCGTGACATAGCAGACAAACTGGAAGAGTGTCGCTTACGCTGGTACGGCCACGTCTTACGGAAACCGGCTAATTATGTGGGGAATAAAATATCTATCCATGCCGCTTCCACGGGGTCCCGGTCGAAGGGGAAGGCCCAAGAAATGCTGGTTTGACGTTGTGAAGAATGACATGCGTACCGGTGGGGTCTCAAAACGGGGAATGCTGGAGACCGCGCGAAGTGGAGTAGAAAAGTAGAAAGGCCGGCCCCTGGGCGTCAGAGTGAACTCTCCGAACGCAACCGCGACTAAACGCTCGGATGATGACTTAATAATAAATGATATATATATAAATTGATATCAGTCGTATAGTGTATGCGCCATACACATGAGTGGTAGACTATGTTTCGTGTGCCCAGATGAAGGTCAACAACTGGTTGTGACGCCTTTCGTCGTTCCTTTTCGACCGATCGGCTCGAAAGACTCAATGAAGTTTTTAATAGACGAAAGAAACAATATGAATAATAACCATATTAAAGCATAAGGTCAAAAGTAGCTATGGTGAACCTGCAGCCCACATCTCTACACCCCTTAGCCACTCACACCAATGTTGCCCCTGTCTTCTATGGTTTCACATCATTGAAGTTTTACTAGGAATCCCTATTTTTTTCTAGTAATAAATGTAGCCTATATTAATCTAGGATAATGTAGTATTCTAATGGTGAAGGAAGTTTTGAAATCGGTCCAGTAGTTTTTGAGTGTATTCTTTGCAAACATACAAAAGTACAAGTCTTTCCTCTTTATAATATTAGTATAGATCAGTAAGGGTGATAGTAAATAAATGTAGCTGCGGTAAGGAGGGTCACGTGCGTATATCACAGTGTTGCGTATTCCACCATCGACTTATTAAGAAGCAATGACCCGCCTGGTGCTGATCGTGTTTATGCGGGTTGCACAACACGGCGGCCGGCGTGCCCACGCTCACGATCGTATAGTAAACAAACGTAGACTTATACGGAGATTGCCGTGGCTATACGACTAATGCCTCTATCTTACCGACTGTTCATTTGCCTTAGTATTGGTTAAAATTTGACATACTACATGTAATATCAAAGTTCAACCGCTGGTAAGGCTAAGTTGTAGAAAACCGCCCTACTCTTCATTCATTTGCCTTATTACTGGGCACCCTGACAGTTTACTCAAAATATTAAATAAATCTTGTAATAAAAAATGTGTGCATGTACTAGTGTACACACGTAAGAAGTGAAACTTCTTTATGACCTTATTTTTCGAAAAATGATCTACTATTTGCAACTTTACAGAAATTAATATAACTACGTATATATATATATATATATATATATATATACATATATGTATACATATATACTGTATATATACACACGTAGGATACTAAATAAATTATTTATAAATCAAACTCGTATATTAATTAAAGCACAATAAAGTAAAGAAATATTAGAATGCTCGTCTCACAATCCATCTATCAACAACTCGTTGCTACGCAACGAGTTGTTGGAAGGCAGGAAAAATGTGACGTGACGCGTAACCGAAAAATGTGACGGTAAATTTTTTCCAACGCCGATAAAGAAGTTTCACTTCAAAAATGTAATAACAGCCCATAAAGGTCCCACTGCTGGGCTCGGGCCTCCCATTGCTGGGGAACGGACAGTATACCCGCCACACTTGTCCAATGCGGCTTGGCAGGTTTGACACATGGGTTATCTCGATGTGCAGGTTGCATCACCGTTGTTAGCACGTGGTAATTATATCAATATGCACATTAGGTCAGAAAACTAGCTAAGTGGTGCAGGCGTTCCGGCCAGGATCGAACCCGCGCCCTTGGAGTTTGAGACGCACGAGCTAGCCATTACGCTATTTTTAAGATTTACAATTATACTATTAGATCACTACATTACTTATCGTAATAATCATTCTTAGACGGTAGGCGGCACACCCTTTCACGCAGATATTCTATGAGAGCCTGGTATCACACAGGTCAAGCCGGCGCTAAGCGCTACCACGTACCAGATGTTCGTCTTTATGTGCTGTGGTATTACAATTACAAGTTGCCGCCGTAATACGAGAAGAAGTTGTGTCGTTGCAGGCTACACGAGGAGATAGAGCACTTCTACCTGTACATGTCCCCGACGGAGACCGAGCACCTGGTCCGCTCGACGGTGGTGAACCGCATCCGCAGCGCGATCCTGGCGCTGTGGCCGCAGGCGCGCGTCGAGGTCTTCGGCTCCTTCCGCACCGGCCTCTACCTGCCCACCAGCGACATCGACCTTGTTGTCATAGGTTTGTACCTAATTGCTTTTATAGCTGGCTCAAGTGGTTTCCTTATAGCCTGTGTTGTTCTCGAAGGAGTTTTATTTTGAACCTGACAGCACGTTGCTAAAACATCTGATACTGCAGATGTCGACGTCGTACCATGTACATGTTGTACCTACTCTAGCAACAACAATATTATTATTACCTATTATTATTATTCTGATGGTGTTTTCACCAGTTCATAATATGGTCGCACATTCCTGGCACTGTTGTCACCTAAGCGATTTCGGCACTTGATTTAAACGCTTTCAAGTTATTTAATAATTTATATTAACACTTCACTGAACTATTTGATGTATATCAGAATGAATAATCATTGAAAAACAAGTATAGGTATTTATCATATTTTATCTTTTATTTCTTACTGTATTTTTAGCGCTTTTTTTCAAAATACATCGTATGTTGGCGCTAGTGTTGGCACCAACGCCGGATTCAGGTGAAAATATTCCGAATTAAGTGCGCGCCGCGGTCTCACCCGCGTGCTAATGGAAAATCGTTGGATAATTCACATTATATCTTTATAAATTATAGCCTGATGTGTTTATTATTAACATACATCCATACATACATTCTTACAAACTTTCGCGTTTATAATATTAATAGGATTCTAGACTATTAGTGCTGGATCATTTACAATAATATAATAATCGGTCGTTATAACTGAAATCAGTTTAGTCTATTATAATGGACAACTATGAGCGTGGCGACGTAGTCCTTATCTGACGTTAGGCGAATGCGGATGGCCGCGTGGCCGTAATCAGGCAGAAGCCACAAATCATCTTAATCTTGTCACGAACGGATTCGAATTGTGCCCAATGTCTATATCTTAATTAATGTGATTCAACTTTATACAGTGTTGGAGTTCAAATCAGCGGCGTAGCTTGCCTAGAGGGGCCTTGTATCAAAATGTGTGAATGGGCCCAAAGGGTAAAGCTTTCTATAGAATAAACAAAAAAATGCTCGAACTCCTTATTAATATTATAATTGCGAAAATAACTCTGTCTGTCTGTTCCGTTTTCACGGAAAAACTACTGCACCGATTTGGTTGAAACTCATATATATGTATATATTTTCGATGCCGAGGATAAACGTAGGTATGTAGGATACTATCTAAAGTGGCCCAAGTGGACGAAATGGACAAAATCACAAAATCTATCCCAGTATTCGGGATGAAAAGTACCCTTTGGCCACCCTCGGTATTCAAATTACATATGTACTGAGTTTCAGCCAAATCGTTCCAGTAGTTTTTCCGTGAAAACGGAACAGACAGACAGACAGACAGACAGACAGACAGACAGACAGACAGACAGACAGAGTTTCTTTCCCATTTATAATATTAATAATGTTTAACTGTTTAAATTATTTAAAGTTCAGCATTCAGTTTAAGATAAGCCCAGGTAGCTCATTGGAGATTCTGTTTGAAATATCATGCACTATTCAGCTATTTTTCTGATATTCTTCACAATTACCACATTCTGACGATAAGAGAAAATATTGTGATGATACCTCCACCTCGATGTAACCGGTGTGTGAAACCTGCCTATTCGCTTGTTCACACGTAACAATGGGCAGGCGAGTGCCCAGCAGTGGGATGTTTATGTGCTGATGTTATACTTTTAGAAGTGATTATTAATCAAGTGTTTTTATGACATAAATTGTTAAGTAGATTATGAATGTGTTAAATTGTACGTGATTGGGTTTTCTTACGCGTATGAAGTGATAATATAAGTTCAGGGTCGCAACACATTCAAACCGGATATCTGTGCGGATAGTACTACGATAACTCGAAATTAAACAGATGAAATAACCTAAAAATGAAATTTATGTTGTTATAAGGAACAGATTTATAGAGCATAATTACAAATATATATATATATATATTGATATGATTTGCCTTATATGGCCAGGTGGTAGGGTGTTTGCCCGCCTGGATGGCAACCACCCTTGGTCTAGAGTAGGCCACCATAACAAGCTTAAGTTGTGTTCCGGCATTATTGGCTAGGTTCCAGTTTCCAGTAAGAGAGCAGCAGCGTATTTGTAGCCACCTTTGGTGTTACAAATGTCCATAGGCGATGGTAACCGGTTTCCAGCAAGTGGGCCGTCTGTCTGTCTGCTGAACTCATGCAATAAAAATACAATTAAATAAAATTCGTTCTTGAATTATTTTTGTATTATGTATTTATATAGAAAATATTAGTTACTTGATGTTTGACGTATGTAAGGTGAGTGACGACATGTGTGCTTTGTATATTGCATTGCATTATTATATTGTTGTAATGAAATGAGGTTTAGTGGAATGAAAAAGTTGCGTTAATCGCAAATGTTTTCCATACTTACTTATTCTGCATTGTTATTTAAACGTATGGAATCGAATCACTCCATATCTATTCGAGTTGTTTTTCCTCTGTAGAGGACCGATAGTAATATCCTCTGAGCTTTTACCACACATTTGTCGGTTTCTAGAGACGTGATATGGAGTAAGGCCCACGAAGGCCGCCGCCTTATCGCCATATTACATTTATCACGATCAGTTCGGCAGTTATGACGTGTGTCAAACACGAAGTTGGCCAACAGTCTATGACGCAAAACGATATCCTTATCTACGTTGACACGAAAGCAGGACTTTTTATTTTGGTTTACATATCGCTCTGCACGATTTTTGTGTCTAGCCAGTGACAGGTATTCATGAATATTCAAATTTTAGAATTATCAAATTCAAACTAAGATTCACTGAAGAACATTTTTTGAAGGTCTTACATATAAGTTAGGAATTAAGTCTACTTTCTACTTTACGTACACCGCTTCGCAACGTGATATTGCTGTTTAAGGAGAAGAAGCGCTATAAACTAGACTACTATAAACACATCTAGATAAAAATTATTCTAGTTGATATCTTCAAGCGAAATAATATTTATTGTAACAATTATCTGCATCTCTTTTGTACGAAAGAAAAGCATATAAAAACCCACTGGCCACCAGAAACATCAAAAAGCAGCAAAACAATCGCATTGTGGTTTTAACACGTAATAAAATGCGTTATCAAATTGGTCCAATGGGCCAGTGGTGTGGCGCAGGGTTCATTACTCTTACCGCACGTACTGCTCCTTTACACCACCCTGCCGTTGTGAATTATTCATACCGCGCCTCGGTAAATCTGGTGTTTGTTTTACATACATTTCAGACGGAATAAATATTACTAATGTAGACCTTACTTTTGTATTGATTCATTCATTCAATTTTTAACCCACTTTAAAATGGGAGGAGGTTCTTAATTATATGTGTTTTTTGGTAGGTTCTTTTTTAGGGCCTGGGGAAAAGTCCCAGTGCCTACAAACTTTATCGTACTAGTATAACATTAAGTAGTTAGTTATTTTGATACTGGCAAGTTAAGTCCTCATCATTGATTGGACAGAAAATTTTCAGTAAAGTAATAAGTCGCGGATTTAGTAGATCTCTGTCGTAACTGTGATAAGGACATTATTGAAATCTTTGAATCGACGAATTTCCTAAGAAAATATAAGTCTTAAATATGGTTCTGGACAATGATACGCTCTGGATGTTTACTCTAAACTGACTCCATAGCAGCACGATGTAGTAAACAATAAACCGGAACGATTAAATATTAGTAGTATCTACAAGGAAATTAATTATAGGATAGGATAGTAACGTTGAAAACTAGTACCTACCAGTTTGTTATTTCGTGTCCGGTTTCTGAAGTTCACTTATTTTTTAATCATCAATAAACTGATAACGCCAATCAAATTAGATCCTTCATCATTATTGTATACTTGTTGTGATAGTGAAACTTCGTTCGCGTTGCCACGACGACGTGTTTGTGAAATGTGAATTGCAACGCCAGCGCATCACCATCTTTTAAACTTTATTCGTCTGTCGGGATATTCCGGATACTATAGACCCGGGTTACTAGAAATTCATTCACTCGTTCACTTGTATACATCACACCCATTCATCCCATCACCCATTCATCCCATCACCCATCCACATATATTACAAATATCAACCGAAAAGTTACGCGTGTATAATTTTTATTATTTTTTATTGTATAACAAACGAGCTGTCTGGAAGTGGGCACTAACAACTGCAACACAATACTTACTACAGCAGTTGTTTGCGATACCAAATTGTTACTGCACACTATGTTAATGGTTTCGAATAAATTCTTTAATTCTTTGAGACACAGTAGATGCTCGTGAGTTCTAACACTATAGATTCGTAATCTTTAGGAAAAGTTTAAAGCTGTGTTAATTAAACTTCGATTAGTGCTTTTTACATGACAACATTGTCTATTTCATTAGTTATTTCAAAGCAATTTTAGTACTATGGCAAGTACGATATTTCTAGTGGCAATAGAAGAAAGGGTCAGTTATATAAATTGCTATTCAGTGGGTAGATACCAAAACGATTTTTGTCTCAAAATTGGTGCTGTAATTTGGTTAGTCGTTTGAAGGAATGAGACAGACTTGTTGGAACGAAGTTCCTTATCGCGCGTTGCGAAAGGGGGCTAGACGGAAAAAATTAAGACCAAAAGTGGTAACGACACTTTTTGCTATAGTTGTAAGCCGTGCGGCGTTATCAATGCGTATGTATTTAGCAAGACGTGCGTGTTGTGTGTGTGTGTGTGTGTGTGTGTGTATGTAACTTCGTTCCATCCGGGTGTTCCTTGACACCTCTCAAGTTTTTTATTTCATTGACAGTGACAAATGCGTTGTTTAATCCAAGGAGAGTTTATTCAGCTCTCTGGGCAAATTTAAACCTTTGGCGCTCTATCAACTAACTGCAATTGATATTGCAAAATAATTGGAAACGGAGGATTAAACTCAGTTGCATAGTTTCAGTTTACCTAATACTTGAACTGTAGTAAAATATAGGTGTTGTAGAATAGTGCTGTTGGACAAATTCGGTCGTCATTGTCACGTCAGTAGCGGTGTGGTTGACAGAGCGAGTGGTTATTAATAACTGGCGCTCGGCTGTCGGCCGTCTCGCACCGCGCCGCGACCTCGCCACTATTAATTGGCAAAACAATAACAAACGTTGTCATTTACTATTACTTACAAAACTACTCATATTTCATCCAACTTCGACAAAACATAGTTGATAGCTCAACATTTTTGACCGACATATGAGTGAGAGCCTGGTATTATACCCAACGAGCCGGCCCTAAGGGCTATAATTAAGATAATGACTCCGGCATGGACATCTACCACGTCCAAAAGCTTACCTTACGTAACAGTAATTCTCGTGGTAATAATAAGTTGAATGATTTTTTATGTAGGTCGGTAAAATATTTTTTCTTTTTTGGCCACACAAGCCGAGAGTGAGCTATCAGTATGGCATATGGTCCTTCGAGCCGGATACTTACCAAATTTCCGTATTAATTTCTATTTAATAATCGTTTCCATTTAAAAAGTTTATGTTTCCAACATCAAGTATTTTATTCCGTTATGTTGGAGATGTCTATGGAGGGAGCATTTATTTGCCAATCAAATAAATTATCTGTAATAATTATGTAGCTATCTATATAATTTGAATGCCTTGTTACCCAATTAAAATTGTTTTTCTTTATCGAAGGCTATTTGTTCTCTTCGTGTTAATATTTGTTTGAAAATGTATCCGCTCTCTAGACAGATGCTTAATTGACTTGTACCTCGACACGCTTTATGTTTTTGTGTGCGATGCGGAAGTATTCTTACCATGACATTGATACTACTAGTTGTAAATTTCTGTTATCATATTATGAGTGAGTTCTGGTGGGTTAATTTGAGATAGAAAAATGTTTCTTGGTCTGTATTCTAATGAAATTAAATACACAATTTCCATCCAGTGAACGTATGAATAAAATTGCGATAAAACACTATGCCGATTTAGAGGGCGCTGCCTGATGAAGCAAATTCACAATATAAATCTGTTAGTTGTACGACCGCTCATGCTATCAAGGGTCCCAATGTTCGAACACCAAAGTTAGACACTACGAACGTCTCCACTCACCTGAGATGAGAATCTTGAGATGGATGTTTCGCGTTGTAGGAATGTGTAAGATGAGAATGAGTACCTGCATAAAGAAATCTTTGAAAGTTGCACACGTGACTGAAGAACTGACAGAAAGCAGAATATTAAGTTGGCATGGCGTATTAAGGACGAATGAAAGTCATGTGACAAAGTAATGGTAAATTTAAAAAAGATTGATGTGTACAAGTGTAAAGGTAGACCAAAAGAGAGATGAATGGATTGTGTGAAGGCTGACATGATGATTTGTCGTGTGACAGGACTTATATCAGAATAGAGGAGTATACAAGAAAAGGACATACTGTGCCGACCCTAAATAACTGGGGAAAGGTGAAAGTAAAGAGAGATTAGTGTGGGCGTAACTACGTTGTACGTCTCACGCTTTTCCTACCATGAGTGGTTGCACATGGGAGGAAGGGGGTTTTAGTGGTGTATTAGCCCATTGGTTACCTCTTTATTAGGGGTATTGACTGTTATCTGCGCCATCTGCAGTGGATAACCCTCATTGCTTTGGTCTAATGCCAGTAAAGGACCCGGTAGTGTACGAAATATATTTCCCCCCCCTGCCTCAAAAAAAAAGGCTCGCAGTCCGCGACGGCATCTCGCCCGTCTTTTACAATGGTTAAGGCATATGAATGGATATTGCGATAGATATAGAAATCCGGCTTAATACCAGCTCTGCATACGATCACCGTCCGTGAATACGAATGTCGTGACGTCGCAGTGGAGTGACGCCATACTAGAAGGCGCGAGTACACGCGGACGGACTCCATACCGCATATATTGTGCTCCGTCTAAAGATATCAATGAGCGAGTTCCTGAATAGGCGGCGTGACTCATGCGACGGGCATCTCGGTGGGAATTCGCAACGATTTCGTCATTCGCAAGGATGTGTGTATGCCGTAATATCATTATTGTACAATCTGTTACAGCTCAATATCCTCTATCGAGTGATATGCGAAATGCAAAAACGACAACAATCTAAACCTCTATATGTATACCGGGCGTCCGAAAGCTTATATCAGCTGGAGGAGAAGTACTTTAAATATATAGAAGTAAAACTTGTTTAAAAAGTCGCTTGCCTCATCTGGGAATCGCACCGACCAGTGTCAAAAACAACGGATGTATTTTATGATGCCGATCGTAAGGTTGAGTATGATAACAAAAACAGCCCATAAGTGTCCCACTGCTGGGCTCAGGCCTCACGCTTTTTAAAATAAGCACCACGCTTGTCCAAGACGGATTGGTGGGTTTGACATATAGGTAATCTCAATGTGCAGGCTTCCGCTAGAACGTGGAATTTGTAATGATGTCCATGTTAAGCCAGGATGATGCCAGGATTCCAAACCGCACCTTTTGAGTTTGGGACGCGTGCGCTAACCACTAAGTTACCACGGCTTAGTGTCAGTAATAAGGCTTAATTCTATCTGTGTGCTGTTGAAACACTGTAAACTCCAATGTCTATGATATTAATAGGATGGGGCAATCAAGATATATTGACTTGAATGGGCTTATGTGTTTGTTGTTCAGGTCAATGGGAGAAGCTGCCACTGTGGACTCTGGAGCGGGAGCTGGTGGTCCAGGACATCGCGGAGAAGGAGAGCATCAAGGTGCTCGAGAAGGCCACCGTGCCCATCGTCAAGATGACCGACAAATACTCCGATGTCAAGGTACAATATTAAACATTGAAATTGTGACAATGTTATTAGTTCTTTAATGTCCCACTGCTGGGTTTAAGCCACTTTTTTTTCAAGGGGAACGGACAGTATATCCGTCACGGATGTTCAGTGGATTAGCGGGTTTCACACATCAGTTTTCCCGATGTGCCGGTTTCGTCACAATATTTACCACGAACTTATGGTGAATCTCAGTTCGTAGTGATTGTAAAGAACATCGACAACATTAGATCGAAAAAGTGGCTACACGGTGCATGTTTGCGTTCCAGGATTCGAACCTGCGTCGTTTCATATGAGTTTGTGATGTTAAAGTCGCCTATCGACATTTTTAACACCACAGGTGCTATCAATGTTCTGCCACCCTCGAAGGGCGGGACTGATTCCTGGCAACTGATGCTGAAGATACCACTTCAAAAGTCACCATTCTACCAGCAAGCCCAATTTTTGAATAGCGGTAACTGATCAGTTGCCACTCGATCAGGTGTGCCGGCCAGGCCTCTCCCGGTGTCACTTCTCACTCACCCCAGTCAACAGCACGGAGTAGGGATGAGAACAGACCAATTGATGTGTTTTGTTGTGTTTCTTCAAGTGGATTCGAGAATGATTTAAATTAATGGTTGGTTCCGGTCGATGGCGCTGCAATCGGGTTTTAGATTTTTAAGGGCAGGACAACGTCTGTCGCGTAGAGCCAGTTATTTTATATTATGATAATAATTCGAATGCCTAAAAAGGCCTTTCATCCGAAGTTAACACTCTGTTTTTAATTTTGAATATGAGAAAACTAAATAAAAATTGATTAGTTAAACAACAACTTGTTTAATAAAATTAGGCGTTAAATGCATATCTAAAGCTGATGAAACGTCATCACGTACGGCACATATGAAACTTCAAGTAATTTCTTTTTCCGTGGCATTCTAGCAGTCAGTATTTTTTTGTCACTGATAGTAAATATTTAGTGAAAGTAACTAAATATTAAATGATGTTACAGAATTATTATATTTTTATTATAATTCATGCCGCGATTTAACAGTGGTTGGAAAACAGTTGGGACTTGCAAGGGAGTCGCAAGGATTATCTATAGTTCGCATAGTTTTCTAAATTTTTTGACAACAGGGAGAATCGTTTCCCAGGGAGGAAAAGTGTTTTCATCCCTGTGACTAGACAACCCCATCCATACATTCGTATATGAGAAATGAAAACCATATGTATAATACTATCCAGGCAATACAAAAGACGACCTCATCGCTTAAAGCGATATCTGTTAGGCTTATGCTCTTTTTTTAAATACTCAAGTGACGCCTTTCCTCTACGACGAGGGCTTCTGAGATAATTAATTGCATGTCTCTTATATTTCAGGTGGATATATCTTTCAACATGAGCAGCGGCGTCAAGAGCGCTGAGCTTATCAAGCAGTTTAAGGTGAGTGCACAACACTGTTGCGTGACGCGCGCGCTCTTTTAACATTTTCATTGGATCGCCATTTTCATGTTCGCAAGTAAGCAAACTGGACGAGGGACTAGAGTAGAATATACTGTTACGTGCGAGCGGGGGTACGCACTTAGGATTGGAAGGAAACACCAGTTCATCTAACTAAACGCTTTTATTAACTTACTCAGCCCTACGTGATTCGTGGTTGCCCTAACACGCACTATCCCGACGACAAAATGTCTCACTTACGTTACAACGCGGAGCTCGCTTCTTCTTTCTTCTTCTCCTTCACTGAACTGCCCACTAAACCACCAGACTCATCACTGACTTTTGCTTAACTCTTCTTCCAACTGTCTCGTATCGCACGTGTCGCTTTGCTGTCCTCAACTGAACTGCCCAGTAGGCGCGTCTTACGCTGCTTGTATAACCGGAAGAATCTTCTAAGACCCATAATTTCGATATTTTTTTATTTACTTTCTAAACATTTTTACCTGTCTTTTCCTTCTTGAACTTAAATAAATATTTTGCTTTTTTGTTTCAAGTCGGTTTTGTTTTTATTTAAATAAATAGCGCGCTTTAGCGCCTTGTAGCATTGTATTTCTTGTATCGTATGCTTTGTAGCATAACATTGCAGCGCCCTGGGGAAACCGCAGCGTGAGCTCATTCTGTAACTTGCATAATATTAGGTTGGGGAAAAAGTTTCTTCGCATTTTATATAAAAATTCAAAAGATTTTTTATAAAGTTTATTTACATTTGACTAAAGTATGTAGGTGCCATTTTGTTGGATAACTTTTCGCCATATTGTAGGTAGGGACGTGATCTCATTACTATAAAAATTTTGGGGCTTCTGACCAAAAACCTGCGACAAGTGGTTTTGGCAGTCCTCTCGTGATGTTAGCCTGACACTGCCTAAGGAATTCTGCAGAGACCGAAACAGGTGAAAATCTGAAGGTGCAAGGTCAGGACTATACGGCGGATGCATTAACACCTCCCAGCCATACTCTCGTAATTTTTGCTGAGTGGCTAAAGATGTGCGAGGTCTAGCGTTATCATGATGAAAAACCACACCCCTTCTGTTGATTACTTCCGACCGCTTTCTCTTAACTTTTCGCTTTAATCTCATCAGTTGTTCGCAGTACAGTTCAGAATCGATGGTCCTGCCTGGCGGTAACAGCTCATAATGAATAATGCCCTTCCAATCCCACCATACACACAGCATCACCTTGTTGCGAGTTAACCCGGGTTTCGCCACAATCTGTGAAGCCTGACCGGCCTTTGACCACGATCTTTTTCGCACGTTCTTGTCGTACGCGATCCACTTTTCATCACTAGTTATCAGCTTCTTCAAAAATAGTTCGGTTTCATTACGTCGTAATAAAGAATCACAAATGATTACACGGTTCATTAGGTTTCTTTCAGTGAGCTCATGAGGCACCCAAATATCGAGCTTTTTTGTGTACCCAGCTTTTTGCAAATGCGCCAAAACCGTTTTGTGGTCAATTCCCAGTTCTCCAGCTACATCGTAAATACTAATATGCCGATCTTGCTCCACTTTTTCAAAAATGGCATCAATTTTGTCCGTAACAGGGCGACCAGAGCGACGTGCATCTTTGATATCAAAATTTCCGGATTGAAAACGCTTCAACCAAATTTGCGCTAATCTCACAGATACTGCATTAAGTCCATAAACATCACATATTTTTTTTCGCGGCTTGTGTTGCATTTTTACCTTTTTTGTAGTAAAATTTTAAAATGTATCGAATTTTTTCATTAGATTCACTCATTTTAACAATAAGAAAAACAAATGAAAATCACACATTTTCCTAATTTGATTTTGGAATTGTCTTCTTTAAAATTAATACTTTTTATTGACTCGGAAATGGATTTTAAGACGTGACCAAATAAATGGGTGCATCAAATAATTATCTTCGTGAAGTCGAAGAGGAAGATAAAAACACAATTTTTAGTTGTCGCCATTTTGTTTTCATAAAAATGATCCGAGTGAGCTCGAAAAATAGAGCAGAGTCCGAGTCTACTCGGATTAGATGCCGGCGTCCGAGTACGCTCGGATTAGGTGTTTACATAATACGAGTATCGTCCGAGTAGACATCCGAGTGCACTCGGTCCGAGCCAACTCTTATTGTGAAAACGCGGCTTTAACGCTATCCTAATAATTTTTAAAATTAAATTAACTTCTAAGTCAATTAATGAAATATTAATTTAATTTTGTGCTTGGGCTATAATAGCCTTGATTTTTTAATAAGAATCCAGACCGAACCACAATTTTATTCTCCAGAACAGTGTTGAAAGACAGGATATCATTTATACACGTAAGCATGAAGCGCAAGGGTTTTTCTTCTTAATCTAATGGTTGTTTGCAACGCCACTCAGCTTCACAGGTGTTCGTTCGTGTTCCAGGAGAAGTATCCCGTGCTCACTCGGCTAGTGATGGTCCTGAAGCAGTTCCTGCTGCAGCGGGACCTGAACGAGGTGTTCACCGGCGGCATCTCCTCGTACTCCCTGATCCTCATGTGCATCAGCTTCCTGCAGCTGCACCCGCGGCCGGAGCGCCTCCGGCAGCACCACAACCTTGGCGTGCTGCTCATCGAGTTCTTCGAGCTCTACGGCAGGAAGTTCAACTACGTCAAGACCGCGATACGGGTCAAGAACGGCGGCTCGTACATCTCCAAGGACGACATACAGAAGGTTGGTTCACTCTGATGGGAAATGTCACCCCTAAATATTCATTTCACTCTTTAATTAATTTCATTAATTAATTCATTTCATTCATTCCGCTTCATTCATTCATTTCACTTCATTTATTCATTCATTTCACTTCATTCATTTATTCACTTCATTCATTCATTCATTTCACTTCATTCATTTATTAATTTCACTGCATTCATTCATTAATTTCACTTCATTCATTTATTTAATTTCATTCATTCAACCAGCATCAGTGCCAGAGTTATTTTAGAAATTAAATTAAGTTTTTGCTAGGAAATTAATATTGTATTCAAGTCGTTTCTACTGATTTATTATTATGCATAGATGTTGTTAAGTCGCGGTAGCGTAATGATAAGCGCACGAGTTCGATCCTGGCCAAAACGCATGCATTATTTAGGCAGTTTTCTGACCTAATGTGCATATTGTCACAATTACCACGTGCCAAAAACGGTGATGCAACCTGCGCATAGAGATAACCGATGCGTCAAACCTGCCAAGCCACCTCGGACAAGCGTGGCTTACTGTCCGTTCCCCCTGTAATTGGACTCCCGAGCCCATAAGTGGGACTTTTATGGGCTGTTATTATGAATAATTTGTGTGGGTATTGCAGGAGTTGAACGACGGGCACCGGCCGTCGCTGTTGTGCATCGAGGACCCGCTAACGCCCGGCAACGACATCGGTCGCTCCAGCTACGGGGCGATACAGGTCAAACAGGTAGTTAACGAAACATATTTCAAAATGTTCTACATGTTACGAAAGGATATCCCGAGATTAGGTGATGTACATTGTAATAATGTATCTCCTTCTACTGTCACATTAAAGGCGTAAACAAAAACGACTAAAGATAAAAAAAAACCAAACAATTAAAATCAAATTTATTCCTAAAACTAGCTTCTGCTCGCGACTTCGTCCGCATGGAATAGTTAAAAAATCCATCTAATTTTGAAACAATCTTCATTGGTGCTCCGCTCCCATTGGTCTTAGCGTGATGATATATAGCCTTCCTCGATAAATTGGCTATCGAACACTGAAAGAGTTTTGACGGGTGCGAGTGTCGAATGTTGCAGGCGTTCGACTACGGGTACATAATCCTGCAGCAGGCGGTTGCGCCCCACAACGCGCTGCTGCTGCGGCACAGCGTGCTGGGGCGCATCGTGCGCGTCACCGACCACGTGATGCAGTACCGGCGCTGGGTGCGCGACACCTTCGAGCCCTTCTTCTTCCCGCACCGGCACCTGCACGCGCACGCGCCGCTCGCGCCCCACCACCACCACCACCACCACCGCCACCAGCACTCCAGCGGCGAGGGCTCGCCCGAACCCTCCGACAGCGAACCGGTCAGTCTGCCAATTTACGCGAATTAAGCTTGCTTACCAACATGAGTTTTAGTTATTATTTACTTTTATATTTCTGTCAGATGCTCTGAAATTGTCTAAATCATTTTAATCTTTAAATAATGTGTTTGTCTTTGTGCGGCCGCATTTGGCCGCTGTCGCCGCGCACGTGCACATGTTTTATTACTGTAAGAGTATACCCAGTCGTGCGTCGGAACTGACAAATACAAGTTTTGTTCATTACCTCTCATGATTTATTTCCTAAATTTTGAATTTGATTGTATGTGTTGTGTATCTATCTAATAATGATGTGGGTCTGGGTCTCCGTCTCCAGGAGTGTTCCGACAGTGGCTCTGTGGCGGCCGGCTCGCCGGCGGCGTGCTCCCCCGGGCCGCCGCCCCCGGCGCCCCCGGGAGGTGGGGCGCCCCCGGCGGGTGGGGCGCCCTCGCCGGGGGGCGGCGCGCGCCCCACGTCCCCGCCGCCGCTGTCCGCCCTGCAGTGCTCGTCGCCCACCCCGCGGCGGGTGTCCGCCCACCAGAGCCTCATCATACACCATATTACGAGCAACTCCGATTTTAACAATATACCGTCGGGTGAGTCCTATTCTTTTAATTATCTTGTGACGAGGGGGAAAGTGTCAGCTCCTCCTCCTTGGCCACAGAATAGGATTTGTTAGGTCAATGAACTGTAGTATATAATGTATTAAATTGGTTCTGTGACTACTGATGGACTTCTATGCACAAAAAGGTACACTGGTCTGTCAAAGCCTTGGAAGCTCTTTAAGTCAAGTTGTTTCACATCTCTAATATTAGCTAGATCAGTCATTGTCCACGTCTGGTATATGTTGGCTTGGTTGTATATAATATGTAAATATTTCTTAGAGCAAACAAAGTAAGGGCAGTCTTAGTCTTGGAATTAGATGACGAAAAATAGGCATTAGGTTTGATACAGTGTCCTTTGCTGGAAAACTAATTGAGTTCAATTATTTATATTTAGTTTTAACTAGTAAAACAGTTACATATTACATGTACGGATAGGAACTCACTCCAGCGGGTAATCATGGTAAAGGAAGTTTTGAAATGTATTGAATAATATTTATGTAAATTAAAACCGAGTTGCTTTAACATATAATACACGTATGTCTCTGCACTAGGACTATAAAAATGGCCCGGATTTTTGTAGGGTTTGCGTGAGGCCATGGGAAGGCCAACAAGTAGAGGCCCCTTGACGAATTTTGTCTAAATCTGCTGTGACACTGACCGGCGATTGTCACTGCCTACACCATGTAATAATGTGCACAAGGACAAGCCCCAGCCAGTATAGGCCTATTGCAGGGAATGAAACGAAAAAGTACTATGTGCGCAGGCGTGATCCAGCGGTACGGCGGCGGCGACAACCCCCCCAAGAACCGCGGCCAGCGCTCGTTCTCGTCGAAGCAGCGGCGCTACAACGCGTCGCCGCCGGGCGCCGGCGGCGGCGGCGCGCAGCGGCCGCGCGGCGGCGACGCGCGCCCCCACAAGAAGCGCCGCCAGTACGCGCAGCAGCCGCAGCGATGATGATCTTTATCTGCTGCATTAGCTGGGTCTGAAATTACGCAAATTTACTTATTTCAACTCACTCATTCACTCGTTGACCTCACTCATTCACTCGTTTTACTCACTAACTCACTTACTTGTTCAAGATTTCCAAAAAACACGGTTCCTCTGTTTTTTGGAATACATATTCCTGACATCTTTCGAAACTCGAAGACACGTTAACAATGTAACTTTAAGAGGTGTCAATATCAAAACTAATTGAATGAAAAAAAATTCTTTATCTTACCTAAGATATTCTCATAGATTTCGTGTTTAATGTTTCATATTATTGTTGTATTGAACATCGGCATTTTAAGTTGGGACTAAGTTACAACATTTACAATCATTAATTCATTGTCGAAGTCATTAAAGAGATATGTACTGCGCAGAAGTTAAATAGGGATGACATCTGAAATAGTGTAAACAGAGTGTCAATTGCGTTATTTCTCACAGCTGATGTTATTACTATACATTAAGACTGATATAATATGTTTGTTTCGCTGTCGGTATGTTTTAGAAGTATGTATATGTGTGTATTTAATATTTTAAGCATCTGTACAGATCTCATTGGATATTTTTTATGTGTCAAGTCGACTATACCATTTTGATACAGGGCTGAGTTTGTTTTATACATTTTTCTAACAATGTATGCTTTTAAATACTTGTTTTTAGAGGACAAATAGTGAGGTTAGCATTACTCCATTTCGTTTCGACATATTTATATAATTATAATTAATATATTTTGTTTTATGAAATCTTCACCAATACAACATTCTCCCACTCTCCTCATGGGTAGATGCACACTTATTACATTACATTATATTATATATTAAAAAGAACAGGGGTACTAAAATAATAAGATTGTATTAATTTTAAAATATAATGATACAAATAATTTTAATACTTGTTTAAACAATAATTTACATACTATATTGGAGTTGTTTAAATAATCACTTTCAAACTTGCTGTTCTCATACAAAATCTAGGAAGCGTCGGTTTTTTGGAAAGTGATGAAAAGTGTCTGAAAGAACTATTAGGAAATAGCGAAAAAGAAAAAGAGAAAAAGGTCGTGGTAACGTAATGGGTAGCGCACGCGGTCCAAACTCAAAGAGTGCGGATTCGATTCTGGCCGGAACCCATGCATTACTTGGGCTGTTCTCTGACCTGCTAACAACGGAACGGTGAAGGAAAACATCGTGATGCAACCTGCACATCGAGATAACCGATTTGTCAAACCTGCCAAGCCGCCTTGGACAAGCGTGGCGGGTATACTGTCCGTTCCCCTACAATGGGAGGACCGAGCCCAGCAGTGGGACGTTCATGGGCTGTTATTATATATATAGAAAAGCAGTAAAAGGAGTCTTGCGGTGGAGACCTATTTTGACGAAAACTAAAATCCAATTGACTGAGGTAAAATCATATGCTTTTCGAATATTGATTCATAAATATCTATAAAAAATAGAATAATTTTCATCATTTTCAAATTGAATAAAATGAGGTGAGGTTTAATTAATGTATATAAAAATATAACATTTTGTTCAAAAACAACTTTCGCCCTTTGCCTTTTGGTTTGCCGTTTGGTATTCTTTTACACAAATCGACCGTTACAAGTGTAGCTCTTGTATTATTTAGTATGATAATACAGGCAGTGGTCTTTTCTCCAAATCAATCGATTTGATTCCTTATTAGGGTTACCTTCGAATAATCTAATGATAACATTTTGTTTTTAATTTGCTTTGTGGAGTTAAGGTAGCATCACTGGGAGGTACTTGCGGAAGATCAGCGCTGGTTGTGAAACTAGCATTATGCTGAGCAAGGGCCTTTTTAGGACATCACAATTAATTGTTAGATATTTGTATCTTGTCCTAAATAATTTTTTTCTTTCTTTAGTTTTCGTCAAAATGGTCTTCGAGACGGCTTTCGAGTGATTTTCGCTATTAAGATTCGGACCTGAAGGTCCACTTGAGTAATTCACCTGTGTATTGTCTATGAATATTGACAATATTTTTGACGTATTGCACCATGGTTATTGCCAGGTTTCTATTACTTGAATCCATTCATTTACACTACCATCGATAGTTTGACCTTACTTGTATTGTTTGTGTTAAATTTTAACCGATAGTAAGGCAAGTTAACGATTGATAAAATATAAGAACCAGGGTTAAGGAATGAGAATGAAATGAACGAATAAAAATGAATGAATGAAATGAACGAACAAAATGAATAAATGAAATGCACGAATAAAATGAATGAATGAAACGAATGAATGAAATGAACGAACACCATGAATGAATTAAATGAACGAATAAAATGAATGGATTAATTAAATGAACGAATGAAGTGGGCGAATAACATTAATGAGTCAAATGAACCAATGAGATGAGCGAATAAAATGAATGAATGAGTATATTATATAGGAACCACTCGTACATCACTCTCCATGCGGTTTCGTCAAAATGGCCATGAATTTCATCTTTAGTTATGTGTATATGACAGCTTGGACAGGCCCCTTTATGGTTTTCTGACCAACAATGCTATGCTGGACATATCATTGGATGAAATATTGACAAAAACCACGGAAATTGGTTTGAAAAATCAAAGGAGGATTTCTTCTATGTAACATGTGACAAGTTTGACAAGTAAGAGCGGACGTAGTCAACTGAAATAACTTACAGAATATCGCAGTCTCGTAGATTTTGTACGAAAGTACAGGGGAAAGTCAATAAAATTATTTCTATGATCATATTGTAAAGTGAGGTGACAAGAAGTTATTTTAACACCTGTTCTTCTATATGTGTACTAAAATGACAGCTGCGATGACCTTTTTTTATGTTGCGGGCTCGGAGCATAGTATCGTACTATGTCACGTTCATAAGTGAGTTGACAGCTCACCGATGAATGAGCTGTACACGAATACTACTGCAACGCTGTGCTCCACGCTTGCAACATACATAAATGTCGATCGCAGCTGTCACTTTACTCCAGCTGACTTAAAATGAGGGTATAAATAGGTTTTGTTGAACGAACCGGTTTCGAATTTCGAACGACACGCAAACACGTTGAGAGAGATAGAATGATACTTCCTCTCATTCATCATATAACTCTTTCTATAAGGTTTTTTTATTGCGGGAGTTCAGCAGAAGGCCTCCTTGATGGTAAGCGGTTACCATCGCCTAGGGACATTTACAACACCAGAGGTGCTACAAATGCGCTGCTGCTCTCTTAAGGGAGACTGGAACCTGGCCACTAATGCCGGAACACAACTCAAGGCTGTTATGGCGGCAGCCATCCAGTCGGGCAAATACCCTATCACCTGGCTGTGGGTTCTTTTGTTGCCTCTTACGACAGGCACCCCGGAAGTTGTATTTTTCTCCGTTCCTGCACGGATAAGAGGGTGAATGAAGAGTATAAGGTTTATACTCTTCATTGCCAATCCATTCGGTGATCGTATTAATCAAAATATATTACCTACAATATCACTTGTCTTTTACCCGAATTCTATTGGCTTAATACATATTGCCTTCTCGCTCGCACACGGAGGAGCGAGCAGGCAATACATCTATGCGTCGAACAAAAGGATTAGCAGCTGCGGCATTTGTTTTAATATCCTGACCTTATCAGATATTGTATTAAATCTAAAATGGCAGTTTAAATTAATTCGAGACTTTAATTGCATGGAATTAAACTTGTTGATTTTAACCCTTTCCAAGGGCCAAAATTAATATTATTTTTGTTCACAATCTCCCAGCTGCCATCAAAATTGTCGCGCCAAAACCAAGAGAATTATACCGTCTCTTTTATTCTAATACAAATTCTATATAGTTAGAGGGAGAAAGCATCAGTATCAATTATCTGTATTTCGATCACAAAGTGCTAGTTGCCAATGAGGCATGTGTGACATTTCGGCTACAAATTTGTGGTGGTTCTGTCTTAGATGGTTTTGATTTAATATTTTTTTTTTGGAATTAGATAAAGTTGACATTTTAAATTTATTTTATTTACTAGCTATTACCCACGACTTCGTATGCATTTAGACTTTTATTTTTTAATTTGTATAGATTGCTAGCGTTCTCTCCGCGGTTTCGGGAAATTTCGACCCGTATCTCGCGGAAGCTATCCCATATCCCGGGATGAAAGTATCCTACGTTCTCGGTATCGAAACTACATGATTATATTAAATTCCTTCATAATTTGTATCGTACGGATACACGGACAGACTTTAGCACTCATAATGTAAGTATGGATTGTTTGCTAATAATAAAACACTGTATCATCCTTGTAAACATACGGATGGCGAAACGTCCTGCATATGGTTAAATTTTAATCATTAATTATATTATGAACAGATGTGGTTGGATGTATGCCATTAAATTTAGTTAGTTAATTATGGTCGTATGCATATCGAGTTGGGAGTCAGTTTGTAGGCTTTTATAAGGCTCTTAAAGAATACTAAAAAATTACTATAACTCAATATGAATAAGACTTGTCATGAGCTCAGCGCTAATAATTGTATATTAATTAATTATTTACAAAACAATGTTGCAAATGCGGTTTGTTCGGCTTAGCTTAAAACAACCTCTGAAGCTCTATGTGTGGAATCATTAGCTGAACTATACATTAAGTCTTTCAGTATCGAATATATAATAATATAGTTTGTAGTAATTCATGAAAATGCATACAATAATGAATTATTGTTGTTTTTAAATAAATGCATTACGATTTCTTAGTATGCAGAAGTTTGTACGATTGTATTTGAAATGCAACAGTTTAATTAAAATAAAAAAAACAATGAATAATATAATTAATTGGTTTTATATAAATACAATTTACACTAAGCATGACAATAAAACTACGTGTTAACGGTTTTAAGCGCGATAATTTATTTATTTTTTATTATTCCGACGTTTCAAAAGACAAAGATGTTAAATGTCAATGAGTATTGTTAAAATTTTATTTAACCTACCTATTAAATAAAATAAATTACCGCACTTAAAACCGTTAAAACGTAGTTTTATTATGTATACTAGTCGCAAAAACTTAAGAATATATTACTAAGAATGATGTCAAAATATTTATGATTTTGATAATTTTTGGAGGGAACTGAAGGGGGGCGACGTTGTGCTGTGCAGTTTTATTTTCTAAAAATGTGTAGGAATTACTCTAAAATCAACAATAGTTCTGTTGTAGGGTATTGATAGTTTTTGAGTAATAATTATATATATTTGTAAGAAATGTGAACTGCATAGCCGAATGTGGGCTTTCAAGTTGTCACAAGAACTCCGTCGGTCGGAGTAAGTCGAAGACCTACAATTCGACTGAGCTATACTAAAGACTAAGGCTGGTGTGCACCGACTTTTAACCGATGGTTAAAATAAGATAATCGCCAAAAATGTATGGAAAAACAGTGATCACCAGTCGGCGTAATCACGGTGTGAATAACCTAACTATACAATAATGCATTCCTGATGAATCTGGTATGGTCATGTGCATCACATACTTATCTGTTTCTCGATTCTAGTTTCTTTTTTGCTGTTATTAAGTTGGTGTCGCTATGTTGGCTGTCTGAATCTACACTGAGTATTATTTCATAAAATGTAGGAAATGTTAGTTTTCGCCCTATGTGACATCAGTAGTGTTTACCAAAACATAATTTAATGGTGTACTAACAAATATGCAGTTAAGAAAGTTGCATACAAAACCTTTTTTACCAGTTAAGTTCGTTTATTATTTAAAGTTGGTAATGCCTCATTTCTACCAAAATTGAAAAATAGGTACTGTTGCAGATGTCTATCGGCAACAGTAGCTACTTTCCATCTGGTGGATCGTCTCAAGCATACGTAAATACACTTGCTTTTGAGTAGCTTTATGCTTTATTCCAAGGCATAAAACACCAAAAAAAGTTAGTTTTAGGTATTTCCTGGAATAGAGTATGCCGCCATAACAACCTTGAGTTGTGTTCCGGCATTAGTGACCAGGTTCCAGTCTCCCTTAAGATAGCAGCAGCGCATTTGTAGCACCTTTGGTGTTGCAGAATTTCCATAAGCGATGGTAACCGCTAACCATCAAGTGGGCTATCTACCTGTCTCCTGAATTCCTGCAATAAAAAAAACTTGCAAATACCCTACAACACTTCTCTCTATATTCATGTGAGATTAGCCGAATCAGCGATAAAGCTAAATATCGAAAAATATAATAGAATGTCAACAAGATGTCATTTCAAAACTATTTCATGATGTCTTTGGAAACAATAGTATATATTAATATAGTTCACTCACAAATAAACGTATGCGTAGCGTAGTAAGACAATGAAAGCACAAATATTCGTTTATAAAAAATGACAGGTTTTGAAATTGCATACCTAGAATGCTAATTAGAAGAGTATACTTCTAGCAAAACGTTAATGCTTCCCTGAAGTTCGCACGTATATTGCTATGTACGAACTTCAGAGACGTAATCACGTAGAGTGCAATAATTGTAAGAATCACAAAGCTCAGACAGAGCTGAGTGTTGCGCTTTCGCTCTCTCGCTGACCGGACTAGCATGCCATCTCTCTCACACACTGTCGGGTGCAATAAACTTTACCTTGGAAAATTACAAGGTAACTATGAAAAAGCCCCCAAAAATCCTAAAAAGTAAAATTTAAAATATTAATGTGCTAATTTCAATCTAAGTTTTGACAGATTTTTGGTCCAAAAATATGTTTTGAATATAATTGAGTAAGGGCCGTAAGAAAGTCCACAGTAGTGACATTATGTTGTGTCAAATCTAGGATAATATTTTTGACAGATCACAGCAGGGATGGGATAGTGTATAATCGATAATGAACTTATTCGATTATCGATTATTATTCTCATAAAACTTGGAATCGATAGCAGCATGGTTCTGCTGAGAATATAATATAGTCCATATTCGAATTCGATAATCTATGGTTGTTCGTTATTGGTGGCATATCCCTAAGTAGGTGGTATCCACCAATATAGTACGGCCTTATCCGTAGTACATTTTACCGATAAAAAAATTTGAAGCTTCATGGGCGTGAGCTTCCAAAATTATCATCTTTAAGTATAGGTGTGGGTGACTTAGCTCTTTCCCATGCTGTACGAAGCCGACATAAAACACATTAGCTTATGACGCTCTCTACATATATAACATTTTGGGGATTTTTCTGAGTTGTCTTGTACTACTAGTTTTAATTTCTAGTCCTCTTCCATGATGACATGTAAACGACGCGGAATCATAAAAATATACTACTTAGTTAAATGGAACATGTTGCTATAATTAACCTATACGTGTATAAATATAACGTAAAAATATACTCCTATACTGATCGTTGTGAAGGTTAATAATAATTAGATTATATGTACATGTGAAAGCTGATAATACAGGGTTCAACCGAATTGAATCGATTTGGTTGAAAGGTGCAACACTGAAGTGATACGACGACATTCAATAAGAATTAATAACTTGTTCACATGATTACTGGCTTCATCGAAATTGAAAGACAGCAGTGAACCGTGTAATATCAGTATAATAAGTAGTTACTCTAGTGTCGTGCTGCGGCTTTACCTCACAACATTAATATAGTTTATGCCTTAAACTGGACCATTATTAAACTTAAGCTTAGTGGACATTACAAGTAATAAGTTTTCAGTGATAGCCGCAGGAAACCGTTAGTGTCAATATGGATGGAGGAAAATGGCGCCTGAACACGCCTTAACAATCAAAAGAATTAACTTTGTTGGCTCGGTTACCCGAAATGGCAGAGCATCCCAGGTGGTAGGGTATTTGCCCCGCTGGATGGCTACCACCCCTGGTGTAGAGTATGCCGCCATAACAACCTTGAGTTGTGTTCCGGTACGAGTGACCAGGTTCCACTCCCCCTTAAGAGAGTAGCACCTTTGGTGTTGCAAATGTCCATAGGCGATGGTAACCAGCTTTCCATCAAGTGGGCCGTCTGCCTGTCTTCAAAATGTGACTGCCCGTGGTCAAATGAATCCAATAAATTCCGCAGTTAAAACATCATTATCACTCTTGACGCAGATGTGCCGTGAAACAGTAGAGATAATTGAGTTAACGGAGTTTGCAACTAATCCGATACGTCACTGTCACAATGTCGAATTGATTAACGTTGCCAACGTAAAAAAGTTGCATACAACAGCGGCATCCATTAGGGGCCTCTGATAGATATTAATTTTTCAGTTACTCGAAAGAATATGCCGCGTTTCTATATCTTACTGTTCCCTTACATGGTCATTAATGGATTGTCAGTACTCGAGAAGCCTAGGAAGTCTTTAGTTAAGCATAATAAAACTACGTTTTAACGGTTTTCATCGCAGTAATTTGATTTTTATAATTCCGACGTTTCAGCCACTTTTCAGTGGCCGTGATCACGGAAGACGAAGATGTCGAGTGTCAATGAGTACTTACTGTTAAACTTTTATATAGCCTACCGCCAACTTTCATTTTAATTATTTAGTTTGCATTTTGTTTATGGTTATTATATACTCTTATGTTGTGGCTTGAAGAGAAGTGGATCTAATAATTTTACTTAATATTAAAATGGGTAAAAAAAGTGAAATGGAAGGTAAAATAAAAAGAGAAATTATCAATCAAGTTGGTCTTTGGTGGTGTTGCGGTGCACGCAGAAAGAGCTCACAGTGTCTTGACGTCTGGCAGTTGGTTTCGGTTGAAACGTCGGAATAAGAAATAACAATCAAATAAATTACTGCGCTTGAAACCGTTAAAACGTAGTTTTATTATGTATACAAGTCGCAAAAACGTAGAAAATATTCAGTTAAGCATTTTTTACTTGAAATTTCAATAGGTTATAAATTTACAATAAAACTAGCGGTTAAAAATTAAAAAAACTAGGGCCCGATTCCAGCGCCACCTGCAGGGTCTAATTGTGATTCTAAACCATCCCGGGACACACTTCAGCACACACAAAAATGTTCATCATAATGAGTCCAGGGATTTTGTAGGAGTTCATTTGGGCGGTTGGCCGTTGGTAATAAAGAACGAGGGTAGTGTAGTGGTAGTGATGCGCGGCCATAGGCGTTATTCATCTGCTAATATTATAGATTAGTACTATTATTCACTGCGGAGCTTTCGTGAGACGCACCCCAAGAGAAGACCAGTGGATCCCCTCTAGAACTTGACATCTAGGATCTTTAAGAGTTTCATTTTCTAGCGCGCGATTCATATTCCTCAATAAAGAAATTTGCATGATAAGCAATATAATAATGGAACCAACAAATGAAGGACATTATTTTACAACACTTGTTACTAAAGACGTTGGTCGAAGGAAATAAATAGCGGACTGTGTTATTTTTTAAATATGACAAAATAATTATATGATAAAATATGTGTAATAGCATAGTTAATCTAATACTTGTATTAACTCAGTCAATGTAGCTTATTGTTAATGTTAAGTGACGCTCGTAATTTATTATTGATAATTCCAAAAAAAAAACATCCAACATGTTAAATTTATTCACATTTAATTTTAAATAATTAATGATTACAATTTCACCCTACTGTAAACATTTTAAACTTATTTACTTAAGGTACTTGAATAACTTTAAACAGGCGGATCTTCTATCTTACTATACATTAATTTACTACTGGTAAAATTTGACATAAGCTTAATACTGGTAATGTCAATTTTGTACCAACGGTAATGAAGGGTGACGTAGTAAGGTGTAGTTTTATTTTCGAAAATTGTGTAACATTACTTAAAAGTTATCAATAGTTGTAGGGCATTGATAGTTTTTGAGTAATAATTGTGTTTTTGCGAGAAATGTGAACTGTGCAGTCAAATGTGGCTCTTCGAGTTGTCACAAGAACTCCTTTGACTGACGTCGGTCGAAGGCCTACAATTTGGCTGAGGTATATAATGAAGACATAATACATCAGACAAGTATGTATGGATTCCGTGGTCAATTAAACAATGGTAGGATGTAACTACGGTAATGTAAGGTGACGTTAACGGTAGAAGTGAAATAACGTGAACATAAGGTGACAAGGTAGAAGTATTGCGATTTTACATAAAATAATGTATAGTAAGGTATAGGAATTCAGCTTAAACGCAATAATCACGACCGATTGTACGGTTATGTTATTATTTATTAACTATTCTTAATTATTAGAGATACTTGGACGGACTTTATGAGCGAACTCATTGCTGTTAGTAGTTTAAGAACTAACGTATTTATCAAAGTTGTTGGGTAAATTAATAATTTACGGAAAATTATTATATACTTCTCTATGATCCACTTCCTCGAATTACCACTGGACTGGCAGCTCTGTATATAAATGACTAGGATATTTTTATGGCAATATGAAGCTCCGCTTGCAACTAGTGTTGATAATAACGTAATGTTTAAGTTATACATAAAAGAAATATGACAACTGTTTATCTAGTGGTAATAATGGAGGACGGTGTCAATGATACAATTTAATTACTCTTGTTCCTAATCAATGATACCTCGTAGTAAGATATTACAAAATGTTTGTAAGTAATAAGATTGCAAATCATTCGGAGACGGATAATGATTTTAGATGTGAGAAACGTGCTGATCGTGGTTAATTGATTTACTCGACAACTTGGATAATTTCTTAGTTGTTCTGTAAGTTTTAGAATTAAACAGATTTATGTAATCTCCTCTGTACATAATGATTATTAGTAACTATATTTAATAAACAACAAAAAACTATTTAAAAAAATAAAACCCATGTTGGAAATTTATAGCAAGCAAAATGTTGCCAGTGTTTTGCTCTAATTATAATATAAAGGATATAAAATTAAATTTATATAAAAAATAACGAGTGCAAACTAAAAGTTATTGTATGAGTTTAGTGTTTAAGGTTTTAAGTACACTTTTGTGGCGTGAAAGTGTTGCCCACTAAAATTTTACATTTATTCCGTGTAATTTTGGGTTCATATAGACGATTTATATATCCAGCCTTTCAGAATGATATTCAACAAAAATAATCAACATCCTAGAAGTATTTATAAAACTTGTAACCAATATTACACGATTTTTTTTGTAATAAAAAAACTACACAGCCTATCATTAATTATTAATTTCCCGCCAAAAACCCGTGTAATTTTAATTGTAATGTATGATTGTTTTAATGTTGAAGTATTTTGCTATGTCTCACCCAAAAGTCCAAAATGGTTGGCTTCTTTTTTTTTGTTATATTTTAGCAAATAATACTTGTCACAACGTATATGAACCCATATAAATAAAGTCTATGTACTTTTCACCTTGTTTTACGGATCAATGTGTGACAATAGTCTTGTTCGTTATAATTTTTAAAGCTTTTATACATATGACTATTTAATAGGTTTTTTTTTTAATTCTGTAAAATTGTCTTATATTGACAAAAAAAATATATATAATAGAATAAGAAGCTGCTTTGATATCAAGGTCTTCGTTTATATTTGTTTTTAGTTGCGTGTAATATCTACAGACGTCTGCTTAATTTATTACCACTGGGTTGGCTGCTGCATATAAATAAATGACAAACACGTAAGGACCATGACTACCAGCGCCAAAATGGCGTCAATCAGAGACAAAAATAAACTGACAGCAGTGTCTCCAGTGGTAGTAAGAGAGGGCACTGGGGCATAATGTCATATAAAAATTACTAGAGAAGTGCATTTATCGAATTATAGTAATTTTATTTTTATTATTTTGGTGGCAACATTTGACGCGTTCGCGGAATTAGTGTTCTTTGTATATCAGTGTTATGAACTCGTAGTCTTATATACACAATTGTACATAAACAGACGGCTGAACACAATGTACATACAAACATACTGTATATAGCCTGTAAATACATCCTGAGATATATATATTTAATATTATTATGAAATTTGATTTAAAGAGAAGTTTTCAAAATAAATTGATAAAAAATACAAAAAAATAAATAAAGACATACAAAGAGTATGAAGAGGAAAAGCAATTTCTGTCTTTTATTTTTTATATCCTATACTAGTATGTTACCCCTACTTTTGCTCTCAAGCCATCAGCAGCATGAAGACATCAGCCCTTTAATTCTACCTGGAAGACGAGAAATCTTAAATTAATTTCAACAATTAATAATGTAAAAACAGCACACGAATAATAATTCAAAAAAGCTAAACTACAATGATTAAAAAATGAATAATAACGTAAAAAAATAAAAACTTCGTTTAAAAAAACCGACTTCAAAAACTAAAAACTAAAATGTATAAAATAACTTATTTCTAAAGCTATTAATTATTAATATATATTATCTAAAACATCTTGAAGAAATTACTATATTTTGAAAATTACTAAGCACCGACTTTAAGGTGTTTTAGATAATATATATTAATATTTAATAGCTTTAGAAATAAGTTATTTTATACATTTTAGTTTTTAGTTTTTGAAGTCGGTTTTTTTAAACGAAGTTTTTATTTTTTTACGTTATTATTCATTTTTTAATCATTAACGAACATTAACGAAGTTTTTATTTTTTATTTGTTACTTTTTAGTGTCCAGCTATGTATGGGTGGACATACGAATGGTGCCGCGTAAAAAATATAGGTCCCAAGAACCGGGAACAAAAAAATGATCGTAAAATGAAAACTACTGGGCCAAACTATGTCAAATTTTTAGGGGACCACATGGCAGCTATTCCGCGTCGAACAAAAAAGAATCACGTAAATCGAATCATAAATCTCAGAGTAATCGGTGTACATATGGAACGGAGTGAAAATTATTTTCATGAAAAATGTTCATAAAATGAAAACTACTGGGCCAAAATATGTAAAATTTTTAGGGGACCAATTGGAAGCTATTCCGCGTCGAACAAAAAAAGACTGAGTAATCGGCGAACATACATGAAAAAAGCAACAAAAAAAAGATCCCGACGAATTGAGAACCTCCTCCTTTTTTCGAAGTCGGTTAATAAAAAGAAATCCAAAAATCACTCATCTGATACTGAATTAATTTACAAAGTCGTGAAGAACCAATAAACAAACTTGCAAACAAGACACGTAATTTTTTTTAATGATGGCCGCAATGCCATTTATGCATTGATTTTGCCAATGTCGTTTGAATAGAAAAGCCAGATGATATAAATATGACAAAAGAAGGAAAACTAGCAATTTGGCCGGTAATTTAAAAAAACCTGAAACAATATACATTTGTATTTAAACTAAACATATTTAACACAAAACGTGAGAGCAAAGGACAAAAGTAAATACTAATTTTAACTGCATATCAATCTAAGTATAACCTATAATAATATTAGTTTGTGACGTTGTAGGGTCGTTGTAATCTGTGGATCTACTAAACCGATGTTAGGAAATCTTTTACTGTTAGAAAGCTACGTTAACAGGGAGTGTCATCGGCTATATAACATGACGCTATATACCACGGGAACGAGACAGAGCGAGGGTGAAACCGGGTATATATTTTAATTTTACACGAGAGCTACTAGGCAATAATGAAGCGACATGTCGACTGGACTACAGTGATATATTTCAATAGCCTGCTTGACTCGTCAGTTTCGGGAGGAAATGGTTCTATCTATCTATATTATACATGGACCAGCCTTACTAGATCTTATTGTATGGGCCATAGAGTATAGCACATTATATTACAAGTCGCGGGCCGCAAAATCTGTTTCAAGTGCTTGGTAACGAAGGGTACCATAGAGCTGTGAAATTCTCCTGTTTTGGTTAATTGGCTGCGGAACCATAAGCATTAATTCCAAAATAACATATATATCAAAAAGTTTAAATTCCATTATATTATTCAGCTATATACTGGTAGGATTCCAGGTGGGATAGGGTTGTATAATAAGCTAACAAGAATTCTGTTCGGGACCTTAGAAAGATGCGTAGTTGTAACGACAATATACTTGTGTTGAGATTGAAGTTTTCGATCCTTCCTACCCCATTGTTGTCTATACCACCGATATTCTACAGAGTATTTTTTTTGCTTAATGCAGCAAGTATTCCTAATAGAAAACGCGTTCCAAAAATATATTAACTTTCGAAAATAATAACGATTTCGAAAAAGGAACGCATACATTGGCTACGTTCTAGAAGAGACACAACGACCACGTTCGCGACTCTTTATATATTCAATGTACTCTATGTTCGCGACCGCGATTGATCCTGTTCGACCTGCTTGCGGGCGTTACAGTCATAAGCTACAGTGAAACGGATTACGTAGCCTTGATGTCATTAACGACAATATACACAAATGTCATTGGATGATTTGAAAATCGCGCCTTTTTTAATGTCAATCGATAGCGAAAATTAATGCTCTGTGGTCAACGCCCACTGCCACTTCGCATGGATCGTTGTAAGCGATGTATTATCGAAAATGATGATGTCATTAGTGACGTTTTCGCCACGACTATAACGTCAGCGGTCGCCTTGTGGAACGGCAGACGGAGCATTTTGGGTTTTGTGAGGAACTAAAGGAACGTGTCCGTTGTAGTAATCGAATGTTCTTTCGTGGAATGAATTATTCTGGCTAGTAGAACTAGGTAAGTGCAATATCGATGCAAATCATCAATAAACAATACTGAGGTCCGGGTACAAGGCCCTTTTGCCAATAATATGCATAAATCAAAAAGCCATAAGTGGCAAAAACTCTTTTTGAAATAGAATCTTGTGTCTAAAACATAGAGATCTTTATTGTCCGTTTTTGCGAAAATTGCACTTCGATTCGATATGCAATATAATGCATATTTATCATAGCATAAAACGTGATATGATAATATCAATTGAAGACGTGAGTGGATGAAGGTGATATGTCCCATATTAGGTTTTTTGCTTTTTAGTTTAGTTCTAGGATGTGGGTTTAGCTGTCAATGAATTATTATTTTCAGTACCTACTCGAAAAGTGGTATTTCTATCTTCTATATATATATAATGAAAATGGTGTTCGTTTGAGGCTCAATCACGCTTAAACCACTGATCGTATCGACATGAAACTACCACCATTCGATGCGAAATTTTTCCTAGATGGTTTATGGCTATTTATCTATATATATCTATCTATATATATATAATGAAAATGGTGTTCGTTTGAGGCTCAATCACGCTTAAACCACTGATCGTATCGACATGAAACTACCACCATTCGATGCGAAATTTTTCCTAGATGGTTTATGGCTATTTATCTATATATTTCTCTATATATATATAATGAAAATGGTGTTCGTTTGAGGCTCAATCACGCTTAAACCACTGATCGTATCGACATGAAACTACCACCATTCGATGCGAAATTTTTCCTAGATGGTTTATGGCTATTTATCTATATATATCTATATTATATATATATATAATGAAAATGGTGTTCGTTTGAGGCTCAATCACGCTTAAACCACTGATCGTATCGACATGAAACTACCACCATTCGATGCGAAATTTTTCCTAGATGGTTTATGGCTATTTATCTATATACATCTATATATATCTATATACTCGAAAACTACTGGACCGATCATCATGAAACCACAACCAGTCTTCTATGAGCCCTTTCCCATGTTTTCTCAATTTGTTTGTTTATTAATTTATTTGAATAAGGCGGTACGAAGTTCGCCGAGTCAGCTAGTTTTATATAAGTACTAGCGGGACCGGCAGGCGTTAGGTAAATTTTAGGGCCTTTTTGCAGCGCCACCTTCTAAGTCCAATTGTGGATTTAAACCCTTGAGAGATCCACTCAAATAAATACAAAAAACTGTCGTCAAAATCCGAGAAACCTATTCAAGCGCCACCTACCAGGTCCAATTAGGAATTCATTAAATTCAAATTCAAAAAATTTCAATTTATTTTACTTCCTATTCTATGTACACCGCTTTGCAACGTGTTATTACAAATCTCCAATAAAAGTGCATATATGTAGAGGTTAAAGGTATGCATGCCAGGTGGTAGGGCATTTGCCCGACGGGATGGCTACCACCCCTGGTCTAGAATATGTCGCCATAACAACCTTAACTTGTGTTCCGGCATTAACGACTAGGTTCCAGTCTTCCTTAAGAGAGCAGCAGCGCATTTGTGGCACCTTCAATGTTGCAATTGTCCATAGGCGATGGCAACCGCTTTCCATCAGGTGGCCCGTCTGCCTGTCTGCTGAACTCAAGCTATAAAAAAAGGTTAATGAAGATACATGAAGCGAAAGTTAATAAAACTACGTTTTAACGGTTTTAAGCGCGGTAATTTATTTGATTTCGGTTATTCCGACGTTGTGAAAGTTGTTTTTCAGGATCGTCACAAATGGAGATCCATAGTCTTCGTCTTCATAGGAAACAGGCGTGATAGTATGTATGTAACCATTCTCGAATCTACTTGCACACAAAAATCACTTCAGAGATTTAGGAAGAGTTCAGTGACATACTGAACTCCTGCATACAGCACGAACACAATAATTTTAAAGCTACTCTTACAATTCGGGCCACCTGCAAACAAAGCACATTTATTACCCACCGGCGTCGTTTGAGCTAATAACATTGAAGCGCTTTCATGACCGTCTTCTTTTGTTCACTTTGTGTTTAAAAATTGTAATTAAAAAACAGCCTATTGTAATATTTTATGGTAGTCATTAGCCAGGTGTGATTCTTGGAAATTATTGTTACGCGATCGAGTATTGTGTCGAGACATATTGTATTTGACAGTATAAAGCAATGACCGAACGGAGGGGTGACAAAGTCTAGCGATAGTCATAAACGAGGCAAGACGTTAGTGACGGTTTTTGTGCGTGTTATTGAATCGTGAATTACGTTTGCACTGGTTGTGTTCAGTTATATTTGTACTTGTGTTATACGTGTTTTTTTAGTTCTAATAAATTCTGTAGTAATTCTAACGGCATGTTAATTCGAGTCCTGCAACTCGTTACACTACTATATAAATACGGGTTATTTTTTGATAAGATGCCTTTAATGGTTCCGTGGCCAAATGACGACAACTAAATATTTGTCACTGCCTCTCCGAAATCCTTCATAGTGCGTGGATTGCCCAATTTCTTATTGAGTACATAAAATAATGAAGAAACCAATAATTTCTTGACTCCAATGTAAGAAAGTTGAAAAGCTTTTTTGTTTGAACGTACGACTCTCAATCAATCTTGATTTGTTACCTTGCTCAGAACCTACTCCAATTTGATAAATTATTCAGTAGATAAATGACCAATTTACTGAGGAAGGTATTACTGAGCCGTATCTTATTGGAAGTCGGGCACAAAAACCAAGCTGTGCCTTCATTGTCAACCACCTTTACCTAATAATAGGTTGGGGAAAAAGGGATCTGTGGGGCCTTTACTCGCCACTGTATTTTTTGTTTAATATGGCAACGCTAAAGTCTAAGAATTAATTATCTATGATCTATGCTTCGATTTTAGATCTTATCATGTTATGTTACGCATCTTATTAAGTAAATATAGATGTATCTTTATCTAAATAGTGGTGTTTCTTCGTCTCCAACTTCCTGTAGATTCTAACTTTGTAATATTGTGGCGAATGGTGGTGGAACCATTGAGTTGTTTCAGAACTTTTAGAAAAAGGTAAATGATTCTGGAAGGAAAAGACAAGAACGGATACATTAGAAAGGGGTAGACGATCCACGAAAGTCCCGGAACAGAAAGATCGGAAAGGAAAAGACAGAGATAGATAGACTTATAGAAAGGGATGGAGAGCAAATAAAAGAATAACGAAAAGAAGATTGAAATTATGGGTAAAGCGAAGCGACAAATACGATACGAAAGAGTTGGAAATGAAGTTTAATAGAAGACAGTTAAGTGAAGGAGGAGTGTAGCGTAGTTGGAGAGAAGATCCAGAAGCGAGCTACACGCGATAAATTCGGAGGTGAGCACGGCAGTAGCAGGAGGTGGTCTACGCCAGTGTTTTTCAACCGTTTTTATGACGCGACCCCTTTAGTATGAAGAAATATTTCGCGACCCCCCTACCCGTTGCTTTTTTTTTCATATATTTTATTTCGTGATAAATATTCAATAACATATTTATTAAATTTCATAATTTAAATACATTAATAAAAAAAACAAAGACATTGAAACTAAAATGTATTATGTAGCAGACCACTGCCAACGGGGAGCGTGCCCAGAAGGCTGACTGCATTACCACGCTGTATGGCGATACTTATTTGTTGCGCAAAATATGATTTTTTTCATAATTAGTGTTCGACTAAATACATAATTAACTACGTAAAACTCATTTTTTTACATCGAATGCATCGCCAATAGATAACGCAATTTACGCGCAGACGTATGACCACGTCCGATGCCAGCCGCCCCGCTCCCGCCCCGCATAAATGAGAAAGCTTTGCTATCGAGTAGCTCTTCGTGTATCTAAAGCAGAAAGACCTAATACTATTGCCGAAAGTTTGATTTTACCAGCGGCTTTAGATATAGCAGAGATTATGTTTGGGAAACAAGAGGTCGAAAAACTTAAAAGTATACCTCTGTCTGGCAGTACTCTCTCTCTTCAACGCAGGATAAGCGATATGGCGACTGATGTGACACATATTAGAAGTGAAACTTCAACGGACTAGTTGAAAATAAAACGCAACGGACAAGTGGAAAACGAATCGCAACATACAAGTGGAAAAACTTCAAGTGACAAAATGAATCGTAACAAAATTTTAACTTGAAGTTTTACGGGCAGGCTTTCAAATTGGACAAGTACATTAACAATCTACCCGTAAAACTTCAAGTTCAAATTATGTCGTTATGTCAGCAGTAATCTATACTTAAAATTTAAAAAAAAAAAACCGATGAATCTGTTTGCTTGTACGGGCAGCACTAATTGAGCACTAAATTATTAGCTGATGTGCCTCTCGCTCCAACTGTATCATTGCGCGGTCACGAATAGTACACTGCTAGCTTAATTAAAAGTGTGCAGTTTTCTCATTTTTAGTCCACCTATCACAGCACCAAATATCTGTTATCAGCACTAAATTAGCACTAAATTTTGATATATAAAACGAGTGATTCTGCCGACTTGACCTTTCTAGCTTTACAGACGTCGCCGCTAGAAAAGACACTTTATTTGTATCTTGGTATTAATCCTTATGAAAATAAATTACTTCATATTCAAGACTGCTTAAATACCTTTATATAACTTTTTGAATTATTCAATTTGGACATTCCATTCGAAAGATATCACGAGTTTGAAAATGTAAGAATTAGACCACGTGACCGTGACGCCTTTTCGTGAGCGAAAAATCGTAAGACCCCCTCTATATAGAAGTTTCACTTCAACAAAAGAAAGTACTTCTGTGTCTTTGCAATTTGACGAATCTACGGATATTGCAGACTTTACTGCAGTAGCTTTCCCAACCTTTTGCAACTCCGCTGTAGAAGCTTTGCGACCCCCTAGAGAGGCTAGACCCCCTAGGGGGTCGCGACCCACACGTTGAAAAACACTGATCTACGCAATATCGGCGACGGTTTTGTGAGTGAGACATCTTACCGTCGGGAGAGTGCATTGTTAGTTGTGCGTATAGGGGCAACCCTGTGGAGAGGAATTACTTGCGACTGTGTAAGTTCATAAAGGTGTTTAGTTAAAAAAACTGGTGTTTCTTCCAATCCCAAGTGCCCCCAAAGTGGTGTGTCATCAACTCCACAGATCCATTATATTTAAGTGAACTTCAAGAACTTATCTAACATGTTTCGATTGTCTGATTTGCAACTATTTTCTTCTATATTTTTTGCTATTTTAAAGGTAGCTCCATAATGGCTCTCTCATGAAAATCTTGCTAACTACTGGCGATAAACGCTAGTAATCGTTTTCCACAAACATCTCTGAATGCCAAATTCTTATCACTAAGAAAGTTTTGCAATGCAAGAAAATGTTAGTAATCGCTTGGTTGTGGTTGGCAGGTCCGAACTATAATATGGTGGACGCAGAAAACTTCCCAACCAAGCTTTTGGAGTTTTTGGCGACAACACCAGGACATCCACGTCTATAGTGACTTACTAATAACGAAATAAGTATATCTATACATAAATAGTTTATTTAATTTATAAAATATATAGTTTAAGCATGTTTATTTATGATTTACCTAATAATGTGCACGACCAGATTACATCGCCAGATTAGGTTAAACTATTCCTTAAGTTAGTTTGCCTGGAAGAGATTGCTTCAAGCGATAAGGCCGTCTGTTGTTTCTACCAGGAGAATATTGTAATTGCGTATTTTGAAATTGTATATTTGGTGAGCAATAAAGTGTTATCTATCTATCTGACATACAATACAATATGCAGCTATTTCCTAGCCTATGTTCTTGGAAATTGGAATTGGAATCAATTGAGAGAAGAGCCAGGAAGCTGGTTGGCAATGAGCGTCTTTTTTATGCTCGACTAACGAGTCTAGGGCATAGACGCAATGTCGCGGGGCTAACTGTCTTCTATGGGACACAGGTGATTCCTCCATCCTCATTTTACCATCGGACAACCAGACGCACCGGTTTGCGTCACCGTTACAGACACCAAGCGTTTCGCTTCATCTGTTCTGGTGCGCTCTGCTGAAGCAATCAAGCATTCTTCGGCGTCTATCTAAATAGGTATTTTAAAAAGCAGGCGACTTCGGTAAGAACTTTGCCTGCCAGGTGATCTAGTCCAGTACGATATATTAAGTAAAAAGGTTATGTATATTCCCGGTATTTCCGAATGGATTATTTCCTAAGTGGAAATATTAAATGTGGCATTTTTTACGATTGAATGGCGGTCGAATTAGTCATTCGCCAAGTCAACGCTTTCTCGGGAAGATGACTCGCCAAGAAATGGAGTTGCAATAAGCCATTTCTTACACTTATTATTCATGATTTTGTGAAATCGTGTCGAAATATGACTGGGTTCTGATATTAATTTGGACGGTTTATTAAGCTTCAAGGGTCAGACTGTATTATAGGCTGGTGTTCAGGTAGATTCTTGGTCCAGAAGAGCTATTATAAAAATACAAAAGTACTCATTTTAAATCAGTCTTCACAATTGGTTCTTACTCGGTGCATGATAATATTAAAGAAAAGAACGCAAAAAATTACTTGAAGGAATAGCGACGCACTTACAATGCTAACATGTATCTTCAAAATAAACATATGTTTTGAGAATTTGTAGGCCGCATTTTCAGCAAAGAAGGTTTGCACTCAGCTTATTGCTGTGCCGGACTGCCGGCATAATATCCGATACAATGCTGATTTTCAGTGCAAATCTTCCTTTTGGCGTAACGACCCGAATATTTTAATGAGTTTAATTTAAAAACTATTTAATTTGTAAATTATAATATATAAATATTATGTTAACTTTATGAATTAAATAAAAAATGTACATAACTCATGCTTGTCTATATTGTAACATGCTTGCATGTATATTGCGCATAACAACGTGAATCGATTCACCTAATCGAATATGATCGCATACAGCGATTTTAATCGGAACAAGACATTTATATCTTCTGTATGAAATTTATATTGAATTTAATTATTTGACTTTATTATCTTTTGGCATTCAACAATACTGGTAATTTAATATAATTTTCCGTGATAACGTCAATAATATTTTAATTATATATTTTATAAGACAATATAATATTTGCACACCTATGGGTAATGACACGTGGACTCATATAAGTATAATTTAAGACCTGTATAAATTTTGTGTACCACTTCATATGCAAATATATACATAGATATCATTTGGAATGTAAAAGTTATAAAACACATGTATTGAAATATTTGTACGACCATAGGTCAGATACGGTGATAGTAGTCACACTGTTTTACCAACTATTGTCGATATACGACTATTAGGGCGTTCCATTAGTAGCTCACAATGCCCAAAATGCTCAATTAACCGTTCCACAAGGCGACCGCAGTTGTTGTGGTCGTGGCGAAAACGTCACTAATGACGTCATCATTTTGGTCTTGCCATGTCGAAAACATATAGTATATATTCGATACGTACACGCTGCCTTCGAATTAATGTTAGTTATATTATATTTGACCTGATTATAAGTAGAATATAGAGTCTAGGCCACCGTATTATATGGTGAGGAGGCTTGCTATGTTTTTCCTGGGTCGATCGCCCCAATAAGATAAATACCTTTATTGCCTTAGTCAGATGTCGCCTGGTGAGCGTGAAACGTGAGCCAGCAGTTATACCCTAAAGGGATACAGGTCGCGAAAACAACACCTCTTCAATACAATGAGTTGGCTTAACGACTTTGATAACCTCGATTTGTAACCTGATGAAATATTTGCATCGTCAAACGAAACTGGAACATTGAGACTTCTAAAAGTGTTTCTTGTAACTCGAGAAATTGTTATAATCCTTTGAAACGGGCAACAATAAGGGTAACAGATACTCATTATTAACACCAGTTTATCCTGTTATTTCTGGCGATTTTGGAATTTCGATACGAGTAAATTTTACCAACAAACCTTATAGCCGCTTGCATAACGATCGCCCATGCCTTTAAATACAGTTAGTTAATCATATTAAACTGCCTAAACACGTTTTACACAAAACGTATTGATAGTTCTTTAAACTTATTTAGCGGCAAATTTTGCGTATTTAAGTTTGTTAAATGCGTTTTGTGTTTCTTAAATAAATTTAAGCAACCTTATGCTGAAAAAAATAAATTAGATACTAAAAATAATTTACGTTATAAAATTAGTTAATATGAACTGAAATTAATTCTAATGACCAAATAATTGACATATATCGACTCTTTACCTCGATTTTATCGTAAGCAACATGTGGTCCCAAGTACCTATATACATTCTGTCAAAAAAGTATCGGGAATGGATGATTTGTTTATGGTTGCAATTTGATGTTTTTTTTGTTTGTTATTAGATTGGCACAACTCGTTTTATTCCTGCCACGGGTTGACTGGAAGAGATAGTTTTTCAGCAATAAGACCGCCCATTGTGCAGATTTTAGAATATTTTTAGGTTATAAGTTTTCCTGTGTTTTCTGTAATGGTGTACAATAAAATATTATCTCTCTCTCTCCCCTCTCTCTCTCTATATATATATATATATATATATATATAGAGACATGGAGGGAGAGACATTTTGTTACAAAAGGTATTGAAGCGTAGGAAGTCTTCAATGAAACACCTTTTCCTTGAAATATAGGTATATTTTAATTTTATGCGATTTTACATAAATTTTTGTTGCTCGTACAATTGTTCGTTTCGTTCCGTAGTGAATTTTCGAATCTTGGCGGTTGGCCGTAGACAATGAGCGTTTGTCTAACTAAGGCAATTTGTGATATTGCGCGTACACACCGGCGCGAGCGTACTGGATCATGCCCGGCTGGACCGGTGTGCCTTCCTTTGATACTTCGTGCCGTGACAGGTATTTAAAACTATTATTTCGTTTTAAGATTTTTGAGGTTTTGATTCAATCTCTGTTAGGAAAATTCGCACCCCTATTATTTTCTACTTAATTTTTCCACCATGTATATTCCTACAACATCATAGCTTAACTTGAGATGAATCTTGAAGTCGTTCCAACCTTTACTGTTTAATTTGACTAATGTAAATGGTTTATTTTATGTGTATATAGTCAGGGCCGCGCCGATCCCTCACAGCGCCTGTGTGCGAAAACTATAAAGTTCCTCTTTTTTTGAAGTGAAACTTCTATATAGAGGGGGTCTTATGATTTTTCACTCACGAAAAGGTGTCACAGTCACGTGGTCTAATTTTTACATTTTTAAACTCGTGATATCTTTCGAATGGAATGTCCAAATTGAATAATTCAAAAAGTTATATAAAGGTATTGAAGCAGTCTTGAATATGAAGTAATTTATTTGGATAAGTATTAATACCAAGATACAAATAAAGAGAATTTTCTAGCGGCGGCATTTTAATTAAAATTTTAAAATAAAAGACAATTATTGTGGCATAACTATAATAGTTAGACATATACTGTCGCAACACCTTTTGTAGATAGGTAATGATGTGTTCTGCAAAGTCGTAGTACATTATTTCACTCTATCATCAATAGTTTTCGCAGTGCACGCGATTTTAGATATTTTTTACACCTTGCGTTACATTATTGGAGTTTTAGTAAGGACTCCTAATTTATTTGTGAATATAATACCCTATGTCACCCGGGAATAGTGTAGCTTGCCAACAATGAAAGAATTTTTCAAATCGGTTCAGTAGTTTCGGAGCCTCTTCATCAGAACATGAACAAACGAAATTTTATTGAGTATTTTTTTTTTGAAATATTTTTCTGTTATCATAATTTGATGTCCGAATGAAGCTGATGACGAAAGATGCGCATTTGTTAATGTTCCGTTGTATGTGTATAATTTTAGAGTAGACTATGAATGTTTTTTTGGTTCCGGATCGAATTCAGTTTTTTGTTTGATAAAATATGTTTAAATAAAAAATGCATTAATTAAAATGTACCTAACCTAACCAAATCATAATTGCAGTAAACCTGCGAAAAATCGAAATGTGTGCTGGGACACATATTAGAAGTGAAACTTCAACGGACAAGTTGAAATTTTGTTGTGATTCGTTTTGTCACTTGTCAGTTGAAGTTTTTCCACTTGTACGTTGCGATTCGTTTTTCCACTTGTCCGTTGTGATTCATTTTTCCACTTACCCGTTGCTATTCGTTTTTCCACTTGTCCGTTGCGCTTCGTTTTTCAACTTGTCGGTTGAAGTTTCACTTCTAATATGTGTCCCAGCACACATTTTTCATGAAGCTGCATGTTTCAACTTATTTTTTAAAATTATTTGTTAACTTTGACCGAAATAAATGGTAATGGTGGTTTTATATAATTAAATAATATTTTCCTAAATAGGTATAACCAGTTTCCTTCCGCTTGCCAGTTACTGCAAAAACTCCTCTAGAAAGAATAATTATATTATTGTGTAAGTGTAACAAAAATAATTTCAACGGCGGCGCCCCTATTGTCTTGGCGCCTGTGTACGCCGCACACTTCGCACATAGGGGCGGCGCGGCCTGTATATAGTAAACAATAAAGATTTTTTTTTTATCTTGAAGGACGTTATATAAAATAAATTTAGTATTTCAAATATCTTGAGCTTTCTTCTCCATAATGCACGCCATATCGGTATGATTGCAATAGATGTGAAAAACTGAACAAGCTACAGAAAATATCATTTTTAAAATACACATTGTCAGCAGTCAGGCATAATTTTCACACTCCGCTGTTACCCACACCCTCTTCAGTGTAGCTGAGCACTGCGAAAGGACAGCGACCAACGAAAAAGTCACGTGAGTACACCTCAAACGCCTTTTGAGTATTAATATTAAGTGATTGTGTACTTTATCCCACAAACATTGGGGTAGAAATTTGTTTGATCAATATTTCACACAAAGCGAGGGTACTTGCCCGCATGCGCGAACCGTCGTAAACACAGTAGCATGTCAGTCGTAAGACGACGGCTGAAGCTGGCGGACGCATCGCCGACGTCATAAGGTTAAAAAAATTCGCGTCGCGCGTGTTATTGTGTAATTATCTTTTATATTGTTGTCTTAAAACGTTTTTGTGTTTATTAGTGACAAGTTAGGAAGTGTTTTGAACGGTGAGTAGTAATCATGTATGAAAAGAAACGATTTCACACTACGATTCCTTGTCATGTGACCCGTTTTTATGGAATAAAAATAAATCCCCTACTATTTTCGATGTCCAGCTATTATATTTGTTCAGTGCCTGTTTCAATTTAATATGCTGAAGGCATTTTGATATAGGCGTGGAACTATTTGCATGTTATTTGCGTAGCAAAGCGGTTTCTGATTTTCATATTCATTAAGAAGTGTCCATGCGTGCGGGTGGGTTATCATCCAATCCACCCAAGGGCTGACTTTACACTTTTAATATCGACTTCGGGTTAGGATCAGTCAACGATTTGTTTGAAGCTAATTACATTATCGAGTGTAATTAAGCCATAAAGGAAAAATTAGCTCCAAAATGTTGTATTATTAAAATCGATTTTACATTCATTAAGTAATGTACCAGAATTTATTTTTGTCACCCAACAAATATACCTGCTCATCGACCTCCTACTGTTGGACTTACGGTGTTATTTATATTGAGTTACAGTACATTTGTAGGCGTTTTTAACAACCTTAAAGAACCCTATAAACGTATTCTAACTCAAAATGAATAAGGGCCGATTTTTTAATCACCAGATAAAAATTATTCATAGAATATTATAACATGGAAAAATTAAACATTTCTGAGTTGAATGATTTCATTTTTGAATTCACTCAGGTTGTAATTTATTCAAATGATAACTTTTATCTGATGATTGAAATTTTTCAGTTAAAAGTTTTCTTGTATGACATCTGTCCTATAGGATACTTTCTTATAATATCAAATTCAATTCATAATGCTGTCATTAAACGAAATTTACCTAAACGGGGGATAGCGTAACAAATCGCAGGGTATAATGTATGTAGTTTCATTTTTTACTTTCAAGTGTAGGATAGTTATCTGTTAATTTGGTCCCGTGTTAAATGTTCGCATTAATTTTCTCTTTTATTTGAGTATCTTCTAGTCTTTTATCATATAAATAGCTTCTACCCGCGACTTTGTCTGCGTGGAATAGTTAAAATAAGTAAGTTAAAAAGAACCCCCGATTTTGAAACATTCTTCATTGGTGCTCCGCTCATATTGGTTATAGCGCAATGATTATAGCCTATAGCCTTCCTCGATAAATGGGCTATCTAACACTGAAAGAATTTTTCAAATCAAACCAGTAGTTCCTGAGATTAGCGCGTTCAAGCAAACAAACAAACTCTTCAGCTTTATATATTAGTATAAGATAATGTCGTTAGCCAAGCACAGTCCACTGCTGGACGTAGGCCTCCCCAAGTCTCCACCATTCATCCCAGTCCCCCTTCCTCATCCAATGCCTACCGGCGACCTTGCGCAGGTCGTCGGTGCTGACCTTCTGTCAGGTCGAAATCGAGGTGATCAGGAAACGGGCAACCGTCTCCATGATAGCCGCCTAGTCTCAAGAGCTAGACGATGCGGCCTATGGCGGCTGGACGGTGGACGCTGGACGGTGGACGCAATCAGGCCACAGCTGACGGAATGGGTCAACCGCACCAGCGGCACCCTGACCTTCAGGACAACGCAGATACTTACCGGACACGGATGTTTCGATAAGTATCTGTATCGCATTGTGGGCTTCTCCGGACTGTCGCCAGTGCGGCGCGCCCGACACGGCGTTACATACGCTAGTCGAGTGCGCCGCATGGCCGCCGCAGCGTTTCGAACTTGAGACGCACGTAGGTCCGGTCGACTCGCTCTACGGCTTGGTCAAGGCCATGTTGCAGAGCAGCGACAACTCGGGGGCTGCGGTTACTTTTTGTGAGGCAGTAATGTCATTCAAGGAGGCCGCAGAACGCGATAGGGAGAGGAGTCCGGCAGCGCGTGACATTAATGCGTCTTCTCGAGGTCGCCGGCCTTCAGCTGGCACCCGGAGACGCAGGTACGTGCACTACTTCCCACCCTGAGTTAGGTTCCGTTTACCGCGGTGGGGCCTTTAGCTTGCTAGGAGAGCAAAGGATTCATCTGCCCCCCGCAATACGAAGTGGAGTGTGTTCTCCCAGGGCACACTCCAGGCACTTTATTGCGCTGGATAGACTGTTGCGTAACTATGTTCTATATCTCAGTCTTTCCATCACAAACAAAAGCGCAGGGTCGACAGGGAGGAGGGGGTTTTTAGTGGGTATTGAGGTTGCTCGCTCGTGTAGCATCGCTCGGAGTCTCCACACTACTCTGTGTCGTCGATCGCGGACGGAGCGCTGCTAAGAGCATACTTTTGCTGCAGTGTTATCGCCCCCGACCGACGCGTGCCGTTCCCCTAGCATCGGCCCAGATTGTGCGTAAATCGGTAAAGCATTTTCCCTCGCCTCAAAAAAAAAAGATCGTCGATTCGTCGATGCATCGGGCTGGAGCCGCTGGAGGGCGTCCAACACTACGTTTACCGAGACGCGGACTCCACTCCAGAACTCGTTTGCTCCATCGGTCTTGCGACAGACATAACGGTTACTGCCACTTCAATTTGCTAATTTTGCGAGCTATGTCGGTTACCTTGGTTCTCTTACGGATATACTCATTTCTATTTTTTTCTATAAGAGAAACACCCAACATAGCTTTCTCCATACCCCGTTGAGTGACTAGAAATGTTGACTAGTTGTGCCGTATAGTGTCTACGTCTCGGCTTCGTAGGTCAGCACAAGGTCAGGTCAAATTTCTACAAATGATAAGATAAACGAATTAACAGTTAAATATAGAACGGGTCATAAATTGAATCAATTGGGTTGAAAGGAACAGAACTGGAAAGACACCGCTGTTTTCAATGAAATGATATTTTTTTATTTTATTTTATTGCAGGAGTTCTACAGATAGCCAGACAGCCCACTTAATGGAAAGCGGTTACCATCGCCTATGGACATTTGCAACACCAAAGATGCTGCAAATGCGCTGCTGCTCTTTTAAGGGAGACTGGAACCTGGTCACTAATGCCGGAACACAACTCAAGGTTGTTATGACGATATACTTTAGACCAATGGTGGTAGCCATCCAGTCGCGCGAATACCCTACCACCTGGCTGTGGGTTGTTTTGCCGCCTCTTACAACAGGCCGCAGGAAATTGTATTCTTTCTCCGTTCCTGCACGGATAGTATGTAGTAAGTTTATATACACTAGCGGTCCCTGCAGCCATTCTCCTGCTTTGAAAAAATAAAAATCTAGAACGTGATTCCCGCGCCACCTACCCGGTATAATTGTATATCTTAACCATCCCGGGACCCATTCAAACACATAAAATTTCATCAAAATCCTAGAACCCGATACCAGTACCAAGTATTTTGTTTAGAATGTAATTTTTAAATTCGTAATATCTTTTGAATGGAATGTTTGATTTGAATCATTCAAAAAGTAATCTACAGGTGTTGAGTCGAATACGATATGATTTATTAAGATACGGATTAATACAAAAGTATGAATAACATGGACTGCTTTTGGTCGGCATTTGTATCTACATTTAAAATGTAAATAAGCTTTTTTTAAAAAGGTTTTTAAATACAAGCTTTTGAGATCCTTGATATCATGTAGCAGCAGAGTGCTAGCCAAGACGAGTAAAACGAGCCCAAACACGACGTTGTTACTGACTATCTTGTTTAGTAGTTTAGTACAGGAGTTCCTGTGGCTATACCTTCCGACTCCATCATCAGATCAGCTCCATGGTACCATATTATTGCATTGTCACGCGATATATACATGTTTGCAAAATTTCAGCTCAATCGGAAACCGGGAAGTTGGTGAAATTTAACTTGCAAGATTCCACCCGAACTTCATACATACATACATCCATTGCAAGTTAAATAAAAGATTGTAAAAAGTAGTTATTGTAACATAACTACAATAGTTGGACCTATGATATCGCGAACTTGTTTGTACATAATATTTTCTTAAGTTTTCGCGACTTGTACACATAATAAAACTACGTTTTAACGGTTCTAAGCGCGGTAATTTATTTGATTTTGTTATATCCGACGTTTCGGCCGCTTTTCAGTGGCCTTGGTCACGGAAGAAAAAGATGACATTTGTCTAACGTGTATTGTCAAAGTTTTTATTCAGCCTACCGCCAACTTGTTCATTTTAATTATTTAGTTTTAATTTTGTTTATGGATATTATTTACTCTATGGGAGCCTAATCTAATTTACCACCGCTTCACAACATGTTGTGGCTTGAAGAGAAGAAGCGGCGCAAGAAACTCTTCAGCAAACATGCTTAATTCTAAAAAGTTTATATAATATTAAAATGGGTGGAAGGAAAAATAAAAGAAATTATCAGTCAAGTTGGTTTGTGTTCCGTTGCACGCAGAAAGAGCTCACAGTGTCTTGAGGTCTGGCAGTTGGTTTTTGCTGGGTTTGGGTCTTAATAGTTTTGATGATCGGATCCTAAACAGGTGGTACTTGACAACCATCTTCACTATTGAAATTTCAATAGCTGCACGCATCATTCTAGGTATGAAACGATTCTCTTTCGCGAGGATTTGTGGGTTATCGAACCTGATGTAATGGTTGGGTTTATCCAGCGTGTGTTCACTGATCGCAGACTTCGTAGACCTTGTGTGTTTCATGTCAGCAATGTGTTTTTTTACCCGTGTTTTTATGCTCCTGAATAAAAACTTTGACAATACACGTTACATAAATGTGTTCTTTGTCTTCTGTGACCACGGCCACTGAAAAGCGGCCGAAACGTCGGATAAACCAAAATCAAATAAATTACCGCGCTTAAAACCGTTAAAACGTAGTTTTATTGTTTGTAGATGTTGATATGTTCTTTAATATTGTAGAACATTTTTTTGTTCTATCATCAATAGTTTCCGCAGCGCGTGCGATGAAAGACATTTTATGATTAATTTTTTACACCTTGGGTTACATTATTGAACTTTCCCTAATTTTCTAGTTATAATAAATATATAAATATATTACTTAGGGATAATGTAGCATTCTAATGGGTGGGTGTAATTACGCTCTTAGTCTCACGCTCTTCCTGCCATAAGCGCGAGGCACATGGGAGGAGTGTGGTTTTAGTGGAGTATTGAGTTTTCGAGGCTCCACACAAGCCGGCGATTTGACTCTGGTGCTCCATTCGTGGAGGTCACCTCTCGTCGCTTTGGTCTAATCCCTAGTAAAGGACCCGGCAGCAAGAATTTTTGAAATCAGTCCAGTACTTTTTGAGTTTATTCGTATGGTTTGTTGATCCAAACTAAAAGACAGAAGTGAATGGTTAGTAAGAATAAGGACAGGCCAAATATAATCCGTGAAGTTTGAATTGTTATATTTCAAAAGTGAGTTTTGTTTTGTTAATAAATACACTTTAATTTAATAAGTTTAGTTTATTTCTTAATAAAGACAAAAGAGCGTATAATACTATAAAAAGAAACATAAGTAAGTATAGAACAGTATCATAAATCTCTTGCTGTTGAAACAAGTATTTCTTTTAATGGTCAAGCATGGAATCCTCATGGCTCAGCTAAATACCAGCTCGAGACACTCGAGTCAATAGAGAAAAGAGCTAGGAAACTAATAGGCAATAACCCACTATTCGACGAGAGGCTTCAGAGCCTAAATCAGCGATGTAAATTCGCTAGTTTGTCGGTATTCTATAGGATACACTTCGGGGAGTGTGCCACGGAACTACATGAATTGGATCCTCCCTCACCATTTTACCACCGGACAAGCAGGGATTTTATCCGTGCAGGAACGGAGAAAGAATACAATTTCCTGCGGCCGGGCGGCCTGTCGTAAGAGGCGACAAAACAACCCACAGCCAGGTGGTAGGGCATTTGCCCGACTGGATGGCTACCACCCCTGCTCTAAAGTATGCCGCCATAACAACCTTAAGTTGTGTTCCGGCATTAGTGACCAGGTTCCAGTCTCCCTTAAGAGAGCAGCAGCACATTTGTAGCACCTTTGGTGTTGCAAATGTCCATAGGCGATGGTAACCGCTTTCCATCAAGTGGGCCGTCTGCCTGTCTGCTGAACTCCTGCAATAAAAAAAAAAAAAAAAAGCAGACGTACGCGCTCACGCCACCGATATGTGGTGGAAATACCAACAAAGCGGACGAAACGCTACGCTTCCACTTTTATCATACGCACCGCTGAAGAGTGGAACTCTTTACCGTCGTCTGTTTTTGCCTGAAGAATACAATCTAGGTGTCTTTAAGTCTCGTGTCAGGCGCAATTTCAGTCAAACGCGAACCTATTCATTAAATAAAAATGCCTTCTAACACTGGTCATATCTATCTAGTGAACTTTAATTATAATCAAATTCTTTATATTGTTACGAGTCGCGAGACTCGAATTAAAATGCCTCTAGAATTACTATAGAGTTTATTAGAGTTATACACGTATAACAAAGGTACAAATATTACCGAGCACAGCAAGTACAAACGTAATGCAGAAGGTCGTAATTCTAATACTTAGAGTAGAAATTTCTAGAATCAGTTTGTACTTTAAATCCGTGACACCTGGCTAATGACTGTCATAAAAGATTACAATACAACAATGGTATGTTTTCTAATCACAAATTTTAAACAGAAAGTAAACAAAAAAAGTCCAAATGCCGAAAGGTTTTTACAGGTGTGAATTTGTTTTTGTCGCCGTCTAGGTCGTAACAATATAATAATATTCAGAAACAAGTTTTTAAAATAAAACAGTAATAGAAAGTTGTTCAGAAGAGAGTTTTTCGATAATTAGATAAGCTGAGGAGTAGTCAAGCGCTTCCAAAGTGTACTTACTTTAGAGGCTCTGGTTTCGGCTTTCCACGTGTAACTAATTACATTTTCCGTCAATATTTAAACGAAGTTTATTTGAATAGAGAGCGCGCGGCTGACCACTAATCTTTCGCCGCTTACAAAAAAAAGAAAATTAATTCTTAATACAGTGAGTTTGTTATAAAATTTTCTCCGCTAAGTTACAGTTCAACGTTGGAGATTATTATACGCACGAGAGCACAAAGAAATTATATAGTCAATCCGTGAGGAAGTAAACGTTGAATATTGTTAGGTTTTCGTAATATTCCAGAAATTTTATAACTAATTTTATCATAGCAGCACATAAACTTGTCACTGCTGAGCTCGGGCCTACTATTGGGAATGGACAGTATACCCGCCACGCTTGTTCAAGGCGGTGTGGCGTAGTAGGTTAGAAATAACTATAGCTAAGTAGCTATAAGACAAATATCATATCAAGTTCGTCCGGGCCAAAAGGGGATAGGTCCACGCCTGCCAGGCCCGTGGAGCCGGTAATCCCAATTTCCCGTAGCACTGGCATGAGGCGTAAGACGGAACCCCCCCTGGGTATTCCTAGCTGGGGAGTGGCACCAGTTCTGACTGGGCGCGCTAGTGTCACCCCGATCTGGCGAATCCCACACACAGGTCGCGTATTATCCCCCTAGGCTTCTGTGCCTGTCGCGGCTAGTCATCAAACGGAATTCCCCTGCTCAAAAAAAGGGGCCAAAAACATCCTAAGCGACGCAACGGATTTTTAAACGGTTTTTGCTACCAGATAATTTCCAAGGAAACCCGTGTGATGTGGAATGTCTTTGGAATTACTAAGTTTGTTTCCGCCATAACGCCTACATTTATTATGTCTCGCCACAAATTAATAAAATGTTACTTATGAACTAAAAGAGCTTACTTGCTAAATATTATTAACTACGTATCCACACGCTACAATCGCGGCTTAGCTGCGGGGAAAACTCGTACAATATAACTAAGTTTTCTTTAATATATTACCTTATAATATTTTAGTTAGTAGTTTAATAAATTAGTATCTATAGTTTTAGGAACTACCCGGCTTCTAGGCAAGAAAACCAAAATCAGGATTTATAAAACCGCTTACCCTGAAGGAAGAGAACCAGTTGTTAGTGGCCGAGAGAAAGGTTCTTCGTAAGATTTTAGGCCTAACAAGGAGAGACTATGGTAGCTGGAGGATCTGAACCAAGTCAAAATTGGAAATCTCGTGGCTAAGCTTACGTGAAATTTATGCGTGCAGGAACCGAGAAAGAATACAATTTCCTGCGTTGGGGCGGCCCGTCGTAAGAGGCGACAAAACAACCCACAGCCACGTGGTACCTAGGGCATTTGCCCGACTGGATGGCTACCACCCCTGGTCTAAAGTATATCGCTATAACAACCTGGAACTGTGTTCCGGCATTAGTGACCAGGTTCCAGTCTCCCTTAAGAAAGCAGCAGCGCATTTATAGCATCTATGATGTTACAAATGTCCATAGGTGACGGTAATCGCTTTCCATTAAGTGAGCCGCCTGCCTGTCTGCTGCAATAAAAAAAAACGGATGGCAGGGGATTGAAGCGTGAAGAATTTAAGACAATCGCCCCAAGTACCGGCGGAGGGACAGAGTGGAGGCTGACCTGTGTGAGCTTTAAGCCCATAACTGGCAAGAAACCGCGCAGGAAAGTTGGCGTCTTCTCGTTTGGGAGGCCAAGATACATTTTAGGTCGCGGAGCCAACGCAGTTAGCTAGTTTTGGGAACCTCTGAAAGTCAGATATTAACTTTATGGGAGCTGTATACCTCTACTCAACGCAGCTGACAACAAACTACTGGCTATTTTTTTAATTGAACTTGTCTTGACTTTTTGTTAGTCCGAAGACCTCACAACTTTACCGGGGTACCTGGAGCGAGCGCCTTCGCGAAGCGAAATTCATATTTATATTCTGGAACCTGCATGCGTCCAGCCATCGCAGCGGACAACGAATTACTGGCTAGTGCTAGCGCAAATAGTTGCTCTATCTCGCTCGCACATCATCCGTCCCGCTCACACATTGTGCGATATATTGTACTAGCTGTACGACTTGTCAATATTTGTACTTAAGGCGCTACCGGCCGCTACCGTTTCCAAAATAAATCAGTTAAGATCAGCATTCGACGGTGAATATTACTCTCTGGCCATCTGAAGTATCATATAACCTCTACCTCTCGTTGCTACAACTTAGAATATGTTTTAAATTAACTGGTGGGAAAATAAAATCACCATTTGATTTTGAGGTGTTCGTGGACTGTATATTTGGTTCAATGGGAGTGGAAGGAACTTACCGGGGTGCAGCTGCTCTTGGTTCTCTTCTTCTGCTCCAGGTCAGCAACAGGTCCGAAGAGTTTTTAACTTATTTATATATTTATGTTATTGTCACTTCGCGAGACGTGCGCACAGTCTTAATTGTAATAGCGGTTTTTTTGTTTTATAACGACGGAGCGGCGGAATTTATGCGTGTGGTGCGAGCGACGCACTAAGACGGAACGGGGGTTGCATCTCTTGTCGTGCGTTTTTAATGTTATTTTTCAAATCACTTTGATGCGGCGAGAATAGGACGGGCGGGGAAGGTTTTATGATATGGCAGGTATAAAATAAATTCAAAAATGCGATAATTAATTACCATTAACCAACTAAGTATTTATTCCGGCCTTTTACTATTCCGAATTCAGGAGGCATAACAACTTTAGTGCTATTACAGTGAACGGAATAATTGAAGAAAACTTTCACGTCCATGTTACTCGTTAATTATGGATAGCAAACTGTTGTGACGCTGCTTGTTAACGCCGCGGCCGGCAATAGCTTGTACTTGGCCAATTTCATTGTTCTTAGATAATCATTAAAGCATATTTTCAATGTTCAGTTTTTCATACTAAAGATCTGCTATTTTTAATTAGTTCAAAGTTCATTTCGAAGAAGGATTGGTAGCACTTTTGTAAATGTTCATAGCGGACGATTTTTTTCTTATTGCTGGAGAATAGCCGACAAGTTGACGGCCCAACTGTGATGGAAAGTGGCTACCGTTGCCAATAGACAATTGCAACTCGTAGATGGGGCTGGAACCTGGCCACTAATGCCGGAACACAACTCCAGGTTGTTACGGCGCCATACACTAGACCAGGGGTGGTCGCCATCCAGACGGGCAAATGCCCGACCACCTCGCTGTGAGTTGTTGTAGAATACAATACAAATAAGTTAAATTTTCTTTTTTGTATTAGTTTATAAAGTCACTGTACTGTTACGAGCTACAGGTCTTGAATTAAAATAATGCCGTTGGAATTACTATAGTGTTTATTAGAACTGTACAAACACGTATAAAACCGGTACAAATAAAACTGGATGCAACCAGTTCACACTGCGTGATTCGATGCAATTCAACACGCGCAAAGTCCGTCACTATATCGCTAATCGAAAGTACTACCAACGTCTTACACCCCTCCGTTCGGGCATTGTTTTATACTAAACTGTATAATACCGAACAAAGGGGCCGCGTTATGAGTTAATCCGCCATCTGGCAAGCTTCGACGCAATGCAATAAAAAAAGGATTAGTTCGACTCTAATTACAGCCATAAAATAAGTACGATAACAATAGATGTTTGTAAAGTTTAAACACAAGGTATACAAAAGAATTCGTTTTTACAACATGCAGGTGTGTGGTCTTTGTTGGTATGTAACAGTACTCTATAAACAAAAGTATAATGATCTATATAAAATATAGTCATAGTACCTATAATTGTATAGATTTCCATAAAAACTATGGAGATACTACTATGTACTACTTTGTTTTACTAATTAAATATTACGTAAGTAGAATTAGTTTTATTAATAATTATTATAATTTATTATTGAACTAAATTTGGTCGTTTTAGTATTACGCCAAAAGGAAGGTTTGCACTGAAAATGAGCATTGTGTCGGATATAATTCCGGCACAGCAATATGGCGAGTGCAAAAATTGTTTGCTAAAAATACGGTGTACAAATTCTCAAAATATGCTCTGTGTATAATAATGTATAAGGAATGTAATTACGTCGCTATCTCTGTCTTCAATTTAGGTTTTTCTTTCTTTCTATATAAATGTAATTACCGGCTCTCTAGCTAATACTCTTAGTTGATTTGTAGTAGGTAATTGTATTTCTGTGTAAGTTGTTTAGTTTCCAATTTGTTTATTTCAGCTCGTATAAAAGTAATACAAGTTTAATAATATCAGCATCGCCTCCACGAAATGACGGATCACGTGAGCCCAAATTAAAAACCTTACAATATAAAGCAGCTTCGAGTGGTAAAACATCAGGCGTATGTTCCGTTTTGGGCCGATGCCTCCGCAGAATGGCTGCGGGCTTCGCAAACTTAATTTGCATCCCTTACGGCTGTTACAAATCCCAAAAGCTTTCCCGATTCAATAATGGCTTTTTGAAATAATATCCCCATGTTTTTATTACCAAATTACTTATAAAAATGAGTAGGTAGTCCATGTAAACGCTTGGATATTAATTTCTTCCTATAAATACTTCCTATAAAAACAAATAAATAAATAATTGGTACGAGAGGATCGTAGGAGATATTGTTCCAAATTTATATATATAATATTTTCTTAAGTTTTCGCGACTTGTACACATAATAAAACTACGTTTTAACGGTTTTAAGCGTGGTAATTTATTTGATTTTTGGTTTATCCGACGTTTCGGCCGCTTTTCAGTGGCCGTTAAAACCGTTAAAACGTAGTATTATTATATATATAAATTAGCATCTGCCCGCGTCTTCGTCCGCGTGGAATAGTTTAAACAAAAAGTAAGTTAAACAAACCCCTCGATTTTGAAACATTCTTCATTGATGCTCCGCTCCTATTGGTCTTAGCGTGATGATATACAGCCTTATAGCCTTCCTCGATAATGGGCTATCTAACACTGAAAGTATTTTTCGAATCACACCAGTAGGTAGTTCTCGAGATTAGCGCGTTCAAGCAAACAAACAAACTCTTAAGCTTTATATATTAGTGTTACAACTCAGGTCCCGACAAAAACAAAATCCACCTGCATATCTGAACCAAAGCACATTCATTACCCGACGGCATTTGAACAAATAACTAATAGCATTTAATCTAATTTTAACTCTTTTATGATCGTCTACTTTTGTTTACTTTGTGTTTAAAACTTGTGATTAGAAAACAGCTCATTGTTTTATTGTACTCTTTTCTGGCTGTCATAAGCCAGGTGTGCCGTCACACCTGGCTTATGACAGCCAGAAAAGAGTCCACTTAATTTTGGAAATTTGGAATTAAGTCCACTTAGAGACGGGGACATTGCATTTGTGCAGTATAAAATGATGACTCATTTAATTTGAGTCTCGCGACTCGTAATCTTACGTATAAAATTCTCGTGTCACAATGTTAGTTACCATACTCTTCTGAAACGGCTTGACCTATTCTCATGAAATTTTGTGTGCATATTGGGTAGGTCTGAGAATCGGACAACATCAATTTTTTATCCACCTAAATGTTTAGGGGTAGTCCTCCCCTAAATATATTTTTTTTTCAAATTTTAGCTAAAAAATTTTTTAATTTTTTTTATGCATTTAAAAATACATACTACCCTAAATTTTCAACTCTCTACGATCAACCCCTATTTTTTGTGAAATATCGATTGAAGCTTTTCCGGACAGGACGACGTCTGCCGGGACAGCTAGTATTAGTGTAAGATTAGGAATTGGGTACTTGATGTTCAAGTTGATTGAGATAATATTTTCTTAAGTTTTCGCGACTTGTATACATAATAAAACTACGTTTAAACGGTTTTAAGCGCAGTCATTTGTTTAATTGATTTGGTGCCTACGTCGCCATTTTATCGGCGCCACTCGCCGACGCTTGGGAGTTCATTCACACTTCCTAGACACAAAAGTCCTCTACGGTACGTGGCGGACGCTCCTTCATGCCAAATGTGTCCAAGTTATGGAATAAACTCCCGCGGTTTACCCAGAGCGCTACAATATGGGGCTCTTCAAAAAAGGCGTGAAAAGATACATAAAGTCTCAACGAAGTAGGCAACGCATCGGTTCCCTAAGTGTTGCAGATGTCCATGGGCGACGGTAGCCACCTGCCAGCAAGTGGACCCGTTTGCCAGTTTGCCTCCAAGCAAACATAAAAAGAAAAAACTTTTCCAACTCCATCTTAGTGTTTAAATTATTAAATATAATCATTCTCTCGCAGGCTTATTTCTATATACATTTGTGTGTTTATCTCTTTTTAGTGTCGCTTTTTCGCTTCGATTCAAAAGAAGTTTCACTTCGACAAAACCCAAATATATTAAGTAGGAATTCTCATAGTGATGTTGGTAAACGTGGCACGTAGCACCGTACCTTAATCCGTTTGAGGGTAATTGAATCAGCGTTAACTGATAGGATGGCTTAGCTTCCTACTGGGTTATCATTTATCGTCCACACTATTACCTTAATGACGTCATGTGGATAACGGCTATCGCTTGCATTATCTTCCTTTTATGCATACAATAAGCGTAGAAAGCTTATAAACATTTAGAAAAAAATATGTTTGTTTTTGTTGATTCTACACAGCTTTTGTAATGAAATGTTATCATGCAATTTGGTTGCTTTGTACACAACTGTACATTGTACATAACTGTACATTGTACATAAATGAACATTGTACATATATGTAGTTGTACCTTGAACATAGTATAGTCAGCTCAGAAAGTCTTTTACCACTCGAAGATCGAGAAGAAGAGAATGTTATTATGTCATACACGTCATAATGTCATCAGGACAAGGTCAATTTTTCCTGGTATATGTCAGCTGTAGTGTAAATTTCTTTAATGACGAATTGTTGTCAATGGCTGTGCATTGTATATAGTCTAACATAGTTATACATTGTACATGGTTGTACAATTCTTTTGCGCATCCTAAAGTTTAGATCGATCTCCAAGCTGAGGTTTTCACAAAGCGCTACAATATAGAGTTTTTCAAAAAAGGTATCCTCTGGTGTTGCAAATGTTCATAGGCAACAGTAACTGCTTTCCATCAGCTGGGTCTTCAGCCTGACTGCTGTACTTTCGAAATAAAATAAAGTGTGCGTCACAGGACGCCGGACAGAAGTGACAACTTAGCTTGCCTAACGCTGCCTTATGCGTGAGAGAAAGGGAAGCCAGACAGACTGGCGCCGTAACGCGTTACGTAACGTAGCGGTTTACCCTGCCATAAAAAGTTATCACTTCAAAAATAAATAAACATAGGCGTAAATTGTTCATAGCTGTGTTTTGTTAGTTAGTATAAATAGTTTATCCTACGCTCTTTATAAACTCTCAAAATTTGTAAATCGAGATACTGTATTGATTGCTTACCATAGCTATGTTGAATCTATACTAAGGTATGGAGTTATATTTTGGGGTAACTCCACAGACAAAAATCATATATTTATCGAACAAAAGAAATGTATACGTTCAATCTGCAATTTCGGTCCCAGAGAGAGTTGCAAGACTCATTTCCAATCATTCAAAATGTTAACCTTGCCCTGTCTGTATATATACGAGATTGCAATGTTCCTTAAAATAAACCCCCATCTATTTAAAATAAAACCTGTAACGGTCCCGTTTGATCAATTATTCATGTTAAATTTTTTGCTTGAAACTAGTAATTTTATCGTTATTTCGAGCCTTATAGCGACATCTGTTATTTGGCGATAATGTTTTTAGTAATAGTGCAATCGTCATTAATTTGATTGAACCAGTATATTGGTATCTTGACAATAAGAATATAGTTTGGTTTAGACGTGTTTGGATAGATGGCGTTGGTTCGCTTTGGAATAATATTTTTGTATGTCTGTCTATAGCCAGTCCTTTTTTTGAAACACTGGTTGAATATTAAAAGTAAATTCTGTTAGATTTTTGTGCGTAGAATTTGGATATTTTTGAATTGAGAACAATCCGAGGCTTGTTGGAAAGGGCTGCTGAGGAAGCGGGAGAGTCGGGTCGACGTCGTTAACGTGTCCGCTTTGGTCAGCGGAAGTCCGTGAAAATAAAAGAATTTTAATAAATTCTAGTGTGTTAAGATAGAAGAGTTGGAGATGAGAAGCTTGGATGCAGTGATTTAAAATGATTTATTGCCCGCTCGCGTAAAAATATATTAAACCGAAAATAATGATTTAAAGGTCTAAAGGTTTCCTCTAAAGAGTGCTAGTCTTCAGAGTTTGAAACCTCGCGTGTGCAGTGTCGTGAAGTGATAAATGTGAGTGTAGTGTGAAATTATTGAAGATGGTGCTGGGAGCTGAGATTTGAATTCCCGCGCTTGAGGCGGCGTGTTTCGTCGGCAGTCCTGTTTGTTCCTGTTGTCTTCGAAAGCTAAGTGGAATTTACTTTAATTAACTTGCAATGTACATTTTAGTAATTTATAAAAATTACTAAGAAATTATTTACGAAATTTTAAAACAATTCATAAACTTTTTCTCTAAGGCAAATATTTCAATTCTGTGGAAGCCGCCATGTTGGTTGATTCTTAATTATCAGTCTGAAGTGTGGTTATATTTAAAAATTGTTAAAGATGTTTTGATGTATTATATTGCAAGTTAATACTATTAATATATGGATGGCTTTCTATTTTTATGATAATAAACATTTAACACAGGTATGTGAAATATTGAAACTTATAATCACAAGGTTCCCAGACCTTGGTAGGTTACTTTGCTCGTTGGATTGATACTACAATATGGCTTTCAATGTTTAGGATATTAAACATTTAACATAAGTATGTGAAATGTTGAGACTTATAATCACAAGGTTCCCAGATCTTGGTAGGTTACTTTACCTGTTGGATTGATGCTATAATATGGCCTTGAATATGATTAGATCTTTGCTATGCGAAATATGTCTATATGTCTTATCTTAAACACAATGTTTAAGATAAGACATTTCCTTGGTTTTGTTCATTAAGTTGTTGATTGTGTGTTTAATAAAAATAAATGACAAAATGTTGTTTATGGGCTAGGGAAGTGGCTCAACCATATATATAGATGAACTGTGAGTTCAGAGTTCAAGTTTAAAGTTCATTTGTAACGAACCCCCCTTTTTGAGTCTAAAGACTATGGGATGACATACTCAAGCCGAAGCATAGAGTGAGAAATAAAATATTTATAAAGTAGAAATTAATAAAATTTATTCATAGAATAAATCTTGTAATATTGGCCATAAATCGTAATCATCTAGTAGCAGGAACCCTCGTCGTAATACCGTTAACCCTATGTTCACAAGGTAGGTTATATAAGAGTGTTGAACAGATGACAGGAAGACTCTCAGAGGTTGATGTAAAATATATATATATAATATTGTAGTAATATGTTGTAAGTGTAAAATGTTATGCATTTTATGAATTATGATAAATGTATTACTCATGACATAAGCTCATCGCCTGAGTACGCCCGTGCCTTTATTTTGCCAAAAGATATTTTAATGTAGATTCATAACAAATTATATAATTTTGTGTAGGCACCCCACCTAACCACCTCTCTTATTATTATTATGCCACCGCGTTAGCTGTCAGTAAAAGAGCTCATATCGAGATAAACGAAGAACCTCCAATTTTTTAATTAATACTTATTGAATCAATTATAAACATTATCTAAAACTAGCGTCGGTTCACAACGTACTATTGCTGGTGAGAAGAGCCGACAAGAAACTCACAGCAGTACGATCTATCCATTTAAAAGAAACTCATTTGGAGTGCCTTGTGTGTAAAATGAGTTGGAAAAGCCAAAAGACTTAAGTGAACATTTCATCTTAAAGTCACCTTTCCAAAATATCATATAAAATTGTCATTATGAGGAACGTCACCTCAAAGACCTCTCTTGATGCAGTAATAAGAGTTAATTGAAGTTTAAATAGTGATACTCTCTACATCTCATAAAATTCCCATCCCTAAATTGTCAGAGTAAGAGTTTCAGAATGTCTCTCTATGAATTATAAGTAAATTTTAAATTAAAGTTTGGCGAGAGACAACTTCACTCATATAATAGATTCCCTTGTCGAAGACAGGTTTCAGGTTCGCCGTGAAGGTTAAAATGAAGTTTAAATTAAAGTAAATTAGCGAAACCTTACATCTGTCTAACGACCCTAGCGCCCAAGAGATGAGAGTATAGCCCCGTAAAAGTAAGTTTTTTATTGAGATTCCCTTGTCAAAGACAGGTTTCAGGTTCGCCGTGAAGGTTAAAATGAAATTGAAAGTTAAAGTGAATTTGGCAAATCCTTACATCCGTCTAATGACCCTAGCACCCAGAAGATGAGAGCATAGCACCGTAAAAGTAAAGTTTAGAGTTATATTTAACATAAAATGGTGATACTCTGCATCAAAGATGTCTTCATTGGTAACAATGCTCAAATGTAGATATCTTTAATCATCCTTTCTAATTCAGTCAAGTCCACTTGGCCTAACTACATCTAAGACTCTCATGAAGTCACATATCGTAAAAGAAAACAAATTTTGATACGATTGATCCTCCTACAACACGGTAGCTTATCCCTAAAAGCAAGTGCCCACGCGCCTCTAGGCTGATCCGCGGCTTAACTGGCTCCAGACCTTCAATTACCAATTCAGTTAATCTTAATATGTGAAACCATTTTTAGTCTCGTGAATACACATATTATAAAAACAAACTAAATTTGCTTAAAAGCTGTACGCGCGATAATCCTTGATAATTGACGAAATTATCCAAGGGAACGTTGCCACAATAAACGAATGGGTCGTGAATCCATTAGTCCAAGGTTGCAGAACTCATAAAACCCGGTCCTAATCTGAATCTTCATAGAAACCTTCAATATGTGCTTTCACCCTCATCACTTCATTTTGTAATAATATTTAAATGCCTATTTTATACACATTTGGTAACAGTAGAGCTGTTTGTTTAAGAAAGTGTAATTAATCAACAGAAACCTTTAATAAAATTTAAATTGTAATCAACAACATCTCGTCACTTCATTTTGTAATCATATTTAAATGTCTATTTTATACACACTTGATAACAGTAGAACTGCTAGTTTAAGAAAATATAACTAATCAAAAGAAACCTCTAATAAAAAATTAAATTGTAATCAACAACTCTTTTGCACCAAACAAAGCCAAGTGCCAAAGTAGACTCTCTCAACAAGAAAGTATTTAAAATATTAAAAACCTATAAAATTAAATAAACTTTAATTTTTCTAAAGTCAATTAGCCCTCCCATATAGAGTGCATGAATGTTGTATAGTGTAATGTTATCATGTAATTCCATAGGATAAATACATAAATACTTAAATAAAAGATATAGTAAAACCCCAAAAGCAAACTTCAAATATGAACTAATATACTCCAGACTCCAGCTGAAACTCAAATAATTATCAATCTAGTTAGATATCGAACAAACTTAAACAAACACACCCCCTTTCTACTCATAAAATCACTAAAGTGTTGCAGCAAACCACCCTAGAATTCAATTATTCAGCTTACAGTTCCCTTAAGTCTCCATTTATAAGATTTGACAAAAGAATCCATAATTCACCCTAAAAGAAATAAAGTTTATTGTTCCAGCTCCTGAAATACAACTGCTCCTTAAGGTCCCACAAGCTTCTACACTAAACCTACAAATAATGGCTTTAATAGAAAATTATAATGAAATCATAATCCACTTCCGCTACGAATAAACTTGTATTAATAAATTTAATATATAATATTTAAACGATCATAAACAAATTGAAACCCCAATGAATAGACCCTGTAAGTTGCATTGGTAAAATAATAACTCCAGTTAAACTGACATGTTATCCACAAAAAATTAGAAATTCAATTTTTTTAAAATATAGCGCGTCAGTCACAGTTGAAATTCAGAAATTTTATTAAGTGAATATTATTTAATCAGTCCTTTAAACCACATCTTAGTTAAAAGAGTGTCTGATGAAATCCTTAATTGTTCAAAACTCACTAAAAACCTTTATATACATTCAAGATATAACATGAAGATCTGTTATGAATATCAATGAAGAAAGTATAATAAAGTAATCAAAAATAGAAAACAAGTTGCATTAAATCAACTCAGCAAAGTCCATTGGACTATTAAAAGTTCAAAATAAATTATGAAATTCAGTTAATTAAATTAAATGTTTATAAGTTTAAAATCTTTAATAAAAGGTAACAACCACCTAACAAGTCTAATATCTTTTATGTAATTAGACAACGTTGAAATACATTAATAAGAAAACAATAATTATCAAATACATATATAAATATATGTAAATACTTAAACAGTTGTTCTAAAATTCATTGATTGAAATTGGAATTCTTACACCTCTGTCACCTCACATTTGATTAGAAGTGTGTGTATATAAGTTATTTCTTACTATGTGTAAAATTTATATGAATACATAAGACAAATAATTGAATAGAGTTCTTATAAAGCTCATCCTATGTAAACAGTCTAATCTCAAACTATTTACCTTTCAAACAAACAGACATGTTAACATATAAATATCCAGATAAATATATATATATATACATACACATAAATATTGAACATTTAATACTATTTTTACAATCCTAGAAGGATTGATTCGTGTAAAAGAAAACTATTTTTTTATCTCCGCTAAGGTTATAATTCTTCATGTATTTCACTATCAAGTTCTAGTAGTTAATTTATAATGATATAATGTCTATATTCATAGATTTATGTATAGGTTTAGATTAGTTTAAATGGTTTTAGAACTCTCAGCTCTGAGGTATAAGTACTTATTCGAAAATAAAGATTTTGGTTAAATATTAATAAGTTATTAGTTCACACTAGAAAACGGCTGTATCAATTTTTATAAGAACAACACAAAATTTATACAGATAGAAAATAAATTAACCTATGGATGGTTTTCAAGTTAATATTTGCAAGCAAAAATTAAATAAGAATATTAAAGAACAGACACACAAAGACAAAATCCAACTAACCATCTGAAAGAAAGAGATTTATTAGCTGAAATAAAAGTATTAAAATACACATTCGCATAGCAAAGATCTAATCATATTCAAGGCCATATTATAGCATCAATCCAACAGGTAAAGTAACCTACCAAGATCTGGGAACCTTGTGATTATAAGTCTCAACATTTCACATACTTATGTTAAATGTTTAATATCCTAAACATTGAAAGCCATATTGTAGTATCAATCCAACGAGCAAAGTAACCTACCAAGGTCTGGGAACCTTGTGATTATAAGTTTCAATATTTCACATACCTGTGTTAAATGTTTATTATCATAAAAATAGAAAGCCATCCATATATTAATAGTATTAACTTGCAATATAATACATCAAAACATCTTTAACAATTTTTAAATATAACCACACTTCAGACTGACAATTAAGAATCAACCAACATGGCGGCTTCCACAGAATTGAAATATTTGCCTTAGAGAAAAAGTTTATGAATTGTTTTAAAATTTCGTAAATAATTTCTTAGTAATTTTTATAAATTACTAAAATGTACATTGCAAGTTAATTAAAGTAAATTCCACTTAGCTTTCGAAGACAACAGGAACAAACAGGACTGCCGACGAAACACGCCGCCTCAAGCGCGGGAATTCAAATTTCAGCTCCCAGCACCATCTTCAATAATTTCACACTACACTCACATTTATCACTTCACGACACTGCACACGCGAGGTTTCAAACTCTGAAGGCTAGCACTCTTTAGAGGAAACCTTTAGACCTTTAAATCATTATTTTCGGTTTAATATATTTTTACGCGAGCGGGCAATAAATCATTTTAAATCACTGCATCCAAGCTTCTCATCTCCAACTCTTCTATCTTAACACACTAGAATTTATTAAAATTCTTTTATTTTCACGGACTTCCGCTGACCAAAGCGGACACGTTAACGACGTCGACCCGACTGTCTCGCTTCCTCAGCAGCCCTTTCCAACAAGCCTCGGATTGTTCTCAATTCAAAAATATCCAAATTCTACGCACAAAAATCTAACAGAATTTACTTTTAATATTCAACCAGTGTTTCAAAAAAAGGACTGGCTATAGACAGACATACAAAAATATTATTCCAAAGCGAACCAACGCCATCTATCCAAACACGTCTAAACCAAACTATATTCTTATTGTCAAGATACCAATATACTGGTTCAATCAAATTAATGACGATTGCACTATTACTAAAAACATTATCGCCAAATAACAGATGTCGCTATAAGGCTCGAAATAACGATAAAATTACTAGTTTCAAGCAAAAAATTTAACATGAATAATTGATCAAACGGGACCGTTACACCACCCCGAAATTTATTTGGAGTTTACGGATAAATAAAATTCTAACTCACGGTCTGATCAATTAACCATTCTTTATTCACAATTCAAAATTATAATTATACACATACATGTAATTTTTTTTTTTTTTTAAAAGCGGCCTCCCTTCACCCCACCAACCATATATATGTATTCAAACTCGTGTAAATAAAATAACAAAAGATAGGGTCTAAACGCGCAACGGTCCTCCTCGCCAACTAAATATCGAACCTCATTAAAATAACAAATCATAGAAGTTTAAACACACAACGATTCACCCCGCTGGAGAACAAAACAAAATTTAATTCAATTAAATTTCATTGTAAGGTCAATGAACTTTAAACTTGAACTCTGAACTCACAGTTCATCTATATATATGGTTGAGCCACTTCCCTAGCCCATAAACAACATTTTGTCATTTATTTTTATTAAACACACAATCAACAACTTAATGAACAAAACCAAGGAAATGTCTTATCTTAAACATTGTGTTTTCTTTTAAACACTTAAATATTCAACTAACTAAACAATAAAAGTAACGATCTTTAAAATTTTTTTTTTTTTTTTTTTAAACTGTAAATAACATTTAAAATATGTCACATACAGACAACATATTTACCATTAATAAATCATGAAAAGAATCATATGGCAAGTACAACACAATGTTCATTATAAAAGCTACCTAAATATAGCTATTTAACCAAGTCATAGCATACATAATATTATCTATAATATTTACTTAAATGAATAGTATTGTAATTTCCTTTAATTATACCCTTGCCCTCATCATACAAAGTATAGACATTTGGAAACGGAACAGCCGCCACTATATACGGCCCTTCATATAGCAATTCAAACTTCTTTGTTATTTTCTTTAAAGCAATAGATTTATTACACTTCCTAACTTTAACAAGGTCACCAATCTGATAAGTAATTAACTTATGGGTCTTGTCAAATTTAACCTGACGTTTCAAACTATTTTTCTTTAAATTTTCCCGAGCTAACTCCCTTACTTTAACCACATCCAACGTTACGGTCTGATTAGATAAACAAGTATCAAACGACAGTGAAGTCTTGATACCATATAAAATTTCATTGGGAGTAAAACCAGTACTTTCATGAAAAGTATTATTGTAAAGTGTTTCAAGCTTTCCCACTAGCATTGACCATCTTTTATGATCTGAATTACAATAAGTTCTAAATAACCTACCCAACTCTTTATTCACCCTTTCTGTAGTATTTGGACGTGGGTTTCTAACCGTGGTATATAATGGCCTAATACCCATGTCTTGTAAAGTCTTCCTCCAACCATTACAAGCAAATTGACTTCCATTATCAGTCATAATAATTTTTGGTTTAATAATTTTAACGAAATGCTTTAACTTTGCAACCACAGCACGAGAAGATGCCCTGACCAGACTATATAATTGTATGAATTTACTAAACGAATCTTGAAACACTAAAATAAATGTCACCCCCAACTGCCCTCTAGGTAATGGTCCAAAAAGATCACACATAACAAGATCCCCAATTTGATTAGTAACAATAGACTGACACCTTCCCACATATTTAAAATTATTACTTTTCGAAACTTGGCAAATGTGACACCGCCTCAAAACTAATTTAACATTCCTATTCATTTTTAACCAATAAAATCTGTCTTTTAAATATTTCAACGTCTTAAACACCCCCTGGTGTCCCATTTCCTCATGTACTTGTAAAATTATTTCTTCCCTCAAAGCAAGTGGTGCATAAATTACATAAATACCAGGCCTAGATTCAAAATACAATATACTATCTTTCACAATACAACGTTTTGCAATTCCATTTAGTCTACTCTGAATATTATTACCCTTAACTGGATCCAATAATGATAAAATCTCCTGGATTTCACCATCATTCGACTGCCAGTGAACAATATTTGATAATTTCTGCATTAAAATCTTATTTTTAGATGTTTCCATATAATGAATTTCAGGGCAATAAATTTTATTTTCCTGGACAACAGTCGTATTGGGTGGAAATCTAGACAATACATCCACAGCTACATTGTCCCTGCCATAAACATGTTCAACTTGGTAATTAAACTGTTCTAAATATAAAATCCAACGAGTTAAACGATTATTATATAACTTCCAAGTTTTTACAAACATCAGGGCCTTATGATCAGTCCTAATTATTACTCTAGCTCCCCTCAAATATGTCTCAAATTTCCGTAAACAACAAATCACGGCCCAGAATTCAGTTTCAGTAGTAGTCCAACGTAATTCTGCTCCCCTAAGAGGCCTACTATAAAATCCCAAAATTAACATTTCCCCTTCATCATCTAATTGAAATAAAACTCCAGCGACACCAATCCCTGAACTATCTGTTTGTAAATAAAATGGTTTCGACATATCAGGGTGATGAAGCATAATTGTATTAATAAATCTCTGCTTCAACTCCTCAAACGCTTTCTGTGCCCCTGATTCCCATGACCATCTACGACTCTTACTTAACAACTTACATAAGGGCTCAATCACGTCAGCGTTTCCTGGTATAAACCGACGATAATAATTACATAAACCAAGAAAAGCTCTCAAATGCTTTATCTTCTTAGGTACAGGGAATTTCTGTATAGACTCTATTTTCTCCGGATCAGTCCTAATACCAGAAGTGGAAATAATATGACCTAACATTTTAACTTCTTTACATATGAATTTACATTTCTTAATGTTACAAGTAAGACCAGCATCTTGCAATTTCTTTAATATTATACTCAAATGTTCTAAATGATTAGTCAAGGTACCACAAGTTAAAATTGCTAAATCGTCTAAATAATTTACACAAAACTGTCTAACCTCTGAGCCCAATAGAATATCCATAGCCCGACTGAAACTGCCCACTGAAGTCTTTAAACCTTGTGGAAGTACATTATACATGTATGACTTTCCATTAAAGGTAAACCCAGTATATTTCCTACTTTCTTTAGAAATAGGTATTTGAAAATAGGCATTATTCAAATCAACCACACTAATATATGACACCCCATGAAAGGCATTTAGTACATCTATTTGCATAGGTGGTGCTTCAGACTCCGCTACCATGAACTTATTTATCTCCCGCGCATCTAACAATACACGTAAAGACCCGTCGGGTTTAATTGCAAACGTTAATGGACTACTATATGGAGTGGAACCCCGTGAAATAATGCCCATTTCAACCATCTCTGCTAATTTCTCCTCCATCTTTTGACGGTAAGCATAAGGTACAGGATATGACCTTCTTATAAATGGTGTACTATCTGACATCTTAATCTCATGTTCATAACAATTTGCACGACCCAAAACATTAGAAAATATACTTCGAAACCTTCCCAAAACTTGTTTTAATTGACCTAAGTGTACGTCCGATAGCTCTATCCCCGTTTTAATTTCCTTTAGCTTTTCTTGGAAGTCTGAATCATCAACATCTCGAGTAGATATCTCTGATATTCCACTCTCAAGGATTATCTTCCTAAAAGGCAAAACTACATCATGTTCATTAATCTTTAAACATAACCCCATTTCAGAACCTTGTAATTTAATTGTGGCTTGAACCAATGATAACCAATCAAAGCCTAGAATCACAGATTGCAATAAATTTGGTACAATTAAAAAGCTAATATCAATAATGCTATCTCCCAAGTGAACTGGTAACAATACCATTTGTTGAATCTTAGTACTTTTCTGACCTACTGGACCCCTAATTTGGATTGGCCTGATGGGCAATAAATCAATTTTACTACATTCTTTCGATATTAACTCCCAAAAGGTGCTGGAAATACATATAATGTCACTTCCCGTGTCTACCAAACAATTCACTTCCTTCCCAAAGATTTTAACAGTAATTATAGATTTCACTAGCTCAAATTTATCTGGTAAATAAGCATCTTCTTCCTCAAACAAGGAAGATACACACCCGCTTGTTATAACTGAATTAGAATTTACATCCTGCAAATGTAATTTTAAAATATTAGTAAATGTTCCCCCCAAAGCTTCATTAATATAACCTAGCCCTGACTTATCTAATGAGGACTGACCTTTGGCTATAATAGGTGTAAGTATACCAGCATTACAATTGCCTAAAGACTGACCAGGTTTCCACCCATTCGACATCATAATTCTTAACCCTATTAACAACTTATCAGTCCCTCCTATAGTTGATGGGTCGGGCACACTCCCACCAACATCACTTAGTTTAAATTATAGTCATAATCTTCATGAGGTATAGTTAAGTCTTCTATGATATTAACATTAGCACTGTCCACTGGAGGTACTTGAACTGGCTTCAAAGCTTGTTTCTTGAATTGCCAACTGGTCTTCGCCTTGTTATTACTGTTATTATTTTGTTCATGTAATGATGAAGGTATCCGCAGTGTAGTATTCAGCACTTCACCCCTGTTAACATTATCTAGCTTCCTTAGGAATTCCGACGCTTCAATAATAGTTTTGTTCTGACTCGTGGTCCATGCATATTGTACATCTTTAGGGAAATGATGTATGATATCATTTATGAGTTGTGTCTCTTGGATCGGGTAAGTGAGCATCTTCGCTTGTCCACATAAAGTAATAAAATAATTCAGCATACTAGTTCCAGATCGATTCCATGTGCCATGCACTATTTTCTTACGAAGCTCTCCTTGCTCAGCTTCACCCCAGTATGTTTCTAGGAAATCTCGTTTAAAATCCTCAAAATTGGTCCAGCGTTCTCGGTATACACGAGCCCAACTCCTGGAACCACCATCCAAACATTCTATAATGAGATCAATCTCATTGTTAAATCCCGCTGGCATTCTCTTCAAATAGGCACATAAATCTTCTATGAAGGTAACTGGATGTTGTTTTTGTGATGGAAATTTCGGCTTCTCCAAATTATTAATTGGCATAGTAGGATAATACGCCATTGGCATATGTCTTTCAACAGTATCTGTTTGTGAACAGCATGTCTTCATAGTATTTGATTGTGTAATGTTGGTCTCAACTGGTCTAAACCCCGTTGATCCGCCAGCCACAGGCTCAAAATTCTCCACAACTCCCCGAGAGTTGACTCTCCCAGAAGCCAATGTCATATCACTATCCATTTGATCTAATCTCAAGGCCACAGGCCTCTGCGAACCGGCCTCCCCATTATTTGATGTCAAACTGTTTTCTAATTGATTAATCCTTGTAAGCAAAGGGTTCAATGTCTGATCCAACATCCTCTTCATAATCCTTAAAAATCTCGGGTTTTCTCCTTGAGTAGTAGTCATAGGCCTGGTACTCTCCGCACCCCTCGCAGCACTCCTCTTTTCTCTTCTTGTAGTCATTCCAGGTTTCTGAACTTCCTTTGGCATTTTTTCTTTACTTAATAAACTTCTGCAAATTATTCAATATTTATTCTCCAAATATAATGGCAGCAAGATATTAATAACTCTTCAGCATCAAATGATATGCACTAATCTTCAATTAATATTAATAGAATAGCTCCTTTGCTTATATGAGAGCGCTTCTGCTCTTTTGCTTTTGTAGCAATTATATAATATCTCTTGATTTATTATAATTAGCAGTGAACTAGCACTGTTACATCTCTTGGTTCATCCTGAAATATTAGAATTCCATTTTTCAATTATTTCATTCAAATAATTACACAGCGCTAGCAAGCTATAAGTAATCATAAACTATATAAATTATGTATATAATATAATTTAAATAATTAAAATATTAAATTTTATTTCTAAGTTCGTGCCTCATAACAACATCTGACTTCAGCATAGTAGATAATTATTAACCTAACTCCCATCTATAACACAAGGCTGACTAACAATCAATTAACTTCCTCAACTCTATTATGAAAATAAAATTTAATAAAGTCCTCAATAAAGTTTCAAAAAAAAATATTAATGATTAATATTTCATTTAATTGAAAATATGCACCCCATAAAATTAAATATGTCTCGCTATATAAATAATCAACAAGACCAAGAATATCAACAAAGTTATTGTGGCGCCCCCATCGGTAAAGTGTTGAACTAATCCGAATGTGAAAAATAAAATTTTCGAAGTCACTTGCAACACCCGTAGTGACAAAAGGATAAACTAATTGCAACGCTAGAGTTGAAATTCAAAGTCACTGCAGCGCCCATAGTGACAAGGTGACAAACTAATTTGAACGCAAGTACAAAAAAAAATACCAACATCACCATGGCGCCCTCCAACGGCAAGATGACGTATTAATACGAAATTTAAATTTCCAAAACCACCGCAGCGCTCCCTAACGGCAAGATGACGAACTAATTCGGAATTCACTGCAGCGCTCCCTGACGGCAAGAAATTGAACTAATTTAAGTTAAATATTTTAAACTGAATCGTCCCTGTGGCGCCCCGTAACGGAAAACTGACAAACTAAATTAGACACATAATTGAAATTCGCAACACCACAGTGGCGCCCCCCAACGGTAAACCTGTGGACTAATCTGAACATGAAAGTTAAAATTTTCTTTCACAATCTCAAAATCATTTACCTATAAAATCAGACTGTTAATTATTACACCAACCACCGATCACCCCCTGTCATCCCCGAAATAAACTACAGCCCCTCTATAACCTTTGAAACCTTGCTCCGCCTCACAAGCAACAAATTGTGTATCTTTCAGATACACAAGAATAAGATAACTCAGCCCAAAACAGCAGGACTTGTTCACCATCATCAAACCAGACACCTTGGATGCAAACCCCAATTGCTCCCTTCGAACCTGAACGAAATGTACTAAATAAGACACATCATGCTGGAATCTTGGGAACACGCAGCGAATCGTAACGTTCCAGGATTCGATTCTACTGTCCTAGAATCACTCTACATCACGCCCAGAAGACCAGGTCCTGAAATCCTGGGATCGCGACACCAAATTGTAACGAACCCCCCTTTTTGAGTCTAAAGACTATGGGATGACATACTCAAGCCGAAGCATAGAGTGAGAAATAAAATATTTATAAAGTAGAAATTAATAAAATTTATTCATAGAATAAATCTTGTAATATTGGCCATAAATCGTAATCATCTAGTAGCAGGAACCCTCGTCGTAATACCGTTAACCCTATGTTCACAAGGTAGGTTATATAAGAGTGTTGAACAGATGACAGGAAGACTCTCAGAGGTTGATGTAAAATATATATATATAATATTGTAGTAATATGTTGTAAGTGTAAAATGTTATGCATTTTATGAATTATGATAAATGTATTACTCATGACATAAGCTCATCGCCTGAGTACGCCCGTGCCTTTATTTTGCCAAAAGATATTTTAATGTAGATTCATAACAAATTATATAATTTTGTGTAGGCACCCCACCTAACCACCTCTCTTATTATTATTATGCCACCGCGTTAGCTGTCAGTAAAAGAGCTCATATCGAGATAAACGAAGAACCTCCAATTTTTTAATTAATACTTATTGAATCAATTATAAACATTATCTAAAACTAGCGTCGGTTCACAACGTACTATTGCTGGTGAGAAGAGCCGACAAGAAACTCACAGCAGTACGATCTATCCATTTAAAAGAAACTCATTTGGAGTGCCTTGTGTGTAAAATGAGTTGGAAAAGCCAAAAGACTTAAGTGAACATTTCATCTTAAAGTCACCTTTCCAAAATATCATATAAAATTGTCATTATGAGGAACGTCACCTCAAAGACCTCTCTTGATGCAGTAATAAGAGTTAATTGAAGTTTAAATAGTGATACTCTCTACATCTCATAAAATTCCCATCCCTAAATTGTCAGAGTAAGAGTTTCAGAATGTCTCTCTATGAATTATAAGTAAATTTTAAATTAAAGTTTGGCGAGAGACAACTTCACTCATATAATAGATTCCCTTGTCGAAGACAGGTTTCAGGTTCGCCGTGAAGGTTAAAATGAAGTTTAAATTAAAGTAAATTAGCGAAACCTTACATCTGTCTAACGACCCTAGCGCCCAAGAGATGAGAGTATAGCCCCGTAAAAGTAAGTTTTTTATTGAGATTCCCTTGTCAAAGACAGGTTTCAGGTTCGCCGTGAAGGTTAAAATGAAATTGAAAGTTAAAGTGAATTTGGCAAATCCTTACATCCGTCTAATGACCCTAGCACCCAGAAGATGAGAGCATAGCACCGTAAAAGTAAAGTTTAGAGTTATATTTAACATAAAATGGTGATACTCTGCATCAAAGATGTCTTCATTGGTAACAATGCTCAAATGTAGATATCTTTAATCATCCTTTCTAATTCAGTCAAGTCCACTTGGCCTAACTACATCTAAGACTCTCATGAAGTCACATATCGTAAAAGAAAACAAATTTTGATACGATTGATCCTCCTACAACACGGTAGCTTATCCCTAAAAGCAAGTGCCCACGCGCCTCTAGGCTGATCCGCGGCTTAACTGGCTCCAGACCTTCAATTACCAATTCAGTTAATCTTAATATGTGAAACCATTTTTAGTCTCGTGAATACACATATTATAAAAACAAACTAAATTTGCTTAAAAGCTGTACGCGCGATAATCCTTGATAATTGACGAAATTATCCAAGGGAACGTTGCCACAATAAACGAATGGGTCGTGAATCCATTAGTCCAAGGTTGCAGAACTCATAAAACCCGGTCCTAATCTGAATCTTCATAGAAACCTTCAATATGTGCTTTCACCCTCATCACTTCATTTTGTAATAATATTTAAATGCCTATTTTATACACATTTGGTAACAGTAGAGCTGTTTGTTTAAGAAAGTGTAATTAATCAACAGAAACCTTTAATAAAATTTAAATTGTAATCAACAACATCTCGTCACTTCATTTTGTAATCATATTTAAATGTCTATTTTATACACACTTGATAACAGTAGAACTGCTAGTTTAAGAAAATATAACTAATCAAAAGAAACCTCTAATAAAAAATTAAATTGTAATCAACAACTCTTTTGCACCAAACAAAGCCAAGTGCCAAAGTAGACTCTCTCAACAAGAAAGTATTTAAAATATTAAAAACCTATAAAATTAAATAAACTTTAATTTTTCTAAAGTCAATTAGCCCTCCCATATAGAGTGCATGAATGTTGTATAGTGTAATGTTATCATGTAATTCCATAGGATAAATACATAAATACTTAAATAAAAGATATAGTAAAACCCCAAAAGCAAACTTCAAATATGAACTAATATACTCCAGACTCCAGCTGAAACTCAAATAATTATCAATCTAGTTAGATATCGAACAAACTTAAACAAACACACCCCCTTTCTACTCATAAAATCACTAAAGTGTTGCAGCAAACCACCCTAGAATTCAATTATTCAGCTTACAGTTCCCTTAAGTCTCCATTTATAAGATTTGACAAAAGAATCCATAATTCACCCTAAAAGAAATAAAGTTTATTGTTCCAGCTCCTGAAATACAACTGCTCCTTAAGGTCCCACAAGCTTCTACACTAAACCTACAAATAATGGCTTTAATAGAAAATTATAATGAAATCATAATCCACTTCCGCTACGAATAAACTTGTATTAATAAATTTAATATATAATATTTAAACGATCATAAACAAATTGAAACCCCAATGAATAGACCCTGTAAGTTGCATTGGTAAAATAATAACTCCAGTTAAACTGACATGTTATCCACAAAAAATTAGAAATTCAATTTTTTTAAAATATAGCGCGTCAGTCACAGTTGAAATTCAGAAATTTTATTAAGTGAATATTATTTAATCAGTCCTTTAAACCACATCTTAGTTAAAAGAGTGTCTGATGAAATCCTTAATTGTTCAAAACTCACTAAAAACCTTTATATACATTCAAGATATAACATGAAGATCTGTTATGAATATCAATGAAGAAAGTATAATAAAGTAATCAAAAATAGAAAACAAGTTGCATTAAATCAACTCAGCAAAGTCCATTGGACTATTAAAAGTTCAAAATAAATTATGAAATTCAGTTAATTAAATTAAATGTTTATAAGTTTAAAATCTTTAATAAAAGGTAACAACCACCTAACAAGTCTAATATCTTTTATGTAATTAGACAACGTTGAAATACATTAATAAGAAAACAATAATTATCAAATACATATATAAATATATGTAAATACTTAAACAGTTGTTCTAAAATTCATTGATTGAAATTGGAATTCTTACACCTCTGTCACCTCACATTTGATTAGAAGTGTGTGTATATAAGTTATTTCTTACTATGTGTAAAATTTATATGAATACATAAGACAAATAATTGAATAGAGTTCTTATAAAGCTCATCCTATGTAAACAGTCTAATCTCAAACTATTTACCTTTCAAACAAACAGACATGTTAACATATAAATATCCAGATAAATATATATATATATACATACACATAAATATTGAACATTTAATACTATTTTTACAATCCTAGAAGGATTGATTCGTGTAAAAGAAAACTATTTTTTTATCTCCGCTAAGGTTATAATTCTTCATGTATTTCACTATCAAGTTCTAGTAGTTAATTTATAATGATATAATGTCTATATTCATAGATTTATGTATAGGTTTAGATTAGTTTAAATGGTTTTAGAACTCTCAGCTCTGAGGTATAAGTACTTATTCGAAAATAAAGATTTTGGTTAAATATTAATAAGTTATTAGTTCACACTAGAAAACGGCTGTATCAATTTTTATAAGAACAACACAAAATTTATACAGATAGAAAATAAATTAACCTATGGATGGTTTTCAAGTTAATATTTGCAAGCAAAAATTAAATAAGAATATTAAAGAACAGACACACAAAGACAAAATCCAACTAACCATCTGAAAGAAAGAGATTTATTAGCTGAAATAAAAGTATTAAAATACACATTCGCATAGCAAAGATCTAATCATATTCAAGGCCATATTATAGCATCAATCCAACAGGTAAAGTAACCTACCAAGATCTGGGAACCTTGTGATTATAAGTCTCAACATTTCACATACTTATGTTAAATGTTTAATATCCTAAACATTGAAAGCCATATTGTAGTATCAATCCAACGAGCAAAGTAACCTACCAAGGTCTGGGAACCTTGTGATTATAAGTTTCAATATTTCACATACCTGTGTTAAATGTTTATTATCATAAAAATAGAAAGCCATCCATATATTAATAGTATTAACTTGCAATATAATACATCAAAACATCTTTAACAATTTTTAAATATAACCACACTTCAGACTGACAATTAAGAATCAACCAACATGGCGGCTTCCACAGAATTGAAATATTTGCCTTAGAGAAAAAGTTTATGAATTGTTTTAAAATTTCGTAAATAATTTCTTAGTAATTTTTATAAATTACTAAAATGTACATTGCAAGTTAATTAAAGTAAATTCCACTTAGCTTTCGAAGACAACAGGAACAAACAGGACTGCCGACGAAACACGCCGCCTCAAGCGCGGGAATTCAAATTTCAGCTCCCAGCACCATCTTCAATAATTTCACACTACACTCACATTTATCACTTCACGACACTGCACACGCGAGGTTTCAAACTCTGAAGGCTAGCACTCTTTAGAGGAAACCTTTAGACCTTTAAATCATTATTTTCGGTTTAATATATTTTTACGCGAGCGGGCAATAAATCATTTTAAATCACTGCATCCAAGCTTCTCATCTCCAACTCTTCTATCTTAACACACTAGAATTTATTAAAATTCTTTTATTTTCACGGACTTCCGCTGACCAAAGCGGACACGTTAACGACGTCGACCCGACTGTCTCGCTTCCTCAGCAGCCCTTTCCAACAAGCCTCGGATTGTTCTCAATTCAAAAATATCCAAATTCTACGCACAAAAATCTAACAGAATTTACTTTTAATATTCAACCAGTGTTTCAAAAAAAGGACTGGCTATAGACAGACATACAAAAATATTATTCCAAAGCGAACCAACGCCATCTATCCAAACACGTCTAAACCAAACTATATTCTTATTGTCAAGATACCAATATACTGGTTCAATCAAATTAATGACGATTGCACTATTACTAAAAACATTATCGCCAAATAACAGATGTCGCTATAAGGCTCGAAATAACGATAAAATTACTAGTTTCAAGCAAAAAATTTAACATGAATAATTGATCAAACGGGACCGTTACACAGGCACGGGCGTACTCAGGCGATGAGCTTATGTCATGAGTAATACATTTATCATAATTCATAAAATGCATAGCATTTTACACTTACAACATATTACTACAATATTATATATATATATTTTACATCAACCTCTGAGAGTCTTCCTGTCATCTGTTCAACACTCTTATATAACCTACCTTGTGAACATAGGGTTAACGGTATTACGACGAGGGTTCCTGCTACTAGATGATTACGATTTATGGCCAATATTACAAGATTTATTCTATGAATAAATTTTATTAATTTCTACTTTATAAATATTTTATTTCTCACTCTATGCTTCGGCTTGAGTATGTCATCCCATAGTCTTTAGACTCAAAAAGGGGGGTTCGTTACAATTTGGTGCCGTGACCAGGATCCACCCCGAAATTTATTTGGAGTTTACGGATAAATAAAATTCTAACTCACGGTCTGATCAATTAACCATTCTTTATTCACAATTCAAAATTATAATTATACACATACATGTATTTTTTTTTTTTTTTTTAAAAGCGGCCTCCCTTCACCCCACCAACCATATATATGTATTCAAACTCGTGTAAATAAAATAACAAAAGATAGGGTCTAAACGCGCAACGGTCCTCCTCGCCAACTAAATATCGAACCTCATTAAAATAACAAATCATAGAAGTTTAAACACACAACGATTCACCCCGCTGGAGAACAAAACAAAATTTAATTCAATTAAATTTCATTGTAAGGTCAATGAACTTTAAACTTGAACTCTGAACTCACAGTTCATCTATATATATGGTTGAGCCACTTCCCTAGCCCATAAACAACATTTTGTCATTTATTTTTATTAAACACACAATCAACAACTTAATGAACAAAACCAAGGAAATGTCTTATCTTAAACATTGTGTTTTCTTTTAAACACTTAAATATTCAACTAACTAAACAATAAAAGTAACGATCTTTAAAATTTTTTTTTTTTTTTTTTTTTTTTTTTTTTTTTTTTTTTTTTTAAACTGTAAATAACATTTAAAATATGTCACATACAGACAACATATTTACCATTAATAAATCATGAAAAGAATCATATGGCAAGTACAACACAATGTTCATTATAAAAGCTACCTAAATATAGCTATTTAACCAAGTCATAGCATACATAATATTATCTATAATATTTACTTAAATGAATAGTATTGTAATTTCCTTTAATTATACCCTTGCCCTCATCATACAAAGTATAGACATTTGGAAACGGAACAGCCGCCACTATATACGGCCCTTCATATAGCAATTCAAACTTCTTTGTTATTTTCTTTAAAGCAATAGATTTATTACACTTCCTAACTTTAACAAGGTCACCAATCTGATAAGTAATTAACTTATGGGTCTTGTCAAATTTAACCTGACGTTTCAAACTATTTTTCTTTAAATTTTCCCGAGCTAACTCCCTTACTTTAACCACATCCAACGTTACGGTCTGATTAGATAAACAAGTATCAAACGACAGTGAAGTCTTGATACCATATAAAATTTCATTGGGAGTAAAACCAGTACTTTCATGAAAAGTATTATTGTAAAGTGTTTCAAGCTTTCCCACTAGCATTGACCATCTTTTATGATCTGAATTACAATAAGTTCTAAATAACCTACCCAACTCTTTATTCACCCTTTCTGTAGTATTTGGACGTGGGTTTCTAACCGTGGTATATAATGGCCTAATACCCATGTCTTGTAAAGTCTTCCTCCAACCATTACAAGCAAATTGACTTCCATTATCAGTCATAATAATTTTTGGTTTAATAATTTTAACGAAATGCTTTAACTTTGCAACCACAGCACGAGAAGATGCCCTGACCAGACTATATAATTGTATGAATTTACTAAACGAATCTTGAAACACTAAAATAAATGTCACCCCCAACTGCCCTCTAGGTAATGGTCCAAAAAGATCACACATAACAAGATCCCCAATTTGATTAGTAACAATAGACTGACACCTTCCCACATATTTAAAATTATTACTTTTCGAAACTTGGCAAATGTGACACCGCCTCAAAACTAATTTAACATTCCTATTCATTTTTAACCAATAAAATCTGTCTTTTAAATATTTCAACGTCTTAAACACCCCCTGGTGTCCCATTTCCTCATGTACTTGTAAAATTATTTCTTCCCTCAAAGCAAGTGGTGCATAAATTACATAAATACCAGGCCTAGATTCAAAATACAATATACTATCTTTCACAATACAACGTTTTGCAATTCCATTTAGTCTACTCTGAATATTATTACCCTTAACTGGATCCAATAATGATAAAATCTCCTGGATTTCACCATCATTCGACTGCCAGTGAACAATATTTGATAATTTCTGCATTAAAATCTTATTTTTAGATGTTTCCATATAATGAATTTCAGGGCAATAAATTTTATTTTCCTGGACAACAGTCGTATTGGGTGGAAATCTAGACAATACATCCACAGCTACATTGTCTCTGCCATAAACATGTTCAACTTGGTAATTTAACTGTTCTAAATATAAAATCCAACGAGTTAAACGATTATTATATAACTTCCAAGTTTTTACAAACATCAGGGCCTTATGATCAGTCCTAATTATTACTCTAGCTCCCCTCAAATATGTCTCAAATTTCCGTAAACAACAAATCACGGCCCAGAATTCAGTTTCAGTAGTAGTCCAACGTAATTCTGCTCCCCTAAGAGGCCTACTATAAAATCCCAAAATTAACATTTCCCCTTCATCATCTAATTGAAATAAAACTCCAGCGACACCAATCCCTGAACTATCTGTTTGTAAATAAAATGGTTTCGACATATCAGGGTGATGAAGCATAATTGTATTAATAAATCTCTGCTTCAACTCCTCAAACGCTTTCTGTGCCTCTGATTCCCATGACCATCTACGACTCTTACTTAACAACTTACATAAGGGCTCAATCACGTCAGCGTATCCTGGTATAAACCGACGATAATAATTACATAAACCAAGAAAAGCTCTCAAATGCTTTATCTTCTTAGGTACAGGGAATTTCTGTATAGACTCTATTTTCTCCGGATCAGTCCTAATACCAGAAGTGGAAATAATATGACCTAACATTTTAACTTCTTTACATATGAATTTACATTTCTTAATGTTACAAGTAAGACCAGCATCTTGCAATTTCTTTAATATTATACTCAAATGTTCTAAATGATTAGTCAAGGTACCACAAGTTAAAATTGCTAAATCGTCTAAATAATTTACACAAAACTGTCTAACCTCTGAGCCCAATAGAATATCCATAGCCCGACTGAAACTGCCCACTGAAGTCTTTAAACCTTGTGGAAGTACATTATACATGTATGACTTTCCATTAAAGGTAAACCCAGTATATTTCCTACTTTCTTTAGAAATAGGTATTTGAAAATAGGCATTATTCAAATCAACCACACTAATATATGACACCCCATGAAAGGCATTTAGTACATCTATTTGCATAGGTGGTGCTTCAGACTCCGCTACCATGAACTTATTTATCTCCCGCGCATCTAACAATACACGTAAAGACCCGTCGGGTTTAATTGCAAACGTTAATGGACTACTATATGGAGTGGAACCCCGTGAAATAATGCCCATTTCAACCATCTCTGCTAATTTCTCCTCCATCTTTTGACGGTAAGCATAAGGTACAGGATATGACCTTCTTATAAATGGTGTACTATCTGACATCTTAATCTCATGTTCATAACAATTTGCACGACCCAAAACATTAGAAAATATACTTCGAAACCTTCCCAAAACTTGTTTTAATTGACCTAAGTGTACGTCCGATAGCTCTATCCCCGTTTTAATTTCCTTTAGCTTTTCTTGGAAGTCTGAATCATCAACATCTCGAGTAGATATCTCTGATATTCCACTCTCAAGGATTATCTTCCTAAAAGGCAAAACTACATCATGTTCATTAATCTTTAAACATAACCCCATTTCAGAACCTTGTAATTTAATTGTGGCTTGAACCAATGATAACCAATCAAAGCCTAGAATCACAGATTGCAATAAATTTGGTACAATTAAAAAGCTAATATCAATAATGCTATCTCCCAAGTGAACTGGTAACAATACCATTTGTTGAATCTTAGTACTTTTCTGACCTACTGGACCCCTAATTTGGATTGGCCTGATGGGCAATAAATCAATTTTACTACATTCTTTCGATATTAACTCCCAAAAGGTGCTGGAAATACATGTAATGTCACTTCCCGTGTCTACCAAACAATTCACTTCCTTCCCAAAGATTTTAACAGTAATTATAGATTTCACTAGCTCAAATTTATCTGGTAAATAAGCATCTTCTTCCTCAAACAAGGAAGATACACACCCGCTTGTTATAACTGAATTAGAATTTACATCCTGCAAATGTAATTTTAAAATATTAGTAAATGTTCCCCCCAAAGCTTCATTAATATAACCTAGCCCTGACTTATCTAATGAGGACTGACCCTTGGCTATAATAGGTGTAAGTATACCAGCATTACAATTGCCTAAAGACTGACCAGGTTTCCACCCATTCGACATCATAATTCTTAACCCTATTAACAACTTATCAGTCCCTCCTATAGTTGATGGGTCGGGCACACTCCCACCAACATCACTTAGTTTAAATTATAGTCATAATCTTCATGAGGTATAGTTAAGTCTTCTATGATATTAACATTAGCACTGTCCACTGGAGGTACTTGAACTGGCTTCAAAGCTTGTTTCTTGAATTGCCAACTGGTCTTCGCCTTGTTATTACTGTTATTATTTTGTTCATGTGATGATGAAGGTATCCGCAGTGTAGTATTCAGCACTTCACCCCTGTTAACATTATCTAGCTTCCTTAGGAATTCCGACGCTTCAATAATAGTTTTGTTCTGACTCGTGGTCCATGCATATTGTACATCTTTAGGGAAATGATGTATGATATCATTTATGAGTTGTGTCTCTTGGATCGGGTAAGTGAGCATCTTCGCTTGTCCACATAAAGTAATAAAATAATTCAGCATACTAGTTCCAGATCGATTCCATGTGCCATGCACTATTTTCTTACGAAGCTCTCCTTGCTCAGCTTCACCCCAGTATGTTTCTAGGAAATCTCGTTTAAAATCCTCAAAATTGGTCCAGCGTTCTCGGTATACACGAGCCCAACTCCTGGAACCACCATCCAAACATTCTATAATGAGATCAATCTCATTGTTAAATCCCGCTGGCATTCTCTTCAAATAGGCACATAAATCTTCTATGAAGGTAACTGGATGTTGTTTTTGTGATGGAAATTTCGGCTTCTCCAAATTATTAATTGGCATAGTAGGATAATACGCCATTGGCATATGTCTTTCAACAGTATCTGTTTGTGAACAGCATGTCTTCATAGTATTTGATTGTGTAATGTTGGTCTCAACTGGTCTAAACCCCGTTGATCCGCCAGCCACAGGCTCAAAATTCTCCACAACTCCCCGAGAGTTGACTCTCCCAGAAGCCAATGTCATATCACTATCCATTTGATCTAATCTCAAGGCCACAGGCCTCTGCGAACCGGCCTCCCCATTATTTGATGTCAAACTGTTTTCTAATTGATTAATCCTTGTAAGCAAAGGGTTCAATGTCTGATCCAACATCCTCTTCATAATCCTTAAAAATCTCGGGTTTTCTCCTTGAGTAGTAGTCATAGGCCTGGTACTCTCCGCACCCCTCGCAGCACTCCTCTTTTCTCTTCTTGTAGTCATTCCAGGTTTCTGAACTTCCTTTGGCATTTTTTTCTTTACTTAATAAACTTCTGCAAATTATTCAATATTTATTCTCCAAATATAATGGCAGCAAGATATTAATAACTCTTCAGCATCAAATGATATGCACTAATCTTCAATTAATATTAATAGAATAGCTCCTTTGCTTATATGAGAGCGCTTTTGCTCTTTTGCTTTTGTAGCAATTATATAATATCTCTTGATTTATTATAATTAGCAGTGAACTAGCACTGTTACATCTCTTGGTTCATCCTGAAATATTAGAATTCCATTTTTCAATTATTTCATTCAAATAATTACACAGCGCTAGCAAGCTATAAGTAATCATAAACTATATAAATTATGTATATAATATAATTTAAATAATTAAAATATTAAATTTTATTTCTAAGTTCGTGCCTCATAACAACATCTGACTTCAGCATAGTAGATAATTATTAACCTAACTCCCATCTATAACACAAGGTTGACTAACAATCAATTAACTTCCTCAACTCTATTATGAAAATAAAATTTAATAAAGTCCTCAATAAAGTTTCAAAAAAAATATTAATGATTAATATTTCATTTAATTGAAAATATGCACCCCATAAAATTAAATATGTCTCGCTATATAAATAATCAACAAGACCAAGAATATCAACAAAGTTATTGTGGCGCCCCCATCGGTAAAGTGTTGAACTAATCCGAATGTGAAAAATAAAATTTTCGAAGTCACTTGCAACACCCGTAGTGACAAAAGGATAAACTAATTGTAACGCTAGAGTTGAAATTCAAAGTCACTGCAGCGCCCATAGTGACAAGGTGACAAACTAATTTGAACGCAAGTACAAAAAAAAATACCAACATCACCATGGCGCCCTCCAACGGCAAGATGACGTATTAAATACGAAATTTAAATTTCCAAAACCACCGCAGCGCTCCCTAACGGCAAGATGACGAACTAATTCGGAATTCACTGCAGCGCTCCCTGACGGCAAGAAATTGAACTAATTTAAGTTAAATATTTTAAACTGAATCGTCCCTGTGGCGCCCCGTAACGGAAAACTGACAAACTAAATTAGACACATAATTGAAATTCGCAACACCACAGTGGCGCCCCCCAACGGTAAACCTGTGGACTAATCTGAACATGAAAGTTAAAATTTTCTTTCACAATCTCAAAATCATTTACCTATAAAATCAGACTGTTAATTATTACACCAACCACCGATCACCCCCTGTCATCCCCGAAATAAACTACAGCCCCTCTATAACCTTTGAAACCTTGCTCCGCCTCACAAGCAACAAATTGTGTATCTTTCAGATACACAAGAATAAGATAACTCAGCCCAAAACAGCAGGACTTGTTCACCATCATCAAACCAGACACCTTGGATGCAAACCCCAATTGCTCCCTTCGAACCTGAACGAAATGTACTAAATAAGACACATCATGCTGGAATCTTGGGAACACGCAGCGAATCGTAACGTTCCAGGATTCGATTCTACTGTCCTAGAATCACTCTACATCACGCCCAGAAGACCAGGTCCTGAAATCCTGGGATCGCGACACCAAATTGTAACGAACCCCCCTTTTTGGGTCTAAAGACTATGGGATGACATACTCAAGCCGAAGCATAGAGTGAGAAATAAAATATTTATAAAGTAGAAATTAATAAAATTTATTCATAGAATAAATCTTGTAATATTGGCCATAAATCGTAATCATCTAGTAGCAGGAACCCTCGTCGTAATACCGTTAACCCTATGTTCACAAGGTAGGTTATATAAGAGTGTTGAACAGATGACAGGAAGACTCTCAGAGGTTGATGTAAAATATATATGTATAATATTGTAGTAATATGTTGTAAGTGTAAAATGCTATGCATTTTATGAATTATGATAAATGTATTACTCATGACATAAGCTCATCGCCTGAGTACGCCCGTGCCTTTATTTTGCCAAAAGATATTTTAATGTAGATTCATAACAAATTATATAATTTTGTGTAGGCACCCCACCTAACCACCTCTCTTATTATTATTATGCCACCGCGTTAGCTGTCAGTAAAAGAGCTCATATCGAGATAAACGAAGAACCTCCAATTTTTTAATTAATACTTATTGAATCAATTATAAACATTATCTAAAACTAGCGTCGGTTCACAACGTACTATTGCTGGTGAGAAGAGCCGACAAGAAACTCACAGCAGTACGATCTATCCATTTAAAAGAAACTCATTTGGAGTGCCTTGTGTGTAAAATGAGTTGGAGAAGCCAAAAGACTTAAGTGAACATTTCATCTTAAAGTCACCTTTCCAAAATATCATATAAAATTGTCATTATGAGGAACGTCACCTCAAAGACCTCTCTTGATGCAGTAATAAGAGTTAATTGAAGTTTAAATAGTGATACTCTCTACATCTCATAAAATTCCCATCCCTAAATTGTCAGAGTAAGAGTTTCAGAATGTCTCTCTATGAATTATAAGTAAATTTTAAATTAAAGTTTGGCGAGAGACAACTTCACTCATATAATAGATTCCCTTGTCGAAGACAGGTTTCAGGTTCGCCGTGAAGGTTAAAATGAAGTTTAAATTAAAGTAAATTAGCGAAACCTTACATCTGTCTAACGACCCTAGCGCCCAAGAGATGAGAGTATAGCCCCGTAAAAGTAAGTTTTTTATTGAGATTCCCTTGTCAAAGACAGGTTTCAGGTTCGCCGTGAAGGTTAAAATGAAATTGAAAGTTAAAGTGAATTTGGCAAATCCTTACATCCGTCTAATGACCCTAGCACCCAGAAGATGAGAGCATAGCACCGTAAAAGTAAAGTTTAGAGTTATATTTAACATAAAATGGTGATACTCTGCATCAAAGATGTCTTCATTGGTAACAATGCTCAAATGTAGATATCTTTAATCATCCTTTCTAATTCAGTCAAGTCCACTTGGCCTAACTACATCTAAGACTCTCATGAAGTCACATATCGTAAAAGAAAACAAATTTTGATACGATTGATCCTCCTACAACACGGTAGCTTATCCCTAAAAGCAAGTGCCCACGCGCCTCTAGGCTGATCCGCGGCTTAACTGGCTCCAGACCTTCAGTTACCAATTCAGTTAATCTTAATATGTGAAACCATTTTTAGTCTCGTGAATACACATATTATAAAAACAAACTAAATTTGCTTAAAAGCTGTACGCGCGATAATCCTTGATAATTGACGAAATTATCCAAGGGAACGTTGCCACAATAAACGAATGGGTCGTGAATCCATTAGTCCAAGGTTGCAGAGCTCATAAAACCCGGTCCTAATCTGAATCTTCATAGAAACCTTCAATATGTGCTTTCACCCTCATCACTTCATTTTGTAATAATATTTAAATGCCTATTTTATACACATTTGGTAACAGTAGAGCTGTTTGTTTAAGAAAGTGTAATTAATCAACAGAAACCTTTAATAAAATTTAAATTGTAATCAACAACATCTCGTCACTTCATTTTGTAATCATATTTAAATGTCTATTTTATACACACTTGATAACAGTAGAACTGCTAGTTTAAGAAAATATGACTAATCAAAAGAAACCTCTAATAAAAAATTAAATTGTAATCAACAACTCTTTTGCACCAAACAAAGCCAAGTGCCAAAGTAGACTCTCTCAACAAGAAAGTATTTAAAATATTAAAAACCTATAAAATTAAATAAACTTTAATTTTTCTAAAGTCAATTAGCCCTCCCATATAGAGTGCATGATTGTTGTATAGTGTAATGTTATCATGTAATTCCATAGGATAAATACATAAATACTTAAATAAAAGATATAGTAAAACCCCAAAAGCAAACTTCAAATATGAACTAATATACTCCAGACTCCAGCTGAAACTCAAATAATTATCAATCTAGTTAGATATCGAACAAACTTAAACAAACACACCCCCTTTCTACTCATAAAATCACTAAAGTATTGCAGCAAACCACCCTAGAATTCAATTATTCAGCTTACAGTTCCCTTAAGTCTCCATTTATAAGATTTGACAAAAGAATCCATAATTCACCCTAAAAGAAATAAAGTTTATTGTTCCAGCTCCTGAAATACAACTGCTCCTTAAGGTCCCACAAGCTTCTACACTAAACCTACAAATAATGGCTTTAATAGAAAATTATAATGAAATCATAATCCACTTCCGCTACAAATAAACTTGTATTAATAAATTTAATATATAATATTTAAACGATCATAAACAAATTGAAACCCCAATGAATAGACCCTATAAGTTGCATTGGTAAAATAATAACTCCAGTTAAACTGACATGTTATCCACAAAAAATTAGAAATTCAATTTTTTTAAAATATAGCGCGTCAGTCACAGTTGAAATTCAGAAATTTTATTAAGTGAATATTATTTAATCAGTCCTTTAAACCACATCTTAGTTAAAAGAATGTCTGATGAAATCCTTAATTGTTCAAAACTCACTAAAAACCTTTATATACATTCAAGATATAACATGAAGATCTGTTATGAATATCAATGAAGAAAGTATAATAAAGTAATCAAAAATAGAAAACAAGTTGCATTAAATCAACTCAGCAAAGTCCATTGGACTATTAAAAGTTCAAAATAAATTATGAAATTCAGTTAATTAAATTAAATGTTTATAAGTTTAAAATCTTTAATAAAAGGTAACAACCACCTAACAAGTCTAATACCTTTTATGTAATTAGACAACGTTGAAATACATTAATAAGAAAACAATAATTATCAAATACATACATAAATATATGTAAATACTTAAACAGTTGTTCTAAAATTCATTGATTGAAATTGGAATTCTTACACCTCTGTCACCTCACATTTGATTAGAAGTGTGTGTATATAAGTTATTTCTTACTATGTGTAAAATTTATATGAATACATAAGACAAATAATTGAATAGAGTTCTTATAAAGCTCATCCTATGTAAACAGTCTAATCTCAAACTATTTACCTTTCAAACAAACAGACATGTTAACATATAAATATCCAGATAAATATATATATATATACATACACATAAATATTGAACATTTAATACTATTTTTACAATCCTAGAAGGATTGATTCGTGTAAAAGAAAACTATTTTTTTATCTCCGCTAAGGTTATAATTCTTCATGTATTTCACTATCAAGTTCTAGTAGTTAATTTATAATGATATAATGTCTATATTCATAGATTTATGTATAGGTTTAGATTAGTTTAAATGGTTTTAGAACTCTCAGCTCTGAGGTATAAGTACTTATTCGAAAATAAAGATTTTGGTTAAATATTAATAAGTTATTAGTTCACACTAGAAAACGGCTGTATCAATTATTATAAGAACAACACAAAATTTATACAGATAGAAAATAAATTAACCTATGGATGGTTTTCAAGTTAATATTTGCAAGCAAAAATTAAATAAGAATATTAAAGAACAGACACACAAAGACAAAATCCAACTAACCATCTGAAAGAAAGAGATTTATTAGCTGAAATAAAAGTATTAAAATACACATTCGCATAGCAAAGATCTAATCATATTCAAGGCCATATTATAGCATCAATCCAACAGGTAAAGTAACCTACCAAGATCTGGGAACCTTGTGATTATAAGTCTCAACATTTCACATACTTATGTTAAATGTTTAATATCCTAAACATTGAAAGCCATATTGTAGTATCAATCCAACGAGCAAAGTAACCTACCAAGGTCTGGGAACCTTGTGATTATAAGTTTCAATATTTCACATACCTGTGTTAAATGTTTATTATCATAAAAATAGAAAGCCATCCATATATTAATAGTATTAACTTGCAATATAATACATCAAAACATCTTTAACAATTTTTAAATATAACCACACTTCAGACTGATAATTAAGAATCAACCAACATGGCGGCTTCCACAGAATTGAAATATTTGCCTTAGAGAAAAAGTTTATGAATTGTTTTAAATATTATATATTAAATTTATTAATACAAGTTTATTTGTAGCGGAAGTGGATTATGATTTCATTATAATTTTCTATTAAAGCCATTATTTGTAGGTTTAGTGTAGAAGCTTGTGGGACCTTAAGGAGCAGTTGTATTTCAGGAGCTGGAACAATAAACTTTATTTCTTTTAGGGTGAATTATGGATTCTTTTGTCAAATCTTATAAATGGAGACTTAAGGGAACTGTAAGCTGAATAATTGAATTCTAGGGTGGTTTGCTGCAATACTTTAGTGATTTTATGAGTAGAAAGGGGGTGTGTTTGTTTAAGTTTGTTCGATATCTAACTAGATTGATAATTATTTGAGTTTCAGCTGGAGTCTGGAGTATATTAGTTCATATTTGAAGTTTGCTTTTGGGGTTTTACTATATCTTTTATTTAAGTATTTATGTATTTATCCTATGGAATTACATGATAACATTACACTATACAACAATCATGCACTCTATATGGGAGGGCTAATTGACTTTAGAAAAATTAAAGTTTATTTAATTTTATAGGTTTTTAATATTTTAAATACTTTCTTGTTGAGAGAGTCTACTTTGGCACTTGGCTTTGTTTGGTGCAAAAGAGTTGTTGATTACAATTTAATTTTTTATTAGAGGTTTCTTTTGATTAGTCATATTTTCTTAAACTAGCAGTTCTACTGTTATCAAGTGTGTATAAAATAGACATTTAAATATGATTACAAAATGAAGTGACGAGATGTTGTTGATTACAATTTAAATTTTATTAAAGGTTTCTGTTGATTAATTACACTTTCTTAAACAAACAGCTCTACTGTTACCAAATGTGTATAAAATAGGCATTTAAATATTATTACAAAATGAAGTGATGAGGGTGAAAGCACATATTGAAGGTTTCTATGAAGATTCAGATTAGGACCGGGTTTTATGAGCTCTGCAACCTTGGACTAATGGATTCACGACCCATTCGTTTATTGTGGCAACGTTCCCTTGGATAATTTCGTCAATTATCAAGGATTATCGCGCGTACAGCTTTTAAGCAAATTTAGTTTGTTTTTATAATATGTGTATTCACGAGACTAAAAATGGTTTCACATATTAAGATTAACTGAATTGGTAACTGAAGGTCTGGAGCCAGTTAAGCCGCGGATCAGCCTAGAGGCGCGTGGGCACTTGCTTTTAGGGATAAGCTACCGTGTTGTAGGAGGATCAATCGTATCAAAATTTGTTTTCTTTTACGATATGTGACTTCATGAGAGTCTTAGATGTAGTTAGGCCAAGTGGACTTGACTGAATTAGAAAGGATGATTAAAGATATCTACATTTGAGCATTGTTACCAATGAAGACATCTTTGATGCAGAGTATCACCATTTTATGTTAAATATAACTCTAAACTTTACTTTTACGGTGCTATGCTCTCATCTTCTGGGTGCTAGGGTCATTAGACGGATGTAAGGATTTGCCAAATTCACTTTAACTTTCAATTTCATTTTAACCTTCACGGCGAACCTGAAACCTGTCTTTGACAAGGGAATCTCAATAAAAAACTTACTTTTACGGGGCTATACTCTCATCTCTTGGGCGCTAGGGTCGTTAGACAGATGTAAGGTTTCGCTAATTTACTTTAATTTAAACTTCATTTTAACCTTCACGGCGAACCTGAAACCTGTCTTCGACAAGGGAATCTATTATATGAGTGAAGTTGTCTCTCGCCAAACTTTAATTTAAAATTTACTTATAATTCATAGAGAGACATTCTGAAACTCTTACTCTGACAATTTAGGGATGGGAATTTTATGAGATGTAGAGAGTATCACTATTTAAACTTCAATTAACTCTTATTACTGCATCAAGAGAGGTCTTTGAGGTGACGTTCCTCATAATGACAATTTTATATGATATTTTGGAAAGGTGACTTTAAGATGAAATGTTCACTTAAGTCTTTTGGCTTTTCCAACTCATTTTACACACAAGGCACTCCAAATGAGTTTCTTTTAAATGGATAGATCGTACTGCTGTGAGTTTCTTGTCGGCTCTTCTCACCAGCAATAGTACGTTGTGAACCGACGCTAGTTTTAGATAATGTTTATAATTGATTCAATAAGTATTAATTAAAAAATTGGAGGTTCTTCGTTTATCTCGATATGAGCTCTTTTACTGACAGCTAACGCGGTGGCATAATAATAATAAGAGAGGTGGTTAGGTGGGGTGCCTACACAAAATTATATAATTTGTTATGAATCTACATTAAAATATCTTTTGGCAAAATAAAGGCACGGGCGTACTCAGGCGATGAGCTTATGTCATGAGTAATACATTTATCATAATTCATAAAATGCATAGCATTTTACACTTACAACATATTACTACAATATTATACATATATATTTTACATCAACCTCTGAGAGTCTTCCTGTCATCTGTTCAACACTCTTATATAACCTACCTTGTGAACATAGGGTTAACGGTATTACGACGAGGGTTCCTGCTACTAGATGATTACGATTTATGGCCAATATTACAAGATTTATTCTATGAATAAATTTTATTAATTTCTACTTTATAAATATTTTATTTCTCACTCTATGCTTCGGCTTGAGTATGTCATCCCATAGTCTTTAGACCCAAAAAGGGGGGTTCGTTACAAACCGCCACGACATGAAAATTAAGAAAAAGAGAGTCAAATGTACTTTGTGTTAATAGATAATTATGATACGGCACTGTTGGATTAGAGCGTGTACGAAATGGCACCTGCAATATTTAATATACTACCAAAACCGTTAAAAACAATACCAATTAATATTTTTAAAACAAGACTAAAGAAATTATATTACACAAATCATATTATTCCACAAACGAATTCCTTAATCACAAGTTTGAAACAAATATCAATACATAATTATTAATAATAATATTTTAATTAAAGATATTAAATAATCGACAAACAGATTGAAATAATAAATTTAAAAAAAAACAGACATCTATATAATTAATAAAGGTAATAAATATTATTAATTAATAAATAAATGTAATAAATACGATTCAAGTTGGACAAAAGGTACTTAACAAAATAAATAAGAAATAACTAATTAAACAATGACTTGCACACCGGTGAAACTGGTAAAATGTACTGAACCATGTATTAATAGCAATAACATCTGTATACAACTACATTTATGCAAGAATAAATATTTCATTTCATTTCAATGCATTGTTAAATTTGGTTCTCATAATTGCTTTTCAAAAGAAGCTAAAATATTTCCCGACTGATTGTTGAACGTGCTTAGTGTTTTATAGGTTACAACGTGTCCCGAAGGTTACAAGTCTTGTTATAGTCCTTCCAATTAATTTTACTGGTGTGGATTAAAAACGCACGGTAGATTAGTTCCGCCCGATATAGCCGAGGCCTCCCTTCAATATATACTCGTATATCACCTTGATTAATGGATGCTGTGCCTAAGGTTTAACCTGAATACGAGCACACGAGGAGGACACGCGCTTTTAAGGCCTACAATATTGATCAATAAGACGATGACTAAATTTAAAAACAAATTAAAAATTAAAATAGAAAAGAATACTAATATATTTTATTATCGCCAGCGGTTTTATCGCCCATGGCGATTTTTTCAGACGACCTTTGGATGGAGTATAAGTAGGACAAAAAAAGTTGGAAGTCGCTAAACCAGCACTGGTACATTAATTTAGTTAATTAATAAATAAACATTATCATAATACTATAATACACATTATATATGTATATATTTGTATAATGTGTATTATAGTAGGTACATATACCTTCTATAATATACACATGTTATACTACTACTATAGTATACATAAATACACATATTATATTATATACATACATACGATGTGATTTCACGCAAACACAGAGCATTGGCCTAAGTTCATCCCCCCCCCCCTGCTGTCAACTCTTGTACGACAACCCTATTTGCCTATAAGTGCAGTTATACCACGCCGAATGTGTATAATATTGAAGGCCGCAAAGAAGAAGCCAATTCAGAAGATTTGCTACAAGTCACATGACTTGGTGATGAGCACGCATAGTCAGTGCAGCCCAGAGGCTCGCGGGCTAGTCTCCCTCCTATCCATACCAGCAATCCTACCACCACTGTTTGGATACGCGTTCAGTTCCTAATACAGGTCTGTCGCGTGTGACAGTAGAGGTAACTCTTTTCCAGCTTCGTTATTAAAAGAACTGTAAATATCCTACCAAAATTATGCTTGCAGAGTCTCTCCTACTTCCCATATTTGATTATGCTGACGCCTGCTATCTGGACATAACCTTAGGACATCTAAATAAACTTGAGCGACTTCACAATTTCTGTATCAGGTTCATATTTGGTTTGCGAAAATATGACCATGTTTCTGAATTGCGTATGAAGCTCAAGTGGCTTCCTGTTCGTTTTCGCCGGAATACTCACATTCTAACTCTCCTTTATAATATACTATTTAATCCTAATAGTCCTCCTTACCTTAAGGAACGTTTTGATTTCCTTCGCCTCTGCACTTCTCACAATTTGCGCTCAGACACATATCGTAGACTCCTGACACCTGCACACACTTCATCCTTTTACGATAACTCTTTTACAGTGCAGGCAGTCAAACTCTGGAATGCGTTGCCTCTTACTGTCAGAGAGGCCAAAACATTATCTACATTTCGGAACTCCCTTCGAAAGCACTATCTGTCTTTAAATAAATATATAACACATTTACTTATTTACCTATTGCAATATTATGTTAATTAATATAAAGTGCTTGTCACATATAATGTTAACAAATATATTTATCTAGATTGTTTTGTATATACGTATATATATTTATATATGTATTAAATTTATAAATTAGTGTAAGTATGTATATTTAAATTGTACAGTCCTATCTTTTTCTGCTCCACCTACATCGCCAGATTAGTTAAGAATTTCTTTTAAGCTTGGTTACCTGGAAGAGATCGCGTTTAGCGATAAGGCCGCCTGTTGTTTTGCCAAGAAGTGTTGTAATTATGCATTATTTTTTTTGGTGAGCAATAAAGTGTTATCTATCTATCTATCTATCCTTCTGTCAAACGCTATCTCCTGTTGAGGCTTCTAAAGCGATAAATTGTAACAAACAAGGAGATGTCAGCTCTCGTCCTCGTGTCCCCGTTCAATTTGAACCGCCGCTCCACGCAACACCCTTTTGCAAATTGAATTAACGCCGGCAGTTATGAAGTGGGAATTACGCGGGTTGGGCGCGTTTCCAGTATATTCTCGAAGTATTGCCAAGTAGCAGATCGAAAATTGCCGATATTTAAAAGAATTCTCGGATTTTCTTCTAAAAATTTATCAAACGCCGTGTTGGTATATCGCGGTACCTAAGTTCCTTGTAATACCATGAAATAACGTTTTGTGAAGATTTCTTGAACTCCATAAGTTATATTTTCTTAAGTTTTCGCGACTTGTATACATAATAAAACTACGTCGTCACAACGAAACGTCGGAATAACAAAAATCAAATAAATTACCGCGCTTTAATTCGTTAAACGTAGTTTTATTATCCATAATTTATTCTATGCATTTTGATACCGAAAAAAACATTAATAAAATTAAAATTACAATGAACGTGTGTTCATTGTAACCTTGAACTTAAAATTACAATGAACACACGTTCATTGTAATTTTAATTTTATTAATATAATAGTAGTATATAATGTAAATGTTTTGATTTTTATTATTCCGACGTTTCGGCCACTTTTCAGGAAGACAAAGATTTCAAGTTTCATTGAGTATTGTTAAAGTTTTATTTAGCTTATAGGTTATATATACTATATGTATACTAGTCGCAAAAAATTAAGAAAATAGTTTTAGTAATAGTCACTTAATAAATAAATGTACACAACTATTGCGTACATATAATTACGAAGACTTGATAATGGTGACTTCTAACCAACAATTCGAAAATAACCAAGGCCATTGCTAGTGTTGTTGCATACATACATACCCATTAATATATGGAGAAGTTTTGTTTGTTACTTTTTGAAAACTTTCAGAATTGTTCTATTATCACGAAATTTCCAAAAACTGCAAACATTAGGATACTCCTTATTCCAGAAGGGATACGTTCCATGGGATATAAACGTAAAGTATACGCGATAAAAGCGAGTAAAACTCTATATGTATAAAAATGATAAAAAATGAACCAGTGTTAGTTTTTGATTAAAAAAATAAATAAAAAATGTTTTATTTATTACTCAACAATAATAATATGTTGACGGATGTAGGCTAAAGGAATTATGTTTACATTAATAGTTAGAGAAGAATACTAAAAATAAAGTAACTTATAAATAAATTTCCAATTCCATTTCCAAAACATATTTAATTATTACTTCTTTATCTGGAAGAATTTGAACGTATGGCAACCCTTGTACATTAAGACTCAAAGTGAATTATTATCCACTTTAATTGCTTCCGGGTTATTTATTGGGGATTCTTTTCCTATTTGCAACCAGTATTTCCCTCTGCGCAGTTTACCGGAAAAGAAGAAATCATTCTTACCTCGATTTTTGATGGTTAATGATTTATATTTTCAATGCCCGATGCATTGAAATTGATTAAGCACATCAAGAAGTTTGACACTCCTTTTAATTATTTATTTAACTTCTTTATTTATTTATTTCTTCTTTTTTTTCTAATTTACTATGTACTCAATGTCTTTATATTTAGTATGCTGTGTTCGCACCAAGAAGGCCGGTCAGCAACCATATTATCTGTATTCTAGTTTTGTTTAAAAGCAAGCTGAGTTGGCCAGTTTGCGAATCAAAGTTGAATTGTTTCGCTTTTGAATTTAGTCATGTTATAATTTATTCGACTGATAACTATTTGATGATTGAAAAATCGGCTCTAAGAGTGATAACATAACAGGCGGGTAACACGATTCCACGCCAGTAATATTTATTGTAGAACTGAGAAAAAATTTAAAATCAGCAAGTGCGTATCTATACTATCCGTGCGCAGAAGATTTGCCGATAGCCTCATGTTGTCACGCGTCGATGGTCAGTAGGGTTCACAAAAAAGGTTACATATATTTATTATTGTATATACTTTACATAAGGATATACAATAATAGTAAGTAGTCATAGGCAAACCTGCGCGCAGTTTATATAGAGGTTCTGTTTTGCGTTGAATCTGTACTATTTTGCCTCAACATATATTTACGAGCTACAGGACTCGAATTAAAATAAATGCCATTGGCATTACTATAAAGTTTATTAGAACTGTATAAACACGTATAAAACAAGTACGAAATAAAACTGGATGCAACCAGTTCACACTGCACGATTCAATGCAATTCAACAACGAAAAGTCCGTCACTATGTCGCTAATCGAAAATACTTCACACGTCTTAATCGTATCGTAGTCGTCAATTGACTGCCCACCCCTCCGTTCGGGCATTGTATTATATCAACTATACAGTACAAAAAAATCGACTGGAGTTTCCGAGAAAAAGTTATTTGCACACCTGGTTATCTATTCCTGCGTACGGCCAACAAAGTCGAAAACAATAGGCCAAGTAAACAAAAAGAATTCAAATGCGGAAGGGGCAATATACCCGGTGTGCGGCATTTCTTTGTCGGTATGTAACAATAGGACTGCAGGTGGCCCAATTTGTAACAGTATACTAAAGTTTTTTCGTCCTTCGGCAGCCCTCGCAATTCAAAATTTCATCAAAACATCGTAAGGGGACACGTAGAAGATATCCTCTCTCTAAATTTCATACATGTAGAGCCATTAAATGTATTTCTAAATACAATTCTACAATGGCATTCAGAAAAAACGCTGTGACAAACAGATCGACATACAGACATTACAAACAAGCAAATTTTTGGGTATAGTAGCATCATAGAGTAACTTTATAATGTTGTTACAATTTGGGCCACCTGCATATGTGTAAACAAAGCACATTTATTACCCGTCGGTGTTTGAGCTAATAACATTGAAGCGCTTTTATGACCGTCTTCTTTTGTTTACTTTCTGTTTTAAATTTGTGATTGGAAAAATAACTCATTGTGTATTGTAATCTTTATGGTAATCATTGGCCAGGTGTGATTTTTAGAAATTTAGTCTACAGACATATTGCATTTGTACAGTATAAACCAATGCCCTAACGGAGGGGTGAGGCAGTCGAGCGAAAAATACAAGCGAGGTAAGACGTGTCTACTACATTCGGCACTCTATTTAGTGACGGACTTTGCGCGTGTTAATATATTTGTACCTGTGTTATACGTGTTTGTATAGTTCTAATAAATTCTATAATCATTCCAACGGCATTTTAGTTTGAGTCCTGCAACTCGTAACAATATATTTCTGTGTAAAAACGAAAGTTCGTACTTTCGCATTTATAATATTAATAGGGATGTGTAGAATACAATAAAGTCAAGTTTCCTTGATTCTACTAGATTATAATTCAACGTAAATAATAAAAACTATTGTAAATTATTAATAAATCTTTAATCTACAGTTATAATTACTCAACTGGCAACACTGGCATAAAATATCATTTGAAGTCAAATGAGTGTTCATTGTTATACCAAAATTCCTGCTTAAATAGAATTATAAAGAGTTCTTTACAGGTATCAGCGTAAACCTTGCTTGCAACATTATTTAGACAATGTAATCTTGGTATTAGAGTCAGCTTGAACGCTTGGAACAATGTTATACTTCAGCAGCTGGAACAGGTGTGTCTTTACTCCAACTTTTAACTAGTTCCTCTTTTATATCTTATTAAAACTTACTTACTTTGTAAAACAGATGGAATCCATATTTAGACGTCACCTGTGTCGTATCGATATGCTTAATGACGTTCTGCTACGTCACATTTTTAACCGACTTCCAAAAGGAGGAGGTTCTCAACTTGATCGGTATTTTTTATTTATTTATGTACACCGATTACTCTGAGATTTATGATCCGATTTACGTGATTCTTCTTTAGTGTTATGCGGAATAGTTGCGATTTAGTCCCCTAAAAATTTAACATAGTTTGGCCCAGTAGTTTTCATTTTATGATTTTATTTTTATTTATTTTCCGTTCCCGTTTTTTGGGACCTACATTGTTTCAGGCGCGCGGCACCTTTCGAAGGCCTACCCATAGCTAGACACTAAAAAGTAACAAATAAAAAAAACTTTGTTTAAAAAAACCATTCAAAAACTTAAAAGTATAAAATAACTGATTTCTAAAACTATTTTTAATTATAATATCTGATTTTTAATATACGAGTATATTATCTAAAACATCTTGAAGTCGGTGCAAATAAAAGTAAAACATAAAAATTACTATATTTGGAAAATTACTAAGCACCGACTTTAAGAGGTTTTAGATAATATATATTAAATATATGATATTATAATTAAAATAGCTTTAGAAATAAGTTATATTATACTTTTTAGTTTTTGAAGTCGGTTTTTTTAAACAAAGTTTTTTTTATATTTAAAAGGTATACCTTGTTGCCGACGACGAATTGACCAAGTAGTAAGGAATTTGACAGTTTTGATGGCTACCACTTCTAGTGAAGCGTTTTTTATTGCATGAATCTAGAAAACAGGCAGAACTGATGGAAAGTGGTTACGTGAACATATGTAACATCAAAAAGGAGTCCTGGCTACTAATGCTGAAACACAAGGTTGCTATGGCGCCATACTCTAGACTCTAGACGGAGAAAGAATACAATTTCCTGGGGCACACACACCCCACAGCCAGGTGATAGGTATTTGCCCGACTGGATGGCTGCCACCCCTGGTCTAGAGTATGCCGCCATAACAGCCTTGAGTTGTGTTCCGGCATTAGTGATCAGGTTCCAGTCTCCTTTAAGAGAGCAGCAGCGCATTTGTAGCACCCTTGGTGTTGCAAATATCCATAGGCGATGCTAACCGCTTTCCATCAAGTGGGCCGTCTGCCTGTCTGCTAAATTCATGTAATAAATAAATAATAGTTTAAAAAAAAACTAAAAAATAAGCTTTTATAGAAAATCCAACTTAAAACAGATGGTGCATGGTATCAATAGTTATAAATATTTAATGAACAGATATGAGTAGAAGGGTTATTTTGATAATATCCCGAAAAGCACCCCACGCTTTATTTACAATAAATTCATTTTTTTCACACTATTTTTAATTCAAATTTATTTTTCATTCTTTAGTTGAATTTTCTATAAAAGCGTATTTTTTAGTTTTTTTAAACTATTATTTATTTTTTATTTTTTAGTGATTTAATTCCCTTCTCCGTGGAAACTTTGAAAAAAGAATTAAATACACTCTTATGATAAAATGGAACGTTATGTAAAAATAAGCTTTTTTAAAAAGGTTTTTAAATACAAGCTTTTGAGATCCTGCATATCATGTAGCAGCAGAGTGCTAGCCAAGACAAGTAAAACGAGCCCAAACACGACGGGTCTATCTTGTTTAGTACAGGAGTTCCTATGGCCACCTTCCGACTCCATCATCAGATCAGCTCCATGGTACCATATTATTACATTGTCACGCGATATACATACATACGTGCAAAATTTCAATCGGAAACCGGGAAGTCGATTAAATTTAACTTGAAAGATTCTGTTACATACTAACATACGTATGAAGCTTATAAAAGAGTATTAATGAGGAGGGTTGAAAGAGACGTCATAAAAATAATGTCTAACTGGAAGAATGGTACAAATGTAAAGTTACACCAAGAAAGGGATGGATGGATTTGTGATGTGACAGTTGACTTATTTCAGAGTAGAGGAGTATGTATGCTATAGACATATTGGTATCGCCAAGCAACCTTTTTTGGCCACAAACTTTTATTAATTTATATCCTTTTAAAGACGGCGTGATCGCTTTTTCGCACGCACGTCCATCATTCATCTAATGTCATTATAATTAAATAAATTAAGCCACTCCGCCAGTGTTACCAGCCCTACTGTTTTAACAGTAGATTTGCTGTTTTCACATTAATGTCCCTGTTTTCTGTTTCATTCTTAATTTTTACTGTTTTTTCAACTAGCGTTCAGTGCCACCTATTACACTATGCAAATATTTTTTGATAACTACTATGTAATGAAACGTATAACGAGTATTACATACATGAAGAAATTTAATAAAAATATGTATGATTTAAAAAAGAAATGAATGAGTATGAAAATACTGAAGATGAGGCAATTGAGAATGAAAGTGGAAAATAATTTTACTTTGATTTATGTTTTTATTACATATTACTATGTTGTGATTATTAATATAACAATGTATGTGAGTCTAGTAACTAAGAAGGCGGTTATTGTTATTAATATTGCTTTAATTATATGACGAAAATATGAAATCTGCCTTTTTTTATTTTACCTACTGTTTTCTCCTGTTTTTTTTATTGGCGAGCTGTAGTTTTTTAGTTTTTTGGGGTTGGCAACACTGCACTCCGCACATGGCAAATATATTATAAGATAAATAAATTAATATAATACAAAGAATATTACACTCGCAATACCTTCAAGTATGTATTATATAAATAGTATTAGTATAATCATATAAATAACTAATAAAATACCAACTATATTAAACCAGTATGATTGATAATTTACTGAAAGCTATGCTAGTACAATGCCTAGACGCCTCCTTTCAAAAAGTCTTTCCATCAGGTGAGTCGACCATTAATGGTGCAAACTCATTACAAGAAAGGATTAAACGAGAATAGTGGACCATTTATAATAAGCACACTATAGCATGTTACAAACTTGCACAGCGCCATCTAGTTACAAACAATTAAAACAATACATCGCGCCGCCTATTTAAGTCGTAAACAAATTATAATACAATCAGGTACGTGCATGCTCTTCTTTCTACTACCCTTCAAAATTGACCCAATCTCCTTTTTTCATATTTTGAAACAGTTTGTTTATGGCTAAACCCAGCACCGCCGCAACACATATTGAGCCGCCCAAATCAGTGGGATAAGGTGAAAGAATAATAAAATGTAAGTTAATATTAAACCGATAATGTGTATTGTTATGACCTAGGCGCCGACAAAAACAAATTCACACCTGCATATCTGTAAAAACACATTTTATTACCTTTCAGCATTTAGACTTATTTTGTTAACTTATTTATTGGCATGCGTTTACTAGTTATTCTAGAGAACAGTCCATTGGTTTATTGTACTCGTTTATGGCCGTTGCGGTCGACTTATTAGCCAGGTGTTTCGGATTATGAAACGGGGATATTGCAGTTGCGTAGTATAAAACGATGACCTGATGGAGGGGGGAGGCAGTCGCGCGATAACCACGAGCGAAGCAAGACGTGAGTACTACAATCGGGAATGTAATAAGTGACGGACTTTGCGCGTTTTATGGAACTACGACCTTCTGCATTACGTTTGGACTTGTTGAGTTCGGTTATATTTTTTAGTTCTAATAAACTGTATAGTAATTCTAATAGAATTTTAATTCGAGTCTTGCGACTTGTAAAATTATTAACATTTTATTTACTTACTCCGTTGGTTCAGCGACCCAAAGTGGGTCTTGGCCTCTGAAACGAGAGCATGCCACTTTTCTCTGTCCTGCGCAGTTTCATGCCAGTTATTGGCTTGTAGCTCCGACAGGTCAGCCTCCACTCCGTCCTTCCAGTGATACTTGGGACGGTCGACCGGACGCCGTCCCAAATGTGCTTTCCTCACGCTGCGATCCTCTCCCATCCGTTGTACGTGACCGAGCCAGCGCAGGCGGTGAGCTTTTATTTCTCCTATTACGTTAGACTCGGTCATTTTATTTGTTGGTCAAACAATAATAATAAGTTTCATTAAATAATTCAATCTACGAAAACAAAACCTTATTAAAGCAATAAAGTCCATCTCTGTATTGTTTGAAAACCATTGCTTATGTTACTTTGTCCTGTTTCCCAGAAAAACGAAAAGCTAGCGAAAATACTCCTATACTCACAGAAATCAACTTGTTTTGCAAAAATAAATAGGGAGCGAGTCGACCCTGTTCCCAGAAACATGTTTGGCTAACATAGTTTTGTTTTGAAAGCGGGCTATTTTAATCAAGCGTGGTTTAGTTTGCTAGTTTGGTTTATTCATGTTGTTGGGTGTTGACATTCAAGTACTTAATAATCATATTATTATATATCATAATTTATTTATTCAATTATAACACTACTTATACTTATTTAGTTAATTTAGGTTATATTTAAATTGCTTGTTAATATTTTTAGGTTAGACTGTAATATTAATCTGATATATTTAACTACAAAATTATTGAAAAAAAAAATACGGATAGAAACAGTCTGAATTATCCGGCCTGATTTTTTCACATTTTTATTTTGACATTACTGTTAACCTCGTATACAACCTTTTCTCGCCGTTGCTGGCGAGATAAATAAAAGTGCAAATATATTTCAATTTCGACTTTAATATTTGGAAAGTTATGAAAAAATATGGCTCTATAACACGTTTGTAAAAAATTGTACTGCGTACAAACGTATTAAAATATTATAATATTGTTGAATTGAAAAATCCGGAGTTTCCTTCAAGTGTTTGAAAGACCACAGCACCCGGTACATAACTTTTTTCACTTTTTTATTTTGACATTACAAACAGCACTTAAATTTTTATTTATCTGTAGATGAGCATTGTTTCGATTTAAGAGTTTTTGGCGGGAACTGAAAGGAGATGTTGTGCTGTGCAGTTTTATTTTCTAAAAATGTGTAAAAGTACTCTAAAATGAACAATAGTTGTAGGATATTGATAGTTTTTGATAGTTAAATGTGGCCTTTTGAGTTGTCACAAGAACTCCATTGAATGGCACTAGCTGATTACCTACAGATCAGCTGTGCTACACATAGGCTTAAGAAAATGCAGAAACTATATTGTAAACTAAGATCTGGCCTAAAGACCTAGCTGCCAAGCCATAAACCTAAATAAATAATTTAGATTTAAGACGGATGTATCTCCTGTTTGTTTTGTAACATTATCGTAAAGTTTCGAATGAAATTAATATCAATTTTAATTACATACATGCATATCGTCATGCCTGGTAGGGGTAGACGAAAACGATGGATTTCCACCTGCTGCGATCCTGAGAAACACTTTTCGCTTCGTCAACTTTCATTAAATTCTTCAAACATACACGCTTATATAGAATGATTATCGCATGACCTTTCTTCAAAATATCTTCAATTTGATCATGGTGAGTACGTCGCGGTCGACCAACATCGACTCTACCACACACATTACTGCCATATATTTGTTTTGTGATTCTGCTTTCATTAATTCTCTCTACATGTCCAAACAACTTTAACATTCCTTTTTTACATTCTGTTTCAATCCATAACGTTCTCTTATCACACTGTTACTTCTCAAAGCTCTCATTTCAACTGCGTGTATGCTACTTTCATGCTTCTTCTGCCATACCCAAATTCACTGCCATACATTAGCGTTGGTACTAACACTCCTTGATGAAGAGCTAGGTGTGCCCTTACAGACATCTTTCGGTTGTTCATAAAATAGTTAAACTCTCCATTCACTTTATTAGGTACCTATTACTCTCCTTTCAATATCACTCTCATGCTTTCCATCTCTTGTAAACATGCAACCTATTTTAATTTTATACATAATATATTTAATCCTTTTACTATTTATTTAATAATCTTATACTTGGAATCAGGATGTTTATTTATCTATTTACATAATTTCTCCCATACCGTTCTATTTGAAAGGGGCTTTAGCAGTGTTTATTATCTTTTATCTATATTAATAATCAAAGACCTCTAATCTAGAGACCCTCATTATGAATCTAAATAATGAAGAATATGAGTCAAGGAGAAGGAAATGACAGGCATATACCCCGTTAACGGTAAATTGATTTGCAGGGTTACTAACAATCCAAAATATGTTACGAGGCGCGAGACTCGAATTAAAATGCCGAACTATACGAACACGTATAACACAGGTACAAATATAACCGAACACAACCAGTCCAAACGCAGAAGGTCGTAATTCAATAAAACGCGCAAAGTTCGTCACTAGGGTCCTCGATTGTAGTACACAAGTCTCGCTTCGATCGTGGTTCTCGCTCGACTCACTCCTCCCTCAATCGGGCCAATGTTTTATACTGCACAAATGCAATATGTCCGCCCGGCAACGTGGACCGAATTTCCTACAATCAGTTTTTATCTTAAAATCTGTAAGACCTGGCTAATGATCACAATACAACAATAGGCCGTATGCCAATAAGTAATCAAAAGAAGACGACCATAAAAGAATTTCAATGTTATTAGTTCAAATGCCGACGGGTAATAAATATGCTTTGTTTCAGATATGCAGGTGGAATTTGTTTTTGTAGGGACCTGAATTGTAACAATATTAACACCTAAAGATGGAGGGAGTTCTAAAATTTTAAATCATACACCAAAATTTAAAAAGTCTATGGTGTAGATTTGCATTTTAATTTCCATTTAAAATTTCTGTATTACTTAATCCTGTTAAAATGAACAACGTGTGCGAAGCCATTGCTTTTAGAAAAGAGTCAGATTCAAATGAACGTCAAGTCGTCTTTCCAAGATATTGAAAGTGACTTTCTTAATAAGCTTTTGTAAGCTATTTCTGAAATAAAATGTAAACGACAAAAAAAAAGTATTGAAGTTTTTCTCATTTGAATAAACAAAGCCAGCGAAACTAACAAGATTTAGACGGGACATTAGCCTGGATTTAATAAAGGTATATTTAATTTGAGTCGAACCGCGGCGGCCATCTTTGAATTAGCATAATCTAGAAAAAAGTGAAGGGAATAAATAGAATTAAGCAGTTTTTGACTTAATACAGTTTTATTTTAAAAAAGCGCTGCTTTAGCAACTATCGAATTTTGTTCTTTTTTTTCTTACGCCACGCTTCCACCTGCGCTAACGTAATAGCTATTCGCCGTGGTCAATTGCGTCTTATTTATAGCGTTAAAAATAACACCTTCAACGAATATCTACATATATTCTCGGTAACTGATTATAAACGGATCGATGTCATCGTAGTTACTTATAAATCGTTTAGCAAGTTATGACGTCATTTCTTTAACAATTCAAAAAGCGTATTAATTATTATTTCAATAGCGATTTCAATTGTTTCTATAATGATGTTTTAAAAGTAATATGGTAAGATGTAACCTCAGTTATTTTATATGTCGAACTATCAAAATTAATTGCAACACATACATATATACATATATTTATGAATAAAAGTTAAACTATAAACAGATACGAATGATAATTGTGAAACCTATTCATCATTTTGTGGTCTTCATGAATTGGAAAAACAACAAGGAAAATCATTGAAATATTGGTCAATGCATTGGAAAAATGACATCATTTCATACATTAATGTACGGTAGCAAAGACTAAATTAATTGTGTATAAGCACTAGCTGTTACCCGCGACTTCGTCCGCGCGGAATTTAATTTAATTTGACTTCCGGTAATTCCGACTTGCCATTATTTTTTACTAAAATAAAAGTAGCTGAATTTACTCCATATAGTATCAACTATTTACCAGTGAAAATTCCGTCAAAATCGGTCCCGCCGTTTCAGAGATTAGCCGTAACAAACAGACAGACAGACAAGAGACAAATGTTTTGAAAATTGTATTTTTGATAATAGTACCGTATATACTTTCATATGAATTTAGTAAAAAGCTGTTATTTGGCCGTTACAAACAGACACTTCAATTTTATTTATATAGAAGACTACCTTCTGCGTGAGATTTCGTACGCGTGGAATAGTTAAAAAAGAGTAAATTAAAAAACCCCCGATTTTGAAACATTTTTCATTGGTGCTCCGCTCCTGTTGGTCTTAGAGTGATGATAATAACCTATAGCCTTCCTCCATAAATGGGCTATCTAACACTGAAATAATTTTTCAAATCAGACCAGTTGTTCCTGAGTTTAGCGCGTTCATTCAAACAAACAAACACTTCAGCTTTATATATTAGTATTTAACTATAGATTAACGTCTACCTTGTTGGGAACTTAAAATATCTTTTTGCTGTTTTTGAAAAGCTCCAAATCACCTTTTCGCTGTTTACTCTGGTCTGAGTGTTACAGGAATCAGTTCCAGGGTGGCCTGTTGTAAACTTATAATGCTCTAAACAATTCGTATAGCAAAAAATATATAACTAAGTTTCCTTTGCATTTGTATCAAAGAATTTTACTACAAAGTAAATGTTACTTGAAATGCGAAATAAGCTAAATAACACGATTCACTTGACAACCATTGCAATGTTAATGCAGCCATTTTAATCTAAAAAGAACATAAAGATCGCATTGTAATCAGTTTTGTAAGAAAAAAACGGAAAAAACAAAATGGGGTATAAAATAAAATACAGCATCACTCTCGCATTAATTGGATTCATATTTCAATTATAATGTGGATAATTGGAAGCGTATACCTTTGCCAATAATTTGTTTAACTTTTGAAAGACCGGTGACGGATTAATTAGTAATGTCCTAATGCGTTACCAACTCGATTTTTTATAAAAATCGACCATTTATAAATAGATATGATCGACTTATGTATACATTTTTGCTAAAAGTACTATATCATGTAATAAATATACGCACATTTCAATGAACATATTCTTATTGGAGGACTGAAACTGAAACTGGAATTAAAATGCCGTTGGAATTATTGTAGAGTTTATTAGAACTATACGAACACTTATAATACAGGTACAAATATAACCGAACACAACAAGTCCAAACGTAATGCACAAGGTCGTAATTCAATAACACGCGTTAAGTCCGTCACTAAATAGATTACCGAATGTACATAAGTGTTGCTTTGCTCTTGGTTATCGCTCGACTGCCTCGTCCCTCCATCGGGTCACTGATTTATACTGCACAGATGCAATATGTCCGTCCGGCCGCGTGGACTGAATTTCCTAGAATCAGTTTGTACTTTAAATCCGACACACCTGACTATTAACGAGTGCAGTAAACAATGGACTGTTCTCTACAATAATGAGGAAACGCATACCAATAAATAAGTAAACAAAAGAAGTCCAAATGCCGAAAGGTAATAAAATGTGTTTTTACAGGTATGCAGGTGTGAATTAGCCATTTCATAAGCACATAATAATTGTTATATTGTTTTTCTTTAAAGCTGATTATTTTCTTCTTTCAAATCGATTTATTTATAACTAGCGGCCCCGGCAGATGTTGTCCTGCCCTGAAAAAATAAAATCTTGGACCCGATCTCAGCGCCACCTATCGGTTCCAATTGTGGATTTAAACCATCCGGTAACCCACTCAAACACACAAAAACAAAATTACCAAAATCGCTCCAGGTGATTAGGGGATTCTAGAACTCGATCTCAGCGCCACCTACCGGTTCCAACGAGATAAAAAGTATCCTATGTCCGTCTACTGGTTCTAAGCTACCTCCCCACCAATTTTCAGCCAAATCGGTACAGCCGTTCTTGAGTTATAAATAGTGTAACTAACACGACTTTCTTTTATATATATAGATTTATTTGATTGACATGTCAAATGAATGATTGATGTGAAAAGTGCATATTTGAACTTTTCAAGACAAGTAAAATATGAATAGGCCGAAAGAAGGTTTACATGGCGGTACCAGTTTGAGTAAGGTATGATGGTTGTTAAGCTGGTTTACCGACGGTGGCGCCCTCTATAGCGGTTTGCTTTAAATATGAATTTGTAAACAACAAATGCCACTCTCCGCCCGACCTCGCAAATGCAATACTTGCGCAACCTGTTCTCCGAAGATACGTGACATAATAACGAAAATTATCGTGTAATCCGTTGCTTAAGGTCACGATAAAGCGCGTGGTGACATTTTGTTAATATTGTTTTCCTCTAAATGTATCGATTTTCATTTCCGTAAATACAGTAAACGAATTCGCCTTTATTTAATCTGGTCTGTGCGCTTGGCATCGGGTCCATAATGTTTTTAACTGACTCTATTCTCCGACTTCTATTTTTCATGTCACAACAATTAAACAATGAATTATAACACCACACAAAGTCACAAACGCACTTCACAAACAAACCAAGACACAAAGAGCCTAAAGTTAATAACCTAGACAGAGAAAGGAAAAAAACAACACACATGGCACTAGAGAGGATAATACTACCGATATATATATAGGTATAGTATAGACATAAGGCCCACACTGCAAATGCACTTCCTCACAACACCAGCATGTAACAGATACACTCTACATTAGTATAAGTTTAGTATTAAAATTAGAATAAATTAATATAATAAGTTATTCGTAAGATACATACACCTCAACACAAAAATCACTGAATTAATGTCACACACAAAAACCGAAATAACTAATAAGAGTGTTTAAATTCCAAAAATTAAATCTAGAAATTCAGTTGTTAAAAAGGGTACGGAACTCGAGTCCTTAGGGATGTTAAAAAAACCAGACTCTATTGTTACGAGTTTAGCGGGACTCGAATTAAAATGCCGTTGGAATTATTATAGAGTTTATTAGAACTATACAAACACGTATAACTCAGGTACAAATATAACTGAACACGACAAATCCAAACGTAATGCAGAAGGTCGTAAGTCAATAAAACGCGCAAAGTCCGTCGCTATGGTTCCCGATTGTATACTCGTCTAGCCTTGATCGTGGTTCCCGCTCAACTGCCTCCTCTTTCCATCGTGCCCTGGTATTATACCTCACAAATACAAATTTGCCCGTATTGTTGTGACTTAATCAAAGGCCTTAAAAGAGCCTTAAAGGCCATAAAAGAGTACAATAAAACAATGGACTATTTTCTAGAATAATTAGTAAACGCATGCCAATAAATAAGTAAAAAAAGAAGACGATCACAAAAGAATTACAACTAGTTCAAATGCCGACAGGTAATAAAGTGCGTTTTTACAGATATGCAGGTGTGAATTTGTTTTAGTCGACGCCTAGGTTCTAACGCTATTAACCATCTAGACAAACAATTTTACTGAAGTTTTGTTTAATAATTTATCTTTTAAAAAAAACAATGTATAAATGAAAGTGACTTTGTTTTTATGAATATTTGTTTAATCCGATGCCGATGTGTCATGTTATGATGGACATCAATTGACGTCGACCTATCGGAATGGCCAACAAAACAACGAGTGTAGCCATTGTTGTGTAATGGGCCTCGGCGCGCGATCCCGCCGCTTTTGTTCCACTAAAATATGATATGTCTGGCAATTAGTGGCACGTGGCTATTGTTTTACATTTTTGTCAAAGAAAATACAATATATCCATAATTTAAGTATAACTCGTTTCTGCCCGCGGGTTCGGTTCGCGTTACTGTTATCCCACGGGATCCATACATTCTTTCGGGATAAAAGTAGCTTATGTTCCATTCCCGACTATAATCTATCTCTTTGCTATATTTCATACAGATCATCTTCAGCTGTTCTGGTGTGATTAGCAACAAACAACCATAAAAAATGTATACCACCAATAAGTTAATTAAAATTCAATATCGCAGAAAATATAGATCTAAGTAATTAGGTCTGTGAGACTTTTTTGTAGGAAATTAGATTTCCAACAAATTTGCTATTTGGCATTATTTTCGTAAAGTTTATTGCCTCGGAGGTAACAGTACAAATACAAGAATTTTAGGTGACAATCAACCTCAGTGATGTGTACCATCTCCCCAATATAACTTACACTTTGGCCACAACGGACACTATTGTAGATTGTTTAATTCTGAGTAAACCGTGACCAAGCCCGATGTGATAGCATAAAATGGGGTCGAGTTATAGACATTTAAAAAAATATTGATTTATCTATATTTTATATGAAAAATCTTCACGCTCAAGGAAAGTACTTAGCGTCGTCGTCAGCCATTTGCAGTCCACTGCTGGACGTAGGCCTCCCCAAGACGGCGCCACTCATCCCTGTCCTCCGATTTTCTCATCCAACGCCTACCGGCGACCTTGCACAGGTCGTCGGTCCATCAGGCTGAAGGGCGTCCTACACTACGTTTACCGAGACGCGGTCTCCACTCCAGGACTCGTCTGCTCCAACGGCCATCGGTCCTGCGGCAGACGTGAGCGGCCCACTGCCACTTCAACGTGTTAATTTTGCGAGCTATGTCGGTTACCTTGGTTAGTGTGGAAAGTAGGTACTTAATAATTAATATAAAAGCGTAACGCCGCCAGCCTTTTGGGAACGTTCCCGGTAAATGACAGTGGTTTGAGACCAATACCTTATCTTTACGCATTTTTCCCTTTTTAATTTAGTTTTTAGTATAGTTTGTAGTTTATTTTTAATTTAAATTTATAAGTTAATTAAGCTTTAGTATTTAACTATATGTGTTAAGTTAGTTTTAGTTTGATATTGTATTATTTATATTTTTATATAAAAGACCAGATGAGATGAAAAGTTTGAGAACAAATGTATAAAGGGCTGTAACTTTCAGGGTCTTTTTCCCGACATATTATATACAAAAAACAATCGGGACTTAGAAAAAAAATATATCGACAACACACCTTAATAATACATATAATGTATTTTTTTAAGGCTTGTGTTTAAACGCCTACCAGAAATGCACCTATTTTACTACCAATAAATTCGAAATACCTACCAGAATGGAGGGGATGGGGGAGGAAAACTCACCCCTTCTGCAACTCCTATGTGCGGGAAATGTATAGTTCCTGAGTTATTAATGTTTTTGTCAATCTAACCTCACTTCTGTTTTTCACTAAAATATAAGATAAATAGTGAATGGTTACAGTCGGTTCTAGCACTCGCCGGCCGCTGCCGCGGCACGCTCGCTTCGCTCACTCGGCTCGTGCGCTTTGGTCTACACAAAACCTAACCTAACCGACTGTTTAAAACTCCACATATTTAAATTTTCGGATACATACAGTCTCCTATTTCGATAAATCCCGTCAAAAAACGTAACAAAACGTCTCGGCGACAAAATTACCGGATCATTGTCGTGAATTTCAAACTTATTAATTAATTGAATATGTATTTTTTCCACTCAAAATCAATTTCAGTTGTTAAAAATAAGTCTTAAATATATTCCTAAACACATTTAACTGCAATTTTCGGTTTGAATATTAGTGTTTTAGTAAAACAATATTTGGTGGGCATTTATCCATTTTGATAAGCAAAAAGAATTTAAATACACAACATACAATTGTTCTGATGAGTGTATATTTATTTTGGAACGTAAAACGTTGTTTTTTAGGCACCTCGGTATAGAGTGGATTAAATTTATATGAAGTAATATATTTTATTTGGCTTAGCCTAAGGGACAAAAAATATTTTTGGTGAGCATTTAAATTGTACCCTTTTTTAATATTAATTAATTTATGTGGATAATAGCGAAGTAAATGTCATGTGCAGTAAGTAAAATGAAGAAATTAAACAAATGACCTGTTTGTATTAACACAGATTGTGATCATTAAATATATTTTTATGTAATTGAAACTAAAACCAGGGGCGTAGGTACGAGCCGCATCAGCCGTATCAACGATACGGGGCGCCCAGGCTACAGGGGCCCCGAAAGTGTGTAAACAAAAATTCCTAAAATGTTATCCACAATCTTTTATAGATTAATAACATTTTTGAAAATAGCTGCAGAGCCAACAGAAACGGATAACAGTCTTGTCATTATTGTGTATAGAGGCAGAAAACCTAGAAAATTTGAAATCGTCTTTAACTATAGATGATTTGATAAATAAGTAGATATGCTAAAAAAATGTGAGAAAAGTGTATCTTTGATTTGAATTGTTTGTCTAACTTAGCTCCTAAGAGCACTAAGTATAAGTAATGTATACATATAGTAAAATTGTAGAGGTCGAATTTCTGTACAGTGAAAAAAAATGCTAAAAACCGGGTCTGGGGGATGTAAGAAGTGAAATAGAACTAATTTAGATTTTTTTCAAATTTTTTGTTTCTCTGTTTGTCGTTTGTACGGGCTAATCTTCAGGACGACTGCACTAATTTAATTGAAATTTTGTTTGGTGTTAGCTTATCTAAGGAACTACTGATTTCAAAAAAAAACAGTGTTTGATAGCCAATTTATCGAGGAAGGCTATATACCATCACGCTAAGACCAATAGGAGCGAAGCACCAATGAAAAATGTTTCAAAATCGCGGGTTTTTTTTAACTATTCCACGCGAACGAAGTCGCGGGCAGAAGCTAGTAACTTATAATTAATATGTAGTCATTATTTAATTCAATTCGAGCATTTTTTGTTTTTATAAAACAGTTTATTACCCTTTGGGCCCCGCAGCCCGCAATACATTTTGATACAGGGCCCGTCTAAGGAAAACCACACCACTGACTAAAACTAACTTAAAAAAATAGAACTAAATTATAAAGTAAACCATCGTAAAAATTAAATTAAACTACGAAAAAACTTAAAAATATTTTTTCCTTTACTTTAATACGATTATAAATATATTTACTAGTAAAATATGTAGTCTAAAAACTGCAAATCACGATTCTTCACAAATATAGGTGTAAATATATTAATTTATTAACTTTTAGATTTGGCTGGAAGTGGTTCTAAAACTTCATTTCAATTTACACGGTCTCTTGTCTGTTATAGTTGGTTTTTCTTCTGATTTGTAGCCATATTGAAATTCGCCATCTTGCTTTTATTTTCCTATTATTAACCGACTTCGAAAAAAGGAGGAGGTTCTCAATTCGTCGGGATCTTTTTTTTTTGTTCATCATGATTGTTTAATCTAATAAGCATGCAAGATTGCAGTCTAAAGAAACTAGTTATAATTCAGCTTGTAGAATTTGACCTAAACGAACTAAGAAACATTAATTAAAATTAATTTAATCATAATGCTGTTTCTAAGCTTGTTCTTTTATATATATGTTTCTATCTTATTATATATTTCTATTATTATGTTTATAAAATTATGCCCGCCGCCAAATTGTCACTAATCGAGCTCTACACATTTCCCATTAAGCTTCACCATTCCTGATGGGCAATCATCACCGTTAAAAACTGTTTTTTTCTTTGATTCGACTCTAAAAATCGACATATTATCATCAATTGCTTTTGCATAAGGTTTAATTTCATAATCTGTGATAGTATTTTCTTCTGTATTTGTAGAAACATCAAAAACATTATTTGTGCCAGTAATACCTTCATTTGTGGTAGTCTCTAGATTAACACTTCTTTCTAACACTTTGTTTCCCTTTACGATCTGTAATACTTTCATATTGTCCAAGATAATATGTCTAACAGAATATGCTTCATAATTATTTTCTTGCGAGTCTTCGTTCATGTTTTTAGAAATCCATCGATGATGTTCTTCGTTGAGAATATGTCTTGCAGTGACCAATGTTAATGAAGTTAGTAGGATGATTTTGATAAACATTCTTGAAATGACTCAAATAGATCAATTTTGATGCTCTTCTTTGTTGTAATAATTTCTTCAATTTATTTTCTACAGTTGATAACTATTTTTTTATCGTTTTCACAAGTATCACGCACTACTAACGATACATTAGCTTGTTATATGAGTGTTATAATAGTTCAAACACTGAATACACGCTCGACGTTATCTTTAGGTCAACTGATGGGCATGTGTTATATAGCTGTGATTTTATGATTTTGCAACATATATTTAAGAACCTTGAGTTATTAATTGAATGTTAATGTCAAACTATTTTGCTGGACATTAGGAATTTGTTTTTATCTGAATTTTTCAAATATTTTTGTTCAGTAATGCAACAATTGGATGATCCTAAGCCAAGACAAAGAAATCTGGAAGAAGATGTAGGAGGCCTTCACCCGAAGAGGGGTCCAAAATCAACACTAACCAAAAATCACTAACATTTTACTAACTTAATTAACCACAAACATATACTACAACTAACATCTAACAAAACTAACAAACCACTTACAAGCTATATGTATGCACATGAATTATCAACTGTTATTGTAAAAAAAAAAAAAAAGAGTTAGATTTTGGAAATAAAGGCTTTATTATATTTATTTATAATGCAACAATACAAATTAAATGTACTAGTGGTCGCCTGTGCTTGAAATTCGATCAGAATAATTAATGTCAAAGAGTACATACAGTACTTCAATAATCTAATCTCGCCAAGGCTACATTGTTAATTTGAATTTAACAATCAACAAAAGAGTATATAGTATATAAGAGAGCAGCAGCGCATTTGTAGCACTTTTGGTGCTGGTGGTACAAATGTCCATAGGCGATAGTAACCGCTTTCCATCAAGTGGGCCGTCTGCCTGTCAGTTGATCTCCTGCAATAAAAAATAAAATGTGCGTGTGTGTGTCTAATACATGGTAGTGTGTAATTTTTTTTATTGATTTAATATATAATCTAATTGAGAGATTTTGAATTATAATCTACCCAATTACCACATAATATTAGAGAAATATTGTTACATAAAATTATGGTAAATTATAGAGAATTACTCTATACAAAATAGGCGCTAATCACAGAATAAATAAAAATATAACATTATTATTCAATTAAGGAAATGGCCGATTGTATCGTTTAGAAATAAGAGGGTATATAACAAATTTAACTGTTAATACCCAATCATAACAAAGAAACGTGAAAAGATCAACTATGCAACGAAACACATGTAACAGGTGTGACTGACGGAGACAAAAAATTAGAAAAAAAGAATTTCAATGTGATTATGTATGCTTCTTTATTAACCTATACCAATACACTTATTATTCAACTTGACCTTTCCTGTCGGACAATCAGAACCGGCCAAGACATCTCTAGATGCAATAATATTGAGTGGGATGCGCTTAAAGGCGCAACCAGCAGCACTCGGAATGCTTCTTGCCATAGTCATTGCAACTACAACGAGGATAAATACTCTGAAGTACGTTCTCACACTAGTTGATACTTCAAGATTGTTCAAGGAGCTAATGTTGTGCTTCTGATGCTTGACTCTTTATATACAAATACCTACATAACGTTAATTACTAGGTTGATTTGTAACGGGTTTTAAAATGTTTTTATTTCTTAGTCAATTTCATTTACTTATGAACCATGGTATTGATGTTATTTATTTTATGTATATTGCACTCGTATCTGGTTTCACCCGGAAAGAAAATTGTACTGTCATCAAGTAAATCTATCTGTAAGTAAGTAATTTAAGTTTGTGTATTTAATTTATAAATTATGTAGTTTAAGTATGTTTATTTATGATAATAATATACTTAATGATCTACACCACCTACAACGTCAGATTAGGTTAAACTATTCCTTAAGTTAGGTTGCCTAGAAGACATTGCTTTAAGCGATAAGGCCGCCTATTGTCTCTACCATGACAATATTGTAATTGTGTATTTTGGTTGGCAATGAGCGTCTTTTTTATGTTCGACTTCAGAGTCTCTAGAGACTCTAAAGAGTCTAGAGCATAGACGCAATGTCGCGGGGCTAATAACTGTCTTCTATCGGATACATTTCGGGGAGTGTTCTTTAGAATTGCACGAACTGATTCCTCCATCGCCATTTTACCATCGGATAACCAGACGCACCGGTTTGCACCACCGTTATATGGTGGAAACACCATCAGTCAGACAAAAAGCGTTTCGCTTCATCTGTTCTGGTGTGTACTGCCGAAGAGTGGAAACATTTGCCGGAGTCTGTTTCTCCTGACAAATACAATCTTGAAGTCTTCTAGTCACGAGGGAATAGGTATCGTCTAGGTAAGCGTGCTCCATCCTGGACTGCGTCATCACTCAACATCAGGTGACTCAGTGGTCAACCAGTAATAGTTTCTACTTCTTGAAAATGTACTATATGTAATAAAAATATCTCAGATTTTCTCAGATTAGATTTTTGTAAAAGTACTAGGAACAAACAACAAAACAAACTTAATATAAAAATGTTAGGAAAATATTACGTAGATATGAATTAATAAAAAAAACAATATTTAAATTGCAAAACATATTAATAAAATAAAAAAAAACATCCGAAATTTATTATGACGTTACCAAAACTGGTTACCAAATATTTGTATATTTATTTGTTAAATTAGTTTGAGTATGTATCCATTGACTTTCTCCTGCACCACCTACATCACCTGATTAGAATTTGTTTTTATTTAGGTTGCCTGGAAGAGATCGCTTTAAGCGATAAGGCCGCCTATTGAGTCGCCTAGAAAATATTGTAAATATGGTCTGTTTTTGTAATTGCATGTTTTGGTGTGAAATAAAGTGTTATATATATCTCTCTCTCTCTCTCCCCAAGTCGGTGCCACTCAACCCCGTCCTCTGAATTTCTCATCCAGGGCCTACCAGCATCCTTGCGCAGGTCGTCCGACACTACGTTTACGGAGACGCGCTCTCCACTCCAGGACTCGCCTGCTCCATCGGCCATCGGTCCTGGAGCAGACGTGGCCGGCCCACTGCCACTTCAACTTGCTAATGTGGCGAGCTATAATTTGGTTCTCTTATGGATATCCACATTTCTAATAATTCTATCCATGAAATAATCAGCCAATATAGGTCGCTCCATAGCCCGTTGAGTGACTTGGAACTTGTGGATCAATCCTGCTGTCAGAGTCTACGTTTCGCTCCCGTAAAGCAGAACAGGGAGGACGCACTGCTCAAAGACTTGACGAAGCTTACCGAATACTCCATAAATAATATATCCAATTAAAAACAAAAAATCAAAAAAAGTAAAGAATTTCAATGCAACCAAGAATCTTTATTATTCTCTATCAACACACTTATTATTAAACTTGACCTTTCCTGTCGGACAATCAGAACCGGCGAAGGAATCTCTAGATGCAATCATTTTGCGTGGGATGCGCATCAAGACGCAACCAGCAGCACTTTGAATGCTTCCTGCCATAGTCAACGCAAAGACAACCAGGAATAATACTCTGAAGTACATTTTTAAACTACGATTGTTACAACAAATCTAATATGGTGCTTTCTGATACCTGATTCTTTATATACAACTATATGACCTTAATTCTGCTAGGTTAATTTCTAACTCATTTATACTTTTATTAATTTTTAGTTAATTTACCTTACTTATGAACCGTGGTATTGATATTGTTGTATAATTATACTACTGATGCCCGCGACTTCGTCCGCGTCGCGATGTAGAATACTATCCGTGCCATCTAGTTTATTTCATATGATGATGAAATACGCTATGCTAGACACTGTTTTTGTAAGGTTTTAGTTTTTCGCGGCATCTCTCTAAATTGTTTTATTGTATGATGAATCCGGCAATATCAATACTTAATTAGGCACATAAGCTGTTTAAGTAATTAAAGTTTTTTAACTATCCCACGGGAACTCTTAAATTTTTCTGGATTAAAAGTATGTTGTTTAGAGATATAAGCTACGCCCATACAAAATTTCATTTAAATCGGTCCAGTCGTTTCGGAGATTAGCCCGTACAAACAGAGAAACAAAAAAATGTAAAAAAAGCTAAATTAGTTCTTTATCATTGTACAGAAATTGGACCTCTACAGTTTTATTATGTGTAATACATTAATATCATTAGAGTAAGCATCTGGCTTTGGTCAGTATTAAAAATTTTTCGTTTTAAGTGAATCTATTACGGTTTTGACAATACTATTAATACATATTTTTTGTTTAAATGCAATTTTTACATAGTATATATGGATTTTGAAATAACACAATTTTCAAATTGTATTGAATTTATTATAGCAATTTATTTCTAAGCCGTTCTTATGATACAACTTTCAATTTTAAGTATTATTTGAACAAGTCAGATTTAAAAAGAAACATATATATTTGGTCTACATATACACAAAATTCGATCATCATATCTTTAATCTCTCATCTCGAGACAACTACAAAGGCAACCACGGACTCGTTTTTTTCTTCGCTGAAAATATCATAGGTGTACTTCCTGGTAACCGTTAATAATATGAACATATCTGATTATTCTTTATCAACACACATGGTACCTAACTTTGCTTTTCCCGTTGGACATTTTGCCCCATCAAATGCTGCTCTGTCATCTAATCCGACAGCGGCTAATGTCGTGGTAGCTGCTGTTGTGGTCGTTGCAGGCTCTCCATCAGCCCAAATCCACATATCATCTCTTCCTATAGATAAAGTGATAGGAACTTTAGTTGTAGTCTTTTGTTTCACTTCATTATCTATTGTAGATTTATTGCCTGCTTCCGAAACTTGGTCTATATTCTTATTTCTGTTAGCGACCTCTCTATTCGTGTTATTTGGTGTACTTACACTCCTATTTTGGGTCACAGAGTTTTTATTCGTATCGGTAAAACGTCTGTTTGTATTTATAAAAGTATTATTTATAGTTTTACTATAATTTAAAGAACTATTGTTGTAGATTACTGTATCTGGGTTCTTGAGTTTTCTCGTAACGTTAGACGCGTTGTTTGCACTTCTGCTGGTATTGCTCGAAACAATTCCGCCATTTTTACTTACATTAAAATTATTTCTGTTATTCTTGACTAAGTGATTGTGTGAATTATTTATATTCTGTACATAGCGGTTTGATTCATGACTAGATCTATTTGCTGAAGCATTTATGTATGTTATATTTTTACCAATACTGTCACTTCTATTAGTATTCACCAGTGATGTTGCATTATTGGTTCTCTGATTATGTATCGGGTTATCGTAGTCTTTGTTTTGTTCTCTATTAGAAAAGCCGGCGTTGATTCTACGATGGCTATGTGTATGTCCGTTTGTGTTATTAAATAACCCATTTCTGTGAAGATGGTTTACACTGTCTTCATTGCTGGACATATAAATAATCTGATCACTTTGTATATCGTGTCTTCGATGGTTTTCAATATTTCTGTGATCGTGGTGAAATTCTGAATCGGGTTTTACGTTGCTCGGTCGCAAGCCAAAGCTTTCATCGACGATTTGAGATCGGCCTTGGTCGACGTTATAAGGTATATTTTTACCTAAGGTACTTGTTAATAACGTTACAAATACGAATTTTAGACACATATTCACTATATTATAATCAGTAAGTTAAAACACTTTCACAAATTCTTTAGACAGCTACACATAAGATAAGTCACTAGAGTTAATTTCTTGTTTAAATATAGCTGTTTTCTTTAACGTAACTAATTGTTTTTAAGTTGCGTAGAAGATACTCGAATTAATTAAATAGATTTCTAAACATAAGAATTGTTTTTATCACTCTTCTTGCTCATAAATATCACTTGTTTTGTTTTCTCTTTGGCGAGTGTATACAAGTCATGATTTTGCTAGAATTCAACTCTAAGTTCGTTTTAACACTAACGCTAATTTAGTTCACTAATAAACAAGTATTTATTTATGTCCGGGAAGGAAGTTTTACAGTAAACATTAAAAGAATTACCATACTTGACAGACGTGCGCTCACGCCGACGTCTTTCGGTCAACTCAAGTCAACTGATTGGTCAGCCAACCGGTACTAGCCAGTAGTCATTAGGGTCTCCAGATTGAACTTCGTGAATTTCCCCAAATCTTACGAAATAATGTACAACTTGTCTCGAAATCTCTTAAACCTCCTATTCTGTCATCCCTAGAAAATCGTAGAGGCATTTCAGACCTTGTCTCTCTTCACAAAACACACATGGACGTAATTGATTCACCATATTTAATAAGTTTTAATCAACCTTAATACTATTTATCGGAGTATAAAACCATCAGTGCTTTTCCTTTTATAGTGAACTCACCAAATTAAACGCAGAGATTGATATTTTTAATTGTAATCGATTTAAATAAAGTAAAAATTATATTAATAAAATAAAAAAAAACAATAAATCCAAAAACCTGCTCTTACACAAATAATTGTTAATAATATCTATTGTCGGTTTTCCCCTAATTTTTGTTAGGAATTGTGGCGACATAAGTGCCAACATAAAAAAAAGCACGTAAGCGCGAAACCAATATTTATCTGTAGCAAGCAAAACATCGCGCCGTTTATCACAAGCGCGCGCCCAATTTTTCGCGGCATTCACTTGGCGCGAAACAGTCGAGAACCGAAGTTCATTTCGGGACATCTCGCCTACAGTCCGACTCACGTCTTCAACGCGACCGCACGACATCCGTGCTCGTGTACAAACGTTAGTTTTCGCGCTCGCTGCTTGCCTTCCTCAAAATCCTTCTGAACTGTATTATAAACAAGAGTGTGTGTGTGTGATTAAAAGTTTACGACGCATCTAGTCTTTCATTGACCCGTACACCGGTCAACGGCCGCAACCAACCATCATCTCATTACCATCACACCATCACCCTCTGTATATTATTTGTAAAATGAACTTTGAACAACTCTCTTTATAATATCCATTTTGTAAGTTTTCTAATTAGAACATAGAGTGGATTATAATGTGGCCTTGTACATTATTTTGTTATTGTGTAAATGAATGATTGCTATCTGTTTTGTGTTTAAATAAATAAATTCCTTAAAAATTAATTTACTTTTAGTCATAGTAACTTCAAGAGATGTTTTATATTACATTGAAACATGAATAATATTATTAAGGCCACAATTATTACGTCAGGAGCGACATGACATCAACTCATTGTCATTATTACATTCTCTGACTCACATTTGTAAAGTATTTTGGTGATAAGCTCGATTTCATTATAACTCAGTGACAACATTTTGATCCCAGAAATCCCTAGGTTTTTCAATCCCCAAAAGTTCATCACTTTGCTGGCTCAGCGGTCCAAAACGTCTTGGGCTCCGAAACAAAGAACACATTATCTACTCCATTCTGTGTGGTTTCTTGCCAATTATAGGTTTGAAGTTCACACAGTTCAGTCTCCATTATATTCTTATATCGATATTTAGGACGTCGTCGTATTGTCTTCGTGCAGGAACGGAAAAAGAATACTAATTCCTGCGGCCGGCCGGGCGGCCTGTCGTGAGAGGTGACAAAACAACCCACAGCCAGCTGGTAGGGCATTTGCCCGACTGGATGGCTACACCCCTGGTCTAGAGTATGCCGCCATAACAACTTTGAGTTGTGTTCCGGTATTAGTAACCAGGTTCCAGTTTCTCCTTCAAGGCCTACAGCAGATTTGGTATTTGAAATGTCTTTGAGCAACGGTGACCACTTTCCATCACAGTCGGGTCGTCAGCCTGTCTGCAGTGCTTCAGCAATAAAAGAAAACATTGATGGTCGCTTCGCTTTTTAGAAGATGCGTTTTTCCCCCTCCTATTCCACGTGACGTTTTGAGATTTTATTTCTGTCATTATGTTAGGCTGGGTCACAAAATTCTCCATTGCAAGGCTGGTATGGATCTTCCAAAGTTCCTCAAACATATATTTTTGTCCCGTTATTGGGAAGACACTCAATCTGGGCACCCTGATCGCTTGTTGTAGACTTGTGTAGTTGTTTACGTCTCTATATTATTTACAGACAAATAATTCCGTAACCCGTTTGTATGAGTCACTCGGTTTTTTTTCCAATGAGGTTAAAGCTGTGTGTACAAAGTGCACGAGCTACATTGTAACCAATATTTTAGTTTTATATTAATCTTTAGTTGTATGAATAACTATAAATTACTATAAATGTATTATATTACATCCTGTATCTTACCTGAAGTTTAAACTTTTTCGAAATGTATTCAATTTGAAGAGATTTTATTTAAACTATTTTAATCCGCGCAGGAACGGAAAAATAATACTATTTCCTGCGGCCGGGCGGCCTATCGTAAGTGGCGACAAAACAACCCAGAGCCAGGTGATAGGGTATTTACCCAACTGGATTGCTACCTCTCGTCTAGGGAATGCCGCCATAGCAAACTTGAGTTGTATTGTTTGTGACCAGGTTCCAGTCTCTCTTAGCAGCGCATTTGTAAGACCTCGGGTGATGGTGACCGCTTTCCATAAGGTAGGCCGTCTGCCTGTCTGTTGCACTCATGCAATAAAAAATATTATAACGGTGTATAAAGTGCTCTAAGCTTAAATTAATCGTTAAGTTCTTTTTGAGTAAAAAGTGGGTTTTAATTGAAGGTTCTTTTAATTTTAGAATGTTATTATCTGTCATTCGATTTGCTACAATGGCAGGCAATGGAACCAGATGCATACAGCATAATCAGATGTGTTATTAGTGTCAGCTGTATCAAATTTAGGTCTTCGATTGATACTGAACAACGCAGTTTCTGCCCACAATTTGCGCTCTCATATGTATCGACGTACACCTGCACACAGTTCATCCTATTATGATATTTCTTTTACGTTCCAGGGTGTCAAACTTTGCAATATGCTGCCTCTTAGTGTCAGAGAGGCCAAATCCTTACCAACATTTAGAAATTTACTCACAAAACACTATTTGTCCCCAAATAGCTCTTTGATTAACAGAACATAATCATACTAATACATTTATTAGAATAACGTATGTATTTTGGAATATATTATTGTATATGTGTATATTCCAAAATACATAAGTTATGCTCTTTCTCTTGCAATATATATATATAGTGATTTATTTACTCTGTCTTATGAAAGCTGGATACAATTTTAAGTGACCTGTCTGTATATTATTATCATATAATATACAAGTGATAATAGGAACAACTGCTGAACTTATATCAAGCACAAGTTCGGTCCTGCATGGAGTACTGTTCTCATCTTTGAGACTGCACAGCCAAATACCAGTTGGACGCGTTGGAATCAATCGAGAAAAGAGCCAGGAAGCTGGTCGGTAATGACCGTCTTTTTTATGCTCGACTTCAGAGTCTTTTTAACCGACTTTAAAAAAAGGAGGAGGTTCTCAATTCGTCGGGATCTTTTTTTTTGTTTTTTTATGTATGTTCACCTATTACTCCGTGATTTATCCGATTTACGTGATTCTTTTTTTATTCGACGCGGAATAGGTTCCAATTGATCCCCTAAAAATTTTACATAGTTTGGTCCAGTAGTTTTAATTTTATGAACATTTTTTATGAAAAAAAATTCCTTTTCGTTCCATACGTACACCGATTACTCTGAGATTTATGATTCGATTTACGTGATTCTTTTTTTGGTCGACACGGAATAGCTGCCATGTAGTCCTCTAAAAATTTGACATAGTTTGGCCCAGTAGTTTTCATTTTACGAACATTTTTATGTTCCCGTTTCTTGGGACCTATATTTTTTTAAGAAGCGCGGCACCTTTCGTAGGTCTACCCATACATAGCTAGGCACTAAAAAGTAATAAATAAAATAAAATAAACTTCGTTTAAAAAAACCGACTTCAAAAACTGAAAACTATAAAATAACTTATTTCTAAAGCTATTATTATTAATGTATATTATCTATAACATTTTGAAGTCGGCGCAAAGTAAAACATAAAAATTACTATGTTTTGAAAATTACTAAGCACTGACTTTAATATGTTTGAGATAATATATATTAATAATAATAGATTTAGAAATAAGTTATTTTATAGTTTTTAGTTTTTTAGTATTTGAAGTCAGTTTTTTAAACGAACTTTTAATTTTTTTCGATTAAAAATTCTCTCTTGTTTTATTTAATGGAGCACAAGCAGGTTACAGTCCTCGCGGCATAAGCTCAGCTATGCATTTGCCAAAAGCTTCAAGCTGATAACGGTACAATAGTAGGGGAGGCCATGCGGGGATTTTGGGATTTGTCCCACAAGCACTGTGCACTCCCACCGCGAGGACCTATACACGCTGACTGGTCTTGGTATGCGCGTGTTCCAGATGCGGGTGCCCCTGGCGTGACCACGGACGGGCTGCTGAGCGCCCTGGCCCGCCTGCGCCGCCACCCCCACCCACACGCCCACGCCCAACAGCACCCAACGCACCCACCACGCGCCGTAAGTACACGCACTAAAAGCACGAGTTTCTATTCCTAACATTTTTAAAACTAAAGTGAAGCTCCGACAGGTTCTTAGTGCAACGTTGCCATCGTACCTGTATGACAAAATAACTTGGATGTTAAGTCACAGGTCGATCGGGACAAGGACGTGTGCAGTCAGCTCTCGATGCAGCGGCACTCCTCAGCCTCTTTGATAGTTTTTTTTTTCGCTTTCTCCTCCACTATTTCTTTAATTTCTTTTTCTTTAATTACTTTTCATGGGATAGTAAGGGATAAAGATTCCCATCTTTTATTTTATTTCTCTTTTTTTCATTTCTTTCAACAAAACTAAAAACTATTACATTTCCTTGTCTCTATTACAGTCTTTATACCTATTTATTACTTATTCCGGTTTCATATTTTATGTTTTGTTTGCCTCTTTCAAAGTTACCTTAAATATGTTGCTTCAAAATGTTGGAATAAAATTCCCGCTCCAATAAGGAACCTGCAGTCAGTTCAAGAGTATTATCCCCGCAAATTGCTAATATGCTGGAACCTTGCAAATTAACATTCACGTGACGTCATCCGCAACTCGATATGTATGCGTACTCGCCGGCCAGTGATGCTAACGGTACTGAGTGTTCCGCTAAAGTTAGTCACCAAAATGGCGGCCAGGCGCATTAGCAATTTGCGGGGATAATATAGGGTCGAAACTCAAGAAGTTTCTTGGTGACCTCCAAAAATCACCAGCGGGCATTATATAATTCTGGTATTGATTTAAGGCTGTTGTTATTTTTTTACTTTTGTTTATAAAATTATCTGTTGTGTATATATCTTTAAATTAATTATATGTATGCTTAATATTGGTTGTATATGAATTTTGTTATAAATATGTGTAAATTTAATTAACTATTTGTCAATATTACCTCATTCACATTATTATTTATTAATAATATAATGTATTGTTCGCCGTGATGTCGCTCTAGAGTGAAGCGGAAGATAAGTGTTGGTCTAACAGATCAACATTTTTGCTGAGCTTGATCCAATTTTTAGGACATATATGTATATTTTTTCCTGACACTGTGGTTGTTTTCTCTTTTTCATTGTTCTTTATTAAACTAACTAACTACGTTGGCTCAGCGACCCAAAGTGAGTCTTGGCCTCCGAAACGAGAGCACGCCACTTTCCTCTGTCCTGCGCAGTGTCTTGCCAATTGTGGGCTTGTAGTGCAGTCAGGTCAGCTTCCACTCTATCCTTCCAGCGATACTTGGGACGATCAACCGGTCGCCGACCGACAGGTCGCCCCAAGTATGCTTTCTTCACTCCCCAATCCTCCTCCATCAGCTCTACATGACCGAGCCAGTGGAGACGGTGAGATTTTATCTATTATGTTGGGCATGCGGTCTTCTATTTCGGAGTTGTTTCGGACCCTGCAACCGGCAACTTCTTTTATTCTTTCTCTTTAGTTCTTTATTTACTACTTTCAATGTATTTGTTTCACTTGTATATTTTTGTCCTGAAAATAAACCTGTTTTCTCTCTTTCTTTCTAACAACACACCTGCCGAAGTTACGGTACCTACACACAGGAGTTTAACTATAACCACCGCGACACAAGAATTCTATATAAATAAATATAAAATCGACTCGATAAATCGACTTATTCCTTCAAAATATTAATTATATCAATATCAGTATTGGCAACGTCATGAAAACAAATTTTAATAGGAGCTAATATGGACTTATAATTTATAACTGATTAAAGTTTAAAACAGGTTCTTTTAAATAAGACTATTGTTAATTTTGTTTGGGATTTTATATGAACATAAGAACCAACTTGTGGCGCCACCTGTGATTGCAGAGCGTATTACGAGTTACGCTTGTCACATGATTATTACTGATTATTTATTTATTTATTTGGACAACACAACAGATACAATCGATAACTCATCATGGCATATAGTTTGTAAATGATTAATTACGTCTACAACCAAGCGTGCAGACAAGTACAAGTGCGTGCAAGTGTTAGAATTATATTTTTGTAAACATAATAATAGTTATAATAATTCAAGAAACACTTTTTGGTAGACCGATTTGGACACCACGGGTTGTCATGTTTAAAAAGCACAGGAAGAAGATCTCGTTATGCTAGACTCAACGACATCATCCGCCGAGCTCTTGTCAGCGTCGGCCGAATGGCCTGATGCGTGACGATGGCAAGAGACCGGACGGAATGTCACTCGTCCCTTGGAAGATGGGGCGGCCGCTAGTGTGGGATGCGACCTGTGTTGACACACTGGCCCCGTCACATTTCCAATGACCGAGTCACGGGCTAGCAACGCTGCCGCTTCAGCCGAAGACGTCAAACGGCGCAAATATGGAGCCTTAGGAAGAGGTTACATATTTGTGCCGTTTGGGGTTGAAACATTAGGCCCGTGGGGTCGGTCGGCAAAGAGTTTGTTTAAAGACATATGTAAGAAACTCTTTGACACTACCCGTGATCAGAAGGCTGGCTCATATTTTGCACAACAAATAAGTATTGCCATACAGCGTGGTAATGCAGCCAGCCTTCTGGGCACGCTCCCCGTTGGCAGTGATCTGCTACATAATATATTTTAGTTTCAATGTCTTAGATAATTTAGATAACATAAAAATTAAAAGTTATCCTAGAAATACTTGAATCTAAAAAAGAATTTCTTAGTTTAGGTAATACAATAAAGTTGGACAAGATGAAGAAAAAAGACGAAAGAGAGAATATCTTTATTTGAAGAAATAGCGACGTAATAACATTATTATACACAGAACATATTTTGACAATTTGTGCGCAGACTTTTTCAGCAAACAATGTTTACACTCAGCATATTGCTGTGCTGGAATTATATCTGACACAACGCTCGTTTTCAGTGCAAGACATTAATTGCCAAACAAATTAAGGTAAATTACCAGACTGGCAGGAGACAGCCCTGAACAGGAAGGAATGGAGTATTCTCATTACGTAGGCCAAGACTCATTTTGGGTCGGTGAGCCGCAGCAGTTAGTTAGTTAAATTACCAAACAATCGTTTTTCCATAGTATTTATTCTTGCATACTAATACTGGCCCGTTCAAACAACTTCATTTAACAAGGTATAAAATTGTAAAGTGTTTTGGCAGTCTCCGCCAGGCTAGGGGCTGCCAAAGCACCGTTCCTTGCCAAATGCTATCCTTGTATGACGCTTATATGGAGGAAATTGCAAAATATTAATACAGAGTCAAGACAATATTGGATACTAGCGCTTTAATGTACCAAATCACACAACTTTTCTTGAGTCCCCTGTCCAATAAAGCTTTTTTATTAGTACAACTATATAACAAATTCTAATTATCTTGTATTCTACCCATAGTTCCTCAAGACTATAAGTAGAATACTGATCCTAGATCACCGTCTTCTATGGGTAAGGTGACCAGAAGGCTGGCTACGTTTCCTCGCTGGATCGCCATACTGATCCGTTGCCCGTGGTAGGCATCAGGCTTCTGATCACCTGAGGAGTCAATGAGTTATTTTGATCATTTTGGTAGAGGGTCATGGTCTCTTAAAAAACAAACAAGCAGGTATAGAATTGGATTTGTAAAAAAATACATAGTGTATAGATAGTATTTTCTCAGGTTTTCGCCACTTAATAAAACGTTTTAATGGTTTTAAGCGTGATATATCATTAAATTTTTATTCTGAACATACATATGAGTGTATGCTTTCATCTTTGTAGATATGTAATTTAATGGCAATACATATAAACCGAATTTGGAAACAATCTCAATTCAGTCGAAAAAACAAACAAAACAAAAAAGAGATTTCCAAGCAATTTTACTTTCATATTTATATTTACTAAAGACTCGAGATTGTGTATTTTGTATTAAAAGGAAGTCGTAGTCGAAGTCGAAACTCAAAACAAATTCTTTGCAAAACGTATTGTGAAATTCTTTTTAATACAACATTTTCGATAGATCTCAATATTAAAGAACGCTCGAAAACTTCAACGGACAAGTGGAAAAACGAATCGCAACGGACAAGTGGAAAAACGAATAGCAAGGGATAAGTGGCAAAACGAATCGCAACGGACAAGTGGAAAAACGAATGGCAACGGATAAGTGGAAAAACGAATCGCAACGGACAAGTGGAAAATCTTCAACTGACAAGTGATAAAATGAATCGCAACAAAATTTTAACTTGAAGTTTTACGGGCAGATTGTTAATGTACTTGTCCAATTTGAAAACCTGCCCGTAAAACTTCAAGTTAAAATTTTGTTGCGATTCATTTTATCACTTGTCAGTTGAAGATTTTCCACTTGTCCGTTGCGATTCGTTTTTCCACTTATCCGTTGCCATTCGTTTTTCCACTTGTCCGTTGCGATTCGTTTTGCCACTTATCCCTTGCTATTCGTTTTTCCACTTGTCCGTTGCGATTCGTTTTTCCACTTGTCCGTTGAAGTTTCACTTCTAATATGTGTCCCAGCACACATTTCGATTTTTCGCAGGTTTACTGCAAATTATGATTTGGTTAGGTTAAGTACATTTTAATGGTGTATATAATACGCTACCCACGCACCGACCATTTTTTACGTCAACACTTTTGTTGTTCGTTGTCGTTCACTTTTGTTATGACAATCGAAAAACTGAACAGTTGGCAAAGTTTTCTTGTTGTTATTTTTGTTTACTCAACAAACTCTATTTATTTATTTATATTTTTTTACACATACCACAAATAGAGGCAGTGATGCCTTGTCACGTGGAGAGCAGAGCTATAGTTCGATGCAAACTTAAGTTTGCCTCCATTAATAGCGGCTCGGAACATCGCACTTTCCGATGCGCAGAACGCAATTTTAGGTATTAGAGGGATGAGGTAGTCTGAGGACGCGGTATATCCTCGTTCGCTCTCTCGCTAGCTTTCTCGTTTACGAGACTTTCCCGGCGCTCGGCTCACCAGAGCTGCCAATTTAGCGCTTTAGGAGCTAGATATAGCGCTTTTTAGGGCAATCCAGCTCCCAATTTTATTAAACAACTTCCAGCGCAAAATCTTGCGCTTTTTATAATATGCAAATATCTAATTAATTTTATAATAATATATATGAATATCTATACTAATATTATAAAGAGAAAAGATTAAATTCTTTGTTTGCATTGAAGAGGCTCCATATTTGTATCTTGATATTCATCCTTATCAAAATAAATTACTTCATATTCAAGACTGCTTCAATACCTTTATTATAACTTTTTGAATTATTCAATTCGGACATTCCATTCGAAAGATATCACGAGTTTAAAAAGTATTAGAACACGCGGCTTTGATGATTTATATTGACAGAAAAAAAGTATTTCAAAAAATATTTCAAATATACTTACACACCGCGGAGAATACCAACAGAGCAGATGTAACTCCTATAATATATATTTTGTCTGTATAGTGTAATACACTACACACGCACCGAAATTTTTTTTCTGTCAACACTTGTCGTTCACCTCGTTGTGACTTTCGAAAAACTGAACCGTTGGCAAAGTTTTCTAGTTGTTAATTTGTTTTCTTATTGGAACATCCCACTTTCCGATGCGCAGAATGCGATTTTAGGTATTAGAGAGACGAGGTCGTCGGAGAACGAGGTATATCCTCGCTCGCTCTCTCGCTCGCTTTCTCGTTTGCGGGACTTCCCCGGCGCTCGGCTCGGCTCACCAAGTCTGCCACTTTAGCGCTTTCGAAGCTAGATATAGCGCTTTTTAGGGCAACCCAGCTCCCAATTTTATTAAGCAACTTCCAGCGCAAAATCTTGCGCTTTTTATAATATGCAAATATCTAATTAATTTTATAATAAATATATTTATGAATATCTAGACTAATATTATAAAGAGGAAAGATAAGATTGGTTTTTGCTTGCATGAAGAGGCTCCGAAATTACTGAACCGATTTGAAAAATTCTTTCACTGTTGGCAAGCTACGCTATCCCCGGGTGACATAGGGTATATTATATTTACAAAAAAATTAGGGATCATTACTAAAACTCCAATAATGTAGTCCAAGGTATAAAAAAAATACCTAAAATCGCGTGCGCTGCGAAAACTATTGATGATAAAATAACAAATAAAATAAATTACTGAACCGATTTGAAAAATTCTTTCACTGTTGGCAAGCTACGCTATCCCCGGGTGACATAGGCTATATTATATTTACAAAAAAATTAGGGATCATTACTAAAACTCCAAAAATTTAATCCAAGGTATAAAAAAATACCTAAAATCGCGTGCGCTGCGAAAACTATTGATGATAAAATAAAATAATGTACTACGACTTTGTAGAACACATCATTATTTACAAAAAGTATCGCGACAACATATATCTAACTATTATAGTTATGCCACAATAAGCGTTTTTTTATTATAAAAAATTAATTAAAATGCCGCCGCTAGAAAAGGCTTTTTATTTGTATCTTGATATTAATCCTTATCAAAATAAATTACTTCATATTCAAGACTGCTTCAATACCTTTATATAACTTTTTGAATTATTCAATTCGGACATTCCATTCGAAAGATATCACGAGTTTAAAAATGTAAGAATTAGTGACGGTGATCACGTGACTGTGACATCTTTTCGTGAGTCAAAACTCCATAAGACCCCCTCTATATAGAAGTTTCACTTCAATAAGCAATAACAGAAATCAAATACGAGTAATGGGATCATCCATCCTAAGAGGCCCGTACTACTCGGAGAGGCCTCCAGTACCCCGAGAGGCCGCCAGACATCGCTCCCTGCCTCTCAGGGAATTATTTACCTATTGATCTACGACATTGACTCTGAGGACTGAGTAGTGCATTTGCGTGAAGAGAAACAATTTAACATAATAAGTACACTATAATAATTGTTTAAATAGTGTATTTAAGTGGACGCCCTTACTACGTTCATAGTTGTAGATATTTTTTTTTCTTTACTTAGCTTAATATACCATGATCCTGGTTACAACGGGTTCGGGTTCCCAACTTAATTATTCGCTTCTATTAGAAACTTTCACAATAGGACTAGTAATTAAGGGCCGCTTGCATAACGATCGCCTTTAAATAAAATAAGTTAATCATATTAAACTGACTAAATACGTTTTACACAAAACGTGTTGACAGTTCTTTAAACATATTTCGTATTGTGTTTCTTAAATAAATTTAAGCAACCCTATGCAAGCGGCCCTTAATGTAATACACTCATAAACAAAAGTAGACCAAGTTCAATGTCAATCTTTTGGCATTTGGTTTTTGACGTTTGACAAGTGCTACCTTAAGAAAAACATAGCATCACATCTTTTGACCTATGCTATGTTTGTTATTCATATAATATAATATAATATAATCATGATTTCTACATACATACATACATAACTTCACGCCAGGTTCCTTGCGGGGTAGGCACGAACAACAGAGCGCCATTTAGGATTATTCTTACACATGTTCCATACCCAACTCTCGCTTCCATACGTGAGCGTAGGTACCAGCACCGCGTTGAGTATGGCAAGCTGGGCCTTCCGACTGAGGTTCTTAGCGCCTAGAAGTTTACCTAACGCTCCATTCACACTATTCCCCAAATTCACTCTTCTTTCTATATCAGCGGTGTACCTTCCATCCCTGCTAAAAGCACATCATGATTTCTAATCGTAATATAAATTATATATAATTATGCACTTTAAACCCTTTATTTATTTATTTAATAAAGAGAAAGAATACAATTTCATGCGGCCGGGCGGCCAGTTGTAAGAGGCGACAAAACAACCCACAGCCAGGTGGTAGGGCATTGGCCCGACTGGATGGCTACCACCACTGGTCTAGAGTATGTCGCCATTACAACCTTGTGTTGTTTTACGGCATTAGTGATCAGGTTCCAGTCTCTCTTAAGAAAGCAGCAGCGCAACTGTGTTGCAAATGTCCATAGGCGATAGTATCCGCTTTCCATTAAGTGGGCCGTCTTGCCTGTTTGCTGAACTACTGCAAAAAAATAATTTGTTTTTTATTACCAGTTTTGAGATCTTGGATATCATTTAGCAGCAGAGTGCTAGCCAAGACAAGTAAAACGAGACCAAACACGACGGGTCTATCTTGTTTAGTACAGGAATTCCTATGGCCACCTTCCGACTCCATCATGAGATCTGCTCCATATTACCATATTATTGCATTGTCATGCGATTTACATATGCTAAATTTCAGCTCAATCGGAAACCGGGAAATTGGTCAAATTTAACTTGCAAGATTCCACCCGAACTTACATACATATACGTAGGTACATCCCTTGCAAGTAAAATAAAAGCCTGTAATAAAATCCTCAAACCCAAAAATTCACTTTTGGTTTTATACAACATGTGGAAGTAAACATTGTATTGGTATATCAAATACGTGGAAGTGGATCGTGTGATAATGCATGTACTTTCTATGTGCCTTTCCCTCACGCCTTTACAGCTTCAAATCACCTCTACCTTATTCCATACTTGAGAACATGTCCAAATGTTGGTTTAGGGCATTTCGAACCCCTTATAGGTGCGGGCTTAAGCAAATTTAATATTGAAGATAGCGTTTATTGCGAATCACATTCCCGGCTCGATTTCAATTACTTACACCACGCTTACATAACTTTTATTAAAATCCTGAAGCGGTTCAAAATCGTACATGAAATTGCATCTTTTTTTTATGGCTTCAACGCACACGGCCTTGATTTTGCCAATGTCAAAGTTTTAAGAATGAAAAGGCAGGCGAAAAACATATGTTGGCCAGTTTGTTGCTTCTTATCTAAGCAAAACCTGACATATAATATGTATAATAATCATATACAGTATTTTCCATATTGCTTGAACGTTGCGACGGGCAGACGCCATAGTTCCCGATCTGTAACTCCACTAGCAGTTCATACCAATAGCCCGGTCCGGTACCTTTAGTTCTCATTCCCTACAATACTCTTACACTTACCGGGGTTTGTTTTAGGGTATATTTTTAAATTCTTTCTGGGCGTAACTACGTTCTAAGTCTCAGGCCTTTCCTACCATAAGCGCGGGGGACATGGGAGGAGGGTGGTTTTAGTGGGTAAGTCATTGGCCGTCCAATGACTTCATTTACAAAGCAGCTCGCTCCAACCTCTTATATTGTGTTTTGTATGAATATAACGTTTTTATCTTGCCGTACTTGTAAGGAATATATGGAGATATGTTGCAAAAAAAAGAAAAAAATAATTAGTACGTTATGTCTTTATATTTATAACTATAATAATATTCCTTTTATTGCGCTCTGTCTTATCGAATATGCACTGTTTGCTACAACTCCATTAATTCTTCAAAAGTCAATTTGTAACATAATTCTGTATAAAACTTAAAAAAAAGAACTTAAATACATATAAATATATAACAACAAATATAAAGAAAAACCATTTTTAGCTAGACGTGTTGCTGGGAAGTTTCTTGCCGCTTCTTCTCCTTAACATCAATGACACGTTGCGAAGCGGTGTACATAGACTAGGAAGTATAATTAAATTTTAACCTATATGTATGACCTTCAAAAAGTGTTCTCCAGTGGAACTTATTTTGAATAAAAACTTTTGAATTTGAATGATTCGAGTCTCCACACAAGCTGATCAATTATGTTTGTATTGCCATTAATGGATGCCTCCATATGCGATAACGGTCTAATCCCTTGCAAAGGACGCAGTATTGTGCGTAAATAGCATTTCCCCCGCCTTAAAAACAAGGGTGTATTTATATATGGCGCAGAGAGGTACAATCGCCAGTCAGTGTCACGCCACAAGTAGATTAAACTTGTCAAGGGGCCGTAGTACTAGCATATGCCCGCGTCTTCGTCCAGGCTTGACTTGAAATTCCTGCGTTTGAACCGGGGCACAAAGTACCGCATCATTTAAAAAAGAATGTAACCTATCGTTTTAGTGACAACTGTGTCGGAATAAGCTAATTGTTATGCTAATGACTGAAAAATTCCCGCGGGATTCCCAGCATAAAAAGTAGCGCCCATTTCAAGTCTAAGTGTTTGCGTCGATTAGCAAAAGCCGCATCGAAATCGGCTCAGTAGTTTTTACGTGAATCCCGAACAAACCGACAAACAGACAAGAAATAAAGCATCGCATTCATCATCATCATGTCTATTCCCGTTGTTTTTTAAAATAGCTTTATCAATAGACGGCGTGTTTAGAAATTTATAATATAATACGTACAAATACTAGGTATTTGATGTGTTATGATTTCTTTAACGAAAGTGGAGCATAAAACCCACTTGATGCCCATTCAGTTTTATGGCACCGGCGCGTGTCTGCCATAAATCTAGGTCACACCCATAATCCGTTTCGCAGCAAACATGTAATTTCTTAGTATAAACAATCTCATAATAATAACGCATTTCCAAAACACACATTCGTTCCGAGCGAAGTAAATAACTTTATCGTATGTAATAACATATTTTGGATGATGGTCCATCCGTTTTGGTTGGAATATTTTTTATTCTGATGAATATATTTGTTTTATTGTAATTGAAATAAAGAAATAGTTTATTTGCTAGAAAAGTGAAAATGTTCTATTCATGCAGGAGCGGAGAAAGAATACAATTTCCTGCGTTAGGGCGGCCTATCGTAAGAGGCGACAAAACAACCCACAGTCAGATAGTAGGTTATATGCCCAACTGGATGGCTACCCTGGTCGAGAGTATGTCGCCATAAGAACCTTGAGTTGTGGTCCGGCATTAGTGACCAGGTTCCAGTCTTCCTTAAGAGAGCAGCAGCGCATTTGTAACGCCTTTGGTGTTGCAAATGTCCATAGGTGATGGTAACCACTGGTAACCACTTTCCATCAAGTGGGGTGTCTGGCTGTCTGCTGAACTCATGCAATAAAAAAAATACAAGTATGTACAAATAATTTATAAATTTCTATGGTTAAATTTAATATGGTGGCGTACACCATATTAATCAGGGATTTATTGGTGCGAAATGGGCCAATGAAGATAGCTTTATTCCCTTGTATGTGTGTGGTATGAGCGGTGGAAAGATGACAAAGTGAGAGTGAAAATGGTTCTAAGATCACACATACTACATGTGTGATCTTACGAATTCCTATGTGACGTATGGACAAGACGACCAATTAGGTGTAGTTTACAAGGTGAAAATGTGAAACTTAATAATGGCCGAAATGCGCGACTATCAGCTCATTCCTTTAGTAAGTAGCCCACAACGCCCAAAATGTTCCGTCAGCCGATCCACAAGGCGACCGCGGTCGCTATAGTTTTGGCGAAAACGCCATTAATGACGTTATCATTTTCGATTACACAATGCTTACAACGTGTTAAAAGGTGGGTCCAAGTGGGCGTTGACCATAGAGAGACCATAGAGAGACCATTAATTCTCTCTATCTGTTGACATTGAAAAAGGCGCGATGTTTAAATCAACCAATGGCATTTGTGTATTTCTTCGTTTATGACATCAACGCCCCATAATCCGTTCCACTTGTGTTTATGATTGTAACGTCTGGAAGCAAGTGGAATGGGAAAATCGCGGTCGTCAACGTGGTCGTTGTGAGTCCCTTCTGGCGCTCTACACCCTCCAGGTGTGCCCCGCTTGGCCAGAGCAGAGCCGTGACCTCGTCGCTTTTACCGGATTAGAACTCGCGCTCCCGGCTATGATTAGACCATGGTTGGAAGCCCTACCGTATGGGACAATGTCTCCTCTTGCGAGCGTAAGAACTGTCCAGCAATAAAGCTGTCTTAAGACTTTTCCGCGTCACCTTACTCATATAGCTTGAAGGGTATTTTTTTGTAGTTTCATTTTCAAAAAATGTCGCGTCGAACCGTCTTCTTTCATTAAATGATATGCTAATAAATGAAACTGAAACTTTTAAAACTTTCCTCCGTCTTTTTCCTTTTGTTCCGTGTAATTTTTTAATAAACGTTAACATGTCACGTGTCGACGATGCCGCCATACTTTTTCGACAATTTATTAAAGTTGTATAATGAAATAATTACTAACTTTCGTCGTAACGGTGTTACTGTGGTGATACGACGGTTAAATGTTTATTTGTATGGCACTGCACGCAACTTGCGACCCCTTTCTTATGTCTAAACAACTATGTTCCACTTTATGAAACTTGTAACTCAAATGACGCTATCTTTATAAGAAATACACGAATGCGGGGAATAAAAAACCTGTTGTTTAATATTTTCTTTTCTTTTTAATATGTCACGGTTTATGTAAATATACTATATATAAAATTGATAAACCTACAGCCAGGTGATAGGGCATTTGCCCGACTGGATGGCTACTATCTCTGGTCTAGAGTGTGCCGCCATAATAACCTTGAGTTATGTTCCGGCATTAGTGCCCAGGTTGCAGTCCCCCTTAAGAGAGTAGCACCTTTGGTGTTGCAAATGTCCATAGGCGATGGTAACCAGCTTTCCATCAAGTGGGCCGTCTGCCTGTCTGCTGAGCTCATGCAATAAAAATAATTAGATGAGCGTCTCTGGAATAAAAACATACCCTCTCCGATAGATGGCGCTACAATCGATAATTCTATAATTACCACTAGATGGTACTAATAACATGTTCTAAATTGGAATAAAAGGGAAGAATAAAATTAAGTTAAAAACTTATATATAACACTATAATTTTTGCCAAAAATAAACACTTAATTAACACTTCTAAACGAATATTCTATAATTAATGTTCAATTTCTAGTGGTTTTAAACATTTTTTGAAAATAAAAGTGTATATCGTAATACCTACTCCCAATTTTTCATTCTGGTGTAACATTTTGTGATAGTATCAGAGTATCTAAAAGCACTTAACGATCGATCAAAAAAGAAATTAATACGAACATTTTTCATTATAATGAAGCCCTTTAAACAGGCTTGTTTTGGGGAAATAGTTTACGAGCAACTCGCGTGCGAGCGGCACATTGCTGACACTAAATTAACAGGCGCTAAGTATTCAATGTTGGAGATTGTTGGCTTCTGTTACCAATTATTTGGAATAATTTTTTTACCTTTATTTGGGTTATCTTTGTAATTTCTAATTTATTTGAGAGTTTTTAATTGTTTTAGGCTACTTTGTTGTTTTGAATTGTTTGATTAGGGAATATATTTGTGGCGAAACAAAGCTTTCTTACTTTCGCCTCCTGGCTGGCAGGCCAGGTTTCATATTATTATGTATGAATTGTATGGGAAATGGGAATTGACAACTGTCAACACAGAATGTGAGAGAAAAAGTCGTCACTAATTTCTATATTTGAACCCTTTTAAGTCCAATTATAATTATATTAAACATCTTTGAACTATGTAAATATTATAATATACTAAATTACATATTCTGCAAATGGACAGTTTATTTATTCCTGCAACGACCCGTTATTAATGGTGACCCGGACGTGATACTGGGATTTCATAAAGAGGAAAGTCGCCATAAAGGATATTATGTTACTCGTATTTACTTATATCCACAATGATCTGATCGTGCATAGAATATTTTTTCATTTGGTAATGTAAATACAAAAGAGAAAATTATACATATTTATAATGCACGGGTTGCTTTATTCTTGCAACGTCCCGTCATATTTTTTTAATTGAAAACACTAGGGCCCTGTTACCTGATATAAAACTATTATTATCGATCCTCAACATAGACTTATTACTCATATTCATAATACGACATTTTTTAATAATTCTTTCAGGCTGTCCAACTTTGGAATACATTGCCTGTTGCTGTTAGACAAGCAAAATTTCTATTAACATTTAAAACATGGTCAAGAAATACTATCTACAATATAATGATATGTACTTTTACATAATTAGTATTATATTGTATATAGCTATATGTTTAAATAGTTGCATTTTATTACTATATCTTGTATATGTATATATTATAGTTATATATTTATTATTAAAATGTAAGTAATCGTACAATTATTATGTACAACACCATCGCCACTCCTAATCAGCAGTATTCTTAGCACGGGTCGTTTGGAAGAGATCGCTTTTTAGCGGAAAGACCGCGCTTTGTACACAACGAGAATAATACTAGTTCGTAAGTTTTCTGTAATGGTGTATATTAGTGTTATCTATTTACGCCGTCCTACGATGGACCGTATCCAGTACCACAACGACAGGAGAAGTACTTTAAGACCCAGATGCCAACCCGAGTCACAGTAGTATCTTTAGACTGACTTCTACCAGTATACATCTGCCCTGATGAGCAAGACGAAGAAGCATCGAGCCAACCACTGCTACAGCCAATCAGCCGACCTTGACATCGTGCATCAGACAACCTTACGTCACAACATCTGGTAGAACCATCAAACCATAAGTGTGTGGGTCACTTGAAGGGGGTTATTATGAAAGCTGCATAAGTCTTGTCATCGCAGCGGACAAGGCAGTACTGGGTAGCTCAACACGGGAGCGCACATATTAATAGTTGCTCTATCTTGCTCGCACATCATCCGTCCCACTCACACACTGTACTATATATTGTACTAGCTGTACGACTTGTTAATATTTGTACTTAAGGTTACTGTTTACAAAATAAATCAGTTTAGTTTACATCAGCACTCAACAGTGAATACTTTTGTCTGCCATCTGAAGTATCATTTTACCTGCACCTATCGCTGCTACACTATATTTTGTGCACAAAGAGGTTCCGTAAACTACAGAACTGATACAAAATGTCCTTATGTAATCAAAAAGATTTCTTAAGGTAATTTGTGTAATATTAAAAAGTGTTCTTCAGCGTAAGTTATTGTGAAGAAAAGCTTTTTGTTAAACGACGGAAACAGAGTTTAACTTATTTGAAATTATTTTTATACAAATGCTTTTATAAATTCGTAACTCGCTAATTGGGAAGTTCCACGAAGTTGTTTAGAAACATAATGGAATGAATTAGATCTGTTTACAAGAAGGAAATGGTTTGTTGTTTAATTTACTTCTCTTAAACCGATCTTATTTACCTTAAATTAATGAGATGTTTCCAATTTACGCAGTATTATTAACTCCTCACATTATATAATCGTGTCTACATAGTACTTTTTGAAGTGATAACTTCTTATGGGAGGGTAAACCGCTTCGTTACGTAACGCGTTACGGCGCCTGGCTTCCCTTTCTCTCACGGATACGGCAGCGGGAGGCAGGCTGAGTTATCACTTTTGTCGGGCGTACCGAGACGCACATTTATTTTATTACAGTATAGGGTTCGCGTTCTATAATTATCTCGCCAGGTCTTAGATTTTTTTGGTTTTGGATATTAAGCAATTCACAGGTTTTTCATAATTTATTGAAAGTGTTTTTAATATACTTATATGTACCTATTGCGGAATATTATATTGTGTTAGATGCCGTTACTGGTATTTAAAATATTCTGAGGTACTTTAGATTCAGTCCGATATTTCTAAGAATTGTGACATGCCTACTTCATGACATACATATCTTTTTATAACGCGAGCGAAGCTACGTAGAAGAACTAGTAGTACAACTGAAATACTCTGTTTTCAAAAACTGTTTTAACACTTTTACAAGAAGCACGTGTAACTATCATTACAATCATATGAATTACATATACCTACCTACTCGTAATTGTGGCAACGTTCCAGAAAGGACTCGCAACGACCACGTTCACGACCGCGATTTTTCCCGTTCCACTTGCTTGCGGACGTTACAATCATAAACTCTAGTGGAACGGATTCTGGGGTGTTGTCATACGACGATATACACAAATGTCATTGGTTGATTTGAAAATTGCGCCTTTTTCAATGTCAAGAGATAGAGAAAACTAATGCGCTGTGGCCAACGCCCACTTCAACTCACCTCTTGACATGGGTTGTTGTGAGCGCTGTGTGATCGAAAATGATGACGTCATTAGTGACGTTTACAGCATGACCATAACGACCGCGGTCGCCTTGTGGAACGGCAGGCCGAGCAATTTCGGCGTTGTGAGATACTAAAAGACCGCGTCTTATATACAACTTTTTATTTTTTAAATTTAGGTTTATGGCTTGGCAGCTAGGCCTTTAAGCCAGATCTTAGTTTACAATATAGTTTCTTCATTTTCTTAAGCCTATGCGTAGCACAGCTGAACTGTAAGATCATCAGCTAGTGCCAATCACCAACTGTGACAACTCAAAAGGCCACATTTGACTATACAGTTCACATTTCTCACAAAACACATACTACTCAATAACTATCAATATCCTGCAACTATTGTTCATTTTACACATTCTTAGAAAATAAAACTGCACAGCACAACACCTCCTTTCAGCTCCCGCCAAAAACTCTCCTATATATGACAAATTGCTTACTTGACAGATTCAGTCATCTTTACTATGACATTTATAGAAATATACAACTATTATAATATTCTCAAAACAATGTTCACTATATGTGGCCATAAAGATAATACATTCAAATTATAGAGATGATATTCTAATCAATGTTACTATAATTAGTGTTATTTTAATGTAACAATGCATATAATTCAGCGCGTTCCATTAGTAGCTCACAACGTCTCAAATGCTCCGTTAGCAGTTCTACAAGGCGACCGCGGTCGTTGTGTTCGTGGCGAAAACGTCACTAATGACGTTATGATTTTCGATCGCACAACGACTCATGTCAAGAGGTGGATCGAATAGCCGTTCGACTTGGGTTTACGATTGTGCCGCCGGCAAACAAGTGGAACGGGATAAATCGTGGTCGATGTGAGTCTCTTATGGAACGTAGCTATAATAGAAACATGCATGTAATACGTGCGTCATTGATGGCGTACGCAACAACCGGCTGTCGTAACATTGAATACTGTATGGGATAATAACGTCGAGTGCTTTTTCAAATATAATATCAGGTTACTGTGCGGCCGTGAAACTGGCGGGGAGGGTATAATCCAACGTATTGTTACGAGCTACAGGACTCGAATTAAAATGCCGTTGGAATTACTATAGAATTTATTAGAACTATACAAACACGTATAACACAGGTACAAGTAAAACTGGACGGAACCAGTACAAACTGCACGATTCAATAACACACGCAAAGTCCGTCACTATATAGCTTATCGAATGTACCCGCGTCTTGCTTTGGTCATGGTTCTCGCTAGACTTGCCTCACAAAGTTTGGGCATCGCTTTATACTAAACTGTACATACAATACAACAATCGACCGCGTGGACTGAAGTTTCCGAGAAACCGTAATCTGCACACCTGCGGCCATAAACAAGTACAATAACAATATAATGTTTTTCTTAATTACAAATTGTAAACAATAAGTAGACAAAAGAAGACCAAATGCGGGAAAGGTAATAAACCAGGTGTGCATTTACTTTGTCGGCGTATGTAATGAAGTGACATAAAGCTAGTAAAGTGACATTTTATCTGTCACTGTTAATTCACATTAACGTACAGTCAGCGTCGGAAATAAGGTAGCAGTTAAGATGGTCAAATAGATAAGAACATCGAAAGTGATCATTACTATCGATACAACCAAGGTTGTCTAATAGATCGCATCAGCCTTCTTATCCAAAAACATCGGCACACCAAGAACGCCATATGTATCTAACCAGCCAAGGTGGCCAAAACATAGTAACAGGCTAGAAAAATGAACTCTATTCTAAATGAGATTAGAGTCAAATCGAGTTGATTGCATACTAAATGAAAGCTCAAATAATCTTTTTAATTTTCATAACATAACTAGTATTTACCCTCGACTTCACTCACAGTAGTTAAATAGTAAAGATTAATATTTTTTTTAACCTCTAAAATTGAATGGATTTTTATTATGACAATGCATGAAACTTAGATTTATCCATAAAACCCTGATATTAGTAATGTTACTAAAGATGTTTTCAACTACGATGTCTCACTAAGGATTTCTAATAAATACAGACGCAATGTTCGCAAATCACTGTTTTGTGATTTGCGAACATTGAATCAAAGTTTATCTAGTGGTCTGGAAGTGGAACAAAATCCCGGGAAATATCTAGAGTCCAAATATAGTAACGTATAAAAATGACATAAAGTATCAAACTGTGTTGTAATAAGAATAACACGGCCAGTTTTCATGCTATTTCTAGGCGTATAATTCCCAATAAAATTTTAGAACTTTCCGGTACTGAAGTATAGGAGTAAAAACACTAAAAAGTGAATCCGTTTTCCTGAAAAATTACACTAGAATGCCCATGATATAAGCTTTTTCAGCATTTAAGTCAAAAATGTCTGTAGAATAATGAAAACCTTATAAAAGTTAACATATATTTATGAAAAGAAATTGTTTCCGTTTTCCATCAATCAAACAATTCGATCCCAATTGGATTTTTTTAATAGCTTCAATATACAGACAAGATTATTTTACAATATTAACATAATTTTAACATTTAATTTGACGTAAACCACTATGTATATGTGAGTTTGTTGAAGTATCTAAAGACTAAAGAGTTTCAATATACAAGAAATTTAGAATTCGAGATCAAACTTTTTTTTATCAGCAATGAATTATTGATGTTTTTTGTTTTACGTATATGAATTCATTTGTCTCAGATTTAGAAATCACAGAATATATTAATATAATAAAAGATTAGAAATATATATAAATCATCATCTTGAAATACCACCATGGATAAATATCATCTTACTGATGAAATGAAATATAAAATTGTTCATCTGAGACAAGAAGGAGTTTCTGTAACGGATGTGTCAAATGAATTAGGCATATGTGTGGGCTATTTTTCTAAACACAAAGTAAACAAAAGAAGACTGCTCTCGATCAGCGAAAATCGCATTAAAATCGGCCTAGTAGTATTTACGTAAATGTGGAACAAACAGAAAAAACGACTAACATACAAGAAATATAAAAATAGTATCATGTTATCCATCGTTTATGTAGTCTATTCTATTCCAATTGTTTTTTAATAACTTCAATGTAGAGATATGGCATATTTACAATGTTGTGATATTACTAGCTGTACCCGGCAGATATTGTTTTGCCCTTAAAAAATATAAATTTAGAAGCCGATTGCAGCGTCATCGACCGGGACCAAATATAAATTTATATCATTCTCAAAAACACTTAAAAGAACACAAATAATTTCATCAAAATTGGTCTCACCGCTTAGAAGTTTAGCGGCGTCATCTACTGGATCTAATCGTGAATCTAAACTATTCCAGGACCCACTTGAACCTTAGACCATAATGGTCTAAGATTTGAACACACACAAAAATAACTTCACCTAAATCCTTCAATGCTTTTGGAGAAAATTGAGGACAAACATAGATATTTATTTTCATAGATAAATAGATTTTTTGAGCCAGAAACCTTTTCGGGCGTCCTCAGAACACTACCAAAGTTTTATCACATCTGATCAATGGTTTAGGAACGCATTGAGAACTTATATACAAAACATTGATTTTTGTTTATATGATAAAGAAGGTAACTACGGATTTACCAATATTTGACAGCAAACATATATTAGTAATTAATAATAATAGTCTCAAATTTATGTGGATAAATATTTATAGTGCTTTCAGAAAATAATATTGTGTCTAATCTTCGAAATGTATGGAAAATAAAATAGGAAACTGCAAAGTGATGATACATTTCCTATGAGCATATATGAGAGTTGCACTGGGGAGGTAAAATGGTATAAGCGTCACTGCTGCAATCGACGCACAATCAATAAAAATAGCCGAAAAGGGTTTAGGCTCTGAACTTTATTGAGTGAGAGAAAGCTTATTGTTTGAGAAAGACAAGAGACAGGCTTGGTTGTCATCCCTACTCCGTGTTGTTTACGGGGTGAGAAGTGTCACCGGTAGATTCCTGGCAGGAATAACTCATCGAGTGGTAACAGCTCCATTATCGAACCGCCGAGAGTAAAAAAATATTAAAGTACTACTAGTATCGCTATTCAAAAATAGGGGTTGGTAGTAGAAGAATGGAAATTTAGGGTTGTTTGTATTTTTTAATGCCAAATCATAAAAAAAATGGTTTTTTGTCAATAAATTAAATTGGGGTGGTCCGCCCTTTTCGTTTACGTCCTATTCTCAGACCTACAAAACTTCATAAGATTCGTTCAAGCTGTTCCGGAGGATTATGTTACAAACACTGTGACACCAGAATTTTATATATTAGACAGACTATCATCAGTCCGCGAAACTTCGTTCACGTTTCCATGATGATGATTCAATTAATAATGAATGAATTGCATAGATGAAGAATTAACTGACGGTCTTATTCATAGAGAGAAAACTTCAAGCTTACTCTAACTTTATGAATAAGACCGTTAGTATTTAGTAAAAACGGAAACTTTAAGATGCATACAGTGTAATCACGTATTAAATAATATAAAGAAAAGTCCAAAAAATCTGAATAAATTAAGAGGACTCAAATATCTGATAAAGGGAAAATCATTGCCCTTCTAGTCAATAAATGATGCTTAATTGGAAAAAACTGGCGTTTCTTTCCAATCCCAGTGCTTACCCTCTATCAAACGTAATAAATATTATTATGCGCATATCACCCTCCTCGTCAATCACACTGCTGTGATCAGTTTTTTGATTCAAATGCTTTCGTTCATTTCGTTAATTTCAGATTGGAAAAGTAAGATGCTTTACATTTAATGCCAATTTAAGAATAAGTAAATCAATTTGAAATTCATAATTCGAAATACAATTAATTTTGATTTAGTATGTAATCAACTCGATTTAACTCTAATCACATTTAGAATAGAGTTCATTTTTCTAGACTGTTACTATGTTTTGGCCACCTTGGCTGCTTAGATACATATGGCATTCTTGGTGTGCCGATGTTTTTGGATAAGAAGGCTGATGCGATCTATTAGACTACCTTGGTTGTATCGATAGTAATGATCACTTTCGATGTTCTTATCTATTTGACCATCTTAACTGCTACCTTCTTTCCGACGCTGACGTACATTTCAAAATTGTGGTTGTTGTCGATGGCAACTATCTATAACGCCAAAGGTGTTGGAGCCGGAACTGAAATAGGCGTATTGCGTCTGAATACAAAACACTTTAAGTATTGAAAGTCATTAGTCTATCGCCGCTTCCTAAGCACTTTTAGTTACAGAAGAAGTGCCGCAAAATCTTTACGCTCTCTCTCTAGTCTCTGTTCTGTTCCACATTTTGCGTAACTTGCGTTTTCCCACACTTGTAGTATTGTCGTAATAGGTTTCGAAGTCTGCAGAAAATTGGTGTTGCAAATATCCATAGGCAACGGTAATGATGATATTAGTCAGATTAAGCACAGATTTCGAAGGATAGGAGGTTATTCGATGAGAAGGAAAGATTCAAACTTATGTTATACTAGCGGTCTTGACAGACGTTGCCCTAACCTAAAAATAAAAATCTAGAACTCGACTCCAGCGCCAAGTATTTTATTTAGATTATTGAAGTTTAAGTAGGGATCCCTAATTTTAATATAACATATATTAATCAGGGATATACAATCAGGGACATTTGAATGGTCCTAACTCTGTTCTAAGTCTCAGCCTTTCTTACACAAAAAAGCGCGGGGCACATGGGAGGAGGGTGGTTTTAGTGGGTAGCAGGGCGCTGCCCGTGCAGCTTCTCTGAGTCTCCACACAAGCTGAGTCGATCGCGGGCGGATTACTTTTGCATGCAGTAATGCCGCCCCCGACCGATGTGAGTCTGATCCCTTGCCAGGGCCCAGTATTGTGCGTAAACAGCATTTCCCCCGCCTCAAAAAAAAATTCATTCGAATGGTAAAAGCTTATATCCTCTTTATAATCTTAATATATATAAATCTCCTGTCACGATGTTTGTCCGCGATGGACTCCTAAACTACTCAACCGATTTTAATCAAATTGGCACACCGTGTGCAGTTTGATCCAACTTGAAAGATAGGATAGTTTTTATACCGTTGGAACCGGTAGGTGGCGCTGAGATCGGGTTCTAGAATCCTCTTAACAACGGGGAGCGATTTTGTTTTTGTGTGTTTGAGTGGGTCCCCGTATGGTTTAAATCCACAATTGGAACCGGTAGGTGGCGCTGGGATCGGGTTCTACATTTTTATTTTTTCAAAGCAGGACAACGTCTGCTGGGGCCGTTAGTATCTATATATTATTACGTGAGCAAAAACACCACTAAAACTTTGTACTCCTTTTAAAAAAATAGTGCGAACGGAGTAGTATGACATTTTGCACACTTATAGTTTATATAGAGCAGAAGCGACGAATGCTACTATTTTTTTAAATTATGTATAAAAAATACATTAAATCAATAAAAAAACATTACACACACCACCACGTATTTGACACACACAGGCATATATACTCTTTTGTTTATTGTTGCCTTGGCGAAATCTGTGATTATGGAAGTATAATCTTTGACAACACATTATTATGGTCGAATTTCGACCACGGGCGACCACTAGCTAGTATAAATGTATCGCTGTGAAATATAAATTTTCTTTCAAAATGGATTCTTACAGATCACTTATTAAAGGTCGTGAATGTAAAGCGCTTCCAAAGCAATTTCAGTTATTTTTCAAGGAGAAAAAGCGACTCAACAAACTTTGATTGATTCATTCAAATTGACAACACATAAAAGAAGCAAATCGACTTAACGCTTGTCAATTTGTCTACTATACTCCAGCACAAAGAGATTCTCGTGTACTTTTCTCCCGTTTTCGCGATAATGTATTGTACCCAAAAGAGTATTCACTCCAGTTGCGTGGCCACACTTAACCTATATTACAGTCTTGCATAAATTATAATACGAAGGTTTACCAGAATCTTCCCCTAATACGTTTTGAATTTACTATAATATGCTTGCTTTGTACACACTAATGCCATTATTCCATTGAATATTTGGATTTTAGTATATTATTGTTTACTTTTTAAGCGTGGTTCCTATAAAGGGATTAGGGATAGTACACATTGTCTATTCTTAAGTATCTATAATATTGTTACAACTCAGGTCCCGACAGAAACAAAATCCACCTGCATATTTGAAACAAAACACAATTTATTACCTGTCGGCATTTCAACTAATTGTAATTCTTTTATGATCTTCTTCTTTTGTTTACTCATTGGTTGGAATTCGAAATCAGCCCATTGTTTGATTGTACTCTTTTATGGTCGTTTGCGGCCGGGTTAGCCATGTGTGGCGGATCCAGGCACATTTACATTTGTGAAGTATAAAACCAGGGCCTGATGGAGAGGGGCAGTCGAGCGAGAACCACGATCAAGGCGAGACGTGTGTACATTCGGGAATCTATTAGTGACGGACTTGGCGCGTCTTATTGAATTACGACCTTCTGCATTACGTTTGGATTTGTTGTTTTCGGTTATATTTGTACTTGTGTTACCCGTGTTGTTTTAATTCGAGTCTCGCAACTCGTAGCGACATTATAAATTTCTAAACATGCCGTTTACGTACGTTGAAGCTATTTAAAAAAGAAAACGGTTGGTATACACTATGTAACAATGGAGAACACAATGCATTTTTTTTGATTTCTTATTTCGACGGGTGCAAAGTAAAAAGAGATATCTGCAAAATAGCTACTTTACAGGAGAGCGAAAAGATGGTCGTATTAACTTCGTAGTATTTGAAAGAACATACGTAGCTGGCTTTTTTACGTACGAAAATTTATTGAAATAATGTGATATATGCAAAACAAATAATGTCATATTGTAAAGAATTGTTTTATTAAAACGATTGTACAATAAACTAAAAATCATCATTTTGTAGATAACTGTATTTACTTTGCACCCGTCGATTTGTTTGTTCGGAATTCACGTAAAAACTATAGGGCTGATTTCGACGTGGTTTTCGCTGACCGACAGCTAATTTTTAGACGTAAGCTCTGCGCTACTTTTCATCTTAGGAATCCCGCGGGAATTTTTCTGGGAATTATTTAAAATAGTCAGATTAAAAAAAAGTCGAATTTCAATGTGATTTTTTCACTGATCGATAGCAAGTTTTATATAATAAAAGGTGTGATATTTTTTGAAATCTCGGAAATCCCGCGGTAAAATCACAACCGTGATTTTTCCCGTTCCGTGCGGACGTTACAATCAGACGAGTGGAACAATTATGGGGCGTTGATGTCATAAACGACGGAATGCACAAATGTCATTGGTTGGTTTGGAAATCGCGCCTTTTTGAATGTCAAGAGATAGAGAGAATGAATGATGTTTAGTCTTTCCGATTCCGCAATCTCCCCAAAACGATTACTTCTGCCATTATTCGCTTAAGATTAGGACACACATATGCTCTCCAGTATTTTTGGCTAGAATCAGGGTACGAGTGCATTCTCTGTTCGAATGTGGCCTTGACGAAGGAACATTAGAACATATATTCTTTTACTGTCCAAAATTATCTATGCCCTTATATGACCTTCTCCCCCCTGACCTTCCTCATCCCACTAATATTAACTTCTTACTAACCGTAGTATATAGGAAATATGTATATATCCTATCTAGATCTTTTACGCTTAATAATATATTTTTATAAGTAATTAGTCTCATATAACAGTTTGTGTTGTCTTGTCCTGAGGATACCAGAACAAGAATATCGTCCATCAAAATTTATCCCTTTTAACTTCCTTTATTTAACACCTGTCGCTTTTACTCTGACATTGGCAAAATCAATGCCAAAGGCGTTGGAGCCATTACCAACAAAAATAGAATAGAATAGATCTTTGGTCAACGCCCACTTCGACCCACCTCTTGACATGGGTCGTTGTGAGTGTTGTGTGTTAACCACGACCATAACAACCACGGTCGCCATGTGGAACGGCTGACGAAGCATAGTGGGCATTGTGAGATACTAAAGTGACGCGTCCTTAGCTTGACATCTGGCATAAAATTACTTTGACAGGCAGAAGAGAAGAAAAGTAGTATATTGGAAATCTGCTAGTATGAATTAATCGTTCTGACTTTTTCTAGTTTCTTAATTATTCATATATAAATTCCACACTCCCTACAAAATTTATTTAGTAATTTCACTACACAGTTGTTGAAGCACTACGAGCAGTCTCTCCTGGGAACCGAGCGTATTACACATCCCTAATAGCTTTTAAGAGTTTTAAGCGCAGTTCTGCAGTGTATAAAATTACATTACATTGAAATGGAAAATCTAGGTTTTGAACGACTTTAATTTTGGGTAAAAACACAGTTCATTCGGACAAATAGACAAACGTTTACGTTATACTCATTATTACATGACATTACATCAACCTAAGCCTAACTCATCTATATATAATATCAGCCCATAAATGTCCCACTGCTGGGCTCGGGCCTCCCATTATAGGGCGAACGGACAGTATACCCGCCACGCTTGTCGAAGACGGCTTGCAGGTTTGACACATCGGTTATTTCGATGTGCAGGTTGCATCACGATGTTTTCCTTCACCGTTGTTAGCACGAGGTAATTGTAAGAATAAAACAATAAAAGGAGATGGCAGCTGGAAGGCCCGAACTAAATCCGAAATAGAAGACCTCATGGCCGAGTCCAACATAATTGGAGAGATAAAATCTCACCGTCTCCGCTGGCTGGGTCATGTAGAGCGGACGGAGGAGGATCGGGGAGTGAAGAAAGCATACTTTGGCGACCAGTCGGTCGGCGACCGGTTGGTCGTCCTAAGTCACGCTGTAAGGATAGAGCGGAAGCTGACCTGACGACACTACAAGCCTACAATTGCCAGGACAGAGGAAAGTAGCGTGCTCTCGTTTCGGAGGCCAAGACTCACTTTGGGTCGCTGAGCCAACGGAGTTAGTTTAAGTTAATTGTAACAATATGCACATTAGATCAGAAAACTGACTAAGTGGGTGCATGCGTTCCGGCCAGGATCGAACCCGCGCCCTTTGAGTTAGGGACGCGTGCGCTTGCCATTACGCTACCACGACTTACTCATCTATCTATATAAATAAGAATCGTAGGAGTGTATGAATGTATGAATTTTCAGAGTGCGTTTGAGCGGGTTCCCGTATAGTTTAGATTCACAATTGGAACCGGTAGGTGGCGCTGGGTTCGGTCATAGGATCCTCCTAATTTCCTGGACTGATTTTGATGATTTTTGATCTGCAGGGATCTCTAGTATATTGTAAATGCTAATGTGGGTTTGTGAGACTATGACCTGAATTACAATAGTTATTTCGTGCCGCAGACCAAGTCGAAGGCTTTTCGTAATCACAAGTTTGTAGAAACCAAATCCGAATGTGTGTCATACAGCATTCTCCAACACATTTGTGAGAAACAGTACAATAGGTTATAAAACAAACTGTATCATATTAGATTTATTAATTTACAAATGGCGTCATGTGCGCGTGGTGAAAATTAGAACTACATCTTTCGAGTCATTTTCTCTTTAGTAAAAAAATGAGACAAATGTATTGATTAAAGCGCTTTCAAAGAAATTCTGTCATTAAGCTTCTTTAGTCTCGTAAGGTGAAATGACTTGGTGGAATTATTATACATTTTATTTTATTCCTTTTTAGATTTTGACTTTCTGTACAAAGGCTTCGTAAATGCATTTCATGATCAAATGTGTTGAAAAAAAAATAACTATCATAATTACAAATACAACTATGACCTGAATGCCAGCAACCAATTATAAACTCCATTAAAAACTAAACTACTCATAATAAATAAATATCATTTAATGGTTTCCATTCAAATTCTCATTTGTTCAAAGCGTACTTTCACGGCTCAATAAACTAATGGCAAAGAACTGATATTTTAAAAATATATTTTTAAAAGTGGAATGCGTCAAAGGGGCGGTGTGCACTCTCGAGTGGGACAAATTGATTTTGTTTAGTAAAGACTAGCCGTATCTAGGAGGCCTTTTGATGTGTGGTCCAAGTATTAAGCGAATGCGATGCACGCAAAATTTGAAAACATTGTGTTGTGTTTTGAAAGCTATTCAATTAAATTAAAAAAAAAAGTGTGCGCATCGGGACGCCCAAAAGAAGTGATAATTTAAACTAATCTAAGTTGAACTATTTAATAATATTTTTTTTTGTATATTACATGATAATCTAAGGTAATGTTATTTATTAATATAATCTTTTATTTATTATAAAATATATTATTTTATTCTTAGCTACAATTTTTCAATATATTTTTTAGAATTTTGTGTATGTACATTATTAGTATCATTATTTTATTTAATTACCGCGCGCTGTAGGTTAGAGTGAGAGAGGAGGAGACTGCCTACCGTTTCCGTATGCGTGAGAGAAAGGGAAGCCAGACAGACTGGTGCCGTAACGCGTTACGTAACGTAGCAGTTTACCCTCTCATAAGAAGTTATCACATGAATAGTGTTCATGTCATTTCAATTTACACGTGTACTATGCATCTGCGTGACGATGCACAGAATGCCAGCTCCTAAAAATAGGGTTGTCAAGGCCATCTGAATACATGCGGAGAATCCCACTGGACGAAACACGCAGGCGAGCCCAGAGCCCCGCTATTCCTGTCCTCCTTATAGCGAAGAAATCTGCAATCCTGTTTTGTGAACATGCCCGAAGCGCTACAAAACCCAAAGCTTTCTTGAAGTATTTCAGCCAGAGTTGACAAGTGTAGACAATTTGACCGAATGCTTTCACTTTCATTGCATCGCGAAAATCTACCCGAGTTTATATTGCAGTTCACAGCCAGAGCTCTGCGCTCACGCTCTGTCTAAATCGTCACTGAGATTCTTCGCAAGTAGGTGTCCCAAATACTTAAACTGGCTTACATATTTGAGCTCTTTCCACTCAAATGTACGGGCAATGTATGACCTGGACCCTTGCCTGGTCGGAAAACAATTAGCTGTATCTTATACATTGTATTTTAGGCCATGTTTAGTAGCATAGTTTTCACAGATACTTAGCAGCATAAATATCAACTAATTATTTTGTCCGTGCAGTTTGGGTCATAAATCATAGCTCGGAATCAGCCCGGCTAAGGCGGTGAGCATGTTGCGCGGGCGTAACGCCATTATCGATAAAAACTTATTCTTATCAAAGAAAGATTATCATTCTTATAAAAATCATTATTATCTTTTTTGCTGTTAATTTTAAACTTAGATATAAGTATTTATATTTATTTTTAATATAACTTGTTACATTCTAAGCTTTTGTACTTATAGTTTTACTAATTAATACATATATACCTAATTAATAATTTATTATAAATCATTATTATTCTTATTTTAACAAATTCGTTGTTTTATCTATTTTTTCTTTCATTTTTATCACTAACCCACAAAATGGCAAAACTAAACACACTATCGATAACGCTTATCGACAACAATAATGCGCATCACTATGCCCGCCACCCATAAGGCCTGTGAGTGGAAGAGAGAGCGAAATACTCGCTTTACCGCTCCGATTATTTTATGACCCAAACTGCACGGACAAAATATTTCTACTATACTTGCATATTTTATAAAGTTCTAATGGCTTTATGTTTTACTAGCTGACTCGTATCCACTTCGCTGGGCATCAGAATAAAATTAAAAAATACTTATTTTTAATCACAATCAGATATACCCTATGTCAATCAGGAATGTAGCTTTCCGCTGGTGAAAGAATTTTCAAAATCGGTTTGGTAGATCATAAGATTATACTACAAACATTACAAACTCACAAACTTTAATAGATAAGAGAATAAATACTTTTCTTTCTTGAGTTTCATAGGTAGAGATTAAGTCTCTTAGACCTCGTGTGTTGTACCACCAGCAGGGCAATTACGGCGGGCCAGTGGCCTGCGAAGATACCCAACATTTTATAAGAGACGAAGCCTACTACATTCACTATATTTAATACATTTTTCTCCTTTATTTGTAGTGGAAGATAGTGATATACAAAAAATACATTTTTTTTAAAATAATACAAAGCAAATAACTACTGTGACGATTGTACCTATCGATATTAATTTTAAGAAATGTCATATATTGTTACGAGTTACGGGACTCGAATTAAATGCCGTTACAATTACTATAGAATTTATTTTATAACTATACAAACACGTATAACACAGGTACAAATATAACTGGACGCAACCAGTACAAACGTGAAGCACGATTCAATAAGAAGCGCAGTCTTGCTGGTATCGTAATCTCGCTTGACTGCCTCACCCCTCCGTTCGGGCATTGTTTATACTAAAACTATACAATATGACTCGACTCGATCGCGTAAACAATCATTTCCAAGAATCACACCTGGCCAATGCCTACCATAAAGGATTACAATACACGATAGGCTGTTTCTAATTACAAATTTTAAACACAAAGTAAACAAAAGAAGTCCACATGCGGAAAGGTAGTCGAAGGTAGAACTTTCTGGCAGCGTAAGCCGGTCTCAAGACTTTTAGAAAAAGGTAGAAGATTCTGGAAGGAAAAGAGAAGGACAGATACATTATGGAAAGGGATAGATGATGAACAAAAATTCTAGAATAGAAGGTTCAGGAAGGAAAAGACAGAGATAGTTACATGTTTAGAAAGGGATAGACAGTAAATAGAAGAATAACGAAGAGAAGACCGAAATGATTGGTTCCAGAATTTTTTTCCTGTTATTTGTTCAGTACAAGACAGCGAAGCGACAAGTGCGCTACTAAAAAGTTGAAAGAGACGTTTATAATAGAAGACAGTGACGAGTTTAGTGTTGAATTTAGTGGGCAGTTCAGCGGAGGAGCAGTGTAGCGTAGTTTAAGAGGAGATCCAGAAGCGAGCTATATTATACTTTTTATATTTTTCTGGATCTGGCTGAAGGGAACGAAAGACTAATTATGTGTGGTGATCTTAATGGATGGGTGGGGACCAAACGAGACGGCTTTGAGGCTGTCCTTGGACCCTATGGCGACAAGAGAGCGAACGAGGCTGGTAAGCCAATCATAGACGTATGCATGGAAAGAAACTTGCTTGTGTCGAACACCTTATTCCATCATAAGGATATTCACACGTATACATGGAGAATGAATGAACAGAAAAGTATGATTGATCTGATTTTAATAGATAGTCGCCTCCGAAACACAATAACGGATACAAGAGCCTACAGAGGCCCCACTCTTGGAACGGACCACTATCTGGTGATAAGCCGGTTTGTGGGCCTTTTCAAGAAGTGGAGGCACAGGCGAGAGCGTACCAATTTCGGGGAGCTTGAAAGAATAAAATGTGAAAAATTGGAAGATGTTAGTGTAAGGAGTATGTATGCGCGCCTAGTCGAAGAAAGGCTTGCAAAGGCGGACTTCTCCGACTTAGATGTGGATAATGACTGGGATAGTATGAAGGAAAGTATAGTGGAAAGCGCAAAAGAAGCATGTGGATGCGCAAAGAGGCATATAACAACGAAAGGTGACGAATGGTGGGACGCAGATGTTAAATCTAGCGTAGAGAGAAAGAGAAAAGCCTGGCTGGATTATATTGCATCTTTGCATCAGAATGACAGTATGAAAGAGATGAAGAAAGAAATTTATCGCCTCTGCAAGAATGAAACCAAAGCTTTAGTGAAAGAGAAGCGTGAAAGAATAAAATTGAAAGAAGAAGAGAAGCTGACGGAGAACTTCGAGGCGAATACCAAACTCTTTTGGAGAGAGGTTAAGAAGTCTCGGGGTTGTTCGTCAGCTTCCAGAATGGAAAGAATAAAATCTAAAGCAGGGGACATTCTTGCTAACCCACAAGAGGTTTTAGCGCGATGGAGTGAATATTTTAGAGAAATGTATGATAATATCTCGGATGCTGGCACCACGACTGAGTCTGTGACCGACTTCGAGGAGTCAGCATCCGAGATCACTTTGGAAGAGATCGAATGGTCGATAAGAAGTCTGAAAAATGGAAAGGCAGCAGGAATCGATAGTGTGTCTGCTGAGATGATCAAATATGGTGGAACCTGCGTCCGGGACGCTTTCCTGTCCTTATGCAACTTGTGCTGGAGGACGGGAAAGGTTCCCAAGGACTGGAGGCGCGCTGTCATCGTGCCCTTGTATAAAGGCAAGGGGTCACGTATGGAGTGCGCCAGCTACAGGGCCATCAGTTTGATCAGCACAGCATCTAAAGTATATGCGAAGATTATTGAAAGGAGAATGAGAGTGGTATCCGATGGATTACTGTGGGATGCACAAGGGGGCTTCAGAAATGGAAGGGGATGTATGGATCAAGTTTTCTCGCTCCGCAATATCGTGGAGAAGCAGCTGGCATTGGGCCGGAAGGTTTTCTGCGGTTTTGTGGATCTAGAGAAAGCATTTGACAGGGTTGTGCGGAAGGACCTCTGGGACATATTGCCCGGATATGGGATCAATGGCCAATTGCTGCGTGCTGTGCAGTCCACTTACGAAGACTGTATGGCATGCGTGCGGGTGGACGGCAGCCTGTCGCCCTGGTTTGACGTCAATATTGGCGTCCGGCAGGGCTGCGTGCTGTCGGCTTTGCTGTTCATCCTATATCTGGACAACTGTCTCCAGACATTAAGATTGATGGATGTTGGGGTGCGGATGGGTGATCTAGTTGTTAGCACTTTGCTTTATGCGGATGATGCCGTGCTTTTAGCCGAATCGCCATCAGAACTGCAAACACTAGTCACAATGATGAAAGATGACTGTCAGGCGAGAGGCTTACACTTGAATGCGAAGAAAACAAAGGTTATGGTGTTTGAAAGAGAAGAAACCAGAACGAATGCAAGGATAATGGTCGATGATGTTATGCTGGAACAAGTGAATGAGTTTGTATATCTTGGATGTGCTTTTAGCAGGGATGGAAGGTACACCGCTGACATAGAAAGAAGAGTAAATTTGGGGAATAGTGTGAATGGAGCGTTAGGTAAACTTTTAGGCGCTAAGAACCTCAGCCAGAAAGCCCAGCTTGTTATACACAACGCGGTGCTGGTACCTACGCTCACGTATGGAAGCGAGAGTTGGGTATGGAACAGAGAGCATGAAAGTAGAGTAAACGCAGTCGAGATGCGAGCACTGCGCAAAATCTGCGGAGTGACGCTCGCGGACCGCGTTCGTAATACCGAAGTAAGAAAGAGAGTTGGTCTGAAAGAGAGTGTCGGGGTGAAGGTAAGGAAAGGAATGCTCCGGTGGTTCGGGCATGTGGAAAGAATGTTTGATGAAAGAAAGATTAAACAGATATACAATGCAAAAGTGGATGGATGCAGAAGTCGCGGAAGGCCACGACACACCTTCCATGATCAAATTGATCGTGTATTAGCAGAAGGTGATGTCAGGAGCCTTAAGAACAGACGAGCGTGCATGACAAGAGCTATGAATGTCAAAGAAGCAAGTGAGGTGTGTAAAAATAAGCCTGTATGGCGCTCTGTTGTTCGTGCCTACCCCGCAAGGGACCTGGCGTGAAGTTATGTATGTATGTATGTATATTACTATAATCGCATCGCATAAATCTGTTTTTATACTACGGCACGGGGTCTAAGTGGCCTCGTATATGTCGTACTTGCAGTGCGGCTAAGAAAAACAGACCTCTCTGTGGTGCGGCAGGCGCAACTTCAATTTGATCAGAGTTCCGTGTTATACTTACATTAATACGGGGCTACCGTGACCTAGTACTGTACAACACTAAATAAAAAATCTATGAGCTGTACTAAATATAACCCAAAAAGGATTTTAATTTTGAAAACACTATGAGGCTCAATAGACCTCGTGTCGCAGCAACGATAGCTTTACTACGAGGTCTAAAGCACTCCGTATCCCAAGAATGGAAAGTTAAAATAAATAAGTGCAGCTATGAACGTGTTAATTAATAAAACATCAAAAATCTAGCGGAAAATAAACTGGCGCCATCTTTAAGCAATGAGCACAATTTTATTTCTTACTGGGTAATCATTCTTAGCTTTTTTTAATTTTACTAGTTCGTTTTATAGCCCCGTCTCATGGCATTTAGCCCTTTTGAGGGCTCACCTTGGCCCCTTGGCCCCCTGACCTTTCCACGGCACACTGACCTGGCTAATATTTATGCCCTGAAAAAGGTACAGACCGACTGAGTAAATTGTGATAACTACGTTTTTATTCAAATCAAATTTATTTGTTCAAAACATGGTTAAACAGTTGACATATATGTTTGTACACATGTTTTGCTCTCATAGGAGCATACAAATATTTTTATCAATTTTATTAAATGATATAATCCCTATTAATATTATAAATGCGAAAGTAACTCAGTCTGTCTGTCTGACTGTGTGTTCCGTGTTCACGTAAAAACTACTGGACCGATTTGGCTGAAACTCAGTATATATATATTTTCGATACCGAGGATAAACATAGGATACTTTTTATCCCGAAAAATGGGATAGTTTCCGGGATAAAATGATATTTGTTTGTTTGTTTGTTATGCTTTTACGGAAAAACTACTGGACCGATTTGGCTGAAATTCGGTACGTATGTAAATTAAATACTGAGGATGGACAAGGGATAATTTTCATTTTGGCCTTTTTGGTAATTTTGGCCTATTTGGTAATTTTGGCCTATTTGGTAATTTTGCCCTATTTGGTACTTTTGGCCTATTTGGTAATTTTGGCCTTTTTGATCATTTTGACCTTTTTGGTCATTTTGGCCTATTTGGTCATTTTGGCGTATTTGGTCATTTGGCCTATTTGGTCATTTTGGCCTTTTTGGTCATTTTGGCCTCTGGTCATTTTGACCATTTTGATTATTTTGGCTTTTTGGTCGTTTTTGCCTATTCCGTCATTTTAACCATGTCGGTCACTGTGGTCTTTTGGTCATTTAGACCATTTTGGCCTTTTTGGTCAAGTTTTGTAATTTATTTTGTTGACAGATAGACGGGGGATGGTATATATAATTAGCGATATAAAACGAAGTGAATGTTCCGTGGGCAAATACATAAAAATGTAATATAATATAACCTGTAGCACTTGCTCTATAAACAAGAGGCACGCACTAGAGGTTAACCCGCGGCGCAGCTGCGGGGTAAACTCTAGTAGGATAATAAGTATTAAAATATGATATACATCAATAAGAAAAAATCATTAAAAAAACATCAGTCTAGCCATTCGTTTGTTTATGATCTCTCCCGGCCGATTTCGGCAATGGTGACTGCATTTAAACTCATTTCCATTTGTCTGATTTTAGGTGAATTACTTATGTATGTTCAAATGAATCCCGGGATGGTTTAGATTCACGAATGGACCCGATAGGGGGCGCCACTGAAAACCTCTTTAACGGTGGAAACGATTTTGATATCCTTTTTTGTTTTTTCAAGTAGATTCGAGAATGATATTGATTAACAATTGGTACATACATACATACATCTTATCACGCCTTTTTCCCATGGGGCTAGGCAGAGACTATAGATCTCCACTTGCGACGACCCTGACAAACAATTTTCGCTTCATCTACTTTCATTAACCTGTTCATAAATGCACGTTTATTTAATATACTTTTTACCTGACTCGTTTTAACACTTCTGTTATTTTATCATGGTGTGTACGTCGTGGTCTACCGGAACCAACTCTACCATTGACGATACTGTCATACACTTGTTTTGTGATTCTATTTTGATCCATCCTCTCTACATGCCCAAACCACTTTAACATTCCTTTTTCAACTCTTGTAATTACATCTTCTTTCAATCGAATCCACAACGTTCCCTTATTACACTATTCACTATTAACAATTTGTCCCGGTTGATAACGCTGAAATCGGTTTCTAAATTTTTATTTTTTAAGGGCAAGACAACGTCTGCCGGTTACAGCTAGTTTTGAGTTTGCAAACACTTAGTCTTTAAGAGAAATATTTTAGCTTTTCGTTATTAAAAGCTTAAATATTGTTTCAGGCGGATGGGCGTCACCAAGCTCCCAAAATCCAGTCGTCTCGACCCACCCCTGAACAAGCCGCAGGTAAAATTAACATAATTACATACCTAGTGACCACTCCAAATTTTAGATTAAATATTAGATTTTAAAATTTTAATTCACTACGGCATAGCCAAAAGGTCTGTATCCCTGTCATTGTGAAATTATACGTGATACTTAAAAAAAAACGACTATTGCATTATCTGAAAGCTAAAATTGTTGGTCTTACGTTTGTCACTACGTTAATTGTTTTTACGTTTATAATTTTTTATATAAATAATCGGTAAACACATTATTGTATATCCCCAGATTAAGCAAGTTACGCTTGTACATACATTCATATTGCCACGTCTGTTTCCCACTGGGGTAGGCAGAGACGATGGATTTCCATTGACATACACTTTTTGTTTCGTCCACTTTCATTAATCTCTTCATGTGTGTATCACGCTTATTTACAGTGCTTTTTAACTGACCTCTCTTCGAAATATCTTCAATTTGATCATGGTGAAGTGCGGCGTCGTCTACCGGTAAAGACTACAGTCACAATGCTTTCAGATACTGATTTGCAATTTTGCTTTCCTATATTGTCTCTATATATCCAAAACCACTTTAACATGTGTATTTTCTACTCATTAATGGCCGGTTCCTATACTAATCATTCCCCTGAAATGAAATGAAATCAAAATCTTTATTTGTATGGAACATGGATATAAGGTCGACAACTATGTTTTTATTTTTACAAGGTTTTATTTACCTATGTAAGTACGTCTGTATGTAAGTTCGGGTGGAAACTTGCAAGTTAAATTTGACCAACTTCCCGATTTTCGATTGAGCTGACATTTTGCACACATATGTATATCGCGTGACAATGCAATAAGATGGTACCAGGAAGCTGATCTGATGATGGAGTCGGAAGGTGGCCATAGGAACTCCTGTACTAAACAAGATAGACCCGTCGTGTTTGAGCTCGTTTTACTTGTCTTGGCCAGCACTCTGCTGCTACACACTATCCAGGATCTCAAAACCTTGTATTTTAAAACCTTTTAAAAAAAAAGCTTATTATTGCATGAGTTCAGTAGATAGGCGGGCAGCCCACCTCGTGGAAAGGGCTTACCATCGCTTATGGACATTTGTAATATCAAAGGTGCTACGAATGTGCTTCCTCTCTCTAAAGGGAGACTGGAACCTAGCTACTAATGCTAAAACACAATTCAAGGTTGTTATGGTATATTTGACATTACTTATATGAAGCTACGTCATATTTTAAGTAATAAGGCAAATGAACGGTCAGTAAGCTTTTTTTTTTTGAGGCGAGGGAAAATGCTGACCGATTTACGCACTCTCTGGGCCGTCACTAGGAAACGGCACGCATCCATCGGGGGCGATAACGCTAGCAATAGTATGCTTTGTTAGCGCTCCGTCCGCGATGGCGTGACACAGAGGAGTGTGGAAGACTCAGAGCGATGCCGCACGGGCGAGCAACCTCAATACCCACTAAAAACCCCCTCCTCCCTGTCGACCCTGCGCTTTTGTTGTGATGGAAAGACTGAGATATAGAACATAGTTACGCAACAGTCGATCCAGCGCAATAAAGTGCCTGGAGTGTGCCCTGGGAGAACACACCCCACTTCGAAACGGGGGCAGATGAATCCCTTGCGTTGCCTAGTAGCAAGGGCCCCCCGTACCGGAACCTAACTCAGGGAGGGAAGTAATGCCCGTACCTGCCTCTCCGGGTGCCAGCTGAAGGTCGGCGACCTCGGGTGGAGGCATTAGCACGCGCTGCAGGACTTCGCTCCCTGTCCCTTTCTGCGGCCTCTTTAAGAGACATTACTGTCTCACAGAAAGTAACCGCAGACTCCCAGCGGTCGTCGCTGTGAAACATGGCCGTTACCAAGTCGCCAAGCGATCGGACGGCTCCTACGTGCGTCTCGAGCTCGAAACGCTGAGGCGTCCATGCAGCGCACTCAACAAGCGTGTGAAACGCCGTATCGGGTGCGCCGCACTGGCGGCAGTCTGGAGAAGGCAAGCAGCCCACAATGCGAAACAGATACTGATCGAAACAACCGTGTCCGGTCAGTATCTGCGTCGTCCTGAAGGTCAGGGTTCCGCTGGTGCGGGTGACCCATCTCTCCAGCTGCGGCCTGATTGCATCCACCGTATAGCCGCCGGCCACAGGGTGTTCGAGGTCACGAGACCATTCGACGAGGCAGCAAGCGGTTTCCCGCTTCCTGACCGTCTCTAATTCGACTTGACAGAAGGTCAGTCCTCTAGCTAGGGCATCCTGCCGGGTACGACGAACCCTGGACAGGACGTCTGCCTGGAGATGCCAGGGCAGCTCGCCTGCCAAGAGAGTCGCCGCCGACCACGACACTGTGCGATACCCCCGTATGGTCCTCACGGCCAGAACCCGCTGCGCGCGGTGCAGCAGGGTTCGGTTGTGGCGGTGAAGCGAATCGAACCAGACGGGCGCACCGTAGACCGCCATACTCCTCAGGATGCCGGAATAAAGCTTCCGTGTCGCACCCCCCGGCCCTCCCACGTTAGGAAGAAGCCTGGAGAGTGCGCCCGCGGAATTCACGAGTTTGGGAACTAGCTGCTCAAAGTGCGCTTTGAACAGCCATTTCCCGTCAAGAACTAGCCCAAGATATTTCATCTTGGGCCCTACTCTAATCGCCACCCCCTGAACTGTAACGGTCAAGTCCGGGGGAGGATTCCGGAATTTCCTATGGAACATGACGGCCTCCGTTTTCACGGGGGAGACCTTCAAGCCCAGCCTAGCTATTCGATCTACGACGATCGCCAACCCGTCGTTGGCAACGTCCACGGATTTCGCAAAGGACGCAGCGCGTGCCGTGAGTAGGGTGTCGTCCGCAAAGCAGATCAGCCCTACCCCGGGCCGGACCGTCACCCGAAGGATCCAGTCATAGCCTACGTTCCAAAGAATCGGCCCGAGGACCGACCCCTGTGGAACGCCGCACGCGACACGTCGCCGACCTAACAGGTGATTGGCGGACTCACCGCCCTCCCAAAGGATATGCCGATCTCGCAGGTACTCGCCCAACAGCCTCGTGAGGTACGGGGGGACTCCATGCGCGCGGAGCCCCTCCGTAATCGTCTCATGAGGGAGGCTGTTGAAGGCGTTCGCTATGTCTAGCGACACTGCAAGAACGACGTCCTTCGCTCGACGTTCTTCGCTTGGACGGCTTCGTCCGTCAACGTTCGCAGCGTCTCGAAGGCGTCCATCGTGGAGCGCCTCCGCCGAAACCCGAACTGCGTATCTGATAGCCCCGGCTCCACAGCGTAGAGATGCTTCACGAGCCGCTCCGCCAAGATCTTTTCGAAGACCTTGGCGACCACGTTCAGCAGCACTATGGGTCTGAAGGCGGACGGATCGTTGGGAGCCCGACCTCCCTTAGGAATTAGGCACAAACGCCCCTCTTTCCATTGCGACGGGAACCTACCTGCGCGAATACAGGCTTCGAAGAGGTCCCGCAGCTGGCTGCGTAGGTGTTTTGCAGCCAGGAAGAGGAGTCGACCTGGAACCCCGTCGGGTCCCAGTGCCGTCTTCCTGCCTCAGAGCCGGTCCAGGGCGACGTCTAGCTCCCCCTCGGAGATGGAGTGAGGCTCCTCGTCCGTGGGGGTGTCGGGAATGGCTGGACCCATACTGGGGGGAGTGAAGTTCCCCGGATCCGGGAAGAGCCCATCGATAACCGACCGGAGCACCTCGGGTTCGAGCGTTTCCGTGACCGTGGATGTGCAAGGCCGCAACTTGTTGCGGGCCCCACGGTACGGGCGCCCCCAAGGGTCCCGATCGAGCGTCTCGAGGAGCTCGGCCCGAGCCCAGGCTTTCGATCGCAATATTGCAATCGAAAGGGCCTTTCTGGCCTCCCTAAACTCGCCCACGAGTCCATTTTCCGCGACGAAGTCCGGAGGACGGCGCGCCCTGCAGCGTTTGAGCCTGTGGCTGATAATGCGAACTGCCTTTCGCATCTCGCCCAGCTCCTCGGTCCACCAGTGGACCGATTGCTTGCACGGAGGCTGCCGCTTGGAGACGCGCGGCTTCGCAGCGTCGCAAACCCTCGTCAGGGTCTTGCGCATGTGCTCTGCCTGCGTATCCAGATTCGCGAATTCGACTGGGTAGGCCCAGCTTTCCGTGAGTGCCCACTCCTCGGCCTGCTCCGGATCGAGCTTGGTAAGGGCCCAACGCGGGAGGAGAGGGGGGCGATGAACAGGGCTCGGACCGGAGGAGGGGGTCGTGAGCTCAAATCTGATGTACCGATGATCAGAGAGCGACTCCACCTCCTCCAGCACCCTCCATTCGGTCACTCTGCGGGCGGCCGCATAAGTGGCGAACGACAGGTCGATGATCGATCCACCCCGCGCGCGCACGCAGGTCTGGACCGACCCCTGGTTCAATATGGTCAGGCCGGCTTGAAGAGCCCAATCCTCGACCGCCCGACCCCTAGGGTCCGTGAATACGTTTCCCCAGGAGAGGTGCTTTGCATTGAAGTCGCCCATCACGAAGACCGTTTTGGGCGACAGTCTGCGTACGGCAGCCCCGACGGCGTCCAAGTGAAGCTCGAACTCCGCCAGGGGGCGGTTGCGCGAGAAGTAAACGCCTATGATGACGATACTCCCGCTCTCCGCCACAGCATAGCCCTTTCCTCTTTCGAGACATGTAAGCGGTGTGCCGGACCCGGCTCTGGCCACCACCGCTACCATGTCGTCGAGGTCGCCCACCCAATTACCGGAAGGAGGAACGCAATAAGGTTCGCTTATTACGGCCAAGTTCGGTTGCCACTCCGCCATCGCCTGCAGGCACAAGTCCTGAGCGGTGGGGGAGTGGTTTACGTTGGCTTGAAAACGGTCAGTAAGATACAGCAACCGGCCGTAACTAGTTATCTGTGTTTTCTTATAACCGCCCTTATTCGGCCACATTTGGCCGCTGTCACTGTACATGTATGTGCCTTTACTCAGATGTGAGGTGAAATGTAGGTGTGTTTGGGCCCAGGTGCTGACAGCAGTATGACGGTGGCGCGCGGCGAGGACTCCCCCGAGCGGCTGGGCGGCGCGCTCCGCCGGCTGCACTACAAGGCGACCAGGCGCGCCCACTCGGCCGCCGCCCGCCACCACGGCGGCTCCAACGCCTCCACGCCGCCCAAGGTCAGTGCATTTTCACCTATATTTTCCGCAAGAGTTAACTTGAGACCTCGCCTACGACGCGTCAGTACATCGCGTTTACGTCATCCGAGCAAAGTCTCAAGTTAACTCTTGCGGGTTGTACACGCCTTGAAGCGTAGGAAGTCTTTAATGAAGCATCATTTCCTTGAATTATGCCTATATTTTAGTAATATGTGATTATGCAATAAAAAAAATTCTGCGCACAAATGTTTAGTTTTGCGTTCTGTAATAGATTTTTGAGTATTTGCAGTTGGCTGTGATTGTTTTTCATATGTGATCTAGCGTGTACACACTGGTGCCAACGTACTGATTTCGTGGCCGGCAGGACCGGTGTGTACCACCTTTAGTAAATCGTACGGCGACACGCGTAATTTGATTTCTACAAGTATTACATTTTCTTCGGCGTCAGTGTAGGATCTTGTAAATAGATTTTTGGTATTTTTTTAGTCAGTAATATTGTTAGCTTGTAAACTAACAGGTGTGCAGTTATTACTTATTACATTAATAACAATGTAACCATTAATTAACCTGATGTAATGATCGATCCTCTATGGCCCATTTGTAATGTGTAACATTGGAGGTATTAGTTGATTAATCATAGTACATAATAAAACTACGTTCTAACGCTTTCAAGCGCAGTATTTTATTTGATTTTCAATCCGACGTTTCGGCCACTTTCAGTAACGGAAACGACATCTTTCTGTCTATACTATAATAATTCTGTAAATAGTTTGTTTGTAAATTGCTTTTAAAAACGTGAAAAAACAGGGGAGCTAATTTGGACCAAGAAATTTCGGAAATGCAATTTTTAGAATTTTTGTCTGTCAGAGCACTATGTGAAAACTGGTGAACGGATTTGAACAAAACTCGATATAAAGCCAGCTTATATCCCAGGGCGTAACATAGGACAGTTTTTATCCCAATAAATGACGTGGTTTCTGTGGGAAAGACGAAAATTTGGAAACTACTGAACGTATATGACTAAAACTTGACACAGTACCGTCTCGGTAAACGTAGTGTCGGACGCCCACAAACCTGATGGACCGACGACCTGTGCAAGGTCGCCGGTAGGCGCTGGATGAGGAAGTTAGAAGACAGGGATGAGTGACGCCTCTTGGGGAGGCCTACGTCCAGCAGTGGACTGCGAAGGGCTGACGAAAACATTCATTGTATTACTTCAAATCAGGTTGCCTGCGACTCGCCTAGACTATAATATGGACTTAGTTCCTTTGTAACTGTAGTGAACTTAGGCTGGTGTGCACCGAAATTTAACCGACGGTTAACCAAAAATAATCACCTTTTTTTCCATACATTTTTGGCGACTATTTTATTTTAACCATCGGTTAAATGTCGGTGCACACCAGCCTTAGTATAACAAGGAATAGTTAAGTTTTGGGTTAAACACTTAATTAGATTTGTATATACGCAACATAGAGCGACTACCTAGAGTTTTTGACGCGGTGTGGCTTGTTTTGGTTTTCCTGATTAGAAGCAGGACACAAATAACCTATACAAGGCTGCGCAGCACCTTAGGGCGTTATGAACCCGTTTTGAATAACGTACGTAATGTAATAGTACTGTTCCAACTTAGATCCAGACAAACATAAACCTCCCCTGCCACATCTGAAACGAAGCACATTTATTACCTGTCGGCATTTGAACTTGTAACATTGGAATTATTTTACGGTCGTCTTCTTTTGTTTACTTATTGGCATACGGCCTATTGTTGTAATATGATCATTAGCCAGGTGTTACGGATTTTAAAGTACAAGCTGATTCTAGGAAATTCGGTCGGCCCGATTGAGGGACGAGTCAGTCAAGCGAGAACCAAGATCAAGGCGAGACATGTGTACAATCGGGAACCATAGTGACGGACTTTGCGCGTTTTATGGAATCACGACCCTCTGCATTACGTTTGGATTTGTTGTGTTCGGTTATATTTATACTTGTTATACGTGTTTGTATAGTTTTAATAAACTCTATAATAATTCCAACGGCATTTTAATTCGAGTCCTGAAACTCGTAACAGTTCATTTTATACTTGGTGCAAATATTGAAGATGATCTTGGTAGCGAATGAGAAACCACTTAATTTTCTTAGATTGATTAAAAATACCATCCGCCCCGCAAACTCGGGTGCACGGCAAACTTTCTCGTTGGAAATTGCCCAACTTCCAAGTTCAATTGTATACTATCTCGACTGGGTTTAGATGAAAATTTCTGTTTGGGTTACGGACCGGAACGAAATCGTAAACATTTATTAGGATTTGGTAAAGTAACTTTTTATTAGGTTTTCGTAGTCATTGTGGTAAATATAAACAGAATCGTCATTCTGTCTGTAATATAGTATATTATGTTGAAGTAAATTTTCTTAGAAATTACTGCGTCTCTATGAATTAAAGATAGGTGTGTGCGCGGATCTGCTGATGTTAATAGTATAATTTTGGTTGCCTTTAGTTGTTGTGTAAATGTTTGTTGAATAATGATATACAAGTAGAGAAAGTAGATAAGCTCAACCAAAATTCATGTCCAAACATTATGTCCGCCTTTATCTTATAAATGGTGTAACTAACACGACTTTTTTTAAATATATAGATGCTAAAAATGAAAATTATTATATTTTCAATAAGTATAAATTAATATTTGAAACGCACATTATTTTACTCCAATAAAATCAGTTAATGGGTAAACATCGATTGCGTTCAAATGAGGTTCGGTCAAATAACCGGCGCAGTTTAGTGTTTAATTAATATATGGAAAATAGTCAATTTTGTTCAAAAACAACCCTTACCCTTGGTTTTCCGTTTGGCGTTCCTTCACAGAAATTAATCCTTACAAACTACATTACGATTGGGTATAATAATACACGTATGTTTATGTAGTGGATGCACTCACCACGTTCAGTCTTAGATAATTTTCTATTATATTTGCTTGAAATGTACCAGGATCCTGGTTACCACACGCTCGGGTTTTCAACTCAATTATTTGCTTACATTTATAGTATATCAATTTATTTCTATTAGAAGCAGTTGTAATAAATAAAACTTGTATTTTAACCTAATTCTCATTCGTAAACAGAAGCCGGTCAAGTTCAAGGTCAGCCTTTTGGCATTTGACTTTTGGTGTTTGACAAGTGCTATCTCATAAAAAACATTGCAACAACATTCTTTTAATCTACGGTATGTTTTCCATTCGTGTTTAAATCATAATTTCTAATCATAAAACAAATTACATATAAATATATATTTCAATTTTCTTGTTTATTTAATTAAATTTAATTATCAACTACATAATTATCTACTCTGTTATTCAATGCCTATATGCCTATGTTAGCCAGGACGTAAGGATATGCCCAACCAATGAGAGATGTGTATAAATGTCGCTCTCATTGGTGGGAATTCAAAAATGGAAGTAGACCGTTTTTGAATTGAGTTAAGAAGAGACCATTTTGTACGACCAAAAGAGATACTTACAAAAGTGAAAATAAAAAGCCAGTTTAAGATTGAAGTTATATTTATTCAAGAACTTTACATTACAACAATAATAATATAGCACACTCTTCGTTTATATTTTCAATAATTTTATGATACCACTTTATTTCTCGTCAAAATCGGCCTCAAGACTCCTTTGAGTGTTTTTCGCTATTTAGCATAGGTTAGGATTTTGCCCTGAACCTGAAGGGCCACTTGAAAAATTCACCCGTATAACTATTTCTGAGGCATTTGAGACAACTTCAATGTGACTAAACCTCAAGATATAACCAATTTCAGTACAAAGTGGATTTTCCTATCCCAGCAGGCGTATAACCGGATATGAGTTGCCGGAAGTGGGCTTAGAGCGGAAGCAATGTCGGCTGGTTGTGTGACGTCACGGTGGTGCCTCCACCGGAAATGGGGGACGGAAGCCGGCGATTGGATAAGACAATGGCGATCCAATGTAGGACGGGTCCCAGATAGTGATTGAAATTTTATAACATTTGCGGGGTTTGTAGTGCAACACTTACAAGCCAATAGATGGCGCTGTGCAATAATTGAGGTCGCAAACGACCCTAATAGGTACAAAGAATATATATATATGATATACAATGTGGACTGTATGTCTTAATATTGGCGTTATTTACAGTATTAAACTAAACATAGAAATACAGAGAGTGCGTATTGGTGCTATTGTATGTGAGCAGTGTGAAGCGAATTAGCAAGTGTGTGTGAGTGAGACAGTGTGAGCATTTCCGGCCTCCAAGACCGCTTCTATACGCCAACGTTCCGTCCGACGCCTAGCGGCTAACTGTGCGAGCTATGGGCGTCGGCGGTACGCGGGGCGTGGAGAGGTGTGCTCCGGCGGGCGGATCAGGGGGTTGTTCTCTGTCCGCACAATATACAAATTTCCAACACTAATAGATGGGCCTAAGCCTGCGAGGGGCAACAATAAAAACTATTTTTTATTTTTGGAGTTCAGCAGACGCAGGCAGAGGTGCCACTTGTTGGAAAGCGGTTACCATCGCCTATGGACAAAGGTGCTACAAATGCGCTGCTGCTCTCTTAAAGGAGACTGGAACCTGGTCACTAATGCCGGAACACAACTCAAGGTTGTTATGGCGGAATACTCTAGACCAGGAGTGGTAGCCATCCAGTCGGGTAAATGCCCTACGACCTCTTACGACAGGCCGCCCCAATGCAGGATTTTTTTTTCTTTCTCCGTTCCTGCACGGCTAGAGTCGCTCTGTGACAAAGATCATCAGCTCCAGACATCATTACATTGTACCTCAAACGTAACTCTAAAAATCCACCCACCCTCATACATCTCTTTAATCCCATCCTACACAGGCAGGCAATTGGCGACGTCAGGCTGTAATCTAGATAATTATTCTAAGAAGGCTCCACCATGTGTAAACCTTGGCTTTGAAAACAAATTCCACGCGGACAACGTCACGGGCACAGCTAGTATTCTACAAGTGTGGTTTTTATGCAAATTGTTACAATAAATTCAAACACAATTTACATACAAAAGAATAACCACTATTATAACATCTTATTTCTCAAATCTTAGCTTATCTTAGGTAGCCATCCAGTCGGGCAAATGCCCTACCACCTGGCTGCAGGTTATTTTGTCCTCCGTTCCTTCACGCAAGGAATGTCTCTATCTATATATCCATGTGAGACATTCGTAATACTATTGTTGAGATTCGTAAAATACCGATATCATGTAATCGGAATTGTAAAAAATCGATTGAAACCACACATCTTGTTAAGATTTTGTTAACCAATGAAGAGCCTTATTTCATATTTCAAGTAGATCGTGAATTTGTTTCGGAGGCCCTCGATCGTAGCGCGGGCGTCGTGTAATTGGCCTCGTGCTCTATCTACTCCACGCTCTAGACATCAAAGATATTACTCCCCCAACGAATATGACGGCTTGTTAAAATGAAAGAAAAAGTTATCTGTTTTAGTCAAAGGTTGTGAAAGATATTATTAAATATAGACAGAAAAAAAAACTGCTGGGCTTGGGCTTTCCACTATTAAGGAACGGAAAGTACACGCTTGTCCAAGGCTTAGCAGGTTTGATTTGATATCTCGATGTGCAGGTTCCATCACTATGTTTTCCTTCATCGTTGTTAGCATTTGGTAATTGTAACAATATAAGGTTAGACAATCGCCTAAGTGTCCGGCCAGGATTCGAACCCTCACCCTTTGAGCTTGAACGCGTGCGCGCTAGCCAGTACGCTACCATGACTTGGCAATAATAATAATGTAGTTATCAAGTATATAAGTAAGTCAATATAAAGAAAGAAAGAAATAAATTATACTTATACATTTTCATACAGAGCATATATTGAGAATTCGTTCGCCGCATTTTCAGCAAACAAGGTTTGCATTCAGCATATTACTATGCCGGAATTATATCCGACACATCACTGATATTCAGTGCATACCTTCCTTTTGGCGTAGGACGACCCATAATTTTGTTAAATAATAAAAATAATAATTGATAACACTAATTCTACTTATGTAATATTTAATTAGAAAAACAATATGGGGTTTTCAAAAGGGGTGTAAACAGATACCTAAAGTCTCAACGAGGTAGGCAACGCATCAGCTCCCTTAGTGTTGCAGACGTCTATGGCCGACGGCAGCCACTTGCCGTCAAGTGGACCCGTCTGCCAGTTTGCCTATAATCAAACATAAAAAAAACAAATAAATTTTAATAAAACCAGCTTTCATTGCTACTTTGTTACTTCAGAAATTAAAATAAATGTTCGTGTCACAACTTGTATCGAATCATTTATTCGAATACAATTCGATATAGTGCTAGACGAGTATAACCACATTCTTATAATATATACATAAATAAGTAAATAAAAATCTATATATATAAAAGAAAGTCCTGTTAGTTACAATATTTATACTTGTAACTCAAGAACAGCTGTACCGATTTGGCTGAAAATTGGTGAGGAGGGAGCTCAGAACCAGGAGACGGACTTAACCGGTAGGTGGCGCTGAGATCAGGTTCTAGAATCCTCCTAATCACCTGGACCGATTTTGGTGATTTTGTTTTTCTGTGTTTGAGGTTCCCGCATGGTTTAGATTCACAATTAGAACCGATAGATGGCGCTGAGATCGGGTTTTAGAATCATCCTAATCACCTAGAGCAATTTTGGTGATTTTGTTTTTGTGTGTTTGAGTGGGTTCCCGGATGGTTTAAATCCACAATTGGAACCGGAAGGTGGCGCTGGGATCGGGTCCTAGATTTTATTTTTTCAGAGCAGGACAACGTCTGCCGGGGCCATTAGTAAGTAAATATAAATAAGTTAATAAATCTTGCTCACGAGGTTACCTATGTATGCTATGTAGCGTATGGAGTCAACGATCATTGTGCAATTGTGCCAAAAGTTATCATGGTCAACGGTCTTATAGCGAAAAGCCTCGATGGTCATCAAGAGAGGGTTTCGCTGGGAGGCTGGGTGAAGGGCCAGATACAGAAGGCAGCACTCTTGGACACGGCACGAATTGTGAGGAGGTTCCTGTCGCTGGAGCCCTAACCACCGATAGTTTGGGTCCCAGGCCCCACTGAAGGTGAGCTGCAAGAATTTGCAATTTGTTATTAAACATTAATTTTATTTTTGGTGCATTTTTATAAAAAGATAATGTCTTCTATTAAAAAAAATCTCGTGTCACATGTTACAATTAACATACACTACAACATTTTTTATTAAATACGTTTTTCGTGCATATTTCTTTAGCCAATTATCTAAACCAGTGAAGTGAAGGAATTTCGCATTTGCTTACTTATTCCAACAAAAATCCTAACTTACAAGCATTCTAAAGATCCTTTACATGAAGTTAACGGAACAGAGGTCATCAAAGGTCACAAAGGAGACGGGGACTTTTGGGCCGAAGAAATATAATGAGTTGAGATGCTTAAAAAGCGTTATATTTTCCTATTACAAAATGGAAGATATCAGCCCTAAATTCTATCTGAAAGAGGAGAAATATTGAAATTATGGTTATAAATGATAAGTTATTAATTACCACAATCAATTTATGTGAACTAGAGGTCGCCTATTGGTCGAAATCCGACAATAAATAATCTAAATTATAATCTTGAACATTATTAAGGTTCTGTAGTTAAAGACTATACTTCTATAATCACAGATTTCGCCAAGGCTACACTGTTAATTTGACTTTAACAATAAACAAAAGAGTATATATGCATGTTTGTGTCAAATGCATGGTAGTGCGTGTTATTACACGTCTAATATTTTAATGTATTTTTTTACATAATTTTAAAAAATATTAGTATTGTGCACTCCTTCGTTATATAAGCTAGAAGTGTGCCAAATTGTATATTCCTCCGTCCACGCAATTTTCGCAAAAAGGGGTACTAAGTTTTTGCTTCACATATTAATATAATGAAGAATTTCATTGGAATAAATTTCAGCAATTAATAATATTACAACATTTAAACCACACTATCAATTCATTTAAAATAACTAAACTCTCCGAACGGACTGTGCCGCATGGCAAGCGACCGCACGGAAGTCATTGGTACCTTGGAACATGGGACGCAACGTGTGTTGGTTCATTAGCGACTTCCCATCTAGCAAATATAGCCATCACTACCGATAGAGAGAGAGAGAGAGAGTCTGTTGTAAGTTGAGAGTTGGATACATATTTGTGGCTTTCGGAGTTTAACTTTATTGAGACCTTTCAAGGCGATTGTAAGAAGTCTCGCGTGACCAAAGGGCTGGCCTGTACGTGTGACACTCAGAACGTTTGGCGAAAAAATATATTGTATAAATTAATAATTTTTTATTAAATGTTTTCAAAGTACTCTATACAAAGTTTCATAAGTCTGTACCAGTTTCCGAAACACTTTTTCCAGTCCGCCGCAGACATCACGTTTTCAGCTTGCTCGAACGCTGACAGAGCATCTTCCGGCGACGAAAATTGTATCCCTTTGAGCTGATTTTATATTTTCGGAAATAAGAAAATATCACACGGTGTTAAGTCAGGGCTGTAAGGAGGGCGACCCAGGAGTTTGACCGGCGTGCTGTCCCTCGTTTTGAGCCCGATATGGGCGGGCGCGTTGTCGTGATGGAACAGTAACCCGCGGAGACAACAGAGAAAACTTCTGCTAAGCATTTGATGGTTCTGTAAAGGAATTGACACGGAGTAGCCTGTCAAATTGAAAAAACTCGCGATCATAATCTTTCTCCCGCTTCTAGATCGCTTCACTTTGGTAGGTTTTGATTCGATTTAAAACACGCAAACCGTCGACTGGCGCTTCGTTTCTGGACCGTATTGATAAATCCAGGACTCATCACCTGTAATGATGTCGTAAACACTCCCCACCGATAGCGATCTGGACTACATTTTTAACTTGTAAATATATATAAGAAGTTATTTGTTTGTGTCACTTGTGATTTGATGGAGGCTGGTACTGAAAATCAGCGCTGTGTCAGTTGTTGACATACCATAATGCTGAATTACCAGCCTTATTACCGTGAGGGTTATGTACATTTCTATCTTAAAGTTGTATATTTTATACAATAATTCTAATGGCTTTATGTTTTGTGGGATGCTCGGTGGCTGCTCGCGGACTGAGGTGGTTACAGTAGTAAAACTACATTGTCCCGATGTGTATGATATCTTTATTCTGTCTATTCTGTGTCGATTTAACAAAATGAAAACCTTATATACTACATTATTGCTAAGTGTGAAAATACTTAATTATTCTGCGCTGGTCCCCCTTACAATAAACAATACAAACGCTTACATACTACAGTTTTATGAGTACGTATATTCTGTTAATTTAGTATATTTTTTTAGTTTTATGTGCATTCCATTCGCGACAGTGAGTATTTTTTCTTTCTTTCTTTTTTATAGTATAGATAAAATTTATTACCAAACTAGACTGACTATAGTTACCATATAAAAATTACTCTCATGGTTTTACAATCTGGGTCCAAGAATTTATGAAAGCGTGTCAGTCTCCTTTCAATATAAGGCAGAGCAATTAAAGCACGAGAAACCCTTCAATAGCAGTCTGCTAACTTTTCATTGTTTCGTTCAAATGAAAAAACCTACAAAAGACTTGATTTGAAATAAAATGCCTACATCACAAAGTTGCTTCGCAAATTCAGGCTCTTATTCACTATAGCGTGAGAACATAACGCGGACTCGTTTAAATGTCTACAAAATACAGTAATCTATAATATTTTAAAAATTTAAAAATGAAATGCCGTGTCTGAACAGTGAAGCTATTTAAAAATACAACTGTAATAGATATATAAACGATTTTAGACGTCTTGTCTGTTTGTTCTGGATTTTTTTTATAAGATCAGCAGACAGGCAGACGGCCCACCTTATGGAAAGCGGTTACCATTGCCTATGGGCATTTGCAACACCAAAGGTGCTACAAATGCGCTGCTGCTCTCTTAAGGGAGACTGGTATCTGGTCATAAATGCCGGAACACAACTCAAGGTCGTTGTGGCGGCATACTGACCAGGGGTGGTAGCCATCCAGTCGGGCAAATATCCTACCACCTGGCTGTGGCAAATGCCCTACAACGTTTTTATCCGTGCACGTTTTTATCCATGCCACCTGCCGCCATGTCAATCTGGAGTTGTGTTCCAGCATTAATGGCCAGGTTCCAGTCTCCTTTAAGAGAGGCAGCGCATTTGTCGCACTTTTTGTGTTACAAATGTCCATTAGCGATGGTAACCGCTTTTATCAGGTGAGCTTTACTAACTACTACTACTAACTTCTTTAAAAATCATCCTATTCAAAAAACTAATCTCACGCGAGAGAAAGGGAAGCCAGACAGACTGGCGCCATAACGCGATACGTAACGAAGAGGTTTACGCTCCTATAAGAAGTTATCACTTCAATAACGATTTCGATACGATGACATCGACCCTTAAATTTTTCAACGGTGATTGAGCATTTAAATAATTACTTGAAATGAGTTTTGCCTGTAATTTGTAAAACTTAAAGAACCCATTAATGTACATTAATGGGTTGACTAAATCGTATAGACTTCGCTGGAATATTAAAGAGGACCTTAGAAGATTTTGACAATCAATATCGGAGGAGATAATTTTTAGAATAAGTAAAAAGTCAGCAATATCTCGTAGGTCTTTAAGTGGAAAGAGGTGAAACTTTTTGCAAAATTCAAAATATTTTTATAACCATGGGCCCTTCAAAGACAAATTCCACGTACAAATATGTAAAAGCACATTTTATTACCTGTCGGCAATTGAACTAATTGTAATCCTTTTATGATCGTCTTCTTTTGTTCACTTATTTATTGGCATACGTTTCTAGTGAAGACCAACCTATTGTCCTATTGTACTCGCTCATTAGCATCGTTAGCCAGGTGTTGCGGACTCTATCGCATTTGTGAAGTATAAAACGACCGCCTGATAGAGAGAGGAGTCAGTTGAGCTACGACTACGATACGGGCGTGACGTGTGTACATTCGGGAATCTAATAGTGACGGACTTTGCGCGTTTTATTGAATTAAGACCTTCTACATTACGGTTGGATTTGTGTTCGGTTATATTTGTACCTGTGTTATACGTGTTTGTATAGTTCTAACAAATTTTATAATAATAAAAAAATAAAAAAATAAAATTCTTACGGCATTTTAATTGTACTGGTTCCTTTCCTATAGCATAAATGTCGAATAAAACGCTTTTGCACACCTTCGATTATGTTGCTTTTACGCGTCATTGTCAAGGAATTGCGTGAACGTTATCGAATAGGGGTCCCAAAGGTACTCCAAGTCAAGGGTACGCAACAAACTTTAGTTCACGCGTCGCTGGTCCCCCTTAGCTCTTTGTTTGTTGATGTGCGATTTCGGGAAATCAATTTAAGGACCTCGTTGCCATGGTGACAGGGATTTAAATACAAACCGTCTTATTCAAATTTAAATACAGTATTTCAAGTAAGTATTTGACAATTAATAATAACAGTTCATATACGTCCCTTTGCTGGGCTCCAGCCTTCCTTTTACATTATTTGGTAGCATAGTTGTTCTTGTCATGTTTTTAACAATTAATTTTGTTATGTACCCTCTTATTTCTAAACGGTACAGTAGACCATTTCCTTAATTGAATAATAATGTTATATTTTTATATATTCTGTGATTAGCGCCTGTTTTGTATAGAGTAATTTTCTTTATAATTTACCATAATTTTATGTAACAATATTTATCTCTAATATGATGTGATAATTGTGTGAATTATGATTAAAAATCTCCAATTATAAATAGACTGTATTCACTAGATTTTGTTATCATGTTGGCAGACGCGATAAATTTGTACTGTGTGTCGGTTTGTTTTATTACATGTAAAACTTTAATTATAATGTTTTATATAATATCTTGTATAAAATATTATCCGGAATTTCCAAACAGTAATGTATTCAGTTCTTGTCATTCATAACACTTTAATTGAAATAGTTTATCAATGACTTTAATCCGCTATCAGTTGTGCCAATTGCTAAGTTTCTTATACTGTCAAATTGTTGGAGGGATGGCGATGGCGAGGTGTCCTAAAAAGGCTTGTCAAGTACTTATACAGTGTTGGTGTACGTGAGTAGTTGCTGTTCGTTTATTGCCATAAATAGTTCTGAGTTGTTGCAAGTACTTATTACATTCCATTGAGTCTGTAACTTTCACAAGAAACGCATGCCAGTGCGAGTCAATACCCATTCAACTGACAGATGGTCAAAGATTTGTAGTCACACTATACTGTTTCAAAGCGTTTATTTCACTTTTGAAGTTTGCACGTCTATCAAGTTACATATTTCTTAATAGTAAAGCCCACATTAAACGAATGAAAAAAATCAAGTATAATAAATTATTAAGAAGGGTATAATCAGTCTCGTTCAAGTCGAGATCAATATTGAGCCGAAGTGGCTTACAGACTACCAAATCCATTCAATCAACTTGACAATCAAATCGAATTAGAATTCGATTTGATTGTCAAGTTGAGTTACAGACTCGCCCAGTTTACACAACACGCTTGTCCAAGGCGGATTAGCGGTTTTTACACATTGCTTATCTAAATATGCAGGTTTTATCACGATGTTTTTCTTCATCATTATCACGTGGTTATTGTAACAATATGGACATTACTACCCGTGCGCAGAAGGTTTGCCGGTAGTTTGCTCATTTTGAATTCACATCCCACAAATTCCTAATACTATAATATATTATATTGTATGAACCTTAATCATTTGTAGTCAATGAAGGTATATAAGCTGGCTAGTATATCCATAAAAGACTGGTTTATGGAAGGACGGTATCGGCCGGAAGGATACCCTCATTAGCATATTCCCGCAATGTCCGCGAATATGTGGGATACCCTACCCGCACGATGCTTTGTCGGGTAACACATAACTTTTTACTGCCGTAAAAAGCGTGTACTGCTTTTATCAAACCTTGCGACAGGTTATTCCAAGGCTCAAGTATGTCAGTTCCGGCCAGGCATTGGTGCGAGGCAGTCGCAGATGCCCTGTTCTCCTGAATATTGCAGTTTTTGTCGTGCCTTTTCTTTCCAAAAAGGCGATAAATTGCGAGTATAGTTGTGTAGTTATAGTGTAAAGTGATATTTAGTTCGATTCCGGCGCGAATCGCAGTGTTTTGGCTTGGGTGAGTCGATTTACTCTTTGCTTGCTTTTCGCGCGCTTTGGGGCATTGCGCAACATCTAACGGTTTATTTTGTACATTAAGTACACCGGCGCGCGTCGCTGGTTTCGCACAGGGAACGGGCATCCAGTAATGGATGCCCAGGACCCAAAACCACCCCCTGGGCTTTCGGGTGCGCCCTGCAAGAGGGGCCACCTAGAGGCCAAGGACGGTTGGCAGGCTGCGGAACTCGGCGAGACGCGCAGGAAAAAGGTCCCGTCAGTTTCCATCGCCCGGCGCAGCAAATCTGCCGCCGGGCCACGTCCAGGCGGCCCGGCTGCTGCCGTTATCACGGCGGCACCTGAGGCGCCTGTCTCGGTAGGAAGGGCGGCGTCCGTGGTGGACCTCACCGCGGATGCCCCCGCTCGTAGGACTAACGTTATGGGGCCACCGGAAGGTCCCGTGACGCGTAGGCCCCCATCCAGCCGTGCGGCAAATAATGCCGCACACCTGGATATAGTTAGGAGCACGTTGCTCGGGTCGCACTCGGCTATTTGCCTGGCCGTGAGCGACGCGAGCAATATAGATATAGGTACCTTCGGGACGCCGTCGACCTCTGCATGGGCCTCACCTGTGCAGGGGAGCGACGGGTACGAAGATGGCTATCGTACGCCGCTGTCAGGTAGCATTCCAGAGTCTCTGGATAGTGCGCTTGACGGTGTCGTTCGCGCGTTTAATTATTCCCGCTCTGCTTCGCCTGCCTGTGGACAAATCGTCTACACGGCGGCCGGAACAGCGGCGGCTGGGGGCGGTCGCCCCACGACGACGGTGGCAAGCAGCGCGCAGGCCTCACCTGTGCCCATGCCACTGGCTTGCGACCTAACGGTGCGCAACGTCGGGGACGGCCGTTCCACGACCCCGGTTGTCGCGCGAGCTTCACTTGCGCTATCGACCGGGCTCGTAGATAGGGAATTTGTAGGCGCGACAGCGGCGACCCCTTCGTCTTCCTTCCCTACTGGGATGGGAGTCGCTGTCGCGGCGTCGGCGCCTGCGTGTGTAGCGGCTGCGGCGGTGGCGGCGACGGCGGCGGCGTCCACGTCCACGTCTTCATCTTCGGCGGCGGCAACAACTTCGTACGCGTCCGCAGGTTCGTCGTCTTCTGCGGCGGGCTCGGCGACGCGGGCGACGTCTTCGGGGACATTTGTGCCCCCTGTCTCGTGTGCTCCGGTATTTGCGGCCGGATCGAGGTCGCGGTTCTGGGACCGTTCCCAGAGCAGCGGCGCCGATTCGGCCCCTACGTCGGGTGCGTCCACCCCAGCGCGCGCGCGCTCGCCTCTGCGCCCCACGTGGGGCGCAACCGAATCGGCCGCGTCGGTCCTCGCGGGTGCGGAGGCCTTCCTCCGCACAGAGGGGGGGGAAAAGGGGCGCAAGGCGCGCAAGGCAACCAACGCCAAATTGGTCGCGGCTAGCAAGTGCGCCGCCCTCGTAGGGGACATCACTGCCCTCGGCCCCGGGGAGCTGCGCCTCGCGGCGAGCGCCCAGGTGGCCGAAATCCTCCAGATTGCCCAGACGTCGGGCAATCTGAAGGGGGGCTACGTGCGTCGGCTGAAGGATGCCGCGAACAGAGTGTCGGACATTGTCGACACCCTGGTCACGCGGGATCCGGATGCCGAAGCATGGAAGCTCGGCAACGAGAATGCGCGTCTGCGCATGGAAGTAAGCTCTTTGCGGGAGGAAAATCTCTCCTACCGCAAGGAGTTTGAAGATATGCGCAAGGCCCTTAAGGCCTCTGCTCCGGCCGTGGAGCCGGCGCCTGCCGTCGTGGCGGCGCCGCCCCCCGTGCCCATCAAGCGGAAGGCACGGGCGGTCGCGGTGGAGGCGGCGGCGATTTCGGAATCGCCCGCCGCGCCCGTCGCGACTAAAAAATCGCGTCCGACCCCCGCCGCGGTGGCGGGGTCGGGACCGGTTCCCGCCAGCGGGGCGGAACCGGCCGCGGCGCCCGCCGAAGTTGGACGCGGCGGCGTTGAGTACGATGCGCTCGTGCGCATCGTGCTCGATGCCGTTGCGCCACTCATAGACGCGAGGTTCGCCGCCATCGAGGACAGGCTGAACCCCGCGCCGACCCTCCGTCCACCGCTTGCGGCCGACCGAGGTAAGGCGCCGGCGCCCAGACCGACTCCTCGCACATACGTTCCGGAGGCCACCGGAAGGCCTAAACCGGCCACGGCTGCCGCTGCAGTCCGCCGGGGTCTGGGGGAAGCGAGTACCCCGGTCCCGATGGAGGTGGTGGCGGCCCCGGCCGCCGGGGTGGCAGACTCCCCACTGCCACCGACCCCCCCCGCGAGGAAAAAGCACAGGGGGGGCGTGAAGCGGACGCTCCGGAAGCGGAGAAAGGCGGCCCGCACTGCCGCCGCTGCCTCGGCGGCCTTCGCTTCGGCGCCCGCCCCAGTGGTTTCGGCCTCTGGGCGACAGATGGCCCCCGCGTCTGCGCCGTCGGCGGCGCCCGTCCCGCGCACCCGCCGCGTCGCCTCGAATGTGGCGCCGTCGCCGGCGCCCGTGGCGCGCGCCCGCCAAGTCGCCCCGCACGTCGCGCCACCGCCGGCGCCCGTGGCCCCCGCCCCCACCCCCGTTCCCGAGGGGGGGGCGTGGTCCACGGTCGTAGGACGGAAAAAGGGTAAGGGGGCGAGGGCCAACGGGCCCCCTCCCTCCCCCCAGGCGCAAGCTGCTGCCCCACCGACGGGGTGGAGGCAGCAACCGCGGAAGCAGGCCGCGAGGCCTGCCGTCGTTCTCCGCGAACCGAAGTCGGCCGCAGTCATTATTAGACTGCTGCCGGCAGCGGCCGCGAAGGGTGTCGGCTATCGCGAGGTCTTCGCAAAGGCCTCGACGGTGGTCGACATCACCGCCATGGGCCTCCGCGAGGGGCTGAAAGTGGTGCGGACCGCCAGGGACGCGCGTCTCCTCGAGTTCCAGCCGGGACCCGAGAGCGCGGCCAAGGCGGACCGCGTCGCCGAAGCCCTGCGCGGGGCCCTAGAAGGGATGGCTGAGGTCGTCCGCCCCGTAAAGCGTGGGGAGCTTTACGTCTCAGGGCTGGACGACTCAGTCACGGTCGATGGGCTTCGGGACGCGATCGCGCGCGCAGGCAATTGCCGGCGCGACGACGTGCTCACGAAGCACATCGGTGCAGGACCGGGCGGATTGGGCGCATCATACGTGTTGTGCCCCATCGCTGCTGCCAAAACCATCGTCGGGCTGGGCCACCTTCTGGTTGGCTTCACCTCGGCGAAGGTCGAGGCACTGGAAGCCAGACCGATACGTTGCTACAGATGTTTCAACGTCGGTCATGGCACACAGACTTGTCCGGACACGTGCCCGGATCGAACTAATTTGTGCCTCCGCTGCGGTAAAAGCGGACACAAGATGCCGGACTGCACGGCACGGAAACCCCACTGCGCGGCGTGCGCGGCGGGGGGACTGAACGCGGCCCACCACACGTTGGCGAGGTTCTGCCAACCTCCCTACGTGAGGGGCCAATTCGTCCACTCGCGGGCGAGACCACGTACCGGCAAATCGGGAGTACAGACAATGGACACCTCCAATGCCTAGTACACCCGTAACGAAGTTCTTTCAAGCTAACGTAAACCACTCCCCCACCGCTCAGGACTTGTGCCTACAGGCGATGGCGGAGTGGCAAGCGAATTTAGCCGTAATAAGTGAACCTTATTACGTCCCTCCTTCAGGGAACTGGATGGGCGATCTCGATGACATGGTAGCGGTGGTGGCCAGAGCCGGGTCCGGCACACCGCTTACATGTCTCGAAAGAGGAAAGGGCTATGCTGTGGCGGAGAGCGGGAGTATCGTCGTCATAGGCGTTTACTTTTCGCGCAACCGCCCCCTGGCGGAGTTCGAGCTTCACTTGGACGCCGTCGGGGCCGCCGTACGCAGACTGTCGCCCAAAACGATCTTCGTGATGGGCGACTTTAATGCAAAGCACCTCTCCTGGGGAAACGTACTCACGGACCCTAGGGGTCGGGCGGTCGAGGATTGGGCTCTTCAAGCCGGCCTGACCATACTGAACCAGGGGTCGGTCCAGACCTGCGTGCGCGCGCGGGGTGGATCGATCATCGACCTGTCATTCGCCACTCATGCGGCCGTCCGCAGAGTGACCGGATGGAGGGTGCTGGAGGAGGTGGAGTCGCTCTCTGATCATCGGTACATCAGATTTGAGCTCACGACCCCCTCCTCCGGTCCGAGCCCTGTTCACCGTCGCCCCCCTCTCCTCCCGCGTTGGGCCCTTACCAAGCTCGAGCCGGAGCAGGCCGAGGAGCGGGCACTCTCGGAAAGCTGGGCCTACCCAGCCGACTTCGCGAATCTGGATACGCAGGCAGAGCACATGCGCAAGACCCTGACGAGGGTTTGCGACGCTGCGATGCCACGCGTCTCCAAGCGGCAGCCTCCGTGCAAGCAATCGGTCCACTGGTGGACCGAAGAGCTGGGCGAGATGCGAAAGGCAGTTCGCATCATCAGCCACAGGCTCAAACGCTGCAGGGCGCGCCGTCCTCCGGACTTCGTCGCGGAAAATGGACTCGTGGGCGAGTTTAGAGAGGCCAGAAAGGCCCTTTCGATTGCAATACTGCGATCGAAAGCCCGGGCTCGGGCCGAGCTCCTCGAGACGCTCGATCGGGACCCTTGGGGGCGCCCGTACCGTGGGGCCCGCAACAAGTTGCGGCCTTGCACATCCACGGTCACGGAAACGCTCGAACCCGAGGTGCTCCGGTCGGTGATCGATGGGCTCTTCCCGGAGCCGGGGATCTTCACCCCCCCCAGTATGGGTCCACCCATTCCCGACACCCCCACGGACGAGGAGCCTCACTCCATCTCCGAGGGGGAGCTAGACGTCGCCCTGGACCGGCTCCGGGGCAGGAAGACGGCACCGGGACCCGACGGGGTCCCAGGTCGACTCCTCTTCCTGGCTGCAAAACACCTACGCAGCCAGCTGCGGGACCTTTTCGAAGCCTGTATTCGCGCAGGTAGGTTCCCGTCGCAATGGAAAGAGGGTCGTTTGTGCCTACTTCCAAAGGGAGGTCGGCCTCCCAACGATCCGTCCGCCTACAGGCCCATAGTGCTGCTGAACGAGGTCGCCAAGGTCTTCGAGAAGATCTTGGCGGAGCGGCTTGTGAAGCATCTAGACACTGTGGAGCCGGGGCTATCAGATACGCAGTTCGGGTTTCGGCGGAGGCGCTCCACGATGGACGCCTTCGAGACGCTGCGAACGTTGACGGACGAAGCCGTCCAAGCGAAGGACGTCGTTCTTGCAGTGTCGCTAGACATAGCGAACGCCTTTAACAGCCTCCCTCATGAGACGATCAGGGAGGGGCTCCGCGCGCACGGAGTCCCCCCGTACCTCACGAGGCTGTTGGGCGAGTACCTGCGAGATCGGCACATCCTTTGGGAGGGCGGTGAGTCCGCCAACCACGTGTTAGGTCGGCGACGTGTCGCGTGCGGCGTTCCACAGGGATCGGTCCTCGGGCCTATCCTTTGGAACGTAGGCTATGACTGGATCCTTCGGGTGACGGTCCGGCCCGGAGTAGGGCTGATCTGCTTTGCGGACGACACCCTACTCACGGCACGCGCCGCGTCTTTTGCGGAATCCGTGGACGTTGCCAACGACGGGTTGGCGATCGTCGTAGATCGAATAGCTAGGCTGGGCTTGAGGGTCTCCCCCGCGAAAACGGAGGCCGTCATGTTCCATAGGAAATTCCGGAATCCTCCCCCGGACTTGTCCGTTACAGTTCAGGGGGTGGCGATCAGAGTAGGGCCCACGATGAAATATCTTGGGCTAGTTCTGGACGGGAAATGGCTGTTCAAAGCGCACTTTGAGCAGCTAGTTCCCAAACTTCTGAATTCCGCGGGCGCACTCTCCAGGCTTCTTCCTAACGTGGGGGGGCCGGGGGGTGCGACGCGGAAGCTTTATTCCGGCATCCTGAGGAGTATGGCGCTCTACGGTGCGCCCGTCTGGTTCGATTCGCTTCACCGCCACAACCGAACCCTGCTGAACCGCGCGCAGCGGGTTCTGGCCGTGAGGACCATACGGGGGTACCGCACAGTGTCGTGGTCGGCGGCGACTCTCTTGGCAGGCGAGCTGCCCTGGCCTCTCCAGGCAGACGTCCTGTCCAGAGTTCGTCGCGCCCAGCAGGATGCCCTAGCTAGAGGACTGACCTTCTGTCAAGTCGAATTAGAGACGGTCAGGAAGCGGGAAACCGCCTCCTGCCTCGTCGCCTGGTCTCGTGACCTCGAACACCCTGTGGCCGGCGGCTATACGGTGGATGCAATCAGGCCGCAGCTGGAGAGATGGGTGACCCGCACCAGTGGAACCCTGACCTTCAGGACGACTCAGATACTGACCGGACACGGTTGTTTCGACCAGTATCTGTTTCGCATTGTGGGCTGCTTGCCTTCCCCGGACTGCCGCCAATGCGGCGCACCCGATACGGCGTTACACACGCTTGTTGAGTGCGCTGCATGGACGCCTCAGCGTTTCGAGCTCGAGACACACGTAGGAGCCGTCCGATCGCTTGGCGACTTGGTAACGGCCATGTTGCACAGCGACGACCGCTGGGAGTCTGCGGTCTCTTTCTGTGAGGCGGTAATGTCTCTAAAAGAGGCCGCAGAAAGGGATAGGGAGCGAAGTCCTGCAGCGCGTGCTAATGTCTCCACCCGAGGTCGCCGGCCTTCAGCTAGCACCCGGAGAGGCAGGTACGCGCATTACTTCCCTCCCTGAGTTAGGTTCCGGTACGAGGGGCCCCTTGCTACTAGGCAACGCAAGGGATTCAGCCCCCGTTTCGAAGTGGGGTGTGTTCTCCCAGGGCACACTCCAGGCACTTTATTGCGCTGGATCGACTGTTGCGTAACTATGTTCTATATCTCAGTCTTTCCTTCACAACAAAGCGCAGGGTCGACGGGAGGAGAGGTTTTTTAGTGGGTATTGAGGTTGCTCGCCCGTGCGGCATCGCTCTGAGTCTTCCACACTCCTCAGTGTCAAGCCATCGCGGACGAAGCGCAAAAAAGCATACTATTGCTAGCGTTATCGCCCCCGATGGATGCGCGCCGTTTCCTAGTGACGGCCCTGAGAGTGCGTAAATCGGTCAGCATTTTTCCTCGCCTCAAACAAAAAAAAAAAAAAAAAAAAAAAAAAAAAAAAAAAAAAAAAAAAAAAAAAAAAAAAGGCTCAAGTATGTAGTCTGCAAATTATTAACAGTTTCAATTGGTTGTACCAGGCCACTCAGAAAGTATTTTGAAAAAAGTTTTTATGTATAATAGACTGGCCAGTTATAATCTATTTTGAAAATATGATTATTTATAACTAAAAATAGGTATGTTCCAATTGAAAAATTTCCCTCCACATTGTTTGCGAGCTAATTTAAATTATCGTGTCTCACTGAAAGATGGATCTGCGCCGGGAACAGTTCTGCGCTATGGTTTTTGTAGCCTGAAACCGGGCGAATAATAGTACGATAGACTTCAAAGGGCATTCATGGATGAAGCCCCCTCTAATGCAACCGTGTATCATTGGTACAACGCATTAAAGCGCGGTTGACAAACTTTGGTGGATGAAGAAAGATGTGGTCGCCCTTTGACGACTGTTACGGAAGAAAACTTGCTAGCAGTGAACAATTGAATCCATGACAATAGGCGAGTTACGTATCAAGAGATGCACGTCCTGCAGATTCGACCGGGAAGCCTTTAAGATTCTACACGTGTTTCTTCGCGTGAGGAGGATAGTTTCATGCTGGGTGCCGCACAGCGTTCGAGCAACCTGTAAACAAGGTGTCTGTGGTGGACTGGAAAAAGTGTTTCGAAAACTGGTTCGGACGCGTGAAACTTTGTGTAAAGACTGGAAGAGAGAGTCCTTTGTAGTAGTATACAAAGGAAACATTAGCATCAAGATATTTAGTAAATGTTAGTATTTACGCGTCATTTAAATGACAAAACATACTGGCAACTTTATATTATGTAATACCTATTCATGTACCTATGTTTTGCAAATAAAGATTGATGTATTGATCAAATGTCATTGGTTGTTGTATGTTTGATTGGAAAAATCTCGCCTTTGTCAACGTATCGATAGAGAAAATTAATGCTCTGTGGTCAACGCCCACTCTGACCACATGATCAAAAAGTATGACGTCATTAGTGACGGCTTCGCGGCGACAATAACGACCGTGGTCGCTATGTGGAACGACTGAAGGAGCGTAGAATGAACGGAAACTCTTTATTGATCAACATTACTTAAACCTAGACATTTAATATAAACACATTTCGATTAGAACAATGGGCGGCCTTATCGCTTATAAAGATCTCTTCCTGGCAACGCGGTGTCCAAGGAGACATTACAAAAAACAAAAAGTATTTGGTGGTTTACCTCAATTAAAACTAATTCAATCGTAATAAAAAAAAACGCAATAATAAACTAATATAAGTATACATGATTAAATAAATTATATTAATATAAATTACATATACTTATATGCGAAACAATAACAGAATTCCATATATTGCAATAAATTTTATTGCAATGTATGGAATTCTCTTATGGAATGCACAAATAATGGTCAGTGATCAAGTGTTTGAATGTACAAATGGATGTAGCTAGTAGTTCCACAGGCGAACAGCCTGTACGGCAAAAGAGTTTCTTACAAAGGCTGAAGTGTGTTTAGGTATTGTTAGCATAAGATTTTCATTTGAGCGCAAATTACGGGAATGAGATTGATAGAGGAAACTAAAAAGATCCTTTTAATATGGGGGAGTACAGGGACTGAAGGGATATTGTGCACAAATGAGAGTAAGAAAACATTCCGGCGAAGGCGAATTGGCAACGCATTCTGAGCGTTGTTAGGTACAAGAGCAAGGCGCCCATAGTGTATCTATGACATAATCGCTAATATTGCTGGAACGTAATAAAGAAAATCAATATGATTAAATAATGCAAATAACTTTATTCACGTCATAATAGTGTATCCTTGTGGTGTATGAAAACCTTGAGTAAAAACACTGAAACAATGATTGGTGGCGAGGTCAGTTTTAAAATGAAAATAAATGAATTTATTTCAAAACTAGCAGTCCGTAACTAAAAATAACTTTTTTGATGAATTTAATTACCTACCTAAGCGAATTCAAATATTCCCCCCCCCCCCCCCGTACGGCCTCTACCCCAGTGACGCCTACATCGCATAAAGGGCTGCCTAGCTAACCGAGCAGAGTGAGCGGCGACCACGCAACTTTTTTCTAATACTTATATTTTTAAACTCGTGATTGATATCTTTCGAATGGAATGTCCGAATTGAATAATACAAAACGTTATATAAAGGTATTGAAGCAGTTTTGAATATGAAATAATTTATTTTGATTAGGATGAATACTAAGATACAAATAAAGAGCCATTTCTACCGGGGGAATTTCAATTAAATATTTAAAATAAAATAAAAAATTATTGTGGCATAACTATAATAGTTAGACATATGCTGTCGCGACACTTTTTGTAAATAATGATGTGTTCTACAAAGTCGTAGTACATTATTTTATTCTATCATCAATAGTTTTAGCAGTGCACGCGATTGTAGGTAATTTTTTTACACGTTGGGTTACAGTATTGGAGTTTTAGTAAGGACCCCTAATTTTTTGTATTGCCTATGTCACGCGGGGATAGTGTAGCACGCCAACAGTGAAAGAATTTTTCAAATCGGTTCAGTAATTTCAGAGTCTCTTCAATGCAAACAAAAAATCAAATCTTTCCTCTTTATAATATTATATTTCAAAATAGAATCTTACATATTACATTGAAAGCCATTAGTCTACCATCGCTTACAAAGCAATTTCAGTTACTGTTAAAGAAGGAGAAGAGGAGAGTTTGCTCAATAAATTCCCCACCCACATATGCTCAGTTTTAGGACATGTGTGATACAACTCGCTTCGCAACTCCATTTTACAGCCGGCTTTCGTGGAATAATATTCCACCACCCATTAGAAGTCTGCAATAATTGGGTTTAAAACTAAAATATATTTGTAAAAGAGCACCAACGTTCTCAACGCGAACTAAACATAATACAAGTGGTATTTAATTTAATTGTAATCTCGGTCGTTTATAATATAAAAAAAACTTCACTTTTAAATGTAATTTGTTTTCTGAACGACTTTTAAATTTAATTGATTTCTAAACGACGGGACGAACATCAAATATTAGACAGGTAGGAATAGTCTCTAAGGGAAATCGAAATTGTTGTTTTTTATTATATTACGAGCATTTTTTTTTATATTTACTCACCTTTTAAACCTTCCCTGGACTTCCACAAATAATTCAAAACCAAAATTAGCCAAATCAGTCCAGCCGTTCTCGAGATTTAGCGAGACTAAGGAACAACAATGATTTTTATATATTTATAGTTATATATATAGTTTTATACATTAAAAATGAATTATTATTTAGCTTTAAGAATGGAAACTTTTGGCAGGAAATTGAAAGATGATTTTGCAGTTTTATTTTTGAAAATAACGCTGCTCAGCAATATCACCAGTCAGTAACGTCTTGTAAGTTTTTATTCCTGCAGGAACGGAGAAAGAATACAATTTCCTGTGTTGGGGCGACCTGTCGTAAGATGCGACAAATCAACCCTCAGCCAGGTGGCAGGGCATTTGCCCGACAGGATGGCTACCACCCCTGGTCTAGAGTATGCCGCCATAACAACTTTGAGTTGTGTTCCGGCATTAGTGGCCAGTTTCCAGTCTCCCTTGAGAGCAGCAGAGCATAAATGTGCGAACTTTGGTGTTACAAATGTCCATAGGCGATGGTAACCGCTTTCCATCAGGTAGACCGTCTGCTGTCTGTTGAACTCAAGCTATACGCGTGCCAGTTGTACAATTTCTACAGGTGCTTAATATATTATTTCGAATTCTATAGAAGTATTTGCGCAATGAAAAATAAATATTTTTTTAAACAAAATCGAAATTTGTTGTTGTTCTTTAATATTGTTACGACGTAGGTGCCGACAAAAGACAAATTCACACCTGCATACCTGTAGACATTTTATTACCTTTTCGGCTTTGGACTTCCTTTGTTTACTTTGAGTTTAAAATTTGTGTTTAGAACAGCCCATTGTGTATTTTAATCTTTTATGGTAGTCATTAGCCAGGTGTGATTCTTAGAAATTGAGTCCAAGCGGCTGAGAAGACATATGATATTTGTGCAGTATAAAGCAATGCCTCAAATGAGAGATGAGGCAGTCGAGCGATAAGCAGCGGAGCAAGACTTGTGTACATTCGGTAATCCATTTAGTGACGGACTTTGCACGTGTTATTGAATCGTGCATTACGTTTGGACTGGTTGTGTTCAGTTATATTTGTACCTGTGTTATACGTGTTTGTATAGTTCTAATAAACTCTTTAGTAATTCTATCGACATTTTAATTCGAGTCCTGCAACTGGTAACAATATTTTTTTCTTGGCACCGACTTCAAAATTTAGAAAGAAGTCGTATAAGTATTTATTTTTTGATTTCTAGTCTGAAATCCATTTTGTTTCTGAAAATTTAATAGAATATTAAATTCTTATCGATGTGAATCAAGTCGCGAGCATAGACTAGTATACGACCAGCCAATATTATTTACTTGCAAAACTATGTCAATGCAAACATACCCGGGGGATTTTACTAGTTACTTATTCAACAGTTGACAACTAGCAAACTCTACTTGATGCGTACCAGCACACGTAGGTCCCTGGGGGCTCGGCAGACAGCTATTGGCCCAACTTTTGATGAGAGAAATTATAATAGAAGTTATGTAATTAAAACTTCTTTGTTTTATTATAGTAGAACAACGTTTTAACTATTTTAAGTTAGGTGTTTTGTTTGATTTTTATTCTGACGTTTCGGCCAGTTTTCACTAACCGTGATCACGGAAGCCGATGTCAAGTGTCAACGAGTAATGTTCAAGTTATTGTTTAGCCCATCACCATGTTATCAATTTTTTTAAACGGTTTTTATTTACTCTATGGGCGCCTAATCTAATTTACTTATCTTGTCTTACTATCACATGAATAACCATGACATTATCCCTAATGAAGCAATAGCCTAAAGCAGGTAAATAAATCAACAATTTAATTTATTTTCATAAGCTACTAGCTGACCCGACGAACTTCGTACCGCCATATTTTTTGAATTCCTAAAAGACTTTGTTACATGACACAAAAACAAAATCACCATAATCGGTCCTGGGGATTAGGAGGATTGTAGAACCCGATCTCAGCGCCACCTAGCGGTTCCAATTGTGGATCTAAACCATTCCGGAACCCACTCGAACACACACACAAAATCAATCAAAATCGGTAAAGTCGTTCTCAAGTAATGCGCTTACCAACATATTTTGCGATTCATTTTTGTATAAGATCATTGCAGGAATGCAGAAAGAATATAATTTCCTGCGGCTTGTTTGTCTTGTTGTTTAAGACGACAAAACTACCCACGATCAGGTGGTAGGGCATTTGCCCAACTGGATGGCTACCTAAGATAAGCGAAGATTTGAGCAATAAGATATTAATTGATTGGTTGTTGTTTTGTGTTAGATTTTATTGTAATAATTTGCATGAAGACCCCACTTGTAGAATATAAGTAAGCTCTTAAATAACTTTAAAACTAATACCCTTTTTATTGTGTAAGTTCAGCACAGGCAGACGACCTGATGGAAAGCGGTTACTGTCGCCTATGGACATTTGTAACAGCCGCTCTCTAAAGGGAGACCTGGTCACTAATGCCGGAACACTATTAAAGGTTGTTATGGCGGCATACTCTACACCAGGGGTGGTAGTCATCCAGACGGTTAAGTACCCTAACCACCTGGCTGTGGGTTGTTTTGTCACCTCTTCCGACATGCCGCCCGGCCGCAGGAAATTGTATTCTTTCTCCGTTCCTGCACAGTATGCCACTATAACAATCTCGAGTTGTGTTTCGGCATTAGGGACCAGGTTCCAGTCTCCTTTGGAGAGCGGCAGCACATTGTAAGCATCATTGGTGTTACAAATGTCCGTGGACGATGATAACCGCTTTCCTTCAGGTGAGCCGTCTGATGAACTCGTGCAATAAAAATTAAACAAACTATGACGATGAAATTAGTTAATTATTTAGTAAAATTAATAAATTGCGTAATTAATTTATAACATTTACAACTGAATAAAAAGTATGAAAATTATGTCACAAGCCATATTATGATTATTAAATTTATTGCCATAATATGTGTTTTATTGGTGTAATTGTGTTTTAGCTTTTACGAGCTTAAAACATGAATAAAGCTGTCAATAGTGAAGTGCGGAAGTTATTGTTATGTCTAAATTCAAACAAAAGCAACAAGAGACGCTGAATTCAATGAAAACACGATTTTTTACGTATTGTATTAATACTCTATTATAATTTGGAGTTTGCCATATTGATCATTTTTATGTCTTTTTCAGTCTGACCACTAATATGTATAAACACCAATAATTTTTTGTGATTTCACTTCAACACTGTGTATCGGTTATATGTCTACACATTTTCATAAATATATACGTATTGGTAGCCAAGGAAATTGACTTTGTTTTCTATTTTTTTTTTTACAGGAGTTTAGCAGACACAGACTGCCTAATTGATGGAAAGCGCTTACCATCGCCTATGGACACCAAAGATGTTACAAACGCATTAATTTTTAGAAATAATTATTTTAAATTTAATTAGGTTTTGTATGATTACGCATTGCCCTAGTACCTAAAGGGTTGTTGCCGTTACTAATTTAGGTTGCCATTGTTACTACCTTGACAACGACAAATTCACACAACACCTGTAGTAACACATTTTATTACCTTTCGGGATTTTGACGCTTTTTTACAATAAAATAAAAACTATTTTTAATTCAAATTTATTTTCTATCTTTTAGTTGGATTTTCTATAAAAGCGTATGTTTTTAGTTTATTTTTTACTATTATTTTTACTGCTCTTTTCGCGATTTTGAGCACATTCCTCGCGCTACTTCTTGATAAGTAAGATGCGTATGTTCTTTTTCGCTATTTGGGTGTTCAGGGCACAGCCGTCGTTGTACCGGTCCACGGCAAAGAGGGGGCAGTCGAAGATTGCGTGTAAGGGGGTCTCCAGGTTCACAGAAATACGATGGATCCTCCTTCGACTTGAACCGGTTTTAGTTATACATTTTAGTTTTTTAGTTTTTGAAGTCCGTTTTTTTTAAACGATGTTTTTATTTTTTATTTGTTACTTTTTATTCGGCTTCACAATATTTAATCCGCTCGAGTGCTTCAGTTGTTTCCGCCGCGGAACTAGCTGATATGGCCGGATTCGGGAAATGAGATGCGGCCGACATGTCCGCGAAGGTAACAATCACAAAGACCTATTACAAATTACAAAGGAAAACAAAGAATTTTGACTTAATTTTGGGGCCACTGAGAAAATTAAACGTTATCAATGTTGTCGTTTGTAAATAAAGATTACGGGCCGCTTGCATAACGATCGCCTTAAATAAAATTAGTTAATCATATTAAACTGCCCAAATACGTTTTACACAAAACGTACTGACAGTTATTTAAACACATTTAGCGGCAAATTTTGCGTTGTGCAAGACGCTAATTGTATTTAAGGGTGTAAAATACGTTTTGTGTTTCTTAAATAAATGTTAGCAAACTTATGCAAGTGGCCCTATTATTAAAGTGCACATCACCACCCATTAATGATTAAATAGCTTTAATACTTGGGATTTAAATTAAACACCAGTTTTTTCAACTAAATGCTTTTATTAACTTACACAGACGTACTTGAGTCTTCTCCGCAGGGTTGCCCCTACACGCCCGACTAACGACGTGCTGTCCCGACAATATTATCCCCACAAATTGCTAATGAGCTGGAACCTTGTCAAATTAACGTGACGTCATCCGCAACTTGATATGTACGCGTACTCGCCGGCCAGTGATGCTAACAGTACTGAATGTTCGGCTACGGTTACGTCACCAAAATGGCGGCCAGGCGCAATAGCAATTTGCGGGGATAATAAGATGTCTCACTGACAATACCGTCGCCGATATTGCGTAGACCACCTCATGCAACTGCAGTGCTCCCCTCCGAATATACTGCGAGTAGCTCGCTTCTGGATCTCCCCTTAAACTATACTCTAACCTCCTCCTTCACTTAACAGCCCACTAAACTCCTAATTGACTTCTACTATAAACTTCTTTTCCAACTAATGTTTGTTTTCTTAAGTTTTCGTGACTTGTATACATAATAAAACTACGTTTTAACGAGTTTAAGCGCGATAGTTTATTTGATTTTGGTTATTCCGACGTTTGCTGAAGAGTTTCTTGCGCCGCTTTTTCTCTTCAAGCCATGACATGTTGTGAAGCGGTGTTAAATTAGATTAGGCTCCCATGGACTAAATAATGGCCATAAACAAAATTAAAACTAAATAATTAAAATGAACAAGTTGGCGGTAGGCTAAATAAAACTTTAACAATACTCGTCGACAATTGTCATCTTTGTCTTCCGTGACCACGGCCACTGCAAAGCGGCCGAAACGTCGGAATAACCAAAATCAAATAAATTACCGCGCTTAAAACCGTTAAAACTTAGTTTTATTCTCCTCCAACTCTTTCGTATCGCAGTTATCGCTTCGCTCTCTTAAACTGAACTACCCCGTAGGCACGCCTTACGTTGCTTATATACCCGAAAGAATCTTCTGGAAACCATAATTTTACTCTTTTTTTCGTTATTCTTTTATTGACTAGCTATCCCTTTCTAAACACCTATCTATCTCTGTCTTTTCCTTCCTGAACCTTCTATTCTAGAATTTCGATCTTTATTTCGTTATTATTTTGTTCATCATCTATCCCTTTCTAAAATGTATCTGTCCATGTCTTTTCTTCCAGAAGCTTCTATATTCTGAAACTTCTAAAACCACCATCACTCGCCACAATATACTTCAATGTACTTATGCCTATCTTGAGATACAACATTACGTGTGAATACATATGGTAACCCGAATAACAGTTAAAAATTATCATATTTTCTATTTGCTTTAGGTGTTAACTTGTTACGATGTTGGTCTTTATCCATCCCGATTTAAATGAAAAGGACAGAAGATTACTTGTAGAAATATTTCGTTATTACACTATCACTGCATGACTTGGCATATTCTGTGTCAATTGTGACGTCAAGACCTACTTACTCTTCATAGGGTAGACAGTGCTCGAGTGTGTAAAATAAGACGTTCAATCAATCAATCAATATCTTTATTTGCAAGAATGTAGTTTATACAGGTGTTACACAATTGTAGATGCACAGTACATTCTACCACATAGTGGTGTACAAAACGAATGAAATCAAATTTAAAATTAAATTAACATAAATATTCTAATTAAAAAAAGTCAATTTTCCATAAAATACAAGTAATTAATGTCAAGAGAAATAATTAAAAATAGATCACTAAGCTTTTCCGTATAGATAAAAACGACAAGCACTTTTTTTAAGAAATTCATCTACAGTATAGAAACACTCCTTGATCAGCCACTTTTTTACGACTACAGTGAATTTTCTTGGGGGTGCGTTTATAATATTATTTGGCAAAGAGTTATAAATAAGAGGAGCCATGTAAATACAGTTCCTTCTGAAGAGATCCAGAGAAGGCACAGGCATCTTTAATTTTACTTGCGTCACAAGTCTCGCGTTAACATTATTAAATTCTTCAAACAAGGACCCATTGAATTGGATAAACTTAGCGATTTCAAGTATATAGATACTAGCCACAGTAAGGAGATTGTGAGATTTAAAAACCGGCTTGCACGATTCAGCCGATTTCATTCCAAATACGGCACGAAGGCATTTCTTTTGGGCGAGAAAAACCCTTGCAATATCAGGGGAGTTTCCCCATATTATGATTCCGTAGTGGATTAATGAGCAAACATGAGCATGATAAGCCATTAACACAGTTTGCAAGAATGTACACGTTCTAATTTTTTTAATAGCGAAAACAAAACTATTAATTTTACTACAAATCATGTCAATATGTTGTTTCCATGATAAATGAGCGTCAATTTGAATTCCCAGGAATTTTGTGCAATTAACCTGTTCTATGTTTATATTATTATAGTTAATGTTTAAATTATTTAATTTACTTTGTTTTGTTCTAAAGTGAATAATTTTTGTTTTGGATAAATTGATAGTTAGTTTATTAGAGTTGAGCCAATAAAAATAAATTTCATAAAGTTTGTAATTATATATTTTATTGCAGGAGTTCAGCAGACAGACAGACGTCCCACTCGATGGAAAGCGGTTACCATCGCCTATGGACATTCGCAACACCAAAGGTGCTACAAATGCGCTGCTGCTCTTTAAAGAAAGACTGGAACCTAGTCACTAATGCCGGAACACAATTCAAGGTTGTTATGACGACATACGTTAGACCAGGGGTCGTAGCCATCTAGTCGGGCAAATGCCCTACCACCCGGCAAATTTAAATTATATTCAAATATGGCAACATCGGCAAATTTTATCAAAGTTAATGGTTTTTTGAAGCTTTAATAATCTCTTTTAGATTATTTCATTACTGAACTTACAGAAGATTGATATAACGTGTGTGATTGAACTATGTACAATAATCATAACAGCCCATAAAAGTCCCACAGCTGGGCTCGGGCCTCCCATTTTTATACAGAAAAGGATAGTATACCCTTCATGCTTGTCCAAGGCGGATTCACGGGTTTGACCCATCGATCATCTCGATGTTCAAGTTTCATCACTATGTTTTACTTCACCGTTAGTACGTTGTAATTGTAATAAAATGCATATTAACCTAAAAATCATCCTTTTCGGCCAGGATTCGAACCCGCACACTTAAGTTTGAGACGCATGCGCTAACCACTAAGCTACCATGATTTGAACTATGTACAGAAGGAAAAATAATTAATTATTGACCCTCAATTAATTTATTCAAACCACAATACACATTCTCGATACATATATATTCCTTCTCTTTTTGTTTTATAATAGTATGTATATATCTATCTCTGTTCCTCAAATTTTGCCTTGGTACATGGAAGATGTCGCCATTTTGTCGTCGGATTCCTTTGCGGTGTTAAAAATTCAGACATGTAAGAAATTAAATTTTGGCAAGTGCAATGAGTTGTTGAAACAAACTAAATGGTGGTCGCCCTGAAAAGTGGTGAATGTTTGTGGAAATGGTTTCGCTTGCCGTGTGTGATTTCCAAGGTGGACATTCTTAGTCGACGAGGGTTTGGGTGAGTCCATCAAATTATTCTATTTATTTATTGTTACTCGACAAAGATTTACACAACAACTGAAGGCAACAAAGTTATACTATCATCTTCAGCGGCCTCGTGTGTACTGAATATCCGGAGTTATTATTACTTTCGGCTTCCGCACAAGCACACAGTATTCCACTTATCGTCTTAAAGGACTAACTGATGGTGAAAACCGCTTAAAAACCTGTTGCGTGGTTTAGGAGTTAGTGCATATACCGACCGACAGACCAGCGATATACAATATATTTTATTGTAATAAACGTTACGTATACTCATTAACTTTTCAAATTTAAATATGTCTACGCACGGTCTAAAACTTAAACTCGAATAGGTTATCAAAATTCTAGAATGTGTCTTTAATTTCTAGTCTAAGATCTCAGAGCGATCAGACATAACTTATTTTCACAGAGATGAAACCTTAGGTTCTCAGCAGCGTGTCCAGCTCCACAAGCATGCAGGTATTCAAAGAGCACGACACGCTCCTGAGAACCTAAGGTTTCATCTCTGTGAAAATAAGTTATGTCTAATCGCTCTGGGATCTTGTTCTATTCATTTACACATATTGAATACGCTTGTTTACGTGCTTTATAAACACTCTCCTATCACAACAAAAATAAACAGATCGGTTGACAATCGCCAGTGAGTTTCCGGCCTTATTGATATAGACAGTCTATTTAGTGGTTTACCATTCTCCGAGCTACATAATACACAAAAACATTGAAATAAATAATAATAATTTAATTATTGTAGTTAATAATCAAACCATTAAAAGTAATAATATAAAACAATACGAACACAAATTAAGTACAATATAAAAATAAAGTTTTAAAAGTGTTTATTAATGTACACGATCAACGAAGACAAATTAAAAACAAAACAATGTGTTGTTTATTAAAAACAATAATACTTGTGAATGATTAATAAGAAAAAAGAATATTGTTCTTGAAATAAAACATTATTTGTTTTTGATATATTGTTGTTGTTGAAGTAAAACAATCACAGGTATATTAAATTAATTTTGTTGTTATTATGTGTAATAAATACATTGCTGTGTAAATAAATGTTTGAAATGGATTAGTCATGAATTAATTAACCTTTATTTGTATTAATACAGATTGGGGCGAAACGGGGCGGACATTATATGTGCTGGTTTTTATAAAAGCTTTGTGTGTGACTTACTTGTTTTTGGCGATCTTCTTTTAGGCCGGTCTGTGGTCTTGCTTCTTTCTTATTGACTATTTGCTCACACGCTGGATTTGGGATATTGATAGTCCAGAACAAGGACAAGGCACTTTATTATTATTATATAATATATTGCGGGAGAGGAATATGATACGCGGGAAAACAAAACTACTCACAAAATGTCACTGTCAATAACAACTTAAGTTTTTTTTTCTTACGCGTTAACAAGATTTTATTTATTTAGGTTTATGGCTTGGCAGCTAGACCTTTAAGCCAGATCTTTGTTTACAATATAGTTTCTTCATTTTCTTAAGCCTATGTGTATATATATATATATATATATATATATATATATATATATATATATAATAACAGCCCATAACTGTCCCACTGCTGGGCTCGGGCCTCCCACTGTAGGGGAATGGACAGTATACCCGCCACGCTTGTCCAAGGCTGCTTGGCAGGTTTGACACATCGGTTACCTCGATGTGCAGGTTGCATCACGATGTATTCCTTCACCGTGGTTAGCACGTAGTAATTGTAACATGCACATAGGTCAGAAACCAGCCTATGCGTTCCGGCCAGGATCGAACCCGCGACCTTTGACTTTATGACGCGTGCGCTGGGCATTACGCTGCCACGACTTTGCCGTTTAGCCTGTGTAGCACAGCTGAACTGTAGGTTATCAGCTGGTGCCATTCAACGGAGTTGTTATGACAACTCAAAAGGCCACATCTGACCATACAGTTCACATTTCTCACAAAACACATAATTACTACTCAAAAACTATCGATATCCTACAACTATTGTTCACTTTAGACTAATTTTACACAGTTTTAGAAAATAAAACTTCACAGCACTACACCTCCTTTGAGTTCCCGCCAAAAAACTCCCGCGGTAACACGGTTTAGGCCTTAACACAGATAATAGTGTTGCGCATAGGAGGTAAAAAAAGTTAAACGATCTCAATGTATTGGGCCTACACATCGGACTGGGCGCAACTATGTTCTAAGTTTCAGCCTTTACTAAACAAAAAAGCGCGGGGCACATGGGAGGAGGGTGGTTTTAGTGGGTAGCAGGGCGCTGCCCGCTGCTTCTCTGAGTCTCCACACAAGCTGATCGATTGCGAGCGGGTTACGACGAGAAATCGAGTAACCCCATCGCATGAGATAACGGTCTAATCCCTTGCAAAGGACCCAGTATTGTGCGTAAATAGCGTTTAAAAAAAAAGATGGTCCTACACACGGATATACAAATAATTGGGTACGCGTCAATCTAAAAAAAGTTATAACAATTCTAAATTTATGAACACACTTCGATTAATTAAATATTATTTAAATAATTTTATACGGAAATGAAACAATATCATGAAAATTAAATAAATGATGCTGATTATTTAAATTAATAATAATTATGTCGATTTTCATAATGAATTAAAATAAAGGACAGGCTAATGACGCGCCTAATTAAGTAACAAACAGGAAGAGGTAAGTATTTTTTTAAGTTATTTATAATCTTAGATTATAATGTGATTTAAATTACTTGTTTAAATGAAAACATTCTTTCTGTATATTGTTTAAATTATTATATGGTTACTAATGCACTAGCCTCTTATTCTAGTCATGTGGATTTGAATCCTAAACGGAAAACATCTATTACTTAGGAAGTTTTTTTTATGCCAAATTTACATACATACCTAACCTAATTAGCATGTTTTGTCGAAATCACCGATGTGCGAAATCCAATAATCGATTTGTAACTACCGTGGCGAGTAGAATCGTTTGTTCCCTATTCTAAGGGGATTGGGGTGCCTAATAATTCCATTCGGAACCCCGTTTACATTATGATTTATAATGAAAGCAATAGAAGTGGCGTGAAATATATACTATCGGTAGTTTTTGCAAAATAAAAATATGTGTTTTCATGTAGGTTTTAATTTATTATTTATACTACATACGTAAATATTACTCATTAATTTTTAGATACTAAGCCAGTCGTCAGCATGACGTCTAAAGATTACTACATGTTCAACTTGGTGCTCGTCATTGGTGTTGCATTTGTTTTGGGAGTAACAACGCTGAATTTACTCCCAATAGAAGTTGAAATTAAGAAATCACTAGGATACCCTGCTGATTCTCTGCTAAATTTCACTGAACTCACTGCACGTTATGGCTATCTATCAGAACAGCATACAGTGGTAACTGAAGATGGATATATACTAACAATATTCAGGATAGCACAAGGAAGGAATTGTAAGAGGAAGAAGAAGAACCAGCCAGTTCTACTAGTTCATGGTCTGCTCCAAAGCTCTGATTCCTGGATCGATTCAGGACCTAGTTCTGGTCTAGCATACTTAATCGCCGATGCCTGTCACGATATATGGGTGGGTAATGTCAGAGGTAATTATTACGCTAGGAGACATGTGAAGTATAATCCTGATAAAGATAGAGCTTTCTGGCAGTTTTCCGTTGATGAAATTGGCTTTTACGATATTCCTGCTATGATCGACTACGTTTTAGACAGTACAGGAGCAGAGAAATTGAAGTATATAGGATTTTCACAAGGCGCTGGGACGTATCTAATTATGTGTTCAGAAAGACCGAATTATTGTAATAAGGCGACTATTTTGATAGGACTAGCACCAGCTGCTAGACAAACGCATACTCACTCAATAATATATAGAATAGTAGCTAATACTTTGATGATTATGGAAAGTGTATTGTCTAAATTTGGTGTACAAGAAGTATTTGCTAAAGGAGCTTTAGGACAAGAATTGTTGGCTTTCTTCTGCCAACTTTCTTCAATTACAGTTGACATTTGTGCTACGGGTAAAGATATTTTTGATTCATTAAATTCTCTGCATCCAGGATCGATCAGTAATGTTACAACTAAAGTGCTTTTTGGACATTTTCCTGCTGGTACATCATTACATAACATGGCAAGGTATGGACAGAGTATGAACAGTGCTAGATATCAAAAATTTGACTATGGTATGACAAAAAATTTAGACCTTTACGGTACTGAGATACCTCCTAAGTTCAATTTAAGTGCTGTGACAGTGCCAGTGGTAGCTATTTATGGGGAAAACGATGGTTTAGTGGACATTAAGGATATTGATTGGTTATTGAAGAAATTACCGAATGTCGTAGAAGCATATGTAGTGGAAGATCCTCTTTGGAATCATTTAGACATGTCATACAGTCAATATGTTGGTGAAATGGTATTTCCAAAAATTAATCATTACCTTAATATTAATAATTCAGTTTAATGTTTTGATTTAATATTAATTATTCATCTTTTTTCAATAATTCGTTTCTGTAAAGGCTATTCGACTCTGCAATGAGTTACCTGTTACTGTTACACAAGCTAAATCACTAACAATATTTAAGAATATGACAAAAAAAGGGCTCTACCTGCAACATAGTGATGTTTGATATTTCTTATATTGATATTTCCAAAAACCAATTCCGCACCAAAGAGATATTGGAGTTTTCTTAGCCGCACGGTGAGTGAGACGCGTTAGGGGCTACTTAGACCCCGTTTCGCAATGAACGTGCTAATTCATAGTCACCCGGGGTAAATGCGTTGCATTTTTTGGTTGTCTATTGTTTGCCCAAAAAATATAAGCAATAATACTCGTATGCCGTAATGTTACTTGCCCGAATTGTTTGTTTACCATAACAGTTATGTGACATACCTACTCTTGTTTGCCCGTACATTAGATTCCATAATGACACGAGTGCCATACGTATTGTTATCCAAATTATTAATTGCAATAATATTATTAACAGAATATTTCAACGCCATACTATTAATTTCACCTAAGAAAATGAACCTAATGCCGTTGTCCTAAAAAGCGATTGACTTTCTTTTCATGTTCTAACCTAACCAAACTTAAACCTATTGATCGTTTACTTTAACCCGAATTTATGTTTTTTTTCTAGAAGCAATTTCAATTGAAAATGATGTTATGGCATATGATAATTACGCCATATAATGATTATAACAAATTATGTTATTGAAATTGACTTTATGGGAACAAAGTTTCTAGCACGTGACTAATATAGTAAACAATGAGTATGACATATAAAATTATGTGAAACAATATTATGTCTGTTGACCAATATAGTAGATGAAATTATGGTAAATGAAATTCTGGTAAGTGGGTGTATCCGGTATTTTTTAACTTATGTTTATATAAGACGGATCAACCAAATTGATTAAATTTGGTTGAAAGGAGACAACGGTATTCAATGTCATTGAATGACTCAAGTTCATGTTTCTATGCATCACTTTGGTTGACTCAGCTAAACTGAAAGACAAAATTGTACCGTCCAATATAGGTTTAATATTGAAGCAATCTGCATAAGGTCCTACCACTGACTTTGACAGTGATATATGCCCTCGAGGTGCTCTTGGCAGTGCTCAAATGACTACACAAAACGTTGAACTCGATCCATAACAATAAAACGAAACTTGTTTTCATAATTAAAATGTTAATTCAAATAATTATGATTCTCGAAAAATATATAAAAATAGTGTTTTATACTCGTATAATTGTACTATTTTTATATACATATTTTTTATGGATTTTTTTGCGTTTGGCCACTGTGTTGAGTGATGACGCAGTCCAGGATGGAGCACGCTTACCTAGACGATACCTATTCCCTCGTGACTAGAAGACTTCAAGATTGTATTTGTCAGGAGAAACAGACTCCGGCAAATTATTCTACTCTTCGGCAGTGCGCACCAGAAAAGATGAAGCGACACGCTTGGGTCTGACTTATGGTGTTTCCACCATGTAATGTTGGCGCAAATGCGCAACCATAAATAAATATTTATGGTTGGTGGTATAGTGCATAAGGTCAGCATGCAGGGCAGATGGCCCACCTGATGGAAAGTAGGAATACGAGGATGGGATAGGAGGACGATGTGTAAATAATAATAATCGGCAGACAAACACACACATTGTATATCCCCAAATTAAGCAAGTTACGCTTGTGTTATGGGTAACATACAACGGACCACTCTGGGGCCGATCCCAGACACCCAGACCATGTTAAATAACGGAGAAAATACGTTTCCGAAATTTACTATACCGGGAATCGAACCCGGAACCTCTGGGTTTCAGTGAGGTAGGCCGTCAAAGGCTTAGCCCGCTCAACCACAGAGGCCGTCAAATGATTTTAGTGTTCGACATACGTGCTAAGACTGAGACCACCTGGCTGCGTTCGATTTTCTATCTATATATTAATACGTGAAGCAAAAAACATCAAAAACTTTGTACCCTTTTTACAAAAATTGCGCCGACAAAGGTGTATAAAAATTCGCACACTTATAGTTTAAACTAATATTTTTTTAAAAATACATAAAAAAAACATTACACACACTACCAAGTATTTGACACACACGCATATACACTCTTTTGTTTATTGTTAAAGTCAAATTAACATTGTAGCCTTGTCGAAATCTGTGATTATAGAAGTATAGTCTTTGACAACAGAACTTTGATAATGTTCAAACTTATAATTTAAATTAATTATTATGGTCGAATTTCGACCACGGGCGAGTAGTAGTACTAGTATAATAAAATAAAAAAGACTAGCGTTATATTAAAAAGTCTGTCTTATCTAGGTAAATATAATAAAAAATAATAATAACAGCCCTACACGTCCTACTGCTGGCCTCGGTCCTCTCACTATATGGGGAACGGATAGTATATCCGTCACGCTTGTCCAAGGCGGCTTGGCAGGTCTGACACAACGGTTATCTCTATGTGCAGGTTTCATCACAATGTTTTCCTTCATCGGGTAATTGTAACAATATGCACATTACGTCCGAAAACTGCCTAAATGTGTTCCGGCCAGGATTCTAACCCGCGTCCTTTGAGTTTGGGACACGTGCGCTAATCATTACGCCACCACGATTACCTACTAGAGACAATAAGTAATTAATAATAAATCTATGTATATTAATTTAATATTATAAAGAGGTAAAATTTGTGAGTTTGGATGTTTGGGATTAACCTTCGGTACTACTGAACCAATTTTGAAAATTCACCCGTAGAAAGCTACATTAATCTCGGGTGACATAGGCTATATTTGATTGTGATTAATAAATCAAAAAAGCAAAAATGATTTACGCTCAACGAGCGAGAACGCCTGTCAAATATGTTACAGCAATAACGTTCCACGCAATAATTGCGCACATTCCCGTACGAGGCACTGCAAATGCTTTCTGCTTTTATGAATTAAAAGTTACAAAGCTTTAATTAAACCTTGATATGCGTGCGTGTGGTTGTAATTTTTAATGACGCCCATCGAAGTGAGCACCAGTCAGCTACTTGCTACATAAATTCAAAAAAGTATGTCAAATTATGTCCTTTTTATAAAAAAAGTGTCTTTTTCGGAAGTAATATTATCTTAATTTATTTACAATCCTTACATAAATAAAATTAAAACTGAAATATACCTGTACTAATAATATCTATATATAGCTTATTTTACAAAAGATAAAAATTACAAATATTAAATGGGTGGGTCCCAAATCACCGTTATAAAAAAAGTTATAATACATAATTCTTTCTTATATAATTGTGCCTAATAATTCTTTATCTAGGAAAGTTGCCTCAGCGTCGTAAGCCTCACTGATTTTCTCCATTCATCACTGTTTATTGCCAGTCTTGTCCAATCTGGGCCACATCGTTTTTTGAATATGTCACCATATCTCTTATTTGGTCTCCCTCTTTTTCTCTTAGCCTCTCTAGGTATCCATTGTGACACTTTCTTGTCAATTTTTCCACTTAAGCCTTCATGGCTAAATCCTAAATTATGCTAAATAGCGAAGAACACTCAAGAGACTCTCGAGGCGATTTTGATGAAGACTAAAGTGGTATCATTACATTGTTGAAAAATCAATTACCCTAGTCAGGAATTGAATACACTGACTTTGGAAAAATAAACACACCTCTATATTCCATACATACATAACTTCACGCCCGGTCCCTTGCGGGGTAGGCACGAACAACAGAGCGCCATTTAGGCTTATTCTTACACACCTCACTTGCTTCTTTGACATTCTATTTTCCATACCTTATTTAAACATCAAATTGCGCCGGTTATTCGACCGCACCTGATTTGAATGAACTCGATGTTTACCTAACAACTGATTTGATTGATTGGGTTAAAATAACATGCGCGTGGAATATTTTTTTTAATATATTTAATTATATTAATATATTGTTACAACCTAGGCACCAACAAAGACAAAATCCACGTACAGATTTGTAGAAGCACATTTATTGCCTGTCGGCATTTGAACTAATTGTAATTCTTTTATGCTCGTCTTCTTTTGTTCACTTATTTATTGGCATACGTTTCTTATTATTGTTATTAATAGCCTATTGTCCATTGTACTCGCTCATTAGCATCATTAGCTAGGTGTTTCCGATGATATCGACTACAAAACGGGCTCATTGCATTTGTGCAGTATAAAACGATGGCCTGATTGAAGGAGGGGGCAGTCGAGCGACAACCACGATCAAGGCGAGACGTGTGTATATAACGAGAATCTAATAGTGACGGATTTTGCGCGTTTTATTGAATTACGACCTTCTGCATTACATTTGGATTTGTTGTGTTCGGTTATATTTGTATACTGTGTTATACGTGTTTGTATAGTTCTAATAAACTCTATAATAATTCCAACGGCATTTTAATTCGAGTCCCGCTAAACTCGTAACAATATGAAAAAATAGAACATTCTAAATCCTTGTTTTTTTTGCAATACATTATCTGTTACTTAATAATTTGTGACTGCTATTTTGCTGACAATTACTGAGGCTATTATCATTATCGCAAGCGGAAAGTAACCCTTGTCAAGGTAACTTTATTGTAATATTAAAACTAGTATTTAAACTTGCGATGAAGGTTCATTTAGTGCTGGGTACAGATGTGGCCAATGCAGGCCAACGAATTGGTTTCCATCCTTTTGATAGTTGGAGCACAGCAGACAGGCTGAAGAAGCACCCCCATGTTGGATAGTAGTTACCGTCGCCTATGTACATTTGCAACACCAGAACTGCTGCAAACGTGTTGCCAGTCTCAATGGAGAGACTGGAGCCTGGTCACAGATTTGTATTTATTGTGTGAGACATGGTTACCCTCATATGGATATTTAGGCCTTAGGAATAGGATATAAGAGATAGAGAAGGCGGGATGGCATAGGGAGAAGGAATTGGGACGACGCGCCGTCTCCTCCTTCAGCGAACAAGTTATGTTTGCAAACGCGGAGGCGGAGTGGATGGTTTAGATTCGCAATTGGAACCGGTAGGTGGCGTTGGGATCGGGTTCCAGATTTATATTTTTTTCAAGGACGACGTCTGCCGGGACTTCTAGTAAGGTGTCAAAAACACGGCATAAAATAAAGATTACACTTTTCCAAATTATTTTTTTTTTATTATAATACTACTAGTTCGCTGAGTTAATGTAGATTATTTCAATAAATAAAGTATATGCAACGACCGTCTAAATGTTTTTCTATCCTTCGGGAACAATAAAGACTTTCTGGATGAAAAGTGGTAGCTATACTAATTTCTGTACCCCTGACATGTATGCAAAATTTCATGATGATCGCTTCAGTACATAATAAAACTACGGTTTAACGGTTTTAAGCGCGGTAATTTATTTGATTTTGATTTATCCGGACGATCACGGACGATCGTCCGTGACCACGGCCACTGAAAAGCGGCCGAAACGTCGGATAAACCAAAATCAAATAAATTACCGTGCTTAAAACCGTTAAAACGTAGTTTTATTATGTATACAAGTCGCGAAAACTAAAGAAAATATTATCGTTTCAGTAGTTAAGGCGTGAAAGCGTAACAAACAAACTCATGTTGTCATTTATAATATTAATATTACATTTTCTGTTGAAAAGGCATAATTTCATATGCGTATGTAGACCAACCTTTGCAAGTAATTAGGGTCTAAAACGTCCTTTCAACCCTTCCTCTATCTTTATGATATCGTTGACATAATTCAACCCGTATTATGCTGTTACGGTTGTGACGGTACGCATCATCATGTATTTATTATTTTCTCACTTATTAATTATTATTTTTTTATAAAGGAATGGCTGTTCTCCATATAATGTATTCCCTCCTTTATTTCGCATAATATATGTATTTACTACTAATCTCTTTGTATGATATAATCGATTTTTTCTTAGTTTGAAACTTTGACAGAGAAAAGAGAGGACTTGAAGATTCGTTTTTTGACAGAAGAAGACAATGAAAAGAATTCTCGGAAAAATTTGTGTTTTATATATTTTCAGATGGAGAAAATCTAATTGAGAATTAAATGGATAAACTAATCGCTGTTAAAAATAAATCAATCATAATATCAATGTAAATTTCGGAAACGAATGTTATAAATTTCGCCAAAGAACCAAGCTAAGTTTTCATGTTTTATTTGATACATTAATAGTTTTACTAACCATGTAGACTTACCTGATATCTTGCTTGTTATGTTTGCAGACGTTCTTCTAACGTGACCACGCATTCTTGTCTTTTGTAATGTATTAGTAGTTTAATAATAATTGTTCGTATGCATACGATTTGAATTAATCTTAAGGGCCTGAATAGTAATGTGTAGTTACAATTAACTTCTGTTCTTAGTAGTACATATTATAAATAACATTGATTTTGTTACACTTAGTCGGTAGTCTTTAGAAGTATTAGGGTTCCTTAGGTCCGTTTCTTCAAAACTATAATATTATAGGAACGTTTCTATAATTTGTCTAGGCATAAATGATATAGAAATACATAAGCCTTTAATATGAAATCTTACTTAATCTTATGTAAAGATAGGTAGGGTCGTTTACTATCTACTGTCCTATATATTTTAGAACTTAATTAATTACTGTCCTTAATTTATATATTATATGGAAAACGAGCTATATAAGGGTAAAATAATTTAAAGTATGTCTTAATTGACTTGTGCGTTATTAACCGATAAGAATTGTTTGTACATTGTTTTAATTTCATAGTTAACTAAATGACTAAGGGTTATCTATAAAGCCTCAGTGAGCTAATACATTACTTAGGAGTTATGATACATAGTCTCTTGCGGATAAAATATATTAATCTAATTTCATTTAAGGATCCTTAAATATAATATTGTCTTAGGAAACTTAATTAAATGATATTACTTCTTCATAGCCGGGAACTATTGGGAGATTTTGATGATTTTTTCAAGTAATATGATTATTAGTTACTTTGCTATGGGAGGATTCATTATATGTCAATGGAGACTTATAGAAGTACTTGTCTTGCTGTTGCACACACGTTGTTGGACCTGATTATGGACTCTTACTTGTTATGTTTGCTGATTAGAACTGGAGCGTTGATTATTATTGTCCGATTATTTCTGTTTCAGTGAGCTTGGAGTCAGCCTGCGTAATGAGTTTTCATTGGTACTGATATCGAAGGGATTATTATTGACCTATGGCTGTGAAGTCGGAGTCTTGATTTATAATTTATTAATTAGTCTATTTTTATATGTGTATATATTTATATATGGTTTTATAACATTACATGATAACATTACACTATACAACAATCATGCATTCTATATGGGAAGGCTAATTGACTTTAGAAAATTTAAAGTTTATTTAGTTTTTATTGAATTTTAATATTTTAAATACTTTCTTGTTGAGAGAGTCTACTTAGGCATTTGGCTTTGTTTGGTGCAAAGGAGTTGTTGATTACAATTTAAATTTTTATTAAAGGTTTCTTTTGATTAATTATATTTTCTTAAACAAGCAGCTCTACTGTTACCAAATGTGTATAAAATAGGCATTTAAATATTATTACAAACTGAAGTGACGAGATCGGGTGAAAGCACATATTGAAAATTTTTATGAAGATTCAGATTAGGACCGGGTTTTATGAGTTCTGCAACCTTGGACAAAGGGATTCACGACCCACTTGTTTATTGTGGCAACGTTCCCTTGGATAATTTCGACAATTATCAAGGATTACCGCGCGTACAGCTTTTAAGCAAATTAGTTTGTTTTTTTTTATAATATGTGTATTCACGAGACTAAAATGATTTCACATATTAAGATTAACTGAATTGGTAACTGAAGGTTAGGAACTAGTTAAGTCGCGGATCAGCCTGGAGGCGCGTGGGCACCTCGATGACGCCCTAGCTGGTTAGGGGGATGAGCTACCGTGTTGCAGGAGGATCAATCGTATCAAAACTTATTTTCTTTCACGATATGTGACTTCATGAGAGTCTTAGATGTAGTTAGGCCAAGTGGACTTGACTGAATTAGAAAGGATGATTAAAAATACCTACATTTGAGTATTGTTACCAAGGAAGACATCTTTGATGCAGAGTATCACCATTTTATGTTAAATTCAACTTAAACTTTACTTTTACGGTGCTATGCTCTCATCTCTTGGGTGCTATGGTCATTAGATGGATGTAAGGTTTTGCTAATTTACTTTAACTTTCAATTTCATTTTAACTTTCACGGCAAACCTGAAACCTGTCTTTGACAAGGGAATCTATAATATGAGTGAAGTTGTCTCTCGCCAAACTTTAATTTAAAATTTACTTACAATTCATAGAGAGACATTCTGAAACTCTTACTCTGACAATTTAGGGATGGGAATCTTACGAGATGTAGAGAATATCACTATTTAAACTTCAATTAACCTTTATCTTTAATTTACTGTGATATTCTTATTACTGCATCAGGGGAGGTCTCTGAGGTGACGTTCCTCATATTGACAATATTATTTGATATTTTGGAAAGGTGACTTTGAGATGAAATGTTCACTTAAGTCTTTTGGCTTTTCCAACCCATTTTACACACAAGGCACTCCAAACGGGTTTCTTTTAAATGGATAGATCGTACTGCTGGGAGTTTCTTGTCGGCTCTTCTCGCCAGCAATAGTACGTTGTGAACCGACGCTAGTTTTAGATAATGTTTATAATTGATTCAATAAATATTAATTTAAAAATTGGAGGTTCTTCTTTTATCTCGATATGAGCTCTTTTACTGATAGCTAATGCGGTGGCATAACAGAGAGGTGGTTAGGAGGGGTGCCTTACACAAAAATATATAATTTGTTATGAATCTACATTAAAATATCTTTTGGCAAAATAAAGGCACGGGCGTACTCAGGTGATGAGCTTATATCATGAATAATACATTTATCATAATTCATAAAATGCATAGCATTTTACACTTACAACATACTACTACAATATTATACATATATATATTTTACATCAACTTCTGATAGTCTTCCTGTCCTCTGATCGACACTCCTATATAACCTACCTTGTGAACATAGGGTTAACGGTATTGCGACGAGGGTTCCTGCTACTAGATGATTACGATTTATGGCCAATATTACAAGATTTATTCTATGAATAAATGCTATTAATTTTCACTTTATAAATTCTTTTATTTCTCACTCTATGCTTCGGCTTGAGTATTCCATAGTCATTAGACTCAAAAAGGGGGTTCGTTACAATTTGGTGTCGCGATCCCAGGATTTCAGGACCTGGTCTTCTGGGCGTGATGTAGAGTGGTTCTAGGACAGTAGAATCGAATCCTGGAACGTTACGATTCGCTGCGTGTTCCCAAGATTCCAGCATGATGTGTCTTATTTAGTACATTTCGTTCAGGTTCGAAGGGAGCAATTAGGGGTTGCATCCAAGGTGTCTGGTTTGATGATGGTGAACAAGTCCTGCTGTTTTGGGCTGAGTTATTTTATTCTTGTGTATCTGATAGATACACAATTTGTTGCTTGTGAGGCGGAGCAAGGTTTCAAAGGTTATAGAAGGGCTGTTATTTATTTCAGAGATGACAGGGGGTGATCGGTGGTTGGTGTAATAATTAACAGTCTGATTTTATAGGTAAATGATTTAGAGATTGTGAAGAAAATTTTATCTCGTGTCCAGATTAGTCCACAGGTTTGCCGTTGAGGGGCGCCACTGTGGCGTTGCGAATTTCAATTATATGTTAAATTTAGTTTGTCAGTCTGCCGCTAGGGGGCGCCACAGGGACGGTCCAGTTTAAAATATTTTGTCCAAATTAGTTCAATTTCTTGCCGTCAGGGAGCGCTGCAGTGAATTCCGAATTAGTTCGTCATCTTGCCGTTAGGGAGCGCTGTGGTGGTTTTGGAAATTTAAATTTCGAATTAGTTCGACATTTTGCCGTTAGGGGGCGCCATGGTAATGTTGATTTTTTTTGTACTTGCGTTCAAATTAGTTCGTCACCTTGTCACTATGGGCGCTGCAGTGACTTTGAATTTCAATTCTAGCGTTGCAATTAGTTTATCCTTTTGTCACTACGGGTGTTGCAAGTGACTTTGAAAATTTTATTTTTCACATTCGAATTAGTTCAACACTTTACCGATGGGGGCGCCACAACGACTTTGCTGATATTCTTGGTCTTGTTGATTATTTATATAGCGAGACATATTTAATTAATGGGGTGCATATTTTCAATTAAATGAAATTTTTTTTGAAACTTTATTGAGGACTTTATTAAATTTTATTTTCATAATAGAGTTGAGGAAGTTAATTAATTGTTAGTCAGTTTTGTGTTATAGATGGGAGTTAGGTTAATAATTATCCACTATGATGAAGTCAGATGTTGTTATGAGGCACGAACTTAGGAATAATAAGAATGGAATTCTAATATTTCAGGATGAACCAAGAGATGTAACAGTGCTAGTTCACTGCTAGTTATAATAAATCAAGAGGAATTATATAATTGCTACAAAAGCAAAGAGCAGAAGCGCTCTCATATAAGCACAGGAGCTATTCTATTAATATTAATTGAAGATTAGTGCATATCATTTGATGTTGAAGAGCTATTATTATCTTGCTGCCATTATATTTGGAGAATAAATATTGAATAATTTGAAGAAATTTATTAAAGTGAAGAAAAATGCCAAAGGAAGTTCAGAAACTTGGAATGGCTACAAGAAGAGAAAAGAGGAGTGCTGCGAGGGGTGCGGAGAGTACCAGGCCTATGACTACTACTCAAGGAGGAAACCCGAGATTTTTGAGGATTATGAAGAGGATGTTGGATCAGACATTGAACCCTTTGCTTACAAGGATTAACCAATTAGAAAACAGTTTGACTTCAAATAATGGGGAGGCCGGTTCGCAGAGGCCTGTGGTCTTGAGATTAGATCAAATGGATAGTGATATGACATTGGCTTCTGGGAGAGTCAACTCTCGGGGAGTTGTGGAGAATTTTGAGCCAGTGGCTGGCGGATCGACGGGATCTAGACCAGTTGAGACCAACATTACACAATCAAATACTATGAAGACATGCTGTTCACAAACAGATACTGTTGAAAGACATATGCCGATGGCGTATTATCCTACTATGCCAATTAATAATTTGGAGAAGCCGAAATTTCCATCACAAAAACAACATCCAGTTACCTTCATAGAAGATTTATGTGCTTATTTGAAGAGAATGCCAGCGGGATTTAACAATGAGATTGATCTCATTATAGAATGTTTGGATGGTGGTTCCAGGAGTTGGGCTCGTGTATACCGAGAACGCTGGACCAATTTTGAGGATTTTAAACGAGATTTCCTAGAAACATACTGGGGGGAAGCTGAGCAAGGAGAACTGCGTAAGAAAATAGTGCATGGCACATGGAATCGATCTGGAACTAGTATGCTGAATTATTTTATTACTTTATGTGGACAAGCGAAGATGCTCACCTACCCGATCCAAGAGACACAACTCATAAATGATATCATACATCATTTCCCTAAAGATGTACAATATGCATGGACCACGAGTCAGAACAAGACTATTATTGAAGCGTCGGAATTCCTAAAGAAGCTAGACAATGTTAACAGGGGTGAAGTGCTGAATACTACACTGCGGATACCTTCATCATCACATGAACAAAATAATAACAGTAATAACAAGGCGAAGACCAGTTGGCAATTCAAGAAACAAGCTTTGAAGCCAGTTCAAGTACCTCCAGTGGACAGTGCTAATGTTAATATCATAGAAGAATTAACTATACCTCATGAAGATTATGACTATAATTTAAACTAAGTGATGTTGGTGGGAGTGTGCCCGACCCATCAACTATAGGAGGGACTAATAAGTTGTTAATAGGTTTAAGAATTATGTTGTCGAATGGGTGGAAACCTGGTCAGTCTTTAGGCAATTGTAATGCTGGTATACTTACACCTATTATAGCTAAGGGTCAGTTCTCATCAGATAAGTCAGGGCTAGGTTATATTGATGAAGCTTTGGTGGGAGCATTTACTAATATTTTAAAATTACATTTGCAGCATGTAGATCCTAATTCAGTTATGACAAGCGGGTGTGTATCTTCCTTGTTTGAGGAGGAAGATGCTTATTTGCCAGATAAATTTGAGCTAGTGAAATCTATAATTACTGTTAAAATCTATGGGAAGGAAGTGAATTGTTTGATAGACACGGGAAGTGACATTACATGTATTTCCAGCACCTTTTGGGAGTTAATATCGAAAGAATGTAGTAAAATTGATTTATTGCTCATCAGGCCAACTCAAATTAGGGGTCCAGTAGGTCAGAAAAGTACTAAGATTCAACAAATGGTATTGTTACCAGTTCAATTGGGAGATAGCATTATTGATATTAGCTTTTTAATTGTACCAAATTTATTGCAATCTGTGATTTTAGGTTTTGATTGGTTATCACTGGTTCAAGCCACAATTAAATTACAAGGTCCTGAAATGGGGTTATGTTTAAAGATTAATGAACATGATGTAGATTTGCCTTTTAGGAAGATAATCCTTGAGAGTGGAATATCAGAGATATCTACTCGAGATGTTGATGATTCAGATTTCCAAGAAAAGTTAAAGGAAATTAAAACGGGGATAGAGCTTTCGGACGTACACTTAGGTCAATTAAAACAAGTTTTGGGAAGGTTTCGTAGTATATTTTCTAATGTTTTGGGTCGTGCAAATTGTTATGAGCATGAGATTAAGATGTCAGATAGTACACCATTTATAAGAAGGTCATATCCTGTACCATATGCTTATCGTCAAAAGATGGAGGAGAAATTGGCAGAGATGGTTGAAATGGGCATTATTTCGCGGGGTTCCACTCCATATAGTAGTCCGTTAACGTTTGCGATCAAACCCGACGGGTCTTTACGTGTATTGTTAGATGCGCGGGAGATAAATAAGTTCATGGTAGCAGAGTCTGAAGCACCACCTATGCAGATTGATGTACTTAATGCCTTTCATGGGGTGTCATATATTAGTGTGGTTGATTTGAATAATGCCTATTTTCAGATACCTATTTCTAAAGAAAGTAGGAAATATACTGGGTTTACTTTTAATGGAAAGTCATACATGTATAATGTGCTTCCACAAGGTTTAAAGACTTCAGTGGGAAGTTTTAGTAGGGCTATGGATATTATATTGGGCTCAGAGGTTAGGCAGTTTTGTGTAAATTATTTAGACGATTTGGCAATTTTAACTTGTGGTACTTTGACTAATCATTTAGAGCATTTGAGTATAATATTAAAGAAATTGCAAGATGCTGGTCTTACTTGTAACATTAAGAAATGTAAATTCATATGTAAGGAAGTTAAAATGTTAGGTCATAGTATATCAACTTCAGATATTAGAATTGATCAGGAAAAAATAGAGTTTATACAGAAATTTCCTATACCTAAGAAAATAGATAGAGTATTTAAGTGTCTTTCCTCGGGCCATGCGATTATTAGACTAGTAATTAGGATTGATCATAAAGCTTTGATTTTTGAGAATTTGGGAATTATGCAATAATCAGTTAACTTGGTGGATATTATAGTTAGGGCAATTTAGCTTTCAGATAGAGTATGTTGAGGAGAAGGACATTTGAGATTTTTTAAGGAGAATAGCTATTGAAGTCTTCCTTTATGAAAGGGTTTTATGTTTTCTTTGAATTGTAGGTTATGTTTGTTACATATTTATGGTTTCATGCTATATGGGGTGATTAATTATGTCTATAAATTTAAAGCTTGAAGGGGTTATTTCATTATTTTTTTTATTTGTTTTGGGGATGAGATATAATAGTAGTGAGGTGCAAAGGACGGCTAATACTTAGATTAAGGTTATATATAGGGTGTTATTAATTTAGGTTAAGGTTATAAACAGGGTGTTATTAATTTAGATTAAGGTTATATACAGGGTGTTACTAACTTAATCTATGGTTACATACAGGCTGTTATTAATTTAGATTAAGGTTATATGCAGGATGTTATTAACTTATAGGGCTATATACAGGGTGTTATCAATTTATTATTTGATGATCGTACCTTAGGTTAGAATTTAATTTATCCGCAAGCTACCAATTTAAATTCGGGGTGGTGTGACGGTACGCATCATCATGTATTTATTATTTTCTCACTTATTAATTATTATTTTTTTATAAAGGAATGGCTGTTCTCCATATAATGTATTCCCTCCTTTATTTCGCATAATATATGTATTTACTACTAATCTCTTTGTATGATATAATCGATTTTTTCTTAGTTTGAAACTTTGACAGAGAAAAGAGAGGACTTGAAGATTCGTTTTTTGACAGAAGAAGACAATGAAAAGAATTCTCGGAAAAATTTGTGTTTTATATATTTTCAGATGGAGAAAATCTAATTGAGAATTAAATGGATAAACTAATCGCTGTTAAAAATAAATCAATCATAATATCAATGTAAATTTCGGAAACGAATGTTATAAATTTCGCCAAAGAACCAAGCTAAGTTTTCATGTTTTATTTGATACATTAATAGTTTTACTAACCATGTAGACTTACCTGATATCTTGCTTGTTATGTTTGCAGACGTTCTTCTAACGTGACCACGCATTCTTGTCTTTTGTAATGTATTAGTAGTTTAATAATAATTGTTCGTATGCATACGATTTGAATTAATCTTAAGGGCCTGAATAGTAATGTGTAGTTACAATTAACTTCTGTTCTTAGTAGTACATATTATAAATAACATTGATTTTGTTACACTTAGTCGGTAGTCTTTAGAAGTATTAGGGTTCCTTAGGTCCGTTTCTTCAAAACTATAATATTATAGGAACGTTTCTATAATTTGTCTAGGCATAAATGATATAGAAATACATAAGCCTTTAATATGAAATCTTACTTAATCTTATGTAAAGATAGGTAGGGTCGTTTACTATCTACTGTCCTATATATTTTAGAACTTAATTAATTACTGTCCTTAATTTATATATTATATGGAAAACGAGCCATATAAGGGTAAAATAATTTAAAGTATGTCTTAATTGACTTGTGCGTTATTAACCGATAAGAATTGTTTGTACATTGTTTTAATTTCATAGTTAACTAAATGACTAAGGGTTATCTATAAAGCCTCAGTGAGCTAATACATTACTTAGGAGTTATGATACATAGTCTCTTGCGGATAAAATATATTAATCTAATTTCATTTAAGGATCCTTAAATATAATATTGTCTTAGGAAACTTAATTAAATGATATTACTTCTTCATAGCCGGGAACTATTGGGAGATTTTGATGATTTTTTCAAGTAATATGATTATTAGTTACTTTGCTATGGGAGGATTCATTATATGTCAATGGAGACTTATAGAAGTACTTGTCTTGCTGTTGCACACACGTTGTTGGACCTGATTATGGACTCTTACTTGTTATGTTTGCTGATTAGAACTGGAGCGTTGATTATTATTGTCCGATTATTTCTGTTTCAGTGAGCTTGGAGTCAGCCTGCGTAATGAGTTTTCATTGGTACTGATATCGAAGGGATTATTATTGACCTATGGCTGTGAAGTCGGAGTCTTGATTTATAATTTATTAATTAGTCTATTTTTATATGTGTATATATTTATATATGGTTTTATAACATTACATGATAACATTACACTATACAACAATCATGCATTCTATATGGGAAGGCTAATTGACTTTAGAAAATTTAAAGTTTATTTAGTTTTTATTGAATTTTAATATTTTAAATACTTTCTTGTTGAGAGAGTCTACTTAGGCATTTGGCTTTGTTTGGTGCAAAGGAGTTGTTGATTACAATTTAAATTTTTATTAAAGGTTTCTTTTGATTAATTATATTTTCTTAAACAAGCAGCTCTACTGTTACCAAATGTGTATAAAATAGGCATTTAAATATTATTACAAACTGAAGTGACGAGATCGGGTGAAAGCACATATTGAAAATTTTTATGAAGATTCAGATTAGGACCGGGTTTTATGAGTTCTGCAACCTTGGACAAAGGGATTCACGACCCACTTGTTTATTGTGGCAACGTTCCCTTGGATAATTTCGACAATTATCAAGGATTACCGCGCGTACAGCTTTTAAGCAAATTAGTTTGTTTTTTTTTATAATATGTGTATTCACGAGACTAAAATGATTTCACATATTAAGATTAACTGAATTGGTAACTGAAGGTTAGGAACTAGTTAAGTCGCGGATCAGCCTGGAGGCGCGTGGGCACCTCGATGACGCCCTAGCTGGTTAGGGGGATGAGCTACCGTGTTGCAGGAGGATCAATCGTATCAAAACTTATTTTCTTTCACGATATGTGACTTCATGAGAGTCTTAGATGTAGTTAGGCCAAGTGGACTTGACTGAATTAGAAAGGATGATTAAAAATACCTACATTTGAGTATTGTTACCAAGGAAGACATCTTTGATGCAGAGTATCACCATTTTATGTTAAATTCAACTTAAACTTTACTTTTACGGTGCTATGCTCTCATCTCTTGGGTGCTATGGTCATTAGATGGATGTAAGGTTTTGCTAATTTACTTTAACTTTCAATTTCATTTTAACTTTCACGGCAAACCTGAAACCTGTCTTTGACAAGGGAATCTATAATATGAGTGAAGTTGTCTCTCGCCAAACTTTAATTTAAAATTTACTTACAATTCATAGAGAGACATTCTGAAACTCTTACTCTGACAATTTAGGGATGGGAATCTTACGAGATGTAGAGAATATCACTATTTAAACTTCAATTAACCTTTATCTTTAATTTACTGTGATATTCTTATTACTGCATCAGGGGAGGTCTCTGAGGTGACGTTCCTCATATTGACAATATTATTTGATATTTTGGAAAGGTGACTTTGAGATGAAATGTTCACTTAAGTCTTTTGGCTTTTCCAACCCATTTTACACACAAGGCACTCCAAACGGGTTTCTTTTAAATGGATAGATCGTACTGCTGGGAGTTTCTTGTCGGCTCTTCTCGCCAGCAATAGTACGTTGTGAACCGACGCTAGTTTTAGATAATGTTTATAATTGATTCAATAAATATTAATTTAAAAATTGGAGGTTCTTCTTTTATCTCGATATGAGCTCTTTTACTGATAGCTAATGCGGTGGCATAACAGAGAGGTGGTTAGGAGGGGTGCCTTACACAAAAATATATAATTTGTTATGAATCTACATTAAAATATCTTTTGGCAAAATAAAGGCACGGGCGTACTCAGGTGATGAGCTTATATCATGAATAATACATTTATCATAATTCATAAAATGCATAGCATTTTACACTTACAACATACTACTACAATATTATATATATATATATTTTACATCAACTTCTGATAGTCTTCCTGTCCTCTGATCGACACTCCTATATAACCTACCTTGTGAACATAGGGTTAACGGTATTGCGACGAGGGTTCCTGCTACTAGATGATTACGATTTATGGCCAATATTACAAGATTTATTCTATGAATAAATGCTATTAATTTTCACTTTATAAATTCTTTTATTTCTCACTCTATGCTTCGGCTTGAGTATTCCATAGTCATTAGACTCAAAAAGGGGGTTCGTTACACGGTTTATGGTTTAATAAGAAATAGTGCAAGTTTGCCTGTCCTTATCTTTATCGATATGATTTCGATGTAATTACGTTAGTGGTTTGTACGGTGACGTGGTTACTGGCCAAAAGAATATTTCAATAAATCTATATCGTCTTCAGCCATTCGCAGTCCATTGCTGGACGTAGATCTCCACAAGACGGCGTCTCTCATCCCTGTCCTCTGATTTCCTCATCCAACGCCTTCCGGCCACCTTGCACTGGTCGTCGGTCCATCGAGCTGGAGGGCGTCCGACACTACGTTTACGGAGACGCGCTCTCCACTCCAGGACTCGCCTGCTGCATCGGCCATCGGCCCTGGAGCAGAAGTGGCCGGCCCACTGCCACTTCAACTTGCTAATGTGGCGAGCTATATCGGTTACCTTGGTTCTCTTGCTTTTACCTGCGGCTTCGCTGGTGTTATTCCACTAGAAGCAAATATTTTCTGGGATAAAAAGTGCTTATGTGCTACTCTACACAATAATCTATTTCTGTGTCAAAAATACCATCTTCGTTCAGCCGATCTGGCGTAATTGAGCAACAAACGTCCATCCACTTTTCATCAGGGGGGCCGTCTGCCTGTCTGCTGAACTCATGCAATAAAAAAAATACACCTTTCGTATTTACAATATTAGAATAGCAATTTATTTTAGTGCTGATTTGTTTTCCTTGTCTGTTGTAAGGCGCTTATCATTTTGAAGTAATTTGACTTGTTTGTATGAACTGTTTGATTTGGACGTTATGTATGACTCTGTGTTCCTTCTTAATTTTTTATATTTTTATAAATGAAGTATTAAAATAAATACCTCATTGATATTATCATCTAATCTGCAAAAAAATTGATGTCACTTAAAAATATATTTTTTTAGGGGGTGTAATCCGTCATATACACCCTACTCTTCGGGGACTACGGTAGAGTAGTGTTGTACTCCCGATGGCCCGGCTGTATATCAGGGCCTCGTGAACTAAAGACACCACCATGGCCCTGACGAAATTTAAATTAAAACATATTTACCTAAGAGTATTCATACTAATAAAGTGTCCTTTAACACTTTTCTTATTGTCTCTATTAAGGCGAAGAGACCTTGTTCATGTGTTCTTTATTAATAGCTAGCACATTACACTACATTCTTGTTTTGTTTATAGCACTAGATCAAATGGTTTTGTCCTTTTGAGTCCTCTCGTTTTGTCCGTGTTATTGAGCGGCTGGATCGCCTTGACACAGAAATAGAAGCGATTACCATTAAATGTAATAATATTGTTTACTTCTATATTACGGTGTGATATAATTCAATCATCTAGGCTTCACATGAAACTAAACATAGTCTCATGTTGGAGCGCGTACAAAATATATTTACTAGATTTTTATACCTAAGTCTTTATGGTGTTCACCAATTTTATCCTTTGATGTACCCCACCTCGTTTGTCTTAAGCTAGCTTCTCACGGCGCAAATATCACAAGTCGCGCCGCGCCGAGCCGATTTGTACGAGCGAGCATGTGTCAAAGGGCGACTCCGCGCCACCCGTACTCACGGGCGCGGCGGCGCGCGACCTTATACGAGTAAGTTGCCATCAAGGTATCTCTTCTTTTTTATGTCCTTTATCGGGATGGTGCCGTCTTTTCATTTAGTTTGTATTCTAACCCAGGAATCGTAGTGGTCTTTTTATTTTTGCGTTCCGAACTTTTGGAATTCCATAAAGCTGGTTCGTTGGTTCGTCGGGGTCGCCGCACTGGCGGTTGTCCGGAGAAGGCAAGCAGCCCACAATGTGACACAGATACTGATCGAAACAACCGTGTCCGGTCAGTATCTGCGTCATCCTGAAGGTCAGGGTTCCGCTGGTGCGGGTGACCCATTCCTCCAGCTGTGGCCTGATTGCGTCCACCGTAAAGCCGCCGGCCGCAGGGTGTTCGAGGTCTCGTGACCATTCGACGAGGCAGCAAGCGGTTTCCCGCTTCCTGACCGTCTCGATTTCGACCTAACAGAAGGTCAGACCTCTAGCTAGGGCATCCTGCCGGGTACGACGAACTCTGGTCAGGACGTCTGCCTGGAGACGCCAGGGCAGCTCGCCTGCCAGAAGAGTCGCCGCCGTCCACGACACTGTGCGATACCCCCGTATGGTCCTCACGGCCAGAACCCGCTGCGCGCGGTGCAGCAGGGTTCTGTTGTGGCGGTGAAGGGCGTCGGACCAGACGGGCGCACCGTACAGCGCCATACCCCTCAGGATGCCGGATTAAAGTTTCCGCGTCGCACCCCCCGGGCCCCCCACGTTGGGAAGTAGCCTGGAGAGTGCGCCCGCGGATTTGACGAGTTTGGGAACTAGCTGCTCAAAGTGCGCTTTGAACAGCCATTTCCCATCAAGAACTAGCCCAAGATATTTCATCTTGGGCCCTACTCTGATTGCAACCCCCTGAACTGTAACGGACAGGTCCGGGGGGGGGGGCGATTACGGAACTTCCTATGGAACATGATGGCCTCCGTTTTCGCGGGGGAGACCTTCAAGCCCAGCCTAGCTATTCGATCTACGACAATCGCCAACCCGTCGATGGCGACGTCCACGGATTCCGCAAATGACGCAGCGCGTGCCGTGAGTAGGGGGTCGTCCGCAAAGCAGATCAGCCCTACCCCGGGCCGGACCGAAACCCGAAGGATCCAGTCATAACCTACGTTCCAAAGAATCGGCCCAAGGACCGACCCATGTGGAACGCCGCACGCGACGCGTCGCCGACCTAACACGTGATTGGCGGACTCACCGCCCTCCCAAAGGATATGCTGATCCCGCAGGTACTCGCCCAATAGCCTCGTGAGGTACGGGGGGACTCCATGCGCGCGGAGCCCCTCCCTGATCGTCTCATGAGGGAGGCTGTTGAAGGCGTTCGCTATGTCTAGCGACACTGCAAGAACGACATCCTTCGCTTGGACGGCTTCGTCCGTCAACGTTCGCAGCGTCTCGAAGGCGTCCATAGTGGAGCGCCTCCGCCAAAACCCGAACTGCGTATCTGAGAGCCCCGGCTCCATAGCGTCGAGATGCTTCACGAGCCGCTCCGCCAAGATCTTTTCGAAGACTTTAGCGACCTCGGTCAGCAGCACTTTGGGCCTGAAGGCGGACGGATCGTTGGGAGGCCGACCTCCCTTGGGAATAAGGCACAAACGCCCCTCTTTCCATTGCGACGGGAACCTACCTGCGCGAATACAGGCTTCGAAAAGGTCCCGCAGCTGGCTGCGTAGATGTTTTGCAGCCAGGAAGAGGAGTATTCTTGGAATATAGTAAAAACAACAATGTCGCTTTCCCTTGGAAACTATTCCTAGGTAGGAATTAGGAGGGAGGTAGGAGTTAGGACTTAGGAGTTTGACAAGTGCCAACATTTGATGTTTGTCCCGTCATTTAGAAATCATCTAAATTTAAGTTATTCAGAAATCAAATTAAATTTAAAAGCGAAGTTTTGATTTCATTTTTTTGGATTTGAATGTCAAACGTTTGATGTTCGTCCCGTCGTTCAGAAATCAACGTTTTTTTTATTTATTGATTCTGAGGCGGTACGAAGTTTGCCGGGTTAGCTAGTATTATATATATTCTCTGAAGTGAAACTTCTACTGCGTGTGAACACACAATATCGAAGAATACTCTTGTGCAGTGTATGTTGTTGCATACGTTATTTTTTTCACAGACATCGCTATACTTATATTTAACACTAATATAATCGCGTAGTGAATAACAAAGACATGTTTTAAATGTATATACATGTAATGATCTGATAAAGAGGTGATCACCACTTCGGGTGATCAGAGGGCTGGTGCCTACCTCGGCCAACGGATCAGTATGGCGATCCAGCGAGGAAACGTAGCCAGCCTTCTGGGCACCTTACCCATAGAAGACGGTGATCTGGGCTCAGTATTCTACTTATAGTCTTGAGGGACTATGGGTAGAATACAATACAAATAAGTTAAGTTTTCTTACATTGTATTCAATAGTATGTAATTTATATTATAGTTATTACAGATTGTCTTTTTCTGATAAAGATAATTTTAGCTGGTATGAGCTTGTCAGTTTTTTTCTATGAAGATGACGTTCGTACTAGGAAGTGACGGAAGGTCACCAACCAGCATTTTTTGCTGAACTAGATAGAACCTGTTTAGAGTTAACTTTTGATTTAGGTTAACCTCTTTATGTATATAACTCTTTAAAATAACTCTCAATAAATATTATTTTATTTCTGTTGTTATGGTGGCATACTCTAGACCACGGGTGGTAGCCATCCAGTCGGGCAAATGCCCTATCACCTGGCTGTGGGTCGTCTTGTCGCGTCTTACGACAGGCTGCCCTAACGCAGGAAATTGAATTCTTTCTCTGTTCCTGTACGGATAAAAACTAGGGTACATATCGAGGGTTTCATAACAAATGGGCGTATACGAAGAGAGAGAGAGAGAGAGATATATATATATATATGTCGGAGGGAAGCTTTAATTGGACGTATCGTTGACTGGATGTATAACGCACAATATCATTTGTTTACATTTTAATTACTTCTAAAATTCTTAATGTAATTTAATTTAATTTGTTAAATGTTTCTATAACTTTAAGATCGTTCTAACCTAATAAAAGTTATGAATATTGTAATTTAATAAACGACCAATGAGAGCAGAGCATGTCTAGAGCGGGGTCAGCGCCCTCTATACTTTGAGTAATATCTACTTGGGTAGACTGAGGAGTTTTTGTGGCGCATTTGGTTGGTGGCAACAGGTCGAGTTGGACCATGGAGTATTTTAGAGAAAGTATTGAAGCTGGAAGTATGAGCGGGTGCCCTGAACCCGCTGCTCGGTCTAAACTATGTCATAATGTTGATCAAATCTAAATTAAAAGTGTATAAACCGTGGCTATTGTGTTTTATGCTCGCATTTTATCCTGATGACGCCCACTAAACCTGCAATAACTAAAGATGTCGTGAGAACGAGGCCGTTATATATATATATATATATATATATATATATATATATATATATCTCTCTCTCTCTCTCTCTCTCTCTCTCTCTCTTTAATTTATGAGTTAGGAGCCATTTAGGGGGGAAGGTGCTTGATGAAGTGTGGCATTGTGTGACTTTGTGTGGCCAGGAGTCCTAAATTTCATGCCGTCATATTTCAAAATCTATATAATAAGCTAATTACCGAATTTTTAGTAGAATAATTTCTTAGTTTCAAATTGCAAAATACGTGATGAAGGAGTCTCAGAAATGTGACCGGCTGTGACAAGGGCGGGAAGAGGAAATTCGCGTGACATAATTTGTGGATGGCCATTGGCCCAAGAGAGTTTATTAGAACTATACAAACACGTATAACACAGATACAAATATAACCGAACGCAACAAGACCAAACGTAATGCAGAAGGTCGTAATCCAATAAAACGCGCAAAGTCTGTCACTATTAGATTCCCGAACATACACACGTCACGCCCGTATCATAGTTGTAGCTCAACTGACCCCTCTCTCCACCAGGCCGTCATTTTATACTTTACAAATGCAAATGTGCCTGTCCGGCAACCTCGACACAATTTTCTAGGGTTAGCTTGTACTTGTAATCCGCAGCACATGGCTAATGATGCTCCTGATCGGCCGTACACGAGTACAATAGGACATTAGGATGTTCTCCACAATAACTAGCCAACAAATAAGTGAACATAAAAAGAAGACGATCATAAAAGGATTACAATCAGTTAAAATGCCGACAGGTAATAAAATGTGCATCTACAGATCTGTACATGGGATTTATCTTTGTCGGGGCCTAAGTTGTAACAATATATACAACGGGCTACTATAGGACCGATCCCAGATACTCAGACCATAGTAACTTATTTATATTCTGATATATAAAAATTAATTGTTGTTAGTTAGTCTGGTTAAAACTGAATAACGGCTTCGAATTTTGATGAATTTTGTGTTTTCGAGTGGGTCCCATGGTAGTTTAGATACACACTTTTAACCGGTAGGTGGCGCTTGATGGTCCCTAGATGGTTTATATAGCTACAATTGAACCCGATAGGTTGCAATGGTTCTAAATTCTTTAATTTATCATACAACCTCTGTCCGGCCCAATACTTATTTATAAACGAAGAACGTTTAGTGCTCTATCAGACAAGCAAAATATAACAAGATGATAAAAAAATATTACATGTCCTTGGAATATATATTAATAATATAATATAATAATATTTATCAATAAATATTTATACATTTTGGTTGATATGTATTTGTATGTTATGTATATTCAGTATATACCTATTTAATATATAAAACATCTGTACTGCATTTATATATTTATTAGAATTAGAATGTAATAAATTGTACTATGCATTATGTATACCACCATCGTCATTGTGTTCTCAACTCATTCCTGGGGTTGTCTGAAATAGATCGCTTTTTAGCGATAAGATTGCCTTTTGTGCATAATGAAACAGTTTTCGTTTTTTTGTATTTGCGTACAATAAAGAGTTATTGATAAAAAAATACGACATTAATATTACAATGTAATCTAAAGAGACTAACTAATAAATAATTTAAATATGACCTACATTAACTAAACTTATTCAGAGCATAGTATATAACTGAAGTTTTGCTTATGAAATTTACCAAGCCTAGAATCGAATCTGCGTTACAGTGAGCTTGGCCGGCAAAGGCCCACTCAACCACGCAAGTCCTCACACGAACTGGTTTTGATTATAAATTCTTAAAACCATATCTTTTATGCCAGTACATAATGGATTCTATAATATTACGCACGCTCCTAGCACAATTCATCATCCAAGTTATAGTTCAGACTGTTATGATCAATGTTGCAGTTGCTCAGGATATAGATGATTTAAACTTCACTCAAATCATCAGTAAATACGATTACGAGCCCGAGCAGCATTCAGTCATCACCGAAGATGGATATATTTTGAAAGTTTTTAGAATAATTCAAACTGATTGTTTAGGAAAGATTAAGAGACGACCTGTAATCCTCATGCATGGATACGTTTTAAGTGCTGATTCTTGGGTGGCTTCCGGACCAAAAGCTGGCTTAGGATACCTCATCGCCGATGTCTGCGTCGATCTTTGGATTGGAAATTTCAGAGGTAATGTCTACTCCAGGAAGCATGTTAGATTAAATCCAGATAAAGATTTGGAATTCTGGAATTACTCCCACACAGAACTAGGAAGATATGATGTTCCAGCTATAATAGATTATGTTCGTAATACAACCAATTCACCGGACGTGATTTATGTTGGATTCTCTCAAGGAGCCGGGAGTTTTTATGTGATGTGCTCTGAAAGACCTGGATATAGTGATAAAGTTAGCCTAATGATTGCCATATCTCCTGCTACCAGGCACTTATATACAGAATCACGGGCCTTTAGATTGATAACAAAGTATGCTGAAACATTTCGGGAGGATTTAATTAAAGCGGGTATCGGTGAGATGTTGTCAAAGGGATCATTTTTACAGACAATGTTAGAGCTTCTTTGTTCAATCTCAACAACCTTATTTGAAGTTAGTAAAGATATATTTGATGCAAAGACTTTTCATCCAGGCTTCGTTACTAAGGAAACACTTGTAGCTATGTCCAAGACGGTTCTAGCTGGTACTTCGGTGCAAAATTCTGCTCACTTTGGCCAATTGGTAGTTAGCTCTGAATTCAGGAAATATGATTATGGAGTTAATAAGAATTTAGAAGTATATGGTTTTGATGAACCACCGTCATACAATTTGAGTGCTGTCACTACGCCTGTACTGGTTATATATGGACTGAATGATGGTATAGTTGATCCCAGGGACGTGTTGTGGTCAACGAAACAACTGCCGAATGTTTTAGAAGTGTATCAAGTGAAGGAACCTTTATTTACACATTTCGACGTTAGTTACAGCCGCTTTACTAGGGAACTATTATTCCCTAAGGTGAAAGAATATTTACTGAAATATCAGCCATCGGTGCCAGAGGTGAGAATTGAAAACCAAAACAAGAACCGTGAAGTACGTTAAGGTAAAGTAAGTAAGGTAAGGTAAGGTTCTTAGCGTCAATGAATATTTCATATTAAAAATTAAAAAACGGCTTAACGGGTGTTTATTTGGACAATGAATTTTTTAATTTGTGATTTTTTTTTTGATGAATGGCATATTTTTACTAACTTGGCTTATGTGCTAATATCGAGATATCGTCGTCGCTGGTGTAGGTTTTAGATACACTTTTCATATATCTCGAATAGTTGAACTCGATAGCATATCACACAACTTATAATATAATTTTATTAATTTAGTCAGCTAGCCTAAATTATAGAGTCAATCTCACGTCCTGTCTTATTATTATTATTTTTATATATTGTCATATAACCCTATTTTGAATTAAAATATTCTGTAAGTGAGTAAACGAATCTGTTATTTAACTATTTTGAGAGCTTTCTCATAAATAATGGAATGATTTGAATTTCCTTAAGATTAAAGATATTTGAAAACAGTTGGCGGTTGAGCGTGCTGATGCGGCCAAGGATAGACTTGCTTGCTTGATATACAGCCTATAACACACACACACACATATATATATATTAATTATTTTTTTGCTTTTTACAAAAATATGTATTTTTCTTCTTTATAATATTGGTATAGAATAATTTATACTCATACAAATATATGTGTATGCATGTTTGTGTGTATTACATTTACAAATTAGTTTATATGTTATTATAATTTTTGAAGTGAAACTTGTATATAGACGAAAAAGCGTTAGGGACGCGTGGAGGGGGGGAGGGGGGAGGGGGTAGAAAGTATATCGCGTCGTGAGAGGCGGCATAATATTACAGTAGACTATGGATGTCTTTTTGGTTCCAGATCGAATTCAGTTTCTTTGTTTGATAATTGATCGGAATGTGTGCTGGGACACAGTAGAAGTGAAACTTCAACGGATAAGTGGAAAAACAAATTTGTCTTATTGAATATGCACTGTTTGCTACAACTCCATTAATTCTTCAAAAGTTATTCTGTAACATAATTCTGTATAAAATCTTTTTTAAAAAAAAGTACTTATATATAAAAAATAGAACAACAAATATAAAGAAATTTTTTTTAGCTAGACGTGTTGCTGGGGAGTTTCTTGCCGCTTCTTCTCCTTAACAGCAATAACACGTTGCGAAGCGGTGTACATAGACTAGGAAGTAAAATTAAATTTTAACCTATATGTATGACCTTCAAAAAGTGTTCTCCAGTGGAACTTATTTTGAATAAAAACTTTTGAATTTGAATTTGAATTTGAAATCGCAACAAAATTCAGGTTTTCAAATTGAATAAGTACATACAATCTGCCCGTAAAACATCAAGTTAAAATTTTGTTGCGATTCGTTATGCCATTTATCCGTTGCCATTCGTTTTTCCACTAGTCCCTTGCGATCCGTTTTTTAATGTCGTTTTGGTTTTTGTACTACCTAAATCGCCAGATTAGCTAAAAAAATTCTTTTACATAGGTTACCTGGATGATGGATGAGATTGTTTTAAGCGACAAAGCTGCTTATTTTTGTACCAAGAAAGTACATGTTGCATTTTTGCAATAGCTTAATACTAATAAAGTGTTATATATTGTTTACAATTATTTAAAGTGATACGAAATTGGCGATTTGTTTATTGTAAAAATAATTATTTGCTATTAGTGATTGTATTTGAAATCCCTCTTTACGTTCAGTAATTTTTATAATTACTTACTTAAACCTTTGAGTTAGTGACCCAGAGTGAGTCCTGGACTTCGAAACGAGAATATTCAATTTTTCCCTGTTCTGCACAATTTGTTAATTATTATTGGCCTGAAGCTCACACAGGTCAGTTTCTACTGACTTTCCAGGAATATTTTGGACGGTCGACTGAGCAGTCCCAAATATGCTTTCCTCACGCTGCCGATCCTCCCCCTTGATCAAAGCAAATGCGCTGCTGCTCTCTTACACAACTTAAGGTTGTGTAAGAGAGCAGCAGCGGCACACTCTAGACCAAGAGCTGTAGCCAGGCAGACGGGTAAATGCACTACCACCCGGCAATAACAATCTAAATATTCTAAATAATAAATTGACACTGTTATTAACAATTTTGTTACCTGGGAACTTACTATTTTCTCCATAATTTTAGATAAACACGGTACAATACCAATAGGCCTTAAATCTTAGAGCACAGATGAATCAAATCAAATCAAAATAATTTATTGTATAAAAACATGGTTTTACAATAGGTCTTGTTGTTATACATTGAGCACATGTTTTTTGCCGGTTGGGCGTATAATTTTTTTTAAATGTTATATTATAAACCTACATACTATTTGGAAAATGTTATAATGTTATAATCACTAATATTTTAATCTTAAAATTATACCTATAATAGCCTTAAATTTAAATTCAGATTTGTTTGTAATGATATTTACATAGTACAATTATTATAAATATATTTAAAAACTTAATATTGTAACTTATCATTGACATTTAAAAGTTATCGTGATGGATTCGAGATTTTAGGGAGCGGCCGAACAATAGCATGTTTCCACACAATCGGAAAGATGGAAGTATTTATAATAGATAGATAGATTTTATACTATTGGGAAACGTCATTATGTTTAGACTTATGTCGTCGCTATCAATTGCGTTCGACTTTGGCCTTTTAATTGCTTGTCGTAGGGTTTTCAAATCGATTGGATCTAAATTAAATACTACATAAAGTCTGCGAAATTCGTTATTGGTTAATGTAGAGATACTTACCTCATAAGTGGCTGGTGTGTTAAAAAAATGATTATTAATTATATTAGCAATAATGCTAAGGAAACGGTCTACATTATTCTTAGGTAAAATAGTGTTTTTTTTAATTGGTCCAAAGAGCTTTCGGATCAAGTATTTTGTTGACAATACTATACTGACTTTTCAAAAAATAGCGCTTAGCTTACTAGCGATTTCAGAATCGCTTATAATAAACTTTTTAAGTAGGTAATTGATCTTTATGATATTCTTCTGCAGCTATATCGCGCAATCTCATCATTAACTTATTGTCAACCAAGGTGGACAATAATCTAGAATAATGTTATTGTTAGTTACTGTGTCACGTAGATGTAGTCTAGGGTTGTATTCATAATTTGTGATGCGAAATTGTTAGTGTCGTTAACATTGACAGATACCTCATGTATTACAATACTAGCTGTGCTCGCGACTTCGTCCGCGAGGAATTTCTTTCGCAGAACCCTAAAAAGATAAAAAGTAACCTTCTTATAACATCAGCTATCTGCCAGTTAAAGTCAAGTCAAAATCGGTTCAAGCGTTTCAGAGATTAGCAGTAACATACAGAATAAAAAAAATCTTTTTTGGAAACTCCTGGTCCTGGACCTGTGGTATATAGCTATGGGACTGCACGAAGCCAACCAACGTAAATGTAATACAAAGGTTCCAAAAAAAGTATCCAAGTATATCAATCATCAACACACCTTGGTATATAAGACCAGACAATCTCCATCGGGATCTAGAAATGGACCTCGTTGCTAGCACAATTACTAAACACGCTCAATCTCGCCAGCAACGGCTTCATTACCATGCGAGTATCGAGGCCATCCAGCTTCTCGATAACACAGACCTTGTAAGAAGACTTAAAAGGAGAAAACCTTTTGAGTTAGTGTTGTAAAACTATCAAGACAAAGTGCAGTGCAATGTTTAAAATTTAAAACTAATGAAGAACACATTAACAAAATGTTTTCTCCTTAATAGAGACGATAAATGATAATAGTATAAATAACCTAGTATTTTAGGTGAAATTCAAATTACTTATTAGTCTTCTTTCTTAGTTTTGAATGTAATTTTAATGTTGTATCTTTAAGACACAGCATCATCATCATCCGAGCGTTAAATCCCGGTTGCGTTCGGAGCGTTTTCAGCATCCCCCGTTTTGAGACCATTGGTATGCATATCATCCTTTACGACGTCAAGCCAACATTACTTGGGTCTTCCCCTTCGACCGGGACCTGGCGGAGGCAGCATGGCCTAGACATTTGTTGCCCACATAATTAGCCGGTCTCCGTAAAACGTGGCCGTATCAGCGTAAGCGACACTCTTGCAGTTTGTCTGCTATGTCACGGACATGAAGACTGCCATGGTTGCGGGAGTTCCTGACCCGGTCTTTCCGCGACACTCCACACATCCAACGCAGCATATTCATCTCCATGACACGCAGATAAGACACAGCATTTAGTCAAAAACCATTTTTGTTTTGACATTACAGACAGAGACTTCAATTTTATTTATGTATATAGACACACTGTTTTAAGTAATCATTAACGGCGTTATTTTTAACACTATTAGTAAGTCGCACTTGCACACATTCACTGACACCAGAAATATTACAAAAATGCATTATTTATTAAGTAAATTTATTTGAGTCTGAGAACAGTCCTTCTAGTTGCATTTTCATGGGCAGCTGTGATGGTGGAAAGTGGGCACTTTATAAAATAAAGTTATTACTAAGAAATGTTCGACAAGCACTGCAAAGTTGAGACTAGATACTGTATTTTAATAAATATTCTTCTATTTTAGGTAACAATAAGTCTTTAACGAATTTGCAGTACGTGAAATCTTCATGATTCCACATGGAGTTGGCTACTTGATATACTTCCAAAACATTTGGTAGTTGTTTAACTAACCATACTATATCTTTTGGATGCACTAAAGCATCATTCAGACCGTAAACAATAACTACAGGTGCAGAAACTTTACTCAAATCGTAAGAAGGTGGTTTCGATGCTCCATACACTTTGATGTTTTTCTCGTCTCCGTAATCATATTTCTTAAATCTGAAACTTTGGAGTAATTGTCCAATATGTGCTATATTCTTTACAGAAGTGCCTGATGGAAATGTTTTATAAGCATCTTTGATTGTTCTTTCAGAAGTAAAATTTGCACGGGGCGCATTAATAGAACCGAGTTGATCTTTCATTAAGTCACATAATCTGGGCTCGTACTGGCAAAACACTTCAAATATTACTTGGATAATCGACCCTCTTTCAAACAACTTGCCTATCCCATGCTGTAAGAGATGATCCATAGAAGTCCTAATAAATTCTACTAGAGTCCTAAGTATGGGTGTAGAAGTATAAGCATTCCGCGTAGCAGGAGCTAAAGAAATTGTAACATTCACTTTGTCACAATACAAAGGTCTTTCAGAACACATCACATAAAAACTGCTGCCTCCTTGAGAAAATCCAACATAATTAAGCTTGTCTGAACCAGTTGCTTCAAGAATATAGTCTATCAATGCCGAAAGGTCATACTTTCCAAATTCCGTGTAGGAATAATTCCAAAACTCTACATTTTTATCTGGATTTAAGGTGATATGTTTCCTGGAATAAGTATTACCTCTGGAGTTTCCAATCCATAAATCAAAACAGAGGTCGGTGATGAGGTATCCCAATCCAATATTCGGTCCAGCTACAATCCAGCTATCAGCGCTCAATAGCAGTCCATGCATGAGTAATACTGGTGGTTTTCTAATCTTCCCAAGGCACTTCTTAGGTGGTAATAATCTAAAGACTGTCAAGATGTATCCATCTTCTGTAATGACTTTATGTTGCTCCGATTTATAACCATATTCTGTAACGGCTCGAGTAAAATTAAATCCGGGTAAGTATTCAAAGAGAGTAGATGATTGTGGCCTAGCTCTTGAAGTGGAAATTATTAAAACCAAGAAAAGCATGCAGCCTGTTCTGCCGGCCATCGTTCACTGAGTTATTAAACATGTAGCTATTTACATAATTATAAGGCTCTAAGTCTGACATTATTAATTATATATTGTAATAAGTTAAATTGATGATATCGTATGAATGCAAATTTTTTATCCATTATCCTTGCACACTAAGGCCAAATATCGTCTGCTAACATTTCATCGCGCAACAGAAAGTAACGTCGAAAGAATCGAACCATTCGACCGTTTCACAAAACGTTCATGTACAGCCAACGAAACCAATTCTTTGGGCTAGGTTGGTTCTATCTGCATCGGGCTTAAGGTTGATCGAGTGTCATCATAAACTAGATGACCTTGTGTATACTAAAATTGTATTTATTCTTTTATGAACTTGTGGCGAATAAAGCCTGCTTGTCGCAGGTCAGATTTTATGAGGTGATTTAAAAACTGTCATATACGCAGAGAAATATCAAACTCGTCATGTAAAATACCTGATTGTAAATCATGAATAATCTATCTAATGTAGATATTGAACAGAAAAAAAATGTATTTTATGAACGTACGGACGGACTGTTCATTTCTGTCAACAACACATCATTAATTTTATGCGCAAAGAATACTTGAAGAGCTTTAATATTTTTTAAGTTTTCGTGACTTGTATACATAATAAAACTACGTTTTAACGGTTTTAAGCGCGGTAATTTATTCGATTTTGGCTATTCCGACGTTTCGGCCGCTTTTCAGTGGCCGTGGTCACGGACGACAAAGATGATAATTGTCCAACGAGTATTGTTAAAGTTTTATTTAGCCTACCGCCAACTTGTTCATTTTAACTTTTTAGTTTTAATTTTGTTTATGGTTAGTATTTACTCTATGGTAGCCTAATCTAATTTACCACCGCTTCACAACATGTTGTGGCTTGAAGAGAAGTATTCTCTTATTCTTCTTATTCAGGGATATTTCCATAAACATACAACTTTTAAAGCCCGTTTGTGGGAGTTTTTATAAAGACAATAATAATTCTAAGTACCTGATACATCACTACCTCAATATTTCACTAGACTTCACTAAATTTAAACAAATTCTTCTATTTTAACACGCTTTTATTAGCTTCACCTGTATGTATGTATGTTTGTAACAGACACCTTTGAGCTCGATTTTGTCCTACTTTGAACGATCAGATTTAATTCAAACTTTGCACACCTGTCAAAGGTCGATGACAATGCAATAATATAGTACCATGGAGCTGATCTGATGATGGAGTGGGAAGGTGGCCATAGGAACTCCTGTACTAAACAAGATAGACCCTTCGTGTTTGGGCTCGTATGTTTATATCGCGTGACAATGCAATAATATGGTACCATGGAGCTGATCTGATGATGGAGTCGGAAGGTGGCCATAGGAACTCCTGTACTAAACAAGATAGACCCTTCGTGTTTGGGCTCGTATGTTTATATCGCGTGACAATGCAATAATATGGTACCATGGAGCTGATCTGATGATGGAGTCGGAAGGTGGCCATAGGAACTCCTGTACTAAACAAGATAGACCCGTCGTGTTTGGGCTCGTTTTATTTGTCTTGGCTAGCACTCTGCTGCTACATGATATGCAGGATCCCAAAAGCTTGTATTTAAAAACATTAAAAAAAAATCAACTAAAAAATTATGTTTGGGCTCGTTTTACTTGTTTTGGCTAGCACTCTGCTGCTACATGATATGCAGGATCTCAAAAGCTTGTATTTAAAAACATTAAAAAAAATCAACTACAAAATTAAATATAAATAATAGTTTAAAAAAAACTTAAAAAAAACACGCTCTCATAAAAAATCCTACTAAAAAACAGAAAATAAAATTTAATAAATTTGGTTCCTGATGAATGGGGTCAAAAAGCGTGGGGTGTATTTTAATATCTTAAAAAGCGGTTTGAATACACCCAACGCTTTTTACAATAATATACATTAATTTTTTTTACACTGTACTTAATCAAATTGATTAATTATTTCTTTTTTTCACTCCACGGTAAGACCCCATTCATCAGAAACCAAATTTATTAAATTTAATTTTCTGATTTTTAGTTGGATTTTTTATGAAAACATGTTTTTTTTGTTGTTTTTAACAATAAGCTTTAACGAATTTGCTGTAAGTGACATCTTCATGATTCCACAAAAGCTCGGCTTACTAACTTGGTATACTTCCAAGATATTAGTTCGTTGTTTAACTAATGATATATCTTTTTGGTTCACTGAAGCATCATTTAAACCATAAACAATCGTCAGAAGATGGTTTTGATTTTCCATAAACTTTCATATTTTTCTTGTCTCCGTAATCATATTTCGTAAATTTGTGACTTTGCAGTAATTGTCCAACATGTGCCACATTTTTTAAAGAAGTGCCTGCTGGAAAAGTTTTATCTTTCATTGATTTCTCAGAAATAAAACTTGTACGCATCCCATTGAGCCAAAAATATTTTGCCTTATTTCACGATACCTGGTCGCATATGGACAAAACGCTGCAAGAATTAGCGGGATATTTTCGAACACACCCCAAAAACTGCTGCCTCCTTGAGAAAATCCAACGCAATTAAGATTATCAAATCCGGTTTCTCCAAGAAGTAATTTATCAGAGTTGGAAGATCATGTTTTCCTAATTCCGTGTAGGAATAATTACAGAACTTTAAATCTTTATCTGGGTTTAATGTGATATATTTCCTGGAATAAGTGTTGCGTCTGAAATTTCTAAGCCGTAAGTCAAAAAGCAAGTCAGCGAGCGGTATCCCAACACATCGTTCTACCCAGCAACAATCAAACTATCAAAGCTTAAGAAGAATGTCTTTCTGATGTTCCCGAGGCAGGCTTTCGGTGGAGACATTCTAAAAACTGTCAAAACATATCCATCTTCAGTGAGAAATGAATGCTGTTCGGATTTGTAGCAATGTTCTGCTTCAGCTCGAGCAAACTTGATTCCAGTCAAGTCTTCAAATGACATGAATTGTCTACGCCCAGCTCTTGAAGCTGAAATAATAGCACAAAACATACATTGGCAGCTCACTTCACTGAATCTGTAAAACATGTTTTTACTAATACCGGGATGTTGGCTTCATATGCGTTAATTACTAAACATGTATATGTTATCATTTTCAGGATTTTGTGATCATGTTTGCAACAACAACAATAATGGTTTTATATGAATTCGCTATGTCGGTCCCTCTGCTCGTCTCCTTGTAACTTAAAGTCATTTTTCTCAGAAACCTCAATTGTGCACTTTAAAAATTTTGCTCCTGACATTATCTTTTAAGCGAATATCTGTGCATTTATTGTCTTACTAGTCGTTTTCTGATGTCCGGACCATGGTCAAATCCTAATAGGACGCTCGCTAAAAAGGAGGCGGAGCGGGAGCGTGAGCAAATGAGCTTGCTCTGCTCCCACCAAAAGAGGACGCTTCATCGTTGGAGTGCGGATTTGGACATTTGGCCGCCGTGAGATCTCCTGGGGAAGGGTTCCCACCCACCAATAATGCCATCGAGAGGAGAGCGCGTCGTCTTTTAATTTAATCGACTAATAACTATTATCCGATGATTGGAAAATCCGCCCTAAATTACTTTGACAAGAATATCATTCTACCTTTTTAAATAAGATTTACCAACTGGCTATTGAGAACATTCAAAAAAGGAACGGTAATAAATCATTCGCGCCACAGATTATGCGAAGGTTTTTGGCGGGAGTCTTGACAGCGTCCCGCCATGATAGAGGCCGATGACCCTGCATCGATTTCTACAAGTAGGTCACACCGACAATACGTAAAGTGGGCCTTTTAAGGGATTTACAAACGACGGATTGTTGTAAAGCGTTTAATCCTCTTATGCAACATGAGTATTAAATGTGAGTCGTCTGATGTGCTTTGAAATTTAAAAATTAGCGGACTACAGGACACGTGTGTTTATTAAAAGTCTCGACTATCAGTCCGCTGAAGAGCTCTTGTATATTCCTAAATAACTAAGCTGTTTACCACTGCCAACGTTATTGCCTAATCCCCTCCATGATTCCCTGACACTTCTTTTACAACATATGGATCTTAACATTATCTGACTCATTCGCTCTCGCTCAATCACACATACTTATTCTTACATCACCTATACGAAGTTACAGATGCACAGACAATACTTATAATAATTATACTAGTATATATTTTTTTCTCTTAATTAGCCAAATATCAAGGCCAACTGGTTGATCCTGGTGACTTGTACTTCAGGTTTCTTTTTAACCTAATCCAGGCACACGACTGGATGGCTACTACCCCTGGTCTAGAGTATACCATCATGACCTGGAGTTGTGTTCCGGCATCAGTGGCCAGGTTCCAGTCTACCTAAAAAAAATATCGGTAATCGCTTTCAATCAGGTGGGCCGTCTGCATTCCTGCTGAATTCTGCAATAAATAAAATTGTGTACTTCTTCAGAAAAAATGTTTTATATAAGGCCCCCAGTATTATGCTGAGTGTGATGTCCCTTTCAGGACAAGATTATGTTGTTAGTTTTAAACTTATTAACAATTATTATGCCTACATTACACCCATTGATATATAGGATTTTTTATGCCGGAACACAACTCAAGGTTATGACGGTATACTCTAGACCAGGGGTAGTAGCCAAAATATCAATGATTACACCAATGTAATTTGTCCTGAATAAAATGATTTTCTTTCTTCCCTTCTTCCTTCTTTCAGTATGCAATTTGTATGAGAATTGAAATAATACAATTGTAATTCAAAACGTTATGGTTTTACTTTTCTTACTTTTGAGTCATCCCTATATTGAGCGAACAAAACAAAAAACCTATGCCAATCGGTCAAACCTTGAGTTGTGTTCCGGCATTAGTGTTCCCATCTACGAGCCCGGCAGCACATTGGTAGCCAGCTGATGGAAAGTGTTTACCGTCACCTATAGATGATTGCAACACCAGGGGTTTCGCCAACGCTTTGCCGACCTCTAAGAAAATTTACAACGACCTTCTTAAAGACCCCAATGTGAGCGCAAAGGGAAAACCGCGGCGGGAACTTTCCTCCAGATCATTGTTGTCTGTCTACTGTACTCCACCAATAAAAAGCCTGTTTTATTAATTAAAGTAATTCAAGTGTTAATCTGTATGTCTTGTTAATGTTCACCTCTCCTACATTGGGCTTGCTTACCAAGATGAGTTTTAGAAAATCTTGTATTATATTTCTGACAGCGCTCTGATATTACTTATTAGTCTAGTCAACAAGTTCAAAAACGTGATAAATAGAGATAAAGGTCCTAAAAATATGAGCGATAGCTCATTCGATTCGGAATCACCTCTAGAAAAATGTTTTTGAAGGATTTTGGGGCAGGTAAAAATTGCAATTGTTATTAACAAATAAGATGAAAAAAAAAGATATTTAGTTTTTCCTTAATAACTCAAAAAATATAAACATTTAAGCAATTTTGAAAAAAGTTCGTTAAAGAGGAGGAAATTTCCGATAAAAAAGTCTCGACTCCCGAAACTGTAAGATCAATATTTATTATTTTCCCAGAGGGATGAAAATACGGCCGAAAACGGGTACTCTGGCTTACGCAAGCCACACACACATCGGCCCTTTAATGAATAAATATTATTTAAACATACTAAATATGAAAATAAAAAATTGAAAAAATTCAGGCACTAACTGAATCGACGAATGAACAATAATCTGCTTGAAAATTTTTTTTATAACAATTTTTCATTTAGTTATTCAATAGTTAATATTATTTTTTTTTGCTTGAACATGAACATTGCAAGTGTGATAATGGGTCCCCGGATGGTAAACCATTTAAATTAACACATTCAAATACACAAAAATAAAATCACCAAAATCGCTCCAGGTGATTAGGAGGACTCTATAACCCGATCTCAGCGCCACCTACCGGTTCCAACGGGATAAAAAGTATCCTATGTCCGTCTCTTGGTTCTAAGCTTCCTCCCCACCAATTTTCAGCCAAATCGGTCCAGCCGTTCTTGAGTTATAAATAGTGTAACTAACACGACTTTTATATATATAGATGATGAGTTCTTAGTAAAAAGATTAGAAGGCAAAAGTTCGTCGTATGTAATAGCCCTAATGATATCGCAGACTGATATATTCCCAAGATATATTGCATTTCTAGCTTTGTTAAATGCGGTGAAACTATTTTATCATTGTTTTACTCGGGTGTGGAAGAATTTATTTATTTTTGTTATGTTTAATAAGAGTACATATTGTTCTCGCGAATAGACCCTCTTCAATGTCGACATGTCAAAATAAACAATGTTTCATATTAACAAAACGCATGGAATGTCCGGGGATAAATAAAATAAAGAAAGATGCAATGAATGATTATTATTCTTTATTGTACAAAATTATTCAAGAGACTGCCAGTGTAACGAAAAGAAAGAAAAACTTTATTTGATGAAATAGCGAGGTAATTACATACCGACGAGAATAGAACGGATATTCTGAATAAACGCATTAGCTGTGAATGCATATTTAATAATTTCATTCTATATTGTTACTAGGATTGAGGATAGATGATAGGAGGATAGGATTTTAGATTCCGTGCAGGAACGAAGAAAGAATACAGTTTCCTGCGGCCGGGCGGCCTGTCGTAAGAGGCGACAAAACGACCCACAGCCAGGTGGCAGGGCATTTGCCCGACTGGATGGCTACCACCCCTGGTCTAAAGTATGTCGCCATAACAACCTTGATTTGTGTTCCGGCATTGGTGACCAGGTTCCAGTCTCCCTTAAAAGAGCAGCAGCGCATTTGTAGCAGCTTTGATGTTGCAAATGTCCATACGCGATGGTAACCGCTTTCCATCAAACGGGCCGTCTGCCTTTCTGCTAAACTCCTGTAATAAATAAAAGGATATGCCGGTGACTTCGTCCACTCTTGAGTTGAAATTCCCGCGTGATTCCCGGTACACAAAGTACCGCAGTATTTGAACAAGAATGTAACCTCGGAATAAGCTAATTTTTACGCACCCGAACACCTACGACCCACTCCCGAGAAATTTCCCGCGGGATTCCCGGGATAAAAAATCACACATTTTATCTATTATATATTAATACGTGACGCAAAAACTTTGTACCCCTTTTTACGTAAATTGCGCGGACGGAGGAGTATGAAATTTCGCACACTTATAGTTAATATAGAAAAGAAGCGAGGAATGCTAATATCTTAAAATTTATGTACAAAAAATACATTAAATCAATAAAAAACATTACACACACTACGCATATAATATAAACTTTTTTGTTCATTGTTCAAGTCAAATTAACAGTGTAGCCTTGGCAAAATGTGTGATTATAGAAGCATAGTCTTTGACATTAATTTTTATGGTCGAATTTCGACCACGGGCGATTGCAATTTGCTATCAATAAGTATAACATCACATTGGAATACGAGTTTGTTTAATTTGGCTATTTTAAATCATTCCCAGAAAATAAATCCCGCGGGTTATTACCGGCATTTTGGGGTCGCAAATGACATCCGTCACCTCACGCCACTTGGCCCAAGCTGCTGATATTCGGGCCTTGACGTCATTCTCGATGTCTCAGCACCAAATCAAATAGCTCACCAGAGCACTCCCCGTTGTACAGACGATAGAACACGCTTAGACCACCAACGTATTAGAAAAGTGTCAAAATGTATCTTTTTACTGAATTCCAAATGTACTCCACATTAGTGTCGTTTATAAATTGTACAGTGAGCTGTCCATGATACATTGGCAGCGATAATGCCAGATTAGGACGAACCCTCGAGCCATGTCCCATAAAGAATGATTCGCACCACAAGCGATGGGCGACGCTATATTGAAGGACTGTTAAGTAGAAAATTGTTGACATATTAAGATTTATTTAGTACGAGCGTTTTCCCCGCGGCATAGCCGCGTGAGGATTATGTGTATAACCCTACAATGAAAATGTATTTAACTTTTTTACTATTGCCTGAAGCAGGCAAACAGACATCCCACCTCATGGCAAGTGGTTCCCGCCACCTATGAACGTTTGAAACACCGGGCAGAAGCTAGTAATGTAATAAATCTGTAGAAGGGTCGACTTTGTAACAAGGAGACTAATTCGTACCAGTGGGTTCTGGAAATGCAATTTTTATAATTTTTGTATGTCCGTTAAGACCTACACATGAAACTACTGAACCGATTTAAATCAAACTCGACATAGAGCTAGCCGGCCCGGGTCAGAAGTTAAGTTCAAAGCCTATACTTTTCATCCAGATAATAATTGACTTCTATTCCGTGAAATATACGGATGTAGCCCAAAAGATGGTGCTAACTATGGTGGTCGCTTTGTTGATACCGCCATTACAATTCACTAACAAATACGTCGTCGTTATGTCAACACGAACAAAGTTTCCCTGGAACTACTAGTCACAAATATTTTGAAATATTTGAAAACAATAATCCCTGTATGTAAAATATGTCTCATGTACATGCACTCGGACGGACATATTGGACGGATATCCTTGATAAAAAAGAGGATTTACTGTTAAACATAATTTAAGACGATTAAAAATTAAAGATTTTAAATATTTTTCTCAATAAATGTATGTTTACTTCTATTTACTGCGTTTATCTAGTAAGTTGGAGGCCTATACATAATTTATACAGATAAATAAAATTGAAATGTCTGTTTGTATGTCAAAATAACAGCTTTTTACTAAATGCATATATGAAAGTATATACTACTAGAATTCGTCTCAGACTCGGCCATATCTGCACACCGGTTTCCTTGGCGAAAATTAGAGTCCGTGACCATTCCCTTTGTGAGTGCGGCTTAGACGAGGGCACTTTGGAGCACGTCTTTTTCACTGCCATAAAATTATCACTCCAATCTGCGATATTTTACCAGGAGATTTCCCCCGCCCTGTCAACATAAATTTCCTTTTAGCACTGGCCAATAAAAAATCTATTAATATATTATGTAAGTTTATAACATTAAATAACATTTATTTATAATGTAGTTAGATTAACTCTGTTTATGTTGTGTTGTCCCTAGGTTCACAGAAGTTACAATTGGAAAGAAAACCGACCAAATGTTTTATTTCGAGCTGCTATTGCCAATAACCCACACCTGACATTCTCTGTTACTGTGACATTGGCCGAATCATCGCCAGTAGCGTTGGAGCCAAATCGCCAAAAATAGAATAGAATAGAGAATAATCTATCTGTCTGTCTGCATGTTCCAACTTATCTTCGAAAGGTCTGGGTCGGTTTTGACGGGACTGTCAGTGGCATATAGCTGATGTTATCACGAGTAACTTAGGCTATTTTTTTATGGTACCGCGAAAAAAATCGACGTGGACGAAGTTGCGAGCACAGCTAGTTACAGAAACACACCCACACATTTTATGTTATGTAAAATGCTGACCGCATTGCGGTTGGATATCTTCGCATATCACATTATGTAGTGTAAAACATACTTTACGAAGTATTGCCACTCCATTTCTTGCGAAGATTTTCTTTTACTGATACGAGGGTTTTATTGCGCACAAGTATCTAAATAACGTTTATGTAAATACATTATTTATCATGTTCTAGGTTACAATAAAACTTGAGAATTCTTATTTTATAAGTAGCATTCGACTCAGCAAAGGCTTATATGCATTTGAGATTTTGCATTTTGCTCTTCTCGTCTCGTCGACCATTCCGTAATGCTTGAAGACAAGTCTTCGAGCAGTGAGTCATCCCCGTCCTGACCCACGGGGCCGAGACATGGACACTGACGGCAGGATTGGTCCACAAGGTCCAAATCGCTCAACGGGCTATGGAGCGAGCTATGTTGGGTGTTTCTCTTATGGATAAAATTAGAAATGAGGATATCCGTAAGAGAACCAAGGTAACCGACATAGCTCGCGAAATTAGCAAGTTGAAGTGGCAGTAGGTTGGTGGCCGATGGGGCAGACGAGTCCTGGAGTGGAGACCGGGTCTCGGTAAACGTAGTGTCGGACGCACACCCGATGGACCGACGACCTGTGCAACGTCGCCGGTAGGCGCTGGATGAGGAAGTCAGAGGACAGGGATGAGTGACGCCGTCTTAGGGAGGCCTACGTCCAGCAGTGGAGTGCGAATGGCTGAAGACGTGAGATTTTGAAGTGAAGGGAAACCGATGTGTCACACACGCCAATCCACCTAGGACAAGCGTAGCGGGTGTACTGTCACTTCGCGTATAAACAAAAATAATAAAACACAACAAAAATTGGGAAGTGGGAGTCCAGCAGTGGGATGTTTATGAACTGTTATTTCTTTTTACACCCATCATAAATCATCATCATCATCATCATCATAGTCATCATCACCATATATAATAAAAAAAATACTAAAAACCGAGTCAGGGGATGTAAGAAGTGAAATAGAACAAATTTAGAATTTTTCAAATTTTTAGTTTCTGTGTTTGTCTGTTTGTACCGGATAACCTCCGAAACGACAAGATCGATTTAAATGGTTTTTTTATGGTGATACTTGATATCCCTAGTCAACATATAGGATACTTTTGATCCCGAAAATTAAAGAGTTCCCGTGGGATAGTTAAAAAACCGCACCAGGTGCACGAAGTCCCGGGCATCAGCTAGTATTATACACCGAAAGTGCAATCAACAATAGACCAAAAAACCATTTAAGCCTTACTTTTTGACCTGTTCCAAAATGGAATCCATCAACTACATGAAACACGTATGATTAACCACTAAGCTATCAAGGCTAATGCCTGATTGATACTAATCTTGCCCTAGCGAGGGTCAGTTAGAGGTCACGTAGGCGTACTATTGTCTTCCATTACGATTAGTACAGTCGGCAACAAATTATTTTGAATATTTATTTTCTACTAGCTGTGACAGAGTAAATTCGTTCGCGTTGCTGTGAAAACGATCTACTTGATATGCTGGGGCTTTTTTTTCTTACCTTGAGTGCAGCAGACTGGCAGATGGAAAGCGGTTACCATCGCCTATGGACAATTGCAACAAGAAAAGTGCTACACATGCGCTGCTGCTCTCTAAACTCTATAGGGATACTGAAATCTGGCCACTAATGCCAGAACACAATTCAAGGTTGTTTGACGACTTACTCTAGACCAGGGGTGGTAGCCATCCAGTCGAGCAAAAGCCCTAACGCCTGGGTGTGGGTTGTTTTGTTGGCGCTTACGACAAGCCGCTCGGCCGCAGGAAATTGCATTATTTCTCCGTTCCTACACTGATAATAAGTTTCGCTGAAAGAAATGTACAGAAGTCAAATATTTATACATAGACACTAGCGAGCCTAACAGACGTTGTTCTGCCGTAAAAAATATGTAGAATCCGATTCCAGCGCTACTTATGGGACCAATTGTGGATCTAAATATCCGGGGACTCAGAGCATAGAAAACATTTCATTAAGATCAGTCCAGGGGTTTAGGTTTTTTTCATTTTATTTTTATTCCAAGAGTTCATCAGACAGGCAGACAGCCCACTTGATGGAAAGCGGTCACCATCGCCTATAGACATTTGCAACACCAAAGGTGCTACAAATACGCTCTCTTAAGAGAGACTGGAACCTGGTTACTAATGCCGGAACACAACTCAAAGTTGTTATGGCGACATACTTTAGACCAGGAGTGGAAGCCATCCAGTCGGGCAAATGCCCTATCTGGGTGTGGGTTGTTTTGACACTTCTTACGACAGGCGCTCGCTTCCTCCTAAACCTCGTGAAATACACTTCTATAGAATCTTATATATAAAAATGAATGTTTGTGTGTATGTACTTTATAGAGTCGTAAACTATACATTTGATCATGTGATGATCTTTAGACAAGTTGTTATGCATGAGCCAAAGAAAGTTTCTGAGTTGGTTCACATTTGGACCCGGTAGATGTAGCTGCTGTCGGCATATTGACTGAAGCTTTTCCGGGCAGGATGACGTCTGCCGGGACAGTTAGTTTTATATATATATATATATATATATATATATATATATATATATATATATTACTGTAAGAGGTAAAAAGATTGAAGACTAGCTACCAAGCTCTGTTTCACAATAAATAATATAAAAAAGTTGGTATATGAATTATGTACATGACTGTGCTGGGGCTCACAGTAAGTCCATGTGGATTTATACAGGCTGTACACGATACGGTATTAACCCTAAGCTGCCGACTAACGGCGTCTACGTGCACAAATTAATGTCTTTCTTTTTATTTACGTAATGGGCACTACTTTGCACTTGAGCGCATCCACACTTATGGCCTAAAACCGGTTCAAATATAACCAGTTTTTAAACGTAAAAATATTACTCTTTTAAAGTGAATACGTCTTTAAAATTGCTTCCATAGGGACGCAGTTCAAAAAAACGAATGACAACGAAACCGGCGGATACAGCTTAGTGTTGTAGCTAGATAGCTATCATCTCCATCCAAATTTCAATTACACCACTGGATAGCTAATGAATCAAAGAATTTATTACGTTAAGTAAGGATCTATATATTAATACGTGAAGCAAAAATTTTGTATCCCTTTTTACGAAAATAGCGCTGACGGAGGAGTATGAAATTTCGCACACTTATAGTATATATATGTATGAAGTGACGAATGCTAGTATATTTTTTTAAATTATGCATACAAAAACATTAAATCAATAAAGAAACATTATACACACTACCATGTATTTGACACACACACGCATATATACTCTATTGTTAATTGTTCAAGTCAAATTAACAGTGTTGCCTTGGCGAAATCTGTAATTATAGGAAGAATGGTTTTTGACCGCAAATTACACTGACGGACTCATAAACTGCATCAAAGTAATAGACGACTTTGAAATAAATATTTTAAACAAGTATGCAAACTTTCTATACAAATTTAAATTGAAACCTCTAGATTGGTTCGTGAACTTTAAAACGGCGTAGGGTTCATATCCTTAAGTTTAAGTTTGTGTACTGGAAAGGACCTTAAGACTTTTTTTTGAAGAAAAAACAGAAATTTAAGGAAAATTGGTTTAACTAAAAAATTGGTTTTAACAATAGACACAAACTATATGCAAAGGTCTATTTATGTTTTAATAAGGTGTTATTACCTCCACGTGCCCTTATTACGGATTCTAATCGGTTCCGCATAGATTTTATTAGGGTTATTAAAAGATCTTGCGGAATATTGTCCCATTCTTCTGAAAGTGCTGTTCTTAGTGCTGCCACTGTCGTGGGCAAAGGGTTTCTCCCATATACAGCACTTTATAAATTGTCCCAAACATGCTCAATGGGATTAAGATCCGGGCTGCGTGCTGGCCAATTCATTGTACGTATCCCAACCTCTTCGCAATATTGTCGAACTCGTGCAGCAGCGTGCGGCCGGGCATTATCCTGCATTAAAGTAAAATTTTCGCCTATGAATCCCATGTAAGGCACCACGTGATCTTCTAAGATCTCTGTTATGTAGCGATGTGAAGTCAAACCCCCTCTATTACCGTTTTGACGGACCATGTCTATGAACACAAGTTCTGTTCGCCCGTTCATCGATATGCCACCCCAGACCATACACGAACCGCTCCCAAAAGGAACACGCTCCTCAATGCAACTTTGAGCATATCGCTCCCCACGTCGACGATAGACACTTCTGCGACCATCTGCACCATATAAACATGTCCTACACTCGTCCGTGAACAATACGGAGGTCCATTGCTCTTCTGTCCAATTCAGGTGATCACGCGCAAATCTTAAACGAGCTTGTCTGTGAGCTACAGACAACTTTGGACCATTTGCTGGTCTAAAAGGGGTGATATCCGCTTCCTTTAACCTTCTTCTTATTGTTCGTGCACTCACGTTTACTCCACGCACTTCATTAAGCTCTGTTTTGATGTTATGTACGTGATGTACGTGAGGAAACGATTTCGCAGGGAAGTTGTAACAATAAATCGGTCATCACGACCGGTGGTTGCTCGAGTCCTGCCTGTACCACGTCTCCTTCTGTAAGAACCTGTCTCCACAAACCTTCTGTATATTCTAGAAACCGTAGACTGGTTTAAATTTAAATTTCTACTAATCGTTCGTTGATCCAAGCCCTCCCGCACCAATGCTACAATTTGAGCCGCTTGTTCGGACGAAGTATTCATATTATGGTTCAAAAACTCTCGATGAGTTAAAAAACTAACCCAACAATTCTGCTGGTAACAATAATTCAATTGACAAAAGAATAAAAAATCAATGAGAATCAATTTAAAACTTTGCTATAAATAACACGCAAATCTGATACTACGAGTAAATTTTCTTATCCCGGCTATATTCATTTGTTTTACTGCAGTTCTATTTTTAATTTTTCCTTTTTTTTGAGATTAAGAGCCAGTCTCTCCATATTTATATAATTTAATCTAAAAAGTTTGCATACTTATTTAAAAAATCATTTCAAAGTAATCCTGAACTTTGATGCAGTTTATGAGTCCGTCAGTTTATTATGGTCGAATTTCGACCACGGGCAACCACTATAAAAGAAAGTTATATAACGAAATAACAATATTTATAAAATATGATTTGACATCGAATATCGTCAAATTGCAGCTACGATCAGAAAACAATTTGCTAGAATGGTTTCATGTTATATGACGTCAGGGGAAGGCAATGAACTTGAGAGCAACAGAGGGGAGTAATAAGGGAAACGTCTGCTGCCAAGTGGCGGATCTTAAAGGGGGCACGAATGTGATAGGAGGAGAGGAAATTTGAGCGATTATTTTAATCTCACCACGTATTAATTGAAATATAAGAAAAAACAGCAGGCCAAAACTGAATGAACAGGACATGATTAGAGTGGAAAAAGTTGGAAGAGGCCTATACCCAAAGAGGGCCTTTAAAGGATAAGGTAGAATAATATTGTTACACGCCGACAAAGTGAATGCACACCTGCAGTTTATTACCTTTCTTACATTGGGACTTCTTTTGTTTACTTTGCGTTAAAAATTTGTGATTAAGAAAAACATCCTATTGTTACTGTACTCGTTTATGGCCGCAAGTGTGCGCGTTTTCTTGGAAAATTCAGTCCACGCGGTCGAGTGTTGTATTGTATAGTTTAGTATAAAACAATGCCCGAACGTAGTAGTGAGGCAGCCCAGCGAGGATTATGATACGAGCAAGACGCGTACATTCGATAAGCTATATAGTGACGGACTTTGCGCGTGTTATTGAATCGTGCATCACGTTTCTACTGGTTGCGTCCAGTTGTATTTGTACCTGTTTTATACGTTTTTGTATAGTTCTAATAAATTCTATAGTAATTCCAACAGCATTTTAATTCGAGTTCCGCACTCGTAACAATATTTTTTGATAAAATAAAACCGCTCCGCTCACAACTACATTACCACTATCCTTACTACTCCATTGCTTTCCGGATAAACCGGTCGATGGCATGACGTCGTCATACGATAGCGTCGCTAAAGGATGAGTGTGCCCAACTCTAATTGATAGAAAAACCCGATACGACGTGTGGAAAGATCATGATGGATCGACGAAGGTCAAATACTCCCCCTTTGAACCTTTAAGGTCGGCAGATTAATCCTATAAATTGCTCTGGATATCTAGCCAGGTAAAGTTTGTGCATGATAGCTGTATTGTTCCTCATTAACTATTAAAAAAAACCCCTACTGACCACTAAATCTTATACTAATATATAAAGCTGAAGAGTTTGTTTGTTTGCTTGAACGCGCTAATCTCAGAAACTTCTTCTAGTCTGATTTGAAAAATTCTTTCAATGTTAGATAGCCCATTTTATCGAGGAAGGCTATAGGCTATATATCTTCACGCTAAGACCAATAGGAGCGGAGCACCAATGAAAAATCTTTCATAATCAGGGTTTTTGTTTAACTTTCTTTTTTTAACAATTCCATGCTAGTTAGTCGTAGTTATTATAATATAACCATGTTTATGGACGATAAAACATTATAAACTGACAAATATATTTGACTCGCTGTAATGACATTTTATTATTTAGATTACTTAAATATTATTATTTCACATATCATATTAATATTTTTTATTTAAATAATTAACAAATGTTTATCTGTAAATGAATATGGTCATAATAACTTTGCACTCCCAATTATGGGCCGATGGTTATGGGACTCATGTTAGTGTGTATGTTACTCATGTGTGGCCATCTTCATTTTGGCTGAAGCTACCACAGCGACGCAAAAATGAAATGAAATTTATTTACATAAAGAGTACAGGGAACATAGAATAATTAAACAATACGATGACAATTCTGTAGGAGCGTCTGTAAATGAAAAACAAAAGTTAAAATAGTACTTGTTTTATAATAAAAAATATAATTATGATAAATTTTTCGGTATTTTATATGATTCCAGCTTTCAGCGACTGCCATTTCGGCCTAAAATATTGACTGACGCCAACTCATTAAACTTTTCGAATTAGATTACTTAGCGATCTCTAAACGGATATGATCTTATTTGATCATATTTTTATGGTTCCTTAGTAATTTTGGAAAATGTTACCTTTATTTTTATACTGACCCGGCGAACTTCGTCCGCAATATTTTCTGAATTCCTAAAAGACTGTTTCATGACACAAAAACAAAAACACCAAAATCGCTCCAGGTGATTAGGAGGATTCTAGAACCCGATCTCAGCGCCATCTACCGGTTCTGTGAATCTAAACCATCCCGAGACCCACTCAAACACACACAAAATTTCATCAAATTCGGTAAAGTCGTTCTCAAGTTATGCGCATAGTACATACATTTCTGTGATTCATTTTTAAATATATAGAAGATTTGTCTGTGATGGATGGATGGGTACAGATGTAAAGGTAGACCAAAAAAAAGATGGATGGACTGCGTGAAGGATAATATGATGAGTTGTGGTGTGACAGAAGATGCATGTCAGAATAGAAGAGTGTGGAAGGAAAAGACATATTGTGCCGACCCCAATTCATTGGGATATGGTGAAAGAAATGAGAGAGAGAAGATTTGTCTGTGAAGCGTAGGAAGTCTTCAACCTTTTGCTCTAATAATGCGTGTATTTCAATTTTAGAATAATTTTTAGTAAAAAATTTGTTGCGCGTACATAAGTTTGTTTTGTACTGAATCCTAATAATATTATACTTTTCACGCAAAAACTACTGAATCAATTTTGATGAAACTTTACAATAATATAGCTTACACACCAGAATAATACATAGGCCATATTTTATAAAGATATAGTGTGAATTATCCAAAATATAAGGATTGTCCATCACCACGCGGGTTCCATCACCGCCTTTTTTTACTCGATAAATCTTTTTCTTTCCATATTTACGATTAAATACTTTGTGTATGGTTCTGGTAAAGAAATATGGTAAACAATGCCTATTTGTAATCTCTAGGGAATCCTTCATATTTCGTATCACAAGCACTTGATTCATTTTCTCATTCACTTCACGTTTAACAAATTAAAAACCCATCGAGAAAAAATATTTTCATATTTTATTAAGAGGATAATCTTTAATTAAACTTTGAAAGAAATAGTTTTAAGATTGGTCTTCACAATATTCTAATCAAATAACTTTGTTAAGAGGTTAAACAAAGTATATTTAATTTATATTATTTCTAAATTAAAAACAAATACTTGTGAAGCCATTGTAGACAAACTAATCTATGAAGAGATCTTGTGAAGGCAAAGTCTTTTGTTGAAAAATATTCTTTTATAATGCTAATGAGTCTTGAATGTAATTCAACACAATAATAGATAAACATTTTCAATTGAAAATTAAGTATTTTTTTAAATAAATGTAAATTAATTTATGTTGTACAACCTAGGCGCCGACAAAGACAAATTCCACGTACAGATTTGTAAAAGCACATTTATTACCCGTCGGCATTTGAACTAATAACATTGAAACTATTGTAATCCCTTTTATGATCGTCTTCTTTTGTTTACTTATTAATTGGCATACGTCTCTAGAGAACATTGTTTTATTGTACTCATTTATGGCAGCTGCGACCGACTCATTAGCCACGTGTTTCGAATTGTGTCGACTACGATACGGGCGCATTGCATTTGTGCAATATAAAACGATGGCCTGATTGAAGGAGGGGGCAGTCGATCGAGAACCACGATCAAGGCGAGACGTGTGTACGTTGGGTGATCTATTAGTGACGGACTTTGCGCGTTTTATTGAATTACGACCTGCATTACGTTTGGATTTGTTGTGTTCGGTTATATTTATACCTGTGTTATACGTGTTTGTATAGTTCTAATAAACTCTATAGTAATTCTAACAGCATTTTAATTCGAGTCCCGCTAAGCTCGTAACAATATGTAAACATTTTAAAATCAGTTATCTATCTATTATTAATAAAATTTGTTCGAAGCCGTGCGACCTATTGTTATAATATTCTAAATTTGCGGGTAGTAATGACTACTTAGGCTCGTTTCGTCGTTGCTTTGATATAAAAACGAGCGGGTGTAGCAACGAGAGATCATTCTTACTTTGATTTTGGTCAAATGCACATGTCAAGTAATTATATATGTATATATTATTATTACATTCCAATCCACAAGTGTTATGGCTTTCGTATTTTGAATAAAATAAATGAGGGGATACATCTGACAAGACTGTATGGATAATGGTCTTTTGTCTACCGCATTGGCAAATTTAAACAACAATTTTAAGATGTCCACTGTCAGTGTCAGCTGTCAGTGTCAGATGTAAGTGTCAATAAAATTTAATGTAATCTGTACTAAAGAATAAACTTCTTACGTTGTTTTAGGATTTCATGGAGGGGTTATATTTCTAAAACTTTTCAATATTTTTCTGACTAAAGTACAAAAATGTGTTTCAAAGAAGAAAGACCCGCGACACCCACAACATTCAGTATACAACATTATCTAAAGCTTATCATTTATCATTAGGCTTAAAGCATTGACTACAGAACCGAGTTATGGGAACTTTGGTTATGGAATGAAATGAATTTTTGTACTCGCTTATCAAAAAATGCTTTAAAACACGGACAATATATCTAGGATATTAATTGTTTTTAAAGCAGATTTTTTTATGTTGAAAGTCTTAATTGTTAAAACAAAAAGTCACAACTAAAGTGAGTTGTGACTTTTTGTGTCGAAACAAGAGCTTTGTTTGCCGTGAGTAAGAAATCTACCATGTGACTGTGATTTTAGCTGAACTAAGCCCAGGAATATTTTAAAATTTGTATATTCACGAATATTTGTCACTTACTAGATACACAAATTAGGTGTGTATCTAGTAAGTGGATTTAAAATTAAAGTTAAGAGGATTTAAAAAAAATTATAAATTATTACAATTAGAAGAGCATAGAATATAACTGTGATTTAACACTGATAAGGATTATAACATTTATGGATCTATTAATCATTTAAAAAAGTATTGGTATCAAAATTTGATACAAAACAAAAGTTTACGCGTAAATTTTTGTCCAAAATATTTCCAAATCCTAACAAAGTTATGTAATGTGTTTGACATGTAGCGAAAGGTATTTCGTATACCTTTCGCAATAAAATGATTTTATTATAAAAAATAATAATTTATTATAATAAAATCATTTAGCTGAAGCCTGGCTTGGAGATCAGAGCAATATGGTGATCCAGCGAGGCGTTGTCGCCAGCCATCTGGACACCTTATCCATAGGCAAGACTCGAACCGGTTTAAAATTAACTAAATTTTAATTGGTTCTAACCGATTTTAGTCGACTATTGCTTTCGGAATGTAAACGTAAATATACGTGTGTTGTGTAAACTTGCCTTAAACGCTTTATTCCTCGAGAATTACTGTATAAATGATGTAGTGTTTCTAATGTTTGTGTTGGCACCAGGCCATAAGGACTACACTGGCAACCCAGAACTGATGCTAAGCGCATTCGTGCACTGCTTAAAACATGTAGATATATTATGGGATTTTTATGGTGTAATGTGTCTCTTCTAATAAATACTACGTATATAATAATATTGTATTATTACAAATAAACAATAATGGAGAAGCTGTGAAACCCTACAGTTTGTATGCGACTGAAACTTGGTGTACCACAAGAACCGTTCCAAACTGGTTTATTTAACGAAACCTATTATATTTACTACCTATATTATTCCTAGTAGTCCTCCTTACCTTAAGGAACGTTTTGAATTTCTTCTACTTTCTTCTACTACTACTTCTACTACTCTTTTTAACCGACTTCGAAAAAAGGAGGAGGTTCTCAATTCGTCGGAATCTTTTTTTTTTTTGTTGCTTTTTTTATGTATCTTCGCCGATAACTCCGTGATTTATGATCCGATTTACGTGATTCTTTTTTTGTTCGCCGCGTAATAGCTTCCAATTGGTCCCCTAAAAATTTTACATAGTTTGGCCCAGTAGTTTTTACAGTGCAAACTGTACTGTGAAACTTAGTAATGCGCTGCCTCTTACTGTCAGAAAGGCCAAAACGTCGCCGACATGTAAGAATGTTTGTATGTAATTAATTTTAAAGTAATTTTGTATGTGTATTTAATTTATAACATACGTAGTTTAATTATGTTTATTTATGATAATAATATACTTAATGATCTACACAACCTACATCGCCAGATTAGGTTAAACTATTCCGTAAGTTAGGTTACCTGGAAGAGATTGCTTTAAGCGATAAGGCCGCCTATTGTTTCGAACATGACAATAATGTAATTGTGTGTTTTGGAAATTGTATATTTGGTGAGCAATAAAGTGTTATCTATGTAACCTATGTAACGAGCTTTTATTACGTAAAACGTTTTATTGAGGTTAAATAGACAACAAAATTGAAAAAGGCCCAAATATAACCGGTTGAATAGTTTGTCCGGTTTTCAAGTCCTGCACATAGAAAACTGTGACGAGCGTGGGGTTAGCATTTTACATACAGTTACAGGAGTGACCTAAAGTTCGCAACCTCTCTGATGAAGTACCACATTTTTGAATAAATAAATAAATTGAAAACGTTACGAATGTTTTACAAAATAACAGTTACAATTTCAACAGACTACAGAAAAGATGTTTTCAATTCGTCGTGTTTTTTTATGTATATTCAGCCAAAACTTTTTGTTTCTGAACCAATTTTGACTATTCTTTTTGCGTTGGTTTCAGTCAAGCTTCAGGATAATAGATATACATAACTGATAAAAAAAATATTTTTTACAACATTTTACTATAATTTGCAAACGGATCAGTATGGAGATCCAGCGAGGAAACGTAGCCAGCCTTCTGGGCACCTTACCCATAGAAGACGGTGATCTAGGATCAGTATTCTACTTATAGTCTTGAGGGACTATGGGTAGGTACAATACAAATAAGTCAACAGTGCTAAATTAAGACTCAAAGTCCACGTCTTACGATACAAGCATCAAGTTTGACTGCAATAAAGCAAGCAAAGAGGTTATTGGCTGCAGTTGCACTCTACAACTGAGCTCTTAAGCCCCTTGAGTGCACACAGCTGGGATTTATTGGCCAGTCTACAGTGACCAGAGCTTGGTTTAAGACTGTAATCCTTTAGCAGTTAAAATAAATGTGTGAACTTTGTTTACAGTTAAGTGAACTCCTAGACATTTCCGCCGATCTTTCTAAGCCGCAGTATATTTTTTTTGAAATTGTTATGTGTGTATGGATGTAATTTGACTAAGAAGTATAAGCTATATGCTGAAGAAACTAATAAAGCCGGTGTAGTCGCTATATATTTAACAAAAGCTATGCATTTAGATATATACCGCCATAACAACTCAAGATTGTTAAGGCGGCATACCACAATTGCTTGATTTACCTTGCCGCCTTTTAGCTCTTACATACTGTTACGAGTTGCAGGACTCGAATTAAAATGCCGTTGGAATTATTATAGAGTTTGTTAGAGCTATACAAACACGTATAACGCAGGTACAAATATAACTGTATACAACTAGTCCAAACGTAATGCACGATTCAATCACACGCGCAAAGCCCGTCACTAAATAAATTACCGAATGTACACACGTCTTGCTTCGCATGTGGTGATCGCTTGACTGCCTCATCTCTCAATTGGGGCATTGCTTTATACTATACAGATGCAATATGTCTGCTCGGCCGCGTGGACCGATTTTCCTAGAATCACACCTGGCTAATGACTACCATAAAATATTACAATACATAATGGGCTATGTTTCTAATCACAAATTTTAAATTTAAACACAAAGTAAACAAATGAAGTCCAAATGCCGAAAAGGTAATAAAATGTGTTTCAACAGGGCTGCAGGTGTGAATTTGTCTTTGTCGGCACCTGATAGGCCGCCCAGTTGCAAGAATTTTAAAAATAAAAATATCTTGCAAATATATAACAAAGTACCAACATTCTGCCTGTAGCTATATAACTAGTCAACCCCTCTCCTGAAGTACGAAATGTGTAATAACCATATTATATTATAGCTGTGGGTACAGTTTATAAAGTTATAACAAGCGCCATAACTTTGATGACATTATACTGTCTAGAGTTCCTGGAAAGAGCGATAGTGCTTTTCTTTCTTATTATCGATATTAAATAAGCATTAATTCTTTCAAAAATAACACAATAGAGGAGAAAATTAAACCGTACTATAAGTAACTGAAGTGTAGAAAGTCTTCAAAAATAAACTATTGTTATTTACATTTGTTTCAATTCGTGCCACAATTAACGGACTTCCAAAAGGAACTCTTGACCACTTGATTGGTATTTTTTTATATATGTTCACCGATTACTCGGAGATTTATGATCCGATTTACGCGATTCTTTTTTTGTTCGAAGCGGAATAGCTGCCATTTGGTCCCCTAAAAATTTGACATAGATTGGCCCAGTAGTTTTCATTTTAAGAACAATATTTATGAAAAAGTTTCCATTCCGCGCGGGTCCTTCCGTAGGCGTACCCATAGCTAGACACTAATTAAAAACTTCGTTTAAAAAAACCGACTTCAAAAACGCAAAAAACTAAAATGTATAAAATAACTTATTTCTTAAGCTATTATTATTAATATATATTATCTAAAATATCTTACAGTCGGTGCTTAGTAATTTTCAAAATATAGTAATTTTTATGTTTTACTTTGCACCGACTTCAAGATGTTTTAGATAATATATATTAATAATAATAGCTTAAGAAATAAGTTATTTTATACATTTTAGTTTTTTCGTTTTTAAGTCGGTTTTTTTAAACGAAGTTTTTAAATTTTATTTGTTACTTTTTAGTGTCTAGCTATGTATGGGTGGACCTACGAATGGTGCCGCGATTCTTAAAAAATATAGGTTCCAAGAACCGGGAACAAAAAAATTATCGTAAAATGAAAACTACTGGGCCAAACTATGTCAAATTTTTAGGGGACCACATGGCAGCTATTCCGCGTCGAACAAAAAAAGAATCACGTAAATCGAATCATAAATCTCAGAGTAATCGGTGTACATATGGAACGGAGTGAAAATTATTTCCATGAAAAATGTTCATAAAATGAAACCTACTAGGCCAAACTATGTAAAATTTTTAGGGGACCAATTGGAAGCTATTCCGCGTCGAACAAAAAAAAGAATCACGTATATCGGATCATAAATCACGGAGTTATCGGCGAACATACATAAAAAAGCAACAAAAAAAAAGATCCCGACGAATTGAGAACCTCCTCTTTTTTTCGAAGTCGGTTAAAAAGTAACAAATAAATGAAAAAAACACTTCGTTTAAAAAAACCGACTTCAAAAACTAAAAAGTATAAAATAACATTTCTAAAGGTATTTTAATTATAATAGCTTATTTTTAATATATATTATCTAAAACATCTTGAAGTCTGGTTGTCCGATGATGGAAGGGAGAAGACGGGATCAGATCGAAGAGCTCACCTGCACACTCTCCAAAGTGAACTCTCCAAACGCATTGTACAAACACGAACCATCAACAGATTTATATAGTATAGAAGATAGATAGATGTAATCATTCAACATAAAAAAAAAAATCCATTCTTTATCAGAAAACTAAATCAACCATCTGAAAATAAAGACCAAAGTTCTCTAAACTCTTTCAGTTTGATTTCTAAAACCAATAATATTTTTTTATTGCTCAGCTTCAAATAGTAAAACACATTTTAATTGCAACCGAAGCCCGATTTATTGGTATTCGTTAGCAGATGGCGGTAGATAGCTTTTAAAGTGCCATCCAATTAATCTATTTAAAGTTAGTCAGCGTGCTGTGTACTGCAGTGGAATCGATTCGCAGTTCATAGTGTGGTAATAGATATTGCAATTTATCGATTTTATTCGAATTTTTATTCGATTTTTTTTTTGAGTTTTTGGCGGGAACTGAAAGTAGATGTTGCGCGGTGCAGTTTTATTTTCCAAAAATGTGTAAAATTACTCTAAAATGAACAACAATTGTAGGATATTGATAGTTTTTGAGTAGTAATTATGTGTTTTGGTTTCACATTTCTGTGAACTGTATAGTCAAATGTAGCCGTTCGAGTTGTCACAAGAACTCCGTTGAATGGCTTTAGTTGATAACCTACAGTTCAGCTGAGCTATACATAGGCTTAAGAAAATAAAGAAACTCTATTGTAATCTAAGATCTGGCTTAAAGGCCTAGCTGCCAAGCCATAAGCCTAAATAAATAATAATAGTAATGTTGGCAACACCGACATTAAATTAAGAATATTTTGTGTTGAATTTTTGTCTTTATTCTTCAGTAGTTTTTACAATAAATAGTTTAATCCAAGCTTTTGAAATATTATAAAAAAATGTTATAAATAATTATTTATAAAATAACATTTATTATGCTATCTGACTAGCTATGTAAAAATTTACGATACTGGTATAAAATCTAAACGGCTTCGGTGTTTTGAAAGATTATAAAATTGACTCAGTTGACTTGACTGTCAACTACCCATATATGTATATCTTGAAGATTATATATTAGGTATGTTATTCTTACAGTAATTTATTGCAGCTTAATCCATTTTAACACACATTTCATATAATTTGTTTATTATTTATTTACCTTTGCAACGAACACATACTTAATCTTAGATGCTTAAAATTTATTTTGCGGGAAGATTCCGGCGGAATCCAAGATTCAAATTAATATAGTTTGGATTCGACAGAAGAATTCCTTACTTTAATATTGTATAAAATTGGTGTGTGTATAGCAGTGACGCGTTAACTCAAACCCCTCGACTTAAGCCGACTTTACCCGAATGAGCGTTACATAGCCGAGCGTTACGTTACCCTCTCATTCAATACCCACAATTGAAAAACTCAGTACGTCTAAGTTTTACAAATTATTCTATACATCAATGCTTCATATTCAGTCTTTTAGTGTTGTACACCTTATAAGTATTTTTGAATAAATTATTATTATCATCGATATGGGCACTCGTCCCATCTCTAATCGGTGCGCCGTGCGGGAGTCCACAGTCACGCCCCGTGTCTCGTGCAGGTACAAATTAATTGTCACGCGCCAACTGAACCAAACGCTGATACGTACAGTAGATTGTTACACGATAGGTGACAGTCATATATCTAGGCATGAGATGTTTAGTGCGCGATAGTTCGAGTGCCTAAACAGGTCTTTAACTCGAGGTTTATTTACACTCTACTTTTCATTTCAAATATGAGCAAAATAAATAAAAACTGATCAGCGTCTCTAATGAAATCAGGCGTTACGTTAAATCCATGTCTAAGTCTGATGAACTCATATGAAACGTTAAGTAATTTTCATTTTCTGTGGCATTCTTCCACCCATCATTCACCTTCAATTTTTTTTTATACTTTGACGTAAATTATTATTTTTTATTTATTTAATTTTTGAGACCGCAGACAGGTAGACGGCCCACCTGATGAATAGAGGTTACCATCACCTGTGGACATTTGTAACAGCAATGTCCCGCCGCTCTGTGAAGGGAGACTGAAACTTGACCACTAATGCCGGAACACAAGTCAAGGTTGTTATAACGGCATACTCTAGGCCAGGAGTGGTAGCCATCCAGACGGCCAATAATCCTACTAGTAATACCTGGCTGTGGGTTACTTTGTCGCCTCATACGACCGGACTTTCTCCGTTCCGGCACAATATAAAATAATCCACAAGTTGTTATGCTTGTTTCTTCCTTCTTCAATGCTATGGGAATAAATTGAATTACAGAAAATTAATTACATGAAATGAAATTTCCTACAACGTGAGCAACGCATCGGCTCCTTTAGTGTTGCAGATGTCCGTGGGCAACGGTAATAAAGCAGCGGACAAATAATAAGAAATACTTTACTCTGGTTTGCATCCCTCAAAGTAGAAAACACTTTCTTCCATTATACTAAATATTGGAAAGATATAAAAGTATCATGGCGGTCATAATATCTCGGTATATATCAGCGTAAAACGCTTTAAACAAAAGACCGTTTTATGTTCGTCTGGTGCAATGAGCTTTATAGTGCTGGAGATGCAAAATGACTCGTAAAACGCGATTTCTAATATCATGGGCAGTCTGTGGAGTATTGCTAACTTGATGTGCATGTTAGCAGATTTTTGCTGACTTATACTTATTTCACGTTGTTTCTTTAAAGAAGTTTTGTCCAAATATAAGCTACTAGCGACTTCGTCCGCGTGGAATAGTTTAAAAAAAAGTAAGTTAAAAGAAAACCCCCGATTCAGAAAAATTCTTCATTGGTGCTCCACTCCTATTTGTCTTAGCGTGATGATATCTAGCCTATAGCCTTCCTCGATAAATGGGATATCTAACACTGAAGAATTTTTCAAATCAGACCAGTCGTTCCTGAGACTAACCCGTTCAATCAAACAAACTCTTCAGCTTTATATATTAGTATAACATTTGATGTGGCGGCGTTGGGTGTATTGACGATAAATAGTGTATCGAATTATAAGAAAAATATGTATAGGATAATTTAGATTAGGGAAGTATTGGAGGAAGAATGCGCACGTACCTGTATGATGGATATGGGTGATACTGCACTCACTTAGGTTAGGAGTGATCCTCACTTCTCTCCATATACACTTTAATTATGCTATCTGTGGTATTGGAACGAAGTTCCTTATCGCACGTTACTCAGCCGATGGAAGTTAGACCAAAACGAACAATGCTGACCGCTTTATGCAGTTTCAGACTTTAATTACTATTATATAAATTTATTCGTAAGTATAATATACGGTGTTTTGAAATTGGACGGTTTTCTAATTTTCCTTATTGATACACAATTTTGAACCTTAATGCCATGAGATAAGATCTAGAGTAATATCCATTGTTGTAATATATATAACGCTGTTTAAAAATGGAAGTTCTTGTATCCGTCGTTGTTATTCGGCCGCATTTGGACACTGTCACTGCTCACGTGCACATTTTACTATTTTAAGTTATTTGTTTTTAACTTCGAGTTAATTAGTTTTTTTATTTCATGAGTTCAGCAGACAGGCAAATGGCCCATTTGATGGAAAGCGGTTACCATCGCCTATGGACATTTGCAACAGCAAAGTGCAAGTGCTACAAATGCGCTGCTGCTCTCTTAAGGGAGACGACATTGAAAAATGGACGGAAACATTTTCGCGCTATGAATTTTTACAATTTCAAGTGTTGCCTGAAACCGGACGAATCGTACGATAGACTTCAAATGACATGACGGATGAAGGCCTTTCTAAGGCAACCGTGTAACTAACTTTGGGGGACAAAGAATAAGTGGTCGCCCTTTGATGACCGACTATTACGGAAGAAAATGTGCAGCAGTAAAAATTTAATCCAACACAATAGGTAAGATAGATATTTTTTTCACAAAACTTTCTCGAGTGTCCCACGTATATAATAGACATAGAAATAGGCAACACTTTATTGTTCACCAAAACAAAAATTACAAAAATGCACAGCAAGACGATAGTTACTTGGCATCTCTTCCAGGCAACCCAGCTTAAAAGAAATTCTTAAATAATCTATAATTATTATTATAATCCAATAAAGGAAAAAATAAATAAAAATGACATACATGGACAGCAGATTACAGTCAAAAGTATAATAAACTAGCCCATTCATTATTGTGTAAGACTAACATAATGATTCCTAAGTGAATTTTTAAATATGGCAAAATATTTAGCCTTTCTGACGTTCCAAAGTAAGACAGCTTGCATGGTGAAGGAGTTGGATAATAATGTATAAGGAATTTAATTATGGCAATATTATGTCTTCAAATAGTCTTACAATATATACGAGTATATTGGAGATATATGAATACACATTACTTCCAAGCAATTGGAGGCGTGATCGGCTGTTACGGATCAGTGGGCACGCCTCGGCGCATCGGCCCACCCGTGGGGTGCTAGGACTGATGGGGGTGGGCTCCATTCATTACCAAGCGAACACGCTAAATGGCAAATTATTATTTTCATGAATATTTACTGAACCGACAAACGCTGTCCTGTCCGTATTTCGATAATTTATGGGAAGCTATTTGTTGCGGACAGAGAGCATCCCCTTGAGCCGCCCGCCTGCCGGAGCAGACCTACTCTCCGCGCTCCGCATACCGCTGACGCCCGTAGCTCGCGCAATTAGCAGCTAGGCGTCGGACGGAACGCAAGATATGCGTCATTATTTTATGTACAATTTAATTTATGTAAATAGTTTAATAATAATATAGATCAGTCTATATCAGTTTCATTTTTAAAAGAAGCATCTGCCACCAATACTATTAATAACTTATAAATATCTAGCTTTTGTTCCTGAATTTGCTCGCCTCAATGTAAACTTTGCCGACAGGTTTTTGGGAGTCTCTACATACTCTCCTTAGAAATATCAAGGAAGGAAAGAAAGACTGTTCGAAGAAATAGCAACGTAATAACATTCCTTATACATTATTATACACAGATCATATTTTGTGAATTTGTACACCGCATTGACAGTAAACAATGTTTGCACTTAGCATATTGCTGTGCCGGAATTATATCCGACACAACGCTGATTTTCAGTGCAAAGCTTTCTTTTGGCGTAAGACTAAAACGACCCAATTTTATAAAATAATAAATAATAATAATTGTTAATAAATCTAATTCTACTATATTTAATTAGTAAAACAAATTAAATAAATTTTATGAAAAACCAACAATGAAATACTTTGTTACTTCAAAATTAAAATAAATATTCGTGTCACAACTTGTATCGAATCATCTATTCTATTTACTTATGTATTAGGATGAGCACGCGATTTCGTCCACGCTTGACTTGAAATTACTGCGGGATTCCCGGGACACAAAGCACCGCAGCATTCAAAAAGGAATGTAAACCATTATTTTAGCGAAAATTGTGCCGGAATAAGCTAACTTTTATGCAAGCGAACTACTACAAACCGCTCCCGGGAAAACTCCCGCGGGATTCGCGGGATAAAAATATCACACATTTTAATACACAACATTTTGCTATCGATTAGTGAAAGAATCTCATTGGATTTTTTTTATTCAGCCAGTTTAAATCATTCCCAGAAAAATTCCCGCGGGATTCCCAGGATTAAAAGTGGCGCAGATTTTTAGTCTAAGAATTTGTTGTCGACCGGCGAATACTGCATAGAAATCGGCGCAGTAGTTTTTACGTGAATCCCGAACAAACAGACCGAAAGAAAAAAAAGCATCGTGATCTACATCGTTTAAAAAATGTATTACAGTTTTTTTATAATAGCTTCAATGTACAGACACGTGACTATTTGAATTTATAATAATAACATTATAGGTAATAATATTTTAATCTCATTGTAAGTGAACTAAAATTTATTATTGATTACAATATTAAAGTTAAATCGCGTAGCAAAGCTAGTGATTTCCAATTAAGTAATACAAGTGACTTTAATCCGGCAATAACCGGTTATAACAGCATTAATCCGGATTAGTCTCGCTCCAGACTCATAAGCCTGTATAGTCTGTAGCACTGTACACAGAATTACTAGAACTAGTGGTCGGCCGTGCTCGAAATTACACATAATACACTGTTAATTTGACTTGAATAATAAACAAAAGAGTACATATGCGTGTGTGTGTAAAATACATGGGTGTGTTTAATGTTTTTTAATGATTTAGAGCCGCTTGCATAGCGATCTCCTTTAAATAAAATTGGTTAATCTTGAAACTGCCTAAATACGTTTTACACAAAACGTATTGACAGTTCTTTAAACATATTTAGCGGCAAATTTTGCGTTGTGCAAGACGCTAATTGTATTTAAGGGTGTTAAATACGTTTCGTGTTTTTTTAAATAAATACAAGCAACCTTTTGCTATCGGCTCTTAATGAATTTTTTATTCATAATAAAAAATATATTAGCATTCTGCACTCCTTCTCCATATCAACTATAAGTGTGCGAAATTTCATACTCCTCCGTCAGCGCAATTTTCGTAAAAAGGGGTCCAAAGTTTTTGTTTTACGTATTAATATACTGATAATCTCCAAATTCTTTTTTTTTTTTTAATTTGATTCATTTTTTATTCTTCATTACTTTGTTTTATTAGGCGTGCAACATTATCTTATATGGAGTAGAGAAATAAGAAAAATATAGCGACTTGGAATTTTTCAACCACTCGGCAGCCATTTTCCTTTTTTAATCCAGGTTAAAACTCCTAGTGTCACTTTGAAAGTTGTTTGTGAAAAGTCAAAGCTTTCCAATTGTACATTACGGAACCGCAATAAAAGTCAAAACCCAAATGTCAAGTGGATGATCATTGGTCCCTTGTAAAAAAAGTTTTACTGCGTTTGATTCCGGGTCCAGAATAGTGATGCAACATCGCACATAAAAACATCAATATCGATGTTTTCAAACGTAATATATCGACTTTAATGAAAATTTAACTCAAAAGATTTCAAATAAATTTTTGCTCAGCTGTATTATACTTAAGGCAGATATTCTTTTATACGTACATCAAAGGAATTTGATTTGGTGCCAACTCCTCATTTTTACAATTGCCATCGATGGGATATTCACCCCCATTTCCTGGAACTCAAACGCTGAACTACGCAACGGTTCTCGAGAACGTTTATTCCGCGTACAACAATGATCTGGATGAAACTTCCAGCTGAGGTTCTCCCTCTGGGCTACGACATGGGGTCGGTGTTGGCAACGCCCCTGGTGTTGCAAACGTCCATAGGCGACGGTTTCCACCTTCCATCGAGAGGGCACTCCGCCTGTTTGCCTACTTCAGGCAATAAAAAAAATGTGCCGGTGTATGTATTTAGTTTAACATCGATGTTGTAATGTCGTCGAATAGAATGGAAGTAGACTACTTTTTTTTTTAATTGTGGCTTCAACGTCTTCGGCATTGATTTTGCCAATTTTAAAGTTAGAAAAGAGGTGAATTTAGGTTGATGATTTATACGCGTTTATGCGAATCTGTGGACAATACAAACATAAAATTACTAACTACATATATATTATGAAGCATTAAAAATTTACAAAGCACATTCATTAATTTACTACGCACTAATGTTATTGGGGACATTAATGGGACGGGCAAAGTAGACTACTAAAGAATGACAGTAGGGATCCGTTTTGTCAAACCAATTTTTCATAAAATTACAGAATGTCGCAGCTTCAAATATTCGCGGAACTTACTATATGGTGTAATATTTTGTTGTTGTACCAATGTATACAGTAATTTTTGTGATTTACTTGGCACCGACTTCAAGATGTTGTAGATTTTATTTTGCTTTTTGTTACTTTTGAAGTCAGGTTCTTTTTTTGTAGATTTTTTTTATTGACGGCATGATGAACGATATATCGATATTTTTTCAATATGTATTGTTACAGCCCTCAATCATACAAGTGAAAGTTTAGTTTTTATTGCTTGTAGACAATGTTTTCTTTTATCGCAGAAGGTATTTTCATTAGCTTCCCTAATAAATAGGATTATATTGGACTTTGTCTACTGCAGTTAATATTGAACTACCTTCAATATTTCCTGCAGTTTAGACGACTTTTACGATTTGAACTATGAAATGGATAAACCAAAAGGGTATGTGTGCACACGGCAGAAGTGAGACTTCAGAAAGGTAGCCTACAAGAGGATGAGATAAATATAGAGTATAGATATAGAGTAGAGTAGAGTAGAGTAATACTCTTGGTATTAGGATAAGTATAAAGTTTACAAGCTGACCCAGCAAACTTCGTACCGCCTCAGAATCAATAAATAAGAAAGCTGATGAAAAAACTTATTTTTAATTTAATTTGATTTCTGAACGACTCTTAAATTTAATTGATTTCTAAACGACGGAACAAACATCAAATGTTTGACAGGTAGGAAAAGTTTCTAAGGGAAAGTGAAATTGTTGTTTTTACTATATTCCAAGCATGTTTTTCATATTTACTCACATTTTAAACCTTCCCTGGACTTTCACAAATAATTCAAAACCAACATTATCCAAATCAGTCCAGCCGTTCTCGACTTTTAGCGAGACCAACAGCAACTGATTTTTATATATATAGATTATTTTTATAATATTTTTACCAAGCTCAAAATTATTTTATGTTTTAATGCAAAATATTAAATTTCATATATTACATATTTAAGATATACTAGTGGTCGACCATAATAAATATTATTGTCCAAGACTATAGGTCTATAAATATATATTATAAATGAAACTAAATAAAACGATATATACAAATTAATACTAAACTATAAAATCTAGTCCCAGACCGCTGTCAGGTAGAAACATGCCCTTTAAAAGACTGGCAACTTTACCTCAGTGGCAACACTAATTTCTTGTCCGAGGTATAGGCCAGTCTTTTAGTCAAATGAAACGTCTACTAGGCCTTCCACTGGGCCCCTGTTTCGAGGATCTTGACCACATATATAAACAAATTACAGTCTTACCAATCATACTGTTACGAGTGCGGGACTCGAATTAAAATGCCGTTAGAATTACTATAGAATTTATTAGAACTATACAAACACGTATAACACAAGTACAAATATAACTGGACGCAACCAGTACAAACTGCACGATTCAATAACACGCGCAGAGTCCGTCACTATATAGCTAATCGAATGTACGTCTTGCTCGTATCGTAACCCTCGCTTGACTACCGATCTCTCCATTCGGCCATTGCTGCACCGATACAATATGACTGCCAGCCCGCATAGATCGGTTTTCTTAGAATCATTTCGACACACCTGCCTAACGACTGTCATAAAAGATGACAATACACAATAAACTGTTTTTCTAATTACACACAAAGTAAATAAAATGCGGGAAGGTAATAAACTGCGCTTTATGGCAGGCAGGGAATTCACTTTTTGTCGGCATTTAAAAATACATTAATTTAGAGCAAAGCGAGAAGAACATGAGCAAATATTATATTACTTAAACACATTTGAACTCAAGCCGAGTGTAAAAGCCACTAGTGAAAATGCAATAAAACTCCCTTAACTTACTTAAGCGGGTGGGGGTTTAAGTGGGGGCAAAAAGGCAACGCAAACCAACTTACCTCCACCCTATATTATTGAATTCACCTTTGCTAAAGCACTTGCATCATACGATTTACATAAAAGATGTAGTTTATCTTGCAATACTGGCGAGGATAAAATAATCTATATACCTAGCCACTCAGAAAGTATTATGTATGAAAAAATGGCCAGTTATAATCAAATTGAAAATGTGATTATTTTTACGACCGAGGTGCCGATAAAACAAAATTCACACCTGCAGCCCTGTAGAAACACATTTTATTACTTTTCGGCATTTGACTTCTTTTGTTTACTTTGTGTTTAAACTTTGTGATTAGAAAAACAGCCCATTGTGTTACAATACACTTTATGGTAGTCATTAGCCAGGTGGGATTCTAAGAAATTCGGTCCACGCGTTCGAGCAGGCATATGGCATCTGTGCAGTATAAAGCAATGTCCCAAATTGAGAGAGGGGGCAGTCGAGCGATAACCACAAGCGGAGCAAGACTTGTGTACATTCAGTAATCCATTTAGTGACGGACTTTGCTCGTGTTATTGAATCGTGCATTACGTTTGGACTGGTTGTGTTCAGTTATATTTGTACCTGTGTTATACGTGTTTATATAGTTCTAATAAACTCTATAATAATTCCAACGGCATTTTAGTTCAAGTCCTGCAACTCGTAACAATAGGTACGTCCCAATTTCAAAATTTCTCTCCACATTGTTTGCGAGCTAATTTAAATTTTCCTGTCTCACTGAAAGATGGATCTGCGCCGTGAACATGTTCGCGCTATGGTTTTTTACGATTTCAAGTGTCGCCTGAAACCGGACGAATCGTACGATAGACTTCAAAGGGATGAAGGCTCTTGTAAGGCAACCGTGTATCATTGATATTGTTACCAGTTACGGGACTCGAATGAAAATGCCGTTGGAATTACTATAGAATTTATTAGAACTATACAACACAGGTACAAATATAACCGGACGCAATAAGTCCAAATGTAATGCACAATTCAATAACACGCGCAAAGTCCGTCACTAATTGTACACACCTGCCTTGCTTTGACTGCCTCACCCCTCCGTTCGGGCATTGTTTCATACCAAACTTTACAATACAAGAATCGACCGCGTGGACTGAATTTTCCAAGAAAACATAATCTGCACACCTGCACACACAATCGCCATAAACGAGACAAGTTTTAAAAACAAAGTAAACAGAAGAAGTCCAAATGCGGGAAAGGTAATAAACTGCAGGTGTGCATTCACTTTGTCGGCGTGTAACAATGCGATGAAAGCGCGGTCGACTAACTTTGGGGGATGAAGAAAGAAGCGGTCGCACTTTGACGATGGTAACGGAAGAAGTGTCGCTGGTCGACAGCAAATTCTTAGACTTAAATCTGCCTTTTTTATCCTGGGAATCCCGTGGGAATTTTACTAGAAATTATTTAAAGTGGACAGCCTGAACAAAAATCGAAATTCTGATTCCAAGAAATTCCAATGCGACTTTTTACTAATTGATAGAAAATTTTATTTAATAAAATATGTGATATTTTTATCCCGGGAAATGTCCCGGGAGCGGTTTGAAGTTGTTCGGGTGCACAAAAATTTGCTTATTCAGACACAGTTTTCACTATGATGTATTGATGTATGATTGTATGAATCCGTGAATCCCATGGTGGCGCTAGGATCGGGTTCTAGAATCCTCATAATCACCAGGAGCGCTATTGGTGATTTTGTTTTTTTGTGTTTGAGTGGGTTCCCGGATGGTTAAGATTCACAGTTAGAACCGGTAGGTGGCGCTGAGATCGGGTTCTAGAATCCTCATAATCACCGGGAGCGATTTTGATTTTGTGTGTTTGAGTGGGTTCCCGGATGGTTTAGATTCACAGTTAGAACCGGTAGGTGGCGCTGAGATCGGGTTCTAGAATCCTCATAATCACCGGGAGCGATTTTGATTTTGTGTGTTTGAGTGGGTTCCCGGATGGTTTAGATTCACAGTTAGAACCGGTAGGTGGCGCTGGGATCGGATTCTAGAATCCTCCTAATCACCGGGAGAGATTTTGTTTTTGTGTGTTTAAGTGTGTTCCCGGATGGTTTAGATTCACAGTTAGAACCGGTAGGTGGCGCTGGGATCGGGTTATAAAATCCTCCTAATCACCGGAAGCGATTTTGGTGAAATTGTTTTTGTGTCATGGAACAAACAAAATCTTTTAGAAATTCAGAAAATAGGCAGTACGAAGTTCGCCCGCCGGTCAGCTAGTTACCTTATAAAATTGTCAAGTCCCTTCGTCTGTTACCAGACGACAGAGTACCGGCAAACGGTCGTTAGCTGCGGACCTGTGTGTATACGGCCTTATATCCATGTAATGGTGAATATGACCTCAAATGCGGCTTTGGTTATTGATGGATTTATTTATAGAGAAAACCATGGTCGTCTAGCCCAATGGGCGTGGCAAACAGATAATATCTAGCCAGCACCCATAGTAATTGGGCATATCATGGATATCGAGTTTCGGATATAATAATAATATGTCTGATATATATATATATATATATATATATATGATATCCTCATTTCTTATTTTTATCCATGAGAGAACTTTAACACCTAACATAGCTCGTTCCATAGCCTGTTGAGTGGCTTGGAACTTGTGGACCAATCCTGCCATCAGTGTCCATATCTCAGTCCTGTAGGTATGTGTCGGAATTCGTAATGATATACGTTTACAAAGCCAAAACTAGATGGCGCTGCACTGTTTAGGAACGCAGTATGGTTTAAGTTTTTGTACAACACAAGTGTTCTTTAATTTGTATTGTAAAGACTGATTCGATTCCAGTAGCGAATATATACATTTTTGAGCATCCGTCATTTGTTTCATTTCGCTGCACTGGGAGTTTTTGGGACTTTCGTACATGGTCCTTCGTATAGCCGGTTACAAGGCGACACGTGAGGTAGACCTGTGCATAGTTCAGAGTGCTGACCAGGTAGTGGATTGCTACCTATAGTGCTGTAAAGTCATCGTGTTCCGGCTTGACGTCTGAGCGGGGAGCACCCCCTCGGACATCTGGTGGCTGGAAAGCTGACGTTGGAGCGGTTGTTCGTGAGACGGAAACGGCGCGGGGGGAATCCTGCCTGCCTGCAGATCCTGAGCAGCGCCCTCTGGTGGGCAATAGCGGCGACAACGTTAAGTGTCATTATCTTCGGTAGTGTGAGTGTGAGTGACAAAAAAAACTGTGAGTACAATTTGAACCTTATTATTAAGAACTTTTTAACTTGTAAAATTTTAATATTGTATAATATTAACTTAGAATAATTTTAACGTGGTTTTGGACTTAGTATAATTTTAAGGTGTGCATGGACTTAGAATAGTTTGTAAAAAAGTGAACCGACGGGGAATCCATGCCGGATTTTGCCCTGATGTTAATGTGTTTCAAACACTTAGAATAATTTTTAAAATTTTTCATCGACTTGTAATTTTTTCGTGAACTCTTCAAACACTTAGAATAATTTTCGAAACTTTTTTCATCACTTAGTAAATTTTGCGTTTGTTCTTTCCAAGACTTAGAATTATTTTGTGTACCTTTCAACAATTTGTAATTGTTAACATTTAAGATAAACTTCTGTTTTAAAATATATTATTGTTGTGCCTTGTGTTGTTTACTGTATTTATTTGTTGTTTTTCTTTGGTTATCTTTACCATGGCAACCAATTATTTTAAACTTCAAGAAAACATTCTTGGACAAATTGTAAAATCCAAAAGTAACTTTAAAAAGACACCTAAAGAACGTCTAAATCTAAGTTATGTTGAAACTCGTTTGGACACTTTAGAGCAACATTGGACTGATTTTACAAGTAATGATCAAAGAATTGTTATGGAATTTAAGAAAGAGGAATTAGAGGCTTCTTCTTATGTATTAAATGATATTTATAACTCTGCGGAGGAATATTATATTGAGTATAAGGCTTTACTTAAAGACCAACTCCGAAAACTTAATCCAGAATCAGTTTCTGATAAGCGTAGTACCGGTCAACAACAGTTAAGCGTTAAATTGCCGAAGATTGAAATCCCTAAATTCTCAGGCAAATATGCAGAATGGGCTAGTTTTCGGGATTTATTTACGTCATTAATACATAAGAATGGGACCATAGATAATGTCCAAAAGTTGCATTACCTCAAAAGTTCTGTTACTGGAGAGGCTGAACAATTGTTGCGACACATTCCTGTCACTTCTGATAATTATTTAATTTGTTGGTCACAATTGGAATCTAGATACAACAACAAAAAGTTTTTAGCTAATTGTATTTTGAAAAAGTTAATTAATCAAAAGGGTTTAACTACAGAATCCTCTACTTCAATTAAACAATTATTGGACACAACGAAAGAATGTTTATTTGGATTACAAAATTTAGGCGTAGATATTACCTCTTGGGATATCATTGTTATTTTTTTAGTAAGTCAGAAACTTGACCCAGAGTCTAGGAAACTTTGGGAACAAAAAGTTACAGAGTCCACCCAAGAGTTACCCACTCTTACTATGTTTGAAGATTACTTAGAAAATCGTTATAGGTCAATTGAATTTTTAGATCCTAAGGTTCAGAAACAAGACAAACCTAATTGCAACCACGTAACTACCACCACTGTAATAAGTTGTTTATTTTGCTCCGATGGTCACAAATTGGCCAATTGTAAAAAGTTTGCAAGGGAAACTACCGATGTACGACGTGCCTTTGTCCAAAGTAACCACTTATGCTTCAACTGTTTAAACGCTGATCACACAGTATTTCAGTGCAACATGTCTACGAGGTGTCGTCTGTGTAAGAAAAAGCACCACACACTTTTACATCCTAAAACTCCAAAATCTGTCATTGATCATATCAAGACAGATCAGTCTGTGAATAAGAGCGTTGTGGCTACAGCTACAACATCAACATCACAGACCCAAAGCGAATCGACAGGTACTCCGACAATTACGTCCTATTTTACAAATACCCCTAGTCAAGTTCTTTTGGCTACTGCTTTGGTTAAGGCAGAGTCTCCTACAAAGAACATGACTGTGGTGTTAAGATCTCTTTTAGATCAGGGATCTCAGGCGTCATTTGTCACAGAGTCTGCAGTACAGCTATTAGGTCTCAAACGCATACCTGAGACTAGCACAATTTCTGGATTGAGCGGTGACCGGGACTCGACTATAGCGTCGAAGTTCACAGTTGTTTTAAATCTTCAGTCTCGTCTCGATTCCACCTTCAAAATTTGTGTCAAGGCTCATGTTTTGAAGAAGTTAACATGCTTTTTGCCAAGCAGGCAAGTTCGTGTGTTGCCTCAACTTGCGTCTTTGGAACTAGCCGATCCATCGTTTGGGACTCCAAATAAGATAGATCTGCTATTGGGGGCGGAAGTGTACAGCCAGATTTTGTTAGAAGGTCTGGTCAAAGGTCTACCTGGCTCAGTGATTGCTCAAAATACTCGACTAGGTTGGATCTTATCTGGCAAAACTGACACTTCCAATTGTCTTAGTGACGTCAACCAAAGCGCCAAGTGTAATGTCATTAGTATGCATATGGTAGATGCTACTAACAATGATTTGTTGAAGAAGTTCTGGGAGATGGAGTCCGAACCATCTTCATATAAAGCAAAACACTTGACTCCTGAGGAGCAGAGTTGCGAGACTTTGTTCTCGCAATCTACTTGCAGGGATGAATCAGGGCGTTATATTGTCAAACTTCCCTTCAAGTCACAAGATCCGTTATGTAAGTACGGAAACTCAAAGGAAATTGCTCGTAAGCGATTTTTCCTGTTAGAAAAACGCTTGTTCAGGAACCCTGAACTTAAGCGTGAATATTCAAGGGTTATTAATGAATATCTGCATTTGGGTCACATGGAGGTAGTCAGCAACCCCGATAAATCGGATGCTGTATATCTACCTCACCATGCTGTCGTACAGCAAGATAAGATCACAAGTAGGGTACGTGTGGTTTTTGATGCATCTTGCTCAGGCTCAAATGGGGTATCATTAAATAACGATTTGATGACAGGTCCAACTCTTCAGCCAGAGCTGAGGCATTTGGTAATGCGCTGGCGTCGTTTTCCGATAGCTCTTGTCGCGGACATTGTCAAGATGTATCGACAAGTCAAAGTATCGGAATTAGATGCAGATTTCCAACGTATTTATTGGCGTGAAGATCCTGATCAAGACCTTCAACAATTTCGTATTCTCAGAGTCACTTTCGGAACCTCTCCGGCACCCTTTCTTGCAGTAAGATGTTTACAACAGTTGGCTTACGATGAAGGTGCCGATTTTCCGTTAGCTGCCCAGCGTGTTTTGTGTGACTTCTATATGGATGATTTGATCACTGGCACTCACTCTGTAGACCAGGGAATTCTTATTCACAACCAAATGATAGAATTGCTTAATCGTGGTTGTTTCCCTCTACAAAAGTGGTGCAGCAATAATGCCGATTTAATGTCGCACATAAGCAAGGGAAACAATATTCCTGAAGACTTGGAGTTCAAGACTGATGAGGTTATGAGGATTTTGGGTCTCACCTGGAACAGAGAAGGAGACACGTTTTATTGTACAGTTAAACTTCCTCCACTTGAAATTCCAGTTACCAAACGTAGAGTTGTATCTGATATAGCGAAGTTGTTCGACCCGTTAGGTTGGTTGGCACCATCTATTACAACAGCGAAGGTCTTCATACAAAGACTTTGGCTTTCAGGAATAGAATGGGATAGTGAACTTCCTTCGTCCTTGTTGGATGACTGGATCACATTTCGTGATGATTTGCCGAAACTAGCTGAAATTCATATACCTAGATGGATGAGCTCCAGTGAAGATGATAGGTGTATCGAACTTCACGGGTTTTCAGATGCCTCAAATGTGGCATATGCTGCAGTGGTATATGCTCGTGTAGTTGATAAACATGGCAAAATTCATGTTAGTTTGGTTACTTCCAAAACAAGAGTTGCACCTATCAAGCAAGTGTCGATACCTCGCTTAGAGTTATGCGGTGCAGTCTTGCTAGCCAAACTTTTACACGAAGTATCAGAAGTTCTCGAAGTACCTAAGCATCATGTATATGCTTGGACTGATTCATCCATAGTTCTTGCTTGGCTTAGATGTCATCCCAGTAGATGGAAGACATTTATTGCCAATAGAGTATCGGAAATACTTACCCTTTTAGATAGTAACCAATGGTCACATGTTTCCTCGAAAGACAATCCCGCCGATTGTGCATCGCGGGGATTGCAACCTTCCGAACTTATAGGCTATGATCTCTGGAATCGTGGTCCTGAGTGGCTGCATCTGGAAGAAATAGATTATAAGAAAGGAGAGATACTGGATACTAACCTGGAAGAAAGAAAAACGAAGATTAAAGGTCATCATACTACCTGCAGTTCAGAGGGCGATCCATTCTTGGAACGATTCTCGTCCTTACGTAGACTCGTACGAGTTTTAGCTTGGTGCAGGAGGTTATACTTACCTGGTCTTCAAAAACCTTCTTGGCTGTTAGCTAAGGAATTAGGAGATGTGCTAAACGCCTGCATCAAACGATGTCAAAATCAGTATTTTGATACTGATTTGGCGAAAAATAATAAATTTTCGTCTCTTAACCCCTTTAAGGATAAGAATGGCATATGGCGTGTTGGTGGTAGATTGCAACATGCTCTTTTATCCGAAGATCGGAAACATCCTATACTTATTCCCCGTCAGTCATATATGGCTAAACTAATTATAGCTAATGCCCATGAGAAGACACTTCACGGTGGTCCTCAGTTGACCCTAAATTATATTCATTCTAAGTATTGGATTGTCAACCTGAGGAACTTAGTGAAATCTTACATCCATAAATGTGTCACTTGTATTCGATACTCTTCTACAACAGTCCATCCATTGATGGGTCAATTACCAACGGCTAGAGTAACAACAAGTAGACCATTTCTGCAAAGCGGACTGGATTACGCAGGCCCGATCGCTGTTAGGACTACTAAAGGCCGGGGACATAAGGCCACCAAGGGCTATATTTGCCTTTTTATATGTATGGCTACCAGAGCGATCCATCTTGAGGTCGTTAGTGATCTCACGTCGGATGCGTTCCTGGCAGCATTTAAACGCTTTGTCGCTAGACGAGGTCATTGTGGTGAATTATGGAGCGACAATGCAACCACATTTGTCGGTGCTGACAGAGAACTTAAGACTCTGCTAGAGTCTGAAAGGTCTACTGTAGCAACAGATATATCCGATTGGCTTTCTACCAATGGCACTACTTGGCATAGAATACCACCCTACAGTCCTAACTTTGGAGGATTGTGGGAGGCTGGTGTTAAGTCAACCAAAGGTCACCTGAAGAAGGTTGTTGGTGACACCACGTTAACATTCGAAGAACTCAGCACGGTACTGGCTCAAATTGAGGCTTGTCTCAATTCGAGACCGATAGCAAGATCTGGTGCAGATTCTGATGACGCCTATCCTTTAACACCTGGACATTTCCTGGTTGGAGAACCTTTGTTACTCATTCCGGACGCCAACTATGAGCACGCAAATATGACCAGTCTCAAGCGTTGGCAACTTACACAGAGAATGGTTCAAGAGTTTTGGAGAAGATGGTCTCGCGAATATTTGACCCAATTTCTGCAAAGGAATAAGTGGAAAGAGCGAACTTCAGAACCTGAGATTGGCGATATTGTACTCGTGAAGGAAGCCAATCTTCCTCCAGCTCGTTGGCTGTATGGAATTATTACAGAGAAGCATAGTGGTTTGGACAACGTAACTCGTGTCGTTAGTTTGCGTTGCAAAGACACAATCATAAAAAGGCCAGTTAGCAAAATTGTTAAATTGCCATTAACGTAATAAATTCGTATTACTTATTTCTATGTACTTTCTTGTGTTTTCTTTTGGATATATTTAAATATTTATTCACTTGTGTCATTGTATTATGTCTTATTTTTGTAATTTTTGCTATCGGTGTTTGTAGATGTTTTCGTGTATCTTTTGCATTGTATAAAAGGGAATTTAATTCATATTTTGATCTGTATACATTCTAGTTTAAGGTTACACATTTAGTGATATGAACAGTGTAGTTCATAGCTGGCGGCCATGTCGGAATTCGTAATGATATACGTTTACAAAGCCAAAACTAGATGGCGCTGCACTGTTTAGGAACGCAGTATGGTTTAAGTTTTTGTACAACACAAGTGTTCTTTAATTTGTATTGTAAAGACTGATTCGATTCCAGTAGCGAATATATACATTTTTGAGCATCCGTCATTTGTTTCATTTCGCTGCACTGGGAGTTTTTGGGACTTTTGTACAGTATGGATATATGTATGTTTATTACTCGATCACGCAAAAACACATCAGAATAACACATAGGCTATCTTCTTCTTATATAAAAATGAATGTTTCTCTGTATGTCCTTTATGGAATCGTAAACTATACATTTGATCATGTGATGATCTTTAGCAAAGTTGTTGTGCATGAGCCAGAGGTGTCCGAGTTGGTTCACAATTGGACCCGGTAGATGGCGCTGCTGTCGGCATATCGATTGAAGCTTTTCCGGGCAGGACGATGTCTGCTGAGACAGCTAGTAATTTATAAAGATGTAGTGTGAATTAATCAAAATATTATGACTTTCCATCACCACGCGGGTGAAACCGAGAGCGCAGGTAGTTTAAACCTATTTCCCAACTTGTAGGGTAGTTTGAAACGACTTGAAACCGGAAATTGAAGTAAATGGAACGACAGCGTAGGAAACGAGCTCAACACTTCCGGCGCCTACCTATCGATACCCCATCGAGCTGTTTGCACCAAACATTAGATTTACATTACTTAAGGACGCAGTTTGGGAGGTGTTAGGGCCGCTTGCATAAATTTATTTAAGAAAAACAAAACGTATTTAACACCCTTAAATACAATTAGCATCTTGCACAACGCAAAATTTGCCCCTAAATATGTTTAAAAAACTGTCCATACGTTTTGTGTAAAACGTATTTAGGCAGTTTAATATGATTAACTAATTATGCGATCGTTATGCAAGCAGCCCTTAATGATGAAATCAATTGATTAGATGACAAATGATATAACTAGCAATTAGCGGTGCTTTAGGAGGGCACGCGAAGTTGTCTACTTAGTAATCATTAATTCATTACTGATTATTTATTTGACAATCTATACATATTGTTACACGCCGACAAAAGTGAATGCACACCTGCAGTTGAATACCTCTTCGGGTTTTGATCTTCTTTTGTTTACTTTGTGTTTGAAATTTGTAATTAGAAAAGCAGCCTATCGTGTATTGTAATCCTTTATGATGGTCGTTAGCCAGGTGTGATTTTCGGAAAATTCAATCCACGCGGTCGAGTGTTCATTGTATAGTTTAGTATAAAACAATGCCTGAACGGAGGGGTGAGCAGTCAAGCGAGGATTACGATACGAGCCAGACGTGTACATTCGATAAGCTATATAGTGACCGACTTTGCGCGTGCAGTCGTCGTGCATCGTGCAGTTTGTACTGGTTGTGTCTATCTATATTTGTACCTGACTTATACGTGTTGGTATAGTTCTAAGAAAGTCTATAGTAATTCCAACGGGATTTTAATTCGAGTCCTGTAACTCGTAACAATATAATAAAACTGTAGATGTCGAATTACTGTACAATGAAAAATACGAATTAATTTTTTTGTTTCTTTTTGTCTGTTTGTACGGGGTAATCTCTGAAACTACTGGATCGATTTAAATGAAATTTTATATGGCGGTAGCTTATATCTCTAGTCAACATATAAGGTACTTTTCCCGAAAAATTAAAGGGTTCCCGTGGGGTAGTAAAAAAAACTTTCCACGCAGACGAAGGCGCGGGCAGAAGCTAATATTAATAAGTCTTGGTAGCGTAAAGGCTATGCGTCCTAAATTCAAAGGACGCGGGTTCGAATCCTGGCTGGAACGCATACCCCACTTAGGCAGTTTTCTAACCTAATGTGCATATTGTTAGAATTACCATGTGCTAAGAACGGTGAAGGAAACCATTGTGATGCAACCTGGACATCGAGATGACCGATGTTTTAAGCCTGCCAAGCGGCCTTGGACAAGCGTGGCGGGTATACTGTCCGTTCCCCTACAGTGGGAGGCCCGATCCCAGCAATGGGACATTTATAGATTGTTATTGTTGTTTATGATATATATACATATAATTCATTATATTATATTATTAGTCAGTAACTTTATAATAACGCAGACTACGCTCGAGCATTAGAAGACTATATCAGGAATATACGTTTTCGAATAAAAAAAATTAAAATCGGTTCACAGTTGACGAAGAAATCGCTTTATAAAGAGACATAAGCCTGTTTAAAAAGGTTCTTAAATACCAGTTTTTTGAGATTCTGCATACCATGAAGCAGCAGAGTGCTAGCCAAGACAATGAAAACGAGCCCAAACACGACGGGTCTATCTTGTTTGGTGCAGGAGTTCCTATGGCCACATTCCGACACCATCATCAGATCAGCTTCATGGTACCATATTATTGCATTGTCACGCGATATACATATGTGTGAAAAATTTCAGCTCAATCGGAAACCGGGAACTTGGTCAAATTTAACTTGCAATATTCCACCCGAACTTACATACATACATAGGTACGTCCATTGCAAGTTAAATAAAAACTTGTAAATACTAAATAAGACAATGTAAAAAATGAATTGGGAGTTATTTCTATTAGACGTAGGATTGTAAGACAAAAAAACAGCAGTCTCGTATATAAACAAACGAACCGCTAAAATACCGTGAATCAACACAGATAATATATAACACAAATAATATAATGACCCCATTTGTATAAGTTTGAATGGAAACCACCGGAGCGTTTGAGCCCTACCCCCGTTTACCTTTCATCGAGAATAAAGAAAACTTTGCACCGAAAACCAAGTTATGACAACTTTTTGACAGATTGACGTGAATTCAGCGAGTGAACGGAACGAATGAATGGAGTGTATGGAATAAATACATTGAATGTAAGATCTGAATGGTACTATACCAGTTTTTTGCTTGTGTGAACTTTGTATCTGTATCTTGTGAATATGTACTATGTTCTTCCATATTGTCGAAATGTGTATCTTCTTATATATAAAAATGAATGTTTGTCTGTATGTCCTTTATAGAATCGCAAACTATACATTTGATCATGTGATGATCTTTAGCAAAGGTGTTGTGCATGAGCCAGAGAAGGTTAATGAACAGATTTACTTCTTCGGTTTTGTGGTTTTTTCCTCGTTTAGTACTCCAAAGACGGCGCCGCGAAAGAGGGCGCTCGTGAGCCACGTTCTCACTAGAAAAATGGTCAAAGGCGGCTCATTAGCCGTCGCAAGCGAAAATCGTTTCACTCGTCCACATTGTAGCACATTAGTGTCCCCTTGGTTACAGCATAGCCCAATACACACCAAAACCGCCAACCCGCCGGCCTATATGAAAAGAATCGTGTCAGCAACATATACAGATACAGCCCGTGCGTGTTGCCTGCCGACATGGCAACTTCCATACGCACACAAGCGCTCAGCCCCGCCGACACTCAAGCTACAGTGACGTGCTGTATTTTTGCCTCCGCATCTCGAGCCGCCGACAAAGTTTGCCGACATGCAATGAATGAAGCCATCAACTTTAAAAGTTGCAGACCGCGTACTCTTATACTCATATAGCGTAAAATGTACTACGCTTTACGGCTCGCAGATGAGTACGTGGCTTTAAATGTAACACGCAATATTTACATTCCGTTAGTGAATGTGATAATATATACAAATAAACAAAATTTAAGAAGTGTCTGTCTGTAACGTCAAAATAATAGTTTTTTCCTAGATGCTTATGAAAGTATCAATTTTGAAAAAATTGTCTGTTCCGGCTAATCTCTGAAAAGGCTGGATCGATTTTGACGGGACTTTGATTGGCAGTTAGATGATGTTATTTTTTTATATAACTGGAGTACAGGAAATATGCTAACGTCCCACCTGATGGAAAGCGATTACCATCACCTATGGACGTTTGCAACTCCAGAGATGACACCAACGCTCTCCTCGCCGGCCTCGAAGAAATTTTATGACACCCTTTTTGAAAACTCCACATCGTAGCGCTGTGGAAAAACCACGGTTGGGAGCTCGTTCTAAGTCCGCACTGTTACGCACATGAGCGAAGCGGCTCAAGGAAGTGGGGGTGAACACTTAACCTATGGCGAGCGGTGCGATGGTATAAAGAGGACGAAGGCACCTTTCTAAACAGTTCTTCGGAACACTTCCCGTTGTACAGTCGGCAGAGAGGAGCGAAGTCTCTCCTAAGGCCAAGCGTATCTAGACCGTCTGTGAGTACGGGATCATTTACAACGCGAGCGGCTCGACGTTGAATACTGTCCAGGGGATTAAGTTGGTAGGCAGGTGCTCCAGCCCAAAGGTTTGAGCAGTACTCCATATGCGGCCTCACCTGGGCTTTATAAAGCACAAGGCGTTGCCGCGGTGTGAAGTACTGCTTGGACCGGTTTAGCACTCCTAGCTTCTTGGAGGCAAGTTTTGCCTTGCCTTCAAGATGGCCCCTGAACTGTACATCGTTCGCGATGTCAACACCAAGGATCCCAATACTCTTGGAGGTGGTGAGGGGAGTTATAAAGAGTAACTTTGGCTTTTATATAAATTAGGGTTCCGCGAAAAAAAATTCACACGGAAAAAGTCGCGGGCACGGCTAGTACTTAAATAATATTGTTACGAGCCGCGAGACACGAAATAAAATGCTGTTAGAATTACTATAGAGTTTAAGAGAATTATACAAACACGTATAACACAGGTACAAATATAACTGAGCACAACCAGTCTAAACGTAATACACGATTCAATAACACGCGCAAAGTCCGTCACTAAATAGATTACCTTGAATGTACACAAGTCTTGCTCCGCTTGTGGTTATCGCTCGACTGACTGCTCTCTCAATTGCCTTGCTTTATACTGCACAGATGCCATATGTCTGCCCGTAGGGACCTAATTTCTTACAATCACACCTGGCTAATGACTACCATTAAAGATTACAATACACAATGGGTTGTTTTTCTAATCACAAATTTCAAACACAAAGCTAACAAAAGAAGTCCAAATGCCGAAAAGGTAATAAAATGCAGGTGTGAATTAGCCTTTGTCGGCACCTAGGTCGTAACAATATGTTTTCTGCTGTTACGTATACTTCGAAATTAATTGAATATTGTTCTAAGCAAATTGCTTGCTAAATATAGGACTCTATACAAATATATGTACATATTTGTGTTGTTTGTTTGTTTGTTAAATCAATCAATTGTTTGTTTTATTTGATGAATCAACGGTCTGTTTTGTTTCGGTAATTTCGACAAACAATCTGCTAACTTTATAAAGTTTTTGACGTTTTTCCTGTTTTGATTTTGTGCCGTTGCTACGATGAATACGGTTTTCCACGTGGGTTTTATTTTTATAATCTACGACAAGAAAACAGAAAAAAGAGGAAAAGAAGACCTCTTATCAGATGAAAGATGAGGTGGCGATTTATGACAAAACAAAAAAAACCTGTAATTATAGTGTTACAACCTAGGCGCCGATAAAGACAAATTCCACGTACAGATTTGTAGAAGCACATTTATTACCCGTCGGCTTTAAACTAATAAAGAAAAGAAAGAAAGAAAGAAAGAAAACCTTTATTTGCAAAAATAGCGACGTAATTACATTCCTTATATATTGTTATACAGAGCATATTTTGAAAATTTGTACGCCGCATTCAGCAAACAAGGTTTGCACTCAGCATAATGCTGTGCCGGATTTAACATTGAAACTATTGTAATTCTTTTATGATCGTCTTCTTTCATTCACTTATTTACTGGCATGACAATAGGCTATTCTCAACAATAATTAGAAACGTAATTATTGTTAAGAATAGCCTATTATCGATTATACTCGCTCATTAGCCAGCTGTTGCGGTTTTATTTCCATTTGTGTAGTAAAAAAGGACGGCCTGATGGAGAGGGGGCGGCAGTCAAGCGACGATTACGATACGAGCGTGACGTGTACAATCGGGGATCTAATAGTGACGGACTTTGCGCGTTTTATTGAATCACGACCTTCTTCTGCATTACGTTGGAATTTGTTGTGTTCGGTTATAATTGTACCTGTGTTATAAGTGTTTGTATAGTTCTAATAAACTCTATAGTAATTCTAGCGGCATTTTAATTCGAGTCCCGCTAAACTCGTAACAATACAATCTATAATACTTTGATACAACTTGTAACAGGACGACCGATTCGTCTGTCATCGTGGAATCAATTAAATACTCGAAATCAAATCATCATTTTGTCAATGTTTCGTTATGGGCGAATGCTCGTCAATCAGGGAGGTAAATATCTTATACTAATATATAAAGCAGAAGAGTTTGCTTGTTTGAACGCGCTAATCTCCGGAACTAATGGTCTGATTTGAAAAATCCTTCAGTGTTAGATAGTCCATTTATCGAGGAAGGCTATAGGCTATATATCATCACGCTAAGACCAATAGGAGCGGAGCACCAATGAAGAATGTTTCAAAATCAAATCATAAATGACACATTACACGCGATGCTCGCAGTGATGAGCAACTTTATACCATTAAGTAATTCTCCTACAACATGTCAATATTTCAGCGCTAAAATATGGACCTACCTTTGAGACTGAAATTTAGTGCGGAAGGGGAAATGGGCCCCGGGGGCTTTTACTAAATTTAAAATTCATTTATGGCATGTGTCCGACCAATTAATTACAAATAAAACTAACTTTAGTAATTGACCAGTAAGTATTACATAGTAAGGTGTGGCCTTTATCACGTAATACTTGAACTACATCATTCATTTTTTTTAACTGAATCTTCCGCCGCGGCATAATGTTAGAGTATACTATGGATGTTTGTTTGGTTCCGGACCGAATTCAGTTTTTTTAACCGACTTCGAAAAAAGGAGGAGGTTCTCAATTCGTCGGGATCTTTTTTTTTTGCTTTTTTTTTATGTATGTTCGCCGATAACTCCGTGATTTATGATCTGATTTACGTGATTTTTTTTTTGTTCGACGCGAAATCGCTGCCATGTGGTCCCTTAAAAATTTTACATAGTTTGGCCCAGTAGTTTTCATTTTATGAACATTTTTCATGGAAATATTTTTCACTCCGTTCCATATGTTCGCCGATAACTCCGTGATTTATGATCCGATTTACGTGATTCTTTTTTTGTTCGACGCGAAATCGCTGCCATGTGGTCCCTTAAAAATTTGACATAGTCTGGCCCAGTAGTTTTCATTTTACGAATATTTTTTTGTTCCCGCTTCTTGGGACCTATATTTTTTAAGAAGCGCGGGCACATTCGTGGGTCCACCCATACATAGCTAGACACTAAAAAGTAACAAATAAAATTTAAAAACTTCGTTTAAAAAAACCGACTTCAAGTTTTAGTTTTTTAGTTTTTGAAGTCGGTTTTTTTAAACGAAGTTTTTAAATTTTATTGTTAGATAAAATAAAATATGTTTGTATGTTCATTAAAATTAACCTAACCTAATCAAATCATAACTTGCAGTAAACCTGCGAATAATCGAAATGTGTGCTGGGACACATAGTAGAAGTGAAACTACAACGGGCAAGTGGAAAAACGAATCGCAACAAAATTTTAACTTGAAGTTTTACGGACAGGTTTTCAAATTGGACAAGTCAATAATCTGCCCGTAGAACTTCAAGTTAAAATTTTGTTGCGATTCATTTTGCCACTTGTCCATTAAAGTTTCATTTCTACTATGTCATCCGTGCAGGAACAGAGAAAGAATACAATTTCCTGCGGCCGGGCGGCCTGTTATGAGAGGCGACAAAACAACCCACAGCCAGGTGGTAGGGCATTTGCCCGACTGGATGGCTACCACCCCTGGTTTAAAGTATGTCGCCATAACAACCTTGAGTTGTGTTCCGGCATTAGTGACCAGGTTCCAGTCTCCTTTAAAAGAGCATCAGCGCATTTGTAGCACCTTTGGTGTTTCAAACGTCCATAGGCGATGGTAACCGCGTTCCATCAAGTGGCCGTCTGCCTGTCTGCTGAACTCCTGCAATAAAAAATAAATAAAAAAAATGTGTCCCAGCACAAATTTCGATTTTTTATGGATGTATAGGTTTGCGTTTGACCACTGTCTCACCTGATGTTGATGACGCAGTGCAGGATGGAGCACGCTTACCACGAAGATACCTATTCACTTGTGACTTGAAGACTTCAAGATTGTATTTGTCAGGAAAAGCAGACTCCGGCAAAGTATTCCACTCTTCGGCAATGCGCACCAGAGAACATGAAGCGAAACACTTGGTTCTGACTGGTGGTGTTTCCACCATGTAATGGTGGCGCAATCCGGTGCATCTTGTCCGATGGTAAAATGAGGAGGGAGGAATCACCTCGTGCAATTCTAAGGAACATTCCCTGAAATGTATTCGATAGAAGCCCCGTGACCTTCCTTCTATGCTCTAGACTCTGAAGTCAAGCTTAAAAAAAGCTTAAGGAAACTTAAAGAAGAATACAATGTGTGTGTTTGATTACCAATTATGATTAAGAATTTTCTGTTTGCCCCCAGGTGGTAGTCATGGGCAGCAGCACAACATCAGACAAAACTATCAACACCAGCACAGACTCCGCAGCCACCGCTCTAACTTCCATCACTGGCACAGACGACTCTATGGACGCTGAACCCGACCCCCCAGAATCATCCGCCAGCCTCATCGACTCTGACCCTATCCCTCCCAGCACAGCTCCACCTCACTACCACAGAGCTCAGAACAGCTGCGACCTCGATTCCCCAGCTTACACTAAGCCCCAATCCGCTACAGATGTTCTGGAATCACCTAGGCCTGGTCCAGGGAGGTTTGTCTTCGACGTTCCACTCCCGGATCCAAAGAAGACAGAAAAAAGAAATAGGACCCAAGTTAGTCAAAGTAGTGGTCCGTCGACTTCAATACAGATTCCCTATGATCCTAAGATGGAATTGCCGAAGAGTCCAAAGGCGACACAGTCCAAATATGAAACTCATTTCAAGTTTGAACCAGAAGCAGTGAAGAGGAGAGGTAGCGAGCCCAGAACAAAGAATAAGCAAAAGGAGAAGGAATATTACAAGGACGAGGTAAGGATCTTCTTTGTTATTTGTAACATTTTTATCCGTGCAGGAACGGAGATGAACACAATTTCCTGCGGCCGGGCGGCCTGTAGTAAGAGCGACAAAACAACCCACAGCCAGGTGGTAGGGCATTTGCCCGACTGGATGGCTACCATTGGTCTTGAGTATGCCGCCATAACAACCTCCAGTTGTGTTCCGTCATTAGTGACCAGGTTCCAGTCTCCCTTAAGAGAGCAGCAACGCATTTGTAGCACATTTGGTGTTGCAAATGTCCATAGGCGATGGTAACCGCTTTTCATCAAGTGGGTCGTCTGCCTGTCTGCTGACACTCCTGAAATAAAAAAAGAAATGTGTGCGTGTACTAGTGTACACACGTAAGAAGTGAAACTTCTTTATGACCTTATTTTTCGAAAAATGATCTTACAATATGCAACTTTACAGAAATTGGTTAAATTAAGTTAAAATATGATTTTGCTGATCATTATAATATAATTATTATAATATAATATATATATATATATATATTATATATATATATATATATATATATATATATATATATATACTCATTGAAATATTACATTAGCGTTGCATTTGTTAGAGGACGCAATTTTATTTTTGGGACATGTGTGTGGGGTCAATAGAAGCTTAACCTCAAGTTTGTGGGGACGGCACCCTTGTCCCCCGGCCGCCATCTTGCAAAAAGTGGTGAAAACACTTTTTTCGCCATATCTCGAAAACTATGCGTCTTACAAAAAAATTGTAGTCATAATTTGTAGCAAATTGTTTTGCCTACAAATATGTTTATATAACTTTTTGCCCTAAAATAAAAATTAAAGAAGTTATAAGCAAAAAAGTGAGTTTTTTTATATTAATTCCTAACTCTTTTCTTTACCATAGAACTTACCAAATTTAACTTATCGAATGTTAAGCAGGTAGAAAAGGTCCCCCGTTTTCCCCGCCACCTATGAGGTAGAGTCCGTAGGCGCGTTTTTTTACATGGTATCCCCAGTAGGCCTACTCCACGGACATCTTGCTTATAAGGTAATCCTCGACATCATAATATTTTTAATCACTTATTAGCTAGCTACTCTAATCGACTTTTCTTCGATGGTCCAGGGGGGGCTCAGAATCTAAATCAACGTCAAATGTGAAAGTTTGAGGAATGACAGGAGTTAAAATTGGAGTCATAGTTGGAAGTTCATCTTCAAATTCATTTTCTTCCATTAACTTTGATATCTCCATAATGTTGTTGCATGTTTCGCCAGAACAGACATAAAAAAATGTTAATACGGACTCTCATAGGTGGCGGGGAAAACGGGGGAAAACCTTTTCTACCTGCTTAACATTCGATAAGTTAAATTTGGTAAGTTCTATGGTAAAGAAAAGAGGAATGAATAAAAAAAGTCTCACTTTTTTGCTTATAACTTCTTTAATTTTTAATTTAGGGCAAAATGTTATATAAACATATTTATAGGCAAAACAATTTTCTACAAATTATGACTTAACAAATTTTTTGTAAGACGCACAGTTTCCGAGATATCGCGAAAAAAGTGTTTTCACCGCTTTTTCCAAGATGGCGGCCGGGGGACAAGGGTGGCGACCCCACAAACTTGAGGTTAAGCTTCTATTGACCCCCCACACATGTCCCAAAAATAAAATTGCGTCCTCTAAGAAATGCAATACTCGGCCCTTAAATTGTAAGATGTAAATGGAGTAATATGTAGGATACTAAATAAATTATTTATAAATTGTCAAACTAGTATATTAATTAAAACACAATAAAGTAAAGAAATTTTACAATGCTCGGCTCATAATCCATCTACCAACAACTCGTTGTAGCAACGAGTTGTTACGCAACGAGTTGTTGATAGAAGGATTGTGGAAAAATGTGACGGTAATTTTTTTTCCAACGCCGATAAAGAAGTTTCACCTCAAAAAAATAAAAAATAAGAGAACATTTTAGACGAAGGCTGTATCAAAAGAAGAGCATATTATGTTTAATTTCTTCTATCGAGAATATAAAATTTTTATGTGCAGTAAACCCTAAACCCTCTAAACGAATTGCATTTTAAAACAAAGCGACTTAGTACACGTCATCTTTTTCCAGATGTATCTCTTCTCTTTCACCATATCCCAATTAATTGGGGTCGACACAATATGTCTTTTCCTTCCGCACTCCTCTATTATGACATACATCTTCTGTGACATCACAAAACATCATATCATCCTTCACACAATCTATCCATGAATGAGTATAGGACAAATTTCTGATAATATCCTAAAATTCTTAACAAGGTGGCGAAATTAAGAAAACAACTCGAAGGCACAGAAGTATTTACGACGACGAGAAGAAGGTCATCAGCACACCAGCACTCTGTGCCTCCGCCATCTTCTAGAAGAACATCAACAGGTAATTAAACCATCTGATTTCTATCTAGGTCTAGCTAGATAGGTCAAGTGAAAAGCATCATACATACATATTGTCACGCTTGTTTCCCATTGGGGTAGGCAGAGACGATGGTTCGCCACCTGCTACGACCCTGATAAACACATTTCGTTTCATCAACTTTCATTAATCTTTTCATACATACACGCTTATTTAAACTACTTTTTATCTGACCTTTCTTCAAAATATTTTCAGTGCGTCGCGGTCGACCAGCACCGACTTAACCACTCACATTACGGGCATATACTTGTTTTATGATTCCGCTTTCATTCATTCTCTCTGCATGCCCAAACCGCCTTAACATTCCCTTTTCAACTCTTGTCACTACATCTACTTTCAATCCACAACGCTTGCTTATCACACTGTTTCTTATCATATCACTTACAACAACCTTACATATACTACTCAAAGTTCTCATTTCATCTACATTATCCATCATAAGAGAAGACAAAACAATCCGCAGTCAGATGGTAGGGCATTTGCCTGTCTAGAGTGTCTCTGGATCAGAACTACTACCTTCAGAACTACCTTGAGTTCTGGCATTAATGGCTACGTTCCAGTCACCTTCTGAACAGTTGCAGCACATTGGTAGCAGCTTTGGTGTTGCAAATATCCATAAATGATTGTAACCGTTTTCCATCAGGTGGGTCAGTCAATCTGCCTTGCCTGCCTCCAGCAATAAAAATATATACCTTACTCTTATTGCCTGCAAATAACAATTTCGAGCCTTTATGGAAACTTACATATTTTCTATCAGCCGCCCAAGTCCATGTGACAGCAAACCCCCTGGACTCGGCATCCACAACAATACCAGCAGGACGCACCACCATCGTAGTCCAACAGCCTTCCTTGTCCCTGGACTATGGAGGCTGCTCCACAATCCTGGTCAGGGACGAAGACGGGAGAAGAAGGAGCAGGGTCACTAGCGACCATATCCAGCAACTGCTGGACGTCACCAGCCAGTTCACCAGTGAGGATTTACATGAGTTTGATAAAAGGTTAGTTAATTTTCTAAATACTTTCATTGTTTCTACATAACGAGGCTTTTCCTTTATTTTGTCGTAAACGACATTTGGATCCAAGTTTATTTTTTGTTCCTAAAAGTAGTTTAAACTATTATTTTGTTTTAAGACTTACATTTTTAGTTTGTATAGACCCTAATGAATCAAAAACTGATAGATTGAAAACAAAATAATAGTTTTGTAGCATAGGAAGGTAGCGGTTAAAAGATACTTCAGATGGCAAAGTAGTATTCACTGTCGAATGCTGAAGTGAACTGATTTACTTTGGAAACGGTAACCTTAAGTACAAATATTAACAAGTCGTACTGCTACTACAATATATAGCACAGTGTGTGGACGGCACGGATGTGCGAGCGAGATAGAGCAACTATTAATATGTTCGCCCCCGCGTTGCGCTAGCCAGCCAGTAGTTCGTTGTGCGCTGCGATGACTAGACGTATGCAGCTGCTATATTTTAAAATATTTACAACAAAAAATAATCTAAAACGTTTACTATTTAAAAAATAAAAACTTCGTTTAAAGAAACCGACTTCAAAAACTAAAATGTATAAAATAACTTATTTCTAAAGCTATTATTATTAATATATATTATCTAAAACATCTTAAAGTCGGTGCTTAGTAATTTTCAAAATATAGTAATTTTTATGTTTTATTTTGCACCGACTTCAAGATGTTTTAGATAATATATATTAATAATAATAGCTTTAGAAATAAGTTATTTTATACATTTTAGTTTTTGAAGTCGGTTACTTTAAACGAAGTTTTTATTTTTTATTTGTTACTTTTTAGTGTCTAGCTATGTATGGGTGGACCTACGAATGATGCATGCCGCGCTTCTTAAAAAATATAGGTGCCAAGAAACGGGAATAAAAAAATGATCGTAAAATAAAAACTACTGGGCCAAACTATGTCAATTTTATAGGGGACTACATGGCAGCTAATCCGTGTCGAACAAAAAAGAATCACGTAAATCGGATCATAAATCACGGAGTAATCGGCGAACATACATAATAAAAGCAACAACAAAAAAAGCTCCCGACGAATTGAGAACTTCCTCCTTTTTTCGAAGTCGGTTAAAAAGCAGTAATAGTATTACAAATAATATTACAAATGCAATTTGTAATAGTAACAATCAGTCAAGAAATGTTTTACTCGGTGAATCATTATTCTAATTGGAACATAACATATATATGGATGTTCGACATTTATGTTAAACTAACTGTTCCGGCAGACGATGACCATCATCATCATCATCCGAGCGTTAGATCCCGGTTGCGTTCGGAGCGTTCACTCCGACGCCCAGGGTCCGCTTTCTTATTTTCTCTACTCCACTTCGCGCGGTCTACCGCATCCCCGGTTTTGAGACCGTTGGTATGCATGTCATCCTTCACAACGTCAAGCCAACATTTCTTGGGCCTTCCCCTTCGACCGGGACCTGGCGGAGGCGGCGTGGCTTGACATTTGTTCCTCACATAATTAGCCGGTCTCCGTAAAACGTGGCCGTACCCGCGTAAGCGACACTCTTGCAGTTTGTCTGCTATGTCACGGACATGAAGACTGCTACAGATGCGGGAGTTGCTGACACGGTCTTTCCGCGTCACTCCACACATCCATCGCAGCATATTCATCTCCGTGACGCGCAGTTCTTGCTTGTGTCGCTCAACAGGCCACGCTTCACTGCCATACCGGCAGACGATGACCCACCGGGTCTAATTGTTAATCTAAACCACCCCCGGACCCAGTCTAACACTATTTTTTTTACACCTTGTGTTACATTATTGCAGTTTTAGTAGGGATACCTAATTTTTATATAGCCTTTATTAATCCGGGGCAATTAGCATTCTTATTTCTAATGGTGTACGAATTTTTGAAATCGACCCAGTACTTTTGGCGTTTATTCGCCCAACTCTATTGTGGGCGTTTTATATATACCGATAATCGCCCCAATTCTAATATAAACTCAATGAAGTATTGAAATGATATAAACTTTTTAAAATATTATACTTATCTTTCACGCGAAATTTGATAAATTGTGATTTTTTGTGAGTAATTGATGATTTTGTTTTCAGCGATATCTATATAATATAATGATAGAATATACTGTACATCTGCAGTTGTATACCATCCTACTTCCTACTAATATTATGAAAGTTTGTAAGAATGTATGTTTGTTACTCATACACGGAGAAACTGCTGAATGGATTTTAATGAAAATTTACAATAATATAGCTTAAACATCTGAATAACACATAGGCTATAATTTATAAAGATATAGTGTGAATTATCCAAAATATGTCGATTTTCCATCAGCACTCGGGCGAGACCGCGGGGTGCAGTTAGTCTGTACATAAACTACAGTCTTGTAAAATTAAATAAAGACAGAACCACGGAACCATAAAAAGTAAGGCAGTCCTTAACATGACCTCCAAAGTAAGTCGGTTGTAAAAAATATTTCCTCGAATTACCGCGATACTAAATCGCAGAGGCACTAAGTAGCGTTTCTCACTCGAATGAACGTATGAAAAGTTAAGCGTTTTCGCTTACAAAGTCCCCGTGCCTGAACTTAACTTGCGTGTGAAAAAATGATGGAGGAAAACGGGATATATTCTGGGTAGGGGACTTTTATTTCATCATACTACTAACAAATCATCATCAATCATGTTGATACGATTCCAAAACAAAGTACTGAAAGGCATTGTAAACGCACCATTATTAGATCGAGCGACCTCCATCGGGACCTGAAAGTGGAGTTTGTTACTAACATTATCAGAAAGTAGGCGGAAGCCCACGAGCATCGGCTTCATCATCACGTAAATGTCGAGGCGATCCAGCTCCTCGACAACACAGATATAATGAGAAGGCTCAAAAGGACAAAACCGTTTCAACTAGTGCTATAAATAAAACTAAAGTGTACACTACACTTTAGTTTTACCTACTGTGCTATAACTTATTAAAGAACACATGCACAAAGTGTCCTCCCCTTAATAGAGACAATAAGAAAAGTGCTAATGGACACTTTCTTAGTAAATACTTTTAGTCAATTTAGGTTATATTTAAATTACTTGTTAGTTTTTTTTTATTAGATTGTAATATTAGTGCGAAGACCAAACTAAACACCCTTGCGCATAGTTCAACTTTCTACAACAATTCTTTTACCGTCAAGGCTATAAATAAAGCTTTGGAACGCGCTGCCAGTTGCTATCAGACAAGCAAAATCGCTACCAGTACCTGTCTTTGGAATATGATGATATTTAAATGACAACATATATATTTATCTATACACATTAATATATTTTTGTATATATATTATGTCTGTATATACTGCATTTATACATGTATTACAAGAATGTAAGAAATTGTACTGTATTATGTATACCACCATCGTCGTTATAATCTCAATTCGTTTCTGGGGTTGTCTGGAAGAGATAGTTTTTTAGCGATAAGACCGCCCTTTGTGCATAATGAGACATAGTGTTAGTCTGTGAGTTCTTTTATGTATTGGTGTACAATTAACAGTTATTGATTGATTAAAAGAATACTGATTCCTTCGGCCGGGCGGCCTGTCGTAAGAGGCGACAAAACAACCCACAGCCAAGTGGTAAGGGTATTTGCCCGTCTAGCTGACTACCAGCCCTGGTCTAGATCATGCCGCCATAACAACCTTGAGTTGTGTTCCGGCATTAGGAGAATGGAACCTGGCCAGGTTCCAGTCTCCTTTTAGAGAGCAGCAGCGCATTTGTAGCGCCTTTGGTGTTAAACATGTCCATAAGCCATGGTAACCGCTTTCCATCAGGTGGGCCGCCTGTTTGTCTGGCGTAATAATGTTTTTGAAATATGGCTTATTTTCTATTAAAAACTTTTGTTGTACAATTCCGTACTTTTACTACTACTTTTCTGAAGTTTTCACACACACTTTTTTGTATTATTTCTGATTGATCCTTGATTGATCAGGCAATATTGACCGTGTAAAGTGCCTCCAAGGAGAAATAAAGGCTCGCTATAAAAAGCGTTCTCTGAAAAGATAATCTGAGTCGTCTTCGCCCCGACGCCTTCGCAACTTTTTTAATTTCCACCACTACATCTTTTTGCGTGAGCCGGAATTTTGAATTATTTATTTTTCCTTTCCAAAGTATTATTGTTGTTCAACCAACGATTTGGCATTTTGAATGTTGTTCTTAATAGCTCATGAATATATTTTTAAACTTTATTTTCGGGTTCGAATTCTTTGGTTGGTCTTTGTTGGTTGTTACTGTTTGATTTTATTTTGTATTAGGGTGGTGTCGCAACCGTCAAGAGCAGCGCACGTGTGCCGCTTGCTTACCCATTGTGGATACCATACGCAACATAATTTTCAGTGTAGTGAGAAAAAACTAAAATAATGGACTAACAAGTGCAGTGTAGAGTAGCGGGCACAAGTGGCCCCGGCGTCAGCCCTGTCGCCCCGCCTCAGGAATCAACGCACATGTGCATGGCATGCGCAAAAAGTGACCGTGCATCGGCCGACCCTTTTTTTCCCTCTCTGTTTTGTGATACTAACGGGAAATCACATAGGGTTGTACACCTAACCCTAGTTCAGTTAATATAAATATTCATAAAATAAAATAAAATAGAATAAAATCAACCCATCCAAAGTGGAGGACGCCCAGCGAACACCGCGGGCCACGCAGGTCTTGTGCTGGACCTTGCCACACCGCCCGTTGGACTGAGCCACGCAATACTCACAAGACACTGGATGAAGGCTCGCGTCAACAAGTGAACATAAAGTGCTATATAATAGGTTAACTATAATTATGTAGATAATGGACTGTAATATTAGTTAATACATGCGACACAATGAATACGGTAAAATGATAAATATAATGATAAAATGATTAATTAAGTAATTAGCAGCAAATTTGATACAATGTTATATAAAGATTTAGTAGAAGTTATTATAATACTGTTAAGTAGTTTAGGTTAAGTAGGTAGGTTAAGTAGGTAGGTTAGATCAAGTAGGCAGGTTAGGTAAGCAGGTAGGTAAGTAGGTAGGTTAGATTAAGTAGGCAGGTTAGGTAAGCAGGTAGGTAAGTAGATAGGTTAGATTAAGTAGGCAGGTTAGGTAATCAGGTAGGTAAGTAGGTAGGTTAAGTAGGTAGGTTAGATTAAGTAGGCAGGTTAGGTAAGCAGGTAGGTAAGTAGGTAGGTTAAGTAGGTACGTTAGATTAAGTAGGCAGGTTAGGTAAGCAGGTAGGTAAGTAGGTAGGTTAAATAGGTAGGTTAGATTAAGTAGGCAGTTTAGGTAAACAGGTATGTTAGTAGGGTCCGACACTGATGAAGGTGAGCGAGTCTTAAGAAGTAGTACCCGACGCCGACGTGACGCCAGATCCTCGAAGGCGGACATGACGGGTTCTGGCTCGGAGGAGGAGGCTATGCCACCGAAGGTGGCAATCGCCCGCAGAGGTCGTAGCGGGCGTGGCACCTCAACGACTAGACCGCCTTCCGAACCTGATGTCGGCGAAAAGGAGAAATCGGAGTTCTCCCAGGAAGACACACGAAGGTCGTTCCGTAAGGGGGATCCCCCTGCCCTAGAAACAGGGGAGGCAATTTACGGCGCGGCAATATCGCACCGGGATGTGCCTGGCCAAGATGTGCACGACAATCTCGACTCTAAGCAATTAAAGGAGCTTGCTGGTAGGGAGGTTGCTGACATCCTTGAAGTTGCCAAGAAGTCGGGGAATCTCAAAAGAGAATTTGTGAAGCGACTTAAGCATTCGGCCACTTCCCTTACCGATGTCATTGAAGTCCTTTCTAGACGGACGGAGGCCTCAGAAACCAGACGCCTCCGCATCGAGAATGTCCGACTCAAAGCAGAAGGGGACTCTCTGCGGAATGAGCTGAAGGCCTACCGCAGGGAGTTCGAAGAAATGAGAAGGGAAATGGCCGGAGCGAGTAGGGACAGATGCAATAGCCTAGCCCTTGCCCCAACCCAGTCCGGTGACAACGAGTCACCAAACAAGGAAGCCACCGACTTCGAGGAGCTAAAGCGCTCCATAGTAACGTCGATGGGCGCATTGATCGACGCCCGCATTGCTGGCATAGAAGATCGTCTATTTTCAGCGCCCAGGATCCGCCCCCCTCTAGTGGCAGAGCCAAATCTTTCTCCGCCACTGCCGCACACCGCCCCTACGGCACCCGACCAAGGAGGCAATGACGACTGGGTGATGGTGGCCCGCAAGGGAAAAAAAGCGAAGAAGGCTGCTACCTCGACTACTGCTACCACCGGCTCACGAACCCGCGAGAAGGCTCTGACCCCTGCCGGAAAGAAAAAGGTGTTCCTTGAGACTCCCCGCACTGCAGCCGTGACGCTAACGCTGCAGCCGTCAGCGGAAGCCAACGGGATCACCTTCCAGAAGGTGTTCGAGAAAGCAGAGGCTAGCATTAACCTAAGAGAGCTCGGAATCGAGGCTGGTCTGAAATGCCGACGAACGGCTACAGGAGCCAGGATGCTTGAGCTGGCCGGCCCTCAAGGGGCTAAAAAAGCCGATAAGCTGGCCGAGCGCCTCCGGGTGGTCTTAGATGGGGTAGCTCACATCACGCGACCGGTTAAATGCGCGGACGTGCGCCTAACGGAGCTCAGTGACTGGGTCACCAAAGAAAGAGTGGAGGACGCTGTAGCCAGCCTCGGCGGTTGCCCCCGGGAGCAAATCCGGGTCACCGAAATCCGCCCGGGTCCCGGGAGGATGGGAACGGTGCTTGTCAGCTGCCCGGTCACGGTGGTCAATAAGCTACAGGCGGCCGGCAGAGTACCGATTGGATGGGGCTCTGCAAAAGTTACAGCCCTTGAGCAGCGTCCCATGCGCTGCTACAGATGCCTAGGAATTGGCCACACGCGATCGAGATGCCCATCCCCCATAAGCCGCGATGGACTATGCTTCCGGTGCGGCAAGGAAGGGCACAGGTCGAAAGACTGTGATGCCCCTCCTCACTGCGCAGTTTGCGCAGCGGTGGGGCTAAAGGCGGATCACGCAATGTCGGGGAGGAGATGCCGCCCCCCAACTGTTAAAGGCAAGGACCTACCGTCGACGTGCGCAGCCAGCGGGGAGAATACTAGCCGTCTCACGGCAATGGAGGAAACAGCTGCTGTGCCCGATTAATGGATAGCAGACATTGTAACTTCCTCCAAGTAAATCTAAACCACTGCGCAGGGGCTCAGGATCTTCTCCTGCAGTCCATGGCGGAGTGGGGAATTGGCCTGGCGGTGGCAGGAGAACCCTACTACGTCCCTCCCCAAGACAACTGGGCGGGAGACCTGGACAATTCAGTGGCGGCGTTGATCAGGGCAGGTACAAGCCCCGTCCTGACGCCCGTCGAGAGGGGACGTGGATACGTGGTGGTGAGATGGGGTGAGTATGCAATTATCGGAGTGTACTTTTCCCCCAACCGTCCCCTAGCAGAGTTTGAGACGTTCCTAGATTCTGTCAGGGCCGCCGCGTGCAGACAATCGCCGAGGCAGACGCTCATTCTCGGCGACTTTAATGCGAAATCCCATACCTGGGGTGGCACTACCACAAACGCGAGAGGGAGAGCAGTAGAAGCATGGATGCTCCACTGCGGCCTGTCCCTCCTAAATAGAGGGACAGCTCACACCTGTGTGCGGGCACAAGGAGGATCCGTGATAGACCTCTCATTTGCCACGCCTGCGCTAGCACGCAAGGTGGGCGGCTGGAGAGTGGAAGAGGACGTGGAGACCCTATCTGACCATCTCTATATCAGGTTTGAGGTCTCCTCTCCCCCAACCGCAGTGGAGCTCCCACGCAGCCAAGATCAGCTTCCTCGCTGGGCCCTGCGTCGGCTTAACAATGAGCTGGCAGAAGAAGCGGCCATGGTTCAGCGCTGGGCCATGCCATGGACGGGCAACGTCGAGACCTTGGTCGGCCGTATACACACAGCTCTACGCAGAGTGTGCGACGCGGCCATGCTGTAACGTAATATTACATACACTTTAAAAATAATTAATAAAATAATAAACACGAGCATCGCCGCGTGATTCGGTATCATTCATGGTCTGAGAAACCGGTCGGGCGGCTCGCGGCCGAGGCATATCGTTGCTCGCAGCATTCATTCGTGATGAAATTTCAAACCACCAACACGTCCATAAATCTTAACATTATTAAGATTATTTTGATTTAATTTAAGGACATTATATTAGTGTTTATAACCCACGTTTTGGGTAAGTGTTGAAGCCAATAATATAAGCCTGTTAATTGTAGTTTTTTCACCCACGAATGCTTCTTAGTCGCATCATCTCATTAATTCGTGCATGTGGGTATGCCCACTTTTATATCTTTTTGCATTTGTTTTAAATAAAATTGTAAACTAATAATAATTTCTTTAAAATCATTTTCACTTTGTTAAACTCGCTTTTATTTCTTTCTCATTTCATTCATTTTATTTAGTTTAAATTTTCTTTTACTCCGTCTGCCTTCCGCTTGGCCACCTCACCAGCTATGGTCTTTCGCCCTGTTTTGTTGTCTTGCCGAGGTGGCCGACGTTTGGAAGAGCTTTGGGCGTAACATTAACACGCTGGACGTATATTCCAGGTTCTTTTTCTTCTCTTTGGAGACCCAGGCGACTCGTTAACCAGTGCGCCTGTGAGGTCGTCCCCGGCTGTTCCGGCATACCAAACCAGTACCGTCGGCACCAACCCTTGGACCTGCGGACACTTCAGGGCAGTACCGCCACAAAAAGCAAAACGTCTGCCAAGGCAATTCTAGCTCACCCCACTCTCGTATTATTTATTTTAAATACATGTTTGCAGCAGTAAAATAGTCGTTTTACTATTTTACCCGCTACAATGCCTAGGGCTCGACGCCGCCAGCAGCGCCGTGAAGTGTACTGGTGGACGACGGAGATCGCGGTTCTACGCGAGGCGTCACTACAGGCCCGCAGAGCTTTCCAGCGCTGCCGGCGCCGACGAAGTTCGGATGAAACCGAGGAAGAACAGTTGCGGGAGACGTACAGCGCTGCCAAGAAGGCCCTCAGAACGGCAATCTGCCAATCGAAAACTCGGGCCCGGGAAGAGCTCATGGCTGGATTAGACAGAGACCCGTGGGGGCGCCCATACCATATGGCACGCAAAAAAAAAACTCCGCGGTGCATGCGCCCCGGTCACGGAGTCCTTGTCACCAGATGTGTTGAACAATGTAGTTGATAGACTTTTCCCGAACCTGGGGGCACACGCCCCTCCAGCAATGTGTTCTCCTCAGCAGCCGGAACTGGAGACCGATCCCCCCCTGGTCTCCGATGATGAACTGGATGCTGCGTTGGAGCGCCTCCGGTGTCGCAAGACGACACCAGGACCTGATGGGGTCCCCGGTCGCGCCCTCTTCCTAGCCGCGAAACATCTTCGGGGCCAGCTGCGGGAGCTGTTCGACACGTGTATTAGCACAGGGCAGTTCCCGAAGCCCTGGAAAGAGGGGCGGCTATATTTGATTCCTAAGGCGGGTCGCTCTCCCGACGATCCCTCGGCGTATAGACCCATCGTACTACTGAACGAGACGGCCAAAGTTTTTGAGAAGCTCCTCGCGACCCGCCTCGTCCGGCACCTCGACACGATGGAACCAGGCCTCTCTGAAGCGCAGTACGGCTTTCGGGCAGGGCGCTCCACGTTGGACGCTCTGAGTGCCCTAAGAGACTGGACCAGAGAGAGAGAGTCTGGAGGGATTCAGAAGTCTGTGCTGGCAGTTTCGCTCGACATCGCGAACGCCTTCAACAGTCTCCCATTTGAAACTATACAGGAGGCACTGTGCTTCATGCGAGTGCCCCCGTACTTGAGAAGGCTGTTGGAAGCATACCTCCAGGACAGGTTCATCTTTTGGGAGGGCAAAAACGGCCAAATAGCTGGACGACGTCGAGTGACGTGCGGAGTTCCACAGGGTTCGGTATTGGGGCCGATCCTGTGGAACATCAGCTACGACTGGCTCTTACGAGAGCCCATCCCGACAGGGACAAGAGTTCTCTGCTACGCGGATGACACTCTCGTCATGGCCAGAGGCAGTTCCTACGAGGAGGCTGCCCAACTGGCCACTGTTAGCACGTCGCTGGTAGTGGACCGAATTAGGCAGCTCGGTCTGAGGGTCTCCGCGGAGAAGACGGAGGCCCTCTTCTTCCATGGCCCTCGCAGGGGACCACCTCGGAACGCGCACATTGTCGTGCAAGGCGTATCGGTGACGGTGAAGGCCCATATGAAGTACCTGGGCCTCACACTCGACGGCCGTTGGAACTTCGGGGCCCATTTCACCCAGCTGACCCCGAAACTGGTAGGGGCCGCTGCCGCCCTAGCTAGACTGTTGCCCAACGTGGGGGGACCGGGCTCAACATGTCGGCGACTCTATGCCGGCATTCTCCGAAGCATGGCGCTGTACGGTGCTCCTATCTGGGCCGAGGCCCTGAACCGCACAAACAAAGCCCGGCTGCATCGTTGTCAAAGGGTTCTGGCGATTAGGGCCATACGGAGCTACCGTACGGTATCCTGGACGGCGGCTACACTCTTGGCGGGTGATCCTCCTTGGGAGCTCCAGGCAGATGTGCTTGCTGAGATGTACCAGTTCCGAAGAAGCGTCCGGGATAGGGGCGGGAGGCCTAGTCCCGAAGAAATAAAACGGACCAGAGAACGCGCAGATGAGACCCTAATCCGCCACTGGTCGGAGGAACTGGAATCCCCGGTGGCAGGCCGGGAAACAGTTGAAGCAGTTCGCCCCCATCTATCCCGCTGGGTCCGCAGAAAGCACGGAACCCTAAGTTTCAGAATGGTGCAGATACTTACCGGGCATGGCTGCTTTGGTAAGTACCTGTACCAGATTGCGAGGCGGGAGCCGACCCCGGACTGTCACGAATGCAGCGCGCCAGTCGACACGGCGCGCCATACGCTAGAGGAATGTGCCGCTTGGGGACCCCAACGGCATGACCTGATGTCAATCATCGGTAGGGATCTCTCGCTGTCCAGCGTGGTCGACCAGATGCTACACAGCGAGAGGAAATGGCTAGCGGTGACCTCCTTCTGCGAGGACGTTATGTCCCAGAAGGAGGCTGCCGAAAGAACAAGTGAGGAGGACGAGCAGGCGGACCCCCGTCGCAGACGGCGAACAGGGGCTCACAGGCGGCGCTTTGCTCATCTCCTCCCCATAACATAGTGGGACGGGGGGGTCAGGAGACCCTCCCGACGAGCCACACCCAGTGCCGTGGGGTGTCCAAGTCTCAGGGACACCCCTCCTTGTCGGCTTGCATCGAGGTGTCACGGCAGTCATACCCATGGTTACGGTCCCGTGGCACCTCATTATGATGCGGAGGGACGCTGGAAGGTTTAGTGGGTAGTCTGGCAGTCGGTGCATGCACCAACAGCCGGGAGTCCCACATACCCCTTAGTGACATCCCCCGGGGCCTAAGGATATGTACAAACGCATTCCACCAGTGTTGACAAAAAAAAAAAAAAAAAAAAAAAAAAAAAAAGGTGGTGTAGGACTCCGTGAGGAGAAAAATCTACGTAATTTTTTTTCATTACGTCGATTTATCTTTCAGTCACTATATTGCGTCACCAAGAAGTAAGGGTCTTACTAGTCATGGTGATATATTTATATATGCATATAATAGATATTACATTTATTTATTTTATATATAACTAACTAACTAACTGCCGCGACTCACCGAGCCAAAATGAGTTTTGGCCTCCGAAATGAGAATAGTGGAGTATTCTCATTTCGGAGGCCAATTTTCTCATTTCTCATTTTCATTTCCTTCCTGTTCAGCGCTGTCTCCTGCCAGTCTTCGGCATGAAGCGCTCGCAGATCAGCCTCCACTACGTCCCTCTAGCGATATCTGGGCCTACCAACTGGTCGCCGTCCCGTTAGTCTGCCCAGATAGGCTCTTTTCACCGCGCGATCCTCCCCCATTCTGTGTAAGTGGCCAAGCCACTGCAAGCGATGTGCCTTGCTCTCGCCTATTATATTGGGCTCATCCACCAGTTCTTCGATTTCGACATTTTTACTGATCCGCCAGTTGCCATCGCTTCCCCGTGTCGGACCCAGGATCTTTCTTAGAACCTTTCTTTCAGTCACTAACAGCTTGTTCTCCTCCTTCAGTGTTAGGGTCCAAGCCTCACATCCGTACATCAATATTGGACGTATAACAGTTTTATATATACGTATCTTGGTCTTTCGGCTGAGAAGCTTGGAAACTAACACCTTATGAAGCGCCGCGGTATATCGTAGGGTGTTGTGAATTTGAATGTCTATATCTTTCTCGCGGGTGTTAGTGTTAAAGTACAGCCCAGGTATTTAAATTTGGACACTTCTCTGTAGCTGGTATCTCCAACATGCAAGTCCTCTCTGTTCACACGGGTGTTCTTAGAGCGTCTCATGTGGAAATATATATTTTATATATGTATTACAATTTTAATTTTATACTAGACTCTAATTAATTTTAAGTAGTATAAGATAAGCCTTTCGATATATGTAATTATTTTTAAACTATATTTTCGCATTGGAATTTTTCTTAAGAAAATCCTTTGTTGGTTTTTGATGTTTAATTTTAAAGCCTTGTTTAGTTCGTTTCCATAGCGGAAGCAGGAAAGCACTTTTGTGTATGCATGAAGAGATTAATGAAATTATTTATCCGTGCAGGAACGGAGAAAGAATACAATTTCCTGTGGCCCAAAGCCAGGTGGCAAGATGTTTGTCCGTCTGAAAGGCTTGTTTATGCCAATATTAGTGGCCCGATTCCACCTGATGGAAAGCGGGTACCATCACCTATGGACATTTGTAACACCAAAGGTGCTACCAAAGTACTGCCGCTCTGTAAAGGGAAGACTTGAACCCGACCACTGACGCCGGAACACAACTCGAGGTTGTTATGACGGCATACTGTAGACCAGGGGTGGTTGTTATCCAGACGGGCAAATACAAATACGGCACAACCGCATCGCTCGCCATCGACGGGATGTTCACTCCTGAAGCTTCCACGCTCGGTTGAGCGTGGAAGCTTCAGGAGTGCGTAGTTACGCAACGGTTCTCTAGAACGTTTGTTCCGCGTACAACAATGATCTGGAGGGAACTTCCCGCTGCACTACGACATGGGGTCGTTTAAGAAGGGTATTATAATCTTCGAGGCCGGCAACGCGTTGGCAACGCCCTTAGGGGACGGCAGCCACCTTCCATCAAGTGGGCCATCCGTCGGTTTGCCTGCTTCATCTGGCTGTGGGTTGTTTAGTCGCCTTTTACGACATGCCGCCCCAACGCAGGAAATTGTGTTATTTCTAAGTTTCTGCACGGATAGAAGAAAGATAGTATTTTTCTTCCATGCCTGAATGGATTGACAAAATATGTAATGTATGTAGTATATGAACCAGGACAAGAGCTACTCAAGATATAAACACACCGAACCTTTTAAAGCAGAATCTCATCAATAATTCAGACAAAACGAGATATTTACTAAGTCTTACAAGTACCTACACTCCGTGATTAAATGCTTGTGTTTTATCTACTCTTATCTCGTCTTGGAGTCTTTAGAAGTTTGCACTTTACACATTCGGATCTTGTTTATGTGTTTTTGAAGGAGTTTTATGGGTTTATTTTATCGTTTTCCTCGATTTGGGATTTGTGAAATGCCGGCAACGTGTTTTAAGAAATATAATATAGAGGTGACATTCAAGTAATAGGTAGGGGTTTTTACTTTCTTTCTCTTAAGACAGGAATTATGTGAAGCGGTGTATACTATACATGGTTAGTAAAATATCGTCACGAGTTGCGAGACTCGAATTAAAATTCCGTTGGAATTTATTATACAGTTTATTAGAACTATACATGTTTTTCTCGTATAATTGTATTATTTTTTTTATTAACTGTTTGAGCCAATTTTTATTTTAATTATATAAATTATTTTATAGTGGAAACTTGATTGATATATGTATTAATTTTGTGTTTTATATTTAAGAATATATATTATTGTATGTTTCCCAAACAAAATAAATAATTAAATACAAACACGTATAAGGTACAAATATAACTGAACACAACAAATCCAAACGTAATGCAGAAGGTCGTAATTCAATAAAACGCGCAAAGTCCGTCACTATTAGATTCCCATTGTACACACGTCGCGCTTTGATCGTAGTTGTCGCTGAACAGCCCCCCCCCCCTCTCTATAAGGCCGTCGTTTTATACCTCACAAATACAATACGGGCAGTATTGTAGTCGACGTAATCCGCAACACCTGTCCCCGTCGTAAACAATAGAACAGTAGGCTGTTCTCTAGAAACGTATGCCAATAACTAAGCAAACAAAAGAAGATGATCATAGCAGAATTACAATTGGTTCAAATGCCGATAGGTAATTAAATGTGTTATTACAGATTAGGAGTGGAATTTGTTTTTGTCGGAACCTAAGTTGTAACAATATATGTCATTGAGGACCAGGTTTATAATCAGCAGATGAAAATTATTCATAAGAATAAAACAATATGGGAAAATTATTATGGGATTAAATTTCTTGACTTTCAAGCGGGAGATTCTCAATTCGTTGATAAATAGAAAGAAACACATAATTCAGGAAGGTTGAACTTTCAACAAATAATTACATTTAGTTTTCCGGTCTAAGTAAGAGAGGAAACAGAGGGTCGTAGTAAGGTTCGATATGAAATCAATTTAATTACGCACCTTTCCGCATCATTACGAGATTAAACGATGATCGAAGCAATAAAAGGGCCCAATCCGGTCCAAGTATTGGTGAGCAGGGCTGCCACATAGCGCTTTTGAGGCTAGATCTAGTGCTTTCGCTTACATTATGTAGAAACTCGGAATCAGCAGTAGTCAAACGTGTGTATTATTAATAACTAGCTGCCCCGTGCCCACTTCGCTGGGCATCAGAAAAAAATACTTATCACACACTTACTTAATCACAAACAAATATACCCCATGTCACTCAGGAATAATGTAGCTTTCCGCTGGTGAAAGAATTTTCAAAATCGGTTGAGTAGATCCAGAGATTAACCCCTAACAACGACACAAATTCACAAACGTTATAGTACGGCCGGCGTAACTTGGCAAACGTGAACATAGGCTCTGCGAACTTTAGAGCATGTACACTCGTGTGATGAGTGGGCATACGACTCGTCAGTGAATACAATTGGTCGCCCTTCATCCCTGTATTTTTTCATTGCTTTGCACTAGTTGTTCACTGTATTTTCTTCACGAGTTTACATGCGCTAAAGTTCGCAGAGCCTATGTTCACATTCGCCAATTTACGCCGGCCGTATTATACCTACCTCTTTATTTTTTGTTGAATTTAATTACCTACTAAGCGAATTCAAAATATTTCCCCTCCAGTACCCCGTGACCAGTGACACCTACATCGCATAGGCCTATCTAGCTGATTAGGGTGCGCGGCGACCACGCAACTTTTTTCTAGTACTTACATTTCTAAACTCATGATATCTTTCGAATGGAATGTCCGAATTGAATAATTCAAAAAGTTATATAAAGATATTGAAGCAGTTTTGAATATGAAGTAATTTATTTTGATAAGGATGAATACCAAGATACAAATAAAGAGCCTTTTCTAGCGGCGGCATTTAAATTAGATTTTTAAAATAAAAGAACACTTATTGTGGCATAACTATAATAGTTATACATATGCTGTCCCGAGACTTTTTGTAAATAATGATGTGTTCTACAAAGTCCTAGTACATTATTTTATTTTATCATCAATAGTTTTCGCAGCGCACTCGATTTTAGGTAATTTTTTACACTTTGGGTTACACTATTGGAGTTTTAGTAAGGATCCCTAATTGTTTTGTAAATATAATATAACGTATGTCACCCGGGGATAGTGTAGCTTACCAACAGTGAAAGAATTTTTCAAATCGGTTCAGTAGTTTCGGAGCCTGTTCAATACAAACAAACAATCAAATCTTTCCTCTTATAATATTAGTACAAACAAAGCTCGATGTTGTTTAAAGTTGGCAGCCCTGATGCCCAGGCGTTGCCGGTCCAAATTGAATTTTCCCTAACTAATGGCTATTCCAGGCTATTGCTTTAGTTGTTGAAATTAGGGTATCGTTCAAGCGAATAGTTCTGCGGGTTCCGGATAGCACTGCTGATAGTAAATTTCATTGACCCATTATGTTTAATGTTCGTTTTCGATAAAGGTGAAATCTATTGTTGCATAGTTGTTCTTGTCATGTTTCTTTTTTAAGATTAATAATTATTTTTTTACGTACCCTCTTATTGAAGTGATAACTTGGGTAAACCTTCGTTACGTAACGCGTTACGGCGCCAGTCTGTCTAGCTTTCCTTTCTCTCACGCATACGGCAGCGGTAGGCAGGCTCCTCCTCTCTCACTCTAACCCACAGCATTAGCCGTGTTTCGGTAATTAGATTAAATAATTTATTGTTCTATTGTATTGTATTATTGTATTGTGATCACTGCCAGGTGTCTTGGATTTAAAAAACAAACTGATTCTAAGACATTTGGTCCACGCGGCCGGGCAGACATATTGCATCTGTGCAGTATAAAGCAAATTTCTGACTTGTATATTTTGGTGTGCAATAAAGTGTTATCTATCTATCTATCTACGACCTTCTGCATGTTTGGACTTGTTGTGTTCGGTTATATTTGTACCTGTGTTATAACGTGTTTGTATAGTTCTAATAAACTCCAAGTAATTCTAACGGCATTTTAAGTCAAGTCCTGCAACTGTAACAGTATTATTACTGAATCAATTAATATATCTATTACTGAACCAATTAATAATTTATATATAATATCACGCTAGAGGTCACAGCGGCATTTATAAATAATATTATTCGCCATGGAGTTTGAATCTCTTTGCAACGCCAGGATATTGAAATAGAATTGCGCCTCAGGCTGAATACATTCAAAACAATGACTAACTTCAAAATCATAACTCACGTTTTTCCGTTAGTTCATTTACCAGTGAAATTCATTTTCATGTAAATACCTGCAACACTTTAATCCCTCGTTTCAGCGCTTAAAATGTAAGTTTTAAATCCCACTTTAATTAAATTCTGGCAACACTAAAGCTAAATTTAGTGCATCATAAATGGGAGTTGAAAATCCTTTTTAGCGAACATCTTCCAGTTAAGTTGATTAAAAATTATTTCTAGATTTTTTTAATTTCATGAGTTCACCAGATATGCAAGCAATGCAATACAGGTTAAGGTTGTTATACCGGTATACTCTAGATCAGAGGTAGGTAGCTAGGTAGTCTGCCAGACGGACAAATACCGTACCACCTAGATGTATATTTATAGTGCTACGAACCGCGAATTAAAATGCCGTTGGAATTATTATAGAGTTTATTAGAACCGAACACAACAAATCCAAACGTAATGCAGAAGGTCGTAATTCAATAAAACGCGCAAAGTCCGTCACTAATAGATTACCAATTGTAGTACACACGTCGCGCTTCGATCGTGATTCTCGTTCGACTGCCTCCTCCCTCCATCGGGCCCTGGTTTTATACCTCACAAATACAAAAGTGCCTGTATCGCAGTCGACCTAATCCGTAACAATATATTTACATACCACGAATTATATAAAAGGGCAGTACGTTTTTAACATATAGTAGCGATGAGCAGCAGTACACATTTAAGCCTCATTTATCCCGTACAAAATACATTTGCACTGCTGATACGGCTCAAAATTTGAAAATGTACTACTTAAAAATTTATGTCGCGCTACTACTCAAAAGTAAGAAGATGGACGAAATGAGACTTAGATAGATAGTAAATATTTTATTGTTCACCACATACACATAAAATAAATCATTTACAATAATTTCGTGTCAAGGCAGGTACAAAGGGCGGCCTTATCGCTTTAGATTAGAGCGATCTCTTCCAGACAACCCGAGCTATAAATTGAGTGAAAGGAATTGAGTGTATGACGATGGTGTGCAAATCAAATACATGTAATTAATAGGATACATAGATATTACACAATACATATAATTACGAAAAAGAAAATAGACAATAACACATATTAATATTATATATATCCAAATATGTACATTATTAATATGTGTATAGCAACAAATTTAGTTATACAATATTAATTACAGTGAGAAATAATATTCTTTTACCAAGTCTTTGAAAGTCGGGAATGATTTTGTCTGTCGTATGTTTTCGGGTAATGAGTTCATGGTAATGCTACAATAGTACAATAACGCCTCTACGGATATTCGACAAAGAGGAGGGGGGGGTGCAATATGACAATGTCATAGTACGACTACCGAGTCTTAACGAACATTTCCGAACTAGTTTTGAACGGGACAAATGAGGGAATGACGCTCACCGCCTCGCCGGCCTCATCGCTTCAAATGTAGTGCCGCGGTACAAACCATACAAATCTCCTCGCCTCATTTGAAGTGGTACATTGTACTGGTTGAGTACAAATTATCATGTTACTTTTACAAACTCATGTACTGCCCAACACTGAATAGGTGTACATAGAATAGGAAGTAAATTTACATTTTAGTAATATATATATCCTTCAAACCAGTTCTCCAGCGGAACTTTATTTGAATAAAAACTTTTGAATTTGAAAACGTGTAAAATCTTTTTTACAACCGATAAGGCAAATCTTCTATCTATCTATATATATATATAATGAAAATGGTGTTCGTTTGAGGCTCAATCACGCTTAAACCACTGATCGTATCGACATGAAACTACCACCATTCGATGCGAAATTTTTCCTAGATGGTTTATGGCTATCTATCTATCTATCTTCTATCTATATATATATAATGAAAATGGTGTTCGTTTGAGGCTCAATCACGCTTAAACCACTGATCGTATCGACATGAAACTACCACCATTCGATGCGAAATTTTTCCTAGATGGTTTATGGCTATCTATCTATCTATATATATATAAGCAAAGTTTATTTTCTTTGTCCGAGGTAAACTCGAAAACTACTGGACCGATCAGCATGAAACCACAACCATTCGACGTGGAATTAATCGTAGATGGTTATAGGCTAATTTATTTGAATAAGGCGGTACGAAGTTCGCCGAGTCAGCTAGTTATAGTATAAATGAATATGTAAATTACAAGATTATAATACAAATTTTATAAATTAAGTACCTTATGTATGTGTATAGACAAGATGTTTTGAACTAAGTTTCTTTTTACTTTAATTTACAATTTTATACTTTATTGGCTGACATTTTATTAGGTATATAATTAATTAAATAATTAGATATTATACCATAGCAGGATACTTGTATATATTAATGCCGAGAGGCGGAATTTGCACAACTGTACTGTGTTAAATTAATCACCTGTTTGGAGTTTCGCATAAAATAACTTGAAGTGAATTTAATTTAGAATGAATTCGACAAGAATCGATTTGACAAGAGTTCCGCTTGTGCCAAAATAGCAACAGAACTCTAAAGAACATTATAGCAACAATTGACCTAAAGATCTGTACACATAACACGACATTGGTCCATAGTCGGCAGGCGCGTGACAGCATAACAACACCGTCATTAATAACAGGGCAAACAATACAACACGCTCCGTGACCAGTTTCACGCCTTACCCACTAAATGTCTATAAAAACTGTAGTCGATGCATTTATTATATACTAGCTGTGTCCGCGACTTCGTCAAAGTGGATTTTTTTTGGCGGTACCCTAAAAATAAGGTAGCCAAAGTTACCGTTAAGACTAATCGTTTGAGCGAAGCACGGACCAGACATTTTTATTCAATTGAAACTGATTTACAATACTAAAGGCCTAAGCTGTTGGCGAGCGGTGGAGTTGTAGAAAGAAGACCAAGGCACCAGTCTGAATAGTCCCGCGGAACACTCCTCGTTATACAGTCGGTAGAGTACGCAGAGAGACGCGAAGTCTCTGCGAAGGCCAAATGTTCAGTTTGTTCCAAAATAGCTACCACTAGACCATCTAATATCTTACATCCCTATCATATATGACAACCAACCATACAAAAAAGATAATTTATCTTCCTGAAAAATGATACAAACACGACACACGTTTCATAACAAAATAGACCTTTTAAAGCCCATTTTTGTAATGAAAACAAAAGCTTGTATGAACACACCGAAATTCGGGTGACAGAATACATCGTTCGAACATAATCCCTTTGAATAAACCTTGAGTTGTGTAACATATTGTTACGAGTTTGTGGGACTCGAATTAAAATGCCGTTACAATTATTATAGTTTATTAGAACTATATAAACACGTATAACACAGGTACAAATATAACTGGACACAAGAAATCCAAACGTAATGCAGAAGATCGTACCTAATTCAGATACACGCGCAAAGTCCGTCACTAAATAGATTACCGAATGTACACAAGTCTTGCTTCGGTCGTGGGTATCGCTCGACTCCCCCATTTCTCAATTGAAGCATTGCTTTATACTACACTGATGCAATATATCTGACCGGCCGGGTGAACCGAATTTCTTAGAATCACTTTGTTTTGAAATCCGAGACATCTGGCAGTGATCACAATACAACAATAGACCGTAAAAGATTACAATACACAATGGGCTGTTTTTTTTAATCACACAGTAAACAAAAGAAGTCCAAATGCCGAAAGGTAATAAAATGTATTTGTGCATTGTTGAATTTATCTTTGTCGGTCGTAACAGTATAAACCTTGAGCTGTGTAACAGTTTAATTATTTAGTTTTAATAAATATAAAAATATTATTTATATTTATTATTTAATAAATTTAATAAACTAAACTATATTATAAATAAAACTTTACTTATAAAATAACATAAGTCTATAAGTGAAAAGTTGTGTAACATATTGTGGCGAGTGACGGTGGAACAATCTCGTTGGTTTAAGAACTTTTAGAAAAAGGTAGAAGGTTCGAGAAAGAAAAGACAGAGATAGATATATGTTTAGAAAGGTATGGATAGTAAATATAGGAATAACCAAAAGAAGTCGAAATAATGGGTTCCAGAAGTTTCTTCCGGGTATATAAGCAGCGTAAGGCGCGCCTAGTGGGAAGTTAGTTCAGTTGAAGAGAGTGGAGCGACAAGTGCGATACGAAAGAGTTGGACAAGAAGTTTAACATAAGACAGTGACGACTTAGTGGTGAATTTAGTGGGCCGTTCAGTGAATAACGAGTTTAGAGTAGTTTGAAAGAAGGACCAGAAGCAAGCTAAGCGCGGTAAATTCGGAGATGAGCACCGCAGTCGCTGAGGTGGTCTACGCAATATCGACGACGGTATTATGAGTGAGACACCTAATCGTCGGGTCTGTGCATAGTTAGTCGTGCGGGCAACCCTGCAGAGAGGTATGTAAGTCAATAAAAGAGTTAAATTAACAACTGGTGCTTTCTTCCAATCCTCGCGTACTCCGCGCGCACGTAGCATATGTTTTAATGAATTGAAATCTTAACTCAACAAACATAGTTCGAATCCGATTTAGGACTTATGCAAGAATAAATATTTCATTTCATTTCGAACATTCTTTAAAGTACTAACTTTTAAAGCTTTTATTTACATATCAGTTGTTAAAGAAAAAGAACAAAAAAAATAAAAGAAGCATAAAAAGAACAGAACAGAAATATAAAATACAAAAAGACTTAAACCCCCTAACAGGTTCCACGGCCAGGTGGTGGAGTATTTGACCGTCTGGATGGCTACCACCCCTGTTCTAGAGTATGCATACATACCTTGAGTTGAGTTCCGACATCGAACTTGAAATTGCGCGGATGGAGGAGTATGTATTTCGCACACTTATAGTTTATATAGAGAAAGAGTGCAGAAAGCGAATATTTGTTTTAAATTATACATAAAAAATATTATAAATCAATAAAACAAACAGTACACACACTACCATGTGTTTGACACACACACGCATATATAGTCTTTTGTTTATTGTTAAAGTCAAATTAACAGTGTGGCCTTGGCGAAATCTGTGATTGTAGAAGTATAGTCTTTGACAAGATTTGACAGAACCTTAATAATGTTCAAACTTATAATTTATATTTATTCGTCGAATTTCCACCACTGGGCGACAACTAGTGTATTATTATTAATTTCCTGGCAGCGTCGCAAGCCTTTGGTGTGGGATGGGACCTGCGTAGACACGATGGCCGCATCGCATTTACCGAACATGTGTAGATCAGCCGTTTCGGCGTCGGTATTTTCTGGGTGTCTATTTTTATATATATGTATGTCATAATTATTAGTTAATTAATCACGATTTCGTATTCAGTATTCAGCCGATTAGAATACTATAATTAAAGAAAGTGGCTGAACACGTTGAATACCGAATGGCAGCCGAATATTTCTAGCATCACTTTTGCGGGTGGACTCTTATCCAAAGTGGGTGTCTTTTTCATGAATAAATATTTATTCAGCTATTTTCATTTATATTTCTAGTTATTTGCAGTAAATAACTTCTAATACCGAGCTTAGTTCCGTACTCAGTGTACAAGCGCATTAGGTACGGAAGTTTATATATTACACGTCAAGATTAAGCTGTCACGTTACGTAGCCCGTGTCGTGAGATACAAACACGCCTTTGAAACTGCGACGTATTACATCGTTCACATTAGCGAAAGATTTACTGGCTAAACATCAGAACATTAAGCTTTAATCTCTTTAATAGGTCATAAATCGAGTTTTAAGGCTTCGTGGTGAAATAATAGAATCCTTCCACTTAATGGCCGGTTGGTTAATAAAACAGACAAATGTACGTTATCTGGTACAGTTTACTAAAGGCGTTATTATAATATAATAACAGACTATAAACATTTCACTGCTGGGCTTGGGCCCCCCACTATAAGTGAATGGACAGTATAGATTCCCGCCGCGCTTGGGGGTGGCTCCAAGGCGGCTTGGCAGGTTAGGAGGTTAATTAAAGTAGATGAAGCGAAAGTTGTTTGTCAGGATCGTTGCAAGTTGAGATCTATAGTCTCTGCCTACGCCCATAGGAAATAGGCGTGATAATATTGTTACGTGCGTGCGGGGGTCCAAACTTAGGATGGAAGAAAACACCAGTTTTTAATTTAACTCTTTTATTGACTTACACAGCCGCACGTAATACTTCTCGGCAGGGTTGCCCCTATACGCACGACTATCGATGCACAGTCCCGACGATAAGGTGTCTCGCTCACAATACCGTGACCGATATTGTGTAGACCACCTCCTGCTACTGCGGTGCTCACCTCCGATGTAGCTAGCTTCTGGTTCGTCTCTCGAACTACGCTACACACCTCCTTCACTTACTGTCCACTAAACTTTTCACTAAATTCGCCACTAAACTCGTCTTCTATTAAACTCTTCTTCCAACTCTTTCATATCGTACTTGTCGCTTCACTGTCTTGAACTGAACTCAACTCTAAACTGCCCGGTAGGAGCGCCTTATGCTGATTATATTACCCGGAAGAATTTTCTGGAACCCATTATTATTATATTTATTGACGTTATTCTTTTATTTGCTATCTATCCCTTTCTAAACATCTATCTATCTCCGTCTTTCCCTTCCCGAACCTTCTATTCGGGAACTTTCGGTTATCATTTTATCCCTTTCTAACATCTATCTATCCCTTTCTTATCCTTCCCGAACTCTCTATTCCAGAACATTCGTTCATCGTCTATCCCTTTCTGAAATATATCCATCCTTGTCTTTTCCTTCCAGAATCTTATACCTTTTTCCAAAAGTCTTCCAACCGGTTTACGCTGCCGGAAAGTTCTACCCTCGGTCGCCACAATATGTATGTGTGTATATATCTTTATGACGCAGCGTTTAGAGATAGAGAACAGTATGTACGGAATACTGGTATAGCTGCTCATTTTACCACTTGGAATTAATTAATTTTGACTTGTTTATTTTCTTATACCAGTCGAGAGCTGCTTTTGACGTCTCAGTGGTTTCAAGGGAAAAAATAAAACTGGAATGTGTAGGGAACGTTTAATTGGATTTGAGTAATAAAAGGGAATGAAATGGAAGTAATAGAGAGGGGTCCCTTAACTGACTTAAGGGATGAAATCTCATAATGCTGAAAAATGGGGCTTTTAGAACTTTGCTTTCAAATTCAAGAGGTTTTATCCAGTTTGGATCTCATCAGTTCTAATGGAGAATTATTACTGAAGGTTAAGCATAGCCCACAATAAAAATGAACCATAAATAAATTAAATAAATAATTTAAAAAGTATATTAGTGGCAGTTGCTTCTTCCAAATAAAACTCGATGTGGATTGTATGACTAATTATTGGCGATGAGTTACAGAAAGAATGATGAATGACAGAGAGTAAAGTAGTGCGTATCGGTGCTAAAATTATATGAGCAAAACGAACATGTGAGAAATTCTGCCCTCGAAGAAATTTTTTTTTTTTTGGAGCTGACTCAGCTGAATAGCCGCAGATGGCTGTTGCAGCGATACCGGGCTTTGGGGGCTTCCCGATTCCGTGGGAGCGGAGGCGTTCAGCCCGGAAGCAGCACGCTCGAGGCACCTCCTGTGAGGTTCGACCTCGGCTCCACCGCTGCGGGGGATTGACTCTATCTGAGAACAAGCCGTAAAAGGCTGAATGAGCTAAGCCAATAGGCTGAAGTGATTATTTGGGGACTCGTCATCGACTCTGCCGGCGGAGCCGATCCTAGTCTATCATTACTACCGCTTCGCAACGTGTTATAGCTGGAGGAGAAGAAGCGGCGGAAGAAACTCTCCAGCAACACGCCTAGGCTAATCTTGTATGGCTACTTGTGTCTGAAATGAGTGATTTGGATTGGTGGGTCTTACGATTGTGTAAGAGGATTCGAGCCGGGGGCTCTCCGGCATCTGTTGTGTCTGCGTCTGTTATGCCAGGCTGATGTTCTGCGCCTCGGGGGGTTCATAATTGCAAGGAGACGGGTGATTTTGTCAGGCTCGTCAATGAGTACATTGCGAGGGCGACGTTTACTCGTGGGAGCGTTTGGTGTGGGTTTGTAGTTGACCGTTTCCGTCACCAGAGGGTTCGGGTGATGGGGGGCACGGTCAAAGAATCTGCGCGATAATGAGATTATGTAGTCTTTGATGGAGGGAAGCTCCAGGTCGCGATGCAAGTCGGCGATCCGCATATAGCGCGGGCCGTCGACTGCAGCACGCAAAAAGCGGTTCTGGATTCTTTACAGTTTCCAGATGTTAGCGTCGCTGGCGTGGCCGAAGACCACACTCGCATAGGTCAAGATGGGGCGGTTTTGTAGAGAGTCACCTTATTTCTAAGGCTCATCTTACTCTTCTTGCATATCATCGGATAGAGTCGGCCGAGGATCCAGTATGCTCTGTTCCCGACCACTCTGGTGTGCTTGTGGAAGTACAGGCCTCTGTCGAGGGTTACCTCAAGATATTTGACTTCGTTAGCCCAAGGGATAACTTGGTCGAATAGCTTGATGGGCATAAGTTGGTTGGTGGGGCGGGTATTGGGTGAGAGAGAGCTACGAGTGAATATGATAGCTGCACTCTTCTCGGGATTCACCTCAATCCGCCATCTACGGAACCAGTCGCCTAGTTCTTTGACGGCGGTGTTGAGCTGATTGCAGATTCTGTATCTGCTGGGGTCGCTACTGAATATGGCGGTGTCATCCGCATATAGGGCTAGCTGGGTGTGGGGGTGCCGTGGCATGTCGCTGGTGAACAGCAAGAAGAGTAAAGGGGAGAGCGCGGAGCCCTGAGGGACTCCTGCTGAGATGGTATGAGAGGAGGAGCGGGTGCCATCCACTCAAAATCTGAATCTACGGTCTTTGAGGAAGTCCCGTAGAATGATTACGAGTCGGTCTGGCACACCGAGCTGATACAGCTTGTATATCAGCCCGTTGTGCCAGACTTTATCGAAAGCTTTAGCGACGTCGAAGAATACTGCGCCTGTCGGCCAGGGTCTTCGTCCGCCTAGTTGAAAATTGGAGAGGACGTGCTCCGTGATGCGGAGCACTTGTTGCGGGCAAGAGTGTCTAGCTCTAAAGCCGAACTACTCGTGGGGTATGAGATTATTGCTGAAGGCAAAATCACTCAGTCTAGTGAGGAGAACTCGCTCATACAGTTTACCCAGTGAGCTGAGTAGACTGATGGGGCGGTAACTAGAGGGCTTTGAGGCCGGTTTGCCTGGTTTGCGGATGCCAATGACCTCCGCTTCTTTCCAGGCCTTAGGAAATTGGCAGTTATTTATGGCAGCATTGAAGATGCTTACCATAATTAAGATAAGTTGGGCGGGAGGATCTCCAAGAAATATAATAAGAAGCGGTTCTTATATCCCCCGTTCCGTGCGACGCCTAGCTGCTAGCTGTGCGAGCTATGGGCGTCGGCGGTATGCCGGGTGTGGAGAGAAGTTGTGCTCCGGCAGGTGAGTCAGGGGGGTGCTCTCTGTCCGCAACAAAGTCAAAAACCCGACTGCAAAAAAGACAATTTGAAAGTAATGCACTAAAAAGATCGAAATAAGATTGAAAATAGAAAACAAAATTTAAATTCAACTATAAACAAAGTAAACTCTAGTTTAACAAACTATATTATGAGCTAAATGCGTATGTTAAATAATCTAATACCCGGCCTTAGGTTTAGTAGCAGGCGAGACCCAATTGCAAACTATAAAACGGAAGTAAATTAATGGGTTCCGCGGTTAATAACACGTTTTGTTTTTACTTTCCACCAGGTACGGGAGCCCGCACCATTCGAGGTCTCAGTCGGTGAAAGCACAAAGATCGAGGACCGGTGAGCGGCAGTTACTGGGCTTACCCCAACAGAGGGCGAGAGTTGCGTCCATGCCCAACACTGGGGTCGAAGAAGAGTACTACAGGCTCAGGCATTTCAGTATTACTGGTAACAATTTAAAGAAATATATATTTACTTTAAAACATCTTAGCAGTAGCTTAATATACTGTAGTATATGTGGCGGTAGAAGCGAATTTTATTTGCTATATAAGGTAAACTCGAAAGTAGCGACGAGTCAGTAGGCCCACGACTGCCGGCAAAGATAATACACTATATATAAAATATTAAAATATAATTTATCCTGTCCGATAGATGTCCCTACAATTGGTAGGAACTTTAGATCCGTGAAGTCCATCAGGAAAGGGTTTCTTCAAAGAAATTTGAAAGAAACTCTTTGATAACACCCGTGATCAGAAGGCTGGTCCGTGTTTCGCGCAACGAATCAATGCAATGGCAATGCAGCCAGCCTTCTGGGCACGCTTCCGTTTGCCAGCATTTGTTACATACTTTATATTAATTTATTTATAATTTAGTTTATTTATAAGTATTTAATTCAAAACTTCACTCGATTTGTTGTATAATATGTATTATTAAAAACATGGACTTTCTTCAATATAAACATATTTTTTTATGTAACAACAACATTTCTTTTAATAAGTTTGTTTTCTTTATAATCACACACACACCGCGGGGCTGACAACAGTATTGACTCTCCGTATATTCAATATACTCTGTGGTATTGACAATCATTGGTTTTGACACTGAAATAAAAACGTCTTGGATACAATACTTTGGATACAGTACTTTGGATACAATACTTTGGATACAATACTTTGGATACAGTACTTTTATCCAAACTACATAGAGCGCATTTTTAATAACTATAATATTTTGTTAATTTCTAACAGTATTTATTACCTTGAATTTAGCATCTTTATTCTGTAACTTTCTCGAATTTGGAAATGATTAATTGCTAACTTATCTACCACGCTAGAAAACTATAATAATGTAATACAATTTTCGTTTAAGGCAAAGGAGTGGTTAACAGGGGGGACTCCTTGAGGTCCAGGCGGTCACGCTCAAACACCTCGGTGGCTTCCAGCGCGTCCAGCACCGAAGCTGCGACACGAGCGTCAGCACCTTGTTCTTTAGCATCCTCCAGGTACCTTCTCTTTGAATATGAGTATGGATGTTAGTTACACCTTCACGCAAATATTGCGACACATGAAAAGTCTAGTTCTAGTAATGTTTTTTTGTAAACTATTTACTGTAAGACTGTTGTACTTAAGTAGTTTATTATTGTTGGATCCGAATGAAGACGTGTTTAGAATTATGCCTTCGTCTGCTTCCTACCATCGTACTGCTCTCTTTTTTATCCCTGGAATCCCACAGGAAATTTTCAGGGGATGAGTTAAAATGGCAAATTGCCAATGCGATTTTTTTCACTAATCGATAGTAAATTTTATGTAATATTTTCTTAAGTTTTCACGACTTGTATACATAATAAAACTATGTTTTAACGGTTTTAAGCGCGGTAATTTATACGTACGTACGACCACGACCACAACGTGGTCGTCCGTATCCACGGCCACTGAAAAGCGGCCGAAACGTCAGATTAACCAAAATCAAATAAATTACCGCGCTTAAAACCGTTAATACGTAGTTTTATTATAAATTTTATGTAATTTAAAGAGCGGCAGTACATTGGTAGCGCCTTCGGTACTAGAAATGCCATAGGTGATGGTGATCGCTTTTCATCAAGTGGGCCGTCTGCCTGTCTGCTGAACTTATGCAATAAATAAAATAAAATTTCAAGTCAAGTGGAAAGTCGCGGGCATAACTCAACACCAATAAAATATTTTATTAGTAGATGATGTCTGAATAATGTGTATTTAAGCTGCTTTATTTCCAGGGACTCGTCAGCAGGGCTAAGTGCTTATCGGGTGCTGGTGCTGGGAGCCCCTGGCGTCGGCAAGTCCAGCCTGGTGGGCCAGTTCATGACTTCAGAGTACCTCCACGCGTATGACACTAGTATAGGTATCATCTCTTTATAACATAAGCAATAATCACTTTTGATATGATCTTCAAATTGCAATGATCTTCTTAATATTGTTACGAGCTACAGGACTCGAATTAAAATAAACGCCGTTGGAATTACTATAGAGTTTATTAGAACTGTACAAACACGTATAAAACAACTGCAAAATAAAACTGGATGCAACCAGTTCAGACTGCACGATTCAATGCAATTTAACACGCCGTCCGTCCGTCCGTCACTATGTCGCTAATCGAAAGTACTACACGTCTTAATCGTATCATAGTCGTCGTCTGATTACCCCCCCCCCCCCTCCGTTCCGGCATTGTTTTATACTAAACTGTAAAAAGGGGCCGCGTTAACCCGCACATCTAGCAAGCTGTGCAATGCAATAAAAAACAATGATTAAGTCGTTGGACACTAATTACAGCTATAAAATAAGTACGATAACAATAGATGTTTTTAAAGTTTAAACACGAAGTAGATAAAAGAATTCGTCTCAACATGCAGCTCTGTAACAATATTGTGTAGTATAACTGCTCAAAAATTTTCGTTATCAAGCAATGCGGAAAGATCCGTGAATTATCCGTGCAGGAACGGAGAAAGAATACAATTCCCTGCGGCTGGGCGGTCGTATGAGATGGTAGGTTATTTGCCAGTCTGAATGGCTACCACCCCTAGTCTGAAGTATGCCGCCATAACAACCTTAATTTGTGTTCCGACATTAGTGGCCAGGTTCCAGTCTCCCCTAAGACCAGCAGCACTTTGGCAGCAGCTCTGGTATTGCTAATGTCCATAGGCGACAGTAACCATTTTCCATCACAATTGGGCCATAAGCCTATCTGCTATGTTTCAGCAATATTTTTTTTTATTATACTACGAAATAGTTTAATAAGGGATCGTAATGGATTGAAAGATGAAATAACAAGAGTTGAAAAGGGAATGTTGAAGTGGTTTGGGCATGTAGAGAGGATGGATGAAAATAGAATCACAAAACATGTGTATGACAGTATTGTGACTGGTAGAGTTGGTACCGGTAGACCACGACGTACACATCATGATCGAATAGCAGAAGTATTAAAACAAGGTCAGGTAAAAAGCATCTTAAACAAAATTGTAGGTATGAAGAGGTTAATGAAAGCAGATGAAGCGAAAGTTATTTGTTAGGATCGTCACAAGTGGAGATCTAGTCACTGCCTACCCCCAAGAGAAAGAGACGTAATAATATGTACATAGAGCATTTATTTTCATTGCGGGAGAGCAGCAAACATGGGCTACTTAATGAAAATTTATTACTGTCGCGTATGGCCATTTGCAACACCATAGGTGCTATGTGCTGCTGCCTTTAAAGGGGGAATTACAACCTGGCTACTGATGCCGGAACACAAGTTAAGATTGGTATGGCGGTGTCCCCTAGACCAGAAATTGTAACCACATTACCTGACTGTCGAATATAAGGTGAGCCAGCTAGACTGTCTGCTGTCTGCAGTAAAAAACTCCGTGAATTGGATAGGGGTTCCCTTGGACTGTATATGAGATCAAAAGATTCAGGACTTTGTGTTCTAGACGACGAGTCTGGAGAGCGATCGGTGTGTGTGCTGCTGGCTGGAGAAGAGTCTGAAATTACCTTCCTGGATGCACCACCAGACAACGTTATTGTGAGTATTTACATTATATATACAAGAATATCTCGACGGGTGCAAAGTAAAAAGAGATATCTGCAAAATAGCTACTTTACAGGAGAGCGAAAAGATGGTCGAATTAACTTCGTAGTATTTGAAAGAACATACGTAGCTGGCTGTTTTACGTACGAAAATTTATTGAAACAACGTGATATATGCAAAACAAATAATGTCATATTGTAAAGAATTGTTTTATTAAAACGATTGTACAATAAACTAAAAATCATCATTTTGTAGATAACTTTATTTACTTTGCACCCGTCGATCTTATCTTATTGTATTATCTATGTTATAGTCAAACATCGAAACTTTGGCGCTCCTAGGTTTGACTAGTCAAACCTCATAGGTACATCTAGGTTTGATTAAAATACTTAATTCAAAGGTTGAAATTGGAATTTATTTCGGGTTTTGTCAAAAGGCCTTGGTTAAATCTTGGATAAGCCTGTAATTCCGGGAAGAGACTGCATATAGACCTTTGACTATGACATCTATAGAAAAAAGACCACCGCTGGTTGAGTCAACCAGCATCATGCTGAGTTAGGACCGATTTAGAACTTCATTTCTTAGTTATATTTTCTTATTTATAAGCAGGGCTTTGGGGGCACGCAGTGCCCTTAAAGGAATTTTCGATAATATCGAAAAATTGCATCAAATGCTGAATTTTTTTAAAAAGATACAAGTTTGGTAACCTTTATAAGAAATATTATTTTTTAATAGCTTCTTTGGAGTGGCGCTACAAACAATAAATTATAGACTTACAAATTTCGAAAATTAGCGTGCCTCCAAAAGAGAATTGACAAAAAAGGCCTGTTTATAAGTATGTTTTTCTTTGTATGTAGTTCTAAATAAATATTGTTACGAGTGCGGGACTCAAATGAAAATGCCAATGGAATTACTATAGAATTTATTAGAACTATACAAACACGTATAACACAGGTACAAATATAACTAGACACTGTATATACTGCACGATTCAATAACCCGCGCAAAGTCCGTCGCTATATCACTATATGAAAGTACTACACACGTCTTACTAGTATCGTAATCGTCGCTTGACTGCCCCACCACTCCGTTCGGGCATTGTTTTATACTAAACTGTATAATACCGACAAAGGGGCCGCGTTCACTGAGTTAATCCGCACATCTGGCAAGTTTCAACGCAATGCAATAAAAACAAGGGGATTAGTTCGACACTAATGACGGCCATAACGATAACAATAGGATGGTTTTAAATTATAAACACATAGTAAACAAATGAACTCCGAATGCAGGAAAGATAATAAACTGCGTTTTACGACAGCCAGCTGTGCGTTTATCTTCGACGGCATGTAACAATAATAAAAAAAACAGAAGTTCTAAATGTGCCCTAGCTCAATATATTACCGGTTGCATCCCTGCTATCCCATGCTCTCTATTCTATCCCTCTTTACCCATTGTCATATCCCATTTGGTAGACCGTCTGCCTGTTTACGATATAGTTCTGTTTCCAGTCGGAAGGCTGCGCCCATGGGTACTGCGTGGTCTACTCCACAGCAGACAGGGAGAGCTTCGTGGACGCTGAGAGGCGGCTCCAAACCCTGTGGGCTGCCGGCCATACCGCCAGGAGGGCAGTCATCCTGGTAGGGAATAAGGCTGACCTGGCCAGGTCTAGGGCGGTGCCTACTGATGGTAAGTGCTCAAGCTTTCAAGGTATAACTGAGTGATCAAGATTGGTACTGAACGTGCAATGCACTTAGGATGGGAGGACTTGTGAGAGATTCCTTAGCCATTTAAGAAAAAATAGGAGCCTCATGATGTCCTCATGTACTGTTTGTATATGTCACAAATATTTTTCTCGGCAGCTATTATTATTAAGTTTATGTTCGACTAGCTTTCCCCTTCAAGCAGCTTCGCTCGCGTTATGGTACCTTTTATAGACAAGAGTTATCCCACGGGATCCGTAAACTTTTATATTCCAGACTATAATATAACTCTTTGCAAAATTTCATCCAGATCCGTTCATTGGTTCTTGTGTGATAAAGCAACAAAAATTCATCCAAACTTTCGCATTTATATCATCAATTATACATTATTTTTACGAGTTTAGCGGGCCTCGAATTAAAATGCCGTTGGAATTATTATAGAGTTATTAGAACTATACAAACACGTATAATACAGGTACAAGTATAACCGAACACAACAAGTCCAAACGTAATGGGCGTAATTCAATAAATCGCGCAAAGTCCATCACTAATAGATTACTGAATGTACACACGTCGCGCCTTGATCGTGATTCTCGCTCAACTGCCTCCTCTCTCCATCGGGCCCTGGTTTTATACCTCACAAATACAAATGTGCCTGTATTTTAGTCGACCTAATCCGTAACACCTGGCTAATGCTTCGACCGCAACGGCCATAAACGAGTACAATAAAACAATGGACTGTTTTCTAGAATAATTAGAAAACGCACGCAAATAAATAAGTTAATAAAAGAAGACGATAATAAAAGAATTACAATAGTTTCAATGTTATTAGATCAAATGCCGACGGGTAATAAATGTGCTTCTAAAAATCTGTTCGTGGAACCTGTCTTTGTCGGCGCCTAGGTTGTAACATTATGATAATTTATATATCAATTATTATAATGTATATAACATGGCGACCCTTCCAGCTGCAAGTATCCTGGCAGGGTTGCCATGTGGTACGGGCGGGCGGACTTCGTAGTTTTGAGGGGGTTTTGGTATCAAAACTACATTGTCCCAATGTGATTGATATTGTCATGTTTAACAAAGCCTTATTATATTGTTACGAGTTGCAGGACTCGAATTCAAATGCCGTTGGAGTTACTATAGAATTTAACTATACAAACACGTATAACACAGATAAAAATATAACTGGATGCAACCAGTACCAAAGTCCATCACTATCTATCCATCACTAGCTTATCGAACGTACACACGTCTAATCCCGCTTGTGCCTATCGCTAGACTGCCTCATCTCTCAGTCGGGGCATTGTTTTACACAGCACCAATACAATATGTCTCGACACAATACTCGTCCGCATAACAATTATTTCCAAGAATCACACCTGGCTAATGACTATCATAAACATTACAATACACAATGGCCTGTTTTACTAATTACAGATTTTAAACACAAAGTAAACAAAAGAAGTCCTAATGCGGAAAGTTAATAAAGTGTGCAGGTGTGAATCCAATTTTGTCGGTCGTAACAATATATTACATTTATGCTAAGCATGGAAATCATTTTATTTATACGTGAAACAAAAATTTTGAACCCCCTTTTACGAGAATTGCGCGGACGGACGAGTATGTAAATTTTCATAGTTTATATAGAGAAGAAGTACAGAATGTTAATATATTTTTTAATTATACATATAAGATAAAAAAACATTACACCCACTATCGTGTATTTGACACATACATACATATATACTCTTTTGTTTATTGTTAAACTCAAATTAACAGTGTGGCCTTGGCGAAATCTGTAATTATAGAAGTATAGTCTTGGACAACAGAACCTAAATAATGTACAAATGTATAATTTAAATTAATTATGGTCGAATTCGATTTCTAGTGCTTAATTATTGTGCGCTGACCCACCCCCCTTACAATGAATAATACAAATGCTTACACACTACAAGGTTTTCGATTTATTAAATTATTTATTTTATCTCCTCACTTGAGTAAATCGTTTATAAATTAAGCATCTACGTTAACGGAACAAATCCTCTGTGTAGTTGCAATTAACAGGCTGTCAATCGGCCTTGTGCCGCGAGTAATTTGTTTGCCAATATCCTTAAAACAATTTGCCCCACTTTGTGTTCAAATTGCTCCATTTCTACCTTCGTTATGCTTTAACGAACCGCTTCTATTTGTTGGATTTCATTTTACGCTCATAATGTTTCTCGGAATAAATTCTCATTGATGTTTCATTAGATTCTTCTAAATGTGTCTACCCTGTATTGACTAAGTTTTTTTTGTAATTGTAGTGAATTGTAAAAGGTATTATAAAGTTTTAGGTCTTAACTATTACAGAAAAGTCCTCATTATCTTAAAGAACGCTTTGCCTTTATTTCGTGCTCCCATAGCTTAAAGCCTTCCACTGAACTGAAACTAAACACCCCTGCGCATAGTTCAACTTTCTACAACAATTCTTTTGCCGTCAAGGCCACAAAGCTTTGCAATGTGTTGCCAGTTGCTATCAGACAAGCAAAATCGCTACCGACGTTTAAAACAATGTTCAGAAAATATTACCTGTCCTTGGCATTAAGTGTATGTATATATATACTCATCTATAAACATTGATATATTTTTGTAGATATGTATATTAAGTAGGTATAGGTAGGTAGGTTGGCAGTGATCTGCTACATAATATATTTTAGTTTCAATGTCTTTGTTTTAAAGTAGGTAAATATGTATTTAATATATAGAACATCTGTATACACTTCATTTACACATTTATTACTAGAAGGTAAGAAATTGTACTATGTATTATGTATGCCACCATCAGGAGGATTCATCATTCATCATTGGAGTTATCAAGTAGTCCTGACTTTGTTTTTAGGTTCGTACAGATCCAAAGTATTAAGAGATTAATTCGCAGATTTCCTAACAATCTCCGGCATAGACGTAACAAAACATAGCGTCTGGTATATTGGGAGTATTTTTATTCTTGATCTACCTCCAGGAACCGCGGATATCCTTTTTAAGAACCTTTTCTACCTAGAAAGTATATGTTCTCTAACTAACACACATCTGGGCCTCTTTAATGGTCTAAGTCAGTCTGTTTGAAGTCTCGCAGTCTCTATCGTATCTATCTTGTATCGATATCATACTCTCTAACATCGTACTCTCTAGCATCGTACTCTCTAGCATCGTACTCTCTAGCATCGTACTCTCTAGCATCGTACTCTCTAGCATCGTACTCTCTAGCATCGTACTCTCTAGCATCGTAGTCTCTAGCATCGTAGTCTCTAGCATCGTAGTCTCTAGCATCGTAGTCTCTAGCATCGTAGTCTCTAGCATCGTACACTCTAGCATCGTACACTCTAGCATCGTACACTCTAGCATCGTACTCTCTAGCATCGTACTCTCTAGCATCGTAGTCTCTAGCATCGTACACTCTAGCATCGTACTCTCTAGCATCGTACACTCTAGCATCGTACTCTCTAGCATCGTACTCTCTAGCATCGTACTCTCTAGCATCGTACTCTCTAGCATCGTACTCTCTAGCATCGTAATCTCTAGCATCGTAGTCTCTAGCATCGTAGTCTCTAGCATCGTACTCTCTAGCATCGTACTCTCTAGCATCGTAGTCTCTAGCATCGTAGTCTCTAGCATCGTACTCACTAGCATCGTTAAATATTTATAACGCTTGTGATATTTTGTTTGTTCCCTGAGACACTGCCTAAGACTTAAACTGTGCCAGAATGGGGAAACCAGACGTTGATTCCATTAAGACTGGTGTATATTTATTAATAGAGGTTTTCGAAATGATAGAAATATAAATGTTTTACGATGACAAAGCTTCGATACAGTTTGTGTTTTTACTTGTAACTTTAGCTTTATCAATATGACATTTTCTGACAGTCAGACAATCACTAACATCTGTTATTTCAATATCTGTAGATGGACGGCCATTCGAATAAGGGTAAAGCGCAGGTTTTTGTTAAACAATCCAATGTCTTAAATCTACGACATGTATGTATATATTTGGTTACATATCGACAAAGAAATGCGCCGTTGGTTTATTACCCTTCCCGCATTCGGAGTTCTTCTGTTTACTTCGCGTTTAAAATTTTCAATTAGATTAATTAAATAGCCTATTGTTATTGTTTTCGACCTTGTGAGCCGTTTGGAGGAATAATTAAGGTGTGCCGATTACAGTTTCTCGGAAACCCCAGTCCACGCGGTCGATTTTTTGTATTGTATAGTTAGTATAAAACAATGCCCGAACGGAGGGCGGGGGGAGTCAAGCGAGGATAACGATACGAGCAAGACGTATATTCGATAAGCTATATAGTGACGGACTTTGCGCGTGTTATTGAATCGTACAATTTGTACTAGTAGTGTCTAGTTATATTTGTACCTGTTTTATGTGTGTTTGTATAGTTCTAATAAATTCTATACTAATTCCAAGGGCATTTTAATTAGAGTCCTATGTAGCTCGTAACAATATAATATAGATCAAGAATCTGATCAACTGAGTTATGCTCAGCTGAGAGTTGCACGAAGCAATCCCTTCCGCAGTTTAAGCACAATTTCCATGAATATTAATGTGGACAACGCTTTTCAATATTTATGAGACAACGCCACAAGTGCTACACTAGGGCGCGGTGTCGTAAGCAATTATTGCGAATATATTAACCCAGTTTCATGGGATTATTGTATCAGAAACTATGAAATACCAACGTGTCTAGCTCGATTTAATTTTAAATCTGTCTTTATTTATTTATTTAATGCGGAATGTTATACTTTTCGTTATGTTTACTAATATTATAAAGAGGAAACATTTGATTGTTTGTTTGCATTGAATAGGCTCCGAAACTACTGAACTGATTTGAAAAATTCTTGCACTGTGGGCAAGCTTTTTTTTAAGACGGGGGAAATGCTATTTACCCACAATACTGGGTCCTTTGCAAGGGATTAGACCGTTATCGCATATGGAGGCATTCCATTAAAGGCAATCCAAACATAATTTATCAGCTTGTGAGGAGACTCCAATCATTGGACGCCCAATGACTAATACCCACTAAAACCACCCTCCTCCCTTGTGCCCCGTGCTTATGGTAGGAAAGGTCTGAGACTTGGAAGGTAGTTACGCCCAGTCCGAACTGTTAGCACGCTACACTATCCCCGGCTGACATAGGCTATATTATTATTTTTTAAATTATCAACCCTTGCTAAAACTCCAATAATGTAACCCAAAGTGTATTTTTTTAAAATATAAAATCGCGTGCGCTGCAAAAACTATTGATGATAGAATAATGCAGAACACATCATTATTTATAAAAAGTGTCGCGTTAATTTTAAGATTGTATAGCTAATGTTGGTGTTATACACATATTAATAAACTAGCTTCTGCCTGCGACTTCGTCCGCGTGGAAAGTTTTTTAACTATCCCACGGGAACTGTTTAATTTTTCGGGATCAAAAGTAAACTATATGTTGACCAGGGATATAAGCTACCACCATACAAAATTTCATTTAAATCGGTCCAGTCGTTTCGGAGATTAGCCGGTACAAACTGACAGAGAAACAGGGAAACAAAAAATTTGAAAAAAATCTTAATAAGTTCTATTTCACTTCTTACATCCCCCCTGACTCCGCTTTTAGCATTTTTTTTCATTGTACAGAAATTCGACCTCTTCAGTGTTATTATATGTATTGTTATTTGATTCCTTGCACACCATCCACATCCAGGGTTGTCTGGAAGAGTTCGCTCTAAAGCGATAAAGCCGCCCTTTGTTCCTGCCTTGACACGAAATTACTGTAAATTATTTACTTTATATGTATGTGGTGATCAATAAAGTATTAACAATAGTGCAAGAACCTGACAAATATGAAACTAGGTCTTCACTCATCGATTTGTTAATTAATTAAAGGCCATAATTCAAAGGTGTTCAATGTTCACCCATAAAAGGTATTGTGGTGCGCACTTTCTATCACAATGATTAATGGGCCCCGATATCACCTGCTACATTGTCCGCCGAGTCATTATGCCCTCTAAATGAAATTACACCGGTATTTGAATTGTTTCATTGAAGATAATTGGCCTATTTCATTACTTTACTCTTGAAATTGCGTGTATTGACAATATTGTTAAGATTGTGGGACTCGAATTAAAATGCCGTTGGAATTACTATAGAATTTATTAGAACTGTTCAAACACTTATAACACAAGTACAAATATAACTGGACGCAACCAGTACAAACTGCACGATTCAATAACACGCGCAAAGTCCGTCACTATATAGCTTATCGAATGTACACGTCTTGCTTTGATCGTGGTTCTCGCTAGACTGCCTCACCCCTCTGTTTATCCTGCATATTGCAGCATTCCTTTTATCCTGTACAAATACAATATGTCTCGACGCAAAACAATAATTTCCATGAATTAGTTCGACACACCTGTCTAATGACTGCCATAAAAGATAACAATACACAATAGACTGTTTTTCTAGTTACAAATTTTAAACACAAAGCAAACTAAAGAAGTCCAAAAGCGAAAAAGGTAATAAACTGTGTTTCTACAGACGCAGGTGTGATTTTGTCTTTTGTCGGTATTCGGTTATAACAATATTAAATATCATAGTTGCAGGAAAAGCCGTACGTGGTATTGTCAGTATTAAATCTCACTTTTTTTTCACTTTCTCCCAATTATTTCGAGTCTACATAATGTTTCTTCCTTCCATGCTCGTTTCATATTCTAGAGTTGCCAACCTTCCAGTTTTCCCAAGACGTCCTAGTTTTTGTAGTATCCTGGATAGTTTTTAAGCAGCGTCTTGTGTTTTTAAAGCGCCCTGATAAGATCATGTATTTTAACATTCGGGCGCCACTTTTACAATTCTTACTTAATAATTACGATACATTAATTAAATATTGTTACGTGCGAGCAGGGGTATGCACTTATGGATTGGAATGGATGAAAAACACCAGTTTTTGACTAAGAGCTTTTATTGACTTACACAGCCGCACGTAGTACCTCTCTGCAGGGTTGTCCCTATACGCACGACCAACGATGCACAGTCCCGACGATAAGTTGTCACACCCTCAATACCGTCGCCGATATTGCGTAGACCACCTCCAATTTTATCGCGTGTAGCTCGCTTCTGGTTCGTCTCTCGAACTACGCTACACACCTCCTTCACGTATCTGTCCACCAAACTTGCCACTAAATTCACCACTTAATTCGTCTCTGTCTTCTATTAACCTTCTCTTCCAACTCTTTAGTATCGCACTTGTCGCTTCACCGTCTTGAACTGAACTCAACTCTAAACTGCCCGGTAGGCGCGCCTTATGCTGTTTATATACCCGGAAGAATTTTCTAGAACCCATCTATCTATCTCTGTCTCTTCCTTCCCGAACCTTCTGTTCGGTAACGTTCTTTTGTACATCTATCCCTTTCTAACATCGATCTATCTCTTTCTTTCGTTCATCGTCTATCCCTTTCTAACATCTACCTATCTCTATCTTTCGTTCATTGTCTATCCCTTTCTAAATATATCCGTCCTTGTTTTTGCGTTCTAGAACGTTCTAGTTTTTTTCTAAAAGTTCTAAAACTAACTAGATGGTTCTACCATCATTCGCCACAGTATGTCTTTTTTATGCTCGACTTTAGAGTCTAGACCTAGAGCATAGACGCAAGGTCGTGGGGCTGACTGTCTACTATCGGATACATTTCGGGGAGTATTCCTTAGTATGGCACGAGCTAATTCCTCCATCCCCTTTTTACCATCGGACAACCAGACGGAACGGTTTGCGCTACCGTTACATGGAGGAAACACCACCATTCAGGACCAAGCGTTTCGCTTCATCTTTTCTGGTGTGCACTGCCGAAGAGTGGAATAATTTACCGAAGTCGGTTTTTCCTGACAAATTCAATCTTGAAGTCTTCAAGTCACAAGTGAATAGGTATCTAGGATAACGTGCTCCATCGTAGACTGCGTCATCACTCAACATCAGGTGAGACAGTGGTCAAACGCAAAGCTATACTTCTATAAAAAAAAGAATGTTTAGATAATATAGGGGATCATCAGTACGTATATCATCCCTTACGAAGTCAAACTAGCATTGTACCTTCTCTTCTTTTTTTTTATTCTGATCTGACGGGGAGACGATATGACTTTGGTTCTCTTTATTACTTGCAGGTCGTCAATTTATATTCTTTTATTGCATGAATTCAGCAAACAGACATGGCCTACCTGATACAAAATGGTTACCATCGCCTATGGACATTTTTAACACCAAAAGTGCTGCCGCTCTCTAAACGGGGACTGGAACCTGGCCTTAAATGCCGGAAGACAACTCAAGGTTGTTATGGTGGTGTACTCTAGACCAGGAGTGGTAGCTATTCAGACGGACGAACATCCTACTACCAGGCTGTGGGTTGTTTGGTCACCTCTTATGACAGGCAGCAGGAAATTAAAAGCAAATCAATATTATTTTCAGAAGGCAAAATTTTAGCTACGTCGTACGAGTGCAAGTTCATCGAGACCTCTGTGGGCATCAATCACAACGTGGACGAGCTCCTGGTGGGACTCCTCACGCAGATCAGGCTGAAGCAACAGCACGCAGAACGAGTCAGGTAATTCATCTCCTTAGTGCTCTATGGTTGAGGGTTGTTAGGCCCTTTTTGGCCTAGCACTTCACAACCTAGAGGTTTCTGGTTCGATTTCTGACATGGTAAATTTCAAACGCGGCATTTTATTTCATTTTTATTCCGACGTTTTTTTGACATCTTTGTCTTCCGTGATCGGGGCTACTGAAAACCGTTCAAAACCGTTAAACATAGTTTTAATCGTGTGAAAATTACTATTCTTTATATATCTGTATAATTTTTATATTCGTGTAGAACTTCTAGACGGCTGGACTGATTTTGATGAAATTTTTGTTTGTGGTCAAGTGGATACGAGAATGGTTTAAATTCACAATATCATCCAGTAGGTGGCGCTGCAATTGGGGTCTAGATTTGTTATTTCAGAGCAGGACAACATCCGTTAGACCCGCCAGTTGCGCTTTAAATTGAAAATACATAAAAGCTTGTTAAATCACATTATATCTATATAATATTATAGAAGTCTAAAAATGCCATGTCTGTACATTAAAGCTTTTTTACAAAAACAGCTGAAAAACAATATATAAACGATGCAAATTTCTTTAAGTTTCTTGTCTGTTTGTTTGTTTATACGGGATTTACATAAAAATCACTGGGTCGATTTCGATGCGGTTTTCGATGATCGATACAAAATTCTTAGACTTATAACTGCGCTACATTTCATTCCGGAAATCCCGCGGGAATTTTCTCAGAAGCGGTTTGTAGTTGTTTTCACAATAACGTTAACTTACATTGCTTTTTAATCGCTGCGGTACTTCGTGTCCCGGGATTCCCGGGGGATAGAAATAGATGATTCGATACAAGTTGTTACACGAGTATTTATTTTAATTTTGAAGTAACAAAGTATTTCATTGTTGGTTTTTATAAAATGTATTTATTTGTTTTACTAATTAAATTTAATAGAATTAATTTTATTAATTATTATTTTTTGTTGTATATTATTATTATTTAAAATTGGGTCGTTTTTTTTCTTACGCCAGAAGGAAGGTTTGCATTAAACATTTTCTATACGAGTATGATCTCTAGATATATGTCAGCAATATAAGTACGTCGCTATTTCTTCAAATAAAGTTTTTCTTTCTTTCTAAATTTAATTCAAGAACAAGTTCCCTTCAATATAATACCTAATCGACCTTTAGTATAAAATGATCAGTTAATTGCAGAGACAGTAAAACGTTGTTCTAAAAGTAATTAATGTCAAAAATAAAACAGAACAATTTTGATTTCTCAAGCAAAGTAATTAACTTTTGTCATTTCATGATAATTACGATCCTGTAACAGAAAGTTAACGGCTGTGTTTAATCGTCGTTATAAACGAACCGCTTTACGACACACGTTAACCGAAGCGCGAAACGGTTAAAATGTTATGTCACATAAAAACCATTTTATAACACTATTCACTCTAGGCCTCGATGTGTTTTTCATGTTTTTAAATACAGTAAATAGACTTGTTTTACGATATACTAAAAGCTGATGTTTTATCGCATGATAATCAGCGCGTTCCCTTAGTAGCTCACAACGCCCAAGATGCGCCGTTAGCCGTTCCACAAGGCGATCGCGGTCGTTGCGGTCGTGGCGAAAACATCACTAGTAACGTCATCCTTTTCGATCACGCAACGACCCATGTCAAGAGGTGGGTCGAATAACCGTTCCACTTGGGTTTACGATTGTAACGCCGGCAAGCAAGTCGAACGGGATAAATCGCGGTCGTGAATGTGTTCGTTGTGAGTCTCTTTTTTTATTGCAGGAGTTCAGCAGACAGGCAGACGGCTCACCTGATGGAAAGCAGCTACCATCGCCTATGGACGTTTGCAATACCAAAGGTGCTACAAATGCGCTGCTGCTCTCTAAATGGAGACTGGAACCTGGTCACTAATGCAGGAACACAAATCACGGTTATTATGACGGCATACCCTAGACCAAGCCATTCAGTCGGCAAATACCCTACCACCTGGCTGTGGGTTGTTTTGTCGTCTCTTGCGACAGACAACGCAGGAAATTGTTTTCTTTCTCCGTTCCCGCACGGATATGAGTATATAAGTGTATATGTTTCTAATGGAAAGTAGCTAATAAGAGCCTAAAAAATCCCACTGCTGGGCTCAGATCTCCCAGTTGTTAGGGGAACAGACTGCGGGCTCGTACCCAGTCTTAGGGCCATGCACAAATCATCTCACAAAACAAGATCATGACTTTTTACCCCTCCTCCGTCTTTGTCACATCTGAGCTACGGTTCCACAAGAGACTCATAACGACCTCCTTCATGGCCGTGTGTTGTCCTGTTCCACTTGCTTGCCGGCTTTACAATCATAAACTGTAATGGTACCGGATTATGGGGCGTTAAAATCTCACCATGTAAATGGAGACTGAATAATGAATTAATGACCCTTAATGCATGTACTGCAAGGATGATAACGTTGTCATAGTACCAATGCATTCTGCCCATACAAAGGCGTGTAAAATTAATTTACAATATTGTCTTCCATTATAAAATACAATAAATAATTTAAAATAACTAATAAAAAGAACTTGTAATACTAATCATACATACCAAAGCCGTGTCTCTTTTTTTTTTTTTTTTTTTTTTTTGAGGCGAGGGAAAATGCTAACCGATTTACGCACTCTCTGGGCCGTCACTAGGAAACGGCACGCATCCATCGGGGGCGATAACGCTAGCAATAGTATGCTTTATTTGCGCTCCGCCCGCGATGGATTACACAGAGGAGTGTGGAGACTCCGAGCGATGTTACACGAGCGAACAACCTCAATACCCACTAAAAAACCTCTCCTCCCGTCGACCCTGCGCTTTGTTGTGAAGGAAAGACTGAGATATAGAACATAGTTACGCAACAGTCGATCCAGCGCAATAAAGTGCCTGGAGTGTGCCCTGGGAGAACACACCCCACTTCGAAACGGGGGCTGAATCCCTTGCGTTGCCTAGTAGCAAGGGGCCCCTCGTACCGGAACCTAACTCAGGGAGGGAAGTAACGCGCGTACCTGCCTCGTCGAGTGCCAGCTGAAGGCCGGCGGCCTCGGGTGACATTAGCGGCACGCGCTGAAGGGCTTCGCTCCCTGTCCCTTTCTGCGGCCTCTTTTAGAGACATTACAGCCTCACAGAAAGAGACCGCAGACTCCCAGCGGTCGTCGCTGTGCAACATGGCCGTTACCAAGTCGCCAAGCGATCGTACGGCTCCTACGTGTGTCTCGAGCTCGAAACGCTGAGGCGTCCATGCAGCGCACTCAACAAGCGTGTGTAACGCCGTATCGGGTGCGCCGCATTGGCGGCAGTCCGGGGAAGGCAAGCAGCCCACAATGCGAAACAGATACTGGTCGAAACAACCGTGTCCGGTCAGTATCTGAGTCGTCCTGAAGGTCAGGGTTCCGCTGGTGCGGGTCACCCATCTCTCCAGCTGCGGCCTGATTGCATCCACCGTATAGCCGCCGGCCACAGGGTGTTCGAGGTCACGAGACCAGGCGACGAGGCAGGAATGAGTTTCCCGCTTCCTGACCGTCTCTAATTCGACTTGACAGAAGGTCAGTCCTCTAGCTAGGGCATCCTGCCGGGCGCGACGAACCCTGGACAGGACGTCTGCCTGGAGAGGCCAGGGCAGCTCGCCTGCCAAGAGAGTCGCCGCCAACCACGACACTGTGCGGTACCCCCGTATGGTCCTCACGGCCAGAACCCGCTGCGCGCGGTGCAGCAGGGTTCGGTTGTGGCGGTGAAGCGAATCGGACCAGACGGGCGCACCGTAGAGTGCCATACTCCTCAGGATGCCGGAATAAAGCTTCCGCGTCGCACCCCCCGGCCCCCCCACGTTAGGAAGAAGCCTGGAGAGTGCGCCCGCGGAATTCACAAGTTTGGGAACTAGCTGCTCAAAGTGCGCTTTGAACAGCCATTTCCCGTCTAAAACTAGCCCAAGATATTTCATCGTGGGCCCTACTCTGATCGCCACCCCCTGAACTGTAACGGACAAGTCCGGGGGAGGATTCCGGAATTTCCTATGGAACATGACGGCCTCCGTTTTCGCGGGGGAGACCCTCAGGCCCAGCCTAGCTATTCGATCTACGACGATCGCCAACCCGTCGTTGGCGACGTCCACGGATTCCGCAAAAGACGCGGCGCGTGCCGTGAGTAGGGTGTCGTCCGCAAAGCAGATCAGCCCTACTCCGGGCCGGACCGTCACCCGAAGGATCCAGTCATAGCCTACGTTCCAAAGGATAGGCCCGAGGACCGATCCCTGTGGAACGCCGCACGCGACACGTCGCCGACCTAACACGTGGTTGGCGGACTCACCGCCCTCCCAAAGGATGTGCCGATCTCGCAGGTACTCGCCCAACAGCCTCGTGAGGTACGGGGGGACTCCGTGCGCGCGGAGCCCCTCCCTGATCGTCTCATGAGGGAGGCTGTTAAAGGCGTTCGCTATGTCTAGCGACACTGCAAGAACGACGTCCTTCGCTTGGACGGCTTCGTCCGTCAACGTTCGCAGCGTCTCGAAGGCGTCCATCGTGGAGCGCCTCCGCCGAAACCCGAACTGCGTATCTGATAGCCCCGGCTCCACAGTGTCTAGATGCTTCACAAGCCGCTCCGCCAAGATCTTCTCGAAGACCTTGGCGACCTCGTTCAGCAGCACTATGGGCCTGTAGGCGGACGGATCGTTGGGAGGCCGACCTCCCTTTGGAAGTAGGCACAAACGACCCTCTTTCCATTGCGACGGGAACCTACCTGCGCGAATACAGGCTTCGAAGAGGTCCCGCAGCTGGCTGCGTAGGTGTTTTGCAGCCAGGAAGAGGAGTCGACCTGGAACCCCGTCGGGTCCCGGTGCCGTCTTCCTGCCCCGGAGCCGGTCCAGGGCGACGTCTAGCTCCCCCTCGGAGATGGAGTGAGGCTCCTCGTCCGTGGGGGTGTCGGGAATGGGTGGACCCATACTGGGGGGAGTGAAGTTCCCCGGATCCGGGAAGAGCCCATCGATAACCGACCGGAGCACCTCGGGTTCGAGCGTTTCCGTGACCGTGGATGTGCAAGGCCGCAACTTGTTGCGGGCCCCACGGTACGGGCGCCCCCAAGGGTCCCGATCGAGCGTCTCGAGGAGCTCGGCCCGAGCCCGGGCTTTCGATCGCAATATTGCAATCGAAAGGGCCTTTCTGGCCTCTCTAAACTCGCCCACGAGTCCATTTTCCGCGACGAAGTCCGGAGGACGGCGCGCCCTGCAGCGTTTGAGCCTGTGGCTGATGATGCGAACTGCCTTTCGCATCTCGCCCAGCTCCTCGGTCCACCAGTGGACCGATTGCTTGCACGGAGGCTGCCGCTTGGAGACGCGTGGCATCGCAGCGTCGCAAACCCTCGTCAGGGTCTTGCGCATGTGCTCTGCCTGCGTATCCAGATTCGCGAAGTCGGCTGGGTAGGCCCAGCTTTCCGAGAGTGCCCGCTCCTCGGCCTGCTCCGGATCGAGCTTGGTAAGGGCCCAACGCGGGAGGAGAGGGGGGCGACGGTGAACAGGGCTCGGACCGGAGGAGGGGGTCGTGAGCTCAAATCTGATGTACCGATGATCAGAGAGCGACTCCACCTCCTCCAGCACCCTCCATCCGGTCACTCTGCGGGCGGCCGCATGAGTGACGAATGACAGGTCGATGATCGATCCACCCCGCGCGCGCACGCAGGTCTGGACCGACCCCTGGTTCAGTATGGTCAGGCCGGCTTGAAGAGCCCAATCCTCGACCGCCCGACCCCTAGGGTCCGTGAGTACGTTTCCCCAGGAGAGGTGCTTTGCATTAAAGTCGCCCATCACGAAGATCGTTTTGGGCGACAGTCTGCGTACGGCGGCCCCGACGGCGTCCAAGTGAAGCTCGAACTCCGCCAGGGGGCGGTTGCGCGAAAAGTAAACGCCTATGACGACGATACTCCCGCTCTCCGCCACAGCATAGCCCTTTCCTCTTTCGAGACATGTAAGCGGTGTGCCGGACCCGGCTCTGGCCACCACCGCTACCATGTCATCGAGATCGCCCACCCAGTTCCCTGAAGGAGGGACGTAATAAGGTTCACTTATTACGGCTAAATTCGCTTGCCACTCCGCCATCGCCTGCAGGCACAAGTCCTGAGCGGTGGGGGAGTGGTTTACGTTAGCTTGAAAGAACGTCGTTACGGGTGTACTAGGCATTGGAGGTGTCCATTGTCTGTACTCCCGATTTGCCGGTACGTGGTCTCGCCCGTGAGTGGACGAATTGGCCCCTCACGTAGGGAGGTTGGCAGAACCTCGCCAACGTGGGGTGGGCCGCGTTCAGTCCCCCCGCCGCGCACGCCGCGCAGTGGGGTTTCCGTGCCGTGCAGTCCGGCATCTTGTGTCCGCTTTTACCGCAGCGGAGACACAAGTTAGTCCGGTCCGGGCACGTGTCCGGACAAGTTTGGGTGCCGTGACCGACGTTGAAACATCTGTAACAACGTATCGGTCTGGCTTCCAGTGCTTCGACCCTCGCCGAGGTGAAGCCGACCAGAAGGTAGCCCAACCCGACGATGGTCTTGGCGGCAGCGACGGGGCACAGCACGTACGATGCGCCCAATCCGCCCGGTCCTGCACCGATGTGCTTCGTGAGCACGTCGTCGCGCCGGCAGTTGCCCGCGCGCGCGATCGCGTCACGCAGCCCATCGACCGTGACTGAGTCGTCCAGCCCTGAGACGTAAAGCTCCCCACGCTTTACGGGGCGGACGACCTCAGCCATCCCTTCTAGGGCCCCGCGCAGGGCTTCGGCGACGCGGTCCGCCTTGGCCGCGCTCTCGGGTCCCGGCTGGAACTCGAGGAGACGCGCGTCCCTGGCGGTCCGCACCACCTTCAGCCCCTCGCGGAGGCCCATGGCGGTGATGTCGACCACCGTCGAGGCCTTTGCGAAGACCTCACGATAGCCGACACCCTTCGCGGCCGCTGCCGGCAGCAGTCTAATAATGACTGCGGCCGACTTCGGCTCGCGGAGAACGACGGCAGGCCTCGCGGCCTGCTTCCGCGGTTGCTGCCTCCACCCCGTCGGTGGGGCAGCAGCTTGCACCTGGGGGGGGGGAGGGGGCCCGTTGGCCCTCGCCCCCTTACCCTTTTTCCGCCCCACGACCGTGGACCACGCCCCCCCCTCGGGAACGGGGGCGGGGGCGGGGGCCACGGGCGTCGGCGGCGGCGCGACGTACGGGGCGGCGTGAGGGGCGCGCGCCACGGGCGCCGGCGACGGCGCCACATACGGGGCGGCACGTCGGGCGCGCGGGACGGGCGCCACCGATGGCGCGGACGCGGGGGCCATTTGCCGCCCAGAGGCCGAAACGATCGGGGCGGGCGCCGAAGCGAAGGCCGCCGAGGCAGCGGCGGCGGCGCGGGCCGCCCTCCTCCGCTTTCGGAGCGTTCGCTTCACGCCCCCCCTGTGTTTTTTCCTCGCGGGGGGGGTCGGTGGCAGTGGGGAGTCTGCCACCCCGGCGGCCGGGGCCGCCACTACCTCCATCGGGACCGGGGTACTTGCTTCCCCCAGACCCCGGCGGACTGCAGCGGCAGCCGTGGCCGGTTTGGGCCCTCCGGTGGGCTTCGCGAGCGCGCGGGGAGTCGGCCTGGGTGCCGGCGCCCTGCCTCCGTCGGCCGCAAGCGGTGGACGGAGGGTCGGCGCGGGGCCCAGCCTGTCCTCTATGGCGGCGAACCTCGCGTTGATGAGTGGCGCCACGGCATCGAGCACGACGCGCACGAACGCATCGTACTCAACGCCGCCGCGCCCGAGTGGGACGGACGGCGGCGCCGCCCCGTCGGCGGGCGCCGCGGCCGGCTCCGCCCCGTCGGCGGGAACCGGTGTCGACCCCGCCACCGCGGCGGGGGTCGGACGCGATTTTTTAGTCGCGACGGGCGCGGCGGGCGATTCCGAAATCGCCGCCACCTCCACCGCGACCGCCCGTGCCTTCCGCTTGACGGGCACGGGGGGCGGCGCCGCCACGACGGCGGGCGCCGGCTCCACGGCCGGAGCGGAGGCCTTGAGGGCCTTGCGCATTTCTTCGAACTCCTTGCGATAGGAGAGATTCTCCTCCCGCAAAGAGTTCACTTCCATGCGCAAACGCGCATTCTCGTTGCCGAGCTTCCACGCCTCGGTTTCCGGATTCCGCGTGACCAGCGTGTCGACAATGTCCGACACTCTGTTCGCGGCATCCTTCAGCCGACGCACGTAGCCACCCTTCAGATTGCCCGACGTCTGGGCGATCTGAAGGATCTCGGCGACCTGGGCGCTCGCCGCTAGGCGCAGTTCCCCGGGGCCGAGGGCCGTGATGTCTTCTACGAGGGCGGCGCACTGGCTAGCCGCGGCCAATTTGGCGTTGGTTGCCTTGCGCGCCTTGCGCCCCTTTTCCCCCCCCTCAGTGCGGAGGAAGGCCTCCGCACCCGCGAGAACCGACGCGGCCGACGCGGTCGATTCGGTTGCGCCCCACGTGGGGCGCAAAGGCGAGCGCGCGCGCGCTGGGGTGGACGCACCCGACGTAGGGGCCGAATCGGCGTCGCTGCTCCGGGACCGGTCCCAGAACCGTGACCTCGATCCGGCCGCAAATACCGGAGCACACGATACAGGGGGCACAAATGTCCCCGAAGACGAAGCTCGCATCGCTGGACCCGCCGCCGAAGACGACGAACCTGTGGACGCGAACGCGGACGAAGTTGCAGTCGCCGAAGACGAAGACGTTGACGCCGCCGCCGTCGCCGCCGTCTCCGCAGTCGCTGCACACGCAGGCGCCGACGCCGCGACAGCGACTCCCATCCCAGTAGGGAAGGAAGACGAAGGGGTCGCCGCTGCCGCGCCTACAAACTCCCTATTCGCGACCTCGGTCGATAGCGCGAGTGAAGCTCGCGCGACGACCGGGGTCGTGGGACGGCCGTCCCCGACGTTGCGAACCGCTAGGTCGCAAGCCAGTGGCAGAGGCGCAAGTGAGGCCTGCGCGCTATAGGCCACCGTCGTCGTGGGGCGACCGCCCCCCACCGTCGCTGTTCCGGCCGCCGTGTAGACGATTTGTCCACAGGCAGGCGAAGCAGGGCGGGAATAATCGAACGCGCGAACGGCACCGTCAAGCGCACTATCCAGAGACTCTGGAGTGCTACCTGACAGCGGCGTACGAAAGCCGCCTTCGTGCCCGTCGCTCCCCTGCACAGGTGAGGCCCATGCAGAGGTCGACGGCGTCCCGAAGGCACCTACGTCTATGTCGCTCGCGTCGCTCACGGCCAGGTAGATAGCCGAGTGCGACCCGAGCGACGAGCTCCTAGCTATATCCAGGTGTGCGGCCCTACTTGCCGCACGGCTGGATGGGGGCCTACGCGTCACGGGACCTTCCGGTGGCCCCATAACGTTAGTCCTACGAGCGGGGGCATCCACGGTGAGATCCACCACGGACGCCGCCCTGCCTAACAAGACAGGCGCCTCAGGTGCCGCCGTGATAACGGCAGCAGCCGGGCAGCCTGGACGTGGCCCGGCGGCAGATTTGCTGCGCCGGGCGAACGATGCTAACGGGACCTTCTTCCTACGCGTCTCGCCGATCTCCGCAGCCTGCCAACCGTCCTTGGCCTCCAGGTGGCCTCTCTTACAAGGCGCACCTGAAAGCCCAGGGGGTGGTTTTGGGTCCTGGGCATCCATTGCTGGATGCCCGCTCCCCGTGCGAAACCAGCGACGCGCGCGGGTGTACTTAATGTACAAAATAAGTCGTTAAATGTTGCGCAATATGCGCCAAAGCGCGCGAAAGCAAGCGAAGAGAGTAAATCACTCACCCGAGCCAAAAAACTGCGATTCGCGCCGGAATCGAACTAGATATCACTGTACACTGACACTACACAACTATATTCGCAATTTATCGCCTTTTTGGAAAGAAAAGGCGCGACAAAAACTGCAAAATCCAGGAGAACAGGGCATCTGCGACCGCCTCGCACCAATGCCTGGCCGGAACTGAAAGCCGTGTCTCTGTGCTTACCTTAGCCAGCCGGCACGAAGTGGAGATCGCTAGAGCTAAGACTCAAAGCAGCTTCGGAGAATCTGCAGCCCACCTATCTACACCCTTAGCCACTCATATCCTTGTTGCCCCTGCCTTTTGTGGCATTTTTGGCGAGTCACCGTTTGTCCATTTTTCCATGTTCCCTGAACATTGCGACGGGCAGACACCATATTCCCAGACCCGTAGTAGCACTAGCAGTTCACCCCAATAGCCCGGTACTTTTTGTCCTCATTTCCCATAATAGTCCTACACTGGCCGTGGCTTGTCCTTGGATGCATTATTATATGATTTAAACAGGGATAATTGCCGGTCAGTGTCTACACCACACTTTATTGATTGATTGACTCTTAGATTGTCAAGGGGCCTCTACGTGTTGGCCTTCCCATGGCCCCACGCAAGCCCTCCAAAAGTCCGGACCATTTTTATGGCCCATTCTCCAAAATTATACATACAATAATAAGTATCTAAATGATAAAATGTCTTACAATTACAGCCTATCAAATGTATTTGTATCAATTTAATAATTTAATCAAAAAGATTAGAAATCAATCCTGTTTTAGAGTTATTCCACATCAGATTTATATTATGTCTTTCAGAAAACGCAGTGGATCGAAGAAGAACCGCAGCAGGGCTAAATCTCCGCTGGAGAACGAGCAGCCAACACCGGTGCCTCCGTCTATATCTGCTGCGAGCACCCCTAGAAAGCGCACCAGGCTATCTGCTAGTGTTAAAGTAAGGCTTAACAGTTTATTCAAATTTCGAATCAATCATCAATCTCGATGGCCATGAAGCGAGGCGTATAATTAAACGACACGCGTGCCACGGAGATGAATATGCTGCGGTAATGTGTGGAGTCACGCAAAAGACCGCATCAGGAACTCCCATGGCAGTATTCATGTCCGTGACATAGAAGAGAAATTTCAGGAAAAGCTGGCAAAGGTGTACCCAAGGGGGCGTCAGGAGAAGGCCGCTGCTCCCCTGGATTCTATGCCTACGTACTTACTACTACTAACAGAAAATTTTTTTTTTCAAAAAACACAGAAATACATAACCCGTGGCAGGAATAAAATAGATTCATTTGTCAAAGGTGGTATACATATATATTATACGATATTCAGTTACTTACGTTCTATTTTATTCAATAATAAACATATAAGTATTGTTACGAGCTACAGGACTCGAATTAAAATGCCGTTGGAATTATTATAGAATTTATTAGAACTATACAAACACGTATAATACAGGTACAAATATAACTGGACGCAACCAGTACAAACTGCACGATTCAATAACACGCGCAAAGTCCGTCACTATTTAGCTAATCGAATGTACGTCTTGCTCGTATCGTAATCGTCGCTTGACTGCCGATTTCTCCATTCGGCCATTGCTGCACCGATACAATATGGCTGCCAGCCCGCATAGATTGGATTTCTTAGAATTTAGTTCGCATACCTGCCTAATGACTGAAAGTACAATAACAATATAATATTTTTCTTAATTACAATTTTTAAATACAAAGTAAACAAAAGAAGTCCAAATGCGGGAAAGGTAATAAGCTGCGCTTTATGACAGGCATTCACCTTTGCCAGCATGTAACACTATGTTGAATGTATGTATGTCTTGATAATCTACACAGGGCCTTGTTTTTGCCTGTCTGGAAGATCGAGGCTTTACTGTACCATAATGATGATAATATAACATGTATGAATAGAGAATATGCATGTTTTTTTTGTTGAATTTTTAAATCATTATTTACATCGTTTTATTATAGTAAAAAATAGAAATACTGTTGGAAATGTCCAAATTAAATTCTCTTCATGCAGGAACGGAGAAAGAATACAATTTCCTGCGTTAGGGCGGCCTGTCGTAAGAGGTGACAAAACAAGTCACAGCCAGATGGTAGGGTAGGGTACACCTAGTCTAGAGTATGCCGCCATAACAACCTTGAGTTATGTTCAGGCATTAGTGGCCAGGTTCAAGTCTCCCTTTAGAGAGCAGCAGCAAATTTTTGACACCTTTAGTGTCACAAGTGTCCATAGGTGATGATAACCGCTTTCCATCAGATTGGCTGTCTGCTGAACTCGTGCAATAAAAGAAATCCCCATTGTATCATATTTGAAGTAATGTTTGCGCTGGCAGGTCCGAGGTCTGCTGGGGCGTGTGTGGGCGCGCGACTCCAAATCCAAGTCCTGCGAGAATCTCCACGTGCTGTAGCACTCGCCAGCCGAGCCCACGCCCTGCTTCCCCTTCTTCGACTGCACGCCCCACTACGCCTAATGTGATACACTAGGTACTACCCACATACACCTCCAAAATACAATTTAATTTTGGGATTTGTTCTCTATAAAATGACCGCTACATTAACGCGAGAACATAGCAATAAGGCCCAATTCACACTATGATGCTGTCAACGGTTCAATCTCGCTCCGACCAAATCTCGCTATTGGTTTTTACCTATATCTTACTATTCATTCAATTGCCTTATCTTTGAATGAATTTAACGAATGGAGCCTTATGTCAATATTTAACCGGATAGTAAGGCAAATAAAGAGTCGATAAAATAAGGAACTTGGAGACGCAATCGGGCAATCTCCGCGGGTGGGGTTATGTGTTCAATATATGGCCATCCCTTATTCCCCAATTAAGAACAGGTGCCCGGAGATAGAACTTTGCACTTACCTCGCAGTCAACCACCAGCCCACGGCAGTGCTGGTTCAGGGTTCTGCCGTTGCTCGTCACGTGGCGATAAAGGTGGCAAAGTCCTTCTACACGAGCCCCGGGGCGCAAGGGACGCAGATACACTGATACTAAAGTTTTAATAGTTCCAAGCGGATATCCTAGAATTTATCTGGACGCGGAAATCTTCGATAGCGAATGTGTATTATATAAAGGCGGGTGCGATACTAAATTACGTGCGTGGCGGTAGCGTGGCGTTTGGCAACGTACTGACTCACACGCCGAGCAAGCGGCGGTGACTTACGGGAGTTGCAAGACGCTATGACGCAAACAGAACTGGCATATGTTTACACTACTAGTCTCGCAACACGGTTTAATCTCGCTCCGGTCTCGGTTCTATCAAATCTCGCTGTCGCTACTATTCTGAACTGTCGGCACAAATCACGACAGATTCGATCTCGCTTTAGGCCCGGTTCCTACATCTTACTGACAGTTCATTTGTCTTAAGGGCCATTTACATGGAAAGAGTTTCTTGCCTCCAAGAGAACAAATTCCAAAAACTTAGAAATCCTTTAAATATAATCCATCATACAATCACCCTTATTCCAAAGTGTAAATTTTCAAATTGTCTGTAGTGCCCTCTCTTAGCAATAGTCGTGAAGTGAAATGTAATTCATTAGACTCGCCGAAAGATGGCACTTTTTTATTAAGTGAGTAAACTAAATTTCACTTCAGACTATCAAATTAAATGTAGTAAGAAAGTTAAGCTGGTGCCAATTATTTAATCTTATTTTGACTAAATTAATAGACAAAAAAGATGTATTATTATAATTATATAGTTGTAATAATTTTAATAACTTTCGTATTACTACTATACTACAATAATCTTAACAAATAGAATCATTTTTGTGGCAACAGCTTATTCATGCAACTGAAATTCTTGGACGATTTTAATAACAAAATACGCATTTTTTACTTACATTCGATATATCTTTATACTATAAAAACTACATTTGATTTGATAATCATAATAAAATCTATAATATTAAATATTTCACTATTAATATTGAACTATCTGAACAAAAACACGACATCACTATGAAAGTATATTGATACTATGCATTAACGGAGTAGTAACTACGAGACAGATTAAACAATCAATCTATCTTCACTTCAATATTTTGACTGATGACAGAGAATCCGAATATTTTATCATTCAAGTGGTTATCTATGTAATTGTGACTTTTAGTGGAATTTTATTAATAATATTATCAATATGCTTTCAATCCAATATGATTGTGGGAGTAAAATTCATATAATAAACGGGGAAGCAGAAAATGGGCCGGCGTTAAATGTACACAATGAAAACAATAAAATATTTGAATGAAATTTTGTAGGACTGGTTACATGACCGTATCTGTATTGTTAGGGTGGTAATTTAGTTCATTTATTTAAAATACTGAAAGTTATTTTCATTTATTTCATTCTTATTGTGGTTCATCACTGTTGATTTACATTATAGGTACTAAATATTTATAATAATAAATCTTTACTTTGACTCCTATTGCAATATTTTTTTTTTGCAAACAGTTATTTATGTTTATCTAATACAAGAGAATTCGAGTTATTGCCTAATTTTATTAAATGAACTAAAACCCAATGGAGTGTTTTAAGACATAGAAAAATGAATTTATGAGTATTGTTCGTATAAAAATGAGATTTATAGAAAAGCGAGGCTTCGAAAAGTATTATAGATGTAGTTCAATGTAAATTAGATTTTAGTAATTATATATTGTGTTCTGAAATAATAACCAATATAACGAAATGTAAGTTTGTACTTTTAAAGTATGATATTTACAGATTTGAGGGATTCTTTAAAAGGCGCTTTGACACATTAATGAGTTTATTTATATATTGGGACATCTAAAGCGTTGCTTAGACAGTACATATTTGCATTTCTGTAATTAAGTTGAACTTAGCTATAAATGGCGTTGTTATATAGACTGTTTAAGTTTCCCTTAATTTTAGTAATAAAGCTTGATATGTACTAAAATTACCAGAGAGGAAATAAGGGGGGTACTGGGGTATGTGTTGATTAGTAATTATTCTTAATCTGTGTTTCCGAAAATCTACAGAACAAATAGATATAATAATATAATCTCACGCGATATTCTAATTTTAATATATTGCAATATGAAGAAATCTAATTATATTCCTGCTTCGATTAGACTTGAAATATATGTTTCTGCTTTATTGCTAATCACCGTACATTTTTTTTCCTCTCTGCCCATCATCACGTTGGTGTATACTGTTCTTTTGTTTCTCAAAATACGAAAAATATATATTATCATCACAAATATTATGTACATGTTATCGCCCTTTTGTATCAATGTTGTAGATTAAAAACGAAATTTTAAAAGATATAAAATGAGATAGCCTTTAAATTGTCCTTATATTAAAATTGGTGTAATTCTGTAATATTACCTAAAATTTAAACCTAAATAAACGTTAGTTCTAAGATGATAAATTTTCCATGTTTTTTATGAAAACCTTAAAGTGTCACCTTTAATATTTAATATGTAAAGGATGTATATTGAAAACTAAGACATATTAGTGATATAATACCGAGTTGTAAAATAATATCATCGTATTCACTTTCATATATTCTTCCATGGCCATAATAACCTTTTAAAATTATGTAACCAACAATATTGCCAGAATTATTATTAAATACATTTTACACATTGTAGTTTACAATCAGCACTTTATAGATATTATATGTAATCCTTGATTAGTATTTATTTTAAATATATATTAAAATTAAGTTTGTTTTTTTTATATATTATAAGAGCTGAAAGAAAAAATGGTTAATAACAAGTTTAATGTATCGATAAAAGATTGAACTTCTATTTGATTATGTACCATTTTTAATATTTCACATCATATGAAATTATTTCTAATCAACTTGAACATTATTCCACTTTAAAATAAACGAAATGAATATGCCTAATATAATCAGTACATTTTTCATGATAAGTAGTAAATTTTCGAAACAAATGCATCATAAAATTGGGTCCAGAGCTTCGAAAGATGAGCAAAACGAATTAAAAAGTATATATATCTTTTTCATATTACCTAAATATGAGTAGAATATTGTAGAATAGCGCTAAAATTAAAAAATAAATAAATTCGTTCAAAGATTTTTTAAAATATGGACCTTATTGATTGGCGAGTGATTGTTGAATGTTGTCAACAACATTGAATGAATTGATAAAATAACGTATGATTATCAGTTTTGAGGTCAGTATTTTTAATTTTGCATACAAATATGAATTGGTAGCCAGTTACTGTAAAACAAGGCCAAACGCTTTCAGTAATACAAGGTAATGAAACATTCAACGATAGAGTGAACATAACAAAATAATAAAATGAAATAATGTAACTTCGAATCCATCCAAAAACAGTTTGCCAAATTTACGCTGTTATGAGGTTTTATTAATTTTTTTTTTGCTTTTTAAAGTCAAACCTGAATATTTGGAACATTTGACAGTAATTAATGATAGACAAGAAAACAAAATTAATATGACGCAGATTTACACTAAATAAAGTTTATATCAATGAAATATTATTCTAGTAAAAACTTCAAACCTTTTGTAGCATAATTGACTGTTCATTTTTCAGGTTGGACTATAGTAAGTGTTATCAATTCGATCCCGCTTAGATTTTAATTGATAATTTAAAAAAAAAATAGTAATTCAGTTCAATATTGATAAAAATTAAATTCAATTTGAGTGCCTAACAATCGTAAAATAATTATTTAGTCCCTCCGTGTCGCCCATTTGCCTTATTTTATTAGAAATATTATCATTTAGGTCCATTCTCATTGTAATAAATGAGCCTCGGCCATTGTCATGTAGCCAATGCGTTTCATAGAAGCTAGAATAACTTTATTATAAGAATTATTACTTATAAGTGTATTCTGAATTATTAGAAATATTTAATGTATAGGTGTACTTTTAAACTCTCTAATTGATGTTTTCTAGACGTTCTGTATTGATGTGTTTGAAAAGTTTTGGCCAATTGGAAATAATTTACAAATGTTTTGAATAAATCAAACGATAGTTACTAAAGATCTTTATCGTGCCATTGGCCAAACATTTACTAAAAATATATTGTAATTATTTAGATTAATAAAATGTGATTGAAGCTTTTAGCTTCATAACGAAGAATCACCAATATTGTAGCTTTGTATCGTATTCATGTATGTACCCCAGGGTCCAATATAAAACACCAATCTCGCCTCACCTTTGGACTGTTCTGGCCCATCCTTTTGAGGCTGTTCTTGAAATACGATCACAAAAAAACTGAAAATATACGATGAAGACTATACTGGTATCCATTACACACCCAAATATGTATTGATGCTGATAAACATGATAAATCTTATGATTTGACGAAAGTCTATATTAATTTGTAGTAATGAATCAACATTTTGGGCTCTAATAATTAATATCCATAAGGTTATAATCAATAAAGTAGATGAAGCTTTTGGCTGCCTAATAAAAATTGTTATACACGTCCCTAAACAGGATAATACTGCGTATGTAACACGATCAATAAGATTAAACGTGAATGAAAAATCAAGAGCGTTTTGACAGCTACCCTCAAGTTTAGAACAAAGACGCCTGAAATAAAATTGTAGAAGATGCAACATTTTAGGACAGATTTATTTTAATTTTTAATAATTATGCTTAGTCTTCGAACAATGTCTTAAATTAATCAATTTTCTTTGTTTCATATTTCAAGAGCAGCTAATCATCATCAGCAGTAGAACTTAGTGGATAGGTGGAGCTTAAATTGTAAATAATGATAAAAATTACCTTTCTGTTTTTTGTACGAATACAATAATCGTTTTTTATTCCTTTAAATAAATTAGTACATATTGAATACCCTAGAAACATCTCAAGAATCTACATAATTATCTGAAGATTACTATATGCAATACAAACGTCATGAAAATAATTTAGAAACTTTTATATAAACTATCAACTACAATTTATAAATCTAAATTCAATCTTTAGTAATATTCTCAGGATTTTGAAAATTTTATAATAATAGAAGTAGATGAGCATGCAAATTTAAATGACAATAAAATAACGAATTTCGGCTTTGCTTGGGTCTATACGATCAATCGCACTGACGGATTGACAACAGATCTAGAATTTTTTTCTTGCCTAGAAAAAATATAAAAAAACAGTGAATTTCGCTCCATATTTTGATTTTAACGCTAGATCTACTGCTGTTCCTTTCCTCTTATTCCTAAAGTAATTGCTTGGTTTATAGCTTAAGATTGTGCTCGTTATTTTAATCATCATAAAAGTGTAGACGATAATTTTTTCAACCCTAGATTCAATCCTTGTTTTATGGTATAATATATTAATGTTATTGGAAACACTAGAATTATTTAGAACAGTAATTAAATTAATTCTTATTTGAACAAAAAATATTCAAGTAGAATATTTTTATTACACCGTGATTATATGAAAACATGAATTAATCCGATGAGGAATTATTTAGTAATTTTAGTAAAAAAAAGAGTGTCTTCTGAATTATGATGATTAGAATTATGAACGGGTACTCTCCTTGTAACTCCAAATTAACCTAAACTAAATTAAAGCCTAGTTATATCCCATTGGACCATGTTAAGCAATACCTTTATATATTGTATAGTCCATAGGAGCCCATAGTTACAGTAGGCATAGCTTACCATAGCATTTTATATTATTATATTACGAGAAAATAGTATGTTGGTTATTGAGAATTGTACGATTCCTAAATAAATGTTATTTTATAACCGATTGTTGCAAACTGACGTCAGATTGAGCCTGTAATGATCCTTTGTTCAATTTGTAACATGCGCCATAGTCCTTTCTTAAAATAAAAGTATATAATATGTAATATGATTTAACAAAACTTTTTGTTAAATTTACATATTGATGGGCTTTTTTAACGAATCATGATTATTATAGGTAGTTATAGTTTATGCAGGCTTTGTTTGACATCAGTAGCAAGAATCAAGACTAAATTATATAAAGAATTAATTGAGATAACAATTTTTATTCGATATTGAAAACATTTTGGTGTGGTTAAAAGTTATTACATCTACCTGTTATACAAATTACAATATGTTGTTGTATGCTATTTATCATACTTAAAAAAATATCAAAGAAGAAGAAGAAAGCCTTTAATTATTATAAAAAATACAGCTCAAAAGCAGAAAACGTTACGTGTTTAATAGTATGTTTTATCCGTCCAGCAACGAAGAAAGAATACAAATTCCTGCGGCCGGACGGTCTGTCAAAACAACCCACAACCGGGTGATAGGGCAGTTGCCCATCTGGATGACCACCCCTGCTCTAGAGCATGCCGCCATAACAAGCTTTAGTTGTTTTCCGACATTAGTGGCCACGTTCCAGACTCCCTTTAGAGAGCGGCAGCAGCTTTGGTATTACAAACATCCGTCTGCCTGTCTGCTGAACTTACGCAATAATTTATTTAAACTGGTTATATAACAGAGATTTTTACAATTTTAAAAACACTTATTGTATAATATCTTATCGTCATATATATATTAGCTATCCCGGCAGATGTCGTCCTGCCCGGAAAAGCTTCAATCTAATCATTTGATCATCACATGATCAAATGTATAGTTTGCGATTCTATAAACGACATATAGACAGACACATTTTTATATACAAGAATAAAGAATGGTTTGTACCTCGGGCATCAGCATTGCCATTCAGCGAGGCAATGTGGCCAGTCTTTTGGGCACGTTTCCGACTGACAACGGTCTGGAACTAGATTTTATGGTTTAATTTTAGTTTATTTTTAGTTTAATTTATTTATAATTTAGTTTATTTTTAATTAGGAAAATTTTAAATTTTAATTTTGTTTATGTCATTATTGTATATAATAACTTTTATTAACACCATTTATAAAGAATAAAGAAGATGATATATAACACTTTCGGCGCAAATGTATCATTGTTGCACACACTTTATTATACAATGGGAATCAAAAATGATACACCGTGTGTAGCGTACACATCCAAAATGATGGTAGCTATATTATGGGAAGATACGTCGATTCTGGTTTTCTAAGTGTTTTTCAGACTCGACCGATGTTTGAAGTCTAGGCTTAGCAGTAAAGATATAAGCAAGTACTTACCGGATGCTGCTAACACCTTTAGTTCTTCGATATATGAATTTTGTTGATTTCAGCGGGAATGATTGTTCGGTTGCACACGCGTGTAGTATGTATTCGTAGTATCCAACGATTGAGTGACCGCTCTCGATTTTGACGGATAAGGACGTGCTAGACACCAAAAAATTGGTGTCTTCGATACCGCTAGGGCCGTGACACTCGAACATCGATTATTCGAATAATAGAATAAACATAATTATATGCAAACGAAACATCCCGCCCACCAAAAGGCCTATGGCATTTTCTGGTAAAGTATAAAAAGAAAAATAAAAAAAATAAAAACAAATCTAATCCGAAGGACCAAATTAATCTTAAATACGATAGCAAGTTACTAAATAAATATATAATAATGAATAAATACTTAAACATGAACGAAATAGTAAATAATAACTAAATAAAAGAGGATTTGAATGAAGCATGAATGATATATAGCTAATCCTCCACTGGAAGTGGACAGAGTTTAACTAAAGGTCGTTGAAGTGCATTGTTCGTGGCTGTTTTAAGGACGGCGATTCTGACGGTTCCATCAGATCCCGAAATAAGTTTAACAACCCTACCGAGAGGCCAATGAAGTGGAGTACGATTATCTTCCTTAATTATGACCAACGAACCTTCCTTCAATGGTTTTGAATTTTTATTCCACTTGGCTCTTTGGGTTAAAGAATTTAAATATTCATGCTTCCACCTGTACCAAAAGTTTTGTTGAAATGCCTGTATCAGTTGCCACCGATGAAGCCGACGAATGTTACAATTAGATAGATCCTCATCCGGGACAGCAGTTAAGGGTTCTAAGGTAAGAAAATGACCTGGAGTTAATGCTGATAAATCATTGGGGTCTGAACTAATGGGGCACAAAGGCCTTGAATTAAGAACCGCTTCAATTTGAACAAATAATGTGCTAAGTTCTTCGAAGGTTAAAACTTGATCACCGATAATACGATAAAGATGCGATTTTGCGGCTTTAATTTGTATTTCCCAGATGCCTCCAAAGTGTGGAGCAGATGGTGGATTAAATTTAAACTCAACATTTTCAGAGTCTGATGCCTTTTGCATCAGTGCTGCTAACTGATTTCTAGCACCAACAAAATTAGAGCCACAATCAGCGTGAATGACGCTGCAACGACCGCGACGGCCCACAAACCTACGCAAGGCTGCAATAAAAGCGTCTGTAGATAAGGCAGAAACGACTTCTAAGTGAACCGCTTTGGTAGTTAGGCAAACAAACAAACATAAATATGATTTATCTATTTTTGCTCCTCGATGACTACCTAACTTTATACGGAAAGGGCCACCAAAATCAACGCCTACCACGGAGAATGGTTTAACTTGGTTCACACGATATGCAGGAAGGTCGCTCATAAACGGTTGTAGTGTTTGTGGATGAGTTCGATAGCATTTCACACATTTAGCGAGACAACGTCGAATAGTACGTTTACCAGAAATTATCCAAAATTGCTGTAAAACTATAAAATGTGTGGTATTAATACCTGTATGACAGTAACTACGGTGAACGAAATCAATTATTAAAATTGTAAGCCGATGGTCTGAAGGTAAAAGCGCAGGATGTTTTTGTTCATAAGCTAATCCAGATCGTGCGATACGCCCACCTACTCTAAGAACTCCTGTACTGTCGATGAAGGGATTAAGTTTCTGAAGAGGTTTTATTAATACTTTGTTCGATTTTAATTTGGTAATTTCTTCCACAAATGCAGAACGTTGTACGTGTTTGACCACACGTGTTAAGGCTTTGGAACGTTCTATGTTATTGAGAAACTGACTACGATTAGCGTTAGATGGGTTACGAGCGTTATTAATAAAACGAAAGATGTACGTTACAATCCTTACAATTTTTTCTAATTTTGAAAATTGTTGTAATAGTTTATCGAAAATTGAAAGGTCGACCTCTGTGATAACTGTAGGCGTTATTAGTGTCAAAGATTTATGAGCTTCTGATTTAACAGCAGTTTCTTCTTCACAAGAAATACTATCAATTGGATCTGGCCAAAATTCCTTACATTGGGATAACCAAGATGGACCCGCCCACCATAGAGAGTTGTGGATAAGTTCATTTGGAAATTGACCTCGAGAACAGATGTCGGCTGGATTGTTTTCAGAAGAAACATGACGCCAACATTCAACAGGAGTTAGTTCTTGTATGTGACTTACGCGATTAGCTACGAAAGTAGCCCAACGAGAAGAAGGTGCACGTAACCATGTCAGTGTGATGGTAGAATCAGACCATAAGAAAACAGCATCAAAAGAAATCCGAACAGAATACGTTTCCTTTACGAATTTAAATAAATCGGAAAGCAGTACTGCAGCGCAAAGCTCGAGACGAGGAAGAGAGAGTCTCTTTAATGGCACAACACGAGCCTTTGAGCAAAGCAAAGATATATGAATAGAATTATCCTCATTTATAACGCGTAAATAGATTACCGCACCATAAGCAATTTCAGAGCTGTCGCAGAACCCATGTAATTCGTAGGATCTTGCCTGACAACATGTAATTTGACGACGAATTCTTAGCTGTGAAATGTTAAGTAACTGGTTTTGATAAATTTTCCATGTGTCAATTATCTCATCTGGTGGAGTTTGGTCCCAAGCTGCACCGATAATCCACAGTTTTTGTATTAAACTTTTAGCCTTAATACTTATAGGGGACAGAAATCCTAAAGGGTCGAATATACGTGCTAGATTACTTAGAATAGAACGTTTTGTGCATGGCTGATTGGAGGATTTAACATCAAAAAAGAACGTATCAGTTACTGGATCCCATTTGAGACCTAGAACTTTTAAAGAAGTTGGTTCCGTGTTGTCCAAATCTACGTGTCCAATTAAACAATCTTCTTTTGGTATGTCAGATAGTAAACGGGTATCGTTAGATACCCATTTGCGAAGTTGAAAACATCCTTTATTAAAAAGTGCGATGAGTTGAGCCTTCGCCTTTTGAGCACTATCTAAATTCTGAAAGCCTGTAACCACGTCATCGATGTATGTATCTGACAGAACAATACTTTTGGCCGCAGGGTATAAGTCACCTTCGTCATCAGCGAGCTGTCGTAATGTACGACAAGCTAGATAAGGTGATGATGAAATACCATAGGTGACCGTATTTAAACGATACTCTTGGAGTGGTTGACAAGGTGATGCTCTCCAGAGAATGCGTTGAAATTCACGATGTTCGTCAAAAACGGATATTTGTCTGTACATCTGACGAACATCTGCCATGAAAACAATATTATGTTCGCGAAAGCGTAGAAGGATTTCCAATATGTTAGGCTGTAGTTTGGGACCGATCAACTGACTTTCGTTTAGGGAATAAGAGCAATGATCCTTTGCAGAGGCATCGAATACAAGTCGAAGACGAGTTGTGCTGCTATCAGGACGAAGAACGCAGTGGTGAGGAATATAATACTTTCCTAAAGCAACTTCGTTTGGCTTTACAAGTGACATGTGGCCGGTGTTAATGTAATCGGACATAAAGTCACAGTACTGTTGGCGTAAATCTGGATCTCGCGACAACTTACGTTCAATAGCGTAGAATCGACGCAATGCTATGTCACGAGAGCCTTCGAATCTAGGTTGCAGGTTAGCTTTGAATGGTAGATGTACAATGTATCTTCCGAATTGATCACGAGTGTGGGTGGAAGCAAAATTTTGTTCACAAAATCTTTCGTCTGGGGTAAGTAGTGAAACCTTCGGCAGGGAGTCGATTTCCCAAAACCGTTGGACCAAAGAATTTAATTCTGGGTTATTTTCAGAAGTAACGTTAACAAGACAATTTGATGCCAGCTGAGTTTTTCCGAACAGGAGCCACCCAAAGACGGAGTTGACGGCAATTGGTTGATTTGCATTTCCCTTAATAGGACGGTCACGAAGAGATTCTGCAAATACGCCGGCACCGAGCAATAAATCAATTCGGTCAGGTATGTCGAAACCAGGATCAGCTAACGGTAAAGAGTTAATATGAGACCAGTTTGATGTGTTAAGTTTAGCTATTGGTTGATCACCGCATATTTTTGAAATTACATGCATATCTAAAGTAAATAACGTGCGTCCCTTTGAACCAAGAGAACAAGCTACTTGCCCTAATATCTGTGCTGCTGATTCGCCAATTCCACTTATATTTATACGAGACTTAGAAGATTTCAATTTTAACGCATCTACGGCTGATTTAGTAATAAGATTATTTTGACTACCCGAATCAAATAATGCGCGAAAAGATAGCAACTTACCAGAAGCATCTTTAACTTCTACAATGGCAGTGGCAAGCAATACAGTTGTATCAGAGTGTGATCGAGCAAGCAAGGACAATATAGGATTTGATTCAACTAACTGGTCTTTATGAAGTAAGGTATGATGTTTGCGTTTACACTTACGACATGAAAACACTGATTGGCAGTTTTTTAATTGGTGGGATGGCCTAAGACAATTGAAACACCAATTCTTCTCGCTTGCAATACTCATGCGTTCATCTAAAGACTTTTCCAAAAACGGCTGGCAAGATAAAATAGTATGATTGTCATTACAAAATGGACACTTATTACCTTGTATAACATTCGAATTGTTCGAAGTTTCAGTGGTTTCCTCTGCAGAGACGAGTATATGAGAAGTGCTAGAACGTTTATTCATTTGAGGAGGACTGACAGAGTTTTGTGAAGTTTTAGGCTGTTTACTAGATTCACAAAAATGTAGATCTCTCATTAAAGCTTCACATTTTGAAAGTAAAAATCCTCTCAGTTGCGAATATGTAGGAAATTCCGTATGAGAGTAGTTTTCTTCAAAATTCTGACGTAATTTTGTGTCTAATTTTGATAAAATATGATACACTAAAATAAAGTCCCACTTGTCGATGGGTAAGTTAATTGTTTTTAAAATAGTTAAATTTTCTTCAAAAAGATCTAAAGATTTTCTAAATTCGTTAACATTATTTAATTTAAAATTTATGTTCAGAATATCTCTCCAACACGTAAATGCCAAATCTCTTTTGTTTTGATAACGTTCAACGAGCGCTTGATATGCACTGATGTAATGTTCTTGTGTCAAGGGAAAAGCTTTGATAGTTGATAACGCATCGCCGTTAAGGGAAGAACGTAAATAGTGAAATTTCTCGGTATGACTTAATATATCGGAATTATGAATTAACGCGTTGAAGGTATCGAAATATTCAGGCCACTGTTTGACATTACCGGAAAAACTCGGTAGTACTATTTTCGGTAAACGAATATTCGACGCGGGACCACCAGCATTGTGAGAAGTAGAAGGTTGAGAGTCGACTTTTGTTAAGCGACGGTAGATCGATTGAATTTTAAAGTACATTTCATCAAATTCATCTTGAAGATTATTATCAGCATGATCCGGATCATCCAAGAGTTCTAATATATTAGAATGGGCGTCTTCAAATTTAGCCGCATTTTGTTTTATTTCTTGATGATATGAAAGGAATAAGTCCCGTTGAATGTCATCGTTACACGCTAAAACGCCGATTTCCAACGCCTTGCATAACCTATTATAGGCAACGGTACGTTTTCTGCGCAAAGAGGATAAATCATGAATTGTATATTCGTTGCTGAATGATTTAGACATAGTTTTCTTAAACGTACTACGCTTACGAGTGGCATGTTTACTTAACAACGACATGGCAATAACTATATAAAGTAGTTAACTGTTGTAATAAACAAAAAAAAAAACAAAAAAATTTTAACTTTGAAATCTACTTAATATAAATGTTCAAAGTAAATATATTACGAGGTTCTATAAGCGCGTTGGCCCCTAATAAATGTTATTAATTTTCTATATTCTGCAATAATGAGATCAGCCAAGAACAATAACGTCAATAAGCAACCAATTGTGTGTTAAAAAAAGAGAGGCGTTAAAGCGGGTACTTAATTTATTTCACGATTGTAATGAATAATTAAACTAATGTAAGCCGATTACGATATTGAACACCGTATAAAAATAATGTTTGCTCAATACTGTGTTCTTACATTAATTTATACGAAAATAACAATAGTTTAAGTATGAAATATTACTTCAGGATTTATGTGATATTAATGCGATATATGTTTTATGCGATAGATAATCCTTTACCAGAAATTACCAGAGATGAATATAAAACACCGATAAAGTGGAAATTCCCGGGTTTCGGCACCAAAAATAATGTAGCGTACACATCCAAAATGATGGTAGCTATATTATGGGAAGATACGTCGATTCTGGTTTTCTAAGTGTTTTTCAGACTCGACCGATGTTTGAAGTCTAGGCTTAGCAGTAAAGATATAAGCAAGTACTTACCGGATGCTGCTAACACCTTTAGTTCTTCGATATATGAATTTTGTTGATTTCAGCGGGAATGATTGTTCGGTTGCACACGCGTGTAGTATGTATTCGTAGTATCCAACGATTGAGTGACCGCTCTCGATTTTGACGGATAAGGACGTGCTAGACACCAAAAAATTGGTGTCTTCGATACCGCTAGGGCCGTGACACTCGAACATCGATTATTCGAATAATAGAATAAACATAATTATATGCAAACGAAACACCGTGTCCATTGTGTTTAAGTCGTTGTGTATCATAAATGCTCACGATTTTCATACATTTCTAGATGAAAAAAAAGCTCTGGCCTGGGCAAATCTTTTGGTGTATTTGATTTTGGGGCACGACTTGTACTTGAACAAATTTGAGCGTTCCGATTCTAAAGGTAAAAAAATAAAACAACTAGCCACTTCTTTGATAATAAATTATAAAAAAATATTCAATACAAAAAACAAAACACTTCAATGGGTATTGTTGAAATACTTGCGGCACAAGTTATGGTATACTGCTATTTTTATACCCTTTCTGCCTAAATTTTATAACATTCGACACAACGTCCACGAACCTTCTTTCCATCTACAATTTTTTGAATCAAATGATGTTTCTTATCTATTTGTTTTGATCTGGAAGCTTGAAGGTTGGCATTACCTGGTGAAAGATTTCTCTCTAATGCTTGAATTTTTCGTTCACGAAACTCTGTTATTGTCAATTTCTTTTTTGTAGAATACTCATTATACAAGGAATGGGCGTTTACTAAACTTGTGCCCCATATTATCTCAAATGCCAGTTTTCGATACCATTTGGTACAACGGCGTAAGGCAGATCCGTAAGTTGCTATGTGGTCACTAATGTCTATGGAACATTTTCCATTTACAGTCAGCAATGCACTTTGGTTTCGTGGGCAGTGCAGTAGCCCTTCTATTATTGTTAGGGACTACTTCAAGAGCTGATATTTTGGTGATAAGCATCCTCACATCTCTCTTATCACGCCAGTTTAGCACTACTATTCCTTCTAAACTAAAATGTTATGTGTGTCATAAATGATACACATGGCCCTGGAGATATGAGAACACATGAAAGTATTTTGTAAGCCAGTGTATCATTTTTGATACACACTCTGAAAAACCTGAAAAAGAGAAGGGAAAAGGAAAATGGAAGGTTAATATACATTAATACACTAAATAAAACCGTATCATGAATTTTTAAAAAAACCAGAAAAATGTGTGATTTTGGAAATCATTCATGGCGCTGAAAGTGTTAATGATAATATAAGGTTTTTCTTTTATATAAAATCGAATATCCTTATCCTATTTATATTAATAAAAAACTTGAAAATTGACAAAAATGAACGAACTCTTTATATAGGAATTAAATATAAACAAATTTGCAAATATACTGATCAATTGTTGTTTTAATACGTTAGATAACAATTGCTGGTATGTTCACCTTCTAATTTTAGTTATACTTTTGCGATCCAACCTTGATATAATGGTGTACAACGACATATGAATAATAATGTGTAAAGCAAAAATAATAATACAATGTAACCTATTTATAAAATGCTTGACTGTATCCCCCTTCTATACATTTTCCAAATAAAGTAGGGGACATTTAAAATAATGGAACTAATCTGTATTGATAGTAATATCATTTTATAATATACTAAAGTTTTGGGGCAGAATTATACTTATATATACAAATACTACAAGTTGAAAATTAATTTAAATGTAATACAAAAATAATTAAATTTAGTATAAAACGGAATAAATCATTTTTTTTTTAATTCTTGAGATTAATCTCTTGACATCTTAAACGCTTTCTTTCATTTCAGGTTAAAACACATTTCTATCTGTAAATATTTCTACTACAATAGAGTTCTGACAGTATATTAATTTTTGTGTTAAAAAATATTATTAGAATATTCGAAATACATCCCTACCTATTATCTAATAGGGGTATATTTTGAATATTCCAATAATATTTTTACGCCATCTAGATATGGCGTTATAGGCACCAAATAGATATTTTATACACTGTTTTCAAGATTTTTGCATATTTTGCATTTCCAGTACACTGTTGATTTATGAATTTAATTTGAAAACAGTTACAATTTTAATCTAAATCTTCACTATATATTAAGATAATTTCTTTCTAAGCAATGCGAATTTTAACGCCATCTGTCAATGAGGGAGCGAAGCAATGAGTGTATCCTCTTAACTTTAAAAGTCATTGAAACAATATCTACAATACTAATACAGTACTGTTGTCATACATTCAAAACAAGTCGCTGACTTTGTTTAAGTATACTTAAGTTCGGTACTGTAATAGGTCGTAACAGTTATAAAAGATTATTTATTTATGTAATCAGAACTTATTGTTAACAATTAAATTTTAACCGTTATTTAAATTATAAAATTATACATGAACAGTTCAATAAAAGCAAAAAGTTAACTAACTCTAAACAGGCCCTAACTCAGCAAATGCTGGTTGATAACAACCAACGCCGGTCTTCCGTAAGTGCCAGGCAGTAACGTCACCTTCACAGAAGTAAAAATATAACTAATGAACATTTAATATTATTTATAATTAGAACAACATGAAACAAAGAATAGACAAAAGATACAAATTTTAAATAATATAATATTTAATTAATTTTGAAAATAATAATAGTAGGTACGTTACATACAAAAAGAAATGAAAATAAATAGAACTATAACTATGAAAAAGCCTCATCCAGGCTTACTAAAAGGCGCTTGTATCAAGTGCGAGATCTGCTAGTAAAATAAAAAAATAAAATAAAACGTAATAACTACATAGCAGATGATTCTATAATAAATGTAGAAAATTTTCGTCGATATTGGTTTTATATATATTCTGCCAAATTCATAATTTTTGGTCCTTCGTGCCGGATTTTAACTACAAATTATGGTTATAACATTTGTGTTCAATAAGTATATTTCTGCCGTAAAATAGATATTTAAAAGGACATATCTAATTTGTATTAATATAATATACACGTTTTCAGAGAGATTTTTGCGCACAACATTGAAATTATCACAAAATTAGCCCGTGTAGTCGTAAAAGGGTCAGCGTCCACTGAAGCTAAGCTATGATAGCTATACAAATGTTATTGGTATTCAAACCGGGACATGTAACTTTTTGTTATGGGATTCTTAATTTGATTTTTCTTTTTTTATTGTCAAATGTTAGATTATGCCTGAGCTACATCCGCTACAGCCGTAATGCTTTAATTAATGCACTTATAAAGACATTATGCATATGCGAGATTGTTAGTGTAGTTAAACACGTTAACCGATAACTCAGGTAGTGGTGGTGAATTATATTGATGCAGCTAATCGTTAATGCGCTATTTTTTAATGCTATATATAAATAATTTCGTGACAATCACTAACACTACCATTAATACAAGTGGAGTAGGTGCATTTATTAAATAACACATATCGTCGTCGTCGTCAGCCATTTGCACTCCACTGCTGGACGTGGCCTCCCCAAGACGGCGCCACTCAACCCTGTCCTCTGTTAAATAAACACATATACAGTTGAAAAATTCATGTGTATATTTTTTTGGCAGGTACGCAACAAAATAAGTGTCACAAGTCACATATTTATTTCAAATAATAATTTTAAAAACAGTCTCTGAGTGACTGGACATTTATAACAATTATTTTTCCGTTCAATGTCTCTTTTTTTATAATATTCTAGCTGAAAATAAAAAAAACTTACTATTAAATTAAAGTTAATAAAAATACGTTTTAAATCAATAAAAATAAATATCTAAAAGGGATACAGAACCTCTAACGCCATCTAGATGGGTAGCTTTTAAGACATTCTTAGTTTCATTTATATATAAAATAATAACGGCCAATAAATGTCCCACTGCTGGGCTCGGACCTCTCTATTGTGAAACGGAGAGTACCCGCCCTGCTTGTCCAAGCTGGCTTGGCAGGTTTGACTTATCGGTAATCTCGATGTGCAGGTTGCATCACGATGTTTTCCTTCACCGTTGTTAGCATGTAGTAAATGCAACAATATGCATTATTAGGTCAGAAAACTGCCTTAGTGGTGCATGCGTTCCGGCCTTATATCTGTGTTTATTTTGTATCTGTTTATGTTGTATATGTGTCTCAAAACATGACACTTAACCCAATATTAGACGGATCATTCTATCCACATTTTTCATGAATGTTTGAAAGTTTTTAGTCTTTCAGCTAAATTGATTCAAAATAAAACTACATTTTAACGGTTTTAAGCGCGGCAATTTATTTGATTTTTACTATTCCGACGTTTCGGCCACTTTTCAGTAGCCGTGATCACGGAAGACAACGATGACAAGTGTCAATGAGTATTATTAAAGTTTTATTTAGCCAACTTGTTAATTTACAATTGAATAAAACGTGTTTTTATTATGTATACTAATCGCGAAAATTAAAGAAAATATTAAATTAATCAAATTTGATTGTTCCGTCTAATATTAGTTTTACATGCAAATAGGATATTAACCGCTATAACTGCTGAACATAGCTTCGCGTCGCTTGTCTGCTGTGGATGCTGACCTTGAAAGCATGAATTATTTAGCATTTATTTTGTATAGATTATTGATAAAACTATACGTTACAATTGTATGTAAACATTTTGAAATATATTCTGATGTTTTCCGTATATAAAAAACATATTTGCGTTTTATTTTTATCCTATATTTAATACACGTTATTGATTGTAGTGTATTGTTACGAGTTATGGGACTCAAATTAAAAATACCGTTAGAATTACTATAGAATTTATTAGAACTATACAAAAACGTATAACACAGGTATATATAACTGGACACAACCAGTACAAACTTCACGATCCAATCACACGTGCAAAGTCCGTCACTATATCGCTTATCGAATGTACACGTCTTGCTTTGATCGTGGTTCTCGCTAGACTGCCTCAAAATATCAATACAACAAAGGACCGTGTGGACTGAGATTTCCGAGAAACCGTAATCTGCGAACTTTGTTGGCGTGAAACAATAAAAAACACTAAATACCTGTTACGAGTTAATTGATGATTTAAACACTCACCATGTTATTCATATTGTGTTAGATTATGTATGCTTCTTTAAGAACTTTAAAAAAGTCTGCAAACTTACTCTTAATATGAATAACACAGTAATCAAAGTAATTCGTTTAATTTATAAAAGTAAACTTACTAATAAATTTATTTATCTGATTATTTCGATAATATTTGTACATTTACATAAATACTTGTACCTAATCTACTGTAAGAAATCTGTCGGCGGTGTTGAATTTACATTTATATTTTACTGATTTTTAAATTCATTGTAGGAATTTAAAAACCAGAAAAAATACAGGAGGCTTAATTCAGACCGGCAGATTTCAAAACTGCAAGTTTTAGAATTTTTAACCAACTTTAAAAAAAGGGTTCTTAATTCGTCGTGTAAACATTTTTTTGTATCGCCATCTGTCGAAGCGTCACATTGAAACTACTGAACGAATTTAAATTAAACTCCACACAGAAGTAGCATATATCCCGGATCAACACTTAAGATACTGTTTATCCCTATAAAATATGACGTCACTTCCTGGAGATTGACGAATACGGTCGGAAGGAAGGTGAGATTCCTGTTCTTCATCAGAAAGTCTCGTTGTCAAACCACTGCCACATTCTTGGCTTTGTGTAGTCCAAGTCGTACTCTTCGCACTTCTGACCTGTAATTCTTTAAAGAAAAATAAGGATTATTAATATACTGGTGAATTTTTCAAATGAGCCTTAAGGGCCAAACCCTTATCTATATATATAAAAATCAATTGCTGTTTGTTAGTCTCGCTAAAACTCAATAACGGCTGGACTGATTTGGCTAATTTTGGTTCTGAATTATTTATGGAAGCACAGGGAAGGTTTAAAAGGTGAGTTAATATGAAAAAATGCTTGGAATATTGTAAAAACAAGAATTTCGCTTTCCCTTAGAAACTATTCCTACCTGTCAAACGTTTGATGTTCGTCCCGTCGTTTAGAAATCAAAGTCGTTCAGAAATCAAATTAAATTTAAAACTGAAGTTTTAATTCTTTCATTTTTTTGGTTTTGAATGTCAAACGTTTGATGTTCGTTCCAGTTAAGTTTTGACCACATTTTTTAGTTAAGTTGAAACATTCTGCAATCATCATTCAGCTTCTTTATTTATTGATTCTGAGGCGGTACGAAGTTTCGAGTCTCAGTCATTTGAGACTATTTGAAATTAAATAGTCAAATACACCAAGTAGCCACTTGGTGTCAATTCCTTTACGGAACCAAAGAAGCATCAACGCCGAATGATATACTACCAAATGCTAGGCAGAAGTTTTCTTTGTTGTGGGCAAGAAGCGACCAAACTTTTGCTCCACCACGACAACGCGCGCGCTCAAAACGAGGGCCGTCCTGGATAGCACGCCGGTCAAACTCCTGGGTTACCCTCCTTAAAGCCCTGACCTAGCGCCGTGTGCCTTCTTTTTATTCCCGAAAATAAAAAATCAGCTCAAAGGGAAACAATTTTCGTCGCCGGAAGATGGGCTGTGAGCGTTCGAGCAAGCGTCAAAAAAGTGTTTCAAAAACTGATTCAGACGCATGAAACGTTGTATGGACTAATATAGAGGCTGGCGAAGAGTACTTTGAAAATATTTAAGAAAAAAATATTACCTATAGACCATTTTTTTCGCATAACTTTCTGGGTGTCCCTCGTATATAGGCTATTACTAGTAACTAAGTAATCGTACTGACCTGGTCCTCCTCAGGCATCTGACGATAGGGTGCGCCCTTCGGAAGCACTGCGGCCCCAGCACGTTGAAATAAGTCAAACCAATCTGGGCGGAGACCAAGGAGTTGGTCCGACGGAGGCATTCGCGAAACTTCGCGTCACAGCTGCAGTGCGACCTGGAAAGCAAATAATTGACACTAACTCACACCGGGTTCTGTTCATGGTAGAGTATACCTCTACCATGAACATTCAGTCATTGCTTTAATTATAGCTAGATATCCGTGCAGGAGAACGAGGATAGAACTCAATTTCCTGCGGCCGGGCGGCCTGTCGTAAGAGCCGACAGAACTACCCACAGCCAGGTAGTACGTTCTTTGCCTATAACAACCTTGAGTTATGTTCCGGCATTAGTAGCTCCAGTCTCCCTTTAGAGAGCTGCAACACATTTGTAGCACCTTTGGTGTTGGTAATGTCTATAGGCGATGGTAACCGCTTTCCATCAGGTGGGTTGTTTGCTGAATTCATTTCACTCTTTTATCCGTGCAGGAACGGAGAAAGAATACAATTTCCTGCGTTGGGGCGGCATGTCATAAGAGGCGACAAAACAACCTAAAACCAGGTGGTAGGGCCTTTGCCCGACTGAATGACTACCACCCCTGGTCTAAAGTATGTGGCCCTAACAAACTTGAGTTGTATTCCGGCATTAGTAGCCAGGCTCCAGTCTCCCTTTAGGGAGTAGTAGCGCATTTGTACCACCTTTAATGTTGCAAATGTCTATAGGCGATGGTAACCGCTTTCGATCAGGTGGGCTACCTGCTGAACTCGTGCAATAAAAGGAAAGCTCTTAGGGCTGGCTTGATTTTCAAGGTAAACGTAGTGTCGGACGCCCTCCAGCCCGATGGACTGACAACCTGCGCAAAGTCGCCGGTAAGCGCTGGATGAGGAAGGCAGAGGACGAGAGAGAGAAAGATAGAGAGATCTGACGACCACAATGGAATCGTCCTTTGAATATCTTCTGACGACAAGATATTGAAATCGTGGGCCGTCTGCATGTATGCAAGATTCAAGACAGACAAAAAACCTAGTTAAAAAAATCCCTTCCTCAGAGTCACAACAGCATTTCCGTCACATTCATTAATTTAATTACGTCGGTTGCAATTTTCAACCGCGCCGCTTTCTCCGTAATGCGCCGTCACAGTATAATAATGCATCCAGTATCTACATTTGTATCGATCTGAAGCTAGACCCTCTGTCTGGCATACGACATAGTTGTATAATGAATTTAGAATAGTAACATCTTGTGGTGTTGAAAATGTCTATAGACGACGGTAGCCGTATTCCATGAAGTGAGACGTAAGCGCATTCGTTTTAATCAATCAATACAAAAATACCTAAAGAAATTAATACTACTACTGCCCGCGGCGCTGTTAACGTAACCAAATGTTTTAGATATTCGTTCGATTCGCCGTCTACCAAAAGGACATTTGATGCTTCATTAATATTTACCTTCTACTTTCAGCTATTTTCTCAAATTGAACAGCTCTTTACATACGAGTATTTAACAATAAAACAAGAGGTCAGTTAATTATCCTTTTCTCAGTTAAGCGATCTCTTCCAGACAACCCATTGCAGGAATAAAACAGATTATATTTGTCAAAGGTATACATAAATATAAGATATGCAGTTACTTACAGTATCTTTTATTCATTAATAAATATATAAGTATATAAAGTATTATATAAGTAAGAATTATACTTAATAGACATACATAAATACACCTATATATATATACATACATAATATACATGAATATATGTAAAGGTATCAAACATGACTATGTTGCAGGAAGTGCTTTTTTGTATTATATTATATTTAAGAGCATATATAATTTAAATATGTAGTGTGTTTTGAAGAAAACCAGCACAAGTTGGCAGAAGAATTTATTTGAGTTCACAAACAACGTAGCACAATTCACGGATGACGACTAAGGACTTAGAGTTAACACAGTTGACGAAGCGGGTGTCCGAATTGCTCGATGCACCCGTTCGCGTCCTATGCTAACGCTAAGTAGAGCGCCTGGCTGTGCGAGACCACTTCCCGTTGCGGGTGAGAGGCCTGCGAACAGCAGACTGGCTCTGCACGGCCGAGCGCCGGGCTTATATAGGCGGGGTCATCGTAGTGGGTGTGTAGGCGCACGTGAGGCGGGGTGCGGTACGCGTATGTGTGCGTAGACGGTATCGACGGCGCGCTGAGTGTAGACTTGGTGCTACAGCCTCCCCCTCTGGTTGCGACGGCGTCCCGACGAGCAAACAGATTAGTTCTACTGGCAGGCGGTTCTTCGGGGGCGCCCTCGTCCACGGGTAGACTGCGTTGTAGTAGGGGCAGTCTTGGCCTTCGGTGGTCTTCCTCGTTTCTTTAGTGGACGGACTGGAGCGGGCGGCGCATCCGGATTGCCTCGGTATGGGGACAAGGCAGAGGTGTGGTACACACCCCACAGGGAGTTCGTCCTCGCCCTCCCCCTGCATCAAAACAGCTCCAAGCGCGTAATTGCTGGCGTCGGTCTTGATCGTATAAGGCTTTGTTTCATCCGCTTGTCGAGTTGTGGAAGCCGTAGTGAGACGTGTTTTCAGTTGCTGAAATGCAGTCTCTTGCTCATTCTTCCATACCCATTCTGCCTTTTATTTTGCCACTCTTAGGGCTGGCTGTCTTGCGGGCCCCACGTTGGGTGCCAGTTTGTAGTGGTAAAGACTTAGAGTTGACACAATCGACGAAGCGGGAGTTCGAATTGCTCGATGCACCCGTTCGCGTCCTATGTCAACGCTGAGTAGAACGCCTGGCTGTGCGAGACCACTTCCCGTTGCGGGTGAGAGGCCTGCGAACAGCAGACTGGTTCTGCACGGCCGAGCGCCGGGCTTATATAGGCGGGGTCGTCTTAGTGGGTGTGCAGGCACACGTGAGGCGGGGTGCGGAACGCGTATGTGTGCGTAGACGGTATCGACGGCGCGCTGAGTGTAGACTTGGTGCTACAAATATATTATATTTTTTATTTAGCTTGTCTAACAGTAAATTTATAAATTTGATTTGTTTATATATTTTAAATACACGGGTTCCTTAAATCCTTTAACGACCTGTCATACATAATCTTAGATTCAGTTAGTTTTAGTCGATCGATATTTACACGCGGCAACATTTCCGGCCGCAACCACCAATGTGAAAGAACTTACTGGTAATAATAATACTATGGCATTGCACGTTCTCTCGATCAAGCCGATAAATATTACGCAATGCGAATACTGCTTATCTAATAACAAGCGCCAAGTACTTAAAGCTAAACCTGTTGGCAAGTATGGAACACAACTCAAAGTTGGTATGGTGGTATACCCTAGACCTTGGGTGGTAGCCATCCAGTCGGGTAAATACACTGCCACCTGGCTGTGGGCTGTATCGTCGCCACTTACGGTAGTCCGCCCCAACGCAGGAATCAGTATTTTTTCCGTTCCTGCGCGGAGAGTAAATTTTTAGCAACACGTGTACCTAGGGTATTTCTTCCCACTTCTTCTCCTTAACAGCAATAACACGTTGCGAAGCGGTGTACATACACTAGGAAGTAAAATTAAATTTTAACCTATATGACCTTCAAAAAGTGTTCTCCAGTGGTATATATTTTGAATAAAATCTTTTTAATTTGAATATATGTAAAGTGTATACTTATTACAAATTATGGTATATTCATGAAAATTAGTAAAATATCACACAATAACATAAGTAGTTTTTCAGTTACTTTGACTATCAGCGTCAAGACGGCTTTAATCAAATATAATGAAGTGACAGTAGACTGTACAGTGATAGATGTGGTCAGTAGTGGACTGTTTTTCAATTTATTTTTTTATTCGAAAGTGTATACTACTGAGGTGGACCCATTATCACCAGGATCTGATGAGTGGACCCCAGGGAAATTGACAGCAACTATTGTTGAAGTGCGCCTACACTCATAGAAAGGCAAACATGGTACACGCGTGTCAGTGGTACAATTTGTGCAGTGTGTTCCGGCATTAGTGACCAGGTTCCTGTATCTCTTAAGAGAGCAGCGGCGCATTTATAGCATCTTTGGTGTCGTAAATATCCATCCGCTTTCCATCAAGTGGGCCGTCTGCAAAACTCTTGCAATTAAAAATTAAAAAAACAAAAAGCAAAAATTAATGACTTGTCAATGCCAGTATGTTTAAGGAATACGAAGCCAACTGACCTCGTGAAAAGGCCTGTATTGGTGAGTCCGTACTTGGTCTCCCCGGAGCGGATGTATATCTTGCAGGCGTCGTGCTGCCTGCAGCAGGTGTCCGTGAAGAAGAACAACCCTAAGTCGCCGGAACGAGCCGTGGCGGACCTACCGTCGCCGCACCACACCGTGCCTGCAATCGGCAATTTTGACCAATTTTTCATTTATTTAATCACAATGTTTATTAATCTCGTTATATATTAATTAAACCACCGTCATTAATTATATAATAACAGCCCATAACTGTCCCAGTGCTGGGCTCGGGCCCCCCACTGTAGGGGAACGGACAGTATACCCGCCTCGCTTGTCCAAGGCGGCTTGGCAGGTTTGACACATCGGTTAACTCGATGTGCAGGTTGCATCAGGATGTTTTCCTTCACCGTTGTTAGCACGTGGTAATTGTATTAGATCAGAAAACTGACTAAGTGGTGCATGCATTTAATATTATAAAAAAATATGTAAGCAATGTAAGTGCGTCTTTTTTCTGTCTTTCCTCTCCTATTGGTCCTACAGGATGACTACGAATTGGCATTATCCAAATGTAGCGTCCCTAGGCAACGGTACCTGTCCCCTTCGTATCAAGTGGGCCGTCTATTTGGACATTTTGGTGAGCAATGAGTGAAAACTATACCTCTCTCTTTTCTTTCACCATATCCCAATTATTTAGGGTCAGCACAATGTGTCTCTTCCTTCCACACTCTTCTATTCTGACATAGATCTTCTATCACACCACAAATCATCATATCATCCTTTACACAATCCATCCATCTCTTTTTTGGTCTACCTGTACATTTGTACCCATCCATCCTGTAGTTTAACATTCTTTTTGTCACGTGACTTTCGTACCTCGTCAGTATATGCCACACTACCTTAATCTTCTTCCTCTCAATTTATCAGTCACGGGTCTAACTTTCCAAGATCCCCTTATGTACACATTCCTCACCATATCCATTCTTGTTACACCACATATCCATCTCAACATTCTCATCTCAGCTGAGTGGAGAAGTTTGTGGTTTATCACTTTAGTGTCCCAACATTCGGACCCGTATTTCATGACTGATCGTATGACAGATGTTTGACCTTTTAGTTTCAGTGGCAATAGTTTGTCGCACGTCAAACCGGTTAACTGTCTCCACTTTAGCCATATATAGCTATATTTATTCTTCTCTTTGCATCCTTATTTATATCACAATGAAAACTTTACTTACCAGGATAAATAGCCTGCACCCTGTCCTTGAAAGCGTCCACGACGGAGTTGGCCACGTTGGCCACGCTGGTGACCCCCGAGGCCAAACTGTTGACGAACCCACGATCGCTGTCCAAGGATCCAATATCCCGGACACCGGCCATCAGCTGGCTCAGTGGCCGGGATATCCCCGACGATATCGACTTGAGGATACCGCGGCCAAATTGTCCTGAAATTTTTTGAAAAAAAAATGATACAATTCAGAAGTTCCCAGTCAAACCATGGATTAAGCAAACAAAGAAATGACTTCAACGGATATGCTTTTCATCATATTAGAAAACTAGCGTTATATCCTGGGTAGTAGTCAATAAACTTAATTAGATTTTATGATATTATATGTATGTAAAAGTTCAATTCAAGTCCATACCATATAACAGATCCAGGACTCTAGATCCTTGAATATCCATAAACGGGTGTTGGTGCCAACCCTGATGTATGGCAGTGAAAGTTGGGTATGGCAGAAGAAGCATGAAAGTAGGATAAACTCACTCGAAAAGAGAGCTTTGAGAAGTATTATTGAGAAGTATAGTTAGCTTGAATGATATGATAGGCAACAGTGTGATAAAGGATCGTTGTGGATTGGAAGAAGATGTAATAACAAAAGTTGAAAAGGAATTTTAAGGTGGTTTGGACACACACAGTAGACAGAATGGATATAAATAGAACATCACAAGACAGGAGTATGATATTATTGTGAATGGTAGAGTTGTTGCCTGTAGACCGAGACGAACACACCATGATCAAATATCAGAAGGAAAAACGGAATAAAATTAGTCTATAAAACTATAATTTATGCCAAAAATAATAATAAAAACACCTATAACTCATATAAAAGTGTGCGAGATTCACCAAATATGATCATAACTTGTAGTTTCATTTATGGTCTTAAGATCTCGTCAGCGCGGTGTAGTTTCTACAACGATATTTCACAGCGCCTTAATTAAGTTAAATAGAAATTATAATTGATAGAAAAATAGAAAAGAAAACACTTTATGGTTCACCACATACACATGAAATAAATAATTTACAGTAGTCACATTAAACAGTAAAGTTAGGAGCAATGGGCGGCCTTATCGCTTAAGAGCGATCTCTTCCAGACAACCCGGGCTATGGATTGGAGGATTGATGATCCTAGACCACTTCATGACGCTAGTTTCCGTACATTTTTTTATTTTTTGATTATGTAGGGGAGATCCACTGGGATGGTTCTATATTTACGTGGCATCACACCACTCGAGCCTTAAGAGCTGTTATTAAGGTAATAATTCCCGCATACCATTACTACATCAAAACATTACCTTAGCAATTTGTTGTCAAACAAATGAACATCACTGGAAATGTCGGCCGCAGCGTAATACCATTGATTCCCCTTGGCAAAGAACCTTCGATCGGTTCCTTTCTATCATAAGGCCGTCAACAGACCGTTTTAAACTACACATTGCATATATTAAACACAGTGATTGACGACCTGATATAACTCTTATATCATACAATTAACAAAAACATAATGCATCTAGAAGGTCATTCATGAATTTTATGAATAGATTAGACTTTGATTGATAGTGCATTGTGATTTATATCTTAGGCCCCAACTACACTATCATTTTTTTTATTTCAGAAGTTATCAGACAGGCAGACGGCCCACCCGATGGAAAGCGGTTACCATCGCCTATGGAAATTTGCAACACCAAAGGTGCTACAAATGCGCGGCTGCTCTCTCAAGGGAGACTAGAACTACAATTTCATGCGTTGGGGCGGCCTGAATATAATTGCGCGTATTCATACGCCTCCACGTGGGCGCCGGCGTTTGAATGGCGTTCGGAGGCGTAGATATGCGCATGATTCCCTTCCCTCCCTGAATAATACCGCTGCAGGGGGCCTCTAGCTATCAAGGGAGCAGAGGAGTCATCACCCCTGTCGTCGAAGTGGATATGCTCTGATTCCCGGGGCATATTCAGGCACTTTTGCGCTAGGATCGGACTGGGCGTAACTACGTTCTAAGGCCTTTCCTACCATAAGCGCGGGGCACATGGGAGGAGGGTGGTTTTAGTGGGTATTAGTCATTGGCCGTCCAATGATCTCGAGTCTCCACACGAGCTCATCAATTATGGACGGATTACCTATAAGGGAATCCCTCCATATGCGATATCGGTCTAATCCCTTGCAAAGGACCTAGTATTGTGCGTAAACAGCATTTCCCCCGCCTTAAAAAAAAGAGGTGACAAAACAACTCACAGCCAGGTGGTAGGGTATTTGCTCGTCTAGATGGCTACTATTCTAGATCTAGAATATGCCCGTATGCCAAGTTCGAGTTGTGTTCTGGCATTAGTTGCCAGGTTCCACTCTAGTTTAGAGAGCGGCAGCACATCGGTAGCACGTTTGGTGTTAAAAATGTCCATAGGCGATGATCAGCTTTCTATCAGGAGCAATGTCTGCTGTCTGCTGCACTCGTGCAAAAAAAATAGGCTAGCGGGCTTTGGCAAGATCCATCGGATCATCACGGTGATTATCTATCAATCTGTCTTCCAGCAGTACGTCAAACCCATAACATACGATGCTGGACTCTCCGTGGACTTTTGGAGGGCTTGTGTGTGGCCATGGGAAGGCTAATACGTAGAGACCTTGACAATAATTTAAATGTGGCGTGACACTGACCGGCGATTATCTCTGCCTACACTATATAGTAATACACCCAGGGACACGCCCCAGCCGGTAGGACTATTGGGAAATGGGAACAAAAAGTACCGGGCTATTGGAGTGAACTGCTACCGGTATTATTATTATTATAAAATTACAAATAGATCTTATTATTCATTACGAAAATATATATCAATAGTATTAAACTAACGCAAATATAATAAAATTTGATTTACATGAACATGAGAGTATGATGTTGCTAAACAAATTTGGCAATTTCTTAGCGAGCAAGTGCCGATCGTTTTAGCAACTTTGAAATTTATTAAGTTGTTGTAAAAAGTGTTTTACAATTTACAAATTATTTTGTAATATGTAATCGATTTGTGTAGGTACAGGGTGGCGCAATAGAACGTGCATATTGCATCATCTTTTTTCGCGGGGTAGAAAGTGCGCGGGCGGGAGGAGCCTGCATCGTTGGGTAGGCGGGCTCATGGAGTTTTAGTCACTATGAGTCACTTCGACGGGAAGCGTCGCGCATTTTGCGTGCGCGCATTTTACGAGAACTCTCGTTCATACATCGTTACTAGGCGTTTATATTGTTCTGAATATGGACTACGGCAAATTAGTGAAGCTCCGAGTGCTAATTTAATTAAAATATGGGTACAGCGTTTTGAAGAGACTGGTTCAACGTTTAAACCACAAGCAAAAGGTCGTCCAAGAACATCTAGGACCGACGACAATATTGAGAGAGTTATGCAGTCTGTACGAGGAGATCCACAAATGTCTACTCGCAAGAGATCGTCTGTCTTACACTTATCGCGACGAAGTTTGCAACGAATTTTAAACTTGGATCTTAAACTGCATCCTTACAAGCTGCAGTTAACACAAGAATTGAAAGAGCCTGACTTCGGAGCAAGGCTCGCATTTGCAAATGAAATGCTTAATCGATTTTCCAATTTTGACAATATCCTTTTATCAGATGAGGCCCACTTCCATATCAATGGGTTCGTAAACCGTCAAAATTGTCTTTAATGGAACAGTGAGAATCCCAAACTCAAGCACCAGAAACCACTGCATAGTCCTAAAGTGACAGTATGGGCAGCAATCTCTGGTAGAGGAATAATTGGACCGTTTTTCTTTGAAAATGCGCGGGGGCAAAACGTCACTGTTAATACCGAACGCTATGTTGCGATGTTGGAAGGTTTTTTGGCTCCAGAGCTTGAAAATTCAAGAATAGTGAATTCTAGGACTTGGTTTCAACAAGACGGAGCTGCCTGTCACACATCAAATGACTCCATGGCGGTTGTGAAACAGATGTTCCCTGGCAGACTGATTTCGAAAAGAGGTGATATCCCATGGCCCCCACGTAGTCCAGACGTGACGCCTGCTGACTTTTTTTTGTGGGGATACCTCAAGAACAAAGTCTACAGCAATAATCCGAAAAACATCGATCAGCTCAAGGAGAATATCCGTGGTTAAATGGCAGCAATTACACCAGCATTACTGAAGAAAGTTTTCAATAACTTCCGTTTGCGATTAGAGGAGTGTCGTCGTAGAGAGGGTCATCATTTAGACGACGTTATTTTTTAAAAATAAACTTCAGTTTATTCTTAATAATACCTCAGTTTTATTTTAACTATACCTTTTGTATTTATTTTGTAATCAATATTTTAAATATGCACGTTCTATTGCGCCACCCTGTATATCAATTATCTACTTACTATAAATACATATATCACTGGAGAAGTTTTAAAATTGTACTTTTTTTGTTAAATTCTGTCTTTTCGTTTGACCATATCCTGCTTTGAAAAATAAAAATCTGGGTCCCGACTGCAGTGCTACCTACTGGGTCCAATTGTGGATTTAATAAAATCCCCAATTGGACCCAGTAAATAAACTTAAAAAACCATTAAAATACTAGAACCCGATTCCAATGCCACCTAGCGGTCCAATCTAAACCATACTTGCATCGACTTGAACACACACAAAAAATTTCATCAAAATCGGTCGAACTATATGGAAGAAGCTCAGTGAATCATAAGGTTGCGTGTTCAAATCACGTCGGGTCCATCATGGACGGGTTGTAGCGGGAATATATAATATATTATAAATATATATAAAATTCTCTTTTGAATTTACATTACCAAATGAAGTAATATTCTATGCACAATCAGATAATAGTGGATATAGAAAACATATCCTTTATCACTACTTTTCTCTCTCTGTCACATAACAGAGAGAGAGAGATTACAATAGTCGAATTCCATATACATGAAATCTGGTCTGCCGGCCACCAGGCCAAAGTAAGAAAGCTTTGTTTCGCCTCAGCAACACACGAACCAAAAAATTATATACATCTACGGCCTTACTTATAATAATCTAGTTAAGAAACGATTAGGCATATCTTAAGTAAGAGAATCAGAATCAGTCCCTAATCAATGAATGTCTTTTTTTCACTTGTAAACGTGTATTACCTATTGTGTACCTAAGAGGAGCACCGATGAAGGAAATTTGAATGATTAACGTGGGTTGTACCCAAAATATTCGACTAAAGAGGAGTTTATGGGTGAGATTTTCTTAATAAATAAGGCCCAAAGAGAAGCCTAATAAACAACATTTTAAGTCTACACACTTTTGTGTATACACAAGCATCCATACATTATTTTTCTTTAGAAGATAATTTGGGCAAGTCAACCATGATTTTTTTAACCAATTAGACTGTTGTTTAAATGACAGGTCCGACATGTCAGTCACCAGATAAAAATTATTCATAGATCAAAATAGAATAGAAAATACTTTATTGTTTAACAGAATAAACAATAACAGAATGAATTACAATAATTTAACGGCAAAACAAAAGGCGGCCTTATCGCTTAAAGCGATCTCTTCCAGGCAACCTTACTTAGAGGATACTTTTAACAACTTATATCTAGGTATAATTAAATTAAAAAGAAGTAAAATAAAAGAGGAAGAAGAAAAGAAAAATATATATTTTATTACAAGGTAATAATGGTTTTTGACAGATTTTTTAAATATGGCAAGTGATTTAGCTTTTCTGACATCTACGGTTAAAGAGGTCCAAACGCAAACAGCCTGAACAATACAACATGGTATTCCATGTTGTATTGTTTAGGCTGTTTCCCTGCATTGCATTATTAATAAAAATGATAGTAGTATAATTAAAACAGTTGAATTGCTTCACTTTTAAATTCCGTCGGGTTGTAGTTTATTCGACTGATAACATTTATCTGATGAATTAAAAATCGGGCAACGTAAGGAGCATCTAGATATTAAAGTATTAAATCTAAACATGCGATTTGACTAAATTGTGTAAAAATTGTCTTGTAGAAAAAAATAGTGACAGCTGCGGCAAATAAGTTATTTTTCTCTGTTTAGTGTACAATAAAGAGTTATTATCTATCTAACTATCTTTACTGTGATTTACTCTAGCACTGAGAATTAGATAGTGAGAGATGCTTTAACCATAGTCTTATACGGTTCAACTTTCAACGATTTTTTTTTATAGCTCCAGTACAGCAAACAGGCTGACGGCCCACCTGGTGGAAAGCGGTTACCGTCGCCTATGGACGTTTGCAACATCAGAGATGTCACCAACGCGCTGCCAGCCTCGAAGAAATCTTATGACACCCTTTTTGAAAAACTCCATATCGTAGCGCTGTGGGAAAGCTCATTCATTACAGTCGGCTCTTATTGTTATCGGCCACTATCACTGCATGAGCGCGTGCTCGTACTATGACAGTAATAGAAACATGATTTACTTATATGTATGGAGATTCACTTGAAATTATCGAATTATACTTAGAACAGTCTAATGTAGCAAATTAATGTAGCAAAAAAAGAAACCGCCTTTGAGAGTAACTAAAAAGCCAGAAACATGTTTTCTACAACATTTTGAAGTCGTTGCGATTTAAGACATGAAAATTTTATTAGGCAAATTTGTTGTTGCTTTTTATGTATTACTTCGCACCGACTTCAAGATGTTGTAGAACGTATGACAATTTTTTTTAGTTACTCTTAAAGTCGTTTTCAATTATCACTTTTATCTTACGTATATGTTAGCCAACAACAATGAAATCTCTATGAAACTATCTCGAAGCTATACTGAATCCAACGCAAAAAGAAAGGTAAGAATCAATTCAGAACCAAATAAGTTATAGCAGAAAAATTCTTAAAAAAAATATTTACACGATGAATTGATAACTTCACCTAAATACGCTTAAACTCACCTAAACCTCCATTCTCCTCCCGACTCCTCAGTCTCTCAGCCTCCAGCGCCTCACTCTGCCTTTGCATCCGTTTGAATAAATCAAAAATCCCTTTAGGCACTACTCTTTCTGCGACACTTTCCACTACACTCTCAACAACCGTACCAGCCAGACCGAAAATTACAGATAAAGCGTCTGTCTTAGGTGCTGTCGTGGGAACTACATCTTTTGCATCATAATAATCTTCTGGAACTTCTACTTCTTCTACTGCATCTAGTTCTGTGTAAATTGGCACATCTGTTTCACTCTCTTTGCTTTCATGCAATCTATCTATACTCGTGTCGTTATAGTCTATATATTCTGTGGATGTTTCGAAGTCATTTTCTGTAGTACTTACATCTCTAGTTGTTACATTTTGTTTTTTTATTTTTGCTGTAGTTGTATCAAGCTCTAGTAACGTCGTCGTTTCTAATTCACTATTTAAAACTGTCGTTTCATTCATATTTTCAGTTATTTCCTCATAACTTTCAGTATCTATGTAATTACCAACTATTATTTGTGTAGCATTCTCATTTCTTTGTGTACTTTTCTCACCGATTTCTGTTGTTTCAATCATAACCTCAGTTGTTTTGGTAATTGCTTCTGTACTGTCTGCAGTAGATACATCTACATTCTGTGTTGAAGTAGGTAATGTGACAGTATCAACTATATCTATTTTTGGTACTTTTATTGTTGTCGATAACGGTATTACCGTTAAGTCAGGTTCAGTTGTACTTTCAATAATACTTATTAGTACATTTTGGGTTGTACTTATTAACTCTAGTGGTATTACACTGTAATCTTGTGTTGTTGACTCATCTGTTTTATTCCTTATATTATCTACTTTGTCAACAATGTAAGTTTTGTTTGTTCCCTTAAATATTTGTATATCATTTTTAAATTCATTTTTATCGGTTGTATATGTTTCGCTTTTAACTTTATTTTTGAAGTTTTTCAATTTACCAGATGATTTCTTGTCATCATTCTTGATCTTAGAATCTGTTACTATAGTATATCTAAGAGCATCTTTATTATAATAGTCATCATTCCATGGTACTATACCATATTTTTTGTTTAATTTTATAGAAATATCCTCTTCAAAGTCTATAATATTGTTATCGAAGCTGTCATCAGTTTCTGTATGACTTGTTTCAGTGTTCTCTATAAATTTAGTAACTGTAAACTGTGGGTGTATTATTGCTATTAATATCAAAGTATTTGTTAGAATGTTGGTCATTTTCTTTCTTACAGGATGGTACATATTAAGCTTGCCATCTGAAACAAAAACTTTTGATATAGTTTAATGTTTTATAACCTAACAATATATTGTTGGGGAGTTTGTTGCGCACCTTCTTCTGTTTTAACAGTAACTAAAATTTCTTTGGAAGCGGCGGTAGGCTTATGATTTTCAATAAGTAATCTGTGAGATTCCATTTAGAAAAAAATACACTAATTTTCATAGATGTATATGAAGAATCCTGTTTCGTTTATAAATTACTCAGAAATAAAAGTACAGACGGAACTTGAACAAAAGCGTCCAATGAAGTAAATATTTTTAAATTTGTTTGCGTAAACGTATATACTAATGTATCCATGGTTTGCGTCTCTGTGGTTAATAATGTATCCATTGGAAACTATTCCACATTTCCTGTACAAATTCGAATTATTAATGTGTTCTCAAACGCACTGCAGCGCGATTGGCATCCTATTATACGTTTGGAATCTCTTAGCCGGCCTCGCTTTAAGAGTCTTTGAGACTCCGGCTTTCTATTGATGGTCTAAGATAAATTATATAAATGTAACAATGATTTTTAAGTCACGGTAACAATATTCTTGATGCATGTGTTGGAATCGTATTTGTTATTGTAAAGTAGCCATATGACGGAAGTAGTCAATAACCGGATGTGTTCATTGATGTAGTAATCGGAAGTCGTAAAACCGGATATCAACGTACTCGTAGAAGAATTTATTATCGAGCCAACGGATATCGAAAATGGAGTAACCGGAAGTTGGGAGTTATACGGATGGCGGAAGTTGGTGTTATGACGGAAGTGAAGTGGCGCCAAAGTATTACAGGATGGTGTCACTGCAGACGCATTACGAGGATCTTATAAATACTCGGTGTTCGGGCAGATAGGACAAGTGTACAACCAGCAATCTACCACGACAGTCTACAATCGACAGTCTACAACCAAGTCTTAAACCGACAGTCTTGGACAGGGATCGCATATTGTGGCCGATAATTACTGTTCGATAATCGCAGTATTCTTTAAGGGCAAACTGCTGCTCGACTCCTGACAAGCGTGGAGACAACTCTTGGAGTTGTCCTAATATTTCTGTGTATTAATTATTGTGCTGTTTTTAATATTGTAATTGTAATAATTCTGGTGTAATAAACTTTGAATATAATATTTCAGATTAATATTATTTTTTGTTATTACATGCATATTTACTTCTCGTTTGTATACTGATTTGTATGTATATCTTATCACTATTTATAATATGTAAAATTTGGTGTATGTAGAAAAGCCTCTTCTGACATGATTTTCTTTCTATCTTCTTCTTTAATCTTTACTAATTTCAGTAAAATAAAATAAGAACTACCAAAAAATATTTTTTGATAAACAAATAAGATAGACAACCGGTGTTGTTTTTTTATATATTTCATTTCAGTAAATTACCACTATAATTGCATAAGAGCATTAAGCCCACGACACATAATGCGTCTGCGCATGTGTTATGTAACTGTAGATGTCATATTACGCACTAATAACGTAATGCAACATACTTGGCCTATATTTGAGTTTTATATAAGAAAATTAAAAAAAATAACTTTTTAACGCAGAAAAGTTAAGTTGAAAACCATATATCTGAAAATCCTGGACACATTAAGTACTGATATGATGCAACATGTATTCGTACTTTGACGGCTTCCCATCTCCCAGTCACAGCCGTGACAGCGGGGTTGCTGCCGCCCACCAGGCGATCCTGAAAGGCCGCAAATATTTATCCAGTCGTAAAGCGTCAAACAGACGAGCCGAGCAGTTGCCTCTGTCGACAGCAAAGTGCTGCTCGTCTGGCTTTCGGTGTTGAAACTCTATCGAGACCTCTCAAAGCGTCAAATTGAGGTCTCGCGTACCAAAAGGCTGGCTTGCACCTAGGGCAACGCTATATAAACAAAACGCTTAAAGCGCTATATTATATGTAAACAAAATTAAAACTAAATAATTAAAATAAACACGTTGGCGGTAGGCTAAATAAGACTTTAACAATACTCATTGACACTTGGCATCTTTGTTTTCCGCGATCATGGGCTATTTCTAGCCGAAACATCGGAATAATTAAAAATCAAATAATATACTTTAAACCGTTAAACTTGTTTGTTTTTTGTTTAGGATCTCACTATGTTTATCTATGTATATTATTTATTATTATATAGTACGTTAATAACCCGTTTTATACCGATTTGATATATGATTTGTGTTGTATTGCCCTCCGTGACTCCACCTGCTGGTCCCAGACGGAAGAGCAGCGCTGGCCTTGGCGAGTAGCATCACACTGAGTCTGGCTCCAATTTTAGGACTTATATATTGATGCAGTTATCTTTTATTTTACGCAGTATTGTTGAAATGCTTATTTGTCCTAAATAAAATATTTTTTTTTCTTTCTTAAAACGTAGTTTTGTTATACTTAGCTACTTCCACGATTAATGCATAACCTAGCAAAGTTTTATCAGCGTGTTAAGTTAACAATAGATTTTATGTTCCTCTAAAGACGCAATGACGTAATAAGCGTGGTTCATCATCATTTACCATTATTATTGGTAGGCGCAAGATTTGCAAAATGTTAGTTAGGTAAGCAGCTAAACAGTTGTTGCATTAGGTGCTAAACGTCTTCAGGTGGAGAACCACTTGTGATTTGCGTCAATTATACTTCGGATCTTAAGTGATGTCAACAGAATTGCATTATTACCTAATTGACTAGCCAGACTACTGTGAATTTTTAAAATGAAGCAATAGAAATCCTCCATATTATCACTAGCCACTGTGAACAGTGGCATGGGCTTTCTCAAAATTTATAAATAATCTAATACAATAAAAGAAAACTTAACTTAATTGTATTGTTACGAGTTTAGCGGGATTCGAATTAAAAATGCCGTTAGAATTATTATGGAGTTTATTAGAACTATACAAACACGTATGACACAGGTACAAATATAACAAACCGAACACAACAAATCCAAACGTAGTGCAGAAGGTCGTAAATCAGTAAAACGCGCAAAGTTGGTCATTAATAGATAATAATAAAAATAATGTTTTATTGACACCAAATATAGATATATAGTTTTACATTAATAAACACCAAACCAAATATACATTTTTCATCTTAAAGAAAAAAAGATAAAATCCACAAAAAAAGAACAAAAATATCCCTGACAAGCGTGTGCGTCAAGAGAAGAAGAATGTAAAAAATGTTTATGTAATTAAACAAATGCAAATACTGATCTTTCCTTAATAATAAGTTATATCGTTAACTAACACCTAAACTAGGCCGAGCCTGTTTTTTAGGTGTTAATCCCTTCGAGTGTCTTAAAGAGAATGTTTAATTCAAAAGAAAATTTTAAAATTTAAATTTTGTTTTGTAAAAATAAGATTAAGACTAAGACTTGCTTTCGTAACTTTCGTAGCTATATTTAATAATATTTATTTAGATTTACATTTCCGATTGTACACGCGTCACGCCTTGATCGTGGTTATTGCTCGACTCCCCCCCCCCCTCCCTCAATCAGGCCATCGTTTTATACTGCGCAAATGCAATGTGACCGAATTTCCTAGAATCAGCTTGTACTTTAAAATCCGTAAAACCTGGCTAATGATTACAATAAAACAATGGGCTGTTCTCTAGAAACGTATGCCAATAAATAAGTAAAAAACGAAGACGATCATAAAAGAATTTCAATAGTTTCAATGTTAAAATGCCGACGTGTAATAAATGTGCTTCTACAAATCTGTACGTGGAATTTGTCTTTATCGGCGCCTAGGTTGTAACAATATAATGATAGATAACAACAACGTCCATGAACTTCCCACTTGTGGGCTAAATATAGGAGAATGAACAGCGAATTCACCACGCTTGTCAAAGGCGGACGGGCAGGTTAGACACATCGGTTATCTGGCAGGTTTCATCGGGATGTTTTCCCCTCACCATTAGCACGTGGTAATTAACGATATGCACATTAGCACAGTAGCCATTACCACGGCTTTTAAGTAATTACAACGTACTGTACACTGCGACATTCGATATATTGTATTAATTGAATTACCTCAAGTATAAAATTACGGTCGCACGCTCCAATAAAGGATTGTGAACGGCGGAACCTTCGCATTCTTGACACGACTGTCATATTTAAATCCAAATATAACTACAAGTTAACTGGAAATTTAACCAAATACCTCCTGAGTGCAATCAGTAATAATTACGTGCTCACATGACTGTGACAGCTTGTAGTTGATATGGAAAGTCAAGTTGAAATTTTTGAAATGACAATTTCTTATGGGAAGGTAAACCGTTTCGATAGGTAACGCGTTAGGGCGCCAGTCTATCTGGCGTCCCTTTCTCTCACGCATACGGCATCGGTAGGCAGCCTCCTCTTCTCTCACTCTAACCCACAGCGCTTGCCGTATTTCGGTAATTAGATTAAATAATGATACTAATAATGTACATACACAAAATTCTAATAATGTATTTGTTCAAGGTTCAAGAATTGTAACTAAGAATAAAATATATTTTATAATCAATAAAAGATTTTATTAATAAATAAAGGTTTCTTTACATTATCATATTAATATACATAAAATTTAAGTAATAACCTAAGCTTTTCTGAAGTTAAACAATTTCAATATTAAATAGTTCAACTTGGATTGGTTACAGTTATCACTTCTGTCGGGCGTCCCGAGACGGACACTTTTTTTTAACTGTGCCTGTAAATTACTGCTACATTATTCCCGAGTGACATAGGGTATATTAGATTGTGATTATTTTTTTTCTGATGCCCAGCGAAATGGGTACGGGTCATTTGACATACGTGGAATTAGGTTGTTAGATAGAAAAAATTTCGACACAGATACATTTTCAAAAATACTTTTATTGTGATGTTGCCATTGTAAGAAACCATAAATTGCGCTTTTAGTGTTGCCATTTGAATAATGGTTTAGTGCCATCTAAAATAGCTAGGAAACCCCAAAAAGCCTGCAGCCTATAGTAAATTAAACCACGCAGCAATGACACTGGTTTTTACACGGCTTGATATAAAACAAAATATTTCGACAGCCACCTTGACACTCCATTACATATAGCTTTCGAAACGAACAAACTGACAAACATCAGCGGGTTTACGATAGATATTCATTATTATATACAAGAATTTGCCCGTGGCTAGGCTCGCGTTAATTTAAATTTTGTAGACGGTATACAACGGGAATAGACTATATAAACGATGCACAATGATGGTTTTTAAGATTTCTGGTCTGTTTGTACGGTATTCACTTAAAAAGTATTGGGCCAATTTCGATGCAGTTTTCGTTGATCGACAACGGATTTTTAAACTTAACTAACTCTGCCCTACTTTTATCTCGGGATAAGAAGTATCACACATTTTTGTGAAAAGACCGCACTGGAATTCGTTTTTTTCAATCTGGCCACTACAAATCATTCCAAGAAACAACCCGCGGTATTCCCAGGATAAACAATAGCGTAGATTTTAAATTTAAGAATTAGCTATCGATCAGCGAAAACCGCATCGCATACGGCTCAGTAGTTTTTAAGTGAATCCCAAACAAACAGTCAAGAAATCTAAAAAAAATACCTCATGTTCTCCGTCGTTTATAGTCTTCCAGTTGCTTTTTTTTAATAGCTTCAATGTACAAACAGACATTTTTAGAATTTTATAATATTACAGATTATTAAGGATTACTCGTGATAATGGCCACCAAGTTTTTATGATGCAAGTGTTATGTTTTCAACAAATATGCAAATATATTACCAAAGTGAAACGACCTCTGGTTAGTTTAATACTTAATTTACAAATCCGGAAATAAATATCAAAAGTAGTTAACAAAACAATTTTATAATCAGTGAAAAAATTAGCTAAGCGCGTATCAGACTACAAACAATGAAGGGTTCGCTAGGGAACCATGAAAAAATACATTCAGCAAAAACATTCGAAACGTGGTAGCATCCCATTGGATTTCCCTTACATAATCGAAAGATAAAAAAATATACGGAAACTGGCGCCATCAAGTGAACCAGGAACATCAAAAATTATAATTAGCTTCCATTTAGTCCACTTAAGTTCACTTAAGATGGCGCTGTGCAAATTGTTGAATAAATACATCGCGCTGATGAGATCTTACGAGAATAAATCAAAAGTTGTGTTCATATTTAGTACATCTTTCACACGTATACAAGAAGTTTTTAGCGTACATTTTAATATTATTTGCATAAAACATAGTGTTATAAAAAAGTTTTTTAAACTTATTTTCTTGTCCTTTTCTTTATTCCTATTCAGAACCAGCTATAACTTGTTACTAACAACTTAACAAGTTGTTAGTTCCATCTAGTGGACCTTTATAGTAAGTAATATCGGAAACACACACAATACACAATTACACATACGTACGTACAAGCACACATACGCACGCTTTAACACTCGTAAAAATTAACACAAGTTTAATATTGATTAATTGCTTTAAAACAATTGACTATAACTAAAAGACCGATGATAGCAAGTGGTATGGCGATAGCAATAGCAATTAGGCCCGAATGGAAATTGGTATGCTTTCAAAATATCGCGTGACGACATTGAATTTCATTCATTGGGAAACACACGGGATATTGTTACGAAAATATTTATATGAATAATAAATAATAATACATTACCTTTTTTATTTATATAATCATAATAATAATAATTATGTATCTATTGCCATTTTTCTGCACCACCTATTTTGCCTGATTCAAATTTTTCTCATTTAGGTTGCCTGGAAGAGATTGCTTCGAGCGATAAGGCCGCCTATTGTATTGCCTAGAAAATATTGTAAATATGGTCTGTTTTTGTAATTGTATATTTTAGTGCGCAATAAAGTGTTATCTATCTATAATTATAGATATTTGGTAAGGAAATTAAACTTGTGTTGTGTGACACTGTACGCGGCCTACACCTATTATGAAAATGTATTATACTATACTAATGTAGTAATACTTTATTATAATGTAACATGCCGACAATAAGTGGACGCACACCTGCCTGCCATAAACCTGGTTTATTACCTTTCCCGCATTTTGAATTCTTTTGTTTACTTCGTGTTTAAAATTCGCAATTAGACAATAGCCTATTGTTATTTTACTTCTTTAGCCGTCGCAAGTGTGCAGATTACGGTTACTCGAAAGCCTCAGTCCACGCGGTCCTTTCTTGTATTGTACAGTTTTGTATATAACGATACCCGAACGGAGAGGGGAGGGGGCAGACTAGCGAGAACCACGATCAAAGCAAGACGTGTACATTCTTTAAGCGATATAGTGGCGGACTTTGCGCCTGTTATTGAACCGTGCAGTTTGTAGTGGTATTGTCTATTTATATTTGTACCCGTTTTATACGTGTTTGTATAGTTCTAATAAATTCTATAGTAATTCCAACGGCATTTTAATTCGAGTCCCGCACTCGTTATAATAATAATAACTTTATTTCAGAAACATATGTCGTCTCCATATACTTTTAATAGACATTTAACATTAATAACTTAATTATTAAAAACAAATTACAAAGTGTTATGCCAGAGCGATTATAAAAGGAAACTTCCGATGTTAATAACAAACGTCGCGTCTACGTTCAGGATACAAACCCGTATGTTTTAACCATTCAAGCAACAACCGGATCTTTCCCATTGATGCACTTTTACTTTTTGATAGTTTTTGAACTCATTTCGATTATGTAAACTAAAAATTGCCATTACGTAAACACTGTATTACTAGGGATGGGCGCAATGTGACTTCACCGAATACGAACTTCGGTTAAAATTAAAAATTCGGCCGTATTTCGATTTGACTTCACCTGCTGGTCCCGGGCGGAAGAACAGCGCTGGTCTTAGTAGGTCAGCATATGCTGACACTGGGTCCAATTTTAGGACTTGCTATGTTTCTATTATTTTCCTGTGTGATAATACTCTGTATTGTTTTTGTCCTAAATATGTCTTTCTTTCTTGCTTTTTTCACGTTTAATTTCGCCGCGCTTTCTCGAGAGCGACACGTCGTGGTGTGATAACGCCGGATCTTTAGCGTTTTTGCACCAGAACCTGCCTGTCGTAAACTTTAACGAGTATATGAGTAAAATAATAGTTTTGTAAGCCTTTGATTGAAACAAAAACACCATTTCCTAATTCAAAATTCTTACAGACTTATTCATAATGCTTCGCTTTTGAACCGATGTGTCAAACGCTATCGCCAAGCGAATTGAATTAGTTTTATTAACAAAATTAGCTTGTTTTCGTCTTACGCCAAAAAGAGGGTTGGCATTGAAAATCAGCGTTGTGTCGGATATAATTCCGGCACAGCAATATGCTGAGTGCAAACCTTGTTTGCTGAAAATGCGGTATACAAATTCTCAAATAATGCTCTGTGTATAAGAAATTTAATTACGTTGCTATTTTTGCAAATAAAGTTTTTCTTTCTTTCAAACGTGACGGGTATACTGACCATTCCGTCGTCATTTATATGGGAGGCCGAGCCCACCAGTGGGCCGTTTATGAGCTGTTATTAATTATTCATCATAATCATCGTTGCGTTCGGAGCGTTCACTCCGACGCCCAGGGTCTGCTTTCTTATTTTCTCTACTCCACTTCGCGCGGTCTTCCGCATCCCCCGTTTTGAGACCATTGGTACGCATGTCATCCTTCACAACATCAAGCCAGCATTTCTTGGGCCTTCTTCGACCGAGACCGGGCGGAGGCGGCATGTCCGAAGCTGATATTAATTATTATCTCGTAATAACTTTTTCTCACTTTATTCTGCGACAGACAGCAAGCCTATTGGTATTTCAATTTGGTAATATTGCGAGCTGTGTCGGTTTGTGCTTGGTTCTCTTTATTCTCATTTCTGATTCGCTCCATAAAAGAAACAGCCAACTGAACCCGCTGAGCAAATTTAAATTTGTGGATCGCTCCCACTGTCAGTGGTCACGCTTCGGCACCGGAAGCTGTGTACGTACTGTAAGGGTTAATGCTTACCTGCAAGACTGCCGAGATACTTCAACAGCCTTACTTATGATATACCCTGTCTTACATGCTAGTAGGTCAGTTCGTCGAATACTTCTGTTGTGAGCGGTTGCTTTTCAAAACTCACTTTTCGTAATTGTAGTGTGTAATTAAAATATTCCTTTTTTATTAAAAGAGTGAATTCATTTTTCTTATAACAGTACGTGTACACGACACAACCACTTTGCCGCCGCCGCGCTGCCAAACTTTATATAGACTACATTTGCTCGTATATGTGTACATAGAAATTTAACAAAGGGGAGTTTCTTGCCGCTTCTTCTCCTTAACAGCATTAACACGTTGCGACTTGTACATAGACATTGACATGCCGTTTATCACTTTCACCCCTGGAGCTCGAGTCTTAGCTCTAGCGATCTCCATTCCGTGCCGGCTGGCTACGGCAAGCATGGAGGCGGGACTTGACTGGGGGGGAGCCTTGCCTTGGCTCCCCCCCAGTCAAGTACGAGGTATCGCTACTCACCTAAGGCTTCGCCACAAAGCCCTCTGCGGGCTATTATTATTATTATCTCAATTTTCTACTAATATTATAAATGCTAATATTGGACGGATCAACCAAATTGAATCAGTTCGGTCGAGAGGTGCAGAATAAAAGAACACGATGGTATTCTTTGCATTGAATGAACCACACTGAAAGACAAAAATAAACCATATAATACCGGCTTAAGATATAGAAACTGGGCCTAGATGAACGACGGATCTTAGGAAATAATAACGTTTAAAGAAGTTAAGATAGTAGATACAATACCACCGCGAAAGCTAAAACATTTAATTTGCGTAAGAACGGCCAGTGGAGCAAAAAACTTGATTTATGCAACGTTTTTACAAAGGAAAATCGATCATACTTTGCGATCGGCCAAGTTTTTGTATGAAACTAAGTTTGCTTGCTGCTTCACCTGCTTGGCCTTGGCTATAGTCACTAATACTGACATTCCAAACGGGCAGGAAGACCACAACTATACGTGTAATTACAATTATATAAGAGACACGCAAAAAAAAAACAGTAAAACAAATAAGGCTAATGCTCAATTGTTTCAAAATAAGCAAATGTAGCGTCGTCTTGCGGAAGCTGCCAGCAAAAAGACAAAATAAATTCAAATTAAATAATATATTCCCAAATATAATTTTAATTCAAAAATTTACATTTTTGTTAGTTTATAATATAAAATAACAAAAATTAATGATAATATTATGCTACTGACTTTATTTAAGACGCGAAAAAGCCAATAAAACTTGAAACTCAATCGTCACAATTTTAATTTAATTATCTTAAGAAATTAATTAATAATATATTCAACATAAACAATTAATGTCGAATAACTTTTAAGTTATTTACAAAATTGTAATATCAATACTATCAAGCTGGGGAAGCATCTGCGATATTGTATTGATATATGCCGTTTTACGCAGCTATGGACATACGATGGATATAATGCGTTAAAAACAATATAGCGTCGCAACGCTATATTGTTTTTAAATAAAAAATTATAATTAAATGACGTTACCTATATACAGATGACGTATTTAGATACATCAATGTAGCTATTCGTTAACGGAGTTATTTTTAACTCTTTATTTAAGACGCATTTGGTCACAGTCAATACCTTTAACATTATCTCCAAGTGTAATAAGCAGATAATTTATAAGTTAGTTTAAGTTTCATGTTGGAGCGCATACAAAATAAGTTTACTACATTTTTATACCTAAGACTTTATGGTATTTATCCATTTTATCCTTTGATATACCCCAGCTTGTTTGTCTTAGGCATGGTTGGGTATAATAATTTGGCATCCAGACAAAAGCTTGCATTGGTCTCTTACTTATTTAAATTGCTAAATGCTAAGAGATAAACTGTTTAACCCAGGTGTATTGGCTGAAATCAAATTGAATATCCCAGCGAATTTTGTGATGGCACGTAGAAAGCCAGCAATGTTCGTAGTACCATACGGCAGGACCAACTTTTTTAATAAGACGTTAATGACACTGGCCTTGCCAACATTGCAAGATGTGTCAACAAATTGACATTTTTACTGAATTTACAAGAACTGCATATTATATGTTATGAACTTATGACGATTGAATATGTATATATAATGTATTATGTGTACCACGCTATCGTATTGATGACAACTGTAATGATAGCGATGTTTGTAAGTTTTTTTTATAAGAGTTCTTTATATCAGTAAGTACTTAATAAGCTGTATTTACAATGATGTATACGACTAAATGACTGATGTATTTATACATATAAATTAATTAAAAAAACCAGGTGAGGCTCCACAGTTAATTTGTTCATTTGTTTGACTTTAAGGGTAATACGAAGCCCTTATGTATTCGTAATTAAATAAATATCAACATGATAGATTTTTATAAAACAGTTTTAACGAACAATGGATATTTGTCACTTCTACAAATCAATCCCTTCATAGTTCGTCGACTGACACGCACTTGGCAGAATGTCAACATTCTGTCATACTCGTTGAATCTTTTCATATATCGACGGCCCCGGGGAATAAAATCGTAATAGACAAAAGTAAATTTTACAGGGAGAGCAAAAAAACTGTTATTCTGTTTTAACTCATAAAGTAACTGGCCTATATTATCATATGATATACCATTTTATTCAATATTTTTTTCTTAATAAGTGGCTATAGAATAAAATAAAATATAATGTATACTTTTGAAGTTATTACGAAAAAATATATAATACTGATTTTATATTTAGGTGTATCCTAAGTAACGGCATATAACCATTTTATTCTCGTAAAGTTGTAATATAATGAAAACCATAACCGTATATTACATGTTTTTCTATAGTACTTTCATGAATGAAGTGTAATTGTAATAAACCAATACGTTTTTGTTCTTGTAAAAGTTGCCACTGGCTTTTTTAGTATAGCTATATAACAACATCGTAATATGCAGTAATGTTTATGAATTTCGATTATAACTTACTGTAAAAAACTGTACTGGTTAAAATACAGTAATATACGATTACCGTTCAAAACTTACCGAACTAATTTAGGTAAAGTGTGTTATTGAAAAGAGTTATCAGATTTTTTACGTGAGTAAAATGGTATAACGCCTTACCGATTTATCGAGACATACGTTCGTTCCGTAATGAACGACTACGATGTTTTATGGGTAAAATTTGTTACATGATTTCCGGAGAATAAAAATAAAAAACTGTTATACTGGAAGAGATTTTCGGAAAAAATTATTTAAAAAAATCAGTAGGTGTATATCGACCCACAGATGCCGAAAATACAAAAACATTAAAAAAGTGGTAATAGCACATTACCATTTTATTCTCCGGGGGCGTCGATATGTCACAATTTTTAATTAATTAACCAAGAGTCTTAAAATAAAACGTTTTTGAAATGAATTAATTACATACCTGATTATATTCGCAGAATACCATAAAAGAAAAAACTAGCACTACACCTCAAAAAAACAGCTCAGATTAATAAATACAGATTATTAAATAATATAGAACACTTTTCTTTTATAAAGTTCAAAGGAGGTTACAATAGACAAAAACAACGTTCTAATATTTGAAAAAAGTTCGTATAGCAATAAAGTTTGAACGCGGCCGGCATTCGCGGTATTGCGAAGTGAAATGTCAAATCTCGGCGGGAAAGGTCGTCAGGGCTCTGTGGCGGGGTAAACTTGTGTTACAATAACGTCGAGATTTTATCTTTAATGTTATGGTTATTGTTTACTTGTTCTGCTTAGCGTAAAGCCTATTAAGGTCTTATTACTAAAGAGAAGCTTGTTTATTAAAATAATTATGGTTTTTTTCTGGTTGCACGCACCGATGGCTTCGATACTATCCGGCGGAAGGACACAGCTTCTCAGCTAAAGAGAGTACGCAGATTTAAAACTGTTTGTTTAAGTTACTAACTGTTCTTTTTTGTTACTTCCGTACTTACTTGCATTAATCATCATCGGTGGAATTTTGACAGTATATATACAGTAAGTACTTGTATGAAGCTTATGTCAAATTTTAAGCGATAGTAAGGCAAATAAACGGTTGGCAAGATATAAACACGCCCATAACGATATATTTTAGATGTTTAATTTAAACCTTACTTTGTGTTCTAGCGACGAGGCGGTCGGCCAGCCGTGTCGCTTTTGGTCGTTGCACAATGCGCAAGCGCACCGGCTAGCAATTGTTCCACCTTCAGTAGTGCCGCGCCGTTGAATGCTATATTTATAAATAGCACGTGCCAGTGAAACTTCGTTCGCGTTGCCATTATTACAAGCAAAAACAAGATCCTGTGCGGATTATTAAAGCGTCCAAATTGTGGTTTTCAATATTGTACTCATAATAATGTTACGGCCGACAAAAACCAATTCACACCTGCAGTTTATTACCTTTTCGGCATTTAGACTTCTTTTGTTTACTTTGTGTTTAAAATTTGTAATTAGGACAACAGCCCATTGTGTATTGTAATCTTTTATGGTAGTCATTAGGCAGGTGTGATTTTAAGAAATTCAGTCGGTGCGACCGAGAAACATATAGTAATTGTGCAGTATAAAGCAATGCTCCAAAGGAGAGATTGGCAATCAAGCGATAACCACAAGCGTGGCAAGACGTGTGTACATTTGATAATCTTTATAGTGACGGACTTTGCGCGTGTTATTGAATCGTGCATTACGTTCGTACTGCTTGTGTTCAGTTATATTTGTACCTGTATTATACGTGTTTGTATAGTTCTAATAAATTCTATAGTAATTTCAACGTCATTTTAATTCGAGTCCTGCAACTCATGACAATATTCTTCTTTCCTTTTATTATCTTACTGACTATGCATTGTTTGCTACAACTCCATTATCTCTTCGAAAAGTATTTCTGTAACTTAATTGCATGGCACAATGTCCCCTTACAATTCCCGGCAAAAACTCCATGTTATGGTCAGGTTGTAAATCAGGCTCAGGTAAGGTAGAAACCCTATCCGAAAGTATTTGATTACACCCATTAAACTGTGCATATAAAAAATGAAAATTATATCTGACAAAATGTCCTCGTTCTAGTTATTTTAAACAAATTTTAATGAACACAATATAAATACGTGATCACGAAATTGACCTTTTTGTGTTTTATGTTTTCATAGTTCATGCCTTTACACATATTTATATTTAACCAGATATTCAAGTTTTTGGAGTGAAACTTCTTTTATCGGCGTTGGAAAAAATTACCGTCATTTTTTTCGGTTACGCGCCATCTTTTCTTGCCCTTACCACAGTCGATTCGACCGTGGTACACGGTCGACGGTCGATTCGACTTTATTTATGTAACCAATTTCTGTAAAGTTGCATATAGTAGATCATTTTTCGAAAAATAAGGTCATAAAGAAGTTTGACTTCTTACGTGTGTACACTAGTACACGCACACATTTTTTTTTTACTAATCTGTCTTTTTTATTCAAGTGAAATTTTTAGAGAGCTTTTGGTGGGAACTGAAAGGGGATGTTGTGCTGTGCAGTTGTAATATCTGAAAATGTGTAAAAACACTCTAAAATGAACAGTAGTTGTATATTTTAGTTGTGTATTTCTGTGAGAAATGTGAACTGTATAGTCAAATGTGGCCTTTCGAGTTGTCACAAGAAATCTGTTGAATGCCGTCAGTTGATAACCTACAGTTCGGCTGAGCTATACATAGGCTTATAAAAATGAAGAAACTAAGATCTGGCTTAAAGGCCTAGCTGCAAAGCCATAAACGTAAATTAAAAAAAATGAAATTTTTAGACTGAGATGAATAATATGAAAATATGTTTATATTGCAAATGATTGCGATAATGTTAAAAAGAGCAGGAACTCAATCAACTCTGGGGACAGTGATATCTTCAAAAGACTTCGTATAATCTTTATCAAAACACAAAACGCAGATGTTTAACAAATTTATTGCAATATAACAATTATTAAATATCACAATATCAAGTCAATGTACAGATTATATAAAACTAACGTAATTACTACCTACAATCATCCTTAGATCTATTTAGTATGTGTAAATTAAAGAATGAAAACTCTTTCCTGTTCACCATAAAGTTAAACCTAGACAATTAATATAACATTCGCGTCTGAACAATGGGCGGTTTTATCGCTTATAGCGATCTCTTCCAGGCAACCCGGAATATTACTATTGTGGAAGAAGGACTTTGTAATGGCAATAAATCAATAAAAAGTACCTATGATAATAATATATTACTAAATTTTTCCTATGAAAGGCAGAGGTAAGGAGTACCATCTCTGTCTCAGCGCGTTCCACTTGTAGCTCACAACGCCCAAAATGTTCCGTTAGCCGTACCACAAGGCGACCGCTATTTTTCTATAAACTCTACTTTTAGCATGACTTTTGGATTTACTCTATGCTACCGCAACGCCACCCGTATCATTCCCGTTTTGACAGACATTTCATCATAAAGGCTACGTTCGATTAGACTCACAACGACCACGTTCAAGACCGCGATTTTTCCCGTTCCACTTGTGTGCCACGTTACAATCGTAAACCCAAGTGGAACGGTTATTCGACCCACCTCTTGACATGGGTCGTTGTGAACGCTGTGTGATCAGAAAAATGACGTCATTAGTGACGTTTTCGCCACGACCACAACGACCGTGGTCGCCTTGTGGAACGGCTGACGGAACATTTTGAGCGTTGTGAGATAGTACAGGAACGCATCCATGGCAATCTGGGTATGAAGCAAGGCGTGAAGAGGGGTGTCACACCCGCACACCGCACGCGCCATCTTAGTTTTAGTGCTGCACGAATCCGCCGACCACATTTATCGATTTCACTCACATTGTTGCTTGTTTAATAGTGGTCTGCCTCTTTATCGGGCATTAAAATAAAAAAAGCAATAATCCATTCTCAAGCACGAAAACTAAGCAAAAAATTATGACAAAATTGTAGCATTAAACGAAATAATTGTCAGAAACACCCTGTCAATGATACACTGGATAGACACAGCCAATGATAAACACAGCCGTGTTTAAAAATGTTACTTGACATAAAAACGTGTTAATCATTTTACTCTCATTTTGTCGCGTACTATAAAAAATGTCACATTACTAGAAAATTGCCATCTCTACCTGTCGGAAACTACAGATAGCGCCACCTATCATACTTCTCTCACGCTTTGACGTTTTATTATTTAAAACATTGCTTTATAAACCAAAAAGAATTGAATGTTTTTTGATCGATTTGGTTTATGGAAATACAGGTCGCGTTACCCATGGCCTTCACCACCGTACTGTTTACTGTCGTGAAAATAGGAATAATGTAAACAAGGGGTTATATGGAATGGCTCAAAATGACAATAAAATCTACAGTCAAATCTGCTTTTACGGTCAATGTGAAATCTTTGAAAACACCTACTAAATACTAAACGAAATACGCCGCGAACATTTCACCGCCATCTCTGGAGGAATCATCAAACTCTGTTTTATCTGTGGCATAATCAAGAGAGTTCAACAAATCCATTTGTTTCTTATGCATTACGTTTTCTGCTTTAATTTTACTTCTCTTATGTTCTTCGTCCACGAGCTCTTTAGTAATACTACTTATATCTACTTGTGGCTGAATTGATGTGATAATAGAAGTTTTTAATGTCGACGTAGCTATAAAGGCAGGTTCTGTAATGTTTTCTATTTTGAATTCTGTACCTTCTGCATCGAAATTTTCCTCAATCCAATCTAGTCTTGAACGCTTCTCAACATTTTCTAAAGAATCGCCAGATTTTCCTGGTTTTGTTTCTTCTTTATCAATATCAGTCGGTTTTTCTGTAATATCAGTTTTAAGACTACTAGATTCTGTGATGCTATTAGCGGCAGCGACATTTTCATCAAATTCAGGGTAAATCTCAAATCTTCTCACTTTGTTATCGTCTTCCCGAGCATCCTTATGAGTTTGTTTAGGATTTTTCGTTAATGGATCTATCAAAGGTGTAATCGCTTCACGGGCACCAAACAGGTCACTATTTTCAATGTTTTTTCTATTAAAATCATATTTGTCGTCATCATTGTCTTCAAAGTCCTCAAGAGGTAAAAACTTGGGTAAGTCATGCTTTATATCTACAAATCCTCTTTCTTTACTTGCTTTAATAGTAGTTACTTCGATATTCGTAGCATTCTCTTCAGCTTCGTTCTTCGTATCAGCCTCTGTATAAGATATCTCTTTATTGTCATCTGGAACTGTTACTTCGTTTGATATTTCATTAATTTCAGATTTATTTTTGTCTATTGTAATAATAGGTTTTACGGTTCGTGTAGGTATAATGTCAGCAGGCGTATTTTCCAGTACTTTCTTTTTTATTATCTTTATGTCAGGAGCATTTCTAATTGCGTCGATCAGAAGGTCTATACCATCGTTAGCTGAAAAACAGAATTGAATAAATACTTAATTTGCTTTAAAGTTTGATTTTATAATTGTTTTTAAATATATATATCGTATACGTCAACAGTATTCTTCGATATTATTCCATATATCAAATTTTAAGTTTTTTGTAATGTTAACTTAACACTGGCACCCCAGATGTAATGCTTGACACCATTTTTGTCTGTAACGTTTTCTCTTCAGTAAAATATTGTATAATATTAAACATTTACATATTGTGCTTATTTTGGTCAATTAATTAATATCAAACACAATCCTCTATTTCCTATATTGACAAATTCTTTCATTAATATTGTTATAATACTTAAACGAATCATCACATACTTACGTGGTGCAGCATCCAATGGATAACTTTGTTTCAGTAAATACTCCATCAGCATCAACAAGTACTCCAAAGCGTCATCATCTCTCATAGCCTGTCTTTTTCTCCTAGAATTCAATAGGGTAGCTACGTTTTTTAACCTCCTTAGTTTCTTCACTATATTCTTGGAATAAGTTTCCATTGATATAGGACTTTTTGTTTTTACTTCTTTACTGCATTTGTTTTCTTCTATTAGTTCTGATTTAGTGATCATTTCATACATTTTCTTTATAAATGTATTTTGTACCAAATTATATTTAAAAAGTAAATCTTTAATACTTTTCCACGGATCTTCTTTATTGGTGTTACGTAAAATTCTTCTATTTTCAACATGATTAGTCAATACAGTGACAATTTCATTAAGTGTTGCAGCAAACTTGCTTATAGCTTTGATGAAATTATTTGTATTATTTCTGATATACTCTATTTGAAACATTTGCGTTTCTCCTAACGGCAAATTATTATCTAAATATTTACCTTTAAGTATGATATTGAGTTTTTGCAAATCTGCTCGGATTTTTTTATTCAAGACTGGTTTAATATCTTTTTCCATTTTTGGCATATCTACTAATTTCAGCAATCCTTTAATAATTTGAATAGATCGTAAAATATCAACTGTTTCCTTGTGTAACTCATCAATCTTGGTCTTTACTAATAATCTATTTCTGGCATCGATTTTGCAAGGTCCAAAATTTTCACACAACGTTTCAATGATCTGATGTTTATCAACTGTAATATTTTGTTTATTGTTGATTTTCGTTTTTCCTTTGCCAAAGATTTTACCGAAAAACTTCTTCATAAATCTTAGGGCACTGTATTTCTTCTTTTTGACCACATTCGTTTTAGTGTTGTCTTTAGATAAATTATCTAATAAATTACTAATAAAGTATTGTAATTCATATATTTTATTACTAGCAGCTTTAGTCGTGTCTGCGTTGATATGAACTTTTTTATTTGTGTTAATGAGCTTTTTTAAGTTATACTTCTTTGGCAGCCCTATTTTTCGAGCAACTTCTTTCCTATTAATCTTTTTTCTTTCAGTTGTATAAAATTTTAGTTTGCTACCTTGCCTTAAATCAGATTTGGTTATTTTTTCTTTAAGTAGTTTTATTCGTGACCATCTTTTATTTTTGAGATCATTTGCACTCAATATATCCGATAATGATAACAAATCATTAGATCTATTCTTTGTTTGTGATTTTTTATCATTTACTATAATACTGGGACTCTCAATGTAATGTATATTTGTTTCTTTGTTTTTTAAAATATTATCTATCTTGTAATTAATCGATGAATTGGAAATTGTATTACTTAAGCTTACATTAACATGAAAAGCTTCGGTTTTGTTTCCAATATTTTCATCTACAACATATTTATAGTACGACGATAATGCTTCTGTTACCTTATAATCACTATCTTTACTAAACATTGCAATATTTTCATCAATAGGTGGAATGGTCGCAGGAGATTCTGTAGTATTTTTCTCCAATACTGTTATGTTATCTGTAAAAACGTACATTTGATAAATAATTATATATTCTTCAGTAGTAAATAGTATACTAGAAGTCTAAGTTAGCCTGTTTGAAAATTTTATTTTTCACCTTCCCTAGGTTACAAGTATAGTGAACTAAATACTAAATGAACTATGATTATCATATTATACTAGAAAAACTTACCACCTGTTTTTGTAATATTTGTGACCGGATAGCTAGTTGTTACATTGTCAACATTTTCACTTATAGCTCTTTTCATTCTTTTTCCATTACTACCTTTCTTCGGCATAACAGTAACAGCGTTTATGATTTTCTTACTATGTTTCTCGATAAATTGTGGTCTTGGTTTATTATTATTTTTGTTATTTACTGTCTTCTGTATTGATAGTTTTTGAGTTTTGTTAAAAACTTTTGTTTTATTGTTCTTTATTTCATTTTTCATAATCTTAGTAACTGCAGCTATGACTCGTTTAACAACTTTTCTCGCCATTTGTTTTGGGTCTACACTGTGCTCAGGTTTACCAATTAATTTTGGTTTATTGTTTTCAATTCTTACTGGTTTTCTCGTGGAGACATCTTTTTTGATAAACATAGGTTGTCTGGGTATATTCTTTCTAGACTGGTTTTTAAATCTAACTGGAATTTTACCTCGCCTTGTAGTTTTATTTTGATTGAGTGCAACGGGAACTGATTTTTTGATGATCCTCCTTGGTTTTGAAGTGGCAGGGGTAGATGGATTGATACGGCGTGTTATTGTTGTAGTTACTTTGGTTGTTACGTCATTCCTTCTTTGAATAACTGCTTTTCTGTTTGGTTTTCTTTTTTTAACAGTTTTCTTCCCTTTACCTGTAAAATAATGTCTACTGTGTAGTAGATTCATAATAAAAAAACTTAACAATTTTCACATCTTTATAAAATTTATAGTAAGAATTTCTCCGCACTTGACGACGTAAACTTGGACTTGCTTCATTGTTTCATAAAAGGGTAGAAGCGCAAATTTACTGCTGAAATTTATTACATAATTTACTCCTCGTTTATGAGTGACTATACTATGACTTTTTATTAAATTTCATGGTATTATAAATTCCATTAGTTCGTTCAAGATTATAACTACTATCTAAAGGGCCCACTTGAGAAATTCACCTTGTATAGCAACATTTAATTAAATTGATCTTTTGAAGGTTTAGAAGAAGCAATAAACAAACATTTGAACAAAGACATTAACTTTAATATAAAAGTACCTACTGTATTATTTCTAAAATCCATCCTTACCATCAGGACAGAAGCTGAGCAAGTGACACTCCCATTTCCCTTCTCCGGTGCAGTCACATACGGTACACCCAGTGCACCAATCGGCTTAAAAACATAAAAAACATCTTCAGATGGTATTTATCATAACTATTTGTAACATTTACTTCTTTTAAAATGAAACTCAATATAGACGACTGAATGATTATTATGAACGTTATTTACAATGAAATTATATATAGAAGAAGCACGTATTGGTGCTATTACGAATAAGTAAGTAAGCGCGCGAGAGAGTCGACTGAGAGTAGTGTGAGAGTGCTTCCGGCCTCCAAGGCTGCTTATAAATCCCATGTTCCGTCCAACGCCTAGCTGCTAATTGTGCGAGCTATGGACGACGGCGGTATGCGAGGCGCGGAGGGGTATGCTCCGGCAGGTGGGTCAGGGGGGTGCTCTCTGTCCGCAACATAACATTTTTTTTTAATTATAATCAAATCAATGTTCCATCCCGGTTAATAGAGCTCGTAAGTCTACTTACGGGCACAGTCTACCTGCCTTCTTACGGTTACGCGATACCGAAGAAAATCTCTCTTTTCTTTCCTCCTCTCCTAATTTTTTTATTGCACGAGTTCAGCAGACAGGCAGACGGCCCACTTGATAGAAAGGCAAATGGCAACACCAAAGGTGCAACAAATGCAACACTGCTCTCTAAAGGGAGACTGGAGCCTGGCTAATGCCGGAACACAACTCAAGGTTCTTATCCAGACGAGTAAATAACCTACCACCTGGCTGTGGGCTGTTTTGTCGCCTCTTACGACAGGCCGCCAAGTTGTAGGAAATTCTGATGGAATATTCTTTCTCCGTTCCTGCACAGATAATAGAATATTATTTTGGGTGGGCACAATGTTTTATCCTCTTGCATACTCCTCTAATCTGGCATAGGCATTCTTCACACAATTCATCTACCATTTTTTGTAACTATAAGATACGTGACTAAAAAATTGAGAGGAACAGAACTAAAACAACCAGCATGTTTGAGGAGGGATTAAAGTCACGTCACAAAAAGAATGTTAACCTGGAAGAGTGACAGGTAAAATTGTAAAGGTAGAATAAAAAAGAGATGGCTGATATGATGGTGTGCTGTGTGCCAGAGGATGTATATGAGAATAGAGGGGTATGGAAGGAAAAAATGTAGGTATAATGCCGATCTCAAATAATTGGGAGAAAGTGTGAAGAGAGTGCTATGATATTGGATGTGATGTAAGGCTCTTGAATACATTTTTTTTATTGCAGGAGTTCAGCAGACAGGCAGACGGCCCACTTGATGGAAAGCGGGTACCATCGACCATGGACATTTGCAACACCAAAGGTGCTACAAATGCGCTGCTGCACTCTTAAAGGAGACTGGAACCTGGTCACTAATGCCGGAACACAACTCAAGGTTGTTATGGCGACATACTTTAGAGCAGAGGTGGTAGCCATCCAGTCGGGCAAATGCCCTACCACCTGGTTGTGGGTTGTTTTGTCGCTTTTTACGACAGACCGCCCGGCCGCAGGAAATTGCTTTCTTTCTCCGTTCCTGCACGGATAATAACGGACATGTAACTTTGATCTTAAAACTGGCTTTTATTTTTACACTAGTATCTTTTAGTAGTACAAAGTCACTCTCCTAACACAGCTATATAGGCATAGATTAACAATAACAAAAGTAGATCATTAAGTATTTGACAAATAAAATTTAAATAAATAAATAAGGAATTTAAAGTGGATAGTTATATATATAATTTATTTTATGATTGTTGTTACTATGTTTTTCTTAAGGTATCACTTGACAAACGTCAAGAGCCAAATGCCAAAAGTTGACCTTGAACTTCTACTGTTGTTTATGAAGGACATCATACATTTTACTAATTTTATAGCGGTTTCTAATTAACATGTGTAAGCGAATAATTGAGTTGGAATCAAAGTAAAGAATACAAAAATATCTACAACTATCAACGTTGTAAGTGTATCCACAACAAGTGAAAGGAAAGAAAGAAATAAAATATACTAAGACAATTACATATAAAAAAATAAAATAGAAAACATCAAAACAAGTACCTGGTGGACAATCATCACTGAAGCTCGATTCATAAGGCGTACAGTCCCCTTCAGCTTGCTTGCCGAAAACTGAAATTGTCAATAATATTTATATTTTGGAATGGCTCAGCATAGTATCAACTCGAAACACTAGAGTCAATTGAGTGGAGAGCCAGGAGGCTGGTTGGCAACGACCAACTTTTCGATGACAAAATTCGAAGTCTCAAAGTCCACGTCGAGTTGCTAGCTACCCATTTTCTATGGGATACACTTTGTTTGTTATAGCTGGAGTACAGCAGACAGGCTGACGGTCCACCTAATGGAAAGCGGTTACCGTCACCTATGGACGTCTGCAACTGCAGAGATATCACCAACGCGCTACCAGCCTCGAAGAAATTTTATGACACCCTTTTTGAAAAACTCCATATCATAGCGCCGAGGGAAAACCTCGGCTGGGAGCTAATTACAAATCCACACGGTACACAAGAGAACCGCAGCGTACATGAGTGAAGCGGCTCAAGGAAGTGGGGTGAACTCCTAACCGATGGCGAGCAGTGCGATGGAAAAAGAGGACGAAGGCACCATTCTAAACAGTTCTTCGGAACACTCCCCGTTATACAGTCGGTAGAATCTCTCCTAAGGCCAAGCGTATCTAGACCGTCTGTGAGTATGGGATCATCAACAACGCGAATGGCTTGACGTTGAATACAGGGTGTACAATGGAGCTCTTCTCTTTTTAAGGATGTAAACGTAAACCTTCTTTAAGGTTCATGTTTACATCCCACGTTTGAGGACTAAGCCGCGACAGGCGTAGAAGCCTGGGGGGATAATTCGCGACCTAGTGAGGGATTGGCCAAATCGGGGGTGGCACTAGCATGCCCAGTCAGAACTGGTGCCATGCTATTGCCACTCCACGGTTAAGGGTACCCACTAAAACCCCTGGGTGTTCCGTCCTTCGCCTTGTGCCAGGGTTACGGGTATATGACCTAGCCTCTCCGCAGCCCTGGCAGGATTAAAATGTACCTCACCTAACCAAATCATATTTTGCAATAAACCTGCAAAAAACCGAAATGTGTGCTGGGACACATATTAGAAGTGAAACTTCAACGGATAAGTGGAAAAACGAATCGCAACGGACAAGTGGCAAAACGCATCGCAACAAAATTATAACTTGAAGTTTTACGGGCAGGTTTTCAAATTGGAAAAGTACATTAACAATCTGCTCGTAAAAATTCAAGTTAAAATTTTGTTGCGATGCGTTTTGCCACTTGTCCGTTGAAGTTTCACATACACTATGTGTCCAGCACACATTTCTTTTTTTTATACTATTCATTTAGTACGCGTGTTATATACATATACTTAACTATACTTACAACTGTTAGCAGCGTCTTTGAAGAAGATATCACCAAATCCGGGACTTCTTGGCGGTCTTTTACGCCTGAAAAAATAATAATAGGCATATTTGATAAACTGAACCCAAAATACATAGATGCAGAAGGTTTAATTCCAACAAAGTATTGGATAAGGCGCATATACGCAATGCACACATAGACCTTAGGTATGCTTGTCTTGGCTAAACCCCGAAATATTTACACCATGATCGACGTAAAGTCTGGTTTACAGGTATTAAATACCTACATAAGTAAATAATTAAATTAAGTTTAAAAAAAACGACTAGACAGGACACAAAGTTATCAGAAGTGGTATCAATCTTTGCTTTTTTTTTTCCTTCCAGAATCTTCCACATTTTTCTATAACACTTAAAACCAACTAGATTATTCTACCATCGACCGCAACAATCTATACCTATAACAATAACACTGTAGAGGTCGAATTTCTGTGCAATGAAAAAAAATGCTAAAAACCGAGTCAGGGGTTGTAAGAAGTGAAATAGAACAATTTTTTTTTTTAATTTTTTGTTTCTCTGTTTGTCTGTTTGTACGGACGGACTGGATCGATACAAATGAAATTTTGTATTTTGTACGGTGGTAGCTTATATCGCTGGTCAAACAAATAGTAAAAAAAACTTTCCACGCGGACAAAGTCGCGGGCAGAAGCTAGTATTGTAATCAATTTTCTAAATACGTGTAATAAAATTTCTAAACATTTGTATAATACCGTGATGTAAATTTTGAAATTTATTTTGTAAAAATGTGATAATAATTTATTTATTTCAAACACATAGATCCATTAAAATCATTTTAACTCACTTAAGCCCATCATTTTGAAGACGGTACCTCTTCATATCGCATTTGTCATCATCTCTTCTCCAGCAAAAGGAAGTACCGTTATCCTGGCAAAAGCAGAGGAAGCAGCCAGGCAAAGCGTTTGGGTTCGACTCCCGTCTAAAGAAGTAACCCACGTCTGGGCAATCTTCGGTCCTCTTGATTGTGAAGTTACTGTTCCTTGGTACATCTAAACACGAAAACAAATTCACAACTTACTACCAATTGATAACTCATTTCTTAACTAATAGTTTCGAGAGCCAAAGTATCTATAGTAGAATTATTTTGTGCGTGCAGTTTGGGTCATAAATCAAACTCGGCCTCAGCCCGGCTAGGGCTGTGAGCATGTTGCGCGGGCGCAACGCCATTATCGATAAAAACTCATTTTTATCAAAGAAAGATTATCATTCTTATAAAAATCATTATTATATTTTTTGCTGTTAATTTTAAACTTAGATATAAGTTTTTATATTTATTTTTAATATAACTTGTTACATTCTAAACTTTTGTACTTATAGTTTTTTAATACCTAATTAATAATTTATTTTAAATCATTATTATTCTTATTTTAATACATACATTGTTTTATCTATTTTTTTTCTTTCATTTTTATCACTAACCCACAAAATGACAAAACTAAATACACTATCGATAACGCTTATCGACAACAATAATGCGTATCACTATGCCTGCCCATAAGGCCCGTGAGTGAAAGAGAGAGCGAAGTACTCGCTTCACAGCTCCGATTATTTATAACCCAAACTGCACGGAGTAAATAATTCTACTATAGTGACCTCATTGGTGAAATATTAAATCCGTCACTTGGTGACTTTGAGGTCCTGTATTTGACTGAGGCCAGAAATGCTTGGTCTATGGCCTGCCCATATCAAAATTTACCCATAAATCTAAAGTCACAGAAGCTATGGGACGACCCGCTTTGCTCATTGGGGCATAAAAATCTTTTAAATACGTGTGCCAATGAGACGGAGCGTGCTCGTCTCCTAGCTGTCTCGCGTTGGGAGTCTGGCTTGTGGCTACAGGCACTCCTCTCGGCGAATTTAGGCACTTTTCTAGACGATAATACGTTTAGAATAAGTGCTTGCATTCGCCTAGGGGCGGCCTGTGTTGTCCCACACCACTGTCAGTGCGGAGATAAGGTCGAGCGCCTCGGTCACCATGGGTTATCGTGCAACAGGAGTGCCGGTAGAATTTCACGTCATGCAACTCTTAATGATATAATCCGTCGGGCTCTTGTCACCGCCGGGGTACCTGCCGTCCTAGAACCGAACGGCCTGTGCCGCGACGATGGCAAGAGACCCGATGGTATGTCATTGGTGCCCTGGAAGATGGGTCGCCCCTTAGTATGGGACGCGTCTTGCGTTGATACTTTGGCAGCGTCCCATCTTCCAGCTACTAGCATGTCTGCCGGTACAGCTGCTGCACAACAGGAGGCCCTAAAACGCCGTAAATACTCAGCCATCGGGAATGGCTACATATTTGCGGCTTTTGGGGTCGAGACCCTAGGACCATGGGGGCCTGAGGCGCACAAGCTTTATCGAGACATAGCCAAACGTCTGGTGGATGTCTCACGTGACCAAAAGACTGGTTTGTACCTCGGGCAACGCATCAGCATTGCCATTCAGCGAGGCAATGTGGCCAGTCTTTTGGGCACGTTTCCGACTGACAGCGGTCTGGAACTAGATTTTATGGTTTAATTTTAGTTTGTATATATAGTTTATTTTTAGTTTAATTTATTTATAATTTAGTTTATTTTTAATTAGGAATATTTTAAATTTTAATTTTGTTTATGTCATTATTGTAAATAATACTATAGTTAAACTAGTTTTAGATAGTTTATCATAGTAAACTAGTTTTAGAATAGAATAGAATACAATATACTTTATTGATACAATTCAAGAAGTTTAAGTACAGAAGACAATAGGCGGTCCTATAATTAAAAATCAAGTTCCTTCAGACAACCTTAGGAAGGATTAAAGAAAAATTGTAACATGTGGGTTTTGCAATATAACTAGAATGAAAAAGTATATATAAAATTTTGAAATGACAAGTAGGTATAAGAGACATAGACATAAGACAAAAAATATATTGATAGTTTTAATGACTAATAAAGAAACGATTGTGCGGGAAGGCATATTACACGACGAAAGATTTTCTAGACGACCGCACGGAATGGGAATGATGCTATCGCTAGCAAGCTCTTTCAGTTCATTCACACAAATGACTTTGCAAAAACCTGGTATTATTTCAAAATTCATTAAAGAAAAGATCACGACTGTATATACATATCAAAAATGCAAATAAAGATAGTATGCTGCTGGGAGATATTTACACAACCACCTCGCCCTTTAAAAATTACTAAAATTGCTTTGGAAGCTATAGTACACATGACGCCATAAGTAATGTGTAAGATTCCATTTTGCAAATCAGGCCTGGTTTACAATAGAACTACTTAAGTAATTTAGTTAACTTGCTGAACTCGTCATACACTCAAATCTAATTCATAAACCATAGAAAGTGAAAACACCTTAACAATTTTCTATCTAACGACCCAAGTATCAAATAACATGGGAAAGTAAATCATATCTTGTCCCAGAAAAAAGTCAACAATCATGTAAACGAGCATTTAGCTGTCGGTCACACGGGCACGATTATGCAAACAATATGGCCGTGCAGTCATTTGAGAACTGACTCAAGAATTGGTAAATAGTGCCAAAATCTCCCAGAATTAGATGAATTTCGTACAAATAGAAATATTACAAAAACTGACAAGGAGTCTACATACAGACTTAATAAAATTGTAGAAGCAAAACTTTCTGATGGAGACATCAAGGGGGCGGCTAGAATTCTGTTTTCCAACGACACCATTGCTCCCAATAACGAGACCACTCTGCGGGCTTTAGAAGAAAAACATCCACATTCAGAGGCAGCACCGAGCTCCAGCTTAGTATGTCCTGAAGAAAGCCTAGTTGCAGCACCAAAATCAGTTTTTACATCTGTTATGTCTTTCAGAAGTGGTTCAGCCGGTGGGCTTGATGCCTTGACCCCCCAACACCTAAAGGATTTGTTGGGAGGAGGTACTGGCACAGCTGGTGAGACTCTTCTGAAAGACATAACAGACTTAATTAACCTAATGCTTTCAGGTGGAGTAAATAACGACGTTATTCCAACTTTATACGGTGCAAATTTATGTGCTCTTAATAAAAAAAGATGGAGGCATACGCCCATAGCAGTCGGTACTACATACCGCCGCCTTGCCGCCAAGATATGCTGCCGGGAGATAACGGATTTAGGCTCTTCCTATTTTGCAACACGCCAATTAGGTTTTGGCATAAAGGGCGGCTGCGACGCGGCGGTACATTCACTTCGAACTTTTACGTCCAGAGCCTGTTGCGAAGCTCTTCTGAAGGTGGATGTAAAGAACGATTTTAATTCGGTCAACAGGGTCACCTTACTGGCTCAAGTGCGCGATAAGTTCTCAAGAATTTTCAATTTTATCCACCAATGCTCTCTATCACCTATCCTCTGATAAATCAATTTTAATGTACCAAATTCAAAAAGTTTTTCAGAAACCGGTTGCCAGCAGGGGGACCCCCTTGGGCCGGCCATATTTTCACTCGCCATTCATCCCATTATAGAAAAATTAAATTCTAAATTCAACGTATGGTACCTCGACGACGGCACCCTTGGAGGAGACATTGATACTCTTAAAAAAGATATACAATATTTAATTTACCAGTTTGATAAAATTGGTTTAGAGCTAAATTATTCAAAATGTGAGATATATTTCAGTGACAATGTGCCAAATATCTTTAATATTATATCAGATTTTCATAGTTTGGGACTAAATTTTAAAATTGTTGACAAAAATAGCCTCAGCCTCCTTGGGTGCCCCGTTTTTGAGGAGTCTTTTTCTACTTTCGTTAGTAACAAAATTCAAAATTTTCAGTCAAAGATAGAAAACTTAAAAAGTATAAGTTTACATAGCGCATATTATATTATTCGGCACTGTGTTTTTACACCAAATTTTATATATATTTCAGATGCTCTCCTATATGGCAAAACCATAATATTCTAAAAACGTTGGATAATGTTATTCGGTACTCTCATCGATTTTCAACATTCCCTTTGATGACCGTACATGGACCCAAGCCTCCCTACCAATAAGGTATGGAGGTTTGGGTATACGCAAAATTTCTGCAGTTTCATTACCCGCCTTTCTGTCCTCAGTGTACAGTACAAAGGACCTCATTGGTGAAATATTAAATCCGTCACTTGGTGACTTGGAGGTCCTGTATTTGACTGAGGCCAGAAATGCTTGGTCTATGGCCTGCCCATGTCAACATTTACCCATAAATCTAAAGTCACAGAAGCTATGGGACGGCCCGCTTTGCTCATTGGTGCATAAAAATCTTTTGGGTGAGACGGAGCGTGCTCGTCTCCTAGCTGTCTCACGTTGGGAGTCTGGCTTGTGGCTGCAGGTACTCCCCTCGGCGAATTTAGGCACTTTTCTAGACGATAACACGTTTAGAATAAGTGCTTGCATTCGCCTAGGGGCGGCATGTTGTCCCACACCGCTGTCAGTGCGGAGATAAGGTCGAGCGCCTCGGTCACCATGGGTTATCGTGCATCAGGAGTGCCGGTAGAATTTCACGTCATGCAACACTTAATGACATAATCCGTCGGGCTCTTGTCACCGCCGGGGTACCTGCCGTCCTAGAACCGAACGACCTGTGCCGCGACGATGGCAAGAGACCCGATGGTATGTCATTGGTGCCCTGGAAGATGGGTCGCCCCTTAGTATGGGACGCGTCTTGCGTTGATACTTTGGCAGCGCCCCATCTTCGAGATACTAGCATGTCTGCCGGTACAGCTGCTGCACAAGAGGAGGCCCAAAATGCCACAAATACTCAGCCATCGGAAATGGCTACATATTTGCTGCTTTTGGGGTCGAGACCCTGGGACCATGGGGGCCTAAGGCTCACAGACTTTATCGAGACATAGCCAAACGTCTGGTGGATGTCTCACGTGACCAAAAGACTGGTTTACCTTGGACAACGCATCAGCATTGCCATTCAGCGAGGCAATGTGGCCAATCTTTTGGGCACGTTTCCGACTGACAGCGGCCTGGAACTAGATTTTATGGTTTAATTTTAGTTTGTATATATAGTTTATTTTCAGTTTACTTTATTTATAATTTAGTTTATTTTTAATTATAATATACTATAGTTTAATATAAATAATTAAGTCACTTATTTTAATTAATTAAAATACATACATCAGCAAGACGAAATTTCGACTGTAAATAGGTGAATAGGAAAAGAAAGAAAATAAGTTTATTCAGGACAAATTACATTGGATGGTGTAATTACAAAGCTTGGGGTTCTCAACAGGGCTAAGTGGTTCTTCACACCGAGACATAGGCTTTTACTATATAAAGCTCAAGTCCCTCCCCATGTGGAGTAATGCTCCCATCTTTGGGTTGGTGCACCCCAGTACCAGCTGCTCCTTGACTTGACTTGACTCCTTGCAGCGCCGAGCGGTCCGGATTGTCGACGATCGCAAAATTACAGACGGCTTAGAGTCTCTCAGCCATAGAAGAACCGTTAGCGCTCTAAACGTGTTCTACCGTTGTACAATGGGGAGTGTTCTGAGGAGCTACTTGGCTTGGTACCTACATCGCTATTTTACCACCGCTTGTCAGCGACTCGGAGTTCATCCACACTTCCTTGACACCTGGAAGTTATCCACTGTATTTGGCGCTCGCTGCTTTACGCCATACGTAAGCAAGCTATAATATGAAATTAGCGGTTTTCCCAGAGCGCTCTTCAAAAAGGGCGTAAACAGGTTCGGGAACTTTCGTTTATACATCCATCCCTTTCTAACATCTATCCATCTCTTTCTTTCATTTATCGTCTATCCCTATCTAACATCTATCTATCTCTGTCTTTCGTTCATCGTCTATCCCTTTCTAAATATATCCGTCCTTGTCTTTTCCTTCCAGAAATGTCTAGTTTTTTCTAAAACTGATTTACGCTGCTGGGCAGTTCTACCCTCGGTCGCCACAATATTAGCATTATCAGGCGATATACATATGCGTGCAAAATTTCAGCTCAATCCGAAATCGGAAGTTGGTCAAATTTAGCTTGCAAGATTCCACCCGAAGTTTACATACATACATAGGTGCATCTATTGCAAGTTAAACAAAAGCTTGTAAAAAATCAACTCCTTTAAGGGTTTTTAGCTATTTCGTATTATTCGGAATACATAGGTATGTTGAACGCCGATTTTCAATTGTTACGCGCTGCATACTAGGGCACTTTATTTGGTTGAAAAGACGGTATGACGCGGATTTGCTTGAAGATGCACGGACTTATTGCTCTCGCGTAATATAATTTAATATTTGAGTTTTTATTGAGAATTTCACATAATTGCAAGTGTGTGGAACATTATACATTATACAGTGAAACTTGGTTAAGTGGGACCTGAATAAGTGAGAAACCTCCATAAGTGGAACTCGTGCTGAGGTCCCAACACTTTGGCAGTGAATTACCCCTGTTAGTGGGACGAAGCAAACCTCTATATCTGCGATTCTTCTTTCGATTTATCATCATAGTTACCTCTATAACTAAGACAACGAGTGATTTTTATATGCATAGACCTCTGTAACTGAGAGTTTTGTTTGTTGTATACCTTTATTAAAAATTAATATTTTTTTTAAATCGCACCTCTGTAAGTAAAATAACCTGTATTCTGACCTCTATTCATGGAACCCTCTGTAAATGAGACAGATATTTACTTATACCTGGATATCTGAGACACTGGGTAAGTGGAATACCTTTATAAGTGAATCCACATTGCAGGTCCCTTGATGTCTCACTCAACCAGGTTTCACTGTAATAGTGACGACAATATACTCAGGAAGTTGTGTAAGAAAAGGATGAGGCGCGGGGGGTGTATTAGTTAGTTTAGGATATGCCCCGAGGACCCACTTGAAAACTTACATACATACATACTTACCTTCACGCCAGGTCCCTTGCGGGGTAGGCACCAACAACAGAGCGCCATACAGGCTTACTCTTACACACCTTACTTGCTTCTCTGACATTCATAGCTCTTGTCATGCACGCTCGTCTGTTCTTAAGGCTCCTGACATCACCTTCTGTTAATACACGATCAATTTGATCATGGAAGGTGTGTCGTGGCCTTCCGTGACTTCTGCATCCATCCACTTTTGCATTGTATATCTGTTTAGTCATTCTTTCATCATACATTCTTTCCACATTCCCGAACCACCGGAGCATTCCTTTCCTTACCTTCACCCCTTGAAAACTTCACTCAGTATATAATTATGATATTATAATAATACCTATCTATAATCCACTCACCTTCACTCCAAGCCTGGTGTAAAAACAGCAGCAACAAAAGCATGTTCGTAAAGTACTGCGCGACGCCGGCATGAGCAATAACTGCCGAAACATTACGTATGCCTCAAAATGTTTACAAATATTCAACGAAAATGCAAAGTTTTCAGCACAGGACCGAATCTAGGGAAATCATGAGTCACATCAAATCTAATGAGATATCAAAGTCACGTGACAAGAAAAAATACAAATCGTTTCGTTCAATAAATAAATAAAAATTACCATCGCCTATGGACATTTACAACACCAAAGGCGTTATGTATGCGCTGCTGCTCTCCTAAGGGAGATTGGAACCTGGCCACTAATGCCGGCCGGAACATAACCCAAGTTTGTTATGGCGGCATACTCTACACCAGGGGCGGAACCTAGTCATCCAGGTGGGAAGATAGCCTACCACCTGACTCTGGGGTGTTTTTGTCGCTCTTACGACAGACCGCCCCAATGCAAGAAATTATATTCTTTCTCCGTTCCAAATAGATCAAATACATAAATGGCTTGAATTTGTAAGAGATAATACTATAATTATATGAATCAACTTTAGTAAGATACTTTAAAAAACGGAAAACAGCCCTCAATTATATCTGGAAGACGAGAAATCTTAAAGATAAAAGGTCACAAATAACTTGAGTTATTGATTACAATGAATAAGTATAAAAACCCTCACATACATACATATTTAATCGACTTCTGAACATTCTTGAAGTCTCTTTTGTTTTTGTTAAAACAAATTTAGGAATAATATATTAAGCGCCTGTATAAATTATAGGACTGGCGCATATATATGCAAGGTTGCTATGTCACTCTTCGGTGTAAATGCTCGTCTACATGGATTGCTCTCAATTTCCTGGGATCCATTCATTCATCCTGACTTGTAGACCATGAGACCACCTCGAGAGTATAGAAAATTGAATAAAAAATAATTGAAAATCGGCTCACAATTGACGGAGAAATCTAGTAACATGCGTACAAAAAGAAATTAAACCGCCTGTAGAAAATTTTATACGGGCACGCGTATACAACCTTTTTTTAACAATGTAGACGCTTGGCGTTATTTAATAAGTAAGGATTACTCTCAATTTCCCTGAAAGCAATAGATCCTGACTTGGTAATCATGGCACCACCTCGGGAGTATAGACACTCCAAAGAAATCGTTTACCAAATTTCAACTGTTTCTCGTGATTTCGCTGGGATCCACTCATCAGATCCTAACATAGTGACAATGGGACCAATTCGGGAGAATACCCTTTACAAAAAATTTGGAAATCGTTTGGTCAATGGTTTACAATTGCCGAAGAACTCTAGTAACAAACATACAAAAAAAAGTCTCCCTCCTTTTTGAAGTCGATTAAACAAATCCAAATCCGCCCCATTTCCCTTCAAATACTTACCAAATCAAACATAATTGTATTACGAAATTCCAAGCCGATCATTTTCCGCCGCAATGCTGGCCGTGTTCGTCGCCGCCATCTTGGTATCAGGTATGTACTATGACGTCATATGCGCATACGCATTGTTTGGGATGCGTAAGGGAAGCATCGTTGTCAATATTTTGTTTTGCTTTGCTTTGTTTGCGAATAGGGTTGTTATAAGTTTACGATTATAGTAAAAGTAGGTAATCGTATTGGCCCTGCTCCATCTGGGATAATGTTAGTGTTAATTAATGTGTCACACAGGCAGCGGCGTAGCGTTAAAAAACTCTCCAGATTTCGAAACATCCTTCATTTGTGTTCCGCACCTATTGGTCTTAGCGTGATGATATATAGCCTGGCTCGATAAATGGGCTATCTAACACTGAAAGAATTCTTCAAATCAGACCAGTAGTTGCTGAGATTAGCGCGTTCAAGCAAACAAACAAACTCTTCAGCTTTATATATTATACTCTATTCCAATTACGAAGTCCCTTTTGGCACTTCCTTAGAACGTAACTCTTCACGTTTCGCATAATTTGAAATAATAATCATTTTTTGTTCATGGTCGTAATCATCATTTAAAAAATACACAATCAATCTAAATATTATACAATTAATTCACACACACAATCAACATATTGTTTTTAGACATTGTGCTTAAAATAATTAAAACTTTAAAAAGATAATAATATTTTGCTACGGTTTTGCGTTTACGTTCTATAGTTTGTAGCGGCCAGCAGGCTGCCTAAGCGACATAACCGTGGCAAGCCGCCTTTACGGTACTCGCCGCCCGCGTTGCCATTACCGCGCCCCCCTTGTTCAGACAGCTAAACGCTGTACACAGTTTGTTTCGGTCAGCGCGCGAGTACAGTCTTGTCGCGGTCATCTTAAATGCTCGAGAATTTTACGCGCAGTTTGTGTTCTACGATGTAACGATGTAAACCTTGTTTTTCTTAATATAAAATATGTCACCAATACTAACTTTCATTACACAAACCGGCAACCATCCACCACATCTGGCGCCCAACTCAAATAATTAGTGTTTTGTCGTGTTTGTATAGTGTTAGTTATAAAACAAGATGCCGCGTACTCGCCAGGGCGCTGCCGCGTCGTCTGATGCTGAGGAAGAGGATAATCAGAGTGTCACGATGTCGCAAGAGATGTTTTCGAACCTCATAACGTCCTTGCAGAAGTCACAGCAGGAGTTTTGCTCTCAGTTGCTGAAAGAAGTACGAGCGTCAACTCCAGATCCATCCGCCTTCTTTTCGGACGTCGCTATCCAAAGGTGTGGAAATTTTACCCAATGTACGGCACGTTTCTCGGGAAGCCCCGATGAGTCCGTGGAAAATTTCTTAGACGCAGTGAATGTCTACAAATCGTGCCTCAAGGTCAGTGATGAGGACGCCTTGAAGGGCTTGTCCATGCTTCTCACTGATTCTGCAGCAGTTTGGTGGCAGGGCGTCAAGTCTACCACAACCTCTTGGACAGAAGCAGTGACGAGGCTTCGTTCGGCATATGGAATGCGCCAACCGCCTCATAGAGTGTACACAGAGCTCTTCGCATTATCTCAAGGAGACCAGCCTACCGACCTCTTTATTGCTAAGGTAAGAGCGTTGTTGGCAAAGCTTCCAGTTGGAGATTTGTGTGAGCGAGTAGAATTGGATATGACTTTTGGTCTTTTGGATCGTCGTATTAGAAAACGAGTCGATCGCGAGAGCATATGTACTTTTGAGGATTTGCTTAGAAAGGCTCGTAGTATAGAAGACTCGTTAGCCGAAGCTCGAGAGACTGGTTCAGTCGCCACAGTCTCGTCGAGACCGTCTCATCACGCCGAAACGCGTTTGAGCGGGTTAACACGCAATGTTCCAGCGCAAAGCCACACTACAGCCGGTTCGGACGTCGACAGCAAACCAAGCCGTTTATTTTGTGTGTATTGCAAGCGTCACGGACATACAAAAGATGCGTGCGAAAAGTTATTAAGTGTTAAAAATGAAAAAGGTGTTAAAGTGCCATTAAAATGTTACGGGTGCGGTGCAATAGGCGTAATTAGGTCTAAGTGCGTAAAGTGTAACCCAAAACAAAACATGAACCCAAATTCAAGTGCGTTTTATTCGGTTGAAACCGACGCGATTACGTCATGCGAGTGCGGCGATGAACGTAAGTCGGGGCCCCCTCGGCTTTATGATTCGCCGCCGCCGCGGCGATCCTTTGAGGCGCAGACGCCGACAAACGTTTGTAACAAACCGCCGCGAAGCGTTTGTGCCGATTTAACGAATTTTTGTAGAAATAAGAAATGTAATAATGTTAGTAATTTTGTACCTTTTTCAGTTTGTCCTACTGTTGATGATGATTTTTGTACATGTTTAGCTAGTAAAGTTTGTAAATGTAATCGTAATGTTGTTTTAAGCGATTCTCAAACTTTTAGCGACAAAGTCAGTGGTACCAAATCATTTTCTACTAACAGTAGTGTGAATAGGGACAGTAATTCTCAAAGTTTATTCAGAGAAGTTAGTGATTGTGAACCTTTATGCTTTAACCCTGTTTGTCTTAATGATAGTGAACAGCCGTTACGGCCGGTTCTTCATATCTCCATATTAGGTAAACATGGAGTGGGTTTAGCTGACTCTGCGGCTAAAAGTAGCATTGCTGGGCATACTTTATACAAGCTCCTTAAGCAGAACGCCCAGCCGTTTTATGCCGTAAGAAAAGTTGTTAAATTAGCCGACGGCCTTAGTAAGACTATGGACTTACTGGCCACGGAAGTTGAGGTGACTTTCAAGCATAAAACAAAACTAGTGCGATTTTTAGTGTTCCCTAACGCAACGAGTAATGAGACGTTGCTGGGTATCGATTTTCTTAGGTTGTTTAATTTAAATATTGATTTTGGCCATTCTACGTGGACTTTCTCGGAAAACAAGTCACGTGTATTTCCTTTACGTTTTGAAAACAAGTCACCTGGGCTATCGTGTGCGTCCCTTGGTGCGCTGCGGGATGACGAGGCAACGTCTTTAAGCCCGCGTCAACGTACGGAAATTTCTAGGGTCACTAAGGGATATGAGGATGTCTTTGCACCAGGGGGAGACCCAAAACCTTACGTGAGACATAGAGTTAACACAGTTGGGCACGGTTCTGTAGCTGTTTCTCCCTACAAATTAACGACAGCTAAGAATGGGATTATGCATGAAAGCAGTTTGCCTCTTCGTCCCGTTGTACCCAAGAGAAATAGAGGCTGTTCGCCTAAAGCGGAAGTGCGTTCTGTGCGAGCGCAGGAGAAGTGTTTTTCTCCTGCCCTCGAGGGGGAGGATGTAGCGGCCAGCAGGCTGCCTAAGCGACATAACCGTGGCAAGCCGCCTTTACGGTACTCGCCGCCCGCGTTGCCATTACCGCGCCCCCCTTGTTCAGACAGCTAAACGCTGTACACAGTTTGTTTCGGTCAGCGCGCGAGTACAGTCTTGTCGCGGTCATCTTAAATGCTCGAGAATTTTACGCGCAGTTTGTGTTCTACGATGTAACGATGTAAACCTTGTTTTTCTTAATATAAAATATGTCACCAATACTAACTTTCATTACACAAACCGGCAACCATCCACCACAAGTTTTATTTTTACTTTTTTACATAGTGATGTGACTAAAAGAATCGTATAAAATCGATTATAGACAGATTCTTTTCGCGAGTGAAAATCTGTCAACACTGCGTCTACTGCGTCCACCTCGTGATCACGAACCGCCATTTTGTTTGTCTCTTCATTACGAGTGCAGAAGCCTTGTATACGGTACGCATATTCAGTTTAGTTGATTTTGTGTTGTGTTTTTATTTCATTCTTGTTATTGTAGTTATAACTGTTTGTTAATTTTTTCGTTATTAAGTTTTGACTGTTATTCGATTTGGTTTGTTTGTTTAATAAACAAAGTTTTATAAATTCTAATTTGATGCTAATCCTTTTTCTGTCAATACGATTTTAATTTGTTCGTTATAGTAATCGAAGACGAATATCGTCGAGTATCGACTATAGCGGTACTTTACTAGTACTTGATTATTGACATCTGTCAAATGGGACTTCGTAATTGGAATAGAGTATAGTAATAAGATTTCAATTTAATACATACTGTGCCTATACTAAAATTATAAAAAGAGGTAAAGTTTGTGTTTGTGATGTTGTAGACAATAAGTAATGAAAATTCCGTGCTCTTTTCAATCGGTCTGAATTTGTAGTTGCGATAAAAATATGAAATGGTTCAAGTATTTATGCCAGGTGGTAGGGCATTTGCCCGACTGGATGGCTACCACCCCTGGTCTAGAGTATACCGCCATAACAACCTTGAGTCGTGTTCCGGCATTACTGACCAGGTTCCAATCTCTCTTAAGAGAGCAGCAGCGCATTTGTAGCACCTTTGGTGTTGCAAATGCCCATAGGCGATGGTAACTGCTTTCCATCAGGTGGGCCGTCTGCCTGTCTGCTGAACTCGTGCTATTAAAAATATAACATATGTTTGTATGTATATATAGTAATGTATATATCTGTTAACAGCATTATTTTTAACGCAATAAACAAGACCCATTTGGTCATAGATAATAACTATAACATTATCCCAGATGAAATAGGAGCATTAGAATAGTTTAGATTCAAAATATATATAATACTAGCTGCGCCTGCGGTTTCAGCCGCTTGGTGATGGGAAACCGTTATTTTTTAATAATTCACACTATCATCATCATCATCTGAGCGCTAAATCCCGGTTGCGTTCGGATCGTTCGCTCCGACGCCCAGGATCCGCTTTCCTACTTTTTCTACTCCACTTCGTGCGGTCTTCAGCATCCCCCGTTTAGAGGCCATTGGTACGCATGTCACCCTTCACAACGTCAAGGCAACATTTCTTGGGCCTTCCCCCTCGACCGGGACCTGGCGGAGGCGGCATGGGTAGACATTTGTTCCCAACATAATTAGCCGGTTTGCGTAAGACGTGGCCGTACCAGCGTAAGCGAGACTCTTGCAGTTTGTCTGCTATGTCACGGATATGAAGACTGTCGCGGATGCGGGAGTTCCTGACACGTTCTTTCCGCGAATTCGTGAATAATTCACACTATATCTTTATAAATTACTAACTAACCGGTAAAACGTTGTTTTGCCATATACTAATTTACTGTTATCAACCCTACTCCGTGCTCATGCTGGGTGAGAAGAAATGATTAAATTACTAATACCGCTATTACAAAATAGAGGTTGGTGGTAGAAGGGTGAAAATATACTGAGAAGAAATCAGAACGAATGCAAGGATAATGGTCGATGATGTTATGCTGGAACAAGTGAATGACTTTGTATATCTTGGATATGCTTTTAGCAGGTATGGAAGGTACACCGCTGACATAGAAAGAAGAGTAAATTTGGGGAATAGTGTGAATGGAGCGTTAGGTAAACTTCTAGGCGCTAAGAACCTCAGCCAGAAAGCCCAGCTTGCCATACACAACGCGGTGCTGGTACCTACGCTCACATATGGAAGCGAGAGTTGGGTATGGAACAGAGAGCATGAAAGTAGAGTAAACGCGGTCGAGATGCGAGCACTCCGCAAAATCTGCGGAGTGACGCTCGCGGACCGCGTTCGTAATACCGAAGTAAGAAAGAGAGTTGGTCTGAAAGAGAGTGTCGGGGTGAAGGTAAGGAAAGGAATGCTCCGGTGGTTCGGGCATCTGGAAAGAATGTATGATGAAAGAATGACTAAACAGATATACAATGCAAAAGTGGATGCATGCAGAAGTCGCGGAAGGCCACGACACACCTTCCATGATCAAATTGATCGTGTACTAGCAGAAGGTGATGTCAGGACCCTTAAGAACAGACGATCGTGCATGACAAGAGCTATGAACGTCAAAGAAGCAAGTGAGGTGTGTAAGAATAAGCCTGTATGGCGCTCTGTTGTTCGTGCCTACCCCGCAAGGGACCTGGCGTAAAGTTATGTATGTATGTTAAATAATAAATTATATAAAAAAAAATTAAAATATTTAGGAGTGGATCACCCTTATCATTTAGGGGTATGAAAAATAGATGTTGGCCGATTCTCAGACCTACCCGATATGCAATCAAATTTTCAGTCAGCAATTTAACAAACACCGCGACACGTGAATTTTATATATTAGATAGCCTTGTGTTATTCTGATGTGTAATAATATATTATTGTAAAGTGTCATCAAAATCCATTCAGTAGTTTTTGCGTGAAAGAGTAACAAACATCCATCCGTACATTCTAACAAACTTTCGCGTTTTATAATATTTATAGAGATGTCTACTTTTCTGCCGATTGATGTAAAAAACTAGAAAACTCAAAAAGTAAAAACGATTAGGATCTCACGCTCAGTTTATGGGCTAAAACAATCACACTTTAAACAAGCCACAATTGTTTACTATTTTACGTAAACACGTTTTTACAAAGCCAGCATGTTAAATTACAGCAATTTAACATGCTGGCTTTGTTGTGTGGGGAACAAATGTCTAGCTTTATCGGCTCCATCAGTACCTGGTGGGAGAGGTTTGTATATGACAACTCTTTATTACTTCAGGAACTTTAGGAATAAAAACGACGTGTTCCTCTGAAGAAACAAAGAAACGACATTCAAAATCAATTCACATAAATTCCTATTTAAATAATATTGAACAATGATTATTATTAACTAATCACTTTTCAAAAAGCTATTTTTGCATCCACCGTCATTCGCATATTTAACTATCAGCGCGTTCCATTAGTACCTCACGATGACTAAAATGCTCCGTTAGCTGTTCCACAAGGCAACCGCGGTCGTTGTGGTCGTGGTGAAAACGTCACTAGTGATGTCATCATTTTCGATCCCACAACGCTCACAATAACCCATGTCAAGAGGTGGGACGAATAACTGTTCCACTTGGGTTTACGATTGTAACTCCGCTAAAGAAGTGGAACGGGAAAAATCGCGGTCGTGAACGTAGTCTTTGTGAGTCTCTAATGGAATTATGGAGTATAGAGGTAAGGAGAACCATCTCTGAATATTAAGAAGTGTCCATCGAAATTCATAAAATTTGGTGGCTCCACTTTGGCATCAGGGTGAATTTTAAAGAAAGCGCCAAAAGTTATTAGAGTAGTATTATAGTGTTTTAGTTTTATCAAATTAAATATTACAAAACCACTAAGCGTATTATTCAAAATTCACGAAATCAAATCACTATTCACGTTTTCAAATAACAATTCTTTGAGGTTACATTTGTTAAATTACTTTGAACTACGTAAATAGTTGACGTTTTATAACAGTATACTGTCACCAACTACTCTAGTCGCCAAAGATATTATTTTTTAAAACTCGGCACACTTCGATTCGTCTACAACAGCTACATTCATACCATACCCTTTGTCTACATCAGCGCCATTGTGGACGGTTTTTGAACTGTTATTTACAGCCTACAACTGGACACTTCTTCAACTATATTCCTATATGAGATAATTCTCCTTACGTCTTCCCCTTCATAAACGGAACGTAGCCACTTACCTCCATATATACAAGTGTATATATGGAGGTCAGTGAACGTAGCCTATGTATCACTTAGGTCGCGTTCCAATTGAATTGTCACATACTGTTTAATTGAACATTTATGTATGCGTTCACTTGGTAACAATTTTATTACATACCAACTTTTGCCAGCGGCTTGACTCGCGATATATGAAAACCTAATTAAGTTTTTATGTAAATAAAATAGCTAAATGCTAGGGTTTTTAACAAAACTCTAGTATTAAACAAATCTATTTTCCAGGAAGTCGTGGTAGCGTAATGACTAGCGCACGCGTCCTAAACTCCTAACGTCCTAAACTGGACGGAACGCATGCACCACTTAGGCTGTTTTCTGACCTAATGTGCATATTGTTACAATTACCACGTGCTAACAACGGTGAAGGAAAACATCGTAATGCACCCTGCACATCGAGATAACCGATGTGTCAAACCTGCCAAGCCGCCTTGGACAAGCGTGGCGGGTATATTGTCCATTCCCCTACAGTGGGAGGCCCGAGCCCAGCAGTAGGACAGTTATGGGCTGTTATTATTTATTTATTATTTTCCAGGATCCTCCCAGTCGATGTTCAGCTACTCTCAAATTCCAGTCCGTCGTGCAGACAGCTGCAACATATGCTACGGTTCCAATGACTGTTTTCCCCTGGATCGACTAATGTGCGAGTACTACATGGATACTAATCACCTCCTGAAGGATGTTGATGAGGATGGTGAAGAAAACCAGATAATGAAAGAAGAAGTGGACTCGATATTATTCGGTGTTGTTGAAAAGGGTAAGAACATTTATGACGGTTCCCTTAAGACGAAATCACCACAGATTTGTTACCTGAACATACGGCTAATTGGGAAGCACCACAAATTTGTGGTCAAATACAGAATTGAAATGAACGTTGAACTGATTGATGTACGCAGCTCGTCGCACATATAATACTAAATGTTGTAGCACGCTGATGGATATTACGCTAGGATACCTAGGTCGATGTAGTGGCGGAAGTCAAACACTGATATTAGGTGAAAACAATGTAATAAAAATCACTTATTATACAAAGGCCTCTGCCTTCGGCTACAACTTTTGCAGAAGAGAAAAAACAAAAAAGCAACAACAGTGTTGCAAGTAATAAAACACATAAAATGTTATGTTGGTGTTGCCAACATGCTGCGGCCCTAGAAGAAGGCCTTAGACCATACAATTTTACATAAAGTTAAATGATATTAAGGTAACATTTTCTTACAATAGAACGAAATTTGCATACATATGCTTAAGCTATAAATCAACAGATCTAAAGAACATTTGTGCTATACAAATTTCTTCTTGTATTTCAATTACAATACTTATGGTAAAACCAAGGTATTAAATAAAAATTAACATTCGTGTTCATTATACATATAAAAATAAACATTAAATTAAATCATAAGATTTAAGAAATCAATTTAAAATTAACATAACATATTATGTACCATTTAAGAAGAAACATTATTAATGGGCAATAAACAAATACCCGATAATGATCTTCTGTATGTGCTACCATTAGGGGTGGTAACATCAAATGCCCGTACCTTCTTATCACTGCCTGGATATACATTGGTAATACGAGCTACAGGCCAGTACATAGGAGGACAATTCGGTTCCCTAAGTAACACTAAATTACCTACTGCAATATTAGGCAAATCATCGGGCCATTTCGGCCTGAATTGCAAAACATTAAGATATTGTTTATGCCAGACCTTCCAGAAAATCTGCTTCATATGTACAATTACTTGCCAAAATGTGAGTCTATTAACTAGAATTTCTGAAACGTCAGGCTCGGGGTAAGAAACAATTGGTTTACCCACAAAAAAATGACCTGGTGTCAGATAACTAAAATCTGATACATTACTCTGATCCGAGCTAAGTGCTATAAGAAGTCTCGAATTCAATATTGCTTCTATTTGACATAAAGCCGTCATTAATTGTTCAAAAGTGGGAACACTCTGTATAAATGGATGCAACGGTTTTAAAGAGCCCTTCACATTCTCACCTTTTAGCTCTCGTGGGTCCACACCTCTGCTTATATAATCTGCTGGATTGCCATGTGTACTAACGTACGCCCAGCGCCATCCCTCGGTCAACTGCTGAATTACCCTTACTCTGTTTGAAACATAAGCATGCAACCGAGCGACTTCTGTATGTATCCATGCCAAAGCAATCTGAGAGTCCGAAAATAAAAATACGTCATTTATTCTGACTTTTAGTTTCAGCGTGTTATATACTTTATTTGTTAATTTTGCTAACAATAACAACCCATTCAGTTCAAGACGAGCAGTGCTTAATGCTTTAGCGAGTGGGTTAATTCTAGATTTCGAACAGAGTAAAGTAAGCCTTGACCCTGTTTCACTCACCACACGCAAATATAAGCATGCACCGTAACCTGCAGAACTGGCTGCATCAGCAAAACCCACCAGCTGGACCTCTGCAGACTCAGACAGCTGAATATTCCTATTAATAGTAATAGGCTCCATGGCGACTAAGCTACAAGCAAAATCAGACCACTCTTTCATTATTTGTTGAGGTGGATATGAATCCCAATCTACTTTATCACACCACAACTTTTGCATGATAATCTTAGCTTTCACTATTATAGGACTTACAAAACCCATCGGGTCATAAAACCTAGCTATTAAGCTCAATATTTGCCTTTTAGTAACGGAATGAGATTTAAAATCATCTGGACACTTAACAATGAATGCATCTTTGTGCGTATTGATCGTTAAACCTAATGCCTTTATATTACAATTTTCCTGCTGAATCTCAATGTCATTTAATTGCCTCTCTTTCATGGATATACCATGCAATACATTCTCGCAATTAGATGACCATTTGTGCAATTCAAAACCTCCCCTTTTAAGCAGAGAAATAAGTTGTGCTTTGGCTTCAATTAATATGTTTAAATCAGAATTAGAATACAAAACATCATCAACATAAACACAGTTTTTTAAAATAAATGAAGCTAGAGGCAATTCACATTGATACCGCTTTGCAAGCTCAAGAAGGCATCGGGTGGCTAAATAGCTAGAGCTTTTCAAACCATATGTAACAGTGTCTAAGCGTATGCATTTAATAGTTTCCCCTGGGGTGTCGCGCCACAAAATATTCTGCAGCGAAGTATGAGCAGGGTTAATTAATATATTCCTAAACATTTTTTTTATATCACTATTAAATGTAAAATCTCCTATTCTATATAACAATATTATATCGAAAAGTTCCCTCTGAACAGTTGGCCCATTAAGCAATATGTCATTGAGGGATACTTTTTTATTGGTTTTCATAGAACCATCAAATACCACCCTTATGGGAGTGGTTTTGCTCGCCTCATTTATCACATGATGATGAGGTAAAAAATATATAGGTTCCGCTTTAAAATCTATTGTCTGAAAATCTACATAGTGAGCGTGCCCTAAATCTAAAAATTGATGAATAAAATTTTTATACTCTGCCCATATGTTTTCATTTTTATGCAATCTTTTTTCAAGATTGAGAAACCTATTCAAGGCCAATTGAAATGATTCACCTAAAGTGAAATTAACATCCTGCAAGGATACTTTAAGTGGCAGATCAACTTGAAATTTATTTTTTGTCAAAGTAACCGTAGATTGAAATAAGTTTTCTACTATTTCATGCTCTGAAGAATGCTCAGGAAAAACCTCTGGCACCTTCTCAGTTTCCCAGAATTTTGCTACAGTACTTTGTATATTACACTTAGTGCAGGCAAGCGAAATAAGTTTGTTTACCTGACTTTGAGGTGGTAGTCCACCAGCAACAATATGACCAAAACACGTGTTGAGAATATGTAGCTGCCTGGAGTGTTGTTCAGCAGACACTGTCTGGACCTCCTCCGGCTGCAACGGCAGGACATGGCTCTCTGCTCTCTGCTCTGCTGATGCCACATCTGCAGTGCTGCACGCCATCGCCGTTGGCCGCAATGCCTGAAAAAACACATCAGCCCCGATCAACATATTTATCTCTGATGGTTTATGAAACTCATCATCCGCTAACACAACATTTGGGGAAATAAAAATTTCATTTCGATTTAACATTGTTTGAGGCAAATTACAAGTGATTGTCTCAACTACATGAAAATTAATTTGTGTTTTAAATGGAGACTTTAAAGAATGTACTTCTAATGGAATACAGTACTTAATATAATTTTTTGTATTTGTGACACCCATGATATTTGTATGCTCTCGCATAGGTGTCAACCCTAGGACCCTAACAGCTTTACTCGTTATGAGTGATACCTGAGAGGCAGAATCCAATATGGCCTTTACTCGCACCTCTCTGCCATCCTTCGCATAAAGTTTTACTCGAGCTGTGGGTATAAGCACATTATTAGTGTTATTTCCTGATAACATTATGACTGGCTCCACCTTCTCCATGTCTGTGTGTAGTAAAGTATGGTGACTTTGTTTACATTGAGCACACCTAAAGTGAAACTTGCATTTTGATGTATGCTTATTTAAACATATATTACATAATCCAGCCTTTGAAACAAATGCTAATCTTTGTGCTGAAGGCAACAATTTAAAAGTTCTACATAAATATGTTTTATGATCATCACACTTACAGTAGTGGCATCCTGGTTTCTCCCTGAGCTTGTTTGTTACTGCATGCACTGCTTTCACCAGCGGTGGTTGAGGAGCACCTATATTTTCCATTGCAAGTGCACGCTTCTCCAAATAATTCAACAAGTCTTCCACCTTAGGCTCGCTCTCTCCACCCCTCTCAAGTTGATACAAGTGTGCTGTATGCATATCTAGTTTACGGGTAAAGATACAAATTAAAATAGGGTCCCACTCAGAAACCTTTGCATCCAAATTCGAAAGAGCAGCTAAATTTTGCCTTACTGTACAGACAAACTGTCTCAAACTAAAAGGCGAAACCTTATTAATATTCTGCACATCTAATATACTGCAAATATGATCATTTATGATTTTATATTTATTAAAATATCGCTTATCTAGTAGCTTTAATGCCTCGTCATAACTTGTTTCCAACAACGGAAGGTTTTTAATTATGTCCAAAGGCTCGTTTTTTAGAAAGCTACGTAAATAAAATAACTTTTGAACATTGTCTAAAGAATGATCATTATGTATTACAGACATGAACATTTGTTTAAAACTAACGTACTCTGAATATTGGCCAGAAAATGTTTTAATATCTATCGTAGGCAATTTTGTTTGCCTAGAATTATTGCAAGAGTCCGAACTTGGACTTGCTTGTGTTTTCACTTTTATCTGAGAATTCAGAGAACTCAATATATAAAAGTATTTACCTTCGTATTCTTCAATCTCTCCAACATCTTTAGGATCAATACATATTATTTCATTATTCAATGCCTCGTAGGCTTGAAAAGCCTCAAGGCATCTTTTTTTTATAAACCTCTAACATTTCTACACTCAATGTATTAACATCTTCGTTTTTAATTTTACTATATAACCTCGACAAACTAGCTTTCGCATAACCCCTTTTCGCAATCAACTCTTCAATTACAGACATTATTATTTAAACTTATAGTCCTTAAAATAGAGAAAGTATTTTTTTTATTTGCACTGAACACGGAAAACTTTTAAGACTAAAACTTTATCATCAAAACTTTTGAAGACGAGATTCGCGCACCACAGAAAAAAAAACAATTGCACGTCGTTCGTCGTGGCGTCGGCAGCGGCTTCTCTGATTGGCTGATGTCGTCCGCGTTCCGTTGCGCAGTCCTCCAGTGCGCAGCTTCTGCATGCGCAATGATACACTACGCCGCTTCAGTTCCTCGCGCCGAGCTTTGTTTGGCCGGCGAAAAATCGCGTCAAATTGAATGCAAAATGACGAAGTTTTTTTTTTAATGTGATTTTCTATTCTCACCCTTTACTTTATTCGCAGCGTTAACTCCAAATCGCGACCTAGGCACCTGTCCACAGTCGCAGCGGCTATCCAATCTCCACAGGTAACTAGGTTCATATATGAAGGACCAACATGTACGCAGCTCGTCGCACATATAATACTAAATGTTGTAGCACGCTGATGGATATTACGCTAGGATACCTAGGTCGATGTAGTGGCGGAAGTCAAACACTGATATTAGGTGAAAACAATGTAATAAAAATCACTTATTATACAAAGGCCTCTGCCTTCGGCTACAACTTTTGCAGAAGAGAAAAAACAAAAAAGCAACAACAGTGTTGCAAGTAATAAAACACATAAAATGTTATGTTGGTGTTGCCAACAATTGATGCTTTCTCCCTTTAACTACATAGAATTTGTATTAGAATAAAAGAGACGTTATAATTCTCTTTTTTTGCCGCGAAAATTTTGATGCTAGATTGTGGAAAAAAATAATATTAACATTGGTCCCTCAAAGGGGTAAATAGAGATGCGGAATGGGAAATCAATTATGATATTTTTTATAAACTTACAAAAAGTCGCACCTTCATAGGTGTGGTTACGAGCTGTTGGGTTATCCAAAATTAACTTCGAATGAATGAATGAATCATTACTTATATCCGAAGCAATCTAAAGGATGATTGATTTAATGTGTTATTTTATGCAATTATTTCAAAAATTAAATATGTTTAGTTTAGAGTTTAGACTATAAAATAGAAAACTAAAATTAAACTATAAAATAGAAAACTGAATCATTTAAATTTTTTTATAATTTTACAATGACTTTATTAACTATCTAGAGGACCGGGCAGACGTGGTCCTGACCTAAAAAAAATAAAAATCTAGGACCCGATCCCAGCGCCACCTACCAACCGGTAGGTGGCGCTGGGATCGGGTCCAATTCAATTGTGAATCTTAACCATCCGGGGAGCCACTCTAACACAAAAAAACATGAAAATCGGTCAAGAAGATTAGTTAAGAGTTACAAGTTGTATTAAACTATTACAGATTGTTTCATTACAGGTTGCGTATTGTAATGCTGGGTTCTCCTCTTACATTGATGTAATGCAACGTTACATTACATGCGAATGCTTGCGGTATGGGAGCAACTTTGGAATTTATTTTAACTTGTGTCCGCATCCCTATTTGATAGTCAATTGAGACACTTTTTAGCATCTTAAAAATCGCCGAAGCCATCTAGATTTTGTACAAGAATAGCAAATTATGACTTCATAACTATAACGATTCAAACAGTGTATTGATTGTTTAAAGATGAATCAAAATCTTATATATAAAGATTAATGTTTGTTTGTATGTCCTTGATAGAATCGTAAACTATATACCAAAGAAGGTTTCTGAATTGGTTCACAATTGGACCCGGTAGGTGGCGCTGCTGTCAGCATATCGATTGAAGCTTTTCCGGGTAGGACGACGTCTGTCGGGACAGCTAGTTATTAAAATATTTTGATGCCCGCTCTTTTATATGTAAATAATTTGAAACTTTATTGTAGCATCTTTCATTGATCATTTCTTTATGTCAATTGAAAAGCCTTGTCTTTTGCAGCAGTGAAGTCACCGTATCAACAGTGCCTGCCATTCATATCTTCCTATTCTGATTGTACAAAAGGTAAGCAACTTACGCTCGTGTTATGGATGATATACTAAGGACCAGCCGGGCCTGATGCCAGACACCCAAGCCATAAATAAATAAATAATGGAGAAAATTAATTTCTGAAATTTAGCATCTAACCCGGACTTAGCCCGCTCAACGACAGATGCTGTCTATTTATTGCAAAATGATGTGACATTTAACCAATTCGATATCGGAGATAAACTCACTATATTGTTTTAAATTCTAGAAAATGTCTGCATTGATTGCAAGACCTGCAGCTGCGATCAGTTTGGTAATTGGAATTGCACAAACTTCCATTGCGCATCTACAGATGCAACTACAGATGTCAATCATCGAGTACTGGTCATTGCTTTGAATAACTTAGAGAACTGTAAGTTATTTTCAGAGGAAAAGTCTGTGTCTACATTTAAATTTATATTATACGTAGAAATTACGTAGAAGAGTCCTGAAGTGAGGATCGCGTATCAGCAAATGTAGTGTAAGAAGCTCTCTAATCCAAACCGATAGCTGACAGTCTTCATCTTCTTGGCATCTCCTTAATGCTTAGCTGGCAAAAAACTCGGTGTTCTATGAAAGGTAAAGCAGTACTTCACACCACTTTAGAAGCTGAATCTTTACCAAACACAAGTACGGTTTTGCATGGAATACTGCTCTCATTCTTGAGATGGCTCAGCCAAATAGCAGCTCGAGACACTCGAGTCAATAGAAAAGAACTAGGAAACTGATAGGCAATAAACGACTATTCGAAAAGAGGTTTCAGAGCCTAAATCATCGACATAAAGTCGCGAGTTTGTCGGTATTCTATAGGATACACTTCGGCGAGTGTGCCACGGAATTGCATAAATTAATACCTCCCTCACCATTTTACCAACAAAACGGACGAAACGCTATGCTCCCACTTTTATCAGACGCACCGCTGAAGAGTGGAACTCTTAACCGTCGTCTGTTTTTGCCTAAATAATTCAATCTAGGTGTCTTCAAGTCTCGCGTGAACAGGTAGGTAAGCGTGCTCCACCTTTGACTGCATTTCCACCTGCCCTCAGGCGCGCAATGTCAGTCAAATGTGAACCTATGCAATATAAAAACAAACAAAAAAAGTCGCCGGTTGAGGCTGCTTGACGAATGTGGTAGACCAGGATAAGTACTACGAACTTTTGGAGGCTGAGCAGTAGAGAATGATTAACCGACTACGATTTGCATAATCAATATAAGCCAAATTACTTTATATCACTATGACATTTCCAAATTAAATGTTTGCAATTTAATCTCACAGTTCATTCATTTCAGTGCAAACTGCACATAGAGAGAAACGGTCAATCACAAGCAAAGATAGCGCCGAAGAGCTATCAGGGCTGTTATACGAACTAAAGAGAATTCCAAATGACGGCACAATTTCAACAGCAGTTGTAGATGAGGCGAATATTTCTACAAAAGATCCGAATGATGTTGTTAGGTATATTACAGGTAAAATGTATTGTCTTTTAAATCAGTAAAGCGTTGCACATGCTTAAGCGACACAAGCAGGAGCTACGTGTTAGATGAGGGTAGGTCCGGATTATGACGGATTATAGATGCCACGCCAACCCGACACTACCAGCAGCCTTGTGCGGAACCACGCAACAGACCCGCATCCAGATGCACACGCACAGTGCAGAGTGGCACTCATGTCGATGATTGCAATTAGAAGTAGTGTTGGGTAGGACACGATTTTATAATGAGCTTGTAAAAGTAACCTGAGTGATATTTTCTCAAATGAGGTGAAGAGATTTGTACTGTTTGCACCGCGAAAGTACATTTGAAGCGATGAGGTCGGTGAGGCGGTGAGCGTCATTCCCTCATTTATCCCACTCAAAACTTCTAGTTCGGAAATGTTCGTGAAGAATCGGTTGTGATCGGCCTCGGTCACTTCATTTTACTAGCAGTCGTACTGTGACATGTCATGTTCTCCCCCTTTGTCATGTGAATATTCGCAGAGACCTTATTGTACTGTTGTAGCATATGTATCGTTTCATCATTCCTCTTATGTTTGAGGCGTGAGTAGCTCGACAAAAATTGTCAAGTATTACTTTTTCAAATTTTGAGCGGTATCAGTACAAATGTATTTTGTACAGATATACAGGCTCACACGTGTAATACTCATTACTAATTAGATGTGACATAATAAAAAAATATTTAGATTTAACGCATCAATATACTCCATAGTCCGCTGCACAAGGTAGTCAGCGGGACCCATATGAGTCTTACGGACACATGAGCTCGATGTGCATTTGGACATGGATGCATGTAGGGATGCCGCTCCGAATTGTATTCAGGCCTATCTACCTCTACTACGTGTTGCTGAGATGAATATGAGTGGAGTCAGTCAAAAAGAATATGTTAGGAAGTCTCGCATCCATAACAATTTTCGTGCCCGTGACATAGGCAATCAAACTGCAAGATAGCTGCTTACGCTACTGCAGCCACATAAAGGAAACTGGCTAATTATGTGTAGAACAAAACTCTAACCATGCCGTCTCTTCCATGTCCCAGTAAAAGAGATAGACATAAGAACTCCTGGCTTGACGTAGTAAATAACGACATGGGTGTAACTACACTCAACACAAAGAATGTCGCAGACCGCGTGAAGTAGAAAAAGAAAAGTAAAACATCAAACCACGGAATTTGAAGTGGATGATCCAAACGAGACCGAAATTTAACTGTAGAGTGGTGATGAGGTTGTTTGGTATAATATAGATATAAGTAATAAACCATAATTTGCAACAGAAAATCTTGATAACCCGGTGGCTAAGACATTTCAGTTTCTTTTCAAATTAATCTAATGTATTGATTGAAAGCATCGGCATATTATAATGTTAATGATATAGGTATAAGATTGATTTTACTGGTATGAACTAGTTAATACGTTAGGTGAGAATGAATATTGTTTAAAATTGACCATTTGTATTGATGTATTATTAATTTTCAGCTTCTACATTACATACAATAACAAATATCGTACCAGATACTGACTTAGCTTTCGACGAAGTGCTTAATAATCTATCAGTAGAGTCCAAAAATAATACTCGTAGGAAAACACTTTTGGACATAGAGCAAAATGTTCCTCCGGTTTTAGATTATATGAATATTGACGATGACGGAGATGATAATTTTCATAATATGTTGATTGAAGAATTTAATAAAGCTACAGAATCAGCTATTGAAAATGCTACTAAAATTGTAATTGATCTACTTGACCCTGTTAATTTAGAAGAGTTAAATTTTAATGACACAAGTAAGATAAACTCTATATAATTTATTAACGTTATAAACAACGTTTGTACTCATTATTCTATGTTAAGCTATCTCTCTTAATTTTATTACGTCTTCAACTATTAAAATAACGTCATTCTTATAAATATCCTACTTTGACCCGGACTATAAACGAACGTCTTCGCTAAAAAGACATTTGCAAGTAAGAGGGTAACTTATAAGACCCCCATTATACTTAGTAATTACCCAACCAATAACTATTCCAGATATTGCAGGCTTAGATACAAGTGTATACAGCAATAATAATTTAGCTTTAGATAATAACACAGTAGAAATAACAGCTGTTAATATAATGAAACGGGATACAAAATTAGTTTTAAATAACACTGAAACTAATAAGGAAATTATGAATATTACATACACCGCAGATGAAGTACAAAATAATATATTAACTCCATTAAACAGCGTTATCAATGATAAACAAAAAGAAATAGAAGAGTTATTACGTATACGGGAAAATTTGATTGATTTCATTAAGAAATACCACAGTGATGACTTTGAAATCGATTATGTACCTGATTTTCCAACTAATAATACTAAAACGCAGTTATCTATTTACAAGTTAGAAATTGAACCACAATTTAAATTCGAAGACGATTTAAGAAGCACTAACCCTAATATAGTCAATAAATACTTGTATAAAATAAAAAGAGATATATACGAAGTACTTAGAGATATTGTTAACATTCAAAAATATTCTGACACAAACCAAGTACCAGATGATTTTAAAATGCTGATACGAGCTATGAAATTATATATTAAAAATAATGGAAAGTTTAACGAGAAAGAAAACACAACAGAAGTGACATACAAAAAATCAAGAAGATATTTAGATAACTACAAATTCAACTCAACTCCAAAATCTATAATAGATGGAATTTTGGATATTATAAAAGTAATAGATAAAGACATGCCTTTATCAAATGCTTTAGCTCCTCTGTCTTTTAAAGCTAAAAAAGTAATGAAAAGAGTCATCAAGAGTATTTACATTGACGACTTCGCTGTGATAGGCTTGAGAGTTTCAGATCCAAATTATAACTTGACAAATGATTTGGCAAACGTTGGTAATGATTGGCAAAGATTAACCAACAACATAGTTAAAAGCCATGTTTACGATAGACTACATGCTTTAAAACATCTACACTACCAACTAGCAATAGATATAGGTAAAATGAATGATGCTATGAATATAATAGATTTTGCTTATAGCAGACGTGTTGGTCAAATAGAAGAGCGTATTGGAGAAGATGTTTTAGAAAGAATAAGCCAAGGTTTACGTTCCGTTAATGATAAAATACAACTCATTATTAAATTACACCAAAAGAAGAAAGCCGTTGAGAATTTAATGAAACGCGATAGAAAGAAGACAAAGAAGGAGTCATTCTTGAAACGATTAAAAGCAGTTCTAAGAAATTCTAAAAATGATATCGCTAAATTACTGCGAAGGAAAGTTCCTAAGTCTGAAATCGTGAAGCAAATAGCTAGCAAGAAACTTGACGATCTTCGAAATGAGAAAGTTGTTGACTACGAAGACACTATGAGAAAATGGCAGGAGAATTTAAACTTGATACCAAAAAGAGAGAAGAGATCCAATAAGTTGGAAAGGGTTAAAAATAGAATTAAGAATATATTGCCAAAATATTTGCGAGGTAAAGTTAACCCAGCAATCAATGCTAAGAAGGTTAAGAAGTCTAAGACGAAACATAGACATACTGTTAGTGAGTATAAACTTTAAAATAAGTAATATGATTGTGTTCATTTTGTCGTGTAATTTTCGTAATCAACAGGCATACTGTAACTTACAGTCTATAGTAGAATTATTTTGTCCGTTCAGTTTGAGTCATAAATAATCGGAGTATTTCGCTCTCTCTTCCACTCACGGGCCATATGGGCGGGCATAGTGATGCGCATTATTGTTGTCGATAAGCGTTATCGATAGTGTATTTGGTTTTGTCATTTTGTGGGTTAGTGATAAAAATGAAAGAAAAAAAATAGATAAAACAATGTATGTATTAAAATAAGAATAATTATGATTTAAAATAAATTATTAATTAGGTATCTATGTATTAAAAAACTATAAGTACAAAAGTTAAGAATGTAACAAGTTATATTAAAAATAAATATAAATATTTATATCTAAGTTTTAAATTAACAGCAAAAAAGATAATAATGATTTTTATAAGAATGATATCTGAATCTTTCTTTGATAAGAATGAGTTTTTATCGATAATGGCGTTGCGCCCGCGCAACATGCTCACCGCCCTAGCCGGGCTGAGGCCGAGTTTGATTTATGACCCAAACTGCAAGCACAAAATAATTCTACTATAGTTCTGGGTTAAAAAATAAATTGAAAATTAAAATTAATGTATTTATTTTAATATTGAATTATTCAAGTTACTTACTGAAAGTCATAAGTCTACCACCACTTCTGAAACAATTTTAATTACTGTTAAAGAAGAAGAAAAAGTCCCTAATTGTCTCAGACGAATGAAATATATAGACCAAACCCCGAGTTTTCATAGTAAAGCCGGCTAAAAAAGCTGATTTTGGAATAGGAAGCTTGTTGTTAAGATGGATTGCTGGTCCCGAAGAGTTAATACTAGGGCCACGTTCCAATAGAGACCCACAACGACCACGGCCATGACCGCGATTTTCCCGTTCCACTTGCTTGCCGGCGTTACAATCGTAAACCCAAGTGGAACGGTTATTTGATTCACGTCTTAAGATGGGTCGTTGTGAGCGTTGTTTGATCGAAAATGATGGCGTCATTAGTGACGTTTTCCCGACGATCACAACGACCGCGTTCGCCTTGTGGAACGGCTGACAGAGCATTTTGGGCGTTGTGAGCTACTAATGAAACGCCTTGTAGGTAAAATAATTAAAAGAAAAACGGGATAAAATTAACTAACATATTGCGAAACCAAAACTTGACATAAGCGTGACATTTCTGTATAAAATTTTTACTGAAGTTAATTTGCAATTCCTTTCTAGGGACTACAAAGAAGCACATAGCGTCTACTATACCGACCACTGCAATGAAATTTAGAGAGACTATCTAAAGAATCAAATTACTAACCAGATTACTATAAAATACAAATTGTATTTACAATTTTGTTTTATTTAACTCTGGCAGTGTCAGAGAAATTTCACTAGTGTTATACCCAGGATAAAAAAAGTAGCGCAGAATTTAAAAGTCTAAAAATTAGCTGTCGACCAGCGAAAACCGCATCGGAATAGGCCCAGTAGTTTTTACGTGAATTCCGAACAAACAAACAAGAAATCTAAAAAAAATGCAAGTGTTCTCCATCCATATAGTCAACTCCAGTTGTTTTTTTTAAATAGCTTCAATGTACAGACACGGCATGCTTAGAATTTTGTAATATCATAAATAATACAAACAAGAGAGATTAAGTTTAAGTATAACCTGACCATAACGTCTGGAACGAGAACATTTTTTTTTGTTTTCTGGCAATATTCTATTTTAGCTGTAGCCAAAGTATAATTAATCAATAAACAAAGCGAATTTATCCTTATTATTTTAATTTAAACGATGATCTAAGTCTAAAATCCACAAAAAAATAACTAAATACGCATGTAACAATACCAAGTTTCACGTGAGTAATGATTTTTATTACACGCTTTATATTAGCTTCACTTGTATGTCAGTCAGTATGTCAGTATGTCAGTAACCGACCCCTTTGAGCTCGATTTTGTCCTACTTTGAACGATCAGATTTAATTCATACTTTGCACACCTGTCAAAGGTCGATGACAATGCAATAATATAGTATCATGGAGCTGATCTGATGATGGAGTGGGAAGGTGGCCATAGGAACTCCTGTACTAAACAAGATAGACCCTTCGTGTTTGGGCCCGTATGTTTATATCGCGTGACAATGCAATAATATGGTACCATGGAGCTGATCTGATGATGGAGACGGAAGGTGGCCATAGGAACTCCTGTACTAAACAAGATAGACCCTTCGTGTTTGGGCCCGTATGTTTATATCGCGTGACAATGCAATAATATGGTACCATGGAGCTGATCTGATGATGGAGTCGGAAGGTGGCCATAGGAACTCCTGTACTAAACAAGATAGACCCTTCGTGTTTGGGCCCGTATGTTTATATCGCGTGACAATGCAATAATATGGTACCATGGAGCTGATCTGATGATGGAGTCGGAAGGTGGCCATAGGAACTCCTGTACTAAACAAGATAGACCCTTCGTGTTTGGGCCCGTATGTTTATATCGCGTGACAATGCAATAATATGGTACCATGGAGCTGATCTGATGATGGAGTCGGAAGGTGGCCATAGGAACTCCTGTACTAAACAAGATAGACCCTTCGTGTTTGGGCCCGTATGTTTATATCGCGTGACAATGCAATAATATGGTACCATGGACCTGATCTGATGATGGAGTCGGAAGGTGGCCATAGGAACTCCTGTACTAAACAAGATAGACCCGTCGTGTTTGGGCTCGTATGTTTATATCGCGTCAAAATGCAATAATATGGTACAATGGAGCTGATCTGATGATGGAATCGGAAGGTGGCCATAGGAACTCCTGTACTAAACAAGATAGACCCTTCGTGTTTGGGCTCGTATGTTTATATCGCGTGACAATGCAATAATATGGTACCATGGAGCTGATCTGATGATGGAGTCGGAAGGTGGCCATAGGAACTCCTGTACTAAACAAGATAGACCCGTCGTGTTTGGGCTCGTTTTACTTGTCTTGGCTAGCACTCTGCTGCTACATGATATGCAGGATCTCAAAAGCTTGTATTTAAAAACATTTAAACAAAAATCAACTAAAAAACAAAAAATAAATAATAGTTTAAAAAAACTAAAAAAAACACGCTTTTATAAAAAATCCAACTAAAAAAACAAAAAATAAAATTTAATATAATATAAAAAAGCGTGGGGTGTATTCAAAGCGCTTTTTAAGATATTATATTATTAATTGAATACACCCCACGCTTTTTTATATTATATTAAATTTTATTTTTTGTTTTTTTAGTTGGATTTTTTATAAAAGCGTGTTTTTTTTAGTTTTTTTAAACTATTATTTTTGTTTGTCAAGGACGTCTAGTAGAATTTGATACATAAATCCAGTTCGTAATAATCCGACAATATTTACCAAAGAACAGCCGACATGATAGGATTGGAATGGTTGGTTTATCTTTTTATTCTGTTAACTATCACAAGGTGTTAAAACTCTTGCTTACAAAATTATAGTCATTATTATTAAAGTAAACATCATAGGCAACGTTGACAAAATGCGTACGTCGTAACTAAAGCAACTTGACACTTGCATGATATGTGATGTCATACTAAAAATCTCTATTAAGTATCGAAATTACTCTTGACCTAATATTGGTGTTGCTAGTTTAGATAAATTGGCGAAAGTGGCGCCCCTCTTATTTTCTAGTTTATATTGCCAACTTGTAATTCTAATGAATAAATATTAGTTACATTGTATTTTACTGAGGTATAGATAGAATACTGAGCCTGTGTAAACAAATATTAAAGTAAATATAATATATAAGTAGCAAATAAAACTAAGCCATTGTTTAATAAATATAATAATTCTATAAAAATACAAAAGTAAAAGCACAAATGAATGTTTTTTTTTACATTTTCATATTTTGGATGTTTAGAAGTTGCTTTATGAGTTGATCTTGTTTGGTCTGTGGCATCATGAATTTTTGATCTTCAAATTGCATTAATGGCACTTTTTTTGCTATAGATGGTAGCTGCCTTCCTATTAATGGTGGAGGAGCTGAAAAGAAAAATTAGGTAAGTGTAAGTATACGCGCATTATTATATTCGCCATTTAGCGAGGTGATGCGACCAATATTTTGAGTAAATTCCAACCGGACAGCGGTCTAGCACTAGATTTTCTTGTTTAATTTTACCTTGTATATAGTTGTATATTTGTATATGTACTTGTATAGTTTATCTTTAATACTTAATTCTAATTTATATAATACTATAATTAATATTCTATTAAATTAATAAATCATCCCAGATAAAGTATACTTACCGATAACTCTTTTAGAATTGTTTTGTTTATTAGAAGCAAAAATCTTGAAAAGTTCTCTTGCTAACATATCATTTCCTCGGTCTAAATTCATTAAAATATTTTTAGCAATTCTATAATTAATATCATCATTTAAAAAACTCTCATCAGCCTCTTTTGCGTTTAAATATACTTTTATACGATTCTTAATCAAATGATTTATAATTTGATCTCTAGTCAATCTTATATTATCATTAAAACCTTTGTTTAGAATTGTTTCTGGAAGCTTTAAAGTTTTCTTTAGCTCTCTGTTAGGTACAAATTTATTTTGCCAAACATTCGTCCTAGATTCCTTATCATCAACCAACACCTTTCTAGACTTTTGTTTTTTTAAAGTTTTGACTACTTTCTCATTTAAATTTATATTCATAGCTACGTTATCAGCAAATTCAATAAAATCCTTAAGATATTCGTTAGATATTTCAGGATTAAACTCTATGGATGCTTTCATATCTTTAAATATTTGTTGGTATTTCTTAACATCTGCGTTTAATGTTTTTAAAAGTACCAATCTATCTGCAGGAGGTACTTCGGATAGTAATGCTAAATTTTTGTAGGTGTTGGAACCTGAAGATTCAGTTTTATCTATTATATCTTTAATTTCATCAAATGATTTTGATGTACCTATCTCCAAATTTCGCCTAGTTTTAATATTTTCCTTTTTGTTCAAATTTTTAATAACTCTCTCCCAAACTACAGCAGATTTAGGCCTTTGTCTCACAATATTTGATCTTCTGGTTAGCGGTATCTGAATTTCGTTCTTCAAATAATCAAACACAGCTTTAACATTCTTTAGAGATTTGCCCATTCTTCGTGTTGGTTGTTTCTTGTCGGCATTTAAAAGATTGTAAATACAAGGCAATGCATCTGTTACTTTTATATCACTACCGTTACCTTCGTTTGTAGTATTTTGCAATGCAATAAGATCTTCTAAAACAGTTTTCAAATGCCTCTTTAATTTTTCTTTTGCTAAAGCTAATGTGGCTTTATCGTTCTTGTGTTTTTTATTATCGCTTGCAACTTTAGTAGTGCTTTCTATAGAATCTGAGTACTCAGAAGCACGAAAAACTACTTGTGTAGTTTGTTTAGGTTGTTGTAACTGTTGCTTGTTATCTAATAAGGTAATTATGTCAGAATATGATTTGATTTTGAAGAATTCAGATAAATTTAAAAGTATATCCCCCTCAAGCTGAGGTATAGATTTAGTTTCGTGTCTGTGAGATTTCTCATTCAATAAGCAATCTGGGTTCTTCTCTATATGCGTTAAATAATCTATGATTAATTTATCTTTAGTAGATATAGTTATATTATTTAAATCCACATTATATAATGTCTTAAACTTCTTTTTGAAATCATTTGTATGTGAGAAGATATTCTGATACTTAATTTTGTTGGCCATTTTCTTTCCAATTTTATTTGGCATTAATAATTTTGTGATTTTTTCTAAAATGCCGCCATAAATATTCAAAGAAGCAGTTTCATCTTTGCTTAATAAATGTAGTTTAGATTCGATGGCTATGTTTTTACCATTTTTGTTAAGTGTTCGATTACTCTGCGTACTCAAGTCTTTCTGAACATGTTCAAACTTATTGATTAAATTTAACACATTCTTTATTTTATCAACAGCTTCTTTAGACACGTTTTCAGTTTTATCAGACTTCCTTGAGTTCTTACAATTCTTTTTATTTTTTTCTTTTTGCTCATATTTTTCTGTGACTGAATTCTTTGAATTTAAACTCTCACAAATTGTCAAATTTTCGCCATCATTATTGTTAATAGCACTAGATAATTGCGCTAAAGCATTTTTAAGGAAGGTTTCTTGTCTTATAGATAAAGGTTCTTTAAATAAATCGACCAGGTCAGATATCTTCTCATGTTTTAGCACTTCAGTTTCAAATGATTCTGAACTTGCGTCCTTTTCCATGTTCCACAATTTGTTCAATAGATTACCAGCTATATATGCCATTGCTACTAGAGTGTCGTTTTCAGGAGCGAAAGTAATATTAGACATTATAGGTGTGCTTTTATCCCCTATTATCTCTGTACCAGGTTTTAGTTCATTGACAATTAATTTTGATAGAGTTTTATCTTTGGCTTTCATAGAGTTATTTCCAATTACTTGATGAATTTTTTCGTCGATTTGCGGATCTATTTGAACGTTTTCATCTATTTTATTATCAGTTATGTGGTGGATGGAATTTTTATGTTCTATTTGTAGTAAATTTGAGATGTTATGATTAAATACATCAGTTCGCCTAGATATCTTGACGTTCGGATCCATCTTATTTGCTACTAACGTACCTGTGGTATTGTTGTTGTTCAAGTTATCTAAAAAAAATAAAGACATCATTTTTTAAATTATAATTGATTACTATAAACTTAGATTTAAACAATACCGTATAGAATATGAAATTGTATCTTTTAAAATAACACGCTTTCGAGTTACAGCGTAACTATGAATAAAAAGGTTAGAAATACATTCAGGTTTTCTATTAAAAACTGTCAACCCCTATTTAAAATAAATTGGGATCACAACATAAGTACCTTCATTAACTTCATCCAGATCGTAATGGAAATTGCCAGTTTTATTCTTTTTATCATCTCCTTTCATCTGCTTTGATGATCTCTTCATTCTTATTAAAGCTTTTAGCTCGTCGTCTATGCTGTCATCCGATTTACCTATTATCATAAGAGAATTATCAAATGATTTATCTACTGGAACGCTTCCCATTACATATATTATATTTTAATTTAAATAGTCAAATATGATTTTGTTTCAAAATAGTGGGTAACGTTATACCCAGGATGCTAGGCGCTTTTTTCTTATTGGTTGGGGTCCAAGTACCATGGACATTTTAGTAAAAATAAAGCAAATAATCATTACGTAATGTTAGAGAACAGATATTCGTTCACGTAATATGAAACAGGACTTCCATGAAAGTCATAATAGCAAGCTAAGAACAAAAACGAGAGAGAGAAAGTAAATATATATGTAGGGTGTAAAACTGGATGAGTAGTACAAAGTAGTCTACCTAGCAGATAGCAGTAAAATATGCAAAAAAAAACTACAGTTTTATTGATAACATTGCAACTTAGATTGATAAGGAAGAATCTGATGACTATAATTATATTAAATATGTAAGTATTAAAGAAAATACGTTCACTTTTACCATACACTTTCTGTACCAAACTTTCAGTACCATAAGACTACAAATAGAATAACAAACCGACTGTTTTGATTTTTTGATGTATGTACTTTTAAGCAGTTAAAGGTCATAGTTGTTTAAAGCCATCAAGTCAACCAATGACCTGCGCTTAGTCAATAAGTGAACATCGCGTGATTAACAAATTACCGAGTATTCTGTCAATAATTGCTTCTAGGTCTATAAATTAATCACTCGGAGCAGCGGATATCAACCGTGTGGTTCACTAGCCGTCCGCGCGTGGTTAGCTTGGTAGTGGGGAGACCGTTGCTGGTCGCTTTATGTAAGACCTACTCTTTTTGATAAAAAAAGTACGAGAAATATGATAATTTAACTCCTCTGGCTTAGCCTTTTTTTCTCAAAGTTTAGGGGAATCTGTTATTTTTACTTAAGCATTCAAGACGTTCTTTTCACACTTTTTCATTTCTTTTACAGAATCTATCTATAATTATATATATTTTGCTTTATGTTTTTGTTGCCACTATCCCACATACCTTTTTTTTATGAACATCATTTCTACTGAGTATAATATCGATTTTCCATTTACGTACCACAGAAAAGCATTGTATTAGGAAACCATAGATTGGTATAAAATAAATGTGCATAACATTGTGCAAAGGGCTGTTTATTATGAAAATGGTGCAAATCAGTGTTTCCTTGATAGAGCTATAACATAACCTGAAAATAAAGAAAAGAATGTACATAAATTAAGACAGCGACAAGTAGGTAAATTTATACTTTTAGGAAGCGAGTTGAGTAGCTGCTAGTCGGCGAATTCAAGAGTGGACGAATCAGTTAGGGTGATAGTGACGAGGACACATCATTCTTCGCTCAGTAGCCAACTAATACCTTGGAAGTTGAAAATACATATACGTATTTATAACATGTATAATACCTAAAACCTCGTCGTCCTCTGGCGTTGGTACTACATGGTCCGGCTTCTTTACTTCTTTAGTCTTTTCATAATCTTCCATTTCTGCAAAAAGTTATAATTGGCAAGTATAATCTTATTTGTAAACGAGTCCATATTAACCCATGAACGTCCCACTTCTAGCATTGAAACTCGTTATTCATTTTTTTTTAATTCAAAGTAAATAAGTACCTACTACTGAAGAATATTTTCTTAATTTTTTTTTAGTGATATAGCCATGCTGAAATCATTATATTGATGTCAGGTTTTAGGGTCGGGTCAATTGGTGTGATACTACGCAATCAGAATTTTTTATTTTTTTTTCATTGCACAAGTTCAGCAGACAGCCCACCTGATGGAAACTTCATGTAAAACATAAAAGTATGAAGGATCCTTGATCGAAACTACACACTTTATTTACTTCATCCCTTGATGTGGATGGAGAGGCCTTGATGTGCACCGGTGAGCACGCTGCCTTCATGAGCGACGTTTGTACTGATGGTAATTGAGTCGGGAAAATATAAGTACTTGCTTCGTAGACTACTAATGTTGGAAATTTCTATATATTCTTTGTACGTTTGGGGAATTTGAGACCTCAATTATTGTACAGCGCCATCTATTGGCTTGTAAGTGTTCCACTACAGATTATGCCGCCATAACAACCTTGAGTTGTGTTCCGGCATTAGTGGCCAGGTTCCAGTCTCCCTTAAGAGAGCAGCAGCACATTTGTAACGTCTTAGGCGTTGCAAATGTTCATAGGAGACGGGTACCACTCTCCATCACAGTTGGGCCGTCAGCCTGTCTGCTGTACTTAGGCAATGAAAAAAAATACAATATGTGTGTTACCGGCCGATTATTTATTAAGCTAATTGCATAGCTTTTATCGCGGGCTTTGAGCGCGGCGACCGAATCAAGAAATTCCGTAACGAAAATAAAACCTAACACTAACACCCCCCACTCCGCCTACCATGTAGCTCGGCCGAGCGTTCGTTTCACGTGTATGTATATGGTACGACTGTACGAAGCTCGCACGGATCGAGACGAGCTGCTCCGAAATCGGACGAATGCGTGAGCAGCTGTTTGTGAGGAAGTATAAAGGTGTATAGGTATCTATCATATCTTAATAATGCCACACAAACCGCATATGCGCCCCGTAAGTATACATGTAGGTATATAACTATACATAGGTGTACCTATGTACATACAACAGTGAATAGCAATTGCTGGTGAATAGCTGTACGCGTAAAAATTGTGTATAAGTGTTTTAAATATGAAAAGTGTATTTATTAATGAAGAAAGTGATGAAAAAATAGTGAGAAAGAAGATGAGTGATAGCCTAAAAATACTGCATAAATAAAAAATAAAAAAAATATTATAATTATTGCATAAGTTGATAAAAAATGCTATGCAGTAGCTTTACCGCGGTCGTCCCCGAGTGCCACAAGGAATTTTTATTATTTTGTTTCTTGAACTAATAGAGAACTTGAATTCACTATGTACCTGTTTCTAAAATACCGAAAGCTTGCTTCAAAGACATTTCGTCGATTGGTGGATACTGGAATACTTCTGCGCAGGAGTCTGCTTGCTTGCAGTCCCACTTACTTTGGGCGTTGCACGTACAGAGCGTGCAGTCTCTGCACATCGTTCCTGAAATGGAAAGTTTTTAAGAGTTCTCCGACAAATTTTCCAAATGTCGCTTAAAATACGTCTTTCGTCCTATGATACGTAATACCTGACCATAATGTAGACAATATACTTGTACTAATTGTAAACAAGGTAAATTGACCCATATTATTTTAATTTTACTTGATCCAAGTCTAAAATAACTAAATTCGGACACAACAATACTGTTACATACAAGCAGTGACTTTTCACGTTTACTTAGGATACCTAGCCGAATTAAAGCAAAAATCTTTTCGTCATAATTAATAATAATAATAACTCTGGGGGCCAAGACAAGGCCCCCGCCTCCGTGCTTGCCTTAACCAGCCGGCACGGAGTGGAGATCGCTAGAGCTAAGACTCAAGCTCCAGGCGTGGAAGTGATAAATGGCATCACGTCAGAAGTAGCTTCGGTGAACCTGCAGCCCACCTCTCTACACCCCTTAGCCACTCACACCCATGTTGCCCCTGCCTTTTATGGCATTTTTTGGGGCCCATGCAGGGAGTGGCGAGTCACCGTCTGCCCATTTTTCCGTGTTTCCGAACATTGCGACGGGCAGACGCCGTAGTCCCCATATTCCCAGACCCACAGTACCACTAGCAGTTCACCCCAATAGCCCGGTACTTTTTGTCCTCATTTTCCACAATAGTCCTACACTGGCCGGGGCTTATCCTTGGGTGCATTATTATATGGTGTAGACAGGAAAATCGCCGCTCAGTGTCACGCCACATTTAGATTAAATTTGTCAAGGGGCCCCTACGTGTTGGCCTCCCCATGGCCCCACGCAAGCCCTCCAAAAGTCCGGGCCTTTTTTATGGCCCGTGGTCTTCCAAGACATACAAGATAATAATAATTTATTTATTTGAAACTTTTACATTGATACACATATATTTGATACAATTTGTCAATATTTACTAGAGCATAGGCATGAGAGGTTTTTTATGACGCGATTCAAAATCCTTTACTGTACATCAGTGCTTTCAATCTTTTGGAATAGGCGATCCCTTTAGAGATTGAAAAAATTTGGCGACCCCCTTGGGCCATAGATAGAGAAAAAGCTAGTATAATTTAAATGACTGCGTTTATGTCTTTCCCTATTTTGTTACCTATATTCATTATTACGGCATACACTCTGCAAAAAGCTGATGAGCTTAATAAGTACCTAAGTATGAGGCATAAACTTAAATTGCCTTTTCCCTTTTGCCGGCGACCCCCCGGGCAAGGCTCTGCTACTCCCCTTAGGGGTCGCGACCCACAGGTTGAAAAACACTACTGTACATGTTCCACTTGGTTTTATGCGAAATCATGGTGATAAGAAGTGAAAGTCTAAACGGTCATAACTAAAACTAAATTTCTAAGATTTTTCCTTTTTGTAACTGTACGCTAGTGTGACGCCCTTTTACCCATTTAAGTAGGTGTTCCGTTTGCTGAAACAACCTGTATACAGACTTTAGGAGCATACATATATCTTAACTTATTTTAAAAGTTAATAAGAACCGACTTTTAAATTTATCAAGACCCGATGGGTTACAGAAGTATAAAGCTGGCCAAATAGAGTAGAAAATAACAGGGTCGCCACTTTCGCTTTGTCTAAACTCTAGCAAGTCCAATATTATATCAAGAGTAAATTTGATACTTATTGGTAATTTTTAGTATTACGATAACACCACACAAGTATCAAGTTGCATTATTTATGACATAAATATTGTAGTTGTAAAAATAATATTTACTTACCTTCTGCACAATCAGAATATTGTGAAACGAATGGTATACATTTCTCCTGTTCCACTTTATTTGGTGAAACATCCCCAACTGAAAGATATATTCCAAATGACCATTATTCCAAATGAAAATAGTTACAAGTGAGAGTTTGTTTGTACCGCTCATTGTAGAGACGCTTGGACCGTGGGGTCCTGTTTCTGATTCATCGACTCTTTGGGTAATCAGAGAGCTGGTGCTTACCTCGGACACCGGATCAGTACGGTAAACAAGCGAAGTAACGTCGCCAACTATTTTTTGTAATGTTTATTGCGTGAGTGGCAGGCGGCCCACTTGATGGAAAGCGGTTACCATCGCCTATGGACATTTGCAACACCAAAGGTGCTACAAATGCGCTGCTGCTCTCTCAAGGAAGACTGGAACCTGGTCACTAATGCCGGAACACAAGGTAAGATTGTTATGGCGGCATACTCCAGACCAGGGGTGGTAGCCGTCCAGACGGGCAAATACCCTACCACCTGGATGAGGTTGTTTTGTCGCCTCTTATGACAAGCCGCCCGGCCGCAGGAATTAGTATTCTTTCTCCGTTCCTGCACGGATAAAGTTCCAGAGCACCCTACCGATTGATAATAAAACAGTGACTTAGGGCTCGGTATTCTACTTATAGTCTTGAGCGATTATAGGTAGAGGACAATATAACTGAGTTAAGTTTTCTTTATTGTATTACGGTCATATTATAGAAAGTTAGAGTAAACTTGAACGCTTCTTTATGGTTCTAAAAGAAGCGTTCAAACTTCCTCTATCTCTCTATGAATAATACCGTTAGTTTATTATATTTATTATGCCAATTGTAAGCTAAATTAACGGCTTCTGTGGTTTAGTGGGTTAAGTCTTTGCCGACCTAGCTCACTGGCACGTAGAGACTCCCGTTTCGGTCTGAATGTCTGTGATCGGCCTTTAATCGGTCTGTTGTATATTGCCCATGACACAAGTGTCACTTGCTTAGCTTCAGGATATACAACCTGTGTGTCTGTCTGCCGATTAATATTATTAAAGTTCATACAAATTTTTTAAAGATTTTCAAAAACACACTTTAACTCGTACACACACTCAAGTCACCGTTTTTATTGCCAAAATTAAATTCATTCCTCAAGAAAAAAATTGAAAAAGATTTATTTAATGTACAATAGTACTTACTTTTAATAATTTCGATGTTATGATAGTGAAGGTGTTGCGACGAAAATCTTCAACTAGAGGCGTTGTGGTCAGTAAATAAAAAAATAACCTTTTTTGGAATACAGATGACGACAAATAACATAAAATGTCTTATACACGTCTGTCTGTTAGTCGTTTTTAAAATTGTAAGTAATGATGTTTGGAAGATAGATAATGATGTTTGGAAAACTACACTCTAGGGTTAGCCGAAAATGAGGTATTATGAAGTAAAATTCAGGACACACAGACACGTGTGCATTACCTACGATCCTTCATAATTATTTTATTAAAATTAACAAGTTGGGGGTAGGCTAAATAATATTAACTCTAACATTACTCATTGACACGTGACATCTTTGTCTACTGAAATAACAAAAATCAAATAAACTACCGAGCTTAGAACCGTTAAAATGTAGTTTTACCTTATGTCTACGAATCGCGAAAACTTAAGAAAAAAAATATTATTCCACAAGCACAAAAATTCGACCATATATAAATAATAATTATGTTATTTGTCTACCTATGTATTTAAAAAAAATCCGTTAAATTCAACGACTATTCAACTTCAAAAATCCGACGGTGAAATTATAAAGGATAGTGACCACAACGCCATCTATTATCAAAAAAAATCCTGCTAGTTCTTTAAAATTCATGCATACAGCTGTTGGAGTCTAAATACTACTTATTTATAAACAGTCTTGCAATAAAAACAAAAGTGCAGCTGTATTCGGTGCGTGGAAAAAGTTTAAAAAAATAGGCCATTACTACTAACAGGTTCCCAAAAGTTAGGAGGTGCAAAGATATTTGACATTAAATTTCAGTGCTGTTTCAAAAGCATAGTCTGTGCAAAACTATATAACAGATTAATTTGTAGTGGTAGTGATAGTAACTATATAACAGATTAATTTGTAGTGGTAGATTCTCGTGTAATATACGATCTTGGCTACGTTCCAATAATAGCTTACAACGTTCTACTTGCTTGCGGGCGTTACAATCATAAACTCTAGTGGAACGGTTATTCAACCCACCACTTGACATGGGTCGCTGTGACCGCTGTATGATGTGAAAATGATGATGTCATTAGTGACGACCATAATGACCGGACGCCAGATCAACCGGCTGACGGAGCATTTTGAGCGTTGTGAGCTAGTAAAGGAACGCGCTGGTTACCAAAGAGAATATCAGTCCGCCTTTTGTACCATAACTTTTAACTCATTTACTGTTATTTTGTAGATAAACAAACGCTTAATAAATTCTTTCCTTCCAATTTGGAATTAAATGGCGGCGTCTTATTTTTGCACTATTTTCTTATACAAAAATAATTAGCTATATAAATTATCAAAAGAAAAATAGAGCAGTCTCTACAGTTAATCCAAAGATAACAGTGTGCTCAATGCGAGTTTTTTACCACTCGACCACGTTCACGTTAACGCTGTTTTATAGAGGAATTACTAAGCCCCATCTTGTGAGCGTGAAGTGAAATAGAAATCATGTCATACAAAATAACATTAATTTGAACACGATCGAGTACTCATAAAACTAAACACGCAGTTTAGTTCCTATAGTATAATAGTTTCACCATACGACACCATTACAAAAGCGTTATTCGAAATAAATACTTTTTAAAAATATCACAATTTATTCATATAAAAATATAAAACTCACACACACAATAGTTTTGTATACATGTAAGTACATTAATTTGGGATTAATTATATTACATTTATTTTAATTACGTAATGATAAGATTGTAACTTTTTAAATTCAGAGTTTTTTGCTAATACCTGACAACAATTCTATATTTTAAACATCTGAAATAATGTGTATTTCTTTTAAAATTATAATTATTCATATAAATATGTATAATGCTGAACATTTTGTATTCTTCCGACTTATAAGTTGTCTAGTTTTTTTCATTTAATTTTTTATTACTCATTTGTTATCTTATCTTTTTTACTAAGTTACTTATGTTATGTGTTTATTTTCTTTTTATTTCTTCTATGCCGTCTTTTATTATTTATCTAATTTAAATACGTTCAATATAAAACGGAATTGTTCAAATATTATTTCAATTTGGAATTTAAATTTTAAAATTTGTTTTTGACACATCCTTATATTTTCTCTTATCTTTCAATATATATTGATGAAGTGTCTAATCATTATTGACAATAAAATCGACGTAGTCGCCCCGTGGTCCACCAGTAAGCAAATTTTCCTTAGGTACCCTCCTTTTCAGAAGTCTTATTTTCTGTCGGACTGAGTTGTGTAGATTTCTACGATGACCATCCGAGTGTCCACAGCATAATGCGTCGCCTCCTGCAACCAATCATGGGTTTAGTTTTATTTTATAAGTTATTGCAAGTTTAAAATAAATGGGAGTTTAATGGAATGTGATTAAGCAGGATTGGCTTGCATTCAGCGACACATTATGTCTAATTCGTTACTTTGCCAAAATTAATAAAATAAAATTTAATTTTAATTATTTTAAAACTCAAACGCTCTTTAGCATCATAATAATGTAGAATGTTTGGGATAACAAAACGCGTTAATTTTTTTTAGATAAATTATTACAACATATAAGTTTTTCGCATAAATTAAGCACAAACTTATAGTTTCAAAATGAATTTATATTTTTAAAACAAAATATTTTTTCTCGAATATTTTTCTATATTTTTTAAATTATCACTGCCATGATTTTAATCGCTACTATTTCATGTCTCTTGTTATTTTGATAAAAAATCGTCATATTTCATCCAGCAGTTTCAAATTATCATTTAAGTGTTCTTTCTACTAAACAATCAAAATTATTAATAGATATGCATGCCGTTTAACGTAGAGAATCCTCAACCTTGGAAATTCCTTAAATCCATTTCTAATAATTAAAAACATAATAACAAATACTCTTTACTACCAACAATTGCACAACACCTCAAGAAACAGAAAAACCAGTGCTTGGAAAACCCGTAAACCTATCCCAAAACGCATACCAGTGTTATGATTCATCAGATCATAGAGCCCATCGTCCATAGTTCTTCGAATTCTATAGGACAATTGCCTAAAATACGTAGGTCGATCTTGCTTGAACAAAGTAGCGTACATATCTCTCGGTGTATCATATTCTCTCCAATATCTGTATTGCTCACAGAACCAGGGCATTCTGCTCATACAGCTAACACCTTTGCCATCAACAGAGCAGATACAGAAGAAGCAGATATTCTTGTTTGAGTAGTCGAGGAGGCTCTCAACGTCGCTGGCGACATCGATATCTGTGTCATTCGCCATGACGCTGTTTGAGTAGTAGGAGTGACCTCTACGGCATTTGGCCTTCGCTTCGTAAGGGATCTCGTCGTTGTGCCATAAGTAATCTACGAAAGGGTTGTAAGAATTAAGAATACGAATTGACACTATCAGACATCAAACTACGTATGAGCTATCTGAAATTAACAAGAGCAAAAACGGTACTTCAAAGACGCAAATAACACAAACATTAAGTGTTAAGTTTAAAGCAAAAGATTCCTTTTCTGTGAAAACAAATAAAAAATTTGCTTAATATTTTAAGTAAGTAAGTAATAAGAAGAATATACAAAATTCTGTTTCAATAACTATTGTACAGTGTGATGAAGTGGTTTCCTGCCATAATCGTAACAACATGTACATTTAAATTGCCGCCTTTAAAACATCGAATTACTTTCTATTCATTCGCCGGATGAATGCCTCGTACACAACGTTCAATCATTAGTTTATTAATAATTCCAAATTACCGCATCTCTTTTATATAAATAAATGTTAGGTGATCTAAAAACCCACAGTTCTTTCTTTGTTGCATCCCCGGAATTCAAGGTAAAAAAAGTTCCAGACAGATCACTGCCAGTGGAATGAGTATCCTAGAAGTCTTAATTAACTGCATTACCACGTTAAATAACAATGTTTGTTCGCTATGCAGAATATCAACTAGCCCTCTGGTCTGCTAGTAGTAGGTATCAAAGAGTTTCTTGCATATTTCTTTAAAGAACCCCTTTGCTACGGACCTAAAGTTTATTCCCAAACGGCACATATTCATAACCTCTTCAAAAGGTTCGGTATTTACGCCATTAACGAGTTTTAGTTGTTAAAGCAGCATTGCCATCCCCTAAGCCTGATCTACATTTGCATTAGTTAAGAAAATACAAGTTAAAAGTTGTATAACAGCGATTATATAACTCTTATCGGGGTTGGGACAGATATCTTCTTAACTGGTGAATTTCTGTCAAATAAGGTTTTATTTCGTTAGTTTCGCAAGTTATTCGCTTATAACTAATGCAATTGTAAATCAGGCGATATTTTTTAGGATTTAAAGTAAATTCATTCACTGAATAATTTAGAATTATTTGCACCTCCTAACTCCATATTAATTTGCACATCAACAACCTATTCGTCATCACCAAACACAGCTGCATCATTTATCACCTCTTCGAATCCTCCAGGATAAACTTCTTTCATGATCAAAAGGCACGTTCTTCTGGAACTTATCTGTTAAGGAAGCGAGTCTAATACATTCGTTGACGTTTTTCGCTGGTCTATTGTTGCAATACTCGTCTTTTCCCTCCACAGAGCATATACAAACTTGGCAGGTCTCATCATCGGTTTTGAAAGTCATATGCGTGCGTCTGTAATCTTCTTCGTCACTATCTTCTGGTTCTAGATCAAGTTTCTCTTTGATTCTGATGAAAGTCCGACCAGGAACGCATTTCAGTTTATTTGTACTTAGATCTTCGTTCTTTGGATTTGGATGGTTATAATAAAAATCTAGAATATTCGTTTCACTGATTAGCTTAATAATCAATTTCGAACTTTGGATTTTTAAATTTACACGGTTTGCTGCTAAGTTTCAAATATTTTTTAGTAATTGAGTTTTAGAATAGTCTTCAAGCTCATGTAGTCCAGTCGAAAATTGAACCTAGCACCGACTACTGTCAACTTTTGACCAAACAACTAAATTCAAGTAACCCGATAATTCACTTTTTATTTAGTTACGATTTTCTACATATACGATCAATTGGTCTTTTTATTTATTTCTTGATTTCAGCAGATCACAGATCGCCTATGGATATTTGTAACACCAAAGGTGCTACTAATGTGCTGACGCTGTCTGAAGAGAAACTGAAACCTGGTCGCTAATGCGGAACACAACTCAAGATTGATACGGTAGTAGCCATTAAGATGGGCAAATACCGTTCCAACTGATTATGGGCTATTTTGTTGCCTCTTACGACAGCCCACCCGGCTACAGGAAATTGTATTATTTCACAGTTCTTGCGCGGAAGATGTAAGGACCAAACTGACCCCAGATTCGGATTCAACACATCGAAATACACTAGATTACACGGGTCTGGTCAAAAGTACCGATCACTTTATTTTTTTTGGGTGCCGGTGTTATTATGCTATCTCCTGCGTATTTTCCAGAGTGTTACAAAGTGTTGCTCTTCAACGAGGATTAAGGCAACGGCTTTCTTGATGTTGCAGATATCCATGGGCAACGATAACCATTTGTCATCAAGTAGACCCATTTGCATACAGGCAAACATAAAAAAACTTATATTAAAAAGCCGACCGTTTGATTTCCCGAGACCCTTTTTTTAACCAATTTCATTCTAAAAACTAGACACCTCCAACAGCATCCCAGTGGATCTCCTCTACATAATCGATAAATGTACGGAAACTGGCGCCATCAAGTGGTCCAGGAACATCAAAAAATATAATTAGTTTCCATTTAGTCCACTTAACTTCACTTAAGATTGCGCTGTGCAATATCGTTCAATAAATAAATCGCGCTAACGAGATCTTTAAACCATAAATGAATGCACAAGTTATGGTCATATGTGGTGAATCTCGCACACTTTTACATGAAATTTAATGTGATCCATTTATTACTTCTGGCATAAATTATAGTGCTATATATGTTTTTTATACAAATATTATTCTGTCTTTTCCTTTATTCCTTTTAGAACAAGTTATAACTTATTAGTAGTACCATCTAGTGGTATATATAGGAATATAATACCGATTATAGCGCCATCTATCGGACAAGGTAAATTATATTTTATTCCAGAGTAGCTCATCTATTTTATATATAGTGTATTATCTATGTCCAACAGATTTATTATCTATACTAATATTATAAAGAGGTAAAGTTTGTGAGTTTGTGACGTTGTAGGAGGGGGGGTAATCTCTGGATCTACTAAACCGATTTTGAAATTCCTTCAACAGTGGAAAGCTACATTATTTCTAAGTGACAAAGGGTATATTTGATTGAGGTTAATATAGTAAACTAGTAATATATAGTAAACTTTTTATTTTTTTCTGATGCCCAGCGAAGTGAGCACGAGTCAGCTAGTATTTTATAAGATGTAATCTACCCAATAAATGTTATGCAGTACCTAATAATCATTAAAGATGACTGAGTGCGGTACATCATGAACTCACCAGCGTCCACCGTCTGCAGTACGGCGAAAATGAGAAGCACAGATAACAGCAGCACTAACTTTACGTCCATGTCGATTAAATGTGTCAGGTTTATTAACATTTCAATAATTGCGAGAAGCTTATATGAGTTTCCGAGTCATTTCACGTTTTGATTTATTTTTAAAAGAAAATGCAGGGACAGACTTGGAAATAAGTACTTTAAACAGATTTTTTTAATAGATAGATAGAAGATAGAAAAACCTTTATTGTTCACCACATACACATGAAGTAAATCATTTACAGACATTTCGTGTCAAGGCAGGAACAAAGGGCGGCCTTATCGCTTTAGAGCGATCTCTTCCAGACAACCCGAGCTATGGATTGAGTGAAAGGAATTGAGTGTATGACGGTGGTGTGCAAAACAAATACATGTAATTAATAGGATACATATATAGTACACAATACATATAAGTAAGATAAATAAAAAGAAAATAGACAATAACACATATTAATGTTATATATCCAAAAAATATATACATCATTATTAATAGTAATAACACAATATATGAACATAATATTAAGTTATTAAGTAAAGTTAATGCTTTTCAAAGCTTATTGTACATCTCTCTACACGTGCAGTCTGTGGGCAAATTAGTTAAAAATGCGTTCAGGGCGGATGTTGGGGCTGCCCGCTACTGTAGCACCACGGACATGTTTGCCCTGACGCGCACCAATTGCTTCCAGGCCATCTTAGAAAGCGGTGCGCGTTCCTGGTGCGCCGGCTGCGGGCAGCACCAACGCCGTACTGGCGATGATTGCTGATAAGGTAGACTGTACCTACATTAGGCACTGTTGCGCATATTAGTATAATGAAAGCATAACCTGTGGTATATATATGAATGAGTATGAATGTGAATATGTATTAATATAATTGTGTATAATTTGTATAATATGTATTAGCACTATGGGACACTTTTCTGAAATAAAATTATAAATATATATTAATATAATATATACAATATTAATACATACAATAACAAATTAATATACATACAATTTAATATTAAATATTTATTAAAGGCCACGACACACCTTCCATGATCAAATTGATCGTGTACTAGCCGAAGGTGATGTCAGGAGCCTTAAAAACAGACGAGCGTGCATGACAAGAGCTATGAATGTCAAAGAAGCAAGTGAGGTGTATAAGAATAAGCCTGTATGGCGCTCTGTTCGTGCCTACCCCGCAAGGGACTTGGCGTGAAGTTATGTATGTATGTATTTATTAAAGTACTTTTTTACTAATAGCTAATATGTGAAACTGACTGATTATGGCGATATGTAAAACAATATAGGACAATCTTATTGTCGAACTGAATATGTAATAACCGGCTAAAGTACGTCTGTCTTAAAATAGGATGCTGATCGCGCCGTAGTGCCGTACTAAAACTCAGTATCGAATTAGTACTGATAAATGAGGAATAGTTTCCACCGGTTATATTGCTAGTAACTATAAATAAAATGACAAACATATAAAATGTATAATTTTAATGAACTTTCAAATCCGTCCCTGTGTAAAGGAGTACTACATTGTTAAAAATTCAAGATGAACAATAAAACTTTATCGCAAACACCAGCTGCGTGCATTATTAATCAATCTGGTACTATCGTATCCTTTTTTTCTATAGCTCTGTACCAATAGATTCATTGAAGCTAGTTCTTTGTGTTTCTAGAACAATATTCTTTTTCTACCTAGGCTAGGTTCCACAAGAGACTCACTACGACCACGTTCACGTCCGCAATTTTTCCCGTTCCACTTGCTTGCCGACGTCGCAATCGTAAACTCAAGTGGAACGGTTATTCGACCCACCTCTTCACATGGGGCGTTGTGAGCGCTGCGTGAGCGAAAACCATGACGTCTTCAGTGACGTTTTCACCACGACCATAATGTCCGTGGTCGCCTTGTGGAACGACAGAGGGAGTTCTTTGGGCGTTGTGAAATACTAAAGCATCGCGCCCATAGAAGTAAATATTTCGTTACCTGTACAGCAGAGAGCGATAATCAGCTGATCTCGGGCACTTCTTATATATATATATATATATATATATATATATATATATATATATATATATATATTTATTTATTTATTTATTTATTTATTGTAGTAAAGGTTCGCGTTTAATGCAGATAAAACAAAACTTATGAACAACTCAACAGAAAGAAACAAAGAGGTCTATGTAACCAAGTTTGAATATGTGAAAAAACATGTTTACCTAGGACAAATTATATCTGCTGAAGACTCCATGTCCAAGGAAATAAACAAAAGAATAGCCTGTTGTTGGAAGAAATACTGACCCTTGAAAGAAATAATGAAGAATAAAGATCTAGGCAAACATATCAAGAGAATAGGTAAATAAGTTCGCGTTTGACCACAATCTCGCCCTTTGTGGAGCGAAGATGTGGTCTAGGATGGAGCACGCTTACCTAGAAGGTACCTATTCACACGGGACTTGAAGACACCCAGGTTATAAGTATCGGGAAAGACAGACTCCGGCAATAAGTTCCATTCCTTTGCGGTCCAATCTAGTCATAGATATATAAATGCCTATTTGTAATTATTGTCTATCTGAAAATTTACCCCAAATAGGCTTCGTAAAGGTTCAACGAATTTCAGTGGAAATTTTGAGAATTAAAGCAGCCACTTTGGGCGTTGTCTTATCCGTGGAGGAACGGAGAAAGAATCCAATATAGTGCCAGGCAGACTGTCGTAAGAGGCGACAAAACAACCAGGTGGTACACAGCCAGATGGTAGGTATTTGCCCGTATGTATGGCTACCACCCTAGGTTTAGAGTTCACCACCATAACAATCTTGAGTTGCGTTCCGGCATTAGTGGCCAGGTTCCAGTCTCCATTTAAAGAGCAGCAGAGCATTTGTAGCGACTTTAGTATTGCAAATGTCCATAGGCGATGGCAGCTGCTTTCCATCAGGTGAACCGTCTGCCTGTCTGCTGAACTCCTGCAATAAAAAAAGGAGGGCGGAGCTGGTCTAAATAAAACTTCAGTTTATAAATAACATGCTTTTAATATAAAAACAAGTCACTTGCAATATATTTTTTATAAAAATTACAAATTTCACTAAAATTATTGCTAATTTTTGATTTCTGCTCGATTTGACCCCATTTCGACAACATTTCTTTTGGGGATAGGCTATGGGCTGAAGCTAAGTCCCAATAGGCGCAGGAGAAGCCAATCCAAGGTTTGTGGGGACTCAGCCGCCTCTCATGGGTTAACGAGAGGCCCAAAGTTCTTTTTGCCACTATATACGTAAAATATACATCTTCTATGTTCAATATGGGTATTTTGAATGCTGTGTTTAGAATCTTTTCGATGTATTCGCCTGAAATAAAGAGAATAAATTATAAGTAGAATACAATAAAAAACTTGAGAGGTGTGAAGGGACACCCGGATCCCGGATGGAACGAAGTTCCTTTCGATTCATTAGTGAAGTGGTTTTTTTTTTAAGTTATAATAATATTTTTTTATTATTTACAAATATAATTTAATAGAAACTTAATTAGTAGGCTCAATTTTAGTAAAACACGCGCACGCCGCACGGCTTACAACTATAACAACAAGTTTCGTTACAACTTTTGGTCTTAATTTTTTCCGTCTAGCCCCCTTTCGCAACGCGCGATAAGGAACTTTGTTCCAATAAAGAATTTAGTCAAATTTTCTACACTGTAGTAATTTATAGTTTAATAGCAGTTCCGGTGGACGTTGTCCTGCCCTGTAAAAATCTAGAGCCGCCACCTACCAGGTCTAATATGAATGTAAACCATCGCGGGACCCACTCAACCACTAATTACCCTGATCGGCAACCAAATCCTCCTTTAAATAAAAATTCGATAAATATTTGACATGCTGAATTTAGATCTGGTTTTAGTTTCTCGCTATCAGGTTTTTTTTAAAATTTTTGCTCCATACGGTATATTTTTGTGCAAAACTTTTTCTTCTTATCATGCTCCAAAATACCATAATGTTAGTAGATTTAATTTTCTTTTCCGCAAATCTATTAACAATATCTTATGATTGTGCTGAAAGATCCTAGCGAGATATGTCATATAGAGAATATAGAAAAACGATACGAACGGTAAATGCTCAAAATCTTTTGTTACTTGCTTCGCCACGAAATTACAATAGAATACATGAAAATGGAGAAAACTACTAACTAACTGGAATTACATGATTTTGATGACATTTTTTGTTTGTGTTTGAATGGGTCCCTGTATTGTTTACATTCACAATTGGAACCGGTAGGTGGCACCAGGATCGGGTCCTAGATTTTAAGAATTTCAGGACATGACAACGTCAGTCGAGACTTCTAGTATTTTTATAAAGTAATTATATGTGTTTGTGATGTCTTGTCCTCAGGTTTTTAGAAAAAGATTACCGACCATCACAACTTCCACACCTAAGTTGTTCTTTTTTTTACAAACTGATTATTTATGACCTTAGAAAATAAAACTAAATTATAAATTAAACTAAATACTTTAAAATAAACTAAATTATAAATAAATTAATATAAAGTGAGAACAAATCGCTGCCAGAGATTACAATTTCTTCAATACAACACTAGCTTCAATAGCATACGTATATTATCACCTGCCTCTTTCACCGCGACATTGGCAAAAGTAATGCCAAAGGCACTGGAGCCAACACTTGAAAGAATAGATAGAAAGATAAAAAAAACTACTTTATAGCTAAACCGGTTAAACTCTAGGGTGCAGTATAGATATAGGGCACCTTTATTTTAAATAATAGGAGATGTGTAGGCTGGTGGAGGGAGAGGTTAGGGAGGCATTCTTACCCCTTCTGCAACCCCTATGTCTGAACAAAAACATTAATATAGTTCTTGAGATATTAATGTTTTTGTCAGCGGTCAGCGAGTGTCACAACCGATTTGTAATAATCATTTAAATAGTTATTAATGAATAAACGGTGACCGGTCTTTTCTGACACTCGCCGACCGCTGCCGTGGCATTTACACAAACATTAATGTCTTAAGAACTATACATTTTCTTGACATCGGCGTTGCAGAATCCCTACCCTCACCTGCCCATACTGATCCACCCCTACCATTACCTTAAATAAAGGTGCCTTATATCTATACCCCACCTAAACTCTGTACTATCCAGGATCTCGAATCTGCTGTAACTTGTCGGAATAGTTAATCACTGGCGTTATAATAGCACCATTATGCTACCATTGTGGTGCCAATGTGACACTAGTGATCAACTATTCTAACACGATTGTCATACCAAAATTGAGGATTAGGTGTGAAGACTACGCAATAACTGTTTTTTTCATTAAATACTATCTAATTAGCATACATCTCTTGCTAAGAACAGCCATAAAGTATGGCTTTATCTATAAAAAAATATTTAAATTCTTACTTGTCCTGAATTTACCCGATTTTCGTATCTTGAATTTGAATAATTTCCCATATGTTCTGTAAATATTTGACAAGACATTTTCATACATGTTATCTATACATATAATAAAATTGTAGAGGTCGAATTTCTGTACAATGAAAAAAAATGCTAAAAACTGAGTCCCCCTGACTCGGTTTTTAGCATGTAAGAAGTGAAATAGAACTAATTTAGATTTTTTTCGATTTTTTTTCTCTGTTTGTCTGTCTGTTTGTACCGGCTAATCTCCGAAACGACTGGACCGATTTACATGGAATTTTGTATGGTGATAGCTTATATTCCTGGTCAACATATAGGATACTTTTGATCCCGAAAAATTAAAGAGTTCCCGTGGGATAGTTAAAAAGCTTTAATTACGAGCTTATAACAGTTAGTAATTTCTCTGCAACGTAACATAATAGAAGCGGATATTTTGACAGGGTGTGGTGTCGGTGAGAGAGTTTTATCTTATATATATAATATATAAAGTTAATAAGTTTGCTTGAACGCGCTAATATCACGAATTACTGGTCTGATTAGAAAATTTTTTTCACTGTTAGATAACCAATTTCGACGAAGTGTGACATTGTGTGAAAAGGGGTGGGGGGGTCCTAAATTTCGCGACGTCACATTAACACGAAATTTGAACTATTAACGTAAAATATTTTCAACTGAATCTGTATGAGCACTGTTTCAATTAAAAAAAAATTAAATCTAACCAGGACGAGGGCCAAGAAATCAGGATATTCGTGCGACGTAATTTGTGGGTGGTTTACGGCATGGCTTGGTACTAAATAAGAATTTTCATAGCTAAATATCCAGGAACTGTTACCCGGGTCATCCTAACTACGAAAGCACTTGACTGTTTTTGATTCGCTTTTCTCAAGTCCTTATATGATAATAACCCAAACCCATAGAGTAAATGATAACCATAAACAAAATGAAAACTAAATAATTTAAAATGAACAAGTTGGCGGTAGGCTAAATAAAATTTTAAACATACTCATTGACACTTGACATCTTTGTCTTCCGTGATCACGGCTACTTAAAAGTGGCAGAAACGTCAGATAAATAAATATCAAATAAATTACCGCGTTTAAACCGTTAAAACGTAGTTTGATTATATCACATAAATTTTCCGCCAGACCTCAAGACACTGTGAGCTCTTTCTGCGTGCAACGGAACACAAACCAACTTGACTGATAATTTCTTTTATTTTTCCTTCCACCCATTTTAATATTATATAAACTTTTTAGAATTAAGCATGTTTGCTGAAGAGTTTCTTGCGCCGCTTCTTCTCTTCAAGCCACAGCACGTTGCGAAGCGGTGGTAAATTAGACTAGGCTCCCATAGAGTAAATAATTACCATAAACAAAATTAAATAATGAAAATGGAAAAGTTGGCGGTAGGCTAAATAAAACTTTAACAATACTCATTGACACTCCGTTCACCTTATCACGTGCTATTACACTCATTTTAATATCACTCTCATTCTTTCCACCTCTTGTAAACATGCACCTCAGCGTACACTTAATTTCATTATGAAAAATACAGGTTTTATGTACTTACCACTGATAATGTATCCAGGACCTGTCAGGTACTCCCTTATACTGTCTTCGGGGTACAGCCACCTCGGCAGATACCACTTGGTGTATTCATCGCGATGTGGAGCGGTATTATTCATCCTGTAACCTAGAACATTTTATTATGGGACAACCATGCACACAAATTACAGTGTTTTTTGACAAACCCATCATCCAGGGTAGGAACTGGTTTAAAATTAATCGCTTTGTAAATTGTATTGTTACGATATATTTTTTTATTGGCTGAAGCAGGCAAACAGGTGGACGGCCCACTTGATGGAATGTGGTTACCGTCGCCTATGGACGTTTGCAACACCAGGGGCGTTGCCAACGCGTTGCCGACCTCTAAGAAATTTTATAACGCCCTTCTGAAACGACCCCATGTCGTAGCACGGAGGGAAAACCTTGGTGGGAAGTTCTCTCCAGATCATTGTATTTATAGGCGATTTATAATATCAGCCCATAAATGTCCCACTGCTGGGACTCGGGCCTCCTATTATAGGGGGAACGGACAGTATACCCACCACGCTTGTCCAACGCGGCTTAGCAGGTTTGACACATCGGTTATCTCGATGTGCAGGTTGCGTCACGATGTTTTCCTTCACCGATATTAGCACGTGGTAATTGTAACAATATGCACATTAGATCAGAAAACTGACTAAGTGGTGCATGCGTTCCGGCCAGGATCGAACCCGCGCCCTTTGAGTTTCCAACGCGTGCTTACCACGATATTAGTAGGTATTATCCCCGCAAATTGCTAATGCGTTGGAACCTTGTCAAATTACCATTCACGTGACGTCATCCGCAACTCGATATGTACGCGTATTCGCCGGCCAGTGATGCTAACGGTACTGAGTGTTCGGCTACGGTTACGTCACCAAAATGGCGGCCAGGCGCAATAGCAATTTGCGGGGATAATATGTGTAGTATAAGCGATTTGTAAGATATAAATTCGAAAATGCCTTTGGATTATGACAAAGTTTATTAGAAGTACACAGACGTTATTCACAGTTCTTACAAGTGTAGCCGAATACAACAAAAAAAACCGTAGGGTAGAAAATCGTTATCATATAAATCGCACAAAATTCCTCGTTATAAGATACTCATGGTCTGAACCGAATGCGAACTACGGCCGAATATTCGGTTAAAATAAAAAATCGATAAACTTCGGTTAAATTTCGGCGCGATTTCTTGAGAACGACACGTTGTGACTTGATAACGCCGAACCTTTGGCGTTTTTACACTATAACCTGCCTCTAATAAATTTTAAATACGTGTAGATGGATAAAATAACAGATTTTTTTAACCCTTGATTGAAAATAAAACAGGAATACTTTATAAAAAAAAAGTAAGTTACACCCCACTTTGAAACATTCTTATATGGTCTCCGCTGCTATTGATCTTAGCGTGATGATATATAGTCTAGAACCTTTCTCGATAAATGGGCTATCTGACACTGAAAATTTTTTTCAATTCAGACCAGTAGTTCCTGAGATTAGCGAGTTCAAGCAAACAAACAAACTCTTCAGCTTTATATATAGTATAAGATTTTAATTTGCATATAATTATATCGTTTTATTTAGTTTAATTGTATTACTAATTAGGTTTTCCAACAAAATAGATGATGAGTGAAATAAATAAAATTAGTCTTAAATAATTTAATTTTTATCACATTGCAAGTTAAGGTTTTACATGTTCCTAACTAAAATAAAAGACCATGAGCATATAAAGACCTAATTTTATTTTACGGTTATGTTAGAAATTATTTCTATAAATTAGTCAAAATAGTGCAAGTAAGTATTTAACTTTTTCTTTCACCGAATGTTCGGCATTCAAACCGAATTTCGGCCAAATTGAACTCCGAAGTTCGGCTCAAGCTACCGAAATTCGGTCAAACCGAATGTAAATCGAATTTCAGCCCATCCCTAATTATAATAATAAACATCACCTAGTAGTTTAGCGTCTCGATTGTCTTCCAACACTTGCCGCAGTGTCCAAGGGTTCACCAGCACGTCGTCATCGGCCTTTAAACAATTAACAAACGTTATTCCTTACACATTTAAAATGATATTATTTACATATAAATGTCATTACTTATACATGAATGTCATTGCTAACATATAAGTGACATAACTTATTCATATGGAAATGATGTATCTTGAATGCATGATGTGATGAATGTAAGACGATATTTCTGAACGAGCCCATAGAGTGGAGGTATATACAAGATTCGAAAGTACGACGTACGCACGACGCAAGACACTGAATTATATTCATTGAGGTACGTTTATATGATCTAAGATTATATTTTAACCTATTGTACGCTGATATTAAAATTACTCAAAAATAAACGCACGCGCATCGTTGATAACCGTAAATTCGTTGTGTTGTTTTACTTATCAGCCACCATCCCACATTCATATAAGTTATATCACTTATGTTATTTCGGGGTTAGTAAAATAGGTATTTTTCTTCCATACTCCTTTATACTATTATACATCCAGTCTGTAGGGACCACTCATAAATAACGTCACATGTCATGTTTAAATTATTAAACTAACAATTTAAATGGAAATAAAACTAATTACGAAATTGCTGTTTTAATTTAAATAGTGGACGCCCGTGGTCGAAATTCGACCTTAATAATTAATGTCAAAGACAATACTTCTATAATCACAGATTTCGCCAAGGCTGCTACACTGTTAATTTGACTTTAACAATAAACAAATAATGTCAAATACATGGTAGTATGTTTGTTTGTGAATGTTTTATTTATTGATAAAATCAGTTTATTATGCATAAAATTTCATACTCCTCCATCCGCGCAACTTTCGTAAAAAGGTGTACAAAGTCTTTGGCGTGTTTTTGCTTCAAGAATTAATAAATAGATAATTTCTTGATGTAAAATTGCAAAATATGTGATGTTAGGTAGGGAGGAGTCCTCACGAATTTGACCAGTTATGACGAGTCTTTCCACTCAGTATTTCCTTCTTATTATTATCCGTGCAGGAACAGAGAAAGAATACAATTTCCTGCGTTGGGGCAGCCTGACGTAAGAGGCGACAAAACAACCCACAGCTAGGTGGTAGGGCATTTGCTCGACTGGATGGCTACCACCCCTGATCTAAAGCATGACGCCATAACAACCTTGAGTTGTGTTCCGGCATTAGTGACCAGGCTCCAGTCTCCCTTAAGGGAGCAGCAGCGCATTTGTAGCGCCTTTGGTGTTACAAATGTCCATAGGCGATGGTAACCGCTTTCCATCAAGTGGGCCGTCTACCGGCCTGCTGTGATCTCCTGCAATAAAAAAATTACAAATCCATATTTTGTTCATTACCTTGACCCCCCCTCCCTCTCCCCCTCCCCCCCCCCCCCAATTCCACCAGGCAAATCCCAACCCCCTCTCCCCACCAAAATCCGCCCCGCGAAACTCCCCTCTTCCCCCACTAGACCGTGTTAGTATGTTAGCTGATACAGTGCAGTGACTTTGAATATGTAAGAGACAACAGTACTTCCAACAAAAAAAAAAAATACCTTGAACATAAATTGAGCCTGAGGACACCTTTCCAGGGTCCACTTCAGCATCAGCGCAGTCTTCAACGTTAGGTTCTGGTAGTGGTCATAAAAATCGAAGACTATCAGGTCACTGTACTGCTTTGCTTCTACGTAATTGTTCACCTGAAAGTTCAGAATACCGGTTCTAGTTTCTAGTACTTACATGTTTTTATTACTGGAGTACAATTTTTTTTACTATAGGTTAGTTATGATATTAGCTTATGGGAGCTGCATACGTCTAGTCATCGCTGCGGACAAGGATCAAGGAACTACTGACTAGCGCAGCGCGGGAGCGCACATATTAATAGTTGCCCTATCTCGCTCGCACATCATCCGTCCCGCTCACACACTGTGCTATACATTGTACTTAAGGTTACTGTTTCCAAAATAAATCAGCTGACTTCAGTTCACATCAGCACCCGACAGTGAATTACTACTCACTGCCATCTTGAAGTATTATTTAACCTTCTACCTTCTCTCTGCTACAAGCCCCATACACAGAAGAATGATGTACAGAAATCTCACCAATTGCTCATCAACATTCTGCCGTTGAACACCCATCACGAAGAATGTGGGCTGGTGTCTGGCCCACGTGTCCCGGATGGCGTCCCGGGCCTCGAAACGAGTGGGCGCACTCGTCACCAAGATGATTACTGGAGTCTCCTCAAGCCCACATGGATCTGATGACGGCTCTATTAGGAGCTGGCTGGAAATAGAGCATCATATATCATGGTCTGATGCTTTTCTTGTCGAATTCCTACCGACAGTCTTATGCAAAATCAGTCCACCACGTCAATGCGAATCCATAAGAGACAGACTTAACACAGCTCCAAAGCTCTTTGAGGGACATTGAATTTTTGGACCAATCCTAAAGATTGAAGGCATAAGGATATAGTTATGGAAGCAGATTAATATCATAATAATAATAAGAAAGACCATACAATGCCCCCGCTTCCGTGCTTGCCTTAGTCAGTGGAGTGGAGATCGCTCGAGCCAAGACTCAAGCTCCAGGGGTGGAAGTGATAAATGACGTACTATCGGAAGAATCTTCGGTGAACTTGAAGCTCACCTCTCCTCATCCCTTAACTACTCACACCCATGCTGCCCCTCGTAAAACATGTACTGCAAATTTACGGGCTCATGCAGTGTGTGGCGAGTCTGAGTCAAACCAGTTCTTGACAATGGTCAATATCTGCTCTACTGGGACCGATCAATTATCACAGACAGGACTACAGTCGCTTGACAGTTGATCGGTCGCAAGACATGCTATAATTGTAGATGTCGCAATTCCCCATGATGGTAACTCACTAGGTTGGATGCCGATAAAGAAAAACAAATAGATTATGTTGATCTTGCTCACGAGATTACGGCCACGTGGAACTTGGTCATTCATAATTGGGGAGGGGCGGGGGGCTGGCAGAGATAGGAATACATGCGTACCAGTATACAAAAGAGAAGGAAAAATATACATGCATCAAGAATTTATACTGTAAAATTGTATAAAAATGTAGTGTTACCATGACTCTAAAACCATTGTGCAGCATGAAATAATAAACAATATTATTACAATTACCACATACTAACCGTGAAGGAAAACATCTTGATAAAACCTGCACATGGAGATAACTGATGTGTCAAACCTGCCAAGCTGCCTTGGACAAGCATGGCGGGTATACTGCCCCTCCTACGACGGGTGGCCCGAGCCCAGCAACGGGACTTTTTTGGGCTATTATTATTATTCAATATTAATAATAACTTACGTGTTATCTAAATAATGCTTCAAACTCCTAGTTCGTCTCAGATGCTGCAAGTCTTGGTCAGGCGGAGGAGGTGGAAGAAGGGCATGAATGCCGACTTCCACTAACCAGCAGCACATTGCCAAAGATGCTATTGCCCAAATAAAGAGAGGGAGATAGAAGAGCGTTCTTCTTCTGCCTGGAACAAGAGATTTAACAAGTTTTAACAAGACTAAAACTTGTAAATGTCAGCTGCGACGCACGACTGGGATTTAACTCCTACGTTAAAAAAACATGTGTATGTGCGCGGCGACAGCGGCCGAATGCGGCTGTATAAGGACGGTTACATGAAAGTTAAAGATAAATTACAGTGAAATAGAGTTAATGCGCTACGTTCCTCGTTAGCGTGACCCAGGGTAGCGTCCCTCGTAGCGCGCTATCTTTAACAGCTGGCAACCCCTATACGCGGCCACTTTTATACATGCAACCTTACTTCGTAGACCTTGTGTGTTTCAAGATGAAACACACAAGGTCTACGAAGTCTGCGATCAATGAACACATGCCGGATAAACCCAACCACTACATCAGATTCGTTTCATACCTAGAATGATGCGTGCAGCTATTGAAATTTCAATAGTGAAGATGGTTGTCAAGTACCACCTGTTTGAGACCCGATCATCAAAACTATCAAGACCCAAACCCAGCAAAAACCAACTGCCAGACTTCAAGACACTGTGAGCTCTTTCTGCGTGCAACGGAACACAAACCAACTTGACTGATAATTTCTTTTATTTTTCCTACCATTCATTTTAATATTATATACAATTAAGGTTACGCATGTTTGCTGAAGAATTTATCGTGCTGCTTCTTCTCTTCAAGCCACAACATGTTGTGAAACGGTGGTAAATTATATTAGGCTCCCATAGAGTTATAATAGCCATAAACAAAATGAAAACTAAATAATTAATAAAATAATAAATGTTGCTCTTAAAACAAATACAGTACAACCTCTGCACGTCGAACTTGAAGGAGCCGCCAAAAAATTCGAGTTATAGAGATTTCAACTTATGTAGGTTTTCAACTTAAGCGAATCTTGTAAGAAAACATTTGATTTGTAGAGGTTAAGATTTATATCATACTAGAGTTTACCCCGCGGCTGCGCCGCGGGTTAACCTCTAGTGCGTGTGTCTTGTTTATAGAGCAAGTGCTACAGGATAACCCTCAAGACTATAGTAGAATACTGAGCCTAGATGATCGTCTGCTATGGGCAAGGTGTCCCAAAAGGCAGGTTATGTTTCTACCCTGGATCGCCATACTGGTCCGTTGCCTTCGCCAGAATTAAACGAAGAACTTGCCTTGCTCTTGCCTAATATAGTTTGGAATCCCTGCTAAATAGTGTGGTGGAAATGCGTTCTTTTCAAACACATGCATACACACAACACCACACGAGTGTGCAGCGCATCCATGCGCTGCTATACATGTTCAGAAGAGGTATCAACAGTATCCTATATGTCGACCAGGGATATAAGTTACCACCATACAAAATTTCATTTAAATCGGTCCAGTCGTTTCGGAGATTAGCCCGTACAAACAGAGAAACAAAAAATTTGAAAGAAAATTTAATTTAGTTTAATTCACTTTTTACATCCCCCTGACTTGGTTGTAAGCATTTTTTTTCATTGTAAAGAAATTCGACCTCTACAGTCTGCTTGTTTGCCAATTTCGCAATTAACGAAAAAACACTATGCATTACTGATTATTTGGATTAAATAACCATTATGCAACTCTGAGTGGTATTTAGAATAAAAGATCGAAAATAAATAATAATGCAAGATGACGTCATGACCTAAGTACCCATAACCCGCCAGACACAGGCTTTCGAAGGCGCCAGCATGTTCCGCGGGGGCGTCGTTGCCAGTCATCCAGGCGCCTTTCCGCCTGGATCAATACCCATGCGATGACGTCAGCGGGATATTACGTACAAAGCACAACAAGGATAATGATACAGGATTATTACATTTTATTTATAAAGTAGGGTTTTTCCTTCGGCTGCGTCTGTGAATAGCTCCATCCCGTATCCCGTGGAAGTTCCGGGTGAAACGGGTTTCATACTAGAGTAGAACCTCTAACGGCGGCTTTCAATATGCAATCTCAATCTTTAATCTCTAATCTAAAATCCTTATTTTCAATCCATTTCTGACTTTTATCATTTCAATATTCGATCCACAGATCGTTTCGTCGATCCATTTTACGAATCCATCGTTGGGAGGGCGATCCGGCGTTTTTGGATTGCCACTTGTATGAAAGTGACAGATACACGCTTTCAATATACGATCTCTAATTTTGACAAATCCTTTTTTGAACTCAATCGATCTTTATTTGCGATCCCCCAATATTGAGAGATTCTTGTGTAATAATGGAATTATTTTCAAGTGATAGTAATAGTGATTTTGAAATGTTACTTCAATTATCGGATTTGGATAGAAAAATGTATCGGCGAATAAACTTGTTGCAAAATTTGATTGATGCAGAGTTTATATTTAGAATAAATAAAACATGTTGAAATGGTTTTGAGCGAAATAATGCCATTTATTAGAGTGAAATCAAGACGGTAAAGTGTTTTTAATAATACTATTTACATTGCTTTATAAATTAGATAACCTAAAATAATATTCACATCTATTTTTAGAAACAACAGCTGTCCATCAATTGCACCAACTTTTATTAACTACGATTTTATGCATTCGGGGACAATGCTAAATTACGTGACTGACTTTGCTGGTGTATCCCTAGTAATAGGCATGTAGGATAGTGACAGATATTGCTGCTATTGCTAGATTGTATGGCAAATATATTATTCTGGGCTCTAGGACTACAAACAAATTTTATAATATCACTCGTTTTCCTAGGGTATATGGTGCCATTGATTGTACACATCAGTCAGTCTCCATGTAAGTATAAGTAGTGTATAATGAATTATGTTATCAGAGAGTTACTGTTACTACATGTAGATTATCAATGATAAATTAATAAATTATTTTCTATTTCAGGTTCCAGAATAGGTGAGGAATATAGAAATAGGAAAGGATATTTTTCTATCAATGTCCAACCAGTCTGTGATGCAGACCTTAAATTAATAAATGTTGTTGCTCGCTGGCCTGGTTCTATTCATGATTCTACTATTTTTAACTACTCAATATTAAGAGGTTGTTAATATTATACTGAGATTGTCACTTCTATTAGTAATATATAATTTTTACTGTTAAGAGTTTCTAATGCAATAATTATTGCAGCTAGGTGTGAAGAGAGTTTACTAGGAATTCATTGGTTACTTGGAGATAGTGCCTACTCAAATTGGTCTTACTTGCTTGTATCTTTGTTAAACCCATCAAATATGCAAGAAATCAGTAACAATGAGGCCCACATAAAAACTAGAAATACAATTGAATTGTAAAACTAACACTTAAGATTATTAGGTACTCATATTGCTTACCACAGAAACATTTAAAATGTAAAAATACATGCAAAGAAAGCATAGGTCAAATGGTAATGGTATAGAAAGTACCCACTTGTTTACTAGTAGAAAATTGTATTTTATTTTTAATTTTAAATATATATTTCTTTGTACAGGACATTTGCAGTTTGGAAACATAGCTTCCCAATTATATCACTGACAATGAAATTGTCTTTAGAAGATATAACAAAGGTTATAATTACATCAGCTCTTCACAATATTTGTAGAAACTATACTATTAAGGAAGTGGCCCCTGAAGTAGAGTTGCCAAGAGAAAGTGTAGTTACTGTGACATCAGAAAATTTGGAAAATAATGTTACTCATAGACAAGAAATAATTCCGAATTATTGGAACGAAGTTCCTTATCTTTAATAATGCACATAAATATTATACCTGCCTCTACTTACATATTTTATCTGTCTAATTATGTTGAAATAAAAAATTGCCTGTGTTAATTTAGATTATATGCTGTTTTTACTACTTACTACATTTCATTGAAAATTCATTCAAACATTTTGTTTGATTGACAAATAACCACTCACACAAACAAACTTTTACATTTATTTAATATATATTTATGGGATTCAAGATTAAAGTTCATGTAAATATATGTGTAGTGATGATGGCTATATTTTACTTAAATTATGCTAGATATAAATGGAACAATGTCCAAGAAATAAAATATACAGATCATACTTTAATTTGTTTAATTTCAACATAAAAGGTACATTACATATTATTAAAAACTTTTATAATATAGGTAATTCTAATTGCTACATTTAGGTTATTCAAAATTAACATTTACATTCACATTATACACAAAAACTTAAAATTCAAATATACAAATGTAAAACATCGTAGAACTCATCATTTTTTTTATAAATTAAAAACTATATGAATTAATATGACTAAAACAAACAACTTTATGCATTTTCTCCCTTCAAATTCGTTATCTCTAATTTTAACTTCTCATTCTCTAATTGAATATTTTCAATCTTACTCTCTAATAATTTTTTCTTAACTATATAATATCCTGCTATAGCTATATTTCTGGCTTGATGACCACATTACTTTTTACTATCCTCCGTTTGGCACCTGTGAAAACAAAATGTGATATAATAATCTGCAGTAATTAAATAAATATTATAATTAAATTCCTTCTAGAATCATATTTTATATGTAGTTTACAGAATCTTAATGTCATTGACATCTGCAATAGTTGTAAAATTGAACCATTGAGGCTACTACATATGTAATAGTTTTGGTTTGGGTTTCCCCTTAAACTATTGGACAATACACAGGGGGAATCAGACCTAGGACATCTAAGTTGCGACTCAAATGTAATAAAATTTGTCCACCATATATTCTTCCCAGGATAAACTTACTTGCATCATAAGTAACAATGTCTGTCATATCTATAATTTTTAACAAATAGTAATAAAGCACACTTGTCGTGTTGATTTTGTAACATTTTAACATTAACTGTGTATATAAACAACATTTATATATTATATTTTTTGTCATTTATGTAGTTTACAGTTAGACGGGCGATGGTATAGATTGTGATATACATATAAAAGTGAATCTTCCTGGGGCAAATACATAGAAATGTAATACAGTGTAACCTGTACCACTTTCTCTTTAAATCAGAGATAGGTACTAGGGGTTGACCCGCGGTGCAGCCGCAGGGTAAACTCTAGTATTATAATAATAATAAAAAAATAACCACCAATAATATACTTGTCTTTCTACAAATTTATTAATGATTAGACCAGAAGTAAAGCTACATCTATTAATAATTGGACCAGTTACTATATTACGAGAATAATCAACTTTTTACTTTAATTCGGTCCATTCTTATTGAAGTTCTGCTTCAAAATCTCCCATTTAAGACGTAGTTGTTCAGGTTTACGGCGACAGACACCCACATTGGCATTGAAGGCGTCACAGATGTTGCATGTTTGCTCCACTCCTTTTATTTTGTTACTGTGGCGTTGGTGGTTTCGTTGTTGATTATCTTGCTCCACTCAGTTAAGGAGACCAACCAGCTCGTTTCTTCCTTTGGTAAAGGTTTTTGTTTATTCTACAAAGAATTTTAGCAAGTAAGTAATGGTGCGTACGTAACTGCGTGATAACGCGTCTACACATGATTCAATTTTATAACAGAAAATTGTTAGTTAGTCATACATATGATGGGTAATTCAATAGATATTTAGTTACATAATGTATACTTACCATTAAATTCTCCATTTTGTAGTTTTTTTGCTACAAAACAAACTTTAAACTACCTAAATATGTAATACTTGCTTACAAAAACATCAAATGTATACAATATTTTAATAATATCATACTGACTGACGTAACGTTTCTTTTTTCTTAAGATGGCGTTCTGTTCCTATTCAAAAGTTTAAATAACAGAACGTGTACTAAAATGTTTAATAAATCCCCTAAGGTTATTTATACAATATATATTTAATAAATATAAAAAATGTTATGTTTATTCATAAAATATACTACTTTGAACATAAAGATTTTCATTAAAATCTAAAGAACTCTTAACTAGAGCTGCGTGAAACAAAACGTTCGGGAGGACACAAATTTATGACCAATCCCTTTTTTTTTTGCGAGATTTTAAAACCAGATGGTATATTGAAACGAAGATTTTGGATCGATCGATGGATTGTTTAGAATCCGGATAGATAACCATTTTTGGATTGAGATTGCATATTGAAAGCCGCCGTAAGTCGAACCTCGATAAATGTTTCGTAATCGAAAAATGTTTGTGTTCCCTTCCCGTCAACTCCCAAAACCTCCGTTGCTCGAAATCTGAACCCTCTATAACGCGAAAAATTTATTGAACTTCTGTATTACGAATGTAGCAATATTTGGTTTTACAACCTCTTTAAATATGAATGTATATATAAAAGAAAGTCGTGTTAGTTACACTGTTTATAACTAAAGAACAGCTGTTGCGATTTTGCTGAAAATTGGTGGGGAGGTAGCTTAGAACCAGGAGACGGACATAGGATACTTTTCATCCCGTTGGAACCCGTAGGCGGCGATGAGATCCGATTCTAGAATCCTCCTAATCAGCTGGAACGATTTTGGTGATTTTGTTTTTATGTGTTTCAGTGGGTCCCCGGATGGTTTAAATCCACAATTAGAACCAGTAGGTGGCGCTAGGATCGGGTCCTAGATTTTTGTTTTGTCAGAGCAGGACAACGTCTGCCGGGGCCGCTCTAGTCCCTATTAATATTATAAATGCGAAAGTAACTCTGTCTGTCTGTCTGTCTGTTCCGTTTTCACGTAAAAACTACTGGACCGATTTGGCTGAAATTCGGTACGTATGTAAATTAAATACTGAGGATGGACAAGGGATAATTTTCATTTTGGCCTTTTTGGTAATTTTGGCCTATTTGGTCATTTTGGCCTTTTTGGTCATTTTGACCTTTTTGGTCATTTTGGCCTATTTGGTAATTTTTCGTTTGGTCATTTTGGCCTATTTGGTCATTTTGGCCTCTGGTCATTTTGGCCTTTTTGGTTATTTGGGCCTCTTTGGTCATTTTGGCCTCTTTGGTCATTTTGGCCTTTTTGGTCATTTTGGCCTCTTTGTTCATTTCGGCCTTTTTGATCACTTTGGCCTATTCGGTCATTTTGGCCTATTTGGTCATTTTGGCCTTTTTGGTCATTTTGGCCTATTTAGTCATTTTGGCCTATTTGATCATTTTGGCCTATTCGGTCATTTTGGCCTATTTGGTCATTTTGGCCTTTTTGGTCATTTTGGCCTATTTAGTCATTTTGGCCTATTTGATCATTTTGGCCTATTTGGTCATTTTGGCCTATTTGGTCATTTTGACCTATTTGGTCATTTTGGCCTATTTGGTCATTCTGGCCTATTTGGTCATTTTTGTTCGTTTGGCCTATTTGGTCATTTTGGCCTTTTTGGTCATTTTGGCCTATTCGGTCATTTTGGCCTATTTGGTCATTTTGGCCTATTTGGTCATTTTGGCCTCTTTGGTCATTTTGACCATTTTGATTATTTTGGCCTTTTTGGTCGTTTTTGCCTATTCCGTCATTTTGACCATGTCGGTCACTGTGGTCTTTTGGTCATTTAGAATTTTAGACCATTTTGGCCTTTTTGGTCAAGTTTTGTAATTTATTTTTTTGACAGATAGACGGGGGATGGTATAATTAGCGACATAAAATGAAGTGAATCTTCCGTGGGCAAATACATAAAAATATAATATAATTTATAGATATATTACAATATAGATATAGCAGAGCGACGTGGGTCTGATAGGTAACATTCCAGCGGACGACTGTTGGTGGCGGCCGGTGGGATGCAGCGCGATTGTGCGATGACGCAAAGCGCCGTGCCCGCGCCAATATCATTGCAGTCCGGTGAAACGACACTCATGCCGCGGGTTTGCTCGTCCAATTTGGTAGGTGGTCACGCCACCCCGCCTTGAATGATGTCTTAGCGAGGGCGCTTGACACCGCTAACGTGCTGGCTTTATTGGAGCCGAACGGTATTGCACGTGACGATGGTAGGCGCCCTGACGGAATGACTCTAATTCCCTGGCAGCGTGGCAAGCCTTTGGTGTGGGATGCGACTTGCGAGACTGTATTTTACACTGTATTTAAAAAGTAGTTAATTAAAATTTAAAAACTTTTAACTTGTTACTTGGTAATCATCATTTTATAATGCCTGTTTAATTTAAGAAGTATATATAGTAAATCCATTTAGTTTAATTATTTCGATGGCTCTTAACGGCCTACCAGCCGACGCTTGACAGCCCTATTTACCAATCACTTAAAGTTAAAGCTTACCTAAATTATTTTCAATATGTTTTATGTTCATCTATGTTGTACCGAAAAACACACTAGGGAGTCTCAGGTCGATTTCGATGAAAACTAAAGTGGTGTCATTAGACTTTTGAATTCATAAATCAATCCCTAGTTAGGAATCGAATAGGATGATTTTGAAAAAAAAACACATACTATATTATTATTATACCAAATTATAGTTTAGCTTTTTTGAATGGTTTCAACGCACACGGCATTGATTATGCCAATTTCGAAGTTTTAGAAAAAAAAAGGCAGGTGAAAAAGAAATGGCAAGTTTGTTGCTTTTTATCTGCAAACCCTGAAATATAGTATACATAATACTTATCCCGCAGGGGGGCTTTGTGGCTAAGCCTTAGGTGAGTAGCGCCACCTCGTATCCGACTCCGGGGGCCAAGACAAGGCCCCTGCTTCCATGCTTGCCTTAGCCAGCCGGCACGGAGTGGAGATCGCTAGAGCTAAGACTCATGCTCCAGGGGTGGAACTGATAAATAGCTTCACGTCAGAAGTAGCTTCGGTGAACCTACAGCCCACCTCTCTACACCCCTTAAGCCACTCGCACCCCTGTCTTCTATGGCATTTTTTGGAGCCCATGCAGGTAGTGGCGAGTCACCGTCTGCCCAATTTTCTATGTTCCCTGAACATTGCGACTCCCAGACCCCTAGTACCACTAGCAGTTTACCCAATAGCTCCGTACTTTTTGTCATCATTTCCCACAATAGTCCTACACTGGCCGGGGCTTATCTGTGGGTGCATTATTATATGGTAGACAGGACTGGCTTAAAGGCCTAGTTGCCAAGCCATAAATATTATAAAAAAAAAAATGGTAGACAGGAATAATCGCCGGTCAGTGTCACGCCATATTTACATTAAATATGTCAAGGGGCTTCTAGGTGTTGGCCTTCCCATGGCCCCACGCAAGCTCTCCAAATGTCCGGGCCATTTTCATGGCCCGTGGTCTTGAAAGACATACATTATATATAAAACTTACTTATATATGTGCAAATGTAAATGATTTGAGGGCCAAATAAAAATGTGAATATATAGTACTTATAACACAATAACATTTATAGAATATACGTACATGTACAACCTATTTAGGCTTCGTTCCATTAGAGACTTACAACGACCACTTGCTTACCTGCGTTACAATCGTCAACCCAAATGGAACGGTTATTCGACCCACCTCTTGACATCGGTCGTTGTGAGCGTTGTGTGATCGAAAATGATGACGTTTTCGCCACGACCACAAAGACCGCGGTCGCCTTATGGAACGGCTAACGGAGCGTTTTGGGCGTTGTAAGCTACTAATGGAACGCCCTGTATATGCAAGGAATCTATGGAAATTTGTCGCAGTATGAATTCTTAGTATGTCATTATTGTGACGGTAACAATATTTTTGAAGTGAAACTTATATAGACGGGGAGTAGAACGTAACAGCCGCGCGGTGAGAGGCGATATAATTTTAGAGTAGACTATGGGTGATTTTTTTTTCCGGATCGAAATCAGTTTTTATGTTTGATTAAATAAAACATGTTTAAATAAAAAATGCATTCATAATTCGAAAAAAATGCATTCGAATTCAAAATGTACCTAATCTAACCAATCATAATTTGCAATAAACTTGCGAAAAATCGAAATATGGGCTTGGACAATAAATGAATCTGAAGCTATAACAATCCCCAGATGTCAGTGTTGCCAGATGACCATGTCAATTAACCCCCAAATATTTTTCAAAAACCCCCAAATTTATGCTTTTTGAAAAAAAAACCCCCAAAACAGTTTTTACTTATTTTAAAGGAGAAATTAAAAAGCAAAACCACCGTCGTAGCGAAAACGTCACTAATGACGTCATCATTTTCGCTCACAGGACGCTCACAACGACCCGTGTCAATAGGTGGGTCGAATAACCGTTCTACTTGAGCTTACAATTGTGACGCTAGCAAATAAGTAGAACGGGAAAAACCGCGGTTGTGAAAGTAGTTGTTGTGAGTCTCTAACGGAAAGTAGGCCTATAGGATACGACGTATACGAGTAGAGACGGCATAATTAATAAATAACGTAAATGAACGAACAAATGAATTGAATTATTAAAATGAACTATTGAATTGAAGTATGATTCACTAGTAAAATATAATCCTAAGATTAAGTAATAATACTGTATTATAACTTAGATATAATAATTGTGGTGAGGAGAATTGTGTTTGTAGATGAATTACTGGTACTTAAAAAATCTCCAAAATTTCTCTCAAGAAAATTTTCCCCCCGAATGTCCCCCCAAAGAATCTTTACCCCCGAATTTCCCTCCAACGTCGAAAAAAATCCCCGAATTTGCAGGGAATCCCCCCCATCTGGCAACACTGCCAGATGTTATTGTTATTATAGTATGTAGTCACGCAGGAATTCAAAATGGCCGCTACAATTTCGCGTGTAAGTGGAACAAACAATATTGAATTTTAAAATTAGAACATGTTTATTATTTTACACTAAAGTTTGCCCGAAGCTTCGCCAGCGGTAAGTTTTTATTCGAGTAGTAGAATTCGCCACAAAGGCAGGCAAGGGAATCTCAGTCCATACAGCCAATTCTGATGTATATATGTCTTCGTATAGGTTGCGCAGTTGAATTGTAGGCTACAACTGACGGCATTAAACGGAATTCTTGTGAAAACTCGAAAGGCCACATTTAACTACACACTTCACATTTCTCACAAAAACACATAATATACTACTCAAAATACTTAATACTTTTGTTTTTGTAGCCTATCGCCATTGCAGTCGCTCACAGCGAAAAGTTAGTGGCCAGACCAAAATAATTACAGATAGTAACAAGTCGTTCATATTTTTGAAAAGAATCCATTAAAGCCATTAATCATACATTTTGTCACTTCGATTAAGGAAATAAGAAAGTTGAGAATAATAATTTTCTTTGATGACACATTCTAAACAAAAACATATTAGTTTTCATTTATCTAAAAATACATATAAGCAGGGCTTTGTTTGTGAGGGCACGTGGAGGCACGCAGTGCCCTTAAAGGAAATTTCGAAAAATTAAGGACTTGCGTCTTTGGAGAATTAGCGAGCTCGTATTGGTCTTAGCGTGATGATATATAGCCTATATCCTTCCTCGATAAATGGGCTATCTAACACTGAAAGAACTTTTCAAATCAGACTAATAGTTCCTGAGATTTGCGCGTTCAAGCAAACAAACTCTTCAACTTTATATATTAGTATAAGAGTATAAGATACTTAATACCTACCTATTATAAATGCGATATGGAGTAATTTTTGTTGCTATATCACGCCAGAACGGCTGAACGTGTCTGTATGAGAATTGCCAGATAGGTAGATTATTGTCTGGAATAGTACATAGGCTAGTGTTTATCCCGGAAAAATGTACGGTTTCCGTGAGATAGTATTAACACCAGCGAAACCACGAGGAAAAGCTAGTTAAAAATATATTTCAAACTGGCTGTGCTTGCGTAATTTCATTTGCGTTGTCATAATAACGATTGTTAACGAATTGTGACGGATGGAAACTACATCATTAATCGGATAAAACATATCCAAAATTCCTGTTCAGCAATCCAATTTCAGGATAAAAAGTATCCTACTTCCATTTTCGGTATTAAAAGTATATATAATCGGTGTCGCTGTTGTTCCGTGAAAGCTCAACAGACAGAATTACTATCCCATTTGTTATTAGTATGGGTGATACATCTATATTCTATGGAAATTTTATTCTTCATATTACAGAAACAGACAGACATGACGATTTTAAAGGGTTTGTGTTGCAATTTCATCAGAGCATTGTATACCGGCAAATAAATTACGTATACTTACTAAATACCATAAATATAAATCCAATAGTTTCTGAGAATATGACTGTGACGTATATACATATTTACAAACAGATGGACATGATAAAATCAAAAGAGATTCGCCTTTTGTGAAATCGACACAGAGCCCTAAAAAGAATAACAGACATGTTATTAATAATTGTCTATGTCAATATGTCATAAAGGTGTGAACCAATAGTAGTCTAAAAAGTATATCGTAATCCCGTAATCTTTGTTATCTGTAAGGATCTAGCACGTCATAAGGCAAGAACATACTATTCACGCTGCAAGATCCAGGAACGCGCCAAACCTATCGTATATATTTTATACTTAGATCATATTTATTATTTATATTATAACATACCAAGGAATGTTTTGTCTTGAAATCGAAGAGGTACTGTCTTATCTATAATAAAACTTATGTTAACAGTGTTATTCGATAGAATTTTCAATGTAAACCAAGAATATAATAAATAAAAAAGAATACTCTGCATTGTGTATGGGAAGTTGCGGTCAAAAAATTAAAGTAACTTTTTTAATATTACTTTTATAGTCCAACGATTTCAATGGTTAATCACTACAAAGTTAATTTGTTGACGAAAGATAATATCCAATGTACAATAAAGTTAATTTTTGTAATACGTAAATACAGGAAAAATATTATGCCCAAATTGCATCGGCGAAACAAAGCTTGTCGCGAGGTATATTTTTACAACAAGTGGCCACTCACCTGGAAACTTGAACAGCGAAATAAATAATCTTTTCAGCATCTTAAAAGATAACATTGTATAAAATATTTAATAATTCAACTTTTTATACTTTTGATAGTATGTTTAGGCACTGATTTTGTTAAAGGGCACATTGTTTTTAGTAACAAGACGGCGACGTGCGTTTCACATGAACGTAGTTTACCGACTGACCATAGATAATAACATACAATACAAACACTGTCATACATAGGTTTATTTGTCTACGGTCATACACATGACAGACGTGACGGTTAATTGAATGAATGACTGAAATAAAACAGACTAAAATATCCGAATAAATGAGTGAATGAAAATAGTTTTTGGCGGGAACTGAAAGGGGACGTTATGCTGTACAGTGGGCAGTTTTATTTTCTAAAAATATGTAAAATTACTTTAAAATGAACAATAGTTATAAGTTATAGACATTTTTTGAGAAGTGCGTTTTTATGAGAAATGTGAACAGTATAATCAAATGTGGCGTCAGTTATAGCCTACTGCTATACTATACGAAGACATAAACATCAGAATTGGCTGTATGGAATGAAGGAATATACTTAATATTGCTTTGCCTGCTTTTGTGGCGAATTCGACTTACTACTGAATAAATGAAGGCGGAAATCTGATTGTGAAACACGCCGCACAATGTCGTCAGCTATCCGATTGGAAGAAACACAAATTAAGAATTTGTGGTTCATGTCATGTAGTTTAAGCCTTTTATCCCCATGTTGCGTGCCCAATGTTGGGCAATGGTAAAATCCCAAATTTTGGCCACTGCTTACGTGAAATATAATGAAGACTTTTTTATTTATTTATCTCATTTAAAAAAAAAGTGCGACATTCCAGGGGTTCTAGACGCAGAGAAGTTGTCTTCCTACCTATAGTATAGTACTGTAAGGACTAAAACCTTTTTAGTCGTCATTTATATTAAGAAATATATAATTCAAATTTAGCACATCAAAGCCCTCCCTCGCAAAACAATTGATATCAGAATTGTATCGTGCCGCGCATGGAACACATGTAAAAGTCTCCTGATTGAAAATACAAAGAATATATTCTCTGAACCAGTCTACTTTATTGAAGATCCCGGTCAGCCCGGAGCCGCTGGCCCCCACGGTACATCAGAGCAATAAATAAAACTATTTATTATGTTTCCTATTGATACGCTCGGACCGTATGATGCTTTTTTAAAAAGGTGACCGCTATAACCATGACTCATAGCGGTGCTTTTTTTCCACTTACCTTTTGTCAGGCTATTGTAAAGTCGCAGATTGCATTAGTCATATATAGCCAAAAAGATGGCGCTACAATAGCAGTTTTTTTTACCTCATTTTTTACACTAATAAACAGCTTCATTGCATTGCAACACTGAAGAAATTTCGCTGAGACAGATAATTACAAATAATAATTATTATCCCCGCAAATTGCTATTGCGCCTGGCCGCCATTTTGGTGACGTAACCGTAGCCGAACACTCAGTATTGTTAGCATCACTGGCCGGCGAGTACGCGTACATATCGAGTTGCGGATGACGTCACGTGAATGTTAATCAATAATAAATGCGGGGATAATATATCCAAAATATTATGACAATAAAAATATTTGTTGTGACAAACATAAATAGGTATCATGTAACAATGTATTTGATACACTTGTTATTAAATTAGCGGAAGATACAGTATAGTGCTATCAAAACAAATGTATTCACTACTAGGTCTATGATCAGCGCAATTTGAATATCCTTCAACCTACATTATTAACAAGTTACGAGTATGGTTTTGCTGAATTTTAATATTCCTAACTACCCACCCAACCCAACCGACTCTGTGGAGCATATGTTTGTAAAACCACAGGAAACTGCTAGTCCCTATTAATATCGTTTTCTATATATACAAAATTCCCTGTCACAGTGTTTGACGCGATGAACTCGGAAATTACTCAATCGATTTGGATGATTTTTTTCATTTTGCTAGATTTTTTCTACTTCGGACATAGGATGGGTTTCATTACAATTTATAACCATTTTTTTATTTTAAAGTCGTAATTATACGTTGTACTGTCAACTATACATGGGCCAAAGAGACCAGATACAAAAGGTCATTCACCTAAAAACTACTGTGGAGTTGACAATCTATTATCTATCTCTTTCCATCTCGTGTATTTGTCGTAATTTGTCTGTCTTTGTCGTAAGATCAAGACGGGTTCGCCAACATTCGGGCGCCATTTTATAGTAAGAGTTACTGTTTTTAGTTCATTCCGTTTCGGAACGCGCTCGTGGTGATTCTTGTTATTTGTAGAAGTTTTGTTATTTTTCGTTGTTTATTTAATTATTGTTAGATTGTTGTTGTTGAATATTGTTTGTTGTTATTAAGAGTGGTTAATGATGGAGCCACAACCAAGTACTTCGAGAGATAAATCAACAGATTTTAGTTCTCCAAAAAAGAAACGCCCAAAGGTATGTACAGGAAATATTTTACCATTGCATTGATGTTTGGATTTTAGCTGATAGATATTAAATACAGTATACTTTAAAGTTATTTAAAAAACAACAACTGTAATAATAAAACTTTTTTAATTTATTAAAAATGCACGTGAATAAAGTATATCATTTTAATTTAATTTTCAATTTCAGGTGACTAGTTTTTTAGTTTAAAATCGATGATTTTACTAAATCAGCCATACGCAAAAAAGTACATGCTTTCTTCATTAAAGGCGAACTACCTACAGTGGAAAAAGTACTTTCAGATATTAATGAAGACGATACACTACCAAATTTCAAAACGACTACTTTCCAAAAAATATTAAAACATTTAAAGTTTAAGTATATCAAGAGGCAAAGAAATAATGCACTGATTGATAGAGATGATACAGAGAGGAGAATCGGCGTATTTTTTATATGGATGAAACATGGGTGAACGCAGGTTAGTAATTTTAAGTTAAAAAAAAAAATACACTTGAGCGCACAGAGTTTCTATCTTCAGTAGGGGAGGGGGGGGGGGGTTATTATCCTTTAACGCATAATCAAAACTAAGTATTTCTGCCTGAAAGATTGTGTAAGATTATTATTTGTAGTATTGCCTATGTTTTATTGTATCCTGTATGTTATTTTCAGGTCACACTGTTAATAAAACCTGGGTTGACACCGAAATAAAATCAAAACGGCGAGCGTTTTTAGAAGGTCTTAGTACAGGTGCGAAGAATCCTACCTCAAAGGGCCGGCGACTAATCGTAGTGCACATTGGAAACGAGGATGGTTTTGTGGAAGACGGTAGCTGGGTGTTTGAATCCAAAGGCACCGGTGATTATCACGAATCAATGGATGCTGCACATTTTGAAAACTGGTTTGAGAAGATATTGCCCAAGTTAGGCGAGAATGCAGTTGTCGTCATGGATGACGCGCCTTACCACTCTAGGCGACAGGAAAAAACACCCAGCTCAACATGGTTGAAGGCTAACATTCAGCAGTGGCTTCGTAACAAAAATATCAGTTTCGATGAAAAGGAACTCAAAATACAATTATTAAATAGAGTAAAAATGGTGAAGAACCAATATCAATTATATGTCGTAGACGAATTGGCAAAGAAATATGGCGTCGAAGTACTAAGACTCCCTCCCTATCATTGTGAATTAAACCCAATTGAGTTGATTTGGGCTGATGTAAAGGGGCACGTAGCTAGAAACAATACTACGTTTCAATTTGCAAAAGTAAAGGCACTATTAAGTGAGGGTATGGCGAAAGTCACGCCTGATCCGTGGAAGAAATGCGTGGAGCACGTTCATAAAGAAGAAGAGAAGTTTTTCAAACTTGATTTTATTGTAGATGACGTGATGGATAAATTTATTATACATGTTACAGATTCTGATTCTACAGACTCAGAACAATCGGCGTCAGACTGAATAAACAATGATTTCTTTAAAAAAATGTTTCACTTTTATCCTCATTTCCATAAACATTATTATTATTCTCATTTCAACTCAATTTCTTTATATTAATTGTTACATTTTTAGAATAACATATTAATAAATAAATTGTCTACTAAAATATATAATACAACTTTCAAAAAGTTACGCACCCCTGTATTTTCTAATGACCTTGCATTGGTTTTGTTTACATTTGGTATCGCTTCTCGTTGGCCCTACTATAAGTCACATAAGCATCAAGTAGATGGCGCCAACTTTAAATACCACCCTTTCTTTGATTAAAATATGTGAACCTTATTCAATATAAATCTAATATATATATGCTTTAATTACTGAACCGATCATAATAAAATTTTCTGGGATATAGGGTATTTTTCATCGAAGTGGAGTAGAAAATAAACAAAAACCACTAAACTGACAGTATTTTATTTGTCATAAAGTCATAACACGGAATCTCAAGGAATGTGTTCTTTTACTAATCTTTGGTGATCTACACATATCTTACTACAAACTATAATTCATAATTATTACCGAGTACTTTATTTATATATCTTGATGAGGTGTTAGACATCTACTCGATTATTCAACCCGGTAAACCAAACATCCGTTCAGTTTCATTCCACTTATAAAAGACATTAGAAAAAGTTGCATACAGTGTCTCCATATAAAGTCTAATTAATTGATTGAGCTCAAATTACTATTAATTGTCCAAATGTTTGTTCAAACTAGAATACATTAACACCCATGCAATTTAATGCTTATGGTCTGCCATGTGCTCATGCGCAGTTTGACATAATAATAATAATGCTTCACTAAATTTACGGTCTCTAGAAAAACAAGAAACAAAATTCTAGAACCAATTCACAAGTTCTTTATTGATTCTTACCTGCTACTATGATTATTAGCAGTTTTTTGTACTGAGAGCATGAGAGCATTTAGGTTTCTCGTGATTTAATCGCGAGGCTCTTGTGGCGCCATTAAGGCAATATACTTAGAAATATGTACGTAAATTGCAACTATTTGTCATTTATTAAACCAACGTAAAAGGTAGTTTACAGTCCGCTCATTCTTCTTCATGGTCCTTCGAGCCGGATAAGACCAGTGACTTCAGTCGTCCAAACATCGACAGCTATCTTAGGGCGTACGTAACCGCTTACCTTTACGTGGCCAGTCTAGTTAATAGAATACAAAAAAAACTTCTAATTTAAGGTGGTCACGGATTAATTTGATTTTACACCAGGAGCCCAACGACAATTGCTAGTATTTGATATTTATTGGATCTACGTACAAGCTAGTTATGCAGTCCGCTGAATATTCTCAATAGTCCGTCTAGCCGGTTAGCTCCGTCTTTGAATGGTGCAGACAAGAATTTTATTGATTTAATTTCAAATCAGGGCCCAGATAAACACTATTTTCATTGCATTCTAATTAGTAGATTATACTAACTAATGTGCTTTATTTCCAATATTTTTGTCTTAATCTACTTAATGAATATCGTATCTAGTTTGTGGTTAATGTTTGTCATTCCTCATCAGATGGCTGCTTGACCCAGAAGCCCCACGGTGCGTAGCCATCATGCTTTGTGGGACCTCGATACACCTTGATTTGCACTCGGGCCACGTCATCTATAAATGTAAAAAGTGATTAGAAGATAGAAAGCGGTGCAATGAATAGCAAAGTCTTAACCATGTGGAGCAAGCAATTAATAATTATAAGATCGAAAGAAAAGGAAAGAAATTAGGATGTTAGAGAACAAAAATGTATAAAATAATAATAATATATAAGTATACTAGCGGCCCCAGCAGACGTTGTCCTGCTTTGAAAAAATAAAAATCTAGAACCCGATCCCAGCGCCACCTACCGGTTCCAATTGTGGATTTAAACCATCCGGGGACCCACTCAAATACACAAAACAAAATCACCAAAATCGCTCCCGGTGATTAGGAGGATTCTAGAACCCGATCCCAGCGCCACCTACCGGTTCCAATTGCGGATTTAAACCATCCGGGGACACCCACTCAAATACACAAAAACAAAATCGCTCCCCGTTGTTAAGAGGATTCTAGAACCCGATCTCAGCGCCACCTACCGGTTCCAACGGTATAAAAACTATCCTATCTTTCAAGTTGGATCAAACTGCACACGGTGTGCAAATTTCATTAAAATCGGTTAAGTAGTTTAGGAGTCCATCGCGGACAAACATCGTGACAGGAGATTTATATATATTAAGATAAGATAAATTAAATGGAATGGATAAAATATTTAGAATGTGTAAGAATATACCTGATTGGCGCTCTGTTGCTCGTGCCTACCCCGCAAGGGACCTGGCGTGAAGTTGTAAGCCATGCAGGCGTATTCTTACACAGTTATAAGTTACAACAGGATAACAACAAACACAATAAGAAAATAACACCCTGATATAATAATATGGTGTCTGTGAGGAAGTTAAAAAAAATAAGAAAAAAGCCATATTAAGCACCAAGGTGCGACAATCATTCTGTGTTCCTCTTTCCATCAACGAAATTCATTATTACTTTTATGTTTAATGTTTTAGCATTTCGTAGTCATAGTATAGATAAATAAGCTTCGAGACGTCTTTGCGTTTGTAGCAGTGTAGGGTACTGTCAGCAGTTAAATAAATAAACAAATACTTTTTATATATTTTATAGGCAGTTACTTAATATGAAACTATATTAAAATAATAAATATTATCCCATCTAGTGGAAAGCGGTTACCATCGCCTATTAACATTTGTCCTACAAATACACTAATGCCGGAAAACAACTCAAGGTTGTTATAGCGGCATATTCCAGACCAGGGGTGGTAGCCATCCAGTCGAGCAAATGCTCTAACACCTGGCTGCAGGTTGTTTTGTTGCCTCTTGCAAAAGGCCGCTCAGCTGCAGGAAATTATATTCTTTCTTCGTTCCTGCATAGATTGAATTATTAAATCTATGATTATTACCTTTTCTATCATTGGACTGGCCATCTTCTTCGTCTTCGAACTCCTGGGGTCTGGCTGCTGCTAATACCAGCAAGGTTATCAATAATATAGTACTCCAAAAAATTTTCTGAAAACAATGCTCACAATAAATTTTCCCATACTCTGATATCCGAAGCAGATGTAGACATATACAAACTGCACAAGCTTTGCCTGGCTGTTCTCACTTCATATACTTGGTTTATGAGACTGATTTACCACTTTATCTATTTAGCTCATAGAATGTTATGTAGCTTACTAACTGTTCCCTGAGACTTTGTCCGCATGGTGTTTTTTTACTTATTTTAGGATGACATTCAAAATATTGAGCAATAAGAACATTAAATTTAGCTCAATAACTTGGATATTAAACTAAAAACAAAAATTTAGAAACATATTAATTTGTCACAGATCTTCAAACCTTTTCACAGATTGAATGGTTATGAAAGAGTAATTTTATCAAATAACTCATTCAATAGACAATCTATTCAAAGTAAATAATTATTATTCACACACTATATTTAGTATATGGGTTTTAAATCAAACAATATCATGAAAATAATTTGACAAAATAAAATTTACTATCATAATATGAATTATCACTTTGCCACATAACAACAACAACACATAACAACTTTGGGTAGTAACCCCTAGGTAGTACAACAATGCAAAATAAAACAATCTTGTAACTTAACCTAAACATTTATTTCAATACACAAAGCAAATTAAAAATTACAGAACACTATTAACAATCACACACTATCAAGCTTTACTACTAGAGGATGCTTTATCTGACTCATTTCCACTATCTGTTGACACTGAAACAGTCTGCACAGATGTTTTCACTTCATCTTCATCATCACTGACTGATGAACAATCTGACAAATCAGCATCAATCCACAACTTTGTCTTCTTTGCTTTGGGTTTTTCCTCAATAATCTTTCTTTTAAGACCACTCTCAGAAGTCCCTGCAGCTTCCCAACCAGCTTCCACAGCTGAACTTACTCTCTCTGGAAGCTCTTGACGCTCTTTTTCGTAAACTGGACTCAAGTCTACGTTTATCTTCGGCTCAGCTATAAGCCTCTCAATTTTCTTTTGCTTACGTTCTGCAATCTCCCTTTCACGCTCTTCCTGGCCCTCCAACCATTTTCGGAGCCTTTTTTCCTCATTTATATCACGTAAACGCCTTCCAGATAAATCTCTGCATGCTTCACGATTGGTAGTTTTCTCGATCTGAGCACCAATAGCTCGTAACATAGACCCAAAACCTCCTTTGCCACCAATAAGTTTCGTGGAAATTCTGATCACATTTTCGATGTTTTCAATGTTTGTCTCGTCGGCCAGAAGCTTGCCATTTATTGATACATACAAATCATTAATGGGAATACCATATTTTTGAGTTATTTCGCACTTCAATGACGACACATCAGGACAATTACCATGTTGTATTGGAAAGTTTTCTAAATACACAAGTGGTGACATTTTAATCGTTTATGGCTGTGTAAACGCTCAAAGTTACTCTTTTATAGCTCCGTTCACGCAGATTTTAACCAGATTTAGCAATATCACTTGAAATTCTATTTCACAAAGCAAAAAAACACTTTATCATGACATATTTTGTCAATTAATTATACTTTGTTTTGTAGTTTGTAGATGACATTGACAATAACAAGTTGTAGTAGAATTCGCTACAAAGGCAGGCAAAGGAATCTTAGTCCATACAGCTAAGCCTGATGTATTTAAAATCTTCGTATAGTAGCGCTGTTGTATTGTAGGCTACAACCGACACCATTCAACAGAGGGTTCAACTTTACAATAATGGACACTGAATTTTAAGTAGTGGAGAGGGGGAGGGGGAAGGGGGGAAAGAGTACTTCTCCCTCCTGCAACCCCCATGTCTAGGAGACATGTAGTTTTTGAGATATGATTTTTTTTGTAAACATAACTACAATATTTTTTTTAAAATGGTGTACTTATTTCATGTGTCTAAAGATGAGAAATGCAGAAGAAAAGTTAGTGGTCAATGTAAAAAACATGTAATACAGTCTAAAAACGCGGACTAAAGCCCACAAGCCTAGCGAGCAAAGCAAGTGTACCATGACAGCGGTCAACAAATGTCACAACCAAGTTGTAACCACCATTTAAATAGTTATCAATAAATAAATGGTGAACAGTCGGTTCTGGCACTCGCCGGCCGCTGCCGCGGCACGCTCGCTTCGCTCGCTCGGCTCGTGCGCTTTGGTCTAAACACTAACCCAACCCAACCAACTCACCGTTTAAGTTACTGGTCGCGAGAAACACTGTCCTTGCACCAGTTCGTAGTCGCTCATTATTAAAAAATAAAAATGCGGCAAAATATTCATAGTGCCGCCTAATGCATCAATGTTTGTAATAAAAATAAATCGATTACAAATACTACTCATTCAAACTCGTAATATATAAGCAATAACAATAATTTTCGTATTTCAAAATGTATATTATTGGAAAATCGAATGATATTCGAATTAAAAAATCGATATTATTGACATACTGATTTGGTAACATTTACTTATCGTCGTAAAGTGAAAAAAAGTGACAGTACTGTGATTTATTATTATGTACTTTAAAATTATAATAACTAATTCAAAACTTGTTTACTAAACTAAAAAACGGTTTTAGTGTTTATATATCATGTGTAAGTGTATTCCTAAAGACAAATCAAAGTTTTTTTCAACAAAAGTGACATAACCTTGTTTATCAAACATATTTTTGTATTTCCCATTATTCATTCAAAACTTGTTGGTGGACCCTAAAAACTTGTTTCCTAGCCCAAATAAGAGGTCTAGTGTCTATATATAAGGCGTATGTATACCCCTAAACTTGATTTTCGTAAAATTCAGTGTCCATTATTGTAAAGTTGAGCCCAACAGAGTTCTTGTGAAAACTCGAAAGGCCACATTTCACTATACAGTTCACATTTCTCACAAAAACACCTAATTATTACTCAAAAACTATCAATATTCTACAACTACTGTTCATTTTAGAGTATTTTTTGACATTTTTAGAAAATAAAACTGCACAGCACAACGTCCCCTTTCAGTTCCTGCCAAAAAAAAACTGTTACTTGTTACCACAAAGGCAGGCAGATGACTTGGTCCATACAGCGTTGTCAGTTATATGAACAACTTGACTATTGACATATATGATAGGTAACAAATAAGCGAATGAAGAATAGGTACCTAAATAATATTTTCTATTATAATGGATCATTTACAATTAGCTACTCCCCCTGCTCAACGCGCTGCGTGCCCTAAATAATCCCCAAAATATTTCTGTGGCAGCAATAATGCCTTATGCTGCTCCTATACTCATTTCGCGCTTAACTGAGCAATGACAGACACAGTAATTAATTGAAGTTGATCTAATTATATAAATGTTTTAGTTCTGTAGATGATACATACATGTTGCAATACATTTCAAAATTATTTTCTTCAAATGAAGCGAATGCTAAAACACTTTATAACCTTACTTTTAAAAAATGAAATGGAATTTAATTACTGTTTTAACAATATTTTATACGCTACTGACTCGTTGAAGTTATGATGGCATAATTTACGACTTATAAGATCCGAGGGGCTACTTTTATTGTACCATAGAAAAATTCACCATCGTACGTGATGTTGGATGATATAGCCATTATAGCTTCATCATAATAAAATGTTCAAAACACTCGAATAATACATTTTGAAGTCATTGGAAGTGAGAATAGGAGCAGCATGTAAGCACTTAATGCCAACTATGCTACCACAATAGGTTTTGACTAATACCTACTACCTAATATATAGCACTTATATAATATAATTATTCCTTAAGTGTGTATTTTAACACTTTCGAATTGGGTACTTACATTAAAAGGCATTTTTTGTTAAAATAAATGTTGACGGTTCTATTTATGGTGAAATATCAATCAAAACTAAGCGTAATTTGCAGTTCAACATCTTTATAGACTATATTGCTTTTCTATTTTCTTTCAAATAAGGCCACGTCTAATTTTAATTTCACGCTTAAATGAGCATTAAATTCACCGAAGAAAGTGAAAGCAAATCTTAACATCCAGTTTTTACTGTGTTACGTAAAGAAAGAACGTAAATGTACTTAAACATAATTTGAAAATAAGCGTATCTTGACAGTTTCAAAAAGTTTTTTTGTGTCAGGACTTCTAAGTTGAATGCATACAAATTCGATCAAAAATAGTTATAATTTAAAGTATTAACATTTAACACGTTACACGTTATTGTTCTGGGTATCTACTACCAAAAAAAAATAAGTTTAACACTACGTTAAATGACAGCACTATGAAACCGCCCGTTAAATAACAGTTATTAAAAAAAGTTACGAAAATCAATTTTTTACATTGGTACAGATGGCGCTGTCCGCTTATGTCATTTGCCGCCATTACAGTTTGCTGTCAAATGTTGGAAGGATACCCAATAAAATTTGAGCTTTTTAAAATTTAACAGGAAGTTGTGAGATCTTAACAGAAAAACTGGTGGCTCTAATCGAATTCGAGGCATATAATTTTGTTTATCTCATCATAGTATGGCTCAAAATATTAATCCACATTACGCTTCGTCGTCAAATCCAGCTAAACAGAATGAGGACACTATTAAGTTAAAAGATAATCATGCTGTAAGCAAACGGTGAGTTGGTTTTTCAGTTTTCAACATAAATCTTTATCCATTTTTCTCAAATTGTGTATTAACTTCAATAAACTGCCCTCAGGAGGCTCCAGAAGGTTAATACCCTTTTATGGGATGCATTTTACTATATTTCTGCAATAAATCGTGTAGGTACTGCCCCTTACGTTTTTCTCCGTGACTTGATCTGCCTGTAATCTGTTATTGTACGATTTTAACTAAGAAATCAATAAAATAGTTCTATTTTATAAAAATCCCCTTAAATTACTCATAATTTTTGCTTGATATCTTGGAATGTCATGATAACTGGAGCATGATACAAGTCTCTAAAGTAGGTTTTTACAATGTCAAGTATACCAATTAATATCTTTAATGCTCAAGCATATTATAACTATTAATTAATTAGTTAATTCTGATCTTAAATACTAAAATCAATTTAACAGTATGCACTCAATGACTCATTTTACTCTAATTGTGTATCAAATTGTGTTGTTTATTTCTAAGGAAATTTGTTACATTAACCAGTTATTCATGCTAAAAATGCTCTTCAAGATTATTGTAACCTTATGATGTGGCAAACAATCCAGTTTATATATGATGTTTTATTTAGCAGTACCTTACTGCAAAGTGTTAAGTATAAATAAGCAAAATCTCAGCTGCTACTCAGCTAGGGGGAAGGTATGCTTTCCCTTACTGCAACTCTTAGGGTCCAGAGTTCTTGAAATATTTATCTTATTTTTTGATAAACATAACCTCGCCTATTTTTTCACTAACATTATTGTGATGGGTGAGGTAAGGTCACAACAAGTGACTAGAACAGTGATTTAGGTTAGCTTCAGACCAAAGCGCACAAGCCAAGTGGGCTTGTAGCAGAAGTGGTCAGCGAGTGCCAGAACTGACTGAAACCATTTACTTTTTATTTTATACACACATTTTATAATTATAGCTTTATTGGCCACCATTTTGTATATTTTCATGGTTATTCTTGTAATGAAGTGAATGTTCTGTTGTTTTTTTATTTTTTGACACTATACACTGTTTTGGTTCTTTTTCTGTTGATTAGTGACTTTCTTTTTGACTTTAAAAAGATTGTTCAACTTTATAAGTGCAATATTAGTGAAAAAATAAGCGAGGTTATGTATGTTTATTAAGAAAACTGAAGATCTCCAGACCATAGGGGTTTTAGTAGGGGTAAGTATGCCGCCCCTACCCCATTATAACACTCTGCTACTTAAAATTCGTGCATTAAACATCTACAGATTTACACCAATCATAGTATCCTCCTTGCAAAATTCAAGCATATAATAATTGGCAGACAAACATACATAAGGCACATTCTGCAATTTGAACATGTTCTTCTTTCTAAATTTAGTCTTTTTTGTTGGCCCTTGTAATCTGTAATGTAATCTGATTGTGAGGTCAGAAACTGTTCCATAATCAGATGTTGTGATTGGTTAGAATCGTGTAGAAGGTGACATTTGGAGCTGTATTTTGTGTCTATGTCAAAAATGGCCTCAGCCAGAGAGGTTGTACTTTATAAACATGTTTTATCAAAAATTCCTTAAAAATATTGTAATGTAGATTTACTGCAAAAACTCACTAACTGACATATACTATTATATAATATGGTAGTTATGAGTTCTTGCAGTAAATTTACAATATGTTTAAATTTAAACTGCACAGGAAAACACTCTTAAGTTTATTTCAAAAATGTGGGTATATTTAATTGCAACAGCTCACAGCCAGGTGGTAGGTATTTGCCTGTCTGGATGGTTACCACTCTTGGACTAGAGTATGCCACCATATCAACCTTGATTTGTCTTCTGGCTTCAGTGGCCAGGTTTTAGTCTCCCTTTAAAGAGCTACATAGGCAATAGTAACCACTTTCCATCAGGTGGCCTGTCTGCCTGTCTGCTGAACTAGTGCAATAAGAAATACATAAAAAAAATATACATTTTCTCATTTACAGATTGCAAAAAGAACTTATGGAGTTGATGCGTTGTGCAGACAAAGGCATATCGGCTTTTCCAGAGAGTGAAAACCTATTCAAATGGATCGGAACAATCAACGGCCCACAGGACACCGTATACTCAGGCCACAAGTACAAACTATCATTGGAATTCCCCAATTCGTACCCTTACGCTCCGCCCATGGTTAAATTCATCACGCCATGCTTCCATCCAAATGTAGATACTTGTGGTTTGATATGTTTAGATATTTTAAAAGACAAATGGACGGCGTTGTATGATGTACGTACAGTTTTATTGTCGATACAAAGTCTTCTAGCGGAACCAAATACCCAGAGTCCATTAAATCAGCAAGCATCATATCTATGGCCGAACCAGCCTGCGTATAAAAAGTACTTAGATGAATTCTACAGTAAGCACAAAGACTCATAGTTTAATTAAATATTCTCGTTGCAAGATTTCCAATTTTTGGTTGTTTTTTTTCTTTGTGGAGTAGTGATCAATGGCATACTGTAATTTGTTTTGTCTTATGCAAGATAACAAATATATTCATATCTAAAAACCATCTAGATATTCTTAAAATCTGTTAAGCCTTTTGCAGACAAAGTTTTTGTGTTATTTACTATTTGGTTGCTTTACTATAGGTTTAAATTAGTCTTTTGTAGTTCATGAACTATATACTATTTGGAACCAATTCCCTACAGCTTAAAGAAACATTTCACATGAGGGGTCCATCCACAGATTACATATCACACAAATTTCATGGTTTATTGACTCTTACCCCATCCTTGTCCTTGTCAATATTTTACATCAAGAAATTATTAAATTAAAATAGTTCTGTAATTAGCTTCAATATATTAGATAGTGAAATGAGATGTCAGGAAATTTAGGATCCCTCCCACCCCTTGTCACACAAGGCCAGTTGTCAATTCGTCGACCCCTTCCTCCCCCTTAAGACGTAATTTTTGGCTGATCACTTGCCAAATTGAACTAATATTAGGGCATAATATTTTCTTAAGTTTTCGCGACTTGTATACATAATAAAACTACGTTTTAACGGTTTTATAAATTAACGCGCTTAAAACCGTTAAACGTAGTTTTATTATAATATTAGGGCAGTTCACTGGGACAGTGCTCAGTGCACCAATCAGAGATCCGTCAGTCCTCAGTACTTCATGAATTATGAAGTATTAGGAACTATGATTTACACATAATTGTTAACAAAGATCAAAAGATTCTAATGACTGAATAGTACTAGAAAAGAGTGCTTACTTGGATAACCAAATACAAGACTATTTGAAATTTGACAAAATCCTTACAAGTAATGGTAAGGTAAACAATGTATGGCTTTATTATACCCTGTCCAACATTTTAAGCTATTGCATAGCTTTTATCGCGGGCTTTGAGCGCGGCGACCGAATCAAGAAATTCCGTAACGAAAATAAAACCTAACACCACCTACCACCCACTCCGCCTACCATGTAGCTCGGCCGGGCGTTCGCTTTACGTGTATGTATATGGTACGACTGTACGAAGCTCGCACGGATCGAGACGAGCTGCTCCGAAATCGGACGAATACGTAAGCAGCTGTTTGTGAGAAAGTATATAGGTATCTATCATATCTTTATAATGCCACACTCACCACATGTGGAATTCTCTCAATGATGAGGAGAAGCGAGGCAAAGCGTCCTGTGCATGCTCAGTGTTCACAGGAAAAGAGTATATGAGATAATCGAATTTAGTGACAAGGTGATAAACGAATTTGGACAGCAACCTAGACTAGACGGATTGTTTTTGTTCAAATAGTAACTTGCTAACAAAATATTTTTTTTCTATAAATTTGCTCTCGTGACAGGAATGCACAAAGTCGTTGGATCGCAGAGGCTCCAGGTTCGATTCCTAGCATGGTAAATTTCGGAAACGAACTTTGTTATTTACTATGCTCTGGATGTCATGGATTGGCCTGTTGTCTGTTGTATATCACCCCTAACAAAAAGTGTAACTTGCTTAGCTTGTGGATATATGTATGATCTTGTCTGCTGATATTATTATTATCTATATATATATATATATATATATATTATTACTTGCTCTTCATTCACTTCACTTGCCCTATTGGTTGAATTTTGACATTAGTTGTATGGAGCTTATGTCAAATTTTAAACAATAGTAAGGCAAATAAACGGTTTGTTAATATAGGAGCCGGATCTTATTGAAATTGACACGTATGTAGATATACTGGTAGTTGCAAGACATAACATAAAATTCCAAATTTATGTTGATACTGCTCACGTTCATCATATGGATTTGCGAAAATGTCCTCTTTAGGCCTTCTGCTGTAATTTCTTGCGTTTAGACATTTTATTTATACAAATGACTAACATGAGATACAATGGATCAGTGTTTTTCAATTTGTGGGTCGTGACCCCTAGGGGAGTCGCAGAGCTGCTTACTCGGGGGAGTCGCCGGTAAAAGGCGTAAATACATATCGAGGGCTTCGTAACAAATGGGCTTACAGACAAAAGTGCAGTTTTACACAAGGGACAAAATTGTGAGTAAAACAAAACTGGTTGATTGTATAATAATAAGGCTCAAATTTGGAATACCCTTCTATTTAGGCACACTTACATACGGGTAAGACTTTCTAAATTGTATTGACATTCATAGTTTTTAGTAAACAACAACACAATGGCATTTTTGCGTATACGCCTATATGTTATGAATCTGCGAAAATGTCATCTTTAGGCCCTCTAGCTGTAATTTCTTGCATTTAGACATCTTTATATACAAATGGCTAACATTAGATAGAATAAATCAGTGTTTTTTCAATCTGTGAGTCGGGACCCCTAGGGGCGTCGCAGTCTTGCTTGGAAGGTGCCTTGTTTGGGGGGTCGCCGGCTGAAGAGAAAATGCAATTTAAACTACTACCTCGTACTTAGGTACTTTCTAAACTCAGCAGCTTTTTGCAGAGTATAAGGCCCTAATAATGACTATGAGTAACAAAATAGAAAAACATAACCGTAGTCTTTTAAATTACTAACTTTTTGTGTCTATGGCCCAAGGGATCGCCAAAATTTTTCGACCTGTAAAGGGGTTGCGTATTCAAAGATTGAAAAGCACTGCAATAAATGATATACATAAATGTTAAAAGCAGTTATTCTACTAGCCTCAAAACAAAACTGAGATTTGACGCAAATCTCGTCGAATTTTAAAATGATTCTAATTAACTGAAATATCAAAAATACATAAATTATATTTTTTAATTACTGTTAATTTGTAGTTAGTGTTGTAAGTATGCCACTGGTCACCACCCAATGCGTGACTGAGTGACTGTCTGCAGTTTGTTTGTATAAGAGTTTAAAATATGGGAGATCTATGGCAAATATAATTATTTAGTGCAATTAAATAGTTTGTTTTATTTGGTTAATACCATTGACTTTCTAATTTTGTCGGTGGTACAATGACTGCAAATTAAGAAGAATACAATCGCCAAGAAAAAAAAGGTAACGCAACCATTAAGTTATGTGTACTAAGTACGTAGTACATTATACCTCAATGCTCTTAACAATTTTACTACTGTGATCACAGTTGGTGTCACTTAGATTATAATATACTATCTATGGTCAAGTTATATTTTATAGTATTATCGATTGTAGCGCCATCTATCGAGATGGTAAATGATATTTTATGCTAGAAAGACACGTCTATTTTAAATATAATATACTAGCAGCCCCGGCAGCTGTCCTGCTCTGAACAATAAAAACCTGGGTCTCGATCTCAGCGCCACCTACCGGTTGTAATTGTGAATGAATAACTTTATTGCACATAAAATTATAGTACAATGGTCTTGTCGCCAAAGGCGATATCCTCCAGACTACCCTATACAATTGGAATCCGACTACATTATTTAATGACTTTTATAATAATTATTAAAATAATTATTATTATAAAAGTATTAATAATTATTAATTGTGAATTTAAACCATCCAGGAACCCACACAAAAACAAAATCGCTCCAGGTGATTAGGAGGATACTAGAATCCGACCTCAGCGCCACCTACCGGTTCTAATTGCGAATCTAAACCATCCGGGAATCCACTTAAACACAAAAACAAAGTCACCAAAATCGGTCCCAACGGGCTAAAAAGTATCATAGGTCCTTCTCCTAGTTCTAAGCTACCTCTCCACCGATTTTCAGCCAAATCGCTACAGCCATTCTTGAGTTATAAATAGTGTAACTAACACGACACTTTTATATATATATATATATGTCGGAGGGAAGTTATAATTGGATGGATTATTGTTTGGATGTATAACGCACAATATCATTTGTTTACATTTTAATTACTTCTAAAATTCTTAATGTAATTTAATTAGATTTGTTAAATGTTTCTATAACTTAAAGATCGTTCTAACCTAATAAAAGTTATGAATATTGTAATTTAACAAACGACCAATCAGAGCAGAGCATATGGCGGAGCGGGGTCAGACGCCCTCTATACTTTTAGTAAGTATCTACTTGGGTAGACTGAGGAGTTTTTGTGGCACATTTGGTTGATGGCAATAGGTCGAGTTGGACCATGGAGTATTTTAAAGAAAGTATTGAAGTTGGAAGTATGAGCGGTGCCCTGAACCCGCTGCTCGGTCTAAACTATGTCATAATGTTGATCAAATCTAAATTAAAAGTGTATAAACCGTGGCCATTGTGTTTTATGCTCGCATTTTATCCTGATGACGCCCACTAAACCTGCAATAACTAAAGATGTCGTGAGAACGAGGCCGTTCTCCGACATATATATATATATAGATATTATCTATGGTGTCACTAGTCCACTCTTGCTTTTTATGGCCGGTGCCTATATCTTACCGACAGTTCATTTACCTTACTATTGTAACGTCAAAATTTAATCGTTAGTAGAGCAAGTGAATGAATAGTATAAGAACCAGCTATAAATCAGTTAAATCAAGATTGTTTCAATATTGCGACGAGATAGTTTACAGTCGACCAAAACAGACTAAATTCGATTGGTAATGTGAGTTAATCTCGGGGCCTAAGACCCAATTGTGATTCTGAAATTATAAACCAACCAGCGACCCACTTAAACACATTTCATCAAAATCTTGAAACCCGATTCCAGAGGCATCTACCGTATCCCATTGTGAATCTGAACTATCCCGGGAGCTACTTAAAATATTTCATCCAAATCGGTGAAGCAATTTTGGAGTTCAGTGACATACAAACGTACAGATGAATTTAGACTACGACTATTTGACCATCTGTCAGTCGAATGTATCTTCACTGGCACGATTTTATTTGTATCAATTACAAACTTGGGGCCCGGCAGGTGACTGCAATCGGGTTTTAGAAGAACGTCAACCGAGACCATTAAATAGTTTATTCATAAAGAAAAAAACAGCTATATAAAAGTTGCAATATATTAGATATATTTTTCACTTTGATGTCAATAAGTTAACAATATTTACAGCTATACAATCACTTATATTAATTAATTACATCTTTAAAATTAATGGAAATGTTGTAAATTCTAAAGTTTTATTTCAATAAATGGTAAACATTAAAACAATCAAATACTTAGGTCTATACCAAATAGGAGGATATGGGAGAAATCACGTAAATAGAGAACTAAACAATGATTATTGATCATGACTCAAATTTTTGGCGGCACAGAAAAAGCTGAGTGCAAACCGTAAAATATAAATCGGCGTACAAATTCTCAAAATATTTTTTCATTTTTAAGATGTATGTTAGCAATGTACTATCCGCAAGAGTTAACTTGAGACTTGAGCGGAAAGCGTGCTCCCCTCCCGAACCCCGCCCTTTTCACCGCTCTCGCCTACGACGCGTCAGTACCTCGCGCTTACGTCATCCGTGCGAAGTCTCAAGTTAACTCTTGCGGGTTATAATTACGTCTGTATTTCTTCAAATAAAATTTCCTTTCTTTCTTTTGATTCTAAGTATAAGAAGACTATTAAATAGTGTGCACAAGTTATCGCAAATACAATATATATTTTACTCTTAACTATGGGTGATACTCTGATCGTTGTAGGTATAAAAAACACTGGTAGTGGTGGAAACTTATAATAAATCAATTAGTTAATATCAAGAATGAAATACAGCCGATAATCAATATAACACTGAAAAACCCCTACATCCTATATTTCTAGAGTCGCAATCATTGTTATAAATTTATTTATGGACTAGTTTTCCTCGCTGCTACGCAAGTAAGGCGTCATAAAACCTTCTGTCTATTGTTTGCATTTCATTCACATTCTTAAGATCCATTAAGTTTAGTTAAGTTTCAACGGCGATCGAGGCGTTACCTAGTGTACTTTCGGGACGAGTTTTCATTACGATTCCGACTTGTTGTAAAGTCGGTTGTACTTGTAAGAACTGTGAATTACGTCTGTGCACTTCTAATAAACTTTATGATAATTCTAACTGCATCTTAAATTCACGTTCCACAAATTCGTAACAATATCAGTTGGAAGTCCAGTGATGTTCAACTATATCAAAACGCAAACGACTTGTGTCGCCCCCTAGAGATGTAGGATTTAGGTGCCTTTTCAGAGTTAGTTTCTTACTGTTTCTTGGATATTATTGAGAAAACATGACATAAAAATACACAAATTACACACACACACTATTGGCACACACAATCACATACACATTCAAACGCCTGACACAATCAACAAAATCAATACATTATATAAATATTATTATTATTATAAAACATTACAATATCTTAAATTTATTTTAAAATAGACTAGAAATACGTGCACCTTTACTGTACACTCGTAAGCAATACATCAAAATTGCATACAATAACAAAAATCGCAATTCTTTTTTAAACCATAGATAATGTATGTCTTTTTCTTTTTAAATACGCGTCTATAGGACTTGGAATCAACTATTGTCAAATATCCACGTTTAATAATAATCTTCATAAAAAAGCTTTAATTTGTAAGTATTTTGTCTACACAAAATAAAGAAGTTCACTTAACAGATGTTATTGTTAACATAAACACATGATTTTTCGTTAAATATAAGCTATATCTTCACTTTTAACTAATATTATAAAATTTTAGTGAATATACTCGTAAATGTATTATTGGAGTTTATTTGGACCCGTTATATTTAACTTGAATCCGTCTAATAATTCATGACAAATAATTGCAAACCTTATTAGTAAGCTGAACTATAAAAATTAGTAAATTAAAATATTCATTTCTATGGTTGTACAATTTTAGCGGCCCGATGAGATTTTCAACAGTAATTGCGTCTTTATTCTATAGTCAAAGGTCGATATGCTGTCTCTTCTTCTTCTGTCGGAAAACTGAAAATCTGCATCAGACGGGAAGTCAGTTCTGTCCTCTAAACCAGGGATTCCCAAACTATTTTGGGCAAAAGACCCCTTTTCCAAAATCAACTGATACCTCAGACCCCTATAGATAAATTACTTTAAAAATTCTATCTCTACTTTTTTTTCGTATTGATACAAAATACTTACCAATTTAAAAACTTTGCGGTTTGTTAAATGAGTAAAGTAGACATCATTTTCTCATCAAAATTTAACAAAATAAATAGATAAAAAATTCAATAAATAACAAATGTAATTAATAATTATTAATAAAAATTAAGTAAATTAAAAGCGTTAATTAATAAGGGTCGATTTTTAGACCTCGTCGGCCTCCAGAATCAGTTTTCGTTTATGACGACCCCTGGGAAACCGATTTCGACCCCGGGGGGTCGATACCGACCACTTTGGGAATCCCTGCTCTAAACATTTGATTCGTTCATAAATGATTCTCCATAACCATTTGAAAATCAAAAGCCTCAAAATCAAATTTAAGCCATTACAAAGTTCAACTTTATCAAAACCGATCTAACATCATGTAACGCCATACCTCCTGAGAATTGCTCATAACACTGCAACTTCCCAACAACTACTCAATATAAGGCGATTCACCTAACTTTACCACTCAAACAGCTAACTTTTTATAATTATCAACAATATCACTAAAATAATAATCGTCAAAGATAAACACAATATACAATGCATCTTCCTATTTTTTCTTTGGTATCTTTCGGCTTTCTGCAATTGTTTGAAGCCTTCGTGCACTTGAAACTGCGTTTGCTCAATATTAAAATCTATCCTATCCAAAATACTACCTTGTTCATGTACCATATGTGCTAGATCTTTAAAAACGTCATTCAAATCTACTATAGACCTAACAATTTTGTTAACTTCTTCTTCTCTCTCGGCGACCATATGTGTATTCTCCTCTTGCATTAGCAAGAGTTGTTTCTGACTTAACGCAGGCTTTTGGAAAGCTTCATCTACTCTCTCCTCGTCTGTATAATTCGGTTGGGTACCTGAGGTGCTAGGTAGAGCGAAGAGAAAATCTGCCTGGTTATTAGTTAGACCTGGCAGAAGTTCTGAGTTATCATCTAGACTGAGTTCTTCGAAGTTGGGTAATTCGAAGTAAGCGTTGGAACGCTCTTCTCTGAATGTTAAAGATTTTAGATAATTTGATTGTGCAGTTCGAAACGTGACGCTTAAGTCTTGTAGGGTAGTTACTAATGCTAAAACTACGTTCGTTGCTAACTTTTGCTCGGTTCTGTTACCTGAAATAGATGTAATAATGGGGTAAGTGTTTGAAAGTGCAATGAAGGATTCTGTTAACGTGATAAATATCTATTGTTTTTGTGTTTTGCCAGGTGGTAGGGTATTTGCCCGTCTGGATGGCTGCCACCCCATGTTTAGAATATGCCGCCATAACAACCTTGAGTTGTATTCCGGCATTAGTCGCCAGGTTGCAGTCATCCTTTAAGATTGGCAGCGCATTGGTAGCACCTTTGGTGCTGCAAGTGTCCGTGGGCGATGATAGCCGCTTTCCGTCAGATGGAGCAACTGCCTGTCTGCTGAACTCGTAAATAAAAAAAGTAAGGATATAAAGCCATTATTTGAAACACCTCATATCTCAAAAAGTTCTCAACAACAAAAAAGTTCGAACCCGATGAAAGCTGGCGCCTGAGCAGGTCGAGTGTACCGTGGACCGACTGAAGTTTTTGCTGCAGCGCTAAATGCCGTCTAACCAAACTATCAAATACGCAGCGCTAGATCGCATAGAGAGTATAGTTTAAATTCGCCTGACCGAACGTTCAACATGGCCGCAGAGATGACGCGTCGAGACGAGTTCAAATACATACAATTTAATTAAAATAAGATTTTTTATTGAGAATACAACAATCTTACCGGTGAAAAGTCACCCTTTGACTTTAATTTGAGTTTCTCGAGTGGTTTCAACAGTACCTTAGTCTACATGAAGTTTTTTTTTAATAGTTACTTTTCACTCAAACAAGTAAAGAATCGACAACAGCCCGGCGCAGACTAAGCGAGTTCTTGTCCATGGACCATAATTAATGTTCAAATAAGCTTATTACGGACGTCTTCTCTATACGTAGTACATTAAACCTCATTGTACTATATATATTGAGGGCTTCATAACATATAGGCGTATACGTAAAAATGCCATTTCTTTGTTGTCTACTAAAAACTATGCATGTTGCAATTTAGGAAGTCTTACCAGTATGCAAGTGTACCTAAAAAGTACCTATACAATCAACTTTTTTTGTTTTATTCACAAATTTGTCCCTTGTGTAAAACAGCCCTCGATATAAATGTGAAAGTCAATTCGGTTTGGTTTGTGAGTTAAGTCGCATGACAGTCCTAACTGAAGATAACGAACAATTAATGTTCTTAGTTTTGTTAATGATAAAAAATCGATGTTATCAGAAATGTACGAGTTATCAGAAAATCTATAGTGAGTGGTTATTAATGTAATTTTAAGTTAGTATATAAATACAGTGTAAACTCTATATAACGACACTGAAGGGATATCCAACTTATTATCTATACTCTATACACATAATAAAACTGTAGAGGTCGAACTTCTGTACAATGAAAAAAATGCTAAAAACCGAGTCAGGGGCATGTGAGAAGTGAAAAGGAACTAATTTAGATTTTTTTCAAATTTTTTGTTTATCTGTTTGTACGGGTGTATCTCCGAGCTTTCTTTCTCCTTTCGGAAATGCAGCATCAGAGTGTGAACTCACCATGGCGTATCTGCGCCTTGATCGCTGTGACATGCGTGTGCGCATGCGTGAAGTGCCGCCCGATCTCGTTAGTCAGTCGACCGATGTGCTGCTGCTCGGTCGTGTCGTCTAACGCGGGACGGCGGATCTGTTTCTCGTGGCGCGACTGCAGCTCGGATAGCTTTGTTTTTAACCTGTAATAATAATCTATACATATAATAAATCTGTACATGTTGAATTTCTCTACAATGAAGAAAAATAATAAAAACCGAATCAGGGGGGGGGATGTAAGAAGTGAAATAGGACTACTTTAGATTTTTTAAATATTTTTTGTTTCTCTGTTTGTTGGTTTGTCTGTTTGTCTGTCTGTTTGTACCGGCTAATCTCCGAAACGACTGGACCGATTCAATTGAAATTTTGTATGGTGGTAGCTTATATCCCTGGTCAACATAAAGGATACTTTTGTTCCCGAAAACTTAAAGAGTTCCCGTGGGATAGTTAAAAAACCGCACCACGCGGACGAAGTCGCGGGCAGAATCTAGTATTAAATAAATAAATAAACCCACAGGGGGGCTTTGTGGCGAAGCCTTATGTGAGTGGCGACACCTCGTATCCGACTCCGGGAGCCAAGGCAAGGCCGGTCGGCATAGTTGTGTAGATGTTTCCATATTATTAATTGTTGAAATTCATTTCCATAAATCTATTATGGAATCGATAACTTATTTAATTTGCGACCTTATAAACCGCGCGTAGAAGGTTTGCCGATGACTTCTTGCTATTATTGTATGTATATATTTAGGTAAAGTATACACAATAAAAAATTAAAATAATAATATAATTACCGAGTGGAAAGTCTGCGCCCGTGGGGTCCTAACGCTCGAAAGTGTTTAAAGGTCTACCGTGACGTCGCCAAACGTTTAGCAGACGTCACACGCGACCAGAAGGCTGGCGTCTATTTTGATAAAAGGTTAAGTGTTGCTATACAGCGTGGAAACGCCGCCAGCCTTTTGGGAACGTGAAAGTGACAGTGGTTTGGGACCAATAACTAATCTTTAGGTATGTTTCCCCTTTTTTATTTAGTTTTAGTTTTTATATTTATATTTATTGTATTTTTCTTCAAAAAGTTGTAATTAAATAAAACAAAGTTGTATTAAAAAAAATTGCAACAACTATTTATATAACCTTTTTTGTCCACCCTACTGACATCATGATCTATCGGCAAACCTTCTGCGCACGGGTAATTTTTTTATAGATTTCTAGCCTTTCAGATAGGTTTTAGGACTGACGTTTTCGGTTTTGCAATAGAGAATAAAACGCTTTTTTAAGCAATATCCCATAACATTTCTTGGGCGAAAAATCCCCGTCTCCTTTGGTTCTTATTACCTGGTGATAACGTAATGTGTCTCCTCCAGTGCGTCGCTCCAGGGCGGTGGCGCGTACGAGTCTTGCCTCGTCTCCATGCCAGTTTCAATGTCCTGTCCACCTCGCATGAGGCGTACGCGCTCTGAATCATTGCCCTGTCACAAAGATAGCTCAAACCAAACATTCTATCTACTCTATACTACATATCCCATTCAGGGGGGGAAGGGGTTAGGTGTTCAAAGTACCACGCTTGGTCACAGGGGCGAGCCCGTGACCAGCCCTCCTCGGAGGGCAGCTTAGGTTTTCGTCACACAGTCAATATCCTGTGGCGAATCGTTGCGCTTTTTCGATCTATATTCAAATATAGAACTGACGCTGCGTTTACTGTTTACAATAGTCTAGTTTAGAATACTTTAGGACTGTAAACTTCTTCATGTATTTCATTTTTATTTTTTTCCTTTATCTTTGTTGCATAATAATTACAGATTTACAGATAATTTAAGAATTGTAATAGTATCTGTCGTCTTGTTCTGCAGTTTTGTTTTAGTGAACAATAAAGTGTTGTCTACGTCTAGGCGCTTTTAAAACGGCCTATGAACCAAATACGGCGGACTCTGTGGTTAAGCGGGCTAAGAGTTTGCCGGCCTACCTTACTGGAATGCAGAGGCTCCGGGTTCGATTCCGGGTATAGTAAATTTCGGAAATGTATTTTCTCCGTTATTTACTATGGTCTGGGTGTCTGGAATCAGCCCCAGAGTAGCCCGTTGTATATTACCCATGACACAAGCATAACTTGCTTAATTTGGGGATATACAATGTGTGTCTGCCGATTTATTACAAAAATAAAAAATTTTTTGCTTCCTTTGCAAAAAATGATTTAAAACCACAGTTATATTCAGCCACTTTTTTAACATGTATAAATGTGAATTGTACTACTATTGTAATGTACGAGTATGAATTTGTGCTATATGGGGAATGTACCAAATCAATAGTGCAATACTGATTCACGAGTAGGACATTATCCGTGCAGGAATGGAGAAGGATACAATTTCTTGCGGCCGGACGGCTTGTCGCTTACGTCGCCTCTTAAGGCGACAAAACAACCCACAGCCAGGTGGTAGGGCATTTGCCCGCCTGGATGGCTACCACCCCTGGTCTAAAGTGCGTCGCCATAACAACCTTGAGTTGTGTTTCGGCATTAGTGACCAGGTTCCAGTCTCCCTTAAGAGAGCAGCAGTGCATTTGTAGCACCTTTGGTGTTGCAAATGTCCATAGGCGACGGTAACCGCTTTCCAACAAGTGGGCCACCTGCCTGTCTGCTGAACTCCTACAATTTAAAAAAAAAAAAACATGTGTCTGGAAATGAATCTTTGCAGTTAAGGAGGCCCAGGGAATAGACACGGATCAGCTAGTATGTTATAAAAATGTAAGTATTGGTTTGGGTTAGAGCAGTGTTTTTCTACCTGTGGGTCATGAACCCTAGGGGGTCGCAGAGCCTTGCTTGGGGGGTCGCCGACATAAGGGAAGAGGCAATTTAAATTTATACCTTGTACTCAAGTACTTTTTACGCTCAGTAGTTTTTTGTAGAGTATAGGTTGTAATACTGAATAAAGGTGACAATATAAAGAAAAACATAAATGTAGTCTTTTACGCATTACTAAGTTTTTGTCTGTCTATATCCCAAGGGGGTTGACAAAATTTTTCAACCTGTAAAGGAGTCGCATATTAAAAGAGATTGAAAGGCACTGGGTTAGAGCATTTTCACGTGTTTGGATTCATGTATTAGATAGAGATTAATAATGATAAATGAAATAATTATAAATACTAAATGCAGTTACTTTCTACTAGCTAAATTATAATATTTATGGGTGAAATTTTTATATGTAATGTGCAAATTATATTAAACATAGTATGTACCTGTCCCAAATATGTTGGCTAGAATGAAATTAATTTTAAATTATGTAGAAATATAGTTTTTATGAATATTTAATTATTATTTATTGATTCCATTTAAAAGATTAAATTATAGTATACACTGTTATGGCTTATGGTATAATAAGATAGTTATTTAAGAAGCCTTGGACACTCATTTCGATATAAATTAAACAACGAAACAGTTTTTGTTAGTACTTACATATCTTAAAATCTTGAGAGACAAAACTGGGCCACTTGAAATTGGTATTTCAAAGGAAGTGTACTGACAAACACTTTTTTAAATCGACCTTAACAAATGCTTCTAGGACATTTCTTGTATTTTAAAATAAAATATTATTTACGTATAAAAGTCTGCTTTTACATTAAATACATTAAAATTATCAAACATAATTTTATAATCAATAAACTAATATAAAGACACATTACCTGCTCAGAAAATATTTGCCTGCTATGAATTGCATTGTTACGCATCAATAGGAATACTTCTGTAAGACTTCTTGACACCATTTTAAAAGTTTAAAGATTTATAAATAATATTAAACACACAAAAGTATTTATTTTCTACAATTTTTATAGACGAAATCACAAAACGATTGCAAATAAAAACGTTGACAGAACTTGACAGTTCGACACTGACAATTGTAATTATTTTAATATACTTAATGGTAACAGCAAAACAAACAAAAACTATTCTTTAAAAATTGCAGTGCTAGTAATAATATCTTAATATATATAAATTACGTGTCACGTTGTTTGTCCGCGATGGACTCCTACTAACTAAACTACTTAACCGATTTTAATCAAATTTGCACACCGTGTGCAGTTTGATCCAACTTGAAAGACAGGATACTTTTTATACCGTTGGAACTGGTAGATGGCGCTGAGATCGGGTTCTAGAATCCTCCTAACCACCGGGAGCGATTTTGGTGATTTTGTTTTTGTGTCATGAAACAAAGTCTTTTAGGAATTCAGAAAATATGGCGATACGAAGTTCGCCGGGTCAGCTAGTATTATTATATATTGTAAAAGGAGTTTTTGGCGGGAACTGAAAGGGGACGTTGCGCTGTGCAGTTTTATTTTCTAAAAATGTGTAAAAATACTCTAAAATGAACAATAGTTGTAGGATATTGATAGTTTTTGAGTAATAAAGTGTTTTTGTGAGAAATGTGAACTGTATAGTCAAATGTGGCCTTTCGAGTTTTCACAAGAACTCCGTTGAATGGCGTGGGTTGTAGCCTACAATACAACTGCGCTACTATACGCTTAGACCATTAAGGTCTAAGACTATACGAAGATTTATACATCAGACTTGGCTGTATGGACTAAGATTCGCCTGCCTTTGTGGCGAACTCTACTAAAAAAAAAATATATTGTAAAATTATTACATTTTATTATAATCATTATTGTATTATTATTAATTATCTTTTTGCTTTAATTTCCAAATGTTTGAATGTATGTAAAATAATTTATTTTTCAATTCCGAACTAATAATTATATGTCAAATTAGTTTTTTGAGGTTATGTTTATAATGTACCTATGGAAGTAAATAAACGATTTTACGTAGTTAATAAGTTTTCCCTATAATTTAAACTTACACTCCAAAGTTTCAGCGTAAGCGAAGCAAATGGTTTAATAAAAAAGTACTTGTCGCAAACCTTTTCCAATGGCTTTGCCATCTCACGAAGCCGGTCCAGAGCACTTTCAACAATTTCCCTCAAATAGGATCATAGTTATCCACCCTGGATCACTTTATGTAAGGATAGGACGAGCTTCTGATCTTATACCAGTGAAACAACTGCACTGTATTGCAAGGAGACGTCGTCCAGGTGGTAAAATTTATCGGGATCCGTTCGTACCGCCTAGTGTTCCAAAAACGAAAGACCTCATCGAAGAGCTTGAAGAATGTAGGCTGCAGATATCTCATACACTCCAGTCCTGTGTACAGGGGAATGGTGCGCGGCGGTACGCAACTCCTCCGCAGCAAATTGCTGCTTTCAATCGCAGATCTTTACCGGAATGTGTTAGTGATGGCGAACCTTGGCCGCAAGTGGAATCGGATATCGTTATTGGAGATTTAGTACTTGATGTTGATCCTGAACTACCTTACAATATTCACTTTCCTTACCGTAGAGGTGATTTTAATATACACTCAGAAGTTGGAGGATCAATATCCTCGGTTTTAAATGACATGTACACAATATGGAGTTCTATCATAGAATATAAGTTAGGTATACCATTAATTGAATTAATTAAATACAGATGTGTACTCCTAATACCAGATTTATATTCAAGGAGTCACCTGAAGTATCTAATGTCTTTACTGCTTAGAGATTTGGGTTTTGGCCATTGTTTTCTTGTGCAGGAAAGTGTTGGGGCTACTTTTGGAGCTGGGATTGGTTCTGCTTGTGTGGTCGATATAGGTGATCAAAAAACAGCAATATCTTGCGTTGAAGATGGGATATCACACAAAACAACACGGCTTAGAATGGATTATGGAGCTGGAGATGTCTGCCAAGCTTTATCTTGGATGTTCCATAAGAGTGCCTTCCCATATAAAGATTGGACAGAAAACATACCAAGAGACGTTGTGTTAATGAGGAACTTGTATGAATTATTTTGTCATGTAAACTTGGATGTCTGTGGGCCGCAAGAGAAATCCTTCCTTGTTGATCATCCAGGGGATGTTGTTAACAAATACACTTTACAAGTTGGAGATGAGTGTATAATATCACCACTATCAATGTTCTACACAGATTTGCTCAAGATAACGGGCTTGAAGTCGACAAAGATACAAAATCGTCAACCGAGTGACCCCGAGGATCCATTTGACGCTGAATTCTTGAGAGAAACAGGACGCAAACGAGAGGCTGTTGATCCTACTGTGAATGATAGTCAACAGTTTGAGGCTATAAATGAATCACAGCCCGTAACTAATCCTGATGAAGATATAGTAGTAGATACATTGGAAGGTGGTCCTGGGGACGTTGCATCATTAGCTCCAGGCCAGGTATTGGCTTTAGACGCAGCAATACTACAAAGCATTGACCATTGTACAAGTGAGGAATTGAAACGTAAAATGTATAGCAGTATTTTGATTGTCGGAGGAGGAGTTAAAGTGCAAGGACTGAACTTGTGGCTTCAAAATCGTTTAGCATTACAAATACCCTACACATATAAGACCGAGCAGTTAGAAATTGTGACATCACCCAAAGATATAGATCCAGCAAGTACAGTGTGGAAGGGAGCTGCAGTCATGTCTTGTTTAGAGTCTGCAATAGAGTTGTGGATAAACCAGAGTGAGTGGAATAAGTTTGGATTAAGAATATTGAGAGAAAGAGCACCATTTATTTGGTAAATAAACAGATAATTTATAAATAATATTATGTATTTTTATTCTATTTCTATCAAATGTAATTCACTTAATTCAATTTCCTTTACTAATTTTCTTATCCATAATTTATTTTACAATATGATCAGGGCTGAAGACTGATAGGACTGCATGGTCATATACATAGTAGTTTGTGATGGTCATTTTGGAAGCGGCTTCAGTGTTACCATCTTTGTTAGAGAAAACATACTTTTTCACTGATTTGACAGTGACAGTGATAGATTTGACAAAGCACATTTTTTGACCAGATTACTATCAAACGTCCATACACTCAAGGACTGAAGTTATGTCCAATAGTTTGTAAAGTTCAGTACAAACAGCCTGACATGTCACGCGTGCCGTTTATTATTATGTATGTCTCAAGACCACGGGCCATTTGGAGGGCTTGTGTGGGGCCATGGGGAGGCCAACACGTAGAGGCCCCTTGACAAATCTAAATGAGAGAAAAGAATGTACCAGGCTATTAGGGTGAACTGTTAGTGGTACTAGCGGTCTGGGAATATGGCCGTCGCAATGTTCAGGGAACATGGAAACAATGGGCAGACGGTGACTCGCTACTCCCTACATGGGCCCCTAAAAATGCCATAAAAGACAGGGGCAACATGGGTGTGAGTGGCTAAGGGGTGGTGGGCTGCAAGTTCACCGAAGCTACTTCTGACCTGATGCCATTTATCATTTCCACCCCTGGAGCTTGAGTCTTAGCTCTAGCGTTCTCCACTCCGTGCCGGCTGGCTAAGGCAAGCACGAAGGCGGGGGTCTTGTCTTAGCCCCCGGAGTCAGGTACGAGGTGTCGCTGCTCACCTGAGGCTTCGTTACAAATATTATTATTGTGATTATGAACTAAGGTATTGAAATGTGTAGGTCGGTAGGAGAGGCAATTTTTTTTAAATTGTAGTATAGGTTCGCGTTTGACCACAATCTTGGCCTACGTGGAGCGAAGATATGGTCTAGGATGGAGCACGCTCACCTAGAAGGTACCTATTCACACGGGACTTGAAGACACCCAGGTTATAAGTATCGGGAAAGACAGACTCCGGCACTGAGTTCTTACTGGCGCCAAATGCGTAACTGCCACTGCATTAAATATATCTTGATGTAATGGCAAACAGGAAAAGAAAACTAAAAGAAGTTAATGTACGAAAATATTTTTATTATAAAAATACAAACATACACTGAGATTCAAATTAGAACACTAATGGATCGAAGTTCTTTTATGCGGACTAAGAGGCACATTCACTATCCTGCAGTGGGCGAAGCTTGCAGGACTCAAGAGGCATTCTGCTGTGTTGCAGGCTGCAAAACAGTCACAGTCCTGCATGACACGGCGAACTGCCATGTAGGATAGTGAATGGGCCCTTTAGAGTGAACTGACAGAAATCGTCACGTAAGGAAATACAATTACGAACTTTAATGCTAACAAATAATATCGACAGTAATATTATTAACTGTGACACAAGTTTTGAAATTGTGGCATTGTAACCGCGCTCATTGCGGAACAGTAGTTCCGTAATTAGTTTAATTTCCATTTAAACTATTTTTTAATAATTTAAATACTGCTCATAGAGATAGAGTTGGAAATATGTTGAAGTTTTTCGTTAACAGTTCAAACTTCGTATTTTAAAGTTTCAATAATTATATTGGACTTTTAATGTTACATCACTTAGTTCAGAACCCCCCCCCCCCCAACCCTTGTATCATTTCATTAACTCCCCTCCCGGCCCTCATTAACTTGTGACGTAATTTATAGATGAACCCATAGTTACAAAAGTGGCCGAATATTCGAGACATCACTGGTCTATTATACCTTTAAAATCATCTCAGACGATGCCACACCATAACGAAAAAACGTGTGCGTCTCGGGACGCCCGACAGAAGTGACAACTTAGCCTGCCTACCGCTGCCGTATGCGTGAGAGAAAGGGAAGCCAGACAGACTGGCGCCGTAACGCGTTACGTAACGGAGCGGTTTAGCCTCCCATAACAAGTTATCACTTCAAAAAAGAACTTAATTTTACATTTGGCAAAATGCGTATATACAGTGAGATTCAATTAATATTTAACAATTTATTGAATTATAAAATCATTACAAAAATATGGTTACATTGAACACTTAAAATTATTAAGTAAATCAGTCTTATAAGATTTTTAATTGATTTGTTCATAACATGTCTAATAACTAATTAGATGAATCCGAATCTGGGGTCATTTGGTCCATACACCCTCAAAATGTTGAGACTGTATAGACCAAATTGACCCCAGATGCGGCCTTTTGGTTTATAAACCCTCAAAATGTTGAGGGTATATGGACCAAATTGACCCCAGATTCGGTCTTTTGGTCCGTAAACTCTGAAAATGTTGAAGGTGTATGGACCAAATTGACCCCAGATGCGGCCTTTTCGTTTATAAACCCTCAAAATGTTGAGGGTGTATGGACCAAAAGTACAGACCACTTCTTATGGAGAAGTGTAATAGACAGAGTCTAGAACTCACAATAAAGCCATAAGCGAGAATAGTTCGGATGTATCTATGTGGTTTTCAGTGAAAAATTATATTATTAAGTTTGCATACTTGGTTAAAATGTTTATTTCAAAGTCGTCTTGTACTTAGATGCAGTTTATGTGCCCGAAGTGTATTTTGTAGCTATTTTAATACAATTTCTACACCTTCAGTTCTTATCCTGTGAATTATACTTGAGGAAATAGGTACTTATTCGACAAAACTGTCATGATATCGTAGTCCCTTCGTCAATTCTAAACGAAACACTAATATCCGTGCCTGTGCTCGCTTGTGGATGAAAAAATCTATAATAAATAACCATAATAATAATACCTACTACAAACGGCAGTACACTGAACACTAGGATAGGTAAAAAAAATATCGAATACTTCAAATCATCGCTGACATAATAATACCATAGACTACCACAGATTATATTTTGTACGAAACATACACTATAGTACAGAGCGTATCTATACCTCGTTTTGCCTTCCACTGGCAGTATGTATGTAAAGAGGTAAACCCCACCGAGTGCGAAAGAGAAGGCTATATCGGCGATTGTATTGTGCGAGCAGAACGACGAGCGGTCGAGAAGATGGACGAGCAGCGCCGCAGTTGAGATATGGATGGCACAAGCCAAGATGGTCCAGTACGGGAAGAGGAAAGCTATCGCCGATATCGAGCTTACTCGACTTACTGTAATAATTAACAATTTTGAAAAATCATCATCAGAGCACTAAACCCCGGTTGCATTCGGCCGTTCACTCCAACACCCAGTATCGGCTTTCCTACTTTTCCTACTCCACTTCGCCTGGTCTTCAGCATCCCCCGTTTTGAGACCATTGGTACGCATGTCATCTTTCACAACGTCAAGCCAACATTTTTTTGGGCCTTCCCCTTCAACCGGCACCTGACGGAGGCGACATGGCTAGACATTTTTTTCAGGGTAACCGAAACTCTTGTAGTTTATATGATATGATAGGGACATGAAGACTGCCGTGGATGCGAGAGTTCCTGACACGGTCTTTCCGCATCACTCCACGCATCTTTCTTTCTTGCTTATGTCGCTCAAGTACTGGCCACGCTTCACTGCCATACAAGAGGTTTGATATTCTAGTTCAGCTTACACTTTTACATTGTTAAGAAATAATGTGAATTAATATAGGTTGTTACCGACGCGAATATCAGGCGCCGCCATTACCCGAGAATCTATATGTTCCTTATTGTTTGTCAAAATGTTATAACCTCATTTTTCTAAAATCTACTCTCTAATCTAATCTATTATGTATTTTATGTAGCGAAAGGAACTAAAATAAATATTTTTAGTTACTCACAAGATACAAGGAAATGCCATACTGTCTGGAAGCCAGTCCCCGTCCAGGTCATGTTGGACTTGTTTTCTTGGGCGAAGCGGATCGCCCTCTGGTAGGCCGCGAGGCACCACCCCATGCCTATGGCCGAGGACCCCATCGACAGCAGCTTATGGACTGTAATCGTTCACACCATGCGTACTACATGTATATATATATATATATATATATATATATATATATATATATATATATATATATATAATTCCACATTTTTAATAACCCTTAAAATAAAAAAATCCGAGTTCAAAAACTAAAAAGTATAAAATAACTTATTTCTAAAGCTATTATTATTAATATATATTATCTAAAACATCTTAAAGTCGGTGCTTAGTAATTTTTAAAATATAGTAATTTTTATGTTTTACTTTGCACCGACTTCAAGATGTTTTAGATAATATATATTAATAACAATAGCTTTAGAAATAAGTTATTTTATACTTTTTAGTTTTTGAAGTCGGTTTTTTAAACGTAGTTTCTTTTTATTTATTTGTTACTTTTTAGTTTTTGAAGTCGGTTTTTTAAACGTAGTTTCTTTTTATTTATTTGTTACTTTTTAGTTTTTGAAGTCGGTTTTTTAAACGTAGTTTCTTTTTATTTATTTGTTACTTTTTAGTTTTTGAAGTCGGTTTTTTAAACGTAGTTTCTTTTTATTTATTTGTTACTTTTTAGTTTTTGAAGTCGGTTTTTTAAACGTAGTTTCTTTTTATTTATTTGTTACTTTTTAGTTTTTGAAGTCGGTTTTTTAAACGTAGTTTCTTTTTATTTATTTGTTACTTTTTAGTTTTTGAAGTCGGTTTTTTAAACGTAGTTTCTTTTTATTTATTTGTTACTTTTTAGTTTTTGAAGTCGGTTTTTTAAACGTAGTTTCTTTTTATTTATTTGTTACTTTTTAGTTTTTGAAGTCGGTTTTTTAAACGTAGTTTCTTTTTATTTATTTGTTACTTTTTAGTTTTTGAAGTCGGTTTTTTAAACGTAGTTTCTTTTTATTTATTTGTTACTTTTTAGTTTTTGAAGTCGGTTTTTTAAACGTAGTTTCTTTTTATTTATTTGTTACTTTTTAGTTTTTGAAGTCGGTTTTTTAAACGTAGTTTCTTTTTATTTATTTGTTACTTTTTAGTTTTTGAAGTCGGTTTTTTAAACGTAGTTTCTTTTTATTTATTTGTTACTTTTTAGTTTTTGAAGTCGGTTTTTTAAACGTAGTTTCTTTTTATTTATTTGTTACTTTTTAGTTTTTGAAGTCGGTTTTTTAAACGTAGTTTCTTTTTATTTATTTGTTACTTTTTAGTTTTTGAAGTCGGTTTTTTAAACGTAGTTTCTTTTTATTTATTTGTTACTTTTTAGTTTTTGAAGTCGGTTTTTTAAACGTAGTTTCTTTTTATTTATTTGTTACTTTTTAGTTTTTGAAGTCGGTTTTTTAAACGTAGTTTCTTTTTATTTATTTGTTACTTTTTAGTTTTTGAAGTCGGTTTTTTAAACGTAGTTTCTTTTTATTTATTTGTTACTTTTTAGTTTTTGAAGTCGGTTTTTTAAACGTAGTTTCTTTTTATTTATTTGTTACTTTTTAGTTTTTGAAGTCGGTTTTTTAAACGTAGTTTCTTTTTATTTATTTGTTACTTTTTAGTTTTTGAAGTCGGTTTTTTAAACGTAGTTTCTTTTTATTTATTTGTTACTTTTTAGTTTTTGAAGTCGGTTTTTTAAACGTAGTTTCTTTTTATTTATTTGTTACTTTTTAGTTTTTGAAGTCGGTTTTTTAAACGTAGTTTCTTTTTATTTATTTGTTACTTTTTAGTTTTTGAAGTCGGTTTTTTAAACGTAGTTTCTTTTTATTTATTTGTTACTTTTTAGTTTTTGAAGTCGGTTTTTTAAACGTAGTTTCTTTTATTTATTTGTTACTTTTTAGTGTCTAGCTATGGGTAGGCTTACGAAAAGTGCCGCGCGGAATAGAAATTATTTCATAAAAAATGTTAATAAAATGAAAACTACTGGGCAAACTATGTCAAATTTTTAGGGGACCAAATGGCAGCTATTCCGCGTCGAACAAAAAAAGAATCACGTAAATCGGATCATAAATCTCGGAGTAATCGGTGAACATACATAAAAAAATAAGATTCCGTCGAATTGAGAACCTCCACCTTTTTTTTAAGTGGTTAAAAAGGGGCTAAATTTAATATTAGTTTTGTCCATAATCTGCCAGCTGGCATCAAGATTGCCGCGCCAAAGCCAAGAGAATTATATCGTCTCTTTTACTCTAATACAAATTCTATGTAGAGGGAGAAAGCATCAGTTCAACGTTCGTTTCAATTATCTGTATTTGACCACAAATTTGTGGTGCTTCAGTTTTAAAAGGCTAAAAACTAGGATATGCCTGAGACTTTGTCCACGTAAACTTGAAATTTCTCAGCATTCCCGGGATAAAAAAAATATCACACATTACATAAAATTTTACCGTCGACCAGTGAAAAAATCGTACTCGAACTAGATGTTTTTCAATCTGGCAATTTCGAAACATTCTCAGAAAAATTCCCGCGGGTTTCCCGAGATAAAAAGTAGCGTAGATAGACTTAAAGTCTCAGCATTTGCTTAGTCGATTATGTATCAGATCACTGTGAGCAGGAAGCGTGCCCAGAAGGAGGGATGCATTGCCATGCTATATGAGCCAGTCTTCTGATCATGGGTGGTGTCAGAGAGTTTCTAAAGAAACTCTTTGTCGATGGACCCCTTTACTTCATTAGAAGTCAATTTTGTTTCTGAAAGTTTTTTTTTACAAAATAAAAACTTCGTTTAAAAAAACCGACTTCAAAAACTAAAATGTATAAAATAACTTATTTCTAAAGCTATTATTATTAATATATATTATCTAAAACATCTTAAAGTCGGTGCTTAGTAATTTTCAAAATATTATAGTCATTTTTATGATATACTTTGCACCGACATCAAGATGTTTTAGATAATATATATTAATAATAATAGCTTTAGAAATAAGTTATTTTATACAATTTAGATTTTTAGTTTTTGAAGTCGGTTTTTTTAAACGAAGTTTTTATTTTTTATTTGTTACTTTTTAGTGTCTAGCTATTTATGGGTGGACTTACGAATGGTGCCGCGCTTCTTAAAAAATATAGGTCCCAAGAAAGGAGAACAAAAAAATGATCGTTAAATGAAAACTACTGGGCCAAACTATGTAAAATTTTTAGGGGACCAATTGGAAGCTATTCCGCGTCGAACGAAAAAAGAATCACGTAAATCGGATCATAAATCACGGAGTAATCGGCGAACATACATTAAAAAAAAGATCCCGTCGAATTGAGAACCTCCTCCTTTTTTCGAAGTCGGTTAAAAATACTTACCAGTGAGAACTTCAGCATGACTGAGAAGCAATGTTGTCTGCAGAACGAGCTGCGGTGCCGCCTCCAGGAAGCACTCGAAGATACGGAGCAGCGCGGCGTCGGACTCCTCTTTCAACATGAGGTGGTAATAAAGACGCTGCGATGCCACGTCTTGTTTCCTTTCGGCGCGACGGGATTTAACCGCATAGCTGTAATGCGTAGATAAAGTGATGCATTTAGAAACTGCTTTTATCGCTAAGAAAGTAGAATAAAGTATGAAGTACAAGCAGAGAGACAAATACATTTTTATCCCGGAAACTATCACATTTTACGGGATAAGAACTATCCTATGTTCATTCTCCGCATCGAAAATATATATACTGAGTTTCAGCCAAATCGGCTTAGTAGTTTTTCCGTGAAAACGTAACAGACAGACAGAGTTACTTTCGCATTTATAATATTATAATAGAGTTCAGTAAAATGTGGTTCTTTTTTTTTAAATGGTTACACATCGAATTAAGAACCTCATCTTTTTTTTATATAATAAAGTAAACATGTGCACGCGGAAGACGCAAATACATTTATAATCACCAAACACACTCACAAACATATTAATTAATGATTAAAATCATACAAGTACTGTCAAAGCGCCTAACAGAAATATAATAGTAGTTTTGTTAAAACTCATCTTCGAAAGCAAACTTAATGTAGAGAGGTAACACTTCAAGTAAAAATTTTGTTGCAATTCATTTTGTCACTTGTCAGTTGAAGATTTTCCACTTGTCGTTTCTTTTCGATTTTCATTCGTTTTTCCACTCAACCGTTGCCATTCGTTTTTCAACTTGTCCATTGCGATTCGTTTTTCCACTTGTCCGTTGTGATTCGTTTTTCCACTTATCCGTTGCCATTCGTTTTTCAACTTGTCTGTTGCGATTCGTTTTTCCACTTGTCCGTTGAAGTTTCACTTCTAATATGTGTCCCAGCACACATTTCGATTTTAAAGTGTAGTCAAGGTGGCGAAATCCGTCAATGGGATAACTTTCACACCGCTCCTTTTTTAACTTTTTTAAACGGAATTTAACACCAGCTACAATTCGAAGACAAAATTCAATGGCGTCTGTCTTAGCTTCACTGACTGATTTATTGTCGTCATAATTATTCAAACACGGAAATAATGAGAGGTGTATAGAGTACCCCCACTGACAGACCACCTTGACTCTAACCATTTGTTAGATTCCATAAACTTACATAAGTGCATCGGCAAATCTCAATATTGGTGCCATTTGCAAGGCCAGAATAAAGATGCGGAGCCATTTGCGTTTTGTGAACTCATTGGACAAGGAGTCCTGCTGCTTGTCCTGGGCATACCTGGCAACATCATAAAACATACTTAGAAAAAGTTTTCATACACCATATAAACTTGAACTTTTTTTATGTTGCTAGCTTAAATCTTATAGAATTTCTACAGAAATTCTGTGGGACGCAACTCACAGTGGTGAGTTGCTGATACAACTCACTTATGGATTTAAAAAAAATGATGGTCACAAATGTCATGTTAGTCCAGGTTATTAAAAATCATAGTTCATAATTTTTGATTATGATGACAGAGATGCCCATGACCAACCTCCATGATTGCTCATGTATGCTGACGATATCGCGCTGGCAGATTCGGACAGGGGGCTTCTGGTGCGATGTGTAAATGCGTGGAAGAGGTCGCTAGAGAACGGCGGTCTGAAACTAAATGTGGCGAAGGCTGATTACTTGGCCTGCAACACTACAAATCCCACATCCATGCGCATAGGCGAAGATATGGTCGAGCGCACGGATCAATTTAAGTACTTGGGATCTGTCCTTAGTGCGTCCAGGGATATCGACCTCGACGTCAGGGCCTGTATCACAGCATCTTGGGCCAAGTGGCGTGAGGTCAGTTCCGGCCAGGCATTGGTGCGAGGCAGTCGCAGATGCCCTGTTCTCCTGAATATTGCAGTTTTTGTCGTGCCTTTTCTTTCCAAAAAGGCGATAAATTGCGAATATAGTTGTGTAGTGTCAGTGTACAGTGTTATTTCGTTCGATTCCGGCGCGAATCGCAGTTTTTTGGCTTGGGTGAGTCGAATTACTCTTTGCTTGCTTTTCGCGCGCTTTGGCGCATTGCGCAACATTTAACGGTTTATTTTGTACATTAAGTACACCGGCGCGCGTCGCTGGTTTCGCACAGGGAACGGGCATCCAGTAATGGATGCCCAGGACCCAAAACCACCCCCTGGGCTTTCGGGTGCGCCCTGCAAGAGGGGCCACCTAGAGGCCAAGGACGGTTGGCAGGCTGCGGAACTCGGCGAGACGCGCAGGAAAAAGGTCCCGTCAGTTTCCATCGCCCGGCGCAGCAAATCTGCCGCCGGGCCACGTCCAGGCTGCCCGGCTGCTGCCGTTATCACGGCGGCACCTGAGGCGCCTGTCTCGGTAGGAAGGGCGGCGTCCGTGGTGGACCTCACCGCGGATGCCCCCGCTCGTAGGACTAACGTTATGGGGCCACCGGAAGGTCCCGTGACGCGTAGGCCCCCATCCAGCCGTGCGGCAAATAATGCCGCACACCTGGATATAGTTAGGAGCACGTTGCTCGGGTCGCACTCGGCTATTTGCCTGGCCGTGAGCGACGCGAGCAATATAGATATAGGTACCTTCGGGACGCCGTCGACCTCTGCATGGGCCTCACCTGTGCAGGGGAGCGACGGGTACGAAGATGGCTATCGTACGCCGCTGTCAGGTAGCATTCCAGAGTCTCTGGATAGTGCGCTTGACGGTGTCGTTCGCGCGTTTAATTATTCCCGCTCTGCTTCGCCTGCCTGTGGACAAATCGTCTACACGGCGGCCGGAACAGCGGCGGCTGGGGGCGGTCGCCCCACGACGACGGTGGCAAGCAGCGCGCAGGCCTCACCTGTGCCCATGCCACTGGCTTGCGACCTAACGGTGCGCAACGTCGGGGACGGCCGTTCCACGACCCCGGTTGTCGCGCGAGCTTCACTTGCGCTATCGACCGGGCTCGTAGATAGGGAATTTGTAGGCGCGACAGCGGCGACCCCTTCGTCTTCCTTCCCTACTGGGATGGGAGTCGCTGTCGCGGCGTCGGCGCCTGCGTGTGTAGCGGCTGCGGCGGTGGCGGCGACGGCGGCGGCGTCCACGTCCACGTCTTCATCTTCGGCGTCGGCAACAACTTCGTACGCGTCCGCAGGTTCGTCGTCTTCTGCGGCGGGCTCGGCGACGCGGGCGACGTCTTCGGGGACATTTGTGCCCCCTGTCTCGTGTGCTCCGGTATTTGCGGCCGGATCGAGGTCGCGGTTCTGGGACCGTTCCCAGAGCAGCGGCGCCGATTCGGCCCCTACGTCGGGTGCGTCCACCCCAGCGCGCGCGCGCTCGCCTTTGCGCCCCACGTGGGGCGCAACCGAATCGGCCGCGTCGGTCCTCGCGGCTGCGGAGGCCTTCCTCCGCACAGAGGGGGGGGGGGAAAAGGGGCGCAAGGCAACCAACGCCAAATTGGTCGCGGCTAGCAAGTGCGCCGCCCTCGTAGGGGACATCACTGCCCTCGGCCCCGGGGAGCTGCGCCTCGCGGCGAGCGCCCAGGTGGCCGAAATCCTCCAGATCGCCCAGACGTCGGGCAATCTGAAGGGGGGCTACGTGCGTCGGCTGAAGGATACCGCGAACAGAGTGTCGGACATTGTCGACACCCTGGTCACGCGGGATCCGGATGCCGAAGCATGGAAGCTCGGCAACGAGAATGCGCGTCTGCGCATGGAAGTAAGCTCTTTGCGGGAGGAAAATCTCTCCTACCGCAAGGAGTTTGAAGATATGCGCAAGGCCCTTAAGGCCTCTGCTCCGGCCGTGGAGCCGGCGCCTGCCGTCGTGGCGGCGCCGCCCCCCGTGCCCATCAAGCGGAAGGCACGGGCGGTCGCGGTGGAGGCGGCGGCGATTTCGGAATCGCCCGCCGCGCCCGTCGCGACTAAAAAATCGCGTCCGACCCCCGCCGCGGTGGCGGGGTCGGGACCGGTTCCCGCCAGCGGGGCGGAACCGGCCGCGGCGCCCGCCGAAGTTGGACGCGGCGGCGTTGAGTACGATGCGCTCGTGCGCATCGTGCTCGATGCCGTTGCGCCACTCATAGACGCGAGGTTCGCCGCCATCGAGGACAGGCTGAACCCCGCGCCGACCCTCCGTCCACCGCTTGCGGCCGACCGAGGTAAGGCGCCGGCGCCCAGACCGACTCCTCGCACATACGTTCCGGAGGCCACCGGAAGGCCTAAACCGGCCACGGCTGCCGCTGCAGTCCGCCGGGGTCTGGGGGAAGCGAGTACCCCGGTCCCGATGGAGGTGGTGGCGGCCCCGGCCGCCGGGGTGGCAGACTCCCCACTGCCACCGACCCCCCCCGCGAGGAAAAAGCACAGGGGGGGCGTGAAGCGGACGCTCCGGAAGCGGAGAAAGGCGGCCCGCACCGCCGCCGCTGCCTCGGCGGCCTTCGCTTCGGCGCCCGCCCCAGTGGTTTCGGCCTCTGGGCGACAGATGGCCCCCGCGTCTGCGCCGTCGGCGGCGCCCGTCCCGCGCGCCCGCCGCGTCGCCTCGAATGTGGCGCCGTCGCCGGCGCCCGTGGCGCGCGCCCGCCAAGTCGCCCCGCACGTCGCGCCACCGCCGGCGCCCGTGGCCCCCGCCCCCGTTCCCGAGGGGGGGGCGTGGTCCACGGTCGTAGGACGGAAAAAGGGTAAGGGGGCGAGGGCCAACGGGCCCCCTCCCTCCCCCCAGGCGCAAGCTGCTGCCCCACCGACGGGGTGGAGGCAGCAACCGCGGAAGCAGGCCGCGAGGCCTGCCGTCGTTCTCCGCGAACCGAAGTCGGCCGCAGTCATTATTAGACTGCTGCCGGCAGCGGCCGCGAAGGGTGTCGGCTATCGCGAGGTCTTCGCAAAGGCCTCGACGGTGGTCGACATCACCGCCATGGGCCTCCGCGAGGGGCTGAAAGTGGTGCGGACCGCCAGGGACGCGCGTCTCCTCGAGTTCCAGCCGGGACCCGAGAGCGCGGCCAAGGCGGACCGCGTCGCCGAAGCCCTGCGCGGGGCCCTAGAAGGGATGGCTGAGGTCGTCCGCCCCGTAAAGCGTGGGGAGCTTTACGTCTCAGGGCTGGACGACTCAGTCACGGTCGATGGGCTTAAGGACGCGATCGCGCGCGCAGGCAATTGCCGGCGCGACGACGTGCTCACGAAGCACATCGGTGCAGGACCGGGCGGATTGGGCGCATCATACGTGTTGTGCCCCATCGCTGCTGCCAAAACCATCGTCGGGCTGGGCCACCTTCTGGTTGGCTTCACCTCGGCGAAGGTCGAGGCACTGGAAGCCAGACCGATACGTTGCTACAGATGTTTCAACGTCGGTCATGGCACCCAAACCTGTCCGGACACGTGCCCGGATCGGACCAACTTGTGCCTCCGCTGCGGTAAAAGCGGACACAAGATGCCGGACTGCACGGCACGGAAACCGCTGAACGCGGCCCACCACACGTTAGCGAGGTTCTGCCAACCTCCCTACGTGAGGGGCCAATTCGTCCACTCGCGGGCGAGACCACGTACCGGCAAACCGGGAGTACAGACAATGGACACCTCCAATGCCTAGTACGCCCGTAACAACGTTCTTCCAAGCTAACGTAAACCACTCCCCCACCGCTCAGGACTTGTGCCTGCAGGCGATGGCGGAGTGGCAAGCGAATTTAGCCGTAATAAGTGAACCTTATTACGTCCCTCCTTCTGGGAACTGGGTGGGCGATCTCGATGACATGGTAGCGGTGGTGGCCAGAGCCGGGTCCGGCACACCGCTTACATGTCTCGAAAGAGGAAAGGGCTATGCTGTGGCGGAGAGCGGGAGTATCGTCGTCATAGGCGTTTACTTTTCGCGCAACCGCCCCCTGGCGGAGTTCGAGCTTCACTTGGACGCCGTCGGGGCTGCCGTACGCAGACTGTCGCCCAAAACGATCTTCGTGATGGGCGACTTTAATGCAAAGCACCTCTCCTGGGGAAACGTACTCACGGACTCTAGGGGTCGGGCGGTCGAGGATTGGGCTCTTCAAGCCGGCCTGACCATACTGAACCAGGGGTCGGTCCAGACCTGCGTGCGCGCGCGGGGTGGATCGGTCATCGACCTGTCATTCGCCACTCATGCGGCCGCCCGCAGAGTGACCGGATGGAGGGTGCTGGAGGAGGTGGAGTCGCTCTCTGATCATCGGTACATCAGATTTGAGCTCACGACCCCCTCCTCCGGTCCGAGCCCTGTTCACCGTCGCCCCCCTCTCCTCCCGCGTTGGGCCCTTACCAAGCTCGATCCGGAGCAGGCCGAGGAGCGGGCACTCTCGGAAAGCTGGGCCTACCCAGCCGACTTCGCGAATCTGGATACGCAGGCAGAGCACATGCGCAAGACCCTGACGAGGGTTTGCGACGCTGCGATGCCACGCGTCTCCAAGCGGCAGCCTCCGTGCAAGCAATCGGTCCACTGGTGGACCGAGGAGCTGGGCGAGATGCGAAAGGCAGTTCGCATCATCAGTCACAGGCTCAAACGCTGCAGGGCGCGCCGTCCTCCGGACTTCGTCGCGGAAAATGGACTCGTGGGCGAGTTTAGAGAGGCCAGAAAGGCCCTTTCGATTGCAATATTGCGATCGAAAGCCCGTGCCCGGGCCGAGCTCCTCGAGACGCTCGATCGGGACCCTTGGGGGCGCCCGTACCGTGGGGCCCGCAACAAGTTGCGGCCTTGCACATCCACGGTCACGGAAACGCTCGAACCCGAGGTGCTCCGGTCGGTCATCGATGGGCTCTTCCCGGAACCGGGGATCTTCACTCCCCCCAGTATGGGTCCACCCATTCCCGACACCCCCACGGACGAGGAGCCTCACTCCATCTCCGAGGGGGAGCTAGACGTCGCCCTGGACCGGCTCCGGGGCAGGAAGACGGCACCGGGACCCGACGGGGTTCCAGGTCGACTCCTCTTCCTGGCTGCAAAACACCTACGCAGCCAGCTGCGGGACCTCTTCGAAGCCTGTATTCGCGCAGGTAGGTTCCCGTCGCAATGGAAAGAGGGGCGTTTGTGCCTAATTCCCAAGGGAGGTCGGCCTCCCAACGATCCGTCCGCCTACAGGCCCATAGTGCTGCTGAACGAGGTCGCCAAGGTCTTCGAGAAGATCTTGGCGGAGCGGCTTGTGAAGCATCTAGACACTGTGGAGCCGGGGCTATCAGATACGCAGTTCGGGTTTCGGCGGAGGCGCTCCACGATGGACGCCTTCGAGACGCTGCGAACGTTGACGGACGAAGCCGTCCAAGCGAAGGACGTCGTTCTTGCAGTGTCGCTAGACATAGCGAACGCCTTTAACAGCCTCCCTCATGAGACGATCAGGGAGGGGCTCCGCGCGCACGGAGTCCCCCCGTACCTCACGAGGCTGTTGGGCGAGTACCTGCGAGATCGGCACATCCTTTGGGAGGGCGGTGAGTCCGCCAACCACGTGTTAGGTCGGCGACGTGTCGCGTGCGGCGTTCCACAGGGATCGGTCCTCGGGCCTATCCTTTGGAACGTAGGCTATGACTGGATCCTTCGGGTGACGGTCCGGCCCGGAGTAGGGCTGATCTGCTTTGCGGACGACACCCTACTCACGGCACGCGCCGCGTCTTTTGCGGAATCCGTGGACGTTGCCAACGACGGGTTGGCGATCGTCGTAGATCGAATAGCTAAGCTGGGCTTGAGGGTCTCCCCCGCGAAAACGGAGGCCGTCATGTTCCATAGGAAATTCCGGAATCCTCCCCCGGACTTGTCCGTTACAGTTCAGGGGGTGGCGATCAGAGTAGGGCCCACGATGAAATATCTTGGGCTAGTTCTGGACGGGAAATGGCTGTTCAAAGCGCACTTTGAGCAGCTAGTTCCCAAACTTCTGAATTCCGCGGGCGCACTCTCCAGGCTTCTTCCTAACGTGGGGGGGCCGGGGGGTGCGACGCGGAAGCTTTATTCCGGCATCCTGAGGAGTATGGCGCTCTACGGTGCGCCCGTCTGGTTCGATTCGCTTCACCGCCACAACCGAACCCTGCTGCACCGCGCGCAGCGGGTTCTGGCCGTGAGGACCATACGGGGGTACCGCACAGTGTCGTGGTCGGCGGCGACTCTCTTGGCAGGCGAGCTGCCCTGGCCTCTCCAGGCAGACGTCCTGTCCAGAGTTCGTCGCGCTCAGCAGGATGCCCTAGCTAGAGGACTGACCTTCTGTCAAGTCGAATTAGAGACGGTCAGGAAGCGGGAAACCGCCTCCTGCCTCGTCGCCTGGTCTCGTGACCTCGAACACCCTGTGGCCGGCGGCTATACGGTGGATGCAATCAGGCCGCAGCTGGAGAGATGGGTGACCCGCACCAGCGGAACCCTGACCTTCAGGACGACTCAGATACTGACCGGACACGGTTGTTTCGACCAGTATCTGTTTCGCATTGTGGGCTGCTTGCCTTCCCCGGACTGCCGCCAATGCGGCGCACCCGATACGGCGTTACACACGCTTGTTGAGTGCGCTGCATGGACGCCTCAGCGTTTCGAGCTCGAGACACACGTAGGAGCCGTCCGATCGCTTGGCGACTTGGTAACGGCCATGTTGCACAGCGACAACCGCTGGGAGTCTGCGGTCTCTTTCTGTGAGGCGGTAATGTCTCTAAAAGAGGCCGCAGAAAGGGATAGGGAGCGAAGTCCTGCAGCGCGTGCTAATGTCTCCACCCGAGGTCGCCGGCCTTCAGCTAGCACCCGGAGAGGCAGGTACGCGCATTACTTCCCTCCCTGAGTTAGGTTCCGGTACGAGGGGCCCCTTGCTACTAGGCAACGCAAGGGATTCAGCCCCCGTTTCGAAGTGGGGTGTGTTCTCCCAGGGCACACTCCAGGCACTTTATTGCGCTGGATCGACTGTTGCGTAACTATGTTCTATATCTCAGTCTTTCCTTCACAACAAAGCGCAGGGTCGACGGGAGGAGAGGTTTTTTAGTGGGTATTGAGGTTGCTCGCCCGTGCGGCATCGCTCTGAGTCTTCCACACTCCTCAGTGTCAAGCCATCGCGGACGAAGCGCAAACAAAGCATACTATTGCTAGCGTTATCGCCCCCGATGGATGCGCGCCGTTTCCTAGTGACGGCCCTGAGAGTGCGTAAATCGGTCAGCATTTTTCCTCGCCTCAAACAAAAACAAAAAAAAAAAAAAAAAAAAAAAAAAAGTGGCGTGAGGTGACAGGTATCACTTGTGACCCCAAAATGCCGTTCAAATTAAAAGGACAGGTCTATAAACCTATTATTAGACCTTTCCTTTTGTATGGCAGTGAAGCGTGGCCTGTACTTGAGCGACACAAGCAAGAACTGCGTGTCACGGAGACGAATATGCTGTGTTGGATGTGTGGAGTGACGCGGAAAGACTGTGTCAGCAACTCCCGCATCCGTGGCTGTCTTCATGTCCGTGACATAGCAGACAAACTGCAAGAGTGTCGCTTACGCGGGTACGGCCACGTTTTACGGAGACCGGCTAATTATGTGGGGAACAAATATCTAGCCATGCAGCCTCCGCCAGGTCCCGGTCGAAGGGGAAGGCCCAAGAAATGTTCGCTTGACGTCGTGAAGGATGACATGCGTACAATGGTCTCAAAATGGTCGATGCTGAAGACCGCGCGAAGTGGAGTAGAAAAAGTAACGCTCCGATCGCAACCGGGATTTAACGCTCGGATGATGATGAGTTCATAATTTTAGATATAATATTATAATTGTAAGTTTTTTTTGTAAAACTGTAGAAAACTCTTTATCGTTTACCATATACACATGAAATAAACAGTGTATAGTTTTCTTTTTATTATCCCTATTAATATTATAAATGCGAAAGTAACTGTCTGTCTGTTCCGTTTTCACGCAAAAACTACTGGACCGATTTGGCTGAAACTCAGTATATATATATATGTTTTCGATGCCGAGAATGAACATAGGATACTTTTTATCCCGAAAAATGGGATAGTTTCCGGGATAAAAATATATTTGTCTTTCTGTTTGTTATGCTTTTACGGAAGAACTAATGGGCCGATTTGGCTGAAATTCGGTATGTATGTAAATTAAATACTGAGGGTGGACAAGGGATACTTTTCATTTTGGCCTTTTTGGTCATTTTGGCTATTTTAGACTTTTTACTCATTTTGGCCATGTCGGTCACTTTGGCCTTTTCGGTCATTTTGGCCATGTTGGTCATTTTGGCCGTTTTGGTCATTTTGACTATTTTGGCCTTTTTGGTCATTTCGGTCATTGTTGCCTTTTTGGTTATTTTGGCCTTTTTGGTCATTTTGACCATGTCGGTCACTGTGGCCTTTTTGTAATATATGTTGTTTACAGATAGACGGGGGATGCTATAATTATTAGCGATATAAAATGAATGATGAATCTTCCGTGGGCAAATACATAAAATTTTAATATAATATAACCTGTAGCGCTTGCTCAATAAACAAGAGACACGCACTAGAGGTTAACCCGCGGCACAGCTGCGGGGTAAACTCTAGTAATAAATATAATTAAAAAATAAAAATAAACTAAGCTATAAATAGTAAAAGCTATTATAGACTGTATTTTAAGTTTTAATATTAAATTAATTCTATGTAAATTACTTTTTTTAGCCCTCATACCTTCGTAATCATAATTTACTAATGTACCTAATCATAACAGCATTATTTTTAGCACTATAAACAAGACACATTTGGGCAATCACTCACATGATTTCAGACGGACCAGGGACAATAGTGTTATAAAACTATCATGGCTTTGTGTAGTGCAAAGTGCTAAATATTAATAAAGAACACATAAACAGTGTCTTCACCAATCTTCTTTAGACACAATAAGTAACATTACAAAACAATAGTACAAAAATTATTGGATATATTGTTTATATAAATTAATAATAATAGTATAAAATATACCTTTCTTACATTACTTTGTACATTTTATTTTTGAGATAATATTTCTGAATGAATTAACCTTTATGGATAAATGGAGCAATGCAGGTTTTTTTATTACAATTAAAGCTTTTCCAGATTATATACTAAATTGTGGAATTACTTTTTAGCTAATATTATTGTATTATTCTGAATCAGAGAGGTAAACTCTCAAACCACTGTAAGCATTTAAATGTTCCATGAACATTGACATATTTACCCTTTACTCCTCACTTAAAGGATGAATCCCAGCAATTTCCTATCTGTGTGGTCCTTTTGCAGCTTTTAATAGTAAACTACTGATGATAAAACAATTTCACTTAAAATTCAACTCTTAGTCATGCTCTCTAACTCATACAGAACTTACAATATATTCAGTTATAGATGTGACTGTTGAACTTATTTCGCAACTAATATGTTTTAGCTTTTGCAACATAATTAATTAACATAATAGAAAAAAGGAAGTGTTACTTACATTCTTATAGAAACTGCAGTATTTACAAACGCCGGTAAAAGTATAAAGGCAAGGGTCCACCCAAACTCTAATATCATTTGCGCAAGGAAATATCTTACGGCTACGTTAATATCGAGGCCCAAGTCCACAAAGTGTCCCAGAATTGCCACAACGTACATAAAAATATCAAGATTGGTAACTGTAATATTGTCTGGCATACGGTCGGGCTCGTCAAAAGACCGACCATTCTGTAGCAGTATACCACCGTTTATAGTCATTACGAGATTCAAAATATTAATATTTTAGTAAAAAAATTAGGTGCAACATAATCGTAAACAAAAAACAAAGGAACCCGCCCCGACCCCGATCCTCTTCTCAGTCTCACACTTCGCCTGACAGTTGACACTTGACACTAACAATCACAAGTTAATATTACATTCCCCATAATATCAGGCTAACAAGCTAAGTCTATACAGCCTTATCAGTTTTAAGTTTTTTTAGAGATTAGCAAAATTCTTTTCGTGGTGTGACGGTACGCATCATCATGTATTTATTATTTTCTCACCTATTAATTTTTATTTATTTATAAAGGAATGGCTGTTCTCCATATAATGTATTCCCTCCTTTATTTCGCATAATATATGTATTTAATACTAATCTCTTTGTATGATATAATCGAACTTTTCTTTTTTTGAAAATTTGACAGAGAAAAGAAAGGACTTGAATATTGGTGTTTGACAGAAGAAGACAATAAAAAAAATTCTCGGAAAAATTTGTGTTTTATATATTTTCAGATGGAGAAAATCTAATTGAGAATTAAATGGATAAACTAATCGCTGTTCAAAATAAATCAATCATAATATCAATGTAAATTTCGGAAACGAATGTTATAAATTTCGCCAAAGAACCAAGCTAAGTTTTCATGTTTTATTTGATACATTAATAGTTTTACTAACCATGTAGACTTACCTGATATCTTGCTTGTTATGTTTTCAGACGTTCTTCTAACGTGACCACGCATTCTTGTCTTTTGTAATGTATTAGTAGTTTAATAATAATTATTCGTATGCATACGATTTGAATTAATCTTAAAAGCCTGATTAGTAATGTGTAGTTACAAATAACTTCTATTCTTAGTAGTACATATTATAAGTAACATTGATTTTGTTACATTTAGCTGGTAGTCTTTAGACGTATTAGGGTTCCTTAGGTCCGTTTCTTCAAAACTATAATATTATAGGAACGTTTCTATAATTTGTCTAGGCATAAATGCTATAGAAATACATAAGCCTTTAATATGAAATCTTACATAATCTTATATAAAGATGGGTAGGCTCGTTTACTATCTACTGTCCTATATATTTTTGAACTTAATTAGTTACTGTCCTTAATTTATATATTGTATGGAGAACGAGCTATATAAGGGTGAAATAATTTAAAGTATGTCTTAATTGACTTGTGCGTTATTAACTGATAAGAATTGTTTGTACATTGTTTTAGTTTCATAGTTAACTAAATGATTAAGGGTTATTTATAAAGCCTCAGTGTGCTAATACATTACTTAGGAGTTATGATACATAGTCTCTTGCGGATAAAAATGTATTAATCTAATTTCATTTAAGGATCCTTAAATATAATATTGTTTTAGGAAACTTAATTAAATAATATTATTTCTTCATAGCCGGGAACTATTGGGAGATTTTGATGATTCTTTAAAGTAATATGATTATTAGTTACTTTGCTATGGGAGATTCATTATATGTCAATGGAGACTTATAGGAGTACTTGTCTTGCTGTTGCACACACGTTGTTGATTATGATACTGATTATGGACTCTTACTTGTTGTGTTTGCTGATTAGAGCTGGAGCGTTGATTGTTATTGTCCGATTATTTCTGTTTCAGTGAGCTTGGAGTCAGCCTGCGTAATGAGTTTTCATTAGTTCTGATATCGAAGGGATTATTATTGACCTATGGCTGTGAAGTCGGAGTCTTGATTTATAATTTATTAATTAGTCTATTTTTATATGTGTATATATTTATATATGGTTTTATAACACTACATTATTACTTTACACTATACAACAATCATCCATTCCACTTGGGAAGGCTAATTGACTTTGGAAAATTTAAAGTTTAATTAGTTTTACTGAATTTTAATATTTTAAATACTTTCTTGTTGAGAGAGTCTACTTAGGCATTTGGCTTTGTTTGGTGCAAAGGAGTTGTTAATTACAATTTAAATTTTTATTAAAGGTTTCTTTTGATTAATTATATTTTCTTAAACAAGCAGCTCTACTGTTACCAAATGTGTATAAAATAGGCATTTAAATATTATTACAAACTGAAGTGACGAGATGGGTGAAAGCACATATTGAACGTTTCCATGTTAGTTTTGACTAGGATCCGGGTTTATGATCTTTGTAACTCTGGGTAAGGAGACTCACGACCTCCTTACTTACCGGGACAAATTACCCTAGGATGGTTATTCGACAATTATCCAGGATTACCGCGCGTACAGCTTTTAAGCAAATTTAGTTTGTTTTATAATATGTGTATTCACGAGACTAAAAATGGTTTCACATATTAAGATTAACTGAATTGGTAACTGAAGGTTTGGAACTAGTTAAGTCGCGGATCAGCCTGGAGGCGCGTGGGCACCTCGATGACGCCCTAGATGGTTAGGGGGATAAGCTGCCGTGTTGCAGGAGGATCAATCGTATCAAAATTTATTTTCTTTCACGATATGTGACTTCATGAGAGTCTTAGAGGTAGTTAGGCCAAGTGGACTTGACTGAATTGGAAAGGATGATTAAAAATATCTACATTTGAGCATTGTTACCAAAGAAGACATCTTTGATGCAGAGTATCACCATTTTATGTTAAATTCAATTTTAAACTTTACTTTTACGGTGCTATGCTCTCATCTCTTGGATGCTAGGGTCATTAGACGGATGTAGGGTTTTGTCAATTTACTTTAACTTAAACTTTATTTTAACTTTCACGGCGAACCCGAAACCTGTCTTTGACAAGGGAATTTTCAATAAAAAAGCTTACTTTTACGGTGCTATGCTCTCATCTCTTGGGTGCTAGGGTCATTAGATGGATGTAAGGTTTTGCTAATTTACTTTAACTTTCAATTTCATTTTAACTTTCACGGCAAACCTGAAACCTGTCTTTGACAAGGGAATCTATAATATGAGTGAAGTTGTCTCTCGCCAAACTTTAATTTAAAATTTACTTACAATTCATAGAGAGACATTCTGAAACTCTTACTCTGACAATTTAGGGATGGGAATCTTACGAGATGTAGAGAATATCACTATTTAAACTTCAATTAACCTTTATCTTTAATTTACTGTGATATTCTTATTACTGCATCAGGGAGGTCTCTGAGGTGACGTTCCTCATAATGACAATATTATTTGATATTTTGGAAAGGTGACTTTGAGATGAAATGTTCACTTAAGTCTTTTGGCTTTTCCAACTCATTTTACACACAAGGCACTCCAAACGGGTTTCTTTTAAATGGATAGATCGTACTGCTGGGAGTTTCTTGTCGGCTCTTCTCGCCAGCAATAGTACGTTGTGAACCGACGCTAGTTTTAGATAATGTTTATAATTGATTCAATAAATATTAATTAAAAAAATTGGAGGTTCTTCTTTTATCTCGATATGAGCTCTTTTACTGATAGCTAATGCGGTGGCATAACAGAGAGGTGGTTAGGAGGGGTGCCTTACACAAAAATATATAATTTGTTATGAATCTACATTAGAATATCTTTTGGCAAAATAAAGGCACGGGCGTACTCAGATGATGAGCTTATATCATGAGTAATACATTTATCATAATTCATAAAATGCATAGCATTTTACACTTACAATATACTACTACAATATTATATATATATATATATATATTTTACATCAACCTTTGATAGTCTTCCTGTTCTCTGATCGACACTCTTATATAACCTACCTTGTGAACATAGGGTTAACGGTATTGCGACGAGGATTCCTGCTACTAGATGATTACGATTTATGGCCAATATTACAAGATTTATTCTATGAATAAATTTTATTAATTTCCACTTTATAAATTTTTTATTTCTCACTCTATGCTTCGGCTTGGGTATGTCATTCCATAGTCTTTAGACTCAAAAAGGGGGTTCGTTACAATTTGGTGTCGCGATTCCAGGATTTCAGGACCTGGTCTTCTGGGCGTGATGTAGAGTGGTTCTAGGACAGTAGAATCGAATCCTGGAACGTTACAATTCGGGGCGTGTTCCCAAGATTCCAGCATGATGTGTCTTATTTAGCATATTTCGTTCAGGTTCGAAGGGGGCAATTGGGGGTTGCATCCAAGGTGTCTGGTTTGATGATGGTGAACAAGTCCTGCTGTTTTGGGCTGAGTTATTTTATTCTTGTGTATCTGATAGATACACAATTTGTTGCTTGTGAGGCGGAGCAAGGTTTCAAAGGTTATAGAAGGGCTGTTGTTTATTTCAGAGATGACAGGGGGTGATCGGTGGTTGGTGTAATAATTAACAGTCTGATTTTATAGGTAAATGATTTTGAGATTGTGAAAGAAAATTTTAACTTTCATGTTCAGATTAGTCCACAGGTTTACCGTTGGGGGGCGCCACTGTGGTGTTGCGAATTTCAATTATGTGTCTAATTTAGTTTGTCAGTTTTCCGTTACGGGGCGCCACAGGGACGGTCCAGTTTAAAATATTTTGTCCAAATTAGTTAAATTTCTTGCCGTTAGGGAGCGCTGCGGTGGTTTTGGAAATTTAAATTTCGTATTAATTCGTCATCTTGCCGTTAGAGGACGCCATGGTGATGTTGATTTTTTTTTGTACATGCGTTCAAATTAGTTCGTCACCTTGTCACTATGGGCGCTGCAGTGACTTTGAATTTCAACTCTAGCGTTGCAATTAGTTTATCCTTTTGTCACTACGGGTGTTGCAAGTGACTTTGAAAATTTTATTTTTCACATTCGAATTAGTTCAACACTTTACCGATGGGGGCGCCACAATAACTTTGTTGATATTCTTGGTCTTGTTGATTATTTATATAGCGAGACATATTTAATTTTATGGGTTGCATATTTTCAATTAAATGAAATGTTAATCATTAATATATTTTTTTTTTGAAACTTTATTGAGGATTTTATTAAATTTTATTTTCATAATAGAGTTGAGGAAGTTAATTGATTGTTAGTCAGCCTTCTGTTATAGATGGGAGTTAGGTTAATAATTATTTACTATGGTGAAGTCAGATGTTGTTATGAGGCACGAATTTAGGAATAAAATTTAATATTTTAATTATTTAAATTATATTATATACATAATTTATATAGTTTATGATTACTTATAGCTTGCTAGCGCTGTGTAATTATTTGAATGAAATAATTGAAGAATGGAATTCTAATATTTCAGGATGAACCAAGAGATGTAACAGTGCTAGTTCACTGCTAGTTATAATAAATCAAGGGAAATTATATAATTGCTACAAAAGCAAAGAGCAGAAGCGCTCTCATATGAGCAAAGGAGCTATTCTATTAATATTAATTGAAGATTAGTGCATTTGATGCTGAAGAGTTATTAATATCTTGCTACCATTATATGTGGAGAATAAATATTGAATAATTTGAAGAAAATTATTAAGTGAAGAAAAATGCCAAAGGAAGTTCAGAAACCTGAAATGACTACAAGAAGAGAAAAGAGGAGTGCTGCGAGGGGTGCGGAGAGTACCAGGCCTATGACTACTACTCAAGGAGGAAACCCGAGATTTTTGAGAATTATGAAGAGGATGTTGGATCAGACATTGAACCCTTTGCTTACAAGGATTAACCAATTAGAAAACAGTTTGACTTCAAATAATGGGGAGGCCGGTTCGCAGAGGCCTGTAGCCCTGAGATTAGATCAAATGGATAGTGATATGACATTAGCTTCTGGGAGAGTCAACTCTCGGGGAGTTGTGGAGAATTTTGAATCAGTGGCTGGCGGATCAACGGGATCTAGACCAGTTGAGACCAACATTACACAATCAAATATTATGAAGACATGCTGTTCACAAACAGATACTGTTGAAAGGCATATGCCGATGGCGTATTATCCTACTATGCCAATTAATAATTTGGAGAAGCCGAAATTTCCATCACAAAAACAACATCCAGTCACCTTCATAGAAGATTTATGTGCTTATTTGAAGAGAATGCCAGCGGGATTTAACAATGAGATTGATCTCATTATAGAATGTTTGGATGGTGGTTCCAGGAGTTGGGCTCGTGTATACCGAGAACGCTGGACCAATTTTGAGGATTTTAAACGAGATTTCCTAGAAACATACTGGGGTGAAGCTGAGCAAGGAGAGCTTCGTAAGAAAATAGTGCATGGCACATGGAATCGATCTGGAACTAGTATGCTGAATTATTTTATTACTTTATGTGGACAAGCGAAGATGCTCACCTACCCGATCCAAGAGACACAACTCATAAATGATATCATACATCATTTCCCTAAAGATGTACAATATGCATGGACCACGAGTCAGAACAAGACTATTATTGAAGCGTCGGAATTCCTAAGGAAGCTAGACAATGTTAACAGGGGTGAAGTGCTGAATACTACACTGCGGATACCTTCATCATCACATGAACAAAATAATAACAGTAATAACAAGGCGAAGACCAGTTGGCAATTCAAGAAACAAGCTTTGAAACCAGTTCAAATACCTCCAGCGGGCAGTGCTAATGTTAATATCATAGAAGATTTAACTATACCTCATGAGGATTATGATTATAATTTAAACTAAGTAATGTTGGTGGGAGTGTGCCCGACCCATCAACTATAGGAGGGACTGATAAGTTGTTAATAGGGTTAAGAATTATGATGTCGAATGGGTGGAAACCTGGTCAGTCTTTAGGCAATTGTAATGCTGGTATACTTACACCTATTATAGCTAAGGGTCAGTCCTCATTAGATAAGTCAGGGCTAGGTTATATTAATGAAGCTTTGGTGGGAGCATTTACTAATATTTTAAAATTACATTTGCAGGATGTAAATTCTAATTCAGTTATAACAAGCGGGTGTGTATCTTCCTTGTTTGAGGAGGAAGATGCTTATTTACCAGATAAATTTGAGCTAGTGAAATCTATAATTACTGTTAAAATCTTTGGGAAGGAAGTGAATTGTTTGGTAGACACGGGAAGTGACATTACATGTATTTCCAGCACCTTTTGGGAGTTAATATCGAAAGAATGTAGTAAAATTGATTTATTGCCCATCAGGCCAATCCAAATTAGGGGTCCAGTAGGTCAGAAAAGTACTAAGATTCAACAAATGGTATTGTTACCAGTTCAATTGGGAGATAGCATTATTGATATTAGCTTTTTAATTGTACCAAATTTATTGCAATCTGTGATTTTAGGCTTTGATTGGTTATCATTGGTTCAAGCCACAATTAAATTACAAGGTACTGAAATGGGGTTATGTTTAAAAATTAATGAACATGATGTAGATTTGCCTTTTAGGAAGATAATCCTTGAGAGTGGAATATCAGAGATATCTACTCGAGATGTTGATGATTCAGATTTCCAAGAAAAGTTAAAGGAAATTAAAACGGGGATAGAGCTTTCGGACGTACACTTAGGGCAATTAAAACAAGTTTTGGGAAGATTTCGTAGTATATTTTCTAATGTTTTGGGTCGTGCAAATTGTTATGAGCATGAGATTAAGATGTCAGATAGTACACCATTTATAAGAAGGTCATATCCTTTACCTTATGCTTATCGTCAAAAGATGGAGGAGAAATTGGCAGAGATGGTTGAAATGGGCATTATTTCGCGGGGTTCCACTCCATATAGTAGTCCGTTAACGTTTGCGATCAAACCCGACGGGTCTTTGCGCGTATTGTTAGATGCGCGGGAGATAAATAAGTTCATGGTAGCAGAGTCTGAAGCACCACCTATGCAGATTGATGTACTTAATGCTTTTCATGGGGTGTCATATATTAGTTTGGTTGATTTGAATAATGCTTATTTTCAGATACCTATTTCTAAAGAAAGTAGGAAATATACTGGGTTTACTTTTAATGGAAAGTCATACATGTATAATGTGCTTCCACAAGGTTTAAAGACTTCAGTGGGCAGTTTTAGTCGGGCTATGGATATTATATTGGGCTCAGAGGTTAGGCAGTTTTGTGTAAATTACTTGGACGATTTAGTAATTTTAACTTGTGGTACTTTGACTGAGCATTTAGAACATTTGAGTATATTAATTAAAGAAATTGCAAGATGCTGGTCTTACATGTAATAGTAGGGGTGTAAATTCTTTTGTAAGGAAGTTAAGATAGTATATCAACTTCAGATATTAGAATTGATCAGGAAAAAATAGAGTTTATACAGAAATTTCCTATACCTAAGAAAATAGATAGAGTATTAAGTGTCTTTCCTCGGGCCATGCGATTATTAGACTAGTAATTAGGATTGACTAGAAAGCTTTGATTTTTGAGAATTTGGGAATTATGCAATAATCAGTTAACTTGGTGGATATTATAGTTAGGGCAATTTAGCTTTCAGATAGAGTATGTTGAGGAGAAGGACATTTGAGATTTTTTAAGGAGAATAGCTATTGAAGTTTTCCTTTATGAAGGGGTTTTATGTTTTCTTTGAATTGTAGGTTATGTTTGTTACATATTTATGGTTTCATGCTATATGGGGTGATTAATTATGTCTATAAATTTAAAGCTTGAAGGGGTGACTAAATTTTTTTTGTTTGTTTTGGGGATGAGATATAATAGTAGTGAGGTGCAAAGGATGGCTAATACTTAGATTAAGGTTATATACAGGATTTTATTAATTTAGATTAAGGTTATATACAGGGTGTTACTAACTTAATCTATGGTTACATACAGGATGTTATTAATTTAGATTAAGGTTATATGCAGGATGTTATTAACTTATAGGGTTATATACAGGGTGTTATCAATTTATTATTTGATGATCGTACCTTAGGTTAGAATTTAATTTATCCGCAAGCTACCAATTTAAATTCGGGGTGGTGTGACGGTACGCATCATCATGTATTTATTATTTTCTCACCTATTAATTTTTATTTATTTATAAAGGAATGGCTGTTCTCCATATAATGTATTCCCTCCTTTATTTCGCATAATATATGTATTTAATACTAATCTCTTTGTATGATATAATCGAACTTTTCTTTTTTTGAAAATTTGACAGAGAAAAGAAAGGACTTGAATATTGGTGTTTGACAGAAGAAGACAATAAAAAAAATTCTCGGAAAAATTTGTGTTTTATATATTTTCAGATGGAGAAAATCTAATTGAGAATTAAATGGATAAACTAATCGCTGTTCAAAATAAATCAATCATAATATCAATGTAAATTTCGGAAACGAATGTTATAAATTTCGCCAAAGAACCAAGCTAAGTTTTCATGTTTTATTTGATACATTAATAGTTTTACTAACCATGTAGACTTACCTGATATCTTGCTTGTTATGTTTTCAGACGTTCTTCTAACGTGACCACGCATTCTTGTCTTTTGTAATGTATTAGTAGTTTAATAATAATTATTCGTATGCATACGATTTGAATTAATCTTAAAAGCCTGATTAGTAATGTGTAGTTACAAATAACTTCTATTCTTAGTAGTACATATTATAAGTAACATTGATTTTGTTACATTTAGCTGGTAGTCTTTAGACGTATTAGGGTTCCTTAGGTCCGTTTCTTCAAAACTATAATATTATAGGAACGTTTCTATAATTTGTCTAGGCATAAATGCTATAGAAATACATAAGCCTTTAATATGAAATCTTACATAATCTTATATAAAGATGGGTAGGCTCGTTTACTATCTACTGTCCTATATATTTTTGAACTTAATTAGTTACTGTCCTTAATTTATATATTGTATGGAGAACGAGCTATATAAGGGTGAAATAATTTAAAGTATGTCTTAATTGACTTGTGCGTTATTAACTGATAAGAATTGTTTGTACATTGTTTTAGTTTCATAGTTAACTAAATGATTAAGGGTTATTTATAAAGCCTCAGTGTGCTAATACATTACTTAGGAGTTATGATACATAGTCTCTTGCGGATAAAAATGTATTAATCTAATTTCATTTAAGGATCCTTAAATATAATATTGTTTTAGGAAACTTAATTAAATAATATTATTTCTTCATAGCCGGGAACTATTGGGAGATTTTGATGATTCTTTAAAGTAATATGATTATTAGTTACTTTGCTATGGGAGATTCATTATATGTCAATGGAGACTTATAGGAGTACTTGTCTTGCTGTTGCACACACGTTGTTGATTATGATACTGATTATGGACTCTTACTTGTTGTGTTTGCTGATTAGAGCTGGAGCGTTGATTGTTATTGTCCGATTATTTCTGTTTCAGTGAGCTTGGAGTCAGCCTGCGTAATGAGTTTTCATTAGTTCTGATATCGAAGGGATTATTATTGACCTATGGCTGTGAAGTCGGAGTCTTGATTTATAATTTATTAATTAGTCTATTTTTATATGTGTATATATTTATATATGGTTTTATAACACTACATTATTACTTTACACTATACAACAATCATCCATTCCACTTGGGAAGGCTAATTGACTTTGGAAAATTTAAAGTTTAATTAGTTTTACTGAATTTTAATATTTTAAATACTTTCTTGTTGAGAGAGTCTACTTAGGCATTTGGCTTTGTTTGGTGCAAAGGAGTTGTTAATTACAATTTAAATTTTTATTAAAGGTTTCTTTTGATTAATTATATTTTCTTAAACAAGCAGCTCTACTGTTACCAAATGTGTATAAAATAGGCATTTAAATATTATTACAAACTGAAGTGACGAGATGGGTGAAAGCACATATTGAACGTTTCCATGTTAGTTTTGACTAGGATCCGGGTTTATGATCTTTGTAACTCTGGGTAAGGAGACTCACGACCTCCTTACTTACCGGGACAAATTACCCTAGGATGGTTATTCGACAATTATCCAGGATTACCGCGCGTACAGCTTTTAAGCAAATTTAGTTTGTTTTATAATATGTGTATTCACGAGACTAAAAATGGTTTCACATATTAAGATTAACTGAATTGGTAACTGAAGGTTTGGAACTAGTTAAGTCGCGGATCAGCCTGGAGGCGCGTGGGCACCTCGATGACGCCCTAGATGGTTAGGGGGATAAGCTGCCGTGTTGCAGGAGGATCAATCGTATCAAAATTTATTTTCTTTCACGATATGTGACTTCATGAGAGTCTTAGAGGTAGTTAGGCCAAGTGGACTTGACTGAATTGGAAAGGATGATTAAAAATATCTACATTTGAGCATTGTTACCAAAGAAGACATCTTTGATGCAGAGTATCACCATTTTATGTTAAATTCAATTTTAAACTTTACTTTTACGGTGCTATGCTCTCATCTCTTGGATGCTAGGGTCATTAGACGGATGTAGGGTTTTGTCAATTTACTTTAACTTAAACTTTATTTTAACTTTCACGGCGAACCCGAAACCTGTCTTTGACAAGGGAATTTTCAATAAAAAAGCTTACTTTTACGGTGCTATGCTCTCATCTCTTGGGTGCTAGGGTCATTAGATGGATGTAAGGTTTTGCTAATTTACTTTAACTTTCAATTTCATTTTAACTTTCACGGCAAACCTGAAACCTGTCTTTGACAAGGGAATCTATAATATGAGTGAAGTTGTCTCTCGCCAAACTTTAATTTAAAATTTACTTACAATTCATAGAGAGACATTCTGAAACTCTTACTCTGACAATTTAGGGATGGGAATCTTACGAGATGTAGAGAATATCACTATTTAAACTTCAATTAACCTTTATCTTTAATTTACTGTGATATTCTTATTACTGCATCAGGGAGGTCTCTGAGGTGACGTTCCTCATAATGACAATATTATTTGATATTTTGGAAAGGTGACTTTGAGATGAAATGTTCACTTAAGTCTTTTGGCTTTTCCAACTCATTTTACACACAAGGCACTCCAAACGGGTTTCTTTTAAATGGATAGATCGTACTGCTGGGAGTTTCTTGTCGGCTCTTCTCGCCAGCAATAGTACGTTGTGAACCGACGCTAGTTTTAGATAATGTTTATAATTGATTCAATAAATATTAATTAAAAAAATTGGAGGTTCTTCTTTTATCTCGATATGAGCTCTTTTACTGATAGCTAATGCGGTGGCATAACAGAGAGGTGGTTAGGAGGGGTGCCTTACACAAAAATATATAATTTGTTATGAATCTACATTAGAATATCTTTTGGCAAAATAAAGGCACGGGCGTACTCAGATGATGAGCTTATATCATGAGTAATACATTTATCATAATTCATAAAATGCATAGCATTTTACACTTACAATATACTACTACAATATTATATATATATATATATATATTTTACATCAACCTTTGATAGTCTTCCTGTTCTCTGATCGACACTCTTATATAACCTACCTTGTGAACATAGGGTTAACGGTATTGCGACGAGGATTCCTGCTACTAGATGATTACGATTTATGGCCAATATTACAAGATTTATTCTATGAATAAATTTTATTAATTTCCACTTTATAAATTTTTTATTTCTCACTCTATGCTTCGGCTTGGGTATGTCATTCCATAGTCTTTAGACTCAAAAAGGGGGTTCGTTACAGTGGCTATGACAACGACGACGTAAACACCAAAAATATACCACGGAAATGTTGTCATTTATCGAGATATAAAAAGTCATTACCTAGTTTGTTTAAAGTTTTACATTTATAGTATTATCTAAGGTAATTACGCAGAGTACATTAAAGGGAGTTTTTGGCGGGAACTAAAAGGAGATGTTGTGAGCCTCTAACAGACAGACAAGATATTTAAAAATTGTATTTTCGTAACCCGCTGGTCGGATTAGTTCCTGATTTTTCCTTTTGATTTTTTTATTGGTCAAAATTGAATCCTATATTAATTATAAATATATATAGGTAAACGATGATGGAGTTCTTGTCGCAACTCGAAAAGGCATATTTCACAAATAGTCGAGATTTTGAAAACAAACCCATTATTCTCTTTTTTATACAGGGGAAATCCGTTTGAAGACCACAAGCCGCGCGAGGGGGAAAGGTCGCGGTCCGTGTGTGGGATTCGACAGCTCGGGGCCGCAATTAGGGATACCCACTAAAACCCCTGTCCGATCCTCGAGCGTCCTTTGGGTTCACTTGCGCATTCACCTCCAACCTGGACAGACGACCCTTGATATGCCGGCCCCATCATTTGCTAACCGGAGATCTGGGTCTCACCTCGAGGTGAAGGAGGCGCGCATTCTTCCTCTCTGGCCTTTATGTGCGGGTGGATACGGTTTTCCCGCCGATCGCCTACGCGGCCGCAGCCTACGGCGGCTGGAGGTCGTTATGGACGACCCTCCGTCGCCGCCGCCGACTCTGGGGAGAGAGGAGCGTAGCAGACTGCTCCCTTTCCCGCTCGGCCATCTACTTCGCGAACATGATAGAATAATTAAATTACTATATATTACAGCGCCATTTTTGTCAGGCATGTATATTCGAAACCGAAAAGAAAGATTTTTAAATTAAATAATAATTTATTCGATAGCTTTCAATGTTATAAACTATTACTTATATAGATTTTAACAACAAAACTTGAGTTTTCTTATTTATACAGAAGCACGAATTTGAAAAGTATCGATTGAATTTGTACCGTTTCCCAAGAAAAAAATAGAGTCGATGAGCTTCTCCTTCTTCATCAGCGTCGGTAATTTAAAGCTGCGAAAGTAAAAGCTTTATGTTATTCCGAAAGAATAAATAGGTAATACAATAACAAAAAATCTGGAACAGTTGTTTCCAAAGTTACTGGACCGGGGCCCCTCCTAAAATTAACTTCCAAATTAGTGAGTCAGGAATTTTGTTCTGTCATTCCCCTTCTTCCTCGTATAGTATGACAAACAACACACAGCTCGTTCTATATATGTATTGTTCTATTGCTCAGGGCACACCTAATACTGGGTGTCGACCCAGAGTTTTGCGAATGCTACTCATAAAAATTTTGGATCATATAGACCGCTGAAAGTTGAGATAATTTATTTATTACAATGAACGTGATTTATTTTATTTGCTATTTTTCACAGCTCTGCATGGGTAACGAATTTAATAATTCAAAATAGGGAAATATTAATTAATAAAGATTTTAGTACGCTCTAGATTAACACAATATTGCAAAGGTACAATCATTGGGGCATCCTTAGATCGCGGAAGATTATATAATTATGTTCCTTAAACACTTATTTGTTTAAATCAATTAACTCTCAAATTCGCAACAAGTGTGCGTTTCCGGCTGACTTTTAATCGATAAGATTCTAAAAAGGTAAAGTTTAAAAAAAACCCAAGATAAAGCTTAAAAATACTTTCAATGAAAATTGTTTTAAATTAAACGCGTTGAGTATCTTTTGATATATAAAGTATTTTCGACTAAGTAGGTACTTGTATTAATAATTATTGAGAAAAATGACTGAGATATAAAGACATACAAACAGGGGAATATGCAGACTTGGTAAGGTATTCGTTTTTGTCAAATTAGATAAGAAAAAAAAGAAGATCTATTTGTACTGAAACATACTTTTCTTTCAACATCCTGACAACGGGACTCCATTTATCTGGGAACAAGGTTTCGTTGCTTCTCCATTTATCTGTCACTAAGTCAGCGATTGATGCGTTAACAACTGTCAAATAACCGCAGTTCGATGTATAAGCATCTAGTAGAAGCTGCTCGAAGAAATTCGGTACGAAATAACTGAGGCATTTTTGGACATTGTGTAGTGATTGGTTCATATCCTGCGCGTGTTGCTTTGTTTTTGTCTCGACAATTGTGACAAGGCTTTCTTGCATCGTCTCGTTGAAACTATTAAATTCAATAAAATAATATTATTTAATATATTAAATTAAATTCAAACTATTAAACAATATGAAAGGAACTTCGACAGACATTTCATTCGTTTTAATTTTAATTTGTTCTATCTCATATTATTATAAGTGAACTGTGTTGTTTTTTGTGAATAAACTTCTTTAACTTTCATTTTGAACAGCAATATGCCATCATTTTTTTGAAGAGGTAGAACTTTCCGTGGCAATAGCAGAACTAGAGGAAAATGAAAGGAGTTGAGGCCGTCAAAAGAAACGGCCTAATTGGCTGATTATATTTACTTTAATATAATAAAATATACTGACATTTTCTACGTGTTTTCAAGATTCATGAATACATTTTTATTGCTTTGTCTAGAATGCGATTTTTGTGCATGATCCTGTATGATTTTTGTGCAAGTCAAGTGACGCCAAAAGCTAATTTGAATGCAAAAGAACTGTGTTTAACTAGGAGTCGATATTTCGTTCTTTTCTAAAGGGGGCGATCATTCATAAAAGGTTGAGAATCACTGGGATAGATAATTCTAGTCCTTACAGTACACCCTGGTGTAGAATACAATGAGTTGCAGCAACCTCGTCCGGGAGCTCTTTGTGACATTTCTCCACCGTGTCAAAGTTCCTAACATCTTCGAAGTTTTTGATAACATCTTGAAACTGGGTACGTATTTGCTCCAGCTTTTCTACTGGGTCTATTAAACAATGTTCTACTATGTCTTTTATCTGAAAATGAATGTGATTTTTTTTAAATATTTTTTATAGTTGAAGTATACAGCAGACAGGCAGCGGCTCTCGTCGTCTACGGAGGTTTGCAATACCAGAATCTCACTAACACACCGAGATACGCTGAATATGAATTTTTCGTAAATAAATTCAATCTAGATCTTCGAAAACGTGATAATGTGCTAGTGAGATAGCGAGCTTCTATTAGGGAACTCCGTAATCATATCAAGCCCTAGTGCGTAACTTTGTTTATTCAACCAGGAAGATTTCTTTCACATGGATTACATCGCATTAAATTTTTATCTAGACGCGCTTCGGCGACTCGCTTGCAAAATATTGCTTTTTCTACTTAGAACTTAATTACGGTCTTGGAGTGATAACTTCTTATGGGAGGGTAAACCGCTTCGTTACGTAACGCGTTACGGCACCAGTCTATCTGACTTCCCTTTCTCTCTTTTCTCTCACTCTAACTGGTATGGGTTACCACAGCGATAGTCGTATTTCGCTAAATAATAACCTAAGCTTTTATCAAGTTAAACAATTTCAATATTAAATAGTTCATCTTAGATTAGTTTAAGTTATCACTTCTGTCGGGCGTCCTGAGACGCACACTTTTTTATACAGGGTGGGCCAAGAATTAGTTAACATTTAAAAAAATCTTATAAAAAAACCATTTGACATATTTTGAAAATTGTTTATTTACAAGAAAGCTTGTTACATGGAATTTATATTTTAAAAATAATATCATCTAAATGGCCACCATTTCGACTTTTGCACTCTTCTTAGCGAGTACCTAAATAAAATTTTCGAATACTCGACGGCAAAGAGACTGCGAGTTTGCCGACATTTATTCGCTGTTTTTTTCTTTTAGTTGACATAGTGTATTTGGTGTATAGATGTAGAGACGACTCTTTAAATACCCCCATAAACAGAAGTCTGCTGGGGAGAGATCTGGGCTCCTGGGTAGTCATGGGATGTCGCTTCGTCTGGAAATCAGCTTTTCCAGAAACATTTCTTTTACCACCGGCAGGGACTCGTTGGATATGTGACAAGTGGCTCCATCTTGTTAAAACGGTTGTGGCTAGCACATTCCTGTAGCATCGGTGCCAAGAACTACACAACATTTTCACATACTCAGCAGAATTAACAGTAGGCGAACGGCCGCGAGAATTTCGAAAAAGTAGGGTCCAATGATCCCTTTTGCTGAACGTTCCCTTCGCTCCGAGACGTCCGCGGGCAGCCGGTTTGCTTCACATTTAGTGTAGATCCCGTCTCTTCTAACTCCTTCACCCATTTCTTTATTAAAGGAGTACTCGGACACTGACTTAAGTCGTGTAAATCGTATTCAACGCAAAAAAGGCGTCTCACAGCAATGAGCGAATTGTTGTTTACATAAAATTGTTTCACACAATAAGCGCGCTGAGGCCCCGTGAAGCGATCTATTGCGACTAAATTTCCGAGAAACGAGCTAGTGGCAAGACCCCTCTCAGCGCCCCGCACGGCTTGTTTGCGCGGGGTGTTACATTCAAATGTTAACGAATTCTTGGCCCATGAAAAGTTATCTAACTGATTGTGAAAACCGCTTAAAAAATCGTTGCGTGGTTTAGGAAGAGTTTGTGAATATGCAGACAGACGTGGAATGCGAATTTGTTTTATATTACGTAAAGAAGAAGATAATAAAAGTAACATACTTCCTCCATAGTAATCATATAATTCGTAAAATCATTGAAATATCTAATTTTGTAGAACTTTAAAACTGCGCTCCTTAATTCCTTAGCCATCTCATTGTTCATAATGAATACTAGATCCAAAAATGTATCGATGGCTTTCAGGGATTTTTCTTTGAGCGCCATATAGTTAGCTCGGCCTTGGTTGAAGAGGCTCTTTGCCACGTTGTACGCTTCGTTTACTAAGTGATAGTTCCTGTCTATGCTATTGAATAGATTTGTGCACTGAAAGATAAATGCAATTTATTCGTATTGTTACGAGCTAGAGGACTCGAAATAAAATAAATGGCGTTAGAATTAAATTTAATTAAAATAAAATTGAATGCAACCAGTTCACACTGTATGATTCAATGCATTTCAACACGCGCAAAGACCGTCACTATATCGCTAATCGAAAGTACTACAGAAGTCTTACTCGTATCGTAGTCGTCGCTTGACTGCCCCGCCCCTCCGTTGTTTTATACTAACGATACAAAAAATCGACCGCGTGCCAGTTCACCGTTCGGCACTCGGAAACGCCAGTGGGTTTCTGAGAAACTGTAATTTGCACACCTGGCTGATTATTCCTGCGAACGGCCAACAAAGTCGAAAACGATAACAATAGGCTATTGTTTAATTGCAAATTTTAAATACGAAGAAAACAAAAGAACTCCGAATGTGGAGGGGCGTTGACCCGGGATATAAGCTAGCTCTGTGTCAAGTTTCATTTAAATCTGTTCAGTAGTTTTCACGTGATGCTCTAACAAACACACAGAAATAATCCTAAAAATTGTATTTTCGGAATCTGCTGGTCCGAGTTAGATTTTTATACTTATAGCTCTTAGATTTATTCATTACACAAACTCGACTCCTCTACAGATTTATAATATTATACCCATAACACAAGAGTAACTTGGGGATATACAATCGTATATCCCCAAATTAGTATAATAATAGTACCTTACCTCTTCCATGTACACAAGCGTAATCAAAACTAATAAAGCTTCACATATATTAACTGGTAAACGCATCACAAATAATAAAAAACAATATATAAAATTTAAAGAAACAGTCACTTTTGTAAAAAAATTAAGTACACGATCTTTTAGTTAACAATTACCGCACAATTCAAATGTGAAGAAATATGAATTATTAATTAAGTAATTGTTAGTTGCAACATGCAATCAATAGTCAAATCCCTAATGAAGGCTGGTTAATGATATTGTCTACAATTTTATACATACTTTCTTCCAAATCCTCGTAGTTTAACTACGACGTCAGTGTTTCTTAAAATCGATTAAATTTGATAATTAAAAGTTTTACGTTGGTTCCGATCATTTAACTAGTACCAGTATATATTTTTCATTTGGGTTTACTTGGATTAAACTTATTCTGGAGTCGATTGGTAATGGACTTATACTCGTAATTGGTATAGAGTAGAACATTGTTTCTCAACCATTGTTATTTCTCGACCCACGAAAAAACCAAAAAGTTTAAGTAAAATTCCTTCGACCTCACCACTACAAAATTATAATACTTGAATTATTTATCAATTTATTTCATTACATTTACATTTTTCAACGCCCCGCAGACGATAAAATTTTAATTAAAATCTTAGGACCCATTTTTTTAACATACTGCAAACCTTTAATTACAAACGCGACCCTCAAGTTGAAAAACAATGAACTAGAGAAAAAGGAGGGGCAAGGGAAGAATGGTGGAAGAAAATAGGGAAATTAGGGACATGAGAAATAGATGGCGAGGGGACGTAGGCAGAGGGGAACAGGAGGAGGAGGAGGAGGAGAGACGGATAGAGAAAATGAATATATTTAATTCAAAATGGAATCTTGGATTATACGTATTGTCTTATTAAAGTCATAAATGAGTCTATTGCCGCGAGAGGCGGTGCAACGAATTCCGCATCATAATGTTTTTTATATTATAATGTATAAATACATCCGTGGTCTTTAAAAAAAGGGGTATAGGAAGAGAACCATGGGTGCATCGATTCAGAGTTGGAATTATAACCATTCCCAAAAACAAAATATGTAGTTCATGTGTACATTACATGGTTTTTCTTTAGGAGAACAATTCTACAATAAATACACGATTTGTGAAATCAATTACACTATTTAATGATATTAAATATCATGATCAATTTAAGGACAATCTAAAGTTAGACAATAAAGTAGAAATGAAAAATGGTTATTAAAAAAGGATGTATTAACACACAATACAAACTGTGTTTTACTATATATTAGTGATGTAACGAATATTCGCATTCGCATTCGCGAATATTCGCATGTTTTGGAATATCGTATTTGCGAAATTTATGCGAATATGAACATTCTAAAAAATTGAATAAGTCCAGATAAATTAAACAAAAATACATGACTTTCTTTAGATTTTTATTATAAAACCATGCATTTTAACTTAAAAAGTCTTGCAATTATCTTAATAATAATCTGTTTTTGCCTTAACGTTTGGTATTGGTTTTGTATTATAATTAATCATCTTGCCGACTTACCAATAACACATTAAAAAAAACAAAAAAAAACGAATTCTTTCTTGAACATCTAGCTCGTTCAGCAGCATCGAAAAGCGTAAAATAGGTCCATATTTCACTGGTAACTGATTTACTCGTGTTAAAAATCACTAATTTCACTTTTTCTACATGTAATAAACAAACGAACAAGTGAGTGCGAGCGAGTTGCGCGCCATGTCATCTGTCAAATCGGAGCCATAGACAAATGCCACCAAATTTGAAATCGAATACTCGCATTCGCATTCGTATTCGCGAATATCGGCAGCAGATATTCGCATTCGCGTATATTTAGAAATTAATATTCGTTACATCACTACTATATATCAATGGCATACGTATTTGAAAAGAAGAATTACAAGATATTTCTGAGGCAAGAATTTTATTGTCATACGCAAAACTTTACGACTACTATAAAACGATTTGGACTGCGTAATCAGGAACTTGATTAAAATGACGCGATGTCCAAGAAATCACTCGATTTCTTTAGAAGGTAATATCTGCTATCTATTTCTGATTTTTGTGTAGATTTGTATTTGTATGCAGTTTCTATCCGTGCAGGAACGGAGAAAGGATACAATTTCTTGCGGCCGGAAGGCTTGTCGCTTACGTCGCCTCTTAAGGCGACAAAACAACACACAGCCAGGCTGTAGGGTATTTGCTCGACAGGATGACTACCAACCCTGGTCTGAAGTATGTCGCCATAACAACCTTGTGTTGTATTCCGGCATTAGTGACCAGGTTCCAGTCTCCCTTAAGATCTGAAGTTTTACTCTTCGATGGAGACACCGGGTTGGAGGTAGAAAGACAGGCCAATGTCACCCTTGCTTTTGTCCAGGAGTGGGGTGGAAGTAATAAACTGAAATTCGCACCGCATAAGACCTGCGCCATGCTTCTAACTAGAAAGCGGAAATACGACACCCCACGCCTGAGCATGGGCGGGGTTGATATTGGCATGTCAAAAGAGATAAAGATACTAGGGCTGACCATCGATAAGGGATTAACCTTCAACACTCACGTCAAAAACATCTGTGCTAAGGTGTTGGCACTGTACAAACAGTTATCGAGGGCAGCTATGGCCAGCTGGGGCCTCCACCCGTTAGATCAATATATACCGCCGTGATCGAGCCGATCGTGATGTATGCAGCAAGCCCCTTGGCTCCAGCTACCAACAAAAAAGGGGTTCGTAAGCAACTGGGCGCTGTACAGCGGGGCTTCGCCCAGAAGCTCTGTGTCTCTAAACTCGGCTATGGTACTGGCAGGGGTACTCCCCCTCGATCTCAGGATACAGGAGGCAGCAGCCCTGTATGAGGCGAAGAGGAGAGTACCCCTGTCAATACTTGGAGACAGGGACATCGAGCGAAGAGTTGCTTATGAAAAATCGCCTCATCCTGCCGAACATGTGGACCTGCAGTTCATATGCCTGGTAGACCAGAGAGGTGGACCAACACAGGAGACAAGCGGTACGTATCTTCACAGACGGAAGCAAGATCGGCGGGGAGGTGGGGGCATCATTGTCCTTTTGGGACAATGATGCTGAAACCAGGAACCGCCGATTGAAACTTCCTTACTGCACTGTCTACCAGGCGGAACTGCTGGCTATATGCAAGGCTACTTGAGAGCCCAGAAGAAAGCTTTGGAATGTACAGCGATTCGCGCTCGGCACTACAATCCAAATAGGAGCAGCACACATGAACTGGCGGTTACAGCTAGGCAGAACTTAAGACGGATTATGGCAATAGGGAAGGGGGTCTCACTATTTTGGGTAAAGGCGCACGCCGAGGTGAGGGAAAACGATAGAGCGGATGCTCTGGCGAAAGCCGCTGCTCAGTCCCTGAATGTAAAGCCTCACTATGACAGGTGTTCGGTTTCATTTGTGAAGCGAATGATCCGTATGGAGACGCTTGACAAATGGAACCGGCGATACAGGGACGAGCCAACTGCGTCCGTCACTATGTTTTTCTTCCCAGAAACGGCGTGCGCATACAAAATTATAAGAGAAATGAAGCCGACGGCAGTGATGACCCAAATGTTCACGGGGCACGGGGGGTTCTCCCAGTACTTGCATCGGTTCAAGTTAAAGGGAGACCCTTCGTGTTCCTGCGACACAGGAGCAGAAGAGACACCCCTTCACGTAATTTTCGAATGCCCCCTTTTTGCGAGAAGGCGATACAACGCAGAATCCGCCCTACATACTAAAATCTGCAAAGAAGAAGCGCAAGAGCTACTAAGCAAGAAAAAGAGCGAGGTTTTTGTAGAGTACGCGATCAAAATAATAGAAACCGTAATAAAAAGAAACGCAAATAATTAACACTGCACACATATTATTGAATATGCACCAACAGTGTTTAGTTTCCAATAGCAACAAATAAATACAAATAACCACAATAAGTAGAAGTATATATTGAAATAGGAAATTAGATAGGTAAGATAATAGTAGCAATAAACAGTAAATATAGTAAAATAAAGATGTAGATGAAGTACAAACAACGTAAAACAGAAGTAGATAAAAATGTAGTAATAAATAGAATTAGAGATAATACGAAAATGTAACCAGATATGGTTACAAATGTAATAAATAGAAGACAGTAAACTAGAAATAGCAATAAAAACAATAGATATAAAAAATGTAAATAGATTTAGATAAAAAATGTAATAGATATAAGAGTTTTAAAAAAGAAAGAAATAAGTTATCCCTACCCTTCCTTGTGTACCTAGAATTAAGGAAAATAAACAAAGAAAAGAATAAAAAGACCTCTATCTTGAACTATGATGGAGAAGGCAATAAAAAAAAGTCTCCCTTAAGAGAGCAGCAGCGCATTTGTAGCATCTTTGGTGTTGCAAATGTCCATAGGCGATGGTAACCGCTTTCCATCAAGTGGGCCATCTGCCTGTCTGCTGAACTCCTGCAATAAGAAATAAAATAAAATATATATTAAGTCTTCAGAGTGAATTTTTCAATAGAACATAAACATTCAGTGCCAAGCAAGATCAGAGCTATACGAAATCGTGAAAAACATTCAAAGAAGTCTCGAGGCCGTTTTAAGCGAACACTAAACTGGTATCATTAGATTTATGAAAAACCAATTACCTAGTCAGGAATCGACTTGGCTGATTTTAGAGGAAAAACACAGCAAATTAAAGTAAAATAATGTCAAACGGCAAACTTAGGAAAAGGGTTTTTTTAAACAAAATATTCTATTTTCCATAAACATTTAATTGCGTCGGTCATTTGACTTGCCCTTTTGCCAGCTTCGCAATGAAAACATCTTGATGTCTTTCTCATACATATTTTAATTAAATATGAGGCAGCCACCTGTAATTTTTAGTTGTTTTGCATTATCATGTAGATTGTAGACTATACCTACAAAACCGGGATTTAACTCACGGATGATGTTGATGATAATATAGAGTTTATAGACCATAGGTCCCCAAATGGTCCATATCGACCCCTGGAGGTCCATGTCGAACTTCAAGAAGTCGACGCAAGCTGAAAGAAAATCTGGGCCACAGCGAGCTGGAAATAGGGGTCCACAATAGTAAATTCTATTTAAGTAAATCGTGACGACATTTTTAACTTTCTGTAAATATAATAATAAAATATGATAGTGAGCGTTTATGTGGGGCCTACATTTTTATGTAATATGTATTATACTTAATCCAGCGCAATAATAATTCTCAAAATCGGTTCAGAAATAAGAAACTTGAAGCTGAACATATATAAATATATATTCACACAACGAATTGAGAACCTCCTGCTTTTATTTAAGCCAGTTAAAAGGATAGGGGTTCACCGAATGCAGTAAAAATGAGTAAAGGGTCTATGAGACAAAATAGTTTGGAAACCGTTAATTTAGACCATACCAGACTCTTGTCAAAGTTCTTTAATACACACCCAGTTCTTTCTGAGTACAAAAAATGTATGTAAACTGCCTTTTCCACACTTGACATGGGCAGTAATGGTTGTTGGCTAAACAAACGAACCTATTGCCAAAAAACTAAAGAAAGAAAATGATTGTGACATAAACAGACAGACAGACATGTTTATATTACAGAACTTTAAAACATTAACCAAAAATGAAATACCACAACAAATTAAATAAAAATGTGTAATCATATAATCTTAATTAATATTATTATTAACAGATTAAACATTATATAGCGGAAAAGTGTAATATAGGTACATTGAATATTGTAATCATATATGTATTAACTAAACGACTAAAACAACACAACGTGTTGAGCTGTTTCAATAATCTGAAAAGAAAAAATACACAATTTAAATACGTTTTAACGGTTTTAAGTGTCGCGCCACTTTATTTGATTTTTAATTCAGCGTTTCGGCCACTTTTAAGTAGTTAAAGTTATATTTAACGGTTGTTATTTACTCTATGGAATCCTGATCTAATTTATTTATGAATTTTGTTTATGTATAATCGCGCAAGAACGCGAATCTACATTGTAATAAAAAAATCAATTCTTAATACACTTGTTTTTACTTTTTGGCTTATTTCGTAAAATTAATAAAGAAGTAGATATGCAAAAATGTCAATATTATTGACTTTTTTTACTTATTTCAGGGATTGATCATTACTCTAAACCAGAGATTCCCAAACTGTTTTGGGCAAGAGACCCATTTTCCAAAATGAACTAATACCTCAGACCCCCATAGCCAAATTATTTTAACGTATATGCGTCATATACAGAGCCAGTCAAAAACTGCCTGAAAGACTTGTACACTCGAACTCATTATCTTGCACGAACTTGTCCACCCTTATTGACTTGTTGAGTTTTTTTAAAGTGCAACAGTGATACTTCCTACTAAAATATTAGTCATTCTTATAACAAGTTGGTACACGTAACACAACTTATACAGTATCTTGAATGTTTCAAATAAAAACTTGTGCTAATTAATAGGGGTTGATTTTTAGATCTTGTCGACACTAAAAATTAGTTTTTATTGATGTCAACCCCTGAGAAACCGATTTCGACCCCAGGGGTTCGGTTTCGACCGCTTTGGGAATCTTTGCTCTAAACTATTGTTTCACTGTAGAAATTTGTTTAAAAAATAAGACATTTATACAAAAGATTCAATTCAGTCAAACATAATAAATAAGTGAAGAGGTCTAAAGACTTTTATTTAAGTTTTTGGTTTTTTTGTAGGTCCCGATACAAAAATATTATAATTAATAATTTATTTATACATTTGATTTGTATATAGGTCTTATTTTTTTAACAGACTGCGATCCCCTTTCATAACAAACGCGACCCCCACAAAGGTCACGACCAAGTTGAGAAACGATGCCCTAAACAGAAAATTAGTACGACCTACAAATAATTATGTTTCCGGTCTGAGTGTCATCGTGCCTATCATTTCAAAAGAATAATATGCAGTTTGTTTGTATACCTTTCAGCGATTTCAGTGTAGGAATTTGTTGAAAGCGCCGTAAGAGGTCTCTAGGTCAAAGACGAGCTGCCGAACTTGGGACTCTGACAGTTCATCCGAAGCTGACATCTCCGATAACTTGTCCAACCACTCTTGGACCTACAAAAATATTTTTTGGGAATAGAATAAAAATAGACTATAAAAAAAGAATGAGAATCTTCGGGATACCCGGTTGGAACGAAGTTCTCAAAGTATAGAAATACAAAACAAACAAATCATATAAAAATATAGTAAATATTGTAAAAACTTGCAATTAAATTAACCAGAAGTTAAAAACATAGTCATGACATTATATAAAAAATATGTGCACGTGAGTGGCGACAGCGCCCAAATGCGACCGAATAACAACGGCGGTTAAAAGCTTCTATTTTCATTTTGGATCATTATGTCACCCCAAATTGCAAATAAATGAATTTTATCTTATTTCTACTTACTTAATATATAATGGTCAGCATTTTTTGAAGTAAAACTTCTTTAGGCTCGACTAGGAGGTAACTGGACGACAATGCAACGGAAGTCCGTTACGGCAATATGGCGTACCAACCGGTTTTCAAATATTTTTTTGTCAATAGATAGTGTATAAACAAATCAATCAAAAATTTTGAAAAAAAAAATTAGTAAAAAAGTTTTACTTCAATCGCGTGCGAACGTTACACGCACTCTTTTTTTAAATTAAAATTGGTTTGCTGCTGAGGTACTTCAGGAGGAATAATTAGTTGTGTATTACGATACCAGTTCTGAGAATCATTGTTTTTCCTTAGTATGTCTATAAGGTTAAATTTAGATCTTATGTTTTAACTGTTTATGCAATAAATTGAAACAAAAAATGTTCTGAAAAATAATCTGTACAAGACCATGTTTCCCATCGATTTTGTTAGCATACCATAAATTAGACAATACTAGATAAATGTCTTTTTCTACTTAGATAAATGTCTAGCCATGAAGCCCCTGCCTGGTCCCAGTCGAAGGGGAAGGCCCAAGAAATGTTGGCTTGACGTTGTGAAGGATGAATGCATACCAATGGTCTCGAAATAGGGGATGCTGAACATCGCGCGAAGTGGAGTAGGAAAGCGGACCATGGGCATTGGAGTGAACATTCTGAACGCTACTGGGATTAAACGCTCGCATGATGATGACCATAAATTTGACAATACCTTAATTTTCCCTTCAAAGTCTTCTGGTAGCATGGTAAGCCTGTCCATTGTGTCCCGCAGGTCTCTGAGCTCAGGCTGGATCATGTCCATTGCTCGGATGTCCAAACGCAGTTTATCCATCAGCGTAATGAACAGCTGAAACAGCCAGACTTAAAATTATTACTTCACAGATATGGTAGCTTAATGGTTAACACACTATAATAATCACTATTTTTTTAAATATCTGGAGTACAGCAGGCAGGCTTATGGCCCATCTGATGGAAAGCAGTTACCGTCACCTATGGATGCTTGCAACACCAGAGATGTTACCAATAAGCTGCTGGCCTCAAAGAAATTTTATGACATCCTTTTTGAAAACTCCATATTGTAACGCTTTGGGAAAACCTCGGCTGGGAGCTCATTCCAAATCCCCACGGTACGCAAGAGAAATGTTCTACAGAACCGTTGCGTACATAAGCGAAGCGGCTCAAGGAAGTGGGGGTGAACTCCCAACCAATAGCAAGCAGTGCGATTGTAGAAAAGGCACCATTCTAAACAGTTCTATGTATTCATAAAATGCCCGATTTGAAACAACTTAAGAAAGTCAATAGATGGGCAACATGGGCTGATATTATACAAGAACTAAGCACGAGAGTGTGCTAAATACTTATATAGAAGAAATAATTTGAAGTTGTATTTCTCTGACAGCATTGGAAGTGCAATATACAGAATACAGAGATGTTAAACTGTAATAATACAACAATTAGTGTAATGACCCTGTTTACACTGTTCAGTTTAAATTATTTCATATCAAATTATTTCTTTAAATACCCACTTTAATTAATTTATCCAATAACCCCAACTGCCACATTTCATTCCATGTACAACACTGCCAAGATCTACTTCCTGCTATATTAATACTGCTTATTTATAAAAGCCAGTCTGCTGTTGTTACGACATCCCGTCACATTCCCGGAGAGCATCCTTTCCGGGAACATTTCCTCTTCCACATTCATTCGGCCGGTTTGTACCAGAGTGCGCTGCACACACACACATGCACCTCATTGGCCGAGCCGAATCTACATGGCTGCCTAAATATCGTCGCGACACCACACTTGCCGATAAATAGTCAAAAACCGTCGGAAAACTACTGCATTGTGCCCTAAAATCGCTCCCTAAAGTACCAACTGTGTCCCGGACATCTGTGTAGTGTTTGTGTAATACCAGGACATGCGAATCCGGCCGAAATCCTGCATTATTCCTTACACAGTTCCAGTGACGGTAAGCGTTCATTATTTTCTGCTTGGTTCGCTAGGATTTGCGAGGCGGCATCAGGTCTAATAGAGAATCAGGGTTTGCTCCGGCTAAGTAGCCAATCATATCTTATCAGCTGTTGATATTTGATGTCTATAGGGACAATCGCACATCATTTTCATCACCAAAAATAACCTTATATAAGTGCAATAATACCACTCTGCGTATGATATATCATATTGAAGGCCACAAGAACACAACCATAAAATTCGCTGCAAGCCTCACCGACTTGGTGATAGACACATAGAGCACCTCAGGGACTATTAGGTTAGTTCCCCTTCTTTCCTTTGAATAAGACCCATGCATTTTTGATAGTAAATAAAATTTTCTAACTAAACTTACAGACACAATCTCTGCAATGTATTTATTTGTGTTCCCTTTGTCATCCTTAATCAAATTAGGCTTGTTCTCTCTTATCCTTTCAAGTGCTGCAGGGCAGTCTAACTGTAAAAGAAAGCATACTTATATATAAGAGAAAGAACAAAATTAATTACTTTTTATTATCAATATGTAGTACTCAGTCAAAGACACAGTACCATAATGTTATGTCATGATACACTTATCATGGTTATCAGAAGACAAACAGATCATCATTGTGTAACTCATCATCTTCAGCCAAGTTTGTTGTTGTGTAACTATTGTTATAATATTCCATTCATTTATGAATGAGAGAGTACAATTGAGATCCTGTAATTAGGTAAATACTATATATAGAACATTGTGTCATTATAAGGAATGGAGAATGTTTGTAATTTATTAAAATTAGCTTTATAAATTGACATATGCATAATCTTAAACTATGCATCATAAAATTAAGTCCAATTGTACACTAACTTGTACATTGCTTTTTAAATTGATTGCATGAGTTCAGCAGACAAGCAGACGACCCACCTAATGATAAGTGTTTACCATCACCTATGGACATTTATATCTGTGGAAGTAAATAATTAGTTAAAAACTTACCTTTGTAAAACTATTAGTATATTGAACTTTTCTTATACTTAGTATATTGAATATGGTCAATTGCAAATTTATACAAGATTAAGAAAAGTAAACGCTGTTGAAACGCACCCTGTACTTAGCAACAAACGCCTCAATGTTAGGGAACTCGTCTGCTTGCACCTGTTTGAAAGCCACTTTGTATTGAACAAGCAGACGGCTGCAGGCTGCTGTGTATTCTTGAGCACGGACACAGTCCCGCATGTATGCTTTCTCCAAGTGTTGTAGTGTACTCACTACAGCATAGAGCTCTGCCATGTTATCATGCCTGAGAATATGACATCATCATTTAAACGAGGAAAACAAACATGGATAAAGTTTTCATTTAATAATTAACTTACTTTTCGCGTTCCCTTGCATTTCTGTAGAGCTTAACCTCTTCGTATAACTCAGGTCTTGTATCTGGAAAGTAGAAAATATTTAATAATTTATTAATAAATGATAAAACAAAGGAACCATCAGTATGTAAATAGTATAGAATACAAGATACCTTGCATTACGGAGTTTACGAGGATGTTTGGACAGTATATACTAGATAGTGATGTGATTAAACGTGATTGTGTCACTACTCACTAGACTTTATTACGTGTTCTGGTTTTATAAATTTTAGTATAATTCAGCTAACAAAAATCCAAAATCATCAGAAAAGAATTCTGCTAGAATCCACTCGTCGCGTTCTTCAGTTGTCAAATTGTTTATGTCAAATGTCAGAAAATGAAAATAATCAAAGTCGAATTTGACATACTATTGCTGGCATACAAGGGCACTAAGTTCATACAACCTTCTTTGAAGCAATTATTCAATGCCTGCAGCCATGAGCTGACGAAAAACAATGGAAATTTTGTGGCAAATCGAATAGCCATATTTCACAAAGCCATTGAGACTGATTATGTACGTATTTAGGCTCCCAATAAAGAGCGAGAATGTGGCTTAGCTAAAAAGTCTGACTTTCTATTTAAATTACAATACCCTGATTAAAAGCAAGGGTTTGAAAATCCACGTATAATTTAATAATTGACTGAGTCCTAGTGATTGGTAAAATATTAGCACTACGGACCCATTCTTTGTAAAAAAAAAAAATCAAATGACGTAATCATTCAATATGGCGAAATGACGCGCGCGCTCCCTGCCGCCCGCGCCCGTTATATCGCAGTCTTCTTCAACCTCAACTGCCACTCGTTTCGAATGACTTCACACTGTGATGAATGAAAGCTATCGTGGACTGCTCGTATACGAATTTATCTTTGAATAAACTAGTCTTGCGGAGACAAAACTGTGTTGTGTTAAGTGCTTTAAAAGGTGGATTCGTGGTTTTAGTGTTTAACCAGTTCTTCCTTTTGTACAACAAACGGTGTTTACAAGTTGAAAACGGTGAAAATACAGCATTGTCCCAGTTAACGGATCCTTTAATGGGATCTTGTTGATCAACAGGTAAAATTACGAATATTTCTATATATATAAAATTGTAATCTTTCAAGTAATTCTTTTCGCCTACTTCGGCAGTAATTGCGTATTTTGCCGCAACGATAATGTCATAGAATAAGTTATGAGGCATATTTCAAATCATATCCAGGTTTGTTAGGTTCCACTACATAACAAAACAATTTATTCTTATTGGAATGCATGTTTTGTGTGTAAAAAGTGGCAAGCGGGGCGTTCACTTGGGCGCGGCGCCGGTCGTCCTACTTTACGATAGTAAGAAAGGGCCAGTTGGCAGATTTGACCAATTTAATGCGTTGTAAGGCTAGTTTGTCTTACGTTTGCTATAAATTTAACTGAAAAATGTCAATATCTAATATTTTTTAACATTTATATAAAAATAAACTTTTTTATTTATATAACATTACCTTATTACTAATCTAATCTTAGAAGATTACTTATATCTAAAGAAAATGTTTCTGTGAATGATACTTTTATATTTTGTTTCTTAATATAAAATGGATTATAATCCTTTATATTATCAGCAAATAATAATCTAGAAAAACACCAAAGCCAGTTTCCAGATTTAGAATCCAAATAGGTTCATTACAATTATTTTTTAATAAACTTTTTTTTAAATAAAATTATTTCTTATGCTTTCTTCAAGTATTTAAAGAAGTGCCTTAAATAATTGTTTATAATTGAATACAATGCAGTTAATACACAAAATAACGAAATTGAGAAGAGGATGATCAGAGTTCTTATTGCTTGAATATGAATTTCTTTTAGTTAACATATTTTATTATATTTTTCATCAACATAATACACCAAACTATTTTAGTATTGGCTATGGCCCCAAGGTTAATCTTTAGATTAGTGGTCACTGAATTTTAAGTAGTGGGGGGGGGGGGGGGGTAGAGGGGGTGGAGTACTGCTCCCTTCTGCAACCCCCATGTCTAGAAGACATGCATTTCTTGAGATATTATTTGTTTCATTATATTGCTACAATGGTAAGCAGCAGTCTGTTCTGGCACTTGCTGGCCGCTTATTATACTGTATAGCCTTTTTTAAAAGATTAGTATGTTTTTTTTATACATAGGCCTCTTCCAGATCTTTGTATGTATGCCTGTCCCCCGCTAGTCTTGGCCATAAGGGATTTGCAACTTTCTTTGATATCGGTGTATAATTTTTTGTACTGTCTTCTTCACTGAAATATTGACACTGATAGACATGGACTTTTTCAAAATGAACATTTGTGGATAATTATACAAATGTTTATAATAATACATAATGAATCTTGGTCAAACTCTTGTTTGCATGGTTTTGTACCTCCCTACTACCTCTTGGTTATAAACTTCGGGTGTGGTTTACATATATGTCCCCGGAATTATAAGTAATGGGGTGGGGCGAGGGGGGGAGAGAGAGAGGAAACCTTACTCCTTCTGCAACTCCTATGGCGCGGAAATATTTACTTACTGAATTATTAATGTTTTTGTCAATCTAACCTCACTTCTGTTTTTCACTAATATGTAAGATAAATAGTGAATGGTTACAGTCGGTTCTGGCACTCGCCGGCCGCTCCCGCGGCACGCTCGCTTCGCTCGCTCGGCTCGTGCGCTTTGGTCTACACAAAACCTAACCTAACCGACTGTTTAAAACTCCACATATTTAAATTTTCGGATACATACAGTCTCCTATTTCGATAAATCCCGTCAAAAAACGTAAAAAAACGTCTCGGCGACAAAATTACCAGATCATTGTCGTGAATTTCAAACTTCGATAATTAATTGAATATGTATTTTTTCCACTCAAAACCAATTTCAGTTGTTATAAATAAGTCTTAAATATATTCCTAAACACATTAACCATTAAAATCATCCAGGAAATCATCCGGGGACATATATGTAAACCCAACCCTAAACTCCTGTTATTTTGAACTCTTGGTAAATTGAAAGTTTTCTCTGGCCCTTAGAGTATCATATTATCTAGAGTTGACTGTATGAACAGTTTTAGTTATGCAATTGTTACATGGCAATTATGAGTCAAAAGTTGTAATTGCTATTAAGTATGATTGTTATAATTAGCATCATAATTATGAGACTGTTAATAATTATGATAAAGTGCTAATTATTTAACAGAAAATTGGAATAAAGCTATATTTTTTTATAACAGCAGACTGGCTGACCGCATACATGGTGGAAAGTGGTTATTGTTGCCCATGGACATTTGCTAGATCAGAGGTCTGCCTCAAATGGAGGACTTGGACCTGTATATTAAAATTTGGAAAGTCCATGTTATTTAGAACTTTTTAGCTACATATGTTGAGCGTCTCCTATTGGGCAATGGCAAAATCCTGAATTGTTGTTGGTTATGGACCGGGAAATAATACAGAAGGCATTATGGATACCAGCAGTTTTTTTTTATTGTATGATTGTCAAGAGTAGAATAATGTCTACTCTTGATGATCATACATTAGGACACTACATTATAATATAGTTTAAATATAGAATACCCTATTAAAAAGGTTCTTGTTGAAATGATGGAGGTTTATGTCAACACTTCCCCTTATACTGAAATCATTTCAACATAGTATGCACTAATCTCCAAATCAAAACATAATTAATTAAACATAGTTCATTTTATAACCCTACAAGAAACAATAAACACATATGTGGCATTAAATAACTATATATACAAATAAAAACTAAACATAGACCTCCTAAAAAGGCTAACATTTTATCAGTTGACATATAGGTACTTAATATTAATCAAATTTTTAGTAACAATGTCACGAATAAAATGATGTCTAACACCAATGTGTTTAGTTCGCGAATGCAACATTGAGTTCTTACTCAGCTTTTGTGCAGACTGGTTATCATTAAATAAGTTAATAACACACTCTAAATTTAAACATTCTTTAAGAAAAGGGCGTATAAATAAACCCTCTTTGCATGCATCGGAAAGAGCCATGTATTCGGCCACAGTACTAGACATTGCGACGGTTTTTTGCTTACGACTTTCCCAGCTGACCACAGAATTCCTGATTTTATACACATAGCCAGTGTATGACTTCCGGTCTACTTCACATGACTCCCAGTCTGCGTCTACATAGCTACATACTTTCAAAGTTACCATTGTCGTACACCAAACAATAATTAGTAGTACCCTTCAGATATCTTAAAACATGTTTAGCTGCCTTCCAGTGGATATCTGAATAACAAACATTAAATTGACTTAAGAAACCAACCGCATGCACTATGTCGGGTCTAGTACACACAGCGACATACATTAAACAGCCAATAAGATTTCTGTACTCACAGTTTTCAAGCTTTCCTTCGGCTTTGGTAAGCTTCAAACCAACCTCCATTGGAGTCGAAACAGGTTTGCAGTCAGCCATCTTAAATCTGTTTAAGATCTTAGTTATAAAGCTAGCCTGGTCGAGTGTGATATTATTCTTCTGCCTGCAAACTCGCATTCCCAAAAATTCATGAACCTGACCTAAATCTTTTATTCCAAATTCTTCATTCAAACTCTTCTTTATATCCTGCTTATCAGCATCTGAAGAAGTAAATAAAAGGATGTCATCAACATGAAGGGCTAAAATAGATAATCTACCCTGTTGAGTTTTAAAGTATATGCAAGGCTCCACACCTTATTTTACCTTATTTTATCTACCAACATTTTGCAGCTAGTTTCAGACCATAAATGGATTTGTTTAACTTATAAACTTTGTGTTTATTCTCCCCCTTTAAAACAAATCCTTCTGGTTGTTCCATAAAAACATTCTCTTTCAAATCTCCGTTCAATATGGCTGCAATGGCAAACAACATCCTAATTGTCGAATGACGTACAACGGGTGCAAGTTTCTTGGTAATCAACATCATACTTCTGCGTGAAACCTTTTGCTACTAAACGCGCCTTATATTTTAGTATATTTCCGTTAAGACCACATTTAATCTTAAAAACCCATTTGGATCTTACCAGTTTTTGTCCCTCTTTCAGATCTGCCAACGTCCAACAATTGTTCTTTGCAAATGAATCATATTCTTCCTGCATTGCCTCTCGCCAACGATCAGCATCCTTACCATTCAATGCTTGTTTCACCGTCAATGGCTCGTCATTATCACAGCATAATGCCATCACCATATTTGCCAATTCAGTGGTATTATTCAAGCTCACGAAGTTTGAAGAATCCGTATCGTCTAAAGAAGATGACCCTGGAACGTATGTTTCATCCGAAGAATCATCGCAACTTACGATCGAGCTCACAGTTGCATCAGGCTCAAACGATTCATGACCTCGCTCACCTGACCTGACGACAACCTGATCACTCCCAGTCTCATTTTCGTTGATATTATTTACTTCCGAATTAGAAATACTGTTCATAATATTTGGTGTCAATATTTCATTACATGACGTATTTGACACATCTGTAACATTATTTTTCGAAACAAATTTATTTTCGAAAAAGTTTGCATTTCTAGCCTTTATGCAAGTAGGTAGATTTTCCGGATCCATCAACCTATATCCTTTGCTTTCCTTTCCTCGCAGTATCCAACAAAAATATACCTTTTAGATTTGGGATCGAACTTTTTTGTGTTATGCACTAAAGCATAGGCCACACATCCAAACACCTGAAAATGACTTACATCAACCTTTTCGTAAGACCACTTTTCTTCTGATGTTGATCCCATCACTGTTTTTGTAGGCGACCTATTCTTTATGTTTATTTCAACAATTGTGCCAGTAGTTACGTTTCCTGTGAAATATAGTGAAGAATGTAATTTTTAATTTTTTATTGTTTACATTGATATATAAAAAATACTAGATACACATTGTCGAATAAAAGTAACACTCGGAAGTGTCCCAAGCACTCACCAATTATACTTTTATTTGAGCGTAAGTATTTTTTTGGATAGGACATGTATATATCAATAAAACAAATATTAACTGTTAAAATCATTTATTTATATTAAAGGTATTAATTATTAAAACATGTGACGTTCACCCCTGATCCAAAGGTCAAGAAATGACATACTCAAGTCGAAGCATTGAGTGATATGAAATAAAAGAACTTATATATATATATATATATATATATATATATATATATATATATATATATATATAATCATTATTTACCACGGGCCATAAAAATTACCCGGACTTTTGGAGGGCTTGCGTGGGGCCATGGACAGGCCAACATGTAGAGGCCCAAATTGACAAATTTAATGTAAATGTGGCGTGACACTGACCGGCGATGATCCCCGTCTACACCATATAATAATGCACCCAAGGACAAGCCCCGGCCAGTATATGACTATTGTGGGAAATGAGAACAAAAAGTACCGGGCTATTAGGGTGACCTGCTAGTGGTACTAGGGGTCTGGGGCTACTTCTGACGTGATACCATTTATCATTTCCAACCCTGGAGCTTGAGTCTTAGCTCTAGCGATCTCCACTCCTTGCCGGCTGGTTAAGGCAAGTACGGAGGCGGGGGCCTTGCCTTGGCCCCCGGAGTTGGGTACGAGGTGTCGCTACTCACCTAAGGCTTCGCCACAAAGCCCCCCTACGGAATTATTACTGGTTCTTGCTTTGAAGGGCAACGATCTTTTTTTTAAATATATATAGTACAATTGGCTAAAAATATACGAGGAACCCTAATTGAGAACCTGCTTTAGGAGGTCGGTTAACAACAAATCTTGATTTGAAGAATTAAAAATATCACGAAGTTGGTGGTATGTTATCCATAGCTGGCGGCGAGCATTCACAAACAATCATTTAATTCGTCAACAATCAAGCGAATGAACGGGTGATGTCATCTCGAGGTCTCGGAATTGAATCACGTTTGTACACAAGTTCTAAAACCCGTCTTCACACCAAGATATAATATCAAGTGCTGAAAAGCTATTTCTGTTGAGCGATATTTGTAAAATCTCAGAAGAGTTTCGTGTTTAAAACCCTTAAATTGGCTAAAAGTAATATTTTGATCATGCTACATTTTTGTGCTTTTTTCGAAGTATATTATTTATACCCTTTAAGCGTGGAGGCTAGAGGTAAGTAGAACCATCTCAGTATATTAAAAAGTGTCCACTGAAGGGCAGCAAATTAAGATGGCGCCATAATAGCAAGTGGAAAGTATTTAAAAATAGCGCCACAAATAATTAGAGTAGGATACTAGATTAAAGAAGGAAAGAAAGACTTCCTCTTTGTCACCGCGCATGCGTTTTTCAGTCCAGCACACTTCACTTCGTTTATAACTGCTAAATTAATATCATTTCCTTTTCCTACACTAGCGCTATTTTGACGAGTTTTCGAACCATAATTTGCTAAGGTGGGTGCTCCGCTTCGCTTCGCACCCGCCTTAGCCTTCTAACCTATATTAAAAAAGTTCCGATTTGTTCATAATAAGTAAATGTGCCGTGTATCTATACCCCACCCTCATTTTAGACGCACATACATCGTCATCAAATTTAAAATTTGTTGACATTCATATTTTAAATAATTCTTTAAAACATTAAACATGTCACTACAGACCAACAGACTCAAAATTTTATTTCCAACAATTTTCAAAAAGGACTGTCCCGCAAGATACATGTACAGCCGACATCTGTATCAAGACGAACCACGAAGAACAAGGGAACGAGAAATAGGATACAAGCAGGGCCGACCTTAGCACCCACCGCAAAAAAACATAGAGAAAGGAAACATGACCTAGCATTTAACGTCTCGCATAATATTAATAATGCTCGTTAAAAAGTACTTTTTTTAATAAAAATTATTAAGATTAAAAGTTATTGTTATGTATTGAATCCTACTTAGTTTTAACACTCTTGTCAAGCGTAAGTAATTCAGTATAGTTAGGAACGAAGCCGCGAGCATCCACGATACAAACTATACACGATGAGTACGCAAAATTCTTGTATGCATTCTAATAACAGATTTTTAAAACAACATTAGAATATATACGCGAGCAGTTTCCTATGGCTGCGTTCTGGCGTTGTATAGAATGTAAAGACGCTGCGCAGTACCTACACGATTGAGAGGCCATGATGTCATACGTAACACTCATAAAGAAGGTCGAGGTTTCGACACAATTTAATGCATTAGAATGTCAGTGCAGATGTCTTGGATTCTAGATTACGAGTTATTGAACTTTACTTATCTTTAGTTGACTTATGTGTTACTACGTACACAGACAACAAACTTTCACACGTCCATAGACATACACTAGACTAGAGGTATCTTTGTACTTTGTTTACGTACTGACAGACACTGTGTTGAGTGGGCTCAGTCTTTGCCGGTATAGCTACTGGAACGCAGAAGTCCAAGGTTCGATTTTTGACACGGTCTGGGTGTCTGCGCTCAGGTCAGAGTGGTCCATTGTATGCTACTTATAGTCTTATAACACAAGTGAATCTTGGTGATGTCACTGTATGTGTGAGTTTGCTCATGATTATTACTATTAAAACAACTAGGGTTAGTAGCTTTATTTACTTACACAAAAACTGAATTTGGTTTTTTACATATAATAATAACAAAGAAACTAAGTCCATATAGTCTAGACAATTGCCCAACAAAACCTAAGGATGTGTCGAAGCCAACCTGATTTGGGGTAATACACTGAACTAGTGCACACCCGTGGTCGAAATTCGACCATAATAATTAATTTAAATTATAAGTTTGAACATTATTAAGGTTCTGTCAAAGACTTTATATACTTCTATAATCACAGATTTCGCCAAGGCACTATTCATTTGATTTTAATAACAACAATAAACAAAAGAGTATATATGCGTGCGTGTGTCAAACACATGGTAGTGTGCGTGATGTTTCTTTATTGATTTAATGTATTTTTTATGCATATTTTTTTTAAATATTAGCATTCTGCACTCCTTCTCTATATAAACTATGTGTGCGAAATTTCAAACTCCTCCATCTCCGCAATTTTCGTAAAAACATAGTTTTTGCTTCACGTATTACTAATATAAATGACTTGTCTCCTATATATAACAATGTAGGTATTTGTTGGTGAATTGAAAAAACGCGATTGCAGCGCCATCTAGTTACCTAATTCGTGTAATCTATGCAAATTACATGTATCGGGATAAAGAGTATCATAAGTATTGATTCGGGATACAAGTCATCTCTATGTCGAGTTTCGTTCATTACATTCTGTAGTTTTCGAGAAGAGTGCGATCGCAGCGCCATCTTTTTCGATATTTTCGTCTATCCCGCGGAAACGACGCTACTTATCGGGATAAAAAGTATCCTAAGTTATACACCGGGATATGAGATTGCCCTTGTGCTAGTTTTTACGTGATGCTCTAACTGACAAACAGACAAAAAAAATATTTTCGTAACCTCCTGGTCCGAATTATCAACCAGTTTTATTCATATTTTTAAACGCATTGTATAATCTCGAACCATTTACAGTTTTATTATAGTATAGATAGATAGATATGTTGGCCTTAATCCATTTCAAACTCTTTATTTGGGCTTGTTAAACGTGTAAGATCGTTGCCCCATATAATAATAACTAGCGTCATGGCTAGCGCACGCGTCCCAAGCTCAAAGGGCGCGGGGTGAACCCTGGCCGGAACGCATACACCTCTTGGCAGTTTTCTGACCTAATGTGTGTATTGTGAGCAAGTTATTACGCAGTTACCCGTACATTATCTGGATCTATTATTAACTTTGACGCGTATTATAGAAAGCTATAAATTGCAGGAAAATAATAATTATTATGTTGTTTTCAACAAAAGTTCAAAACCTATTGCCACGTAAGATAATGTTAATTTTTAGAATTTGGTAACCCTGCGCATCAAGTTATCGTGGACGTACTTCGATGCATTTTAAATTTTAACATTCTGCGTTGTTTATTTTCTTCAAATGAATATTGCTTATTGTTTTATTACAACGTAATGCATAAAACATTTGAAATAATTCGAACCGGATTTAGTATATAAATATTCGCATGCGCTACGTATCAAATTGAAGAAAGAAAGAAAGACGTTATTTGAAGAAATAGCGCCGTGATTACATTATATTTATACATTATTATACACAGAGTATAATTTCGCATTTTCAGCAAACAAGGTCTGTACTCAGCATATTGCTGTGCTGGAATTATATCCGACACAAGGCTGATTTTCAGTGCAAACCTTTTGGCGTAAGACCAAAACGACCCAATTTTATTAATTAAATAATTAATAAAAACTAATTCTACTTCTGTAATATTTAATTAGTAAAACATATAAATACATTTTAATGAAACCAACAATTAAATACTTTGTTACTTCACAATTAAAATAAATACTCACTATTATAAATTATACCCCCACTTATAAATGTGCGTCTTACTCGATGCTATTAAGTTTAGCTGTTCATGTTCATAGAAACAGCCACAGTTTTCTCACATACAAAATCACATGACACGTTCATAAAGAAATGTAAACAAATCTTGAAAATTGAAAAAATGGGTTATATTCTTGTTTTAATTATATCTGTTATTTCTAGTAGATCAGTACTAATCACCGGAGCAACTATAATGGGAGTCGATTTATTGTATTTTTTTTCCTGTGTCTTGTTGTCGTAATCATCGGCATTGACGAGGTGCATTTACCTATAGAAAAATAATTATAAGGAAGTATATTTATACATACATTGTTTATCCTTGAAAAGATAGCTCTGGTACGCCGCACACGATTTTTGCAATCAATTACGCTAATTTGAAAGAAAGACAGACTTTTGGAAGAAAAAGCGACGCACCTACATTACTTTCATATTTAATGATGAAAATATTATTAAAACAATATCAAAATTGTTAATTTGCACGGCGCATTTTCAGCAAACAAGATTTGCAATCAACTTATTGCTGTTTCGGAATTAACAACGCTGATTAACAGTGCAAAGCTTTATTTTGCTGTGATACCAAAAACGACCGGAATGAATTTATTAATCTAAATTTGTATCTATAAATGATAATTAATAAACGGTAATAAAATATACGTACATACGCAAAACAGTAAATATTTCGTAAACTTAATAATTAAAATAAACAAAAAGCTTTATGACCCCTAAATATTAATATGAGAGCAGAAGACTTTGTTACTATGATTTCCACTAAAATATTTGATTAACCACCACCAAGATACCACATGACAAGATAGGCGTAAGAACTATGAATACATCCAGACAACGGTATATAATGGACCTAATAAATTTCCAATTAGATTTGTAATGTAGGCCAATGGTGACTCCCTAACGTGTTGTTTATGGTATCGGTCCAGTGTTTGTTTAGTCAATGGCCACCTACAAAGCTGGCGAATATGTAGAGAAACATTGCGGGATACAAGTGATAATTAGATTGTCTGTCTTGGGAATGGGTGGGAATTGAATTAGAGGGAGACTGGAGACAATTGACGTCACTAAAACGATTGCGGGTAATGAGATATGATTATACTAAAGATAGTTTTTTTTTTAATAACTAAGGCCTTGACCCTATTAGCAGTTTGTAAAAATGTCAGCACGTTCAAATACCTTGGGCATATTCTTTCTTCTGATAGGAAGGATAACCACGACATAGAAAGATAAAGAAGATGCCTCTCAGAGTGGGGCAGCATGTTGGCTAAAAGATTTTTCAAAGCTAGCCGGACGTTTTGCCAGACATTCTACACCTGTCAGCTCTGGACGGAATGCACAGGCGTTCTCTGGATGGCACACGTGTTCAATGTAATAACATATTTCAACACTTAATGAGTTTCAAAAGATATTGTAGTGCCTCGAGTATGTTTTTTGAAGCTGGATTGAACACGTTATGTGCTATTCGGAGAAGTCGCATTGCAAATTTCTTAACCATTGCTAGCTGCCGAACGTGGGGACGTCACGGTGCAATAACTCTGTTCCAAATCCTATGAGATCCAGTAAAAGCGCGGATACAGGGGCGCAGGTTTAGGTATAGTGGGTAGTTTGGCGATGATGGGTTTCTCGCGACTGCTTCTGCGCTGCGTTTGGTTCTTCTCCCGAAGAGCCCGAGGACGGTGTCCAAAGGCATTCCCCCTGCGTTATAAAACAAAGGTCGCTTGCTGGCCGCAGGAATTAGTGTTCTTTCTACGTGCCTACATGGAATTGAATACCTCCTCCTTTTTTGAACTTGGTTAGTGTTCTTACTCTATTCATGGACGGATATTGTATTATACTCAGCTTTTTGTCTACTTATCACAATTTTAACAAATGAATGGTCACTTATTTGTTCGCTATACTATAATAATAGCTCTGCAACGGTCCGGTCGTTTGTTCAAGTGACTCATTTGACGTTGTTTACGCATACTTTATCGTAGTAACCAGCGTTGTATTGTTTTGTTTATGTTTCGGTATGAACTATTTTTGTAAGGCGATAAGTTTTTTAAAGATAGTGGCCAGGCTGTTTCTTTTTTGGTGCCTGTAAATATTTGCAGAGTGAATAATGTTATTGTTGGGCGGAGGATTGAATACGTGGGATGTGGAGTAGAGTATCTAGGAAGCTGTACTGTGGCTTGACTGATACTTCTATATTAATATTATAATTGCGAAAGTTTGCATGGATGTTTGTTGCTCAATCTCGCCAGAACGGCTGCAGGGATTCTGATGAAATTTGGCACATAGGTTATGGTCAACCACGAGTTGACGCGCGTGATTCTTGTTTAAAGAGCTGGCGTTAATACAGGTTACATTGTTCTAAATTTTATGTTAGTGCTATTTGCACCCGGAAGATAAATTTCATTTTATATCGCGAAAATCCCATCTACCGGCATGAAAAGTATCTATGTCCATTTTCGGTATTAAAACTACATTTGAACAAAATTACAGCAAAACCGATCCAGTACTCCTAGTAGTTACATACATACATAACTTCACGCCAGGTCCCTTGGGGGTAGGCACGAACAACAAAGCGCCATTTAGGCTTATTCTTACACACCTCACTTGCTTCTTTGACATTCCTAGCTCTTGTCTTGTTCTAGTAGTTCTTCTATGAAAGCTCAACAGAAAGTCATATAGAGTTACTAACTAACGCATTTTTATAGACGATAAATGGTTATATCTATAAACTTGAGAAATGATTGGTCTCATCCAAACTTCCATCCTCTATTTAAACCATCCTACATACATACATACATAACTTCACGCCAGGTCCCTTGCGGGGTAGGCACGAACAACAGAGCGCCATACAGGCTTATTTTTACACACCTCACTTGCTTCTTTGACATTCATAGCTCTTGTCATGCACGCTCGTCTGTTCTTAAGGCTCCTGACATCACCTTCTGCTAATACACGATCAATTTGATCATGGAAGGTGTGTCGTGGCCTTCCGCGACTTCTGCATCCATCCACTTTTGCATTGTATATCTGTTTAATCATTCTTTCATCAAACATTCTTTCCACATGCCTGAACCACCGGAGCATTCCTTTCCTTACCTTCACCCCGACACTCTCTTTCTTACTTCGGTATTACGAACGCGGTCCGCGAGCGTCACTCCGCAGATTTTGCGCAGTGCTCGCATCTTAAACCATCCTAGTTTTGTTTATCTATCCCCCGTCTATAAAACTACATAAATAACAATAGTGACAGAAAAAACAAAAATGACAAAAAGTACAAATAGGACAAAACGTACAAATAGAAAAAAGTACAGGTAGGACAAAAAGTACAAATAGGTCAAAAAGTAAAATCGCTCATTTTTTTTTTGCTAATCCCTTACTCACTTGAAAAAATCTAAAGTAATGCACTAGTACATTAAGAAAAATTATGAGCGACCTTTTAAAATTCAAATTTTAGACTATCACTGGTAGACAGCTAGTTTTACAAGGTGTAACTTGAGCTAATATTTTTCCTTATTTTTTATGGTACCGCGAACATGCGGACGAGGACTCAGACACAGCTAGTCTATACATATAAATAAAATTGGAGTGTCTGTTTGTAATATTGAAATAACCGCTTTTTACTACATGCATATGAATGAGATATATATACGGTACATACACCAAAGTAAAAAAAATTACCATTTTTGTCTGTCTATCTGCCTGTTTGTTCCGGCTAATCTCTGAAATGGTTTTACCGATTTTGACGGGTCTTTTATTGGCAGGTAGCTGATGTAATAAGGAGTAACTTAGGCTACTTTTGTTATAGAAAAAGTCTTTTATTTTGGCATTATGACGATTTTCAATCACCACGCGGGAGAGACCGCGCGGCGCAGCTAGTCATATAAAGATAAGCATAGAAATATTTTATAGAGAAAGTTACTAGAATAACTTCACACAGATGAGGCAGACATGTTGTTCTTAATCCACGAGCTTTAATAGGATCGAAAGTTAGATGAGCGTGTGCGATAAGCTTACAAAAAGTAGGCACTTAACAAAACCTTTTTCTACTTAACGCGCACTCAGAGTAGTACAGATAAGATCAACGAGATTGCTAAAGTGGCTTTTGGAAGTCTCGTCAGGAATCTTGTTAAAGCTTTCGCTCCGGGCAGTTTATTGTCTTCTTCATTAATTTGGTTAAATGTCAAAACTCTACGGAATTTTTATACACAGCAGATTGTGATGGTGCTAGCTTAAAAATAATTATTAGATAGATAGATAGATAACACTTTATTGTACACCATTACAGAAAACTTAGTAATAATCTAATTGGGTACAAAGGGCGGTCTTATCGCTAAAAAGCGATCTCTTCCAGACAACCCGTGGCAAGAATATTCTGATAAGGAGTGTCGATGGTAGTATACATAATTATTTTACGATTACTTACATACATTTTAATAATAAATATATAACTATAATATATATACAAATATACACTTAAGTTATATACATACATACAATACAATTATTTACTTGATTTAATTTATTTAATTTTTGCTTTGTGTCCCTGTGCGTATTCTACCGCCTGTACAACGGAGAGTGTTCCGAGGAACTGTTTGATCTGATGCCAACGCCTCATTTTTACAACCAGATCGCGCGCCATCGACGGGATGTTCACCCCCATTTCCTGGAGCTCCCACCCTCAACTACGCAACGGTTCTCTAGAATGTTCATTCTGCGTACAATTTCCCGCCGAGGTTTTCCCTCTGCGCGACGACAGGGGGTCGTTTAAGAAGGGCGTTATAAAATGTCTTAGAGGCTGGCAACGCCCTTGGTGTTGCAAACGTCCATAGGCGACGGTAACCACGTTCCATGAAGTAGGCCGTCCACCTAGTTGCGTACTTCAGGCAATAAAAAAATCTAATGATTGATTAATATCCGGATCCTATATCGTTATGACCGTTAATTTTCCTCACTATCGGTTCAATTTGACATAAGCTCCCATACAAGTAATGAAAAAATTCAACCGATGGTAAGGCAAGTGAATGAAAAGTAAAATATGTGAGCCGACCATTAATGTGCCGAATCTATGCCGACCAGTGTGGGGACTCCCTAGTGCTCCCGGAGCTAGAACGGCGTGTGATGTTGCAGTAATCCAAATGGGCTCCATTCCCGCATAGCAGCACCTTAACTAAATTCAATTAACCGACCGCGGCCATAACGAGATACCAACAGTTAGGAGGAAACGTCTCTCAAGCCAGACGGCAACTGTATAATTGAATTTAATGCTTCTTGACTAGAATTTTATATGACTAACGGGCATCGTGGGCATATGCTTGGGAAATTGGCGAGTGGTATAAAGAGCCTTTGTACTGTAATACTTGCAACAGCTCGGAAAGGTTTATGGTAATAAAGGAACAGCTATCGCTATATTTATAATCAGAGAACTTTACGATTTTAACATATTTCGTACACTGACTGACTCTACACATTGGATAAACATTTTTAGAACACCTCGCCATCCCCCCAACAATTTTATAGTATAAGAAACTTAGCAAATTGGCACAACCGATAGCGGATTGAAGTCATTTATAAACTATTTTAATTAAAGGGTTATGAATGACAAGAATTACATTATTATTTGGAAATTTAGATAATATTTTATATAAAATATAATATTTTAAGTTTTACATGTAATAAAATAAATCGAACACAGTAAAAATCTATCTTGACTACCAACACGAAAATAAAATGTAGTGAATACCGTCTATATACATTTGCGAGATTTTGAATTATAATCTACACAATTATCACATCATATTAGAGAAATATTATTACATAAAATTATAGTAAATTATACAACTCTATACAAAACGCGCTAATCACAGAATTAATAAAAATATCACATTATTATTCAATTAAGGAAATGGCCGATTGTATCGTTTGGAAATAAGAGGGTTTATAACAACATTAATTATTAACCTTAAAAAACATGAAAAGAAAAACTATGCAACGAAATAAATTTACACGCACACGACACCAGTTATGTTGATATATATAGGTATAGACACGAGGCACACACACTGCATATGCACTTCCTCACAACATCAGCACGTAACAGATACACTCTACTTTAATATAAGTTTAATATTAAAATTAGAATAAATTAATATAATAATAATAGTTGTGCGTCAGGTACACCATAACACAAACATCATTCAATAAATGTCACACACAATAACAAAACAAATAAGCGTGTATAAATTCAAAATCTTTTTTTTGTAAACAAGGGTGCGAAACTCGAGTCCGTAGAGTTGTTATAAAAAAAAGGAACATGTTCTTTAGATATTTAAAAAGTATATTTATGCTCGCGGACCGCGTTCGTAATACCGAAGTAACAAAGAGAGTTGGTCTGAAAGAGAGTGTCGGGGTGAAGGTAAGGAAAGGAATGCTCCGGTGGTTCGGGCATCTGGAAAGAATGTATGATGAAAGAATGACTAAACAGATATACAATGCAAAAGTGGATGGATGCAGAAGTCGCGGATGGCCACGACACACCTTCCATGATCAAATTGATCGTGTATTAGCAGAAGGTGATGTCAGGAGCCTTAAGAACAGACGAGCGTGCATGACAAGAGCTATGAATGTCAAAGAAGCAAGTGAGGTGTGTAAGAATAAACCTGTATGGCGCTCTGTTGTTCGTGCCTACCCCGCAAGGGAACTGGCGTGAAGTTATGTATGTATGTATGATGTATATTTACCGCGTTTTTCTAGCAACCGCCATTTGCAAGTATTGCGTTTGGTATAAGGAGGGCAGAACTGGATCTCTGATACAGTAACTCTTAGGTCCCATTTAAAAACCAAATTTTCTTCACGAACTGACGATACCTGTACATTGCTATATTACCGGCACGCCGGAGACCCGAAATTGGCAAAACCGGTCCAGAAAGGGAAAGCTAAAGAGAGCAATAATAAAATCGGGCGATCGAGCAACTCGTTCCTAACAAAGAATATTACGAGAAGGTCAATTCTCGATTATTTGCGGTTAGAACCTATCACTAGGGTGGCCAGGCGGCCGGTTTTCGACTGGACACTGCGGTTTCCTTTATTTTTGTGTCCGGTCGAGAAAATTTGGGTAAACCGGACAAAGCATTGTCCGGTTTACTTTATTTGGAAATTTATTATAATTAGAAATTTATTATTTTATTTAGAAATTTGTAAGTTTTATATCTAAAAATAGCTCAGTATGCTGTGGTTCGTCATTACGGCATGAGCGCTTGGGAATTATTATAATTTTGTTTGTTTATTGTATTGTTGTTGTTCACGGGTTTTACTCAGTTCTTTGTTCATTGCAGTGAGTTTTATTTTTAATATTGCTCCACTGATTACATGCTCTTTTGTATGCTGATAGTGGGGCCTTGATTGAAATGAAATGAATTTATATGCATAAAGAGTTCAGGGAACATAAAATAATTCACAATACGATGACAATTCTGCAGGAGCGTCCAAAGTTAGCTCTGGTGCCCGCTCTAGGTCTCAACAGAGCCTGTGTGGCGGACCTCAGTGGAGTTTGCTTCGGTTTTATTAGATCTTTCATTGCCTGGTATTATTAGAACTAAAAAACAAATTTAAAAGAAAAAAAACCATTACAACAAAAAAACTACAACTGCGGTGTAGTTGGCGCTTGTATCATGCGGTATGATTTTTCAACTGGCTTACGTTAGCCAAATTTCCACCCCCGTTCCACCGTTACACTCGCACAGATGTATAGCTGGGCTTTATATATCGACCACTATATTTCAGTGGATTTGTATGTCCGCTCCCCTGTTGGATTGGCGCGCGCCTTATGAAACCTTCTGTATTCATTTTGTGCCCCCAAGTTACTTCCACTGATGTTTGCGTTCTCGCAAAGTCTGCTTTTTGGCCAGTAAAACGCTCAGACTGGTTATTCAAAAGTGAGAGCACGTTGATTGTTATTTTTTTCTTTATACAATTTATGGCCACACTGCCTTAAACTTTGTATAAGCAACCGTAGTATTTTGGAAAGCATTGAATTTATTCAGCTAGTAGCAATGCCAAAATTAAAAAAAAATATGTGTGTGCAGTTCACACGCACTAGTGAAACAGTGTGACAAGAGGTGGGAGGGATTCTAAATTCTGTGACGTCACATTTTATATATTATATCGTTATAAAATATTTAAGCTTTAAAACACGAAATTTGAAATATTAACGAAAAACTTCAAAACATTTCCAACTCTCTGTTCGAGTATAGTGTTTAAATTATTAAATATAATGTATTCAATCTCATTCTCTCGCAGGCTTAGTCCTATAGATTTATGTGTTTATCTCTTTTAAGTGTCGCTTTATCGTTTCATATCACAACGATTCTAAAGAATTTTCACTTCAAATACATTGCATTCAATGTATATATTGATATTATACATACGTATACATGAACTACTCGTATGTCTGTAAATTTAATGTAGACAAAGATGTGATTCACGCTGTTTGACTCGGAAATATTTTTTATGTTTTTTTGTGTCTCATAAAAACGCACTGTTTGCATTGGCAGACCACCAAATGCATTTCAGCGTGTTTATTAACTTCACTTATTATTTTAAACTGTATTTGTTGCAAAGTTGTTGTGTTGTATTTAATTTCTAATTCTATCGATACGAAATGACTCACCGTAAAACCGACCATCGATAGATTATAATCAACCGAAAAATAATGCGTTGAATTGTAGCATTATGTTCGGTTCACGATATTTCGACAGTTTATAATGTCGCGAGAGTGATTATAATTTAACGGTATTTAACTTTTTGATGGTGACATATGCATTAGTACACACTGGAAACCATTCCAACTCTATCCGTTCTAATTTGGATTTATAATAAGTTCTCGTAACTTACTGCGGAGCGATCGGTATTCTATTCTAAGTTCTGCATTCTTTACTACTCTTGCGTAGAAGGTTTACCCATAGACTCATGATGTCACACGTCGATGATCAGTAGGGTTGACAAAAAAGGTTACATAAATAGTTGTTGCAATAAATTTATTATTGTATATACTTCACATAAGTATATACAATAATAGTAAGTAGTCACCGGCAAACCTGCGCGCAGCTTATAGCTGGCTTCATTTTGAGAGTCCTAGACTCCGTCTTTCTATTGATGGCCTATGAAAAAAAACAATATATAGACACGATAAATTAGACACAATTTAAACATAAAAGATGTTTAAAACATCAATCGATTTAGGCTCCGCAGAATATAGGATGTAGGGATGGAGGCGAACAGGCGTATTAAAATGTACCTATTTACACAGACTTCCTTCATTCTTTACGTAATAACGTAAAAATAACAACATTGCGTATAATTATGAGTCACAGATGACGTAATAACGAACCTAAATACATAATGTGAGATGATAAACGGTATGGTGTCAGGGTCGGAATGATACGGCCCCATAAAATGTGACTGCTCCAATAATGTCCTGATTGGCCCAATTTTTCTAGGCTTAGCGTAATAAAATTATTGGGTATTATGTCGAACTTGATTCGATTCGAAGTGCTGGTTGTTTTTGGCAACGGTTTTTGATAACGCCAAAAGAAAGGTTTGCACTGAAAATGAGCGTTGTGTCGGATATAATTCCGGCACAGCAATATGCTGAGTGCAAACCTTGTTTGCTGAAAATGCGACGTACATATTTTCAAAATATGCTCTGTGTATAAAAATATATAAGGATTGTAATTACGTCGCTATTTATGAAAATATTTTTTTTCTTTCTTTCTTATAACAATATAGAAGGATTTATTGTGTTAGTTTTTAGAATAACTTGACCAATCCGATGTCAAGATTTTTTTTTGCAAAAATAGGTATCTCATTTTCTTAACTTTTCGCGACTACGTTTTAACGGTTTTAAGCACGGTATTTTATTTGATATTATCTAAATATTCATACAGGCGTCCACCTTGGGTTACTTTTTGTCCCGAAAAACTACTCAGTGTCATTGGGTTGGACAAAACGATGGCTCTGTGTTGCTTATTCTAACAAAAAAAAACTAAGCTAGTGGTCGTAATTCGACGATAATAATTAATATAAATTGTAAGTGAACATTATTAAGATTCTGTTGTCAAAGACTGTGACTTCTATAATCACAGATTTCGCCAAGGCTACACTGTTAATTTGACTTTAACAATAAACAAAGAGTATATATGCGTGTGTGTGTCAAATACATGGTGTGTGTAATGGTTTTTTTATGCATATTAAAAAAAAACTCCTCTTTATAAAATACTAGCTTCGCCCCGCGGTTTCACCGTGCGTGGTGATAGAAAATAGTTATATTTTGGATAATTCACACTATATCTTTATAAATTGTAGCCTATGTGTTATTCTGATGCTATATTATTGTAAAGTTTCATCAAAATCCATGCAGTAGTGTCTGCGTAAAAGAGTAACAAACATACAACCTTAAAAACTTTCGCGTTTTTAATATTATTAGGTGCCAAATTTAATACTCCTCCGTTAGCGCAATTTTCGTAAAATGGGTACAAAGTTTTTGCTGTGTTTTTGCTTCGCGTATTAATATATAGATGACTGTGTTGCCATGTAAAAATATTGTAAATAGGTCTTGGCTCTATTTTAATTACACAAACTATAGTAGTTATTGTTAATGATATTGTTTAGTTTATATGATCTTCGCTGTGGACCAACATTAAAACAAATCAAACACTGACGCGTGCTGTCATTTGGCTGTCGCACGGAATTGAAACAAACGCGTCGGCAAGGAAGCCTCTTGTCGGCTCTAGTGATGTTCTGACCAGGCATGTTAGTCTTAACCGACACTATCGGATATCCGAATTCAAATACCCGAATTCAAATATTTTCGGACATGGCCGGAATCTGAAAGTCGTTTGTCTATTTATGGCCGGTATTGAAATTCAAAAGTTTTTATTCGAAATAGTTTCAACTTTTAATACTAATAATTTATACATATAAGTTAAAATTTAAATAACTTGTTTTTTAAAAAGGTTTTTAAATACAAGCTTTTGAGATCCTGGATATCATGTAGCAGCAGAGTGCTAACCAAGACAAGTAAAACGAACCCAAACAAGACGGGTCTATCTTGTTTAGTATAGGAGTTCCTATGGACATCTTCCGACTCCATCATCAGATCGGCTCCAGAGTACCATAATATTACATTGCCATGCGATATACATACGCGTGCAAAATTTCAGCTCAATCGGAAACCGGGAAGTTGGTCAAATTTAACTTGCATGATTCCACCCGAACTTACGTACATACCTAGGTAAATCTATTGCAAGTTAAATAAATAAACTAAACTAAGTTGAACTATTTAATATTGAAATTGTTTAACTTGAGAAAAGCTTAGGATATTACTAAAATTTTATGTGTATAGCGAGCGCGTGGGTTAGAGTGAGAGAGGATTAGCCTACCTACAGCTGCCGTATGCGTGAGAGAAAGGGAAGCCAGACAGACTGGCGCCGTAACGCTTTACGCAACGAAGCAGTTTACCCTCCCATAAGAAGTTATCACTTCAAAAATCCAGATCCGAAATATCAAGTCCATCACATCTCTACTTCTGAAAGTTCGGGCCGCCCACGTTCCCCACTGTTCGTTAACGCGAGCGTGGGCGAGGGACCGGCCTAGTGCTTATTTTATACGTACTATAGCGTCTATTAACGTATTGTTGTTGAGATGAACTGTTACACAATTGTTTGTTTTAATAGATTCGCTGTTGTTGTTGTTTGTTACTTGGGGTTGTTATACATTAGGTTATATTTTTTGAAATGATAACTTCTTATGAGAGGGTAAACCGCTTCGTTACGTAACGCGTTACGGCGCCAGTCTGTCTGGCTTACCTTTCTCTCACGCATACGGCAGCGGTAGGCAGGTTAAGTTATCACTTCTGTCGGGCGTCACGAGACGCTGTCTTTAAAAAAATATCTAATATAATATAAAATTCTCGTGTCGTGGTGCTAATTACCAAACTCGTCCGAAACGGCTGAACCAATGTCTACGACATTTTGTGTGCATATCGGGTAGATTTGAGAATCGGCCAACTTCTATTTTTCATACCCATGCTATTATTAAATTGTTCAATTGTAAACGATGTCGTTTCCGTGGAATAGACGAATAGTTTGTAACCAAAATGGTGGCGCTGCGGTTCTGTTTTATATTTGGTGCCGTGCCGCCATGCCAATTCACTAGAGACCACGTAGTGATAGTAGCGCGAGCCATGTTGCGCTGGCGTTGCTAGTTTTCATAATCAATCTTGCTTTTGTTTAACAAGTCACATCTAAATATAGTTTGTTACCCATTCTCAATAAAGATAACCTTACAGTGGTCTAACGTCATCCATAGATAAACACAAATGACTTCTAACCTATTAAAGTATTACCTCATTATGAGTCATTTTTCATTGAATGATTAACGATTTAGAATGTAGTGCAAGCTCTCTAGGGTTCAGTTTGCCTATCAAACCTATCCAAAGCGGATGGTTTTAAATCAACTGAAAACTCCTGAAAGTTAAAATAAAAATAAAACAATAGACAAACATACACATTATAGTTTAGAGAGAGATAACACTTTATTGCATACCAAAATATACAATTACAAAAACAGACCATATTTACAACATTTTTTAAGCAATACAATAGGCGGCCTTATCGCTCAAAGCGATCTCTTCCAGGCAACCTAAATATAAGAAATTTGAATCAGCGAAATAGGTGGTGCAAGAAATAGGAAATAGATATATATGTAAATACTGAAACTAATATAAAAATAAAAATTGAAAAATAAGTACACAAATACATTCACAGTCATATATTAGTCATATAAAAACAGAATCCACCTACATTTTATTACCTGTCGGCATTTAAACTAATTGTAATTCTTTTATGATCGACTCCTTTTGTTTACTTATTTATTGGCATGCGTTGACTAATTATTCTAAAGATCAGTCCATTGTTTTATTGTACTCGTTTATGGCCGTTGCGGTCGAATCATTAGCCAGGTGTTACGGATTAGGGCGACTACAATACGGGCACATCTGTATTTGTGAGGTATAAAACCAGGGCCCGGTGGACGGACAGAGGACGCAGTCGAGCGAGAACCGCGATCAAGGCGGGAAGTGTGTATATTCGGTACCTAATCTATTAGTGACAGACTTTGCGCGTTTTATTGCATTACGACCTTCTGCATTACGGTTGGACTTGTTGTGTTTGGTTATATTTGTGCCTGCGTTATACGTGTTTCTATAGTTCTAATAAACTCTATAGTAATTCTAATGCCATTTCAATTCGAGTCTCGCAACTCGTAACAATAAGTTGATTAAGCTATAAGCAATAGAGATGTGTTCACATATTATAATAGATTCTAACAATATTTACGTACAAAAGGATAGGTGTTAAAATATCATATTATTATCACACTTACAAAATATCGATAAAAAAAAATTTAATTATTGAACAACAATTAACGAAACCCCTCCTTTTAAGCATACCAACTTGTGACGTGATAAGTTTGTAGTCTAAAACACTATCTATGAAATTGGGACGTTTTGTTGCATAAAGAGTGTCTATACCCTATTAATTTACACGCCCTCAAACCTAAGTAAAGAATATTGATTGAGTGTAATCAATTCTTAAAATAAACATGCACAAGATAACTTTATCTCATATTTTTAATGATTATTACATCCTTATGAATCATCAATTTTCATGATTTTATGACTAACATTGGTAGGTAGGTGTGCTATTTATTACATTATACTACCTTGTACAGCAAGGAAGTTTACAGAACCTACTTTAATGTGGAGTTGATTTTATTGATTGAATTATTTTATTCACGTTTCTTATTACGAAATTTGATGCATTCGTTTCAGACATAGATAACAATTAAATATGATATACATGATAGATCGCAAATTAGCAAGTTGAAGTGGTAGTGAGCCGGTCACGTCTGCCGCAGGACCAATGGCCGATGGAGGACTCCTTTAGTGGAGACCGCGTCTGGGTAAACGTAGTGTCGGACGCCCTACAGCCCGATGGACCGACGACCTGTGCAAGGTCGCCCTTAGGCGCTCGATGAGAAAGTCGGAGGAAGGGTATGAGTGGCGCCGACTTGGGGAGGCCTACGTCCAGCAGTGGACTGCGAATGGCAGACGACGAAACATTAGTGTCACGAGTTTCGAGAATCGAATTAAAATGCCGTTGGAATTATTATAGAGTTTATTAGAACTATACAAACACGTATAACACATACAAATATTACCGAACACAACAAATCCAAACGTAATGGTCGTAATTCAATAAAATGCACAAAGTCCGTCACTATTTGGTTCCCGATTGTACACACGTCACGCCTTGATCGTCGTTGTCGCTCTGCCTCTTCTCTCAATCAGGCCATCGTGTTATACTGCACAAGTGCAAATATGCCCGTCGACATAATTTCCTGGAATTAGCTTGAATTTATAATCTGTAACACCTGGCTAATTATGCAGCATGCAAGCGGCCATAGACGAGTACAATAGAACAATAGGCTGTTCTTCAAAATAACTAGAAACGTATGCAAAAAAATAAGTAAACAAAAGAAGACGATCACAATTATATGGATTACAATGAGTTCAAATGCCGACAGGTAATAAAATTTGGTGTTTTTTACAGATTAGGAGTTTAATTTGTCTTTGTCGGAACCTAAGTTGTAATATTATTATAATATACAGCTATACACATAATATAGGAAAACATTTTGTATTACGTGTCGTCGCCGTAACTATTGTTTGTATGCATGCAACGGTGTCAAGGAAACTTGTTGTTCCGTATGCAGTTTTGATAAATGACAGGACGTATGTTGATCTATTTGTGGTATACGTATAACTTGTTTTTTCTTATTCGATAACTTTGTCGATAACATTTTGCTTCAGTTGTGTTTAGATGCTTTGCCTGTTGCAAAGAATATGAGAGGATCGTGGAGTGAAAAGAGTATATTTGGGTCGACCAACTGGACGTCGACCTGGGCTCCAGGTCAGTAACTTTAACAAAAAGCCCATGTCAGTGCGAGTCAAGATCAATTCGATTACCAGATTCGAACAGAGTGTTAAAGTATTGTTTAGCCACAACTTGGCGGTAAGCTAAATACAACTTTAACAATACTTAGTTAATTTAGATGTATTGTGGAACTTCCGATTTTTCAAATTTGCTTTGTAAGACTGCTTCAGTAGAGCAAGTAGAAGCGAGTTGAATATTTCGGTTTTATTACATTTTGATTGATAATATTATAACGGCTTCTCAGGTCTTTTTGATTTTAATCTCTCGGCCGGGATTAAAATGGAATGATAATCATTGTATGAGATGAAATATATGTATATATGTACGATATTTATATCGTTAATAAACTTACGCCTGTTGAATTTAATGATAAGAAGATTTTTATCAAGGCATTATAGGTAGACTAAAATATAAATTAAGTTTCCTTCATTGTACTAGTTTATAGAAATAGTTAAAATACCATGTTATTATAAAGTTATCTATAATTTATCCAGAAGAATGAAAAAGAGATACAAAATTTGCTTCACATTTATACATATAAGTATATTATTTTTATACATATGATGATATGTGGTGTCACAGAAGATGTATGTCAGAGTAGAGGAGTGTGGAAGGAAAAGACGTTGTGCCGACCCCAAGTAATTGGGATATGGTGAGAAAAGAGGGATTATACATAATCATTTTATTTTTAATATTATTTCTATTTGAAATAAGTATCTTTAACTTGCTGTTTCATTCTACATAACAAACATTTCCTTAACATCATTTTATCCAAAGCTGTCCCATTAGATAAATTACTTCCTACGCTTTATACTTATACCTTGCAGCAAATACTCGAACCATAATAAGGCCTCTTAAAACAGTAGTTTACATTAAAAGTGCGGTAAAACCTGCAGTGGAGATTGTAAACTGTCTTCGACACGGTAGATGCCTGTTGTGGAAAACTTAGGTACTGGTCCTTCGAGCCGGATGCGATGCCGCTTATCGTAGGTTCGACGAACCTATCGATAACTTATGGTTGCCTAGTACACGTTGCAGTCTGGCTTGTGTCTTAATGTAGGTATGTAATCTTATTTATGTAATGTAATATATATTCGAAATGCATACTTTTCTGATTATTTATACTTTATCTGATATAATTAAGACAACAACATTAATTCTAATAATATCTTTAGCACAAGTACCAAAAATTAAGTAGGTATTGTCTTCTGAAACGAGAAGTCTAAATAAATACATCACTAGAAGGGTGGAGTTTTGTACAATGCTTGCCGTACTTGTAAGGAATATATGGAGATATGTTGCAAAAAAAAATTAGTACGTTATGTCTTTATATTTATTTTTACTCTACATTATCTCGCTCGATTTGAGCGGATATATGGTCTAAGATCGAGCACGCTTACCTAGAAGGTACCTATTCACACGAGACTTGAAGACACCCAGGTTGTATGTTTCGGCAAAAACAGACTCCGGCAGTGTGTTCCACTCCTTTGCGGTGCGCATAATGATGGTAGACTTAAAGCGCTTTCGTATACCTGGTATGTCCACCATATAGCGGTGCCGCATGCCAGTGCGTCTGGTTGTCCGATGATGGAAGGGAGACGGTGGGATAAGATTGAAAAGCTCCAATGCACACTCCGAAATGAATTCTATAGAAAACCGACAAGCTGGCAACCCTGCGTCGATGTTTGAGACTTTGTAATTTGTCATTATATAGCTGGTCATTGCCTGCCCTTCCTTCCCAAATGCCACGTCTGCCAGCTGTGGCTATAAACATCGGCATTGGTCTTCAAAATACAGACTTCGCCTAATTTGGCACCAGTAGGTAACATAAATATTGTAAATTAAATTAAATATCTTCCAAATACGAGTATATCATAAGTTTCACAAGATAAAAGCGAAAATACGAGTTTTGTGAACTTAATTACAACTTTGTAGACAGCATTTGATGGACTTCCCGAAGTTGTCGAAGTTCTTGTAATTATAGACTGTCGTAAATGACGGATCATAACTGTACATACACTAGAGAAATAAATTATTATAATCGGACGATGGTTGAGCAATAGAATTATGATTAGTAAGAAATTGTGTTTTTTATATCATCATATTAATACGTGAAGCAAAAATTTTGTACCACTTTTTATGAAAATTGCGCGGACGGAGGAGTATAAAATTTCACACACTTATACTTTATATAGAGAAGGAGTGCAGAATGTTATTTCTTTTTAATTATGAATAAAAATACATAAAATTGATTAAAAAAAAACATTACACACACAATACATGGTGTATTTGAAACACGCATATATATACTCTTTTGTTTATTGTTAAAGTCAAATGAACAACGTATGTAGCCTTGGCAAAATCTGTGATTATAGAAGTTATATTCTTTGACAACAGAACCTTAATAATGTTCAAACTTATAATTTAAATTTATTATTTTGGTCGAATTTCGACCACGGGCGACCACTAGTTTCATTAAATACTTATTTTAATTTTATCTCTTCGTCGCCAGTTGGAATAACTATAATGAAGCAATATCGCAGCGGTAACGAGACTATTTATTCGACTTCTTTGGACAATACAGAACTACCCACTATTTACACACATTACACTTTCAAGGAGACATAAACATGACATTATAAATATGTCGACAAATAACATAACCTGCAGTTTATTACCTTTCCCGCATTTGGACTTCTTTTTTTTACTTTGTGTTTAAAATTTGTAATTAAGAAAAGCGGCCTATTGTTACTGTATTCGTTTATGGCCGGAAGTGTGCAGATTACGTTTTCTTGGAAAATTCAGTCCACGCGGGCCGTTGTTGTATTGAATAGTTTAGTATAAAACAATGCCCGAACGGAGGAGTGAGGCAGTCAAGCGAGGATTACGATACGAGCAAGACGTTGTACATTTAATAAGCTATATAGTGACGGACTCTGCGCGTGTTATTGAATCGTGCAGTTTGTACTGGTCGTGTCCAGTTATATTTGTACCTGTGTTGTACGTCTTTGTAGTTCTAATAAATTCTATGGTAATTACAACGGCATTTACGATTCGAGTCCCGCACTCGTAACAATAACATTGGCCAAGCTCAATACGCATTGCGAGCCATGTTATTCCGCCGACCGCTAAAGATCAACACCGGGAACAGTATTTCTGCAAATTTTAGCCTACTTCTCAGTAATAACGGGGTTTAGGAAAGTTTTAACACTATTATAAAAAGGCGGAAGTATCATCATACTTTTCTAAACGTGTATTGTGCGGGCTTGTAACACATTGCCAGGTTCAATGAACTTGTCCATGGGCTTATAATTGCCCCATTATTCGCGTTCTATCGTAAGCAGGTTATTCTTGATTTATCGATGGATTTCCGCGTGTGTGCGTTGAGATTATATTACGAGCACTGAATTTGTCTGTAGTATCTGTTGCCTTGTTTAACGCTTGTAAGCTAACGGTCGCAGGGTATACTGATGGGTTGCCTACCTCGTTGAGATTTCTTACCTTTTCACGTTCTTTTTGGAGAGCCTAATAAATATTGTAACGCTGCGGAAATACAAAGCGCAAGGGGGATAGTTCGTGGCCCGTGTGTAGGATTCGCCAGATCGAGGGTGGTACTAGCACCACTAAAACACCTGTTAGTCCTTCCAGCGCCTTATGCGAGTGCCCTGGAAGGCTGGGGGTGGGTATAAATATGAGCTATTTTCAGAGCTGCGAGAAATCGAATGAAATATTGTTACTTAAATAAAATTTAAAAACTTCGTTTAAAAAAACCGACTTCAAAAACTAAAAAACTAAAATGTATAAAATAACTTATTTCTAAAGCTATTATTATTAATATATATTATCTAACACATCTTAAAGTCGGTGCTTAGTAATTTTCAAAATATAGTAATTTTTATGTTTTGCTTTGCACCGACTTCAAGATGTGTTAGATAATATATATTAATAATAATAGCTTTAGAAATAAGTTATTTTATACATTTTAGTTTTTTAGTTTTTGAAGTCGGTTTTTTTAAACGAAGTTTTTAAATTTTATTTGTTACTTTTTAGTGTCTAGCTATGTATGGGTGGACCTACAAATGGTGCCGCGCTTCTTAAAAAATATAGGTCCTAAGAACCCGGAACAAAAAAAATTTCGTAAAATGAAAACTACTGGGCCAAACTATGTCAAATTTTTAGGGGACCACATGGCAGCTATTTCGCGTCGAACAAAAAAAGAATCACGTAAATCGAATCATAAATCTCAGAGTAATTGGTGTACATATGGAACGGAGTGAAAATTATTTTCATGAAAAATGTTCATAAAATGAAAACTACTAGGCCAAACTATGTCAAATTTTGAGGGGACTACATGGCAGCTATTCTGCGTCGAACAAAAAAAGAATCACGTAAATCGGATCATAAATGACGGAGTAATCGGCGAACATATGGAACGGAGTGAAAATTATTTCCATGAAAAATGTCCATAAAATGAAAACTACTGGGCCAAACTATGTAAAATTTTTAGGGGACCAATTGGAAGCTATTCCACGTCGAACAAAAAAAGAATCACGTAAATTGGATCATAAATGACGGAGTAATCGGCGAACATACATAAAAAAAAAGGAACAAAAAAAAAAAAAAAGATCCGACGAATTGAGAACCTCCTCCTTTTTTCGAAGTCGGTTAAAAAGTAAGGTGTACTAAGAAGGGTGTCATTGTGAAAGAAAGTCGATATTCTGTAATATAAATATTTTGGTATTTGTTTTTGTGTGATCTGTGTCTCACACAGAGTTGCAGTTTAGAAAGCTGTACTAATTTAGGAGAAAAATAATAGATTAAGCTGAGCCAGATGCCATTCTGTATTCACCAACACAATGACAGGAGAAATTAAAAAATAGTTTTCTCAAAAGTCAACGGAATATTTTTCTAAAACTCCTCATGCTTTGATAAGTTGAAAACGTAGGTTTTAATAGTTTTGAATTATTTTACAAGCTTTTATTTAACTTGCAATGTACCTATGTATACAGTAAGTTGGGGTGGAATCTTGCAAGTTAAATTTGACCTAATTTCCCGGTTTCCGATGGAGCTGAAATTTTGCACGCATATGTATATCGCGTGACAATGCAGTAATATGGTACCATGGAGCTGATCTGATGATGGAGTCGGAAGGTGGCTAGCACTCTGCTGCTACATGATATCCAGGGTCTTAAAAGCTTGTATATAATTTTATTTATTTTATCGTCGCGTTACAATAATGCAGCGTTTCGCGTTGCAACAAACAAATCGTGAGAGCCTTCCCGCCGAGGTCCTCTGAACCGGGCGCACCTCGAACCGGTTCTCGATACATTTATACTGGAATGATGTCATCCGTACATGAATGCTTTTTCGAAATCTGCACTCTGTCAGACTTTTGATATTGGCCTGACGTCACCTCACTTCCGGTGTTATTGAATATTGGAGTCATTGGTATTTATTAATTTTATTACAAATTGACATGCCATGGTCATTTGACTAGTTAGAAAACTAGCTTATGCTCGCTGCTTTACTCGCATTAATATAAAATTTGTCATTCAAACTACGTTTGCAGGGTTTAAAGCGGTAGCTTGTTCATCAAGTTGGCGGTAGGGTAAATAAATCTTTAAAAATACTCATTGACACTTGACATCTTTTTCTTCCGTGGCTACTGAATAGAGGCAGAAACGTCGGAATAATAAAAATCAAATAAATAAACGTAATTTTATTATGTAGGTATACACTAGTAGCGTAAACATAAGAAAATATTTGTCAATCAATTCAAGTTTTTCTTGTTTGTCCCTCGGGAATAGTATTTTTATACTATGACACCCAGAATAAACAAGTTATCGTGGCAACGCATTTTTTGTTGAATAGCAACGCTGGCGTCAAAAAAAAAAACAAACGCAAAAATTTTGCATCTTTTGTCCCATGTTTTGTAGTAAGAACGACATGAAAATCCGAAAAGGGGGTTTTTCAATTTGTAATAACTTGAATGAGTATAAACTCAAAGTTATGGTGTATTGTCGTCTCCATTGGCGGAGGGGGAGAAATGAAAGCTGGGGGAAAATGAGAAAATATTTGTTGATCGGTGGGCGAGTGATCGATAAGGGTAGATGGGTCTGCGATAGAATTACTATTTGACAAGCTCGCAAATACAACGCGCATTTGTTTTTGAAAATTGTTTACAGGTTTTTTTTTCTCTTTTTGGTAATCGTGATGTTTTTTGTTATATGGGATTGGTTTAGGGTCCTGTCAGGGTTCCAGGCTCAACATTTCTAGCTTGCGGTTTCCTCCTTCAGCGAATCCGTTATGTCGCAGAAGGAGACCGCTGACAGAGCGTGGGAGGAGAACGTGTACGCGGGCCGATGGTCGTATCTCCACCCATAGTTACTGTCATAGTACGAAGTAGGTCACTCTGCTCTCCGGGGTGGCAGGCTTTATGCTTGCATTTTGGCCCTTCCCCCGAAGGGCGCGAGGATGTTGTCCGAAGACATTCCCCCTGCGTTATCAAAAAAATGGTCCTGTTAGGGTATAAAGGGAAAGGACGAAATACTGAAGGGTTTCGTGGGTGTCCCCGATTCGGGTGGCAATAGAGCTGCTTCGGGGTCCTAGCGACGCTCCACCATGGCGAATCCCATACGCCTCCACCGCGTATTCCTCGCGGTGGCTTGTCCTCAATCGAATGTTACCTCGTTAAAGACAAAGATTGATTTAAACTGGATCCACATGTATTACAATTCAATCTATTATGCGATAGCAAAGATTGTCTCAACCAAAATTAAATATGTATGCGGAGCCTTACTTTTCCTGTCAAGTTATTTATAATTCTGTTTCATGTGATATTATTATTGCCAATAAAAATACATCGTCCTAGCGGTAAATCCCGGTTGCTTTCTTGCGCTTCTTGAAAGTCATTGACCTTTACATGAACATCTGGCTATCTGAGAGTTACAACAGGTTTTTCGTCGTTTGTGCATTATTTGCGCAAGTAGTATTAGATACGTGAGGTGGCTCGGGACCTTCTGAAAGAAACCTGGTTTTCCTTTAAAAACCTTTTCCAGGGTCGCAGAACCGAGGCCGTTGCGTCCATGCTTGTAATTGAAAGCATAATGGTCATACAGCCTTCTTCATTTTTGGCTGTATATTCCGGTACTGGAGTTCAAGATAACTGTAATTCTCAACAAAGGTTTTTCTTGTCTGGATTGCGACAGACAGGCAGATGGACCAGCATATGAAAAGCGGTTACCACCGCCTATTTTACGACATTTGTTACACTACAGGTGCTACCAATGTGCTGCCACTCTCTGAAGGGAGACTGGAATCTAGTTACTAATGCTGGAGCACAACTCAAGGTTGTTATGGTGGCATACTCTAGACCAGGCAGGTGGCCGTCCAAACGGGCATATACCCTATACCATCTGGCTGGAGGTTGTTTTGTCGCCTCTTACGACAGGCCAGGAAATTGTAATGGGCACTGGATCCTGGCCACTAATGCCGGCGGCGTACTTCAGACCAGTGATGCTGACCATCCAGCCGGTCAAATGCACCACGCCATTACTTGAATGCTAAAGAAGCATTCGAGAAAGAATTCATGAACATTCACCAATTTAAACTCACATTCACTGACAAACAAGTCCAAGTCGGTGTTTCGATGTTTATAAAAAACACGAGAACTCGTGAACCGGTCTCGCCGCGTGCCCCGTATTTGTGCCGTGATGTCACCGCCATCGGTCACAAGCTCACGAGGTAACCCTGACAATTGGTATTGTTACCGTACAAATATAGAAATGATGATTGCGCAACGTGTCATTGTATTTGAACGGATTACAGGGAACGGTTCGAATTTCAAATGTGGCTGTTTTTGTATTTATTCTCTAGGTAACGTGTTTTCGTTATGCATGCCTTAAGCCGAACGTCCACCGCGAACTAAACTAATTTAGTTTATTTTAGCTCACATAGTTGAGCCAGTTTTTCATACATGTGCGTCCACCGCAAACTATGCCAGCTAAGCTAACTAAAATATCCCAACTAGGTCAAACTAACTTAGTCGTGTAGGCCGAGCCGAAGCTACGCGAACTAAGCTTAGCCCCTCTCACCCACTTGCGCTACCCCTCTGGCGCCTTTCGCTAGTGATATTTTGTACTGTGTGATCGTGCGCCGGCAAATAAACACGTATTTACGGAGTGGAGGTTTTTATTGAATCCGTTCAGCAATATCCCATATTATATAATCCGCAGGCAAAAGACTACTGTGATACAAATAAAAAAGGTAATCCTCCTCTAAACTCTCGTCATAACTCCCCCTCTTGTTCATCCATCACGTCTGATTAACTCGACACTCCAGCACAAACTGATCATCACTAACTAACTAGTTATAGCTTATTTTTCGGTGGACGAACATTTATAACTAACTATTTCCTAGTTTAGCTTAGCTTAGTTCACTGAAGCTTTAGTTCTTAATTATTTTAGCTGGCGGTGGACGTTCGGCTTTAGCACTTTTTTTAATTTCGAATTTTTTCTTTCAATTTGACGGCGTCTGTGGTTCGGGTTAACTCTTAGCCGGGAGTTTTTTGGCGGGAATCGAAAGGAGCTGTAGTGCTGTGCAGTTTGATTTTCTAAAAATGTGTAAAATTACTCTAAAATGGTCAATGGTTGTAGGATATTGATCGTTTTTGAGTAATAATTATGTGTTTTGTGAGAAATGTGAACTGTATAGTCAAATGTGGCTTTTTGAGTAGTCACAAGAACCCCGTTGAATGGCACCAGCTGATAACCTACAGTTCAGCTGAGCTACACATGGGCTTAAGAAAATGAAGAAACTATATTGAAACTAAGATCTGGCTTAAAGGCCTAGCTGCCAAGCCATAAACCTAAATAAAATAAAGTCCTCGCCGGCTGAACTCATTGTATCGCAAGAGCTTCGGGTTCGACTCCTAGCATGGTAAATTTCGGAAACGAAGTTTCTGTTATTTACTATGGTCTGGGATCCGTTGTATATTACCCATAACAGCGTAACTTGCTTAGCTTGGGGATATACAATGAGTGTGCGTAGTCTGCCGATTATTTAAAAAAAAATCAATTAGATTATGTCGCCACCTATAGTTCAAACACATATATCATGTTTTTATTTTTATTAAGTCTGGTGTTTCCGTTTTCTACCTACTTTTTCTACCCACAAGTCTAAAATAATAATAATAATTCCGTTTTCAACCCATTACAAAATTCAATTCCGGTTTCTACCCACTGAACTAAGTACAGGCATCAGAAAAAAGTTATTCGATTAAAAATATTTATTTAAAAAATAATAAAGTCAAAGAGATTCTTATACATACTTTACAAATAACTAAAACCAACATTTAGATTATAAAACATTATTACCACATAATTAACGTTTGGTACATAACATTTTCAAAATTCACAACCTCGTCAAAATATCAAATAACACAGAGTAAAATATTTAAAAGACTGAGGAACTATAAATTAGTTTAATAAAGAAAATGTTTGTAACTATTGTTCAATACACTGGATGCATTTATTTCTTTTGGAATCATAATATTGAAAACATAACTAAAAGTTAAGTAAAATTTGAATAATTGGATAGATTGGGTAATCGACGTTAAAAGTATGAAGTATTGACATAAATTATGTAATAGTTTTTTAAAATTTATTATATAAACGAGCTAACTTTTCCTAACAGTGGCCTATGCAAATTTTGGCACAAGCCAAGTCATTAAGCGCAGATTCTATTTATTGTCTCTCTCTAACATATCATGTTTTTCGATTCCTTGATGGTACAATATCTTTTTCTTTGAACCGTGTATTTTGTTTTTTAGCGTCATTATTAATATTTGAAAGGAACTGAAGCATGTTTAGTGACTTTTTCTTTGCCATAACGCGGTTTATAGTCGCATGCTAGCTTTCAAGAGCGTTAGTTGTTCTGTGTCGACATCCGCATGAAGACCATAATTCTAGGGGATATTTTCCGCCAAACATATATGTTTTGACAACATAATGATTAAATCTCACTGCATCTTTATGCGTGGGACTCTATTCCATAATATAGAGAAAAGCACCATCCACCATTTCTTTCGGTATTAAACCTAAGGCAAGCATCAAAGATACATACATACATGTTTTTTAAAATGCCTTTTTTTATTGTACTGTTTGCCTTTTTTATATATCGCTTGGCAAAAGTGAAAGTAACAGGCTCTGGTTATAGTTTCAGGTGAAATAATTTCGAAAAAAACTTGTTTTTTCATTTGTGTGTTGGGTTATTATTATCCAGTGACGTCATACACACTTGCAGCTAAGAAGTTGGTCGTGAATTAATATTGAGTAGATTTAAACATTTTAATATTGTGAACTGTTTATCTTGCAATGAATAAATATTTAAAAGCAAATAATGTTTCTGACCGTACTTCAAAACAATGAAAATTAGTAATGGGTTGAAAACGGAAAGCTTTTTGGGTAGAAGACGGGAAAAAATATTATATTTATTTTTGTAGGTTGAAAACGGAATAGATTTTGGGTTGAAAGCGGAAAAAATATTTTTGGGTAGAAAACGGAAACACCCATTAAGTCACTAGCTTGATGAATTATGGGCTGCCAATACAATCTTTCTTCATCTTACAACCTTATAGCAGATTGTTTTTTTTTTAAATAAAATGGCGAGTGTGCTCTTCCCCAAAATACAATCGCTATAGTAAATATTTAGCTCAAATTTATGTCAATTAAATAATAATTTAGTGAAAGTCATTTATAAGTACAATATGATGTTAAATGATATTTTTTTATTATTACAATATATGCCGCGATTTAACAGTGGCTGTAAAAACAGTCGGGACATGAATCGTATGTATTATATATGGTTCGCTTAGTTTTCTAAATTGTTGACAGCACGGAGAATCGCTGCCCAGGAACGAAAAGTGCTGTCTTCATCCCTATGATAAGGCAACTCCAAGCGTACTTTCTGAATATGGGCAATGAAATTAAAAATAATAAATCAGCTTTTGGTCTAAATATGATTGCATGCACAGAATATATAGATGCAGTTGAATTTCAAGTTTGTCTGCTAACAAATCGAGTTTGCCGAACGGGGTGTGGTTCGGATCCCACGGTCTCATTGCTAACTGATGCGACTTTCTATTCAATTATTTTGCTTGTCTGTGTTTCATGAGCTTCAAGGACTTAATCTGGCATACTAGCTGCGCCCCGCGGTCTCACTCGCGTGGTGATAGAAAATCGCTATCATTTGGATGATTCACACTATATCTTTATAAATTATAGTCTATGTGTAAACTATATTATTGTGAAGTTTCATCAAAATCCATTCAGTAGTTTTTTGGGTGAAAGAGTCACAAACATACATCTATACGTCCATACATTCTTACAAACTTTCGCGTTTAGAATATTTATAGGATCACAATCCTTTAAGAATGTTAAGGTGGTTTGGGCATCTAGAGAGGATGGATGAAAATAAAATCATAAAACAAGAAGTGTATGACAGTATTGTGAATGGTAGAGTTGGTACCGGTAGACCACGACGTACACACCATGATAAAATAATAGAAGTGTTAAAACGAGGTCAGGCAGAACGCGTCTCAAATAAACGTACACGTATGAAGAGGTTAATGAAAGTAGATGAAGCGAAAGTTGTTTGTCAGGATCGTCGCAAGTGTAGATCTATAGTCTCTGTCTACCCCCATGGGAAACAGGCGCGATAATATGTATGTATAAATGTGCAACATCCTAACGATTTTCATTTACACAGAATATTTAATTCTAGGCGTCTACGATGTTTCGTAATTTGTTACCAAAACCTTTGTGAGCAGTATTCAGCCTGAGTCAACAAATGGCGATATATTCGAAAATGTTAAAGAAGAACAAGAAGAAATTGCGATGCATGTTATATTCAAGGCATCTACGATGTTGCGCAATTGGTTACCAAAACACTTGTGGTATTGAAACCGAGTCAATAGGCACGTACCAAGTGCCGCAGCCAGATATGATAGGGCACGCTCCGCCAGGCCCCATGCTTCAATTCATCGGCCATTGTTGTCCACTTGCGGTTTCGACATTATGATTTTGTGGTCGCTTGACAATGCTTACGACCTGTTTAGGCCGTTTTCGAATGTTTTCGTAATGATTATTAAATGATTTCTATAATGTTCACTAGTCATTAAAAATTAAATGTGATATAAATGACGCTTTCTCAACTGTTGTTACATTATAAAAGTCAAATGCTCTTGCAAATTGGTCTTAGAGTGATTATATATAGCCTATAGCCTTCCTCGATAAATGGGCTATCGAACACTGAAAGAATTTTTCAAATCAGACCCACAGCTCGTGCAATTAGCGCGTTCAAGCAAACAAACAAATAAACTCCTCAGCTTTATATATTAGTTTAAGATTGTCCTGTTCGTGTGCATGTCACTGAACTTCTCTTAAACAGTCGGACTGATTTTGGTGATTCTTTTTTGTGTGTTCAAGGGGATCCCGGGATGGTTTTCATTTAGAATTGGATCCGGTAGATGGCGCTGGAATCGGGTTCTACATTTTCATCATTTTCAGAGCAAGGCAACGTCTGTCGGGCGCACTAGCATACTTATTATAATACTAAGTAACAGAAAACACGTTTCTGGGAAATTTGTTGCGCCGCTTTTTCTCTTTAACAGTTCTAACTAACATCGTTTTCGAAGCGGCAGTAGAAATATCATTTTCAATCAATAATCTATGAGATTGAATTTATCCGTGCAGGAACGGAGAAATAATACAATTTCCTGCGTTGGGGCGGCCTGTCGTAAGAAGCGACAAAAAAAAACCCACAGCCAGGTGGTAGGGCATTTGCTCGACTGGATGGCTACCACCCCTGGTCTAAAGTATGCCGCCATAACAACCTTGTGTTATATTCCGGCATTAATGACCAGATTCCAGTCTCCATTTAAAGAGTAGCAGCGCAAATGTAGCACCCTTGGTGTTGCGAATCTCCAATGGCGATGGTAACCGTTTTCCACCAGTGGGTCGTCGGCCTATCTGCTGTCATGCAATAAATAAATAATAAATAATATTAATACGTGAAGCAAAAACTTTGTATATAAGAAGTAGTGGTATAGTAATAAGGGGTATTACGAAAGTTGCGTGGACGGAGGAGTATGAAATTTCGCACACTTATAGTTTATATAGAGGAGTGCATAAAAAAACATTACACACACGCACTACCTATATATTTGACACACACACGCATATATATATACTCTTTTGTTTAGTGTTAAAGTCAAATCAACAGTGTAGCCTTGGCGAAATCTGTGATTATAGAAGTATATTTTTTGCCATTAATATATATAAATATAGTCATTTTTATTTCATTTTCTACCTGTCGATGGCGTGTAGTCGGTGGCGATATACAATAATAATTATGGAATTCATAACGCAGCCCCCGTTGCACACGTGACGGAATGTCGTGACGGAATGTCGTGATGTAATGTCATCGTGTGAAACGATACTGCGTTCATGTATCTGGTGAAATAATACGAAGTTTCGTGGAATCGTTTCGGTTGGATTTCTTTTGATCAACTGTCCATTGTCACGCTATTTTCGGGGTGCGTCTTCATCGAATGCAATAGTATTTAATAATTTTCTTTTCAACTTAATTAGATATAGTTTTAGATTTCAACTACTGTTACTGGGTGATGTATTGTAGACCAAAGGGTGTTCGGAAGGAATCGCTAAATGAATAGCGATAATACCATCTTATCTGTTGTTAAATGTTATTTCTCTAAACTGCACTTTTAACACACAATAAAGCATATTATTTATTATATGTAATTTATATCAATTTAAAACCCAAATTTAAAAAAAATGTAATTTAGAATAAACTTAATATATTTTTTATACTTTCCTTTTTCCTCTCTATTTTGATGGTAGTGATAGTTACACTATTTATAGCTCTAGAGCGGGTGGACCATTTTTATAATTTGTGTTTTTGGAATTATCTTCGTCCTTAATAGGATAAGTAATTAAATATGATATCTATACATATAAATAAAATTGGACTGTCTGTTTGTAATATTGAAATAACCGCTTTTAACTACATGCATATGAATGAATATATATACGGTACATACACCAAAATAACATTTTTACAATTTTTGTCTGTCTGTCTGTTTGTTCCGGCTAATCTCTGAAATGGCTGGACCGATTTTGACGGGACTTTTATTGGCAGGTAGCTGACGTTATAAGGAGTAACTTAGGCTACTTAGAAAAAATCTTTTATTTTGGAATCGTCATAATTTTCAATCACCACGCAGGAGAGACCGCGGGGCGCAGCTAGTTCACAAAAAAAAAAAATCATTTCGGCAGTGGTGACTGCACTGAAACTCATTTTCATTTGTCTGATTTTGGTGAATTATTATCGTGTGTGTTCAAGTGGGTCCCGGGATGGTTTATATTCACGATTGGACCCGGTAGGTAGCGCCGCTGAAAACCTCTTTAACGGTGAGACCGATTTTGATGATTCTTTTGTGATTTTTCAAGTAGATTCGAGAATGGTTTCAATTAAAAATTGGTCCCGCTTGATGGTGCTGCAATCGGTTTCTAGATTTTTATTTTCTAAGGGCAAGACAACGTCTGCCGGGTATAGCTAGTATTATTATAATAAATATGTTCTAGTGGAAACTAGATTGCTGTATGCATTATCTTTGTGTTTTATATTTAGGAACGTTTAATTGTTTTATATTTTCCAAACGAATTAAATAAATAAATAAAATGTTCTATGTTCCTAACACAATTCGCTTCATCTACTTTCATTAATCTATTCATACATGCACGTTTATTTGTGGCGCTCATTACCCGACCTCTATTGAATATGTCTGCAATCTTTCATACTTTGCAACAATGAGTTCTGCTTTCTTTCCAAATATTTAACAACGCAGCCATTATTCCAATTTGCTCTCACAATGCGGTGTTAAAGAGTGGAGCAAACATACCAACAATGGGGGAGCGAAATCATAACACAGATGTTGCTTATTTTTTACGTCAATCAAATTTCTTTATAAATTGGGTTAATTGATCGAGTCAACATGACAAGTTTTTTTTCTTAATGATAGTTTAGTGCAGTGCTTTTCAATCTTTCTGAATACGCGACCCCTTTACAGGTTGAATAATTTTGGCGACCCCCTTGGGTCACAGACAGACAAAAAGTTAGTAATTTATTAGACTACGTTTATGTTTTTCTCCTTATTTTGTTACTAATATTCATTATTAGGGCCTTATATTCTGCAAAAAGCGGCTGAGCTTGAAAGTACTTAATTCATCGCTAGCCATTTGCAGTCCACTTCTAGATGTAAGCCTCCCCAAGACCCCACCACTCATCTATACTTATAATAAAATTGTAGAGGTCGAATTTCTGTACAATTAAAAAATATATGCTAAAAACCGAGTCAGGGGGATGTAAGAAGTGAAATAGAACTAATTTAGATTTTTTTTAGAATTTTTTGTTTCTGTTGGTCTGTCTGTTTGTACCGGCTAATCTCAGAAACGACTGGACCGATTTACATGAAATTTTGTATGGTGATAGCTTATATCCCTGGTCAACATATAGGATACTTTTGATCCCGAAAAATTAAATAGTTCCCGTGGGATAGTTAAAAGGCTTTAATTACTTAAACAGCATAAAACAGACTTAAAATAATTTCTCTGCAACGTAACATAATAAAAGCGGATAATTTGACAGGGTGTGGTGTCAGTGAGAGAGTTTTATCTTATATATATAATATATAAAGCAGATAAGTTTGTTTCTTTGTTTGTTTGCTTGAACGCGCTAATCTCAGGAACTACTGGTCTGATTTGAAAATGTTTTCAGTGTTAGTTAGCCCATTTATTGATGAAGGTTACAGGCTATAAACCATCACGCTAAGAGCAATAGGAGCGGAGCACCAATGAAGAATGTTTCAAAATAGCGGGTGTTTTTTAACTTCCTTTCCACGCGTATGAAGTCACGGGTAGAAGCTAATCTTATATATAAAAACGAATCGCAAAATGTGTTGGTAAGCGCATAACTTGAGAACGACTTTACCGATTTTGATGAAATATTGTGTGTGTGTGTGTGTGTGTGTGTGTGTGTGTGTGTGTGTGTGTGTGTGTGTGTGTGTGTCGGGATGGTTTAAATCCACAATTGGAACCGGTAGATGGCGCTGAGATCGGATTCTAGAATCCTCCTAATCACCGGGAGCGATTTTGGTGATTTTGTTTTTGTGTGTTTGAGTGGGTTCCCAGATGATTTAGATTCGCAATTAGAACCAGTAGGTGGCGCTGAGATCGGGTTCTAGAATCCTCCTAATCACCTGGACCGATTATGGTGATTTTGTTTTTGTGTCATGAAACAAAGTCTTTTAGGAATTCAGAAAATATGGCGGTACGAAGTTCGCCGGGTCAGCTAGTGTAAAATAACTTAATTGTGAGGAGAATTTAGAAACTTTAACTTAGAACTTAATCGAAAGAAGTTAATTACGAGGAAGAAATTTAAATTGCCTTTTCCCTTTTGCCGGCGACCCCCCGAGCAAGGAAGGTCTAGGGGTCGCGACCAACAGATTGAAAAACACTGGTCTAGTGTATGTATGTGTTTTTTTTCTTCAATAGCGGAACCTGGGAAAGTTTTGTATGCGAAATTACTTTGCAGAAAAAGTTGAACTGTCTGTCTGTGAGTATTTAAAATCATTTTTAATGCATCTATTTAATTATAAATTGCATATACAATGCTTGCTAGTCGTGTGTTTTTAGAATTTATGTTTACACTTTTGTGTAAAAGTTTCTCAGGAATTAATGTCGCAATAGCATAGCCAAAAATATACTACCCACCGTAAGTAATAAAAAGAGAGAAAAAAAATGGTATACAATAACTAAAAAATAAAAATTTCGTTTAAAAAAACCGACTTCTAAAACTAAAAAACTAAAATGTATAAAATAACTTATTTCTAAAGCTATTATTATTATTAATATATAATATCTAAAACATCTTAAAGTCGGTGCTTAGTAATTTTCAAAATATAGTAATTTTTATGTTTTACTTTGCACCGATTTCAAGATGTTTTAGATAATATATATTAATAATAATAGCTTTAGAAACAAGTTATTTTATACATTTTAGTTTTTTTGTTTCTGAAGTCGGTTTTTTTAAACGAAGTTTTTATTTTTTATTTGTTACTTTTTAGTGTCTAGCTATGTATAGGTGGACCTACGAATGGTGCCGCGCTTCTTAAAAAATATAGGTCCCAAGAAACGGGAACAAAAAAATGATCGTAAAATGAAAACTACTGGGCCAAACTATGTCAAATTTTTAGGGGACAGCATGGCAGCTATTCCGCGTCGAACAAAAAAAGAATCACGTAAATCGAATCATAAATCTCAGAGTAATCGGTGTACATATGGAACGAAAAGGAAATTTTCTTCATAAAAAATGTTCATAAAATGAAAACTACTGGCCCAAACTATGTAAAATTTTTAGGGGACCAATTGGAAGCTATTCCGCGTCGAACAAAAAAAGAATCACGTAAATCGGATCATAAATCACGGAGTAATCGGCGAACATACATAAAAAAGCAACAAAAAAAAGATCCCGACGAATTGAGAACCTCCACCTTTTTTCCAAGTCGGTTAAAAAGAAGAAGAAAGGGAGACAAGGACGACGCTAATTGGAATCTCTTTTCTTTCACACTATCCCAATTATTTGGGGTCGGCACAATATGTCCTTTCCTTCCATACTCCTCTATTCTGAGATCATCTTTTGTCACACCACAAATCAACATATCATCCTTTACACAATCCATCCCTTTTTAAGCGGTATTATATACAATATATCTATTATAGACCGGAAATGAATATTTATAAAATATAATTAATTATTTCTTTATTAAAACACAACGCAGTCCAATACATACACACAAACGAACAAATAAACTCACGCAATAATATTAGAACCTTTGTAATATAAAATTATTAACACTGATTTGGTCCTTTTACCAAATGACTAAATCGGTGAATAGTCAAATTTATCAGCTATTATTCCCTTTAGGATGCTGTTGTTGCTTCCGCGCAATCTACTCAATAATACTGTTACTACGGAAAATGGAATTAAATTTGTGGCGGATTGGTGCAATGAAGAAGATGATAGGCTTTGTATAAAGGTGAATTATTTAATTTCTGGTTATAACAATAAAAAACAGAGAATAATTTCGAGTAACTATCAAAAGAATGACAATTTCAATGAAATGTAAAAATGTATAAAAAAAACGTATAAAAAGGTTGTCCTACAAGTTCATACAAGCGAAAGCCCTATGTTAAGATAGTAGAACACAAATAAAAACTTTCTAGCATCGATTCCGCCGACGCGGATGATGGATGCCTCATAGTTGTATTAACGAAGCACCAGATGGCGTGGCCGAGCCGCATTCTTCCATAATGGCCGGCAGGGCCCTAGATATAAATAAGACGCGCAAACAACCGCGCCGCGGTTTTGTAGGTATATGATGTCAGAGTTTTAATTTCGCGTAACAAGGGAGCGCTGGGCGTTGCGTAATGGCCGTACCAACGTACTGGGCTTAAGAGATTATTACACTATGGTGGTTTTTGGCCGTTTCTCTAAATCTAATACATTAACGTAGAGCCATGCTGCAATCATGATGATGTCTTCTTAGCCGAATTCGGTTACGGCGATCGCTTCAGTTATTGTCTGTTCGATGTTCTTGCGCACGCAAGTGACTTGCGTAGCCAACTTGCCAGGTGGTACGCCATTTGCCCGACTGGATGGATGCCACCCCTGGGCTAAAGTATGTCGCCATAACAGCCTTGAGTTGTGTTCCGGTATTAGTGACCAGGTTCCAGTCTCCCTTAAGAGAACAGCAGCGCATTTGTAGTAAGTACCATAGGTGTTGCAAAAGTCCACAGGCGATGTTAACCGCTTTGCATCAAGTGCGCCATCTGCCTGTCTGCTGACAAAAACTTATGAGTTATTATTTATGAACACGCGCTTGCATCTGGAATACGTCAGAACACCATTCACGAAATTGTAAGTAATTTCACAAGCCTTTGTGTGAACATAGGTGCACACACTCGTCCTCACCTTCCTGGGGCCAATGGAGCGCGAACCGCTACGACTGGAGAAGGGTTTGGATGGGAAACGAGGGATTCTTAGGACGTGAAGGGGTTGAAATAAGGAAAGGAAGGGAATAAAGAGTAAATGAAACTAGAAACATGGGAGAGGTGGGACACCAGTGCCACGGAATAAAGGTAGTGTGACAGTGAGATTGGCGCCCCGGGTGCACTGCTAGACGGACAACTGTCCAGCAGGAGGCATTCCCTGGGGGATGGAATCATGACTATGATTTCAGCTCTTAGGGTCGGCTCGTTCGGTTTACCAAGATTTCATCCTGGTAAACCGGACTGTACGAAGCAAATACGTACATTTTCCCGGCTCAGCATTTAAGTGAACACGCGCTAATTTACCATCAGTACGAACGTCGCTCATCAAGACAGCTTACGCGTGTGCCGCTGCACATCAAGGCATCTCCATCCACACCAAGGAATTAAATAAGTCAAGTAAATAAAGTGTGTAGTTTTGATCAAGGATCCTACATATTTTTATGGTCCTGGTCCTTCGAGCCGGATAAAGATTTTAAAGGAAATTCGATCCATCTCAGGCAATAAATTTTGAAAGCAGTAGTATCGAGTACTAAATATATGAACAAGTATTAATGGCTCTTAATTTAGCATTCAGTGTAAATTTAGTAACTAAAAAGTTAGTTTTCAGTAAATTTATATGTTAATAAAAAAATAACAAAAAAATATCTTTTCTTTTTCTCGAACACATCTGGCAACCCTAACTAAAGTGCAAACTGCGGGGTAGATTTATTTTATGTTGGGTAAACATTTCTTAATTAAATATTATAATTAGTCAAGCGAAGAATAGTCCTTTAAAATGTGTTTATTTATTTAATATATTGAATATAGTCTGTCAATTAAAATTACAAAGAATACAAATGTGGGTCGATGCCATAAAAATATCAATAAAATAATATATACTTCGTTGCCGGTAAATTTATTTTGATAATGAAAACCTGCTTATCTTATCTCGTGTATTATATATAGTATTTAGGTTCACAACGTGCTTCGCTGCATTTCTTCTAACGCAGTCGTAATATAACATGGGCTGGGCTTTTATCTAGTACTCAATGTGATATGAATGGTTTGAAGATTTCAAGAACGATATCGCTACTGTGTTTGTTTTAATATTTAACAAAAAAATGTAGTTGTTATTATCATAAATGTTTGGCATATTTGAAATGTTTGTGTTATTGTTTTTTTGACACTTTGTTTAGGTGACAAGGCGCAGGACGGAACACCCAGGGGTTTTAGTGGGTAACCCTACCTGGGGAGTGGCAATAGCATGGCACCAGTTCTGGCTGGGCAAGCTAGTGCCATCCCCGACCTGGCTGTTATGTGCAGGTTGAATGGGCTGGACGTTACTTTTATATATTTAAATGAAATAAAATAATACAACGTGCGACTCGTTTAATGGCTGAACAGACAGAGAGTGTTGCCAACACTACCATTAAAAAAAACTACCTAACACTGGCGAATCCCACAAATGGGTTGCGAATTATCCCCCAGACTTCTGCGCCTGTCGCGGTTTAGACCTCAATCGGATTAACCTTCGTTAAAAAAAATGGTAGCTTACAATATGTAAACTACTACAACTTATTACTTGATAGAAAAGTCAGTTTTGCAAGTTAGCTAACCACTTAACTAAAGCAAATATAAACCAGGCTTTAGGCGTCTCGTATTTTAAGCAAACTTGTCATCCAGTAAAATTTTATCGCGCCCGTAAAATATTCAACGAGCCTTTATGAAGTCGGTCGTCGTTTAGAAGGAGTCACTGCACACAATCAGTCGTCCTTGCACTAAACGCGATGACGGATGGAAATGAAGTCACGCTTGTATTATTGCAACTGCACAACTTTGAATGAATCATATAAAGTCAAAATGTAGCTAAATAACAAAAAAGTCACTCGCTAAAAATAAAGTCACAACCTGGGATGTAATTATTAAGGTTCTGTTGTTAAAGACTATAACTTCTATAATCACAGATTTCGCCAAGGCTACACTGTTAATTTCACTTTAACAATAAACAAAAGAGTATACATATGTGTGTGTAACGTTTTTTTATTGGTTTAATCTATTTTTTATGCATAATTTAAAAAAAAAATTCGCTTTCTGCACTCCTTCCCTATATAAACTATAAGTGTGCGAAATTTCATACTCCTCCGTAGACACTATTTTCGTAAAGAGGGATATAAAGTTTTTGCTTCACGTATTAATACTCGAATGTAGATAAAATTGTAAACATGGCCGGATCGATACATAAGAGATATTTTACAAAAACCACTGGAATACATATATAAACGCTGCAGAACACGATGCAATTTTTTTAGATTTCTTATCTGTTTACCTGTTTGTCGGTTTGTTTGTTCGGGATTCACATAAAAAACTACATTTATTTATACGGCATTACTAGTTATAAATATACTTGTCTTTTGATAATTACATTCTGATAAACTTCAATATTACGGTAGGAGGTAATCTTCTTTTTCACTTTCTCCCAATTATTTGGGGTGGGAACAATATGTATTTTCCTTCCATACTCCTCTATTCTGATATACGTCCTCTGACACAAGATATATTATAATAACAGCCCATAAATGTCCCAGTGGTGGGCTCGGGCCTCCCATTATAGGGGAACGGGCGGTACACCCGCCACGCTTGTTCGGCGGCTTGGCAGGTTTGACACATCGGCTATCTCAATGTGCAGCTTTCATCGCGATGTTTTCCTTCACCGTTGTTAGCACGTGGTAACTGTAACAATATGCACATAAGGCAGAAAACTGCTTAAGTGGTGCATGCGTTCCGGCCAGGATTGGAACGCGCACCCTTTTGAGTTTGGGACACGTACGTGCGCTAGCCATTAACGCTACCATGACTTTTATAATATTAAAAAGAGCTAAATATGACGTTAAGCGTTGAATTATTTGGTTGGGCATTAACAGAGACGAAAATGTGACATAAGTTATTACATCTAGCGTTGAGAACGCTGATTTGCAACGGTATCTGTATGTAGCTTGTTCCCGCTGAGACCCTATGGACTTGGTACTTACCATTAAAGATTAAATCAATAAAAGTGCACGAAAGAGCGTCTTAATCTCGACTTATAACAATCGATGAGTCATCGCTTCTCTATAGTTGTGTGTTGACCCCAATTAGCCCCCTCGCTCGTCGAGATTAAATCTGCTGACAAAGTGATTAATGCTCTACTCTTAGGTTGATTCTTTCTTCGTCGAGAAAAAGTAGTATCGTTCAAGTTACTCTTGAATGCACGTAGATTTTTTTTATAGCAGGTGTTCAGCAGACACGCAGACGGCCCATTTGATGGAAAGCGGTTACTTTGCCTATGGACATTTACAACATCAAAGGTGCTAGATATGCGCTGCTGCTCTCTTAAGGGAGATACTAATGCCGGAACACAAGTGAAGGTTGTTATGTTCCCTATTTATGCCCTACACCAGGCTGCGAGTTGTTTTGTCGCCTCCTACGAAAGGCCGCCCGGCCTCAGAAATTATATTCCTTCTCCGCATCTGCACGGATTAAGATGATAATAAATTATTGGTTACCCGGACACACGCCTTTTTTATATCGCTAGGATAACGCATCTATGCATTCCTTTGTACCATCGGGAGTGGTCTACGAGGTATGTCGAGTTGCCAAGGGCCGGCTATGCACACACACAGACTACCCAGTAAACCTAACAGTGTCCCTCCGCCTCCTGGTGAGACGCCACGAGATAGACAGACAGGTGTCGTAGACAGTTCGCCGCGACGCATCGACGCGGTCCGTCATGAACCACCAAGGTGGTCCGTTGGGGAAGTCCCTCGACCTTAACCCGGTTTCACTGTCATAGGGGGCGAACGTAGCGGCGCCTTTGACTCCCTTATTTTCCGTTCGCTAGCCCGGTCTCATCTCTAAAGCTGACTCACATGCGAACCGTAATCGTTGCAATTAATACATCCAAAAATCATAGTGTGATCGTGGTTTGCGAGTGCAATGAGACAGGCTTGCAACGAGCCGATTATTGTCGGTCTTTTATCAAAGGCCGCTCGCAAGCCCCGTACTCACTAGAATCTCGTTACTGTATCTATCTGAGTGCGCGGCTTCACCCTCTCGTACACCTCCTTTTGCAGCATGACCTCCTCGCAGAAAGAGGCGACCGACCCGCACGGACACCTTTTTTTTAAGGCGGGGGTTGCTGTTTCCGCATAATACTGGGTCCTTTGTAAGGGATTAGACCGTTATCGCATATGGAGGGATTCCCTTATAGGTAATCCGTCCAAAATTGATCAGCTTGTGTGGATACTCGAGATCATTGGAGGGCAATGACTAATACCCACTAAAACCACCCTCTTCCCATGTGCCCTGCGCTTATGGTAGGAAAGGCCTGAGACTTAGAACGTAGTTACGCCCAGTCCGATCCTAGCGCAAAAGTGCCTGAATATGCCCCGGGAATCAGAGCATATCCACTTCGACGACAGGGATGATGACTCCTCTGCTCCCTTGATAGCTAGATCCACACGGACTCCTGACCGGACCGCAGGCAACCGCATAGTGCGCATGGACACTTGCACCGATAAGGACGCTAGTCAATACCGTGAAATACTAATCTAAATCATCCCAGACACATTTATATGTACATAATATGCTGAGCACATACGAGTGCACGTAAAGCGACCGTACCGTACACTCGTAATTATGCCGCACGTAGTTTTGTTTACGTCCTCAGACCGTTTTACAGCCGAGTGCAGTTTCGTGTGAATGCCTTGGGTTTATTTTTGTTCAATAACACGTTGGATTATGAAATCAAATAATTCTATTAGATTACTTTTGTTACGGCTGGGTAAACTGTCCGGGCTTCTACCTGGGGCCCAATTCTATTATTTCAGTCTCTTAGCGTTGCGAAGATAATTCCGATTCCATTGCGATTGTGTCAAAAATTCGTATCCTACCACAACCCGCAAGAGTTTACTTGAGACTTTGCTCCGGTGACGTAAGCGCAAGGTACTGACTCGATCGTACGCGTCGATGGCGAGAGCGGTAAGAAGGCGGGGGTCGGGAGGTGAGCGCGCTTTCCGTTCAGGTCTCAAGTTAACTCTTGCGGATTATATAATATAAATCATCAATATCTTCTCGATGCCGTCGCGGCAGAATAAAAGTAGAAAAAAATGGTATTTCGACTAGCAGGAATGGCGGCGTTAGCCGCAATGTTGACGAGATAGTAACAGCGAAATTGAGCCAACAGCAGAATTTTAAAATAAATAGCAATGCCATTCCTAGTATAAATAATAATATAACAATAACAGCCCATAAATGTACCACTGCTGGGCTCAGGCCTCTCACTGTAGGAGAACGGACAGTATACCCGCCACGCTTGTCCAAGGCGGCTTGGCAGGTTTGATACATCGGTTATCTCGATTTGCTGGTTGCATCACGATGTTTTCCTTCACCGTTGTTAGCACATGGTAATAATTCTAACAATATGCACATTAGGTCAGAAAACTGCCTAAGTGGTGTATGCATTCCGACCCTGTATCGAACCCGGGCCCTTTGAGTTTGGGACGCGTGCGCTACCCATCGCGGCGCCGTCTTGGGGAGGCCTACGTCCATCAGTGGACTGCGAATGGCCGACGACGACGACGCTACCCATTACGCTACCACGACTTGTATATGGTACATATTGACGGTTTGTGTAGTTGAGCGGGCTAAGCCTTTGCCGGCCGATCTCACTACAACGCAGAGGCTCCGGGTTCGATTCCTGGTATGGTAAATTTCGAAAACGTTCTTTTCCGTTATTTACTATAGTCCGGGTGTCTGGGATCGGCCCCAGGGTAGTCCGTCGTATAATACCCACAACATAAGCGTAACTTGCTTAATTTGGGGATATACAATATGGAAGAGGCTTATGTATGACGCCCACGCCTGCCAGTGCACGTGAAGTTGGGACCGTTTCTCCCGTATACCCGTAGCCCTGGCGTAAGGTGCAGGACGGAACACCCAGGGGTTTTAGTAGGTATCCCTCACTAGTTTTGACTGGGCATGCTAGTGCCCGCCCCGATCTGGCGAATCCCACACACGGGTCGCGAATTATCCAACCAAAGTTCTGCCCTAGTCGCGGCTTAGGTCCTCAAACGGATCTCCCCTGGACATACAATATGTGTGTGTTGTCTGCGGATTATTTATTTATTTGCCTGTTCTTGTTTTATGGTACTTTCCAACACAACATATTTATAAGTAATGACCTTGTTTTTAATGGCCCTAATTAACGTTAAATTGTTTTGTTACAGGTAAAACATCTCGATGCAATTATAAGTGACTCAGTCAATGGTGTCAAACAGTGTTTTTAGCGTTCAATTGCATGATGACTTCATAACAAAGGTACAGTGATTATCATGTTCGGACGAATCAAATCAAATCATGAGTTATTGCATAAAACATGGTACATAAAAAAGATAGTAGGATTATTCTATAAGTTCACATGTTGCCTCAAGGGCGTGATGACCATCAAAATGATGGCTATAATAATAATGGCTAATTATATAATTAATATTTTTTATCAATTTAGTATTAATATAACATCACTATTACAACATTAAATTAATTCAGAATAATAACAATAATAATTAAATTAAGTTATTCTTTAAAATAAATGTCATAAAAATCAAAATTAATCCACTAATAATACATTGTATATTACCTTAGTAATTTAGAGTCTATCAATAAAATACACTGTAATATGGTTTATAGAATAAGTACTACTATAGTCTTCTCTTCTCTACTTTAGTCAATTCTTATGTAATGGTGTACTAAAGTTTTCTATCTATCTATTTTTAGCAAGATATTTATAGAAACCCTGGGGTCTAAATCTGCTATTACTATTTTGTCAAAGTGTACGGCACACTATCGTCTCAATCGTAAGTTTCTTGTTTTCGGTATTCTGCTAATTCCAATGACGTGCCCGTGCCACGCCACTCTATCTTTATAAACCAAAACTCACGAATAAAATGTTTAACATTTGGGTAGCTTTTCAATTCATTCATTTCGGCTGATGCCATTTCTACTGATGGTAATACCAATTTTTATGTAATATTATTCTGCTGCAATGAATTCGAGAAGATATTGTGGATTTAGGATAGCAGAATTGGACCCCTAGATGACCGTTGAACTGTGACCCACGACCCCTGTCGTCAGGACGTGACACTTCTACCTTTGTAACTCAACACAAGTTGATTGTTTCGACTGATTGAACAGTCAATCTCAATGACTCTCGATGGTATCGCTAAAGTTCCAAATCTCTCGATGGTTTTGCTAAAATGACTACGTAAGAATGAATATTATTAATATTGTTACGAGTAGCGGGACTCGAATTAAAATGCCGTTAGAATTATTATAAAGTTTATTAGAACTATACAAACAGGTATAACACAGGTACAAATATAACCAAACACAACAAATCTAAACGTAATGCAGAAAGTCGTAATTCAATAAAACAGGCAAAGTCCGTCACGATTAGATTCGCGAATGTACACACGTCACGCCCGTATCGTAGTCGTCGCTAAACTGCCCCCTCTCTCCATTAAGCCGTCGTTTTATACTTCACAAATACAAATGTGCCCGTCGACACAATCAGCTTGTCATCGTAATCCGACACACCTGGCTAATTACGCTAATGAGCGAGTAAAATAGGACAATATTATTATTTTAGAAACGTATGCCAATAAAAAAGTGAACAAAAGAAGACGACGTTCAAATGCCGACAAGTAATAAAAATGTGCTTTTACAGATTTGTACGTGCAATTTGCCTTTGTCGAAGCCTAGGTTGTAACAATATCATGACTTCATTTTGAATGTAAATTACATAAAGATTAAGCACAGTGATTTAAATAAAGCCGAACACTTCCTTTCTTGACGGCCTTACTGCGTAGTTCCTTGCGATGGAAGGGGAGCTCTTATACAAGAGCGTGACGTCATACGACGTCACCCCACCCAACGACTCCCGTGTAATCGTCTCTTTGCTTTAGGGCGCGTACAGACACGACCAACGATCGTTGGAGTTCGTCGTCCAACCGCCGCGTGGCAGTAACGTTATAACCGTTCCACGATAAAATCTATCAGCTGGTTTCTATATTTGGATGTAATAAATAAGTTAGGTATGTCGAGTTTTTACAATGAGTTTAAAAATGAGGAAAAAAAGCTTTTAGAATTTTTGTCAAACCAGTGAACATATTTGATTGAAACTCTAGAGAGCTAGCTAGCTTTACGATATTTTCATCTAGATAAAGGTAGTCGATTCCGTAGAAGAGACGAATGTATCAAAAAAGGTGACGCTGCGGTCGCGATTATTTGTTGTCGCTGTTACAATCAACTAACAAAGACGTCGTCGTGGCAACGCGAAGAAAGCTTCGCTGGCACTACTAGTCTTTATAAATAAAAATGAATGTTTGTATGTTAGTCGTCTATGCGTTCCTGAACCATTGATCAGATTGTGTTAAAACTTTGGTTGAGTGTTATGAGGACGCCAGCGAAGGTTTCTGGTCCATAAACAGAATACAATAATATCAGCCCATAACTGTCCCACTGCTGGGCTCGGGCCTCCCATTATAGGGGGAACGGACAGTATACCTGCCACGCCTGTCCAAGGCGGCTTGGCAGGTTTGACACATTGGTTATCTCAATTTGCAGGTTGCATCACGATGTTTTCCTTCGCCGTTGTAAGCACGTGGTAATTGTATCAATATGCACATTAGATCAGAAAATCGACTAAGTAGTGTATGCATTCCGGCCAGGATTGAACCTCCGCCCTTTGGGTTTGGGACGCATGCGCTAGCCATTACGCTACCAAGACTTCAAAATAGAATATACAACCAAACAATTTTTTACTTTACGTGGAATTGCAATGCAGGCCATGCAGCTAGTTTTACAATAAATTCATTTATCTTACTAATGCTCAAGAGAGATACGGTAAGAAAATGAAATGAGAAACAACGAAAGAATACATGGTCAACGAGCAATGGTTGGACTTAGTTGGGCTTGTCTGTCTGTACGCGCCTTTAGGAAATGATCACACTTGACTGGCGTCATCGTGAATACGGTAAGAGAGGCTTTTAATGTGCCACGTGTGTGCAATATACTATTGACCTAGATTAAATTTCTAAGAGAACCAGATCTTGAATTTTTAAGGGTTTAGAGATTTACCCTTTGAATTAAAAAGTTTCGGGTTTATTATAAAAACGTGCCCTACTTTGTCGTTTCACAATTGTTCCAAACTTTTTGAGCTGTCATTATGTTAACTTAACACTAAGTTTGAATTTTCTATAATCGCTATAATGCTGCAATGCTTTAACTAACGCGCTTATAATCTTTATCCATACAGGAACGGAGAAAGAATACAATTTCCTGCGGCCGGGCGGCCTTTCGTAAGAGGAGACAAAACAACCCACAATCAGGTGGTAGAGTATTTGCCCGACTGGATGGCTACCAGCCCTGGTGTAAAGTATGTCGCTATAACAACCTTGAGTTGTGTTCCGGCATTGGTGACCAGGTTCCAGTCTCACTTAAGAGAGCAGCAGCGCATTTGCAGCACCTTTGGTGTTGCAAATGTCCATAGGCGATGGTAACCGCTTTCCATCAAGTGGGCCGTCTGTCTGTCTGTTGAACTCCTGCAATAAAAAAAAAAAAAAAAAAGTGGAGCATGAGCATAAGGAAAACTTACCAACGTCCTTGAGGGAGGATTTTTCTAGCTAGAGCGAGGATTCCATAGACGCGGTCGTTTTCAGATGCATTATTATTTTATTGTAAATAAAATAAAGTAGTATGTATTAAAAAAAATATATTGAGACCAAGTTACTAATCTCTCTTTTATAAGGATGTAGTTTTTATCCTATTATATTTTGATAAAAAATGAAGCAGTGAAATGGTTTCATGTCAATAATTTAGTGGTCATTTAATGATTTTTTTCTTAACTTAACTTAACTGTAGAGAAATTACGAAAATCCCATGTCATATCGTGAAGATTTGTGATCATTTTTTTGCTAAATTATTGATTAATTCCCAAAGAAAAGTTGTTTCGTTTGTACTACACTTTAGAGCTTTTGCGGTAATAGGAGCCTTAATAGAAAACGGTTTTACAATAAGACAAAGCATATAAATTGCCTTAATGTTTAACTGATATGTATGACCTTCAAAAAGTGCTCTCCTAAGCGTTGCTGGAGAGTTTGTCCGCCGCTTCTCCTCCAGCTATAACACGTTGCGAAGCGGTAGTCAAGATAAAGTAGGATCAGGTCCGCTGGCGGAGTCTATACCAAGTCCCCATTATATAAACACTTCAGCCTGTTGGCTTAGCTCATTCAGCCTTGTACGGCTTAATCCTACAGAGTCAATCCCCCGCAGCGGTCGAGCCGAGGTCGAAACTCACAGGAGGTGCCTCCACGAGCGCGCTGCTTCCGGGCTGAACGCCTCCGCTCCCACGGCGTCGGGATGCCCCCAAAGTCCGCTATCGCTGAAACAGCCATCTGCATTCAGCTGGATCCTGCTCAAAAAGAAATCTCCGACGGAGATTAGTTTGAATTAAAGCTGCTTTGGCAACGTTATATAAGGCGATCGTAGCGCCGCGTCCGCGTGACTCCTTTTGTGGCGACCAGTATAACGTAGTAGTCTATCCGAAATAATGTAAACACGCGATGTTTTTCGGCGTCGCGTGTTCCTCAGACATGGAGGGGAAGGGGGGGGAGTTGAATAAGGAGGGTCCTGTAAAGGGAAGCCGCAGGAAGGGGAAATTAATATGGTTTTATATTATGAGAGTTTTTACGACTTTCCGTTTTATGTTGGTAGTAAAGTTGGATATATTTGCCTTATCGGTACAGTGAAATGGTACCACGATGAGGTACCGATGGACTGGACTGGGTGATGACAAACGAAAGGTATGCTGAGACTGATGGGCTGTTTAGAACAAGTTCTTTTCTTTAAGTTTGTATTACTGTTGGGAACGCAGTACAATGATTCGCACTTTAAGATTATCAATGTATGAGTATATATATAATATTATAAAATTCTAAACATTTAAGCTATTTAAAAAAAAGCAACTAAAGTAAGCTATATAAACGACGGAGAACACGAATTATTAAAAAAAATATTGTATGTTTGTTCGGGATTACTAATGGGATGTGTGGGAATGGGAAAACTAATGGGCCGATTTCAATGCGGTTTTCGCTGATCGACAACGAATTAGACTTAAAATTTGCGCTGTGTTTTGTTTTGGTTGTTCCGCGGGAATTTTTCTGGGAACGATTTAAAACGGGCTGATTAAAAAACCAAATTCCAATGTGCTATATTTACTGTTACATTTGTGTTGTTTGAAAATACCTCTACTTTCAAACATTGCAAATGCTAAATTCCAAGATTAAATAAAGCAACGAAATTTTAATATGGTGTATGGTATCCATTAGGAGTTAGCCGACTGCATGTAAGAATGATAATGCGTTGTTTCGTGCACGATAGCAACCGGACGGAGGGGCAAGCTTTTGAGAACCTGGATATCATGTAGCAGCGGAGTGCTAGCCAAGACAAGTAAAACGAGCCTAAACACGACGAGTCTATCTTGTTTATTAGGTACAGGAGTTCCTATGGCCACCTTCCGACTCCATCATCAGATCAGCTCCATGGAGCCATATTATTGCATTGTCACACGATATATATATATATATATTCGTGCAAAATTTCAGCTCAATCGGAAACCGGGACGATGGTCAAATTTAACTTGCAAGATTCCACCCGAACTTACATACATACATAGATAGGTACATCCATTGCTAGTTAAATAAAAGCTTGTAACGTAAAAACAACAAATTACACCATGAAAGAATTACCTCCTTTTTTTGAAGACCGCTAAAATTGTTCTCTTAAGGTCTAATCAAGTAAGACAAATCAAGTTATAGTAGTTTCCTTAAATAAATGTTTTATATAAGTAACACCTCGTTACCTCGCAGGGAGAAAAATATTTCCAAGAATAAGAAAACAAAGGTGTACGTAGCGAATAAGTAAAAATTGTACTGAGAAATTTCGGGGCTGTTGGAAATATTCTCAGAGATAAAATTGGTGGGAGTATTTCAGAAAGTCCAATATTGCGTGGATATTGTATTATTGTGTGAGGGCTCGCACAGGATTGCAGTGTGTTATTAAATTTTGAAAGGGCTTCTTCGTGTATTTTATACCATAGTCTGGTCTAGTTGTGGGTACCGAAAATTATAAAAACCTCGCCATGGTTGTTCATTAGCCAGATAAAACTCCAGCCGACAGGCAGACGGCACACTTGATGAAAAGCGGGTACCAGCGCCTATGGACATTTGCAACACCAAAGGTGGTACAAATGCGCTGCTGTTCTCTTAAGGGAGACTGGAACTTGGTCACTAATGCCGGAATACGACTCAAGGTTGTTATGGCGACATAGCCGACCAGGGGTGGTAGCCATCTAGACGGGCAAATACCCTACCACTTGGCTCTGGGTTGTTTTCTCACCTCTTACGACAGGCCGCCCGGCCGCAGAAATTGTATACTTTCTCCGTTCCTGCACGGATCTTTATGTTTCAAACGTTCGTACGCGACTATAATAATATTTGCCACGAAATGGACATCTCAAAATATTTATCCAAAAAAGATAAACTTTATTATTTGACCTATATACCTCAGCTCGTACTTTACCCGGTTTGCCGTTTTTTCTCCGATGTTATGACACTTTGAACCGTGTAACACCTAAATATAGCCGGCATAGGCGAGGTGTATCGATTGGACCGGGAAGTGTCGGCCGGCACCCGGGACGCTATCCACGCGCCCTACGTGACAGGATCGTGTATTTACTTCTTTTTGAGGTTCTATATTTGTTAACATTTATCAAGCAATGGTTGTTTATTGGTTAGGGCAGCCGCGTCATAGTATAATTATACGTTTTAGAATCGTTACAGATAGGAATCAGGTTTAGGCTTTTTTTATTGCAGGAGTTCAGCAGACAGGCAGACGGCCCACTTGGTGAAAAGCGGTCACCATCGCCTATGGACACAAATGCGCTGTTGCTGTCCTGGTCACTAAAGCCGGAACACAACTCAAGGTTGTTATGGCGGCATACTCTAGACCGGGGTAGGTCGCCATCCAGTTGATTAAATACCCTACCACCTGGCTGTGTGTTGTTTTGTCGCCTCTTACGACAGGCCGCTTGGCCGCAGGAAATTGTATTCTTTCTCCGTTCCTACACGGATAGAATAGATAGGCTTTGTATCGATTTAGTAATAACATCCTATAAACTCCCCACTGCTGGGCTCGGGCCTCCCGTTTATAGGGGAACGGACAGGATACCCGCCACGCTTTTTCTGGGCGGATTGGCGGGTTTGACACATCGGTTATCTCAATGTGCAGGTGGTTTGGTTGCGATGTTTCCTTCACCGTTAGCACGTGGTAATTGTAGCAATATGCACATAAAGTCAGGAAACTACCGAAGCGCCCTTATACAACGGAAATAATGTTATCCCACTGGAACTGTACATTTTTCCGGGACGAAAAGAAGCCTATGTGTTATTCCAGACTATAATCTATCTATGTGCCAAATTTCATCCAGATCCTTTCAGCCGTTCGCGCGGGATTGACCAGAAAACATCGAATTAAATTGCCGTTAGAATTACTGTAGAGTTTATTAGAACTATACAAACACGTATAACACAGGTACAATTATAACTGGACACAACCAGTTCAAACGTAATGCACGATTCAATCACACGCGCAAAGTCCGTCACTAACGTCTTGCTTCGCTTGTGGCTATCGCTAGACTTCTTGATTCTCCATTGTGGCATCGATGTATACTGTACAAATACAATATGTCTACTCGACCGCGTGGACTGAATTTCCAAGAATCACACCTGGCTAATGACTACCTTAAAAGATTACAATAGGGCTGTTTTTCTAATCACAAATTTTAAACACAAAGTAAACAAAAGAAGTACAAATGCCGAAAGGGAATAAACTGCAGGTGTGAATTGGTCTTTGTCGGTCGTAACAATATGACAACGCTTTCTTTCCCTCGACAAAAGTAAACAGAAGCTAAAGTAGATTTAAGTTTACTAGCTTGTCTAGTTACACTGTTCATTGTGTTTCAAATTCTACATAAATGCAGTCGGCTTGAACCTGAACAGTTATTTTCTATCATAGATAAGGTAATAGTTAAAACAACAGGTAATAGATATGATAAAGTGCCGTTGAACTCCGTGTAATCGATCAGTGGGCTGGCAATGAGCCAGCTGGACCATTACCACGGTGTCTCGACGCGAATTTTAAACTCACGTGATTTATGTGTGTAATGAAACGGTTATTAAATTTGTCGAATGCGTTTGTTTATTTCTTTTTTAAATTATTTGTCATTGAATAAAAATGTTACACGTTTCCAGTAATAATATAATTTAGAACATAAAATTAGATTATTCATAGTGTTTTTTAGTATGTTTTTTTTTAATTTCGAAACTGTCAACTATAGACGATTGCAACACCAGGCGTGAAGCATACTCGGTGCTAGCCTTTAGGATGGGATAGGAGGGATGAGGTGAAGGGAATAGAGGGTTTAGATAGGAGAAATGGAATAGGGATTGGGTATAGAGAAAAGATAAGGGGGAGGGAGGGAAGTGGGCCATCGGAACATAGTAGTGAAAAATATCTCGTTCGAAATCCGCAATACGCTATCCACTTGACAAGGTCATCAGTAGTCTTTGTAACAAATAGGTAAATTTAGCTTTTACTTAAACACTAGTAGAAGATGCTCTCTTGTGCAAAATGAGCTAGATGGTTATGTGATAGAAATTTCTATTTCTCTTGTTTACATTGTCCTAATAACCTAAACTAGTCTCGACAAAACTAGTTATTACAGTATAAGCGCATTATGTACTTAAAGATGTGTATTGTTAGAAATTCATTACATGTTTGATGTAACTATTGTTTAAATTAGAGTTTAGTATATAAATACGGGGAAACATCTTGAAAATACGCAACACAAAAAATTTAGAGACGATTGAATAATTCACACGTTAGATGGCTGCCATATTTGTCTAAATCATTTGGCATATTGAATGTTTTTTAATCGCATAAGTTCAACAGCCAGGTGGCTCACCCGATTAATATCGCCTATGGACGTTTGCGACAACAGACGTGCTACCATAGCGCTGCCGCTCTCTAAAGGAAGATATAAAGTTATTTAAAATATGGAATTATGATCAAAAATAATACTAATAATAATAATAATTGGCAGAAAAATACACAAATTGTATATCCCCAAATTAAGCATGTTACCCTTGTGTTATGGGTAATATACAACGGAGTACTCTGGGGCCGATCCCAGACACCCAGACGCTCTACCACAGAAACCGTTAAAAAGAAAAAAGATGGTGTGCGTCTCGGGATGCCCAACAGAAGTGATAACAGACAGACTGCCGCCGTAACTTGTTACGTAACGAACCGGTGTACCATTCCATAAGAAGTTATCATTTCTTTTTTTTTTTGTTTTTATACGAAGTTTTCGAATTTCCTTAGTAATCACTAGCTAACCGAATCGACTTCCGCCGGGCCCGTGCGTTCACCAGCGATCTCGGAATTGTGTCTCACTCGTGTCAGCTGAGAATCACAAGAGTACTTGGCCCCCGGCAAATGGTGTCGACATGTTACCTTTATGGATCGTCCAGTCATATTTAAAAAAAACGGACAAATGTAACAAGTATCCCCGTCACGTGATCACGTGCGTGTATGAAAGTGGTCTGGATAATTGGATACACAAAAGTATATCATTTATCCATTGTACCGGCGCATTGTGTGTTAATGCATGCGAAAATGATGGACATTTTCATTGTTCTGTCGTACGATAATCCGCACGATTCATATTGATTGAGTTTTTCAAAGATCATTTATCGAATCTTTTATGAATAAGGATTCCATATTTAAGTGGACGTGGTAAAAGCACTCTGGAATTATAGTATCTTGGTTCTTAGGATGGCGTCGATTGGTGTGATACCATGCTGTTTGCGTCACCGAAAGCCAATATCATCGGAGCCAAATGGTTAGCCTTGAGCTCCTGAATCCTTCTATCTCCTGATAAGTCTCAGACTGTCAGCATTAGTGAGAGTGCCGATGACCCGCATCTCTTTCCTTCTATTCCGTTCTGTCTCATCCTTAACTGCTTACTTGCTGGTAACGCGATGGCTTCGCAATAAACAAGGATGTAGGATTATAATTGAAGTACATATATGGTCATCAAAGCCACCCGCTACCTTAGAGGCGCCGACTCTCACGGGTGAACATCGGGTTGTCAACCAGTCAACCTCGCGTAATCTACGTATTGCCGAGTAGTGTCTGTCAGCGATTTGTTTTTCTTATTGCATCATTTCAGCAGATCCTATGAACATTGTGTTGCTGCTCTTTAAACGGAGAATTTAACCTGGCCACTAATGTCGGAACCCAACTCAAGGTTGTTACGATTGCATGCCCTCCACACCCCTGGCTGCGGGTTGTTTTGTCGCCTTTTACGACAGGCCGCCCGGCCGCAGGATATTGATACTAGGGTCCCAATGTGAATCACTCCGCGCAGCGGGTTGTCACCAGGCGATTGACTCGCGGCTCAGACTGTCATTGTCATGTATTTTATTCTGACCATTACGTTAATTGTTTTGCTAAGCTACTATTTTGTTATTATCTCTTGACACATATTCTTTGTAATGCTAAGCTATTAAGTGGCTACTATTACCTTCTGTTTTCTGTAAGTACTTGCGTACTCTGTGGTAAAGGTGTTTAACCTCTCCCGCATGACGTCATTGTTGAATGTTTTCTAGCTATATAGCGTTATAGGTTTGTGTATACGGTTTGAGTGGTCCAAAGGGCTGGCACTCCAAACACTTAATTTTAATATGTGGAATCAGAAGAGATAAGTGCTCGGTCAGGTTAGCATGGGCAAATTAGGACAATTCAATGAAACAAACATGAAAATTTTATACCTAACTAGCTGTCCCGATTGCAGCACCATCTACCGGGTCCAATTGTGAATTTAAACCATTCTCGAATCCACCTGAACACACATAAAAATTTCATTAAAATCGGTCTAGCCGTTTAGGAAGAGTTCAGTCGCATACGCACACATGGAAGAATTTTATATATAAAGATTCGTTGCCAAATAGCGACATTCCTGCAGGTCTGGTAGCCCAGGCGCAGGAATGTATGTTCTTTCTCAATTCCTACTTGGGTGAAAACAGAAAACTAATTACACGTAGACTATTTGGAAGGTTATTAATCGATAGAGTTGCATGTGACATGAATCATACACTGAATTTCTGATATTTCGAACTATGTTGCATGAAGCAAAACATTAGTAATTTATAAAATGTGCAGTTAATTTTTTATTGTAAAGTCAATAAAGGAAAGGCTTTAATGCGACAAAAATTACCCTCTATGTAGGTCAATCGCATACTCTTTGTAGTTGCAATTTAGTTAATAATGTACCACAAAGTAGAAATTCTTGCATGTAGTAAGAAGACTGTTGGCGACGGAAAAAGTCCGTAAAAAATATACTTTTTGTTTGTTCTTTCTTTTTTGAATTGTGACGTTGTCTGTAAAATACTGAAAATTTCTAATATACGTTTGCTATCGAAAATTGTTTTGAGTTCATTTCCACCTCGTCCGCTATATTTTTGGTCCTTCGAGCCGGATCTGAACCAGCGACCTATGGATCTACAGTCCACCTTTCTAAAAAAAATTGAGTTGAGGCTGAGGGAAATATTCAACATAGTTTGAATAGTTCAACATTCTGTTATTCTTCATGTAACTGTTTATTGTTAAAATTTTATAAATATTGTTTGTTTTATTTCCAAAATGACTTTGTTTTTGGCACAGTGCATTATTTACTTTAGGTATATAATAGTACAGTTGGGGAAAAATTAAGATATCAAAAAATCTTTCATTTTTAGGGATTTCTAAATGTTTCTACATTAAGTTCACCCGTAAGAGAGTCAATTGATGCAAAATACTTTATTGATGGCACACCAATCGAGGGAGTTTCTAGTACTCGAGATTTGGGAGTGATTGTTGGCAAAAAGTTATATTTTAGAGAACACATTTATCACCAAAAAAGGTTCTAGATTGGCTGGTTTTGTTATAAAACAAACTAAACTTTTCATAGAGCCTCAGATACCCATTATCTAAACTAAAAAAAAAACAAAAAAAATAATTAAAAATCGGTGTGAGGTACAAAAAAAAGCATTATTTTTTTCATGGTGTAAGTTCGCAATTGATAGCTATCTCACCGATTAGTTAAGTGACGATGACGTTTTTGTACTATTTATATACGGCTATTTATAGGACTATACTTAGGCAGCCATTGAAGATTCGGCTCGGCCAATGAGATGCATGTGTATGCGCAGCGCCCTCAGGTTACAAGCGGCCGAATGAAGGTGGAAGAGGAAATGTTCCCGGAAAGGGATGCTTTCCGGGAACGTGACGAGATGTAACATTTGATAACAGTGCACCTTTAGCTTTGCTGTACGTAGTGGTGCAACCCTGCTTCCCGGGGTTGTGCCACTCTTGCACACTAGGACGTCGTACCGTGGCGTCCTTATAAGGTCTATCTTCACCGGGACGCAGGTAGATTTAATGGGTAGTTCGTCCGCTCTCTCCTCGGAGTTGAGAGTCTCACACGCACTGGTGCAGGCGGCGTTAGGCGCTGCAGCTAGCCTCCCCCCGTATTCATGGCCCGCGTGCGTGTCGCAAGACGTTCTCCTGCGTTATAAATAAAAGTTTTTCGTTCCCAGGTTGCAGCGGCAGTATTTACAGTGAATTATGAAATAATTACCATCAAACAAAGCACGCAGACCGCTTCGGCGATGTTTCATAGCACTCCAGTCGTTGCAAGGATTTTAATTAGAGTAACCGCCATGCAAGCGTTGAATGTATTCAGATCACGCGACCCTATTGTGGAGCGCCGATTGTGTCCGGACCTCATAATGTGGCGCGTGGTTTACACTTTTAAAGCCGCATTAAAAAATTAGTTGTCCAAATATGATGAGGGAATGTCGGTTTGTAATATGGTACGCGTGATGAGAATACTGCCAGAAGATTGTTTAATGCTGAACCTTCGCGCTTCACATATTAGCAGAGCAATCCTATTAATATTATAAACGCGAAAATTTGTAAGAATTTATTTGATTTGACTTGAAAATTGTATGTATGTTTGTTACTTTTTCACGCAAAAACTACTGAATGGATTTTAATAATGATGAACTTTACAATTATATAGCTTACATATCAGAATAACAGATAGGCTATCTTATATATAAAATTCTCGTGTCACAATGTTCGTTCCCATACTACTCCGAAACGCCTTGACCGATTCTCATAAAATTTTGTATGCATATTGGGTAGGTCTGAGAATCGGACAAAATCTATTTTTCATCCCCCTAAATGTTAAGGGTAGTCCATCCCTAAATATTTTTTTAATTTTTAGATAAAAATTTTATTTTTATTTTTTTATGATACAGCATTAAAAATACATACAACCCTAAATTTGCAACCCTCTACGATCAACACCTATTTTTAACAGGGCAGGACGACGTGTGCCGGGACAGCTAGTAATTTATAAAGTTTTAGTGCGAATTATTCAAAATACAACGATTTTCCATCAGCACGTGGGTGAGGCGGCGGGGCTCAGCTAGTCTGCTAATAAAACATATTTGATGTAGATATAATCAGTATTCAATGCATATTATAATATAATGAATCTGTTGGGGGTGTCGATTTTGTACAAATAATTTTAAAATGAGGATAAAATTAGAGCGCTGATTCGGACCTAAAGATTTTGCATTCAACTTGCAAGAAATTTGCCTGTTTGTTCGTTCGAGCGTGACATGATAACTACTGAACGGACTTGAATGAAATTGGACAAATCGCGGGTCAGCACTTAGGATACTTTTTACCACGATTGATGATCTCCTTTCCGTGGGAATAGACGAATATAGTTAAAACATGGTGCTGCGGTTGCAATCCACTAAGAAAAACACGCCGTCATGGCAACGGTATTGAAGTTTCTATGGTACTGCTAGTTTTTATATACTACCCGTAAATCCTTTTAGTGGTCTTCACAAATGCTCCGGTAGACTGACAAAAATGTGATAGTTGATAGTCGCTCCGATTTTTTAACTTTTTTAAATTCTTTACACAGATTCGATCCCTCTATACATTTAATATATTATCGATAAACTTAGCATCGATTGCTTTTCGGTTAGTTTGGCTCAACTGTAATACGACTTGAACGATTTTGAAGAACTTTTGTATGTGTGTCTCTGTTTGAGTGGAGTCCCTGGATGGTTCACAATTCAGATTCAAAATTGGACCCTATAGATGGCGTTGCAATCACATTCGAGATTTTTATATTTTCAGCGTAGAACAATAAAGTTTCGGCAAACGGCTCGTTTCTAGATAGATATAGATCGATCAGCTATTTCTTATTGAGAAAAATGTATAGTTTCTACTGAATACCTTATCCAAATTCACGCGGGCGGAGCCGCATGTGAGGGTCTAGTTAAACTATAATCTGCTTAGCGTCTAAACCGCGTGGCTACTTTCGTCTCACTTTCACCGTAACCATCGTGTCCCCGTTAAAAGTAAACCTCATTACTATGCTTTCAAAAAGTCGGTACGCGTGTTACGCAAGCGTTTTTCTACTACACGCTCGAGTGATCTCATGACGTTTGGTTTTATTCGTTTTGCGTTATTTTTATTCGAGTAAATGGTAGCGGGTCTTTAAATTTGCTTAGATGTAAAATGTAAATATTTCTAAAAGGAAATAATGTGCCGAGATGTATGTTCTAATCCGTGCAGGAACGGAGAAAGAATACAATTTCCTGCGTTGGGGCGGCCTGTCGTAAGAGGCGACAAAACAACTCACAGCCAGGTCTAGAGTATGCCGCCATAACAACCTTGTGTTGTGTTCCGGCTTTAGTGACCCGGTTCCAGTCTCCCTTAAGAGAGCAGCAGCGCATTTGTAGCGCCTTTGGTGTTGCAAATGTCCATAGGCAACGGTAACCGATCTTTCCATCAAGTGGCCGTGGGACAACGCCAACCCCAAGGCCTGGCATTAGGGATGGCAAAACCGTATGTTTAATCTTAATAACCATAAGTGAAGTGACAACGAAACGTTTCGTATTAATTAAGGCCACACGGCTCAACATCTCTGGCCTAGTTTTTATGGTAATTAGTTTAAAACGAAAACACATGCGCTTAGTACCCCGTGCTATATGTATACGTAGTGACATTTATATTAAAATGTGTTTTAAAATATTTTAAAGAATATTGTGCAAGTAAATCTAGGTTATTTGTCATATTTCTCCCTATCCCAAGGTTGTCTGGATGAGATCCCCCGTCACTGATAAGGCTGCCCGCCATTTGTACTTAATTCCAAGCTGTTTTTGTGTATCATTTCATTAATTTTATTGTATGATAAACTCTATATTATATTCTATTCTATTCTGTCCTAACGCCCTAGAGCCCTAGACAGGTGGCATTAGCGCCAAACGAATTTTCTAGAGGGGCTGTTCTGTTCGGTTCTATTTTGTTCTTCCGTTCTATTGTATTGTATTTAAATGTTTATATTCGTTTGTCATGGGTGCTGCCGTGTTTCAACGCAGCGCCCATGTCTACTAGGGTAAGGCTGAAGTTAACAAGTCAATAAATATTCTCCAAACAACCTTTTTTGGAAAGTCGATGAACCATTGCTGGGGAGGTTATGAGTTTTATTGGCTATATCTTTGGGGTGGTTTCTTTGATGGGGTACGAACATGAAGGGGTGATTTTTAATTTGAAAAGAGTTTGTTTTATTAATAGTGCTTATGACTCACTCCGTGGGAAGAAAATTAATGTTAAACTGAAAGATGGATGGTGATTAAAGTAGACTAACGAAATACGAACAGATTGTCTAGCGGATGAAATTTTACCTTTTGAGTTTATTTATATTGTGAGTGTCTATCCTGAAGAAAACAATTAAAAAATAAAAGTTATAGCTAATTGTTAGAGAGCTAGCGCGATCTAGTATTTTTTTGTGCTACTTGCATTGTTACTTGTACTTAAACACAAAAAGTCATGAAATTCGATTCAGGATTGGGAGAATTCTAGAACCAGACCCCAGTGCCACCTACCGGTTCCAATTGCAAAACTAATTAATCCGGGGCCCACCCAAACATACAAAAAGTCATGAAATTCGATTCAGGATTGGGAGAATCCTAGAACCAGACCCCAGTGCCACCTACCGGTTACAATTGCAAAACTTAATAATCCGGGGCCCACCCAAACACACAAAAAAATCATGAAAATAGGTAAAAAGTCGTTCTCAAGTTACGCGCGTCAGTTTTATTTATATAGAGATAAATTGCATAAACAAATCTACAAAGAATTAGCGAATTATGGTAGTCACGTCTGATACATTTAAGTCTGCAGCTATTTATCAAAAATATCTTCCGTGAAAATATGTCACGATTTTTTTTATTGCATGAGTTCAGCAGACAGGCAGACGGCCCACCTGATGGAAAGCGGTTACCATCGCCTATGGGCATTTGTAACACCAAAGGTGCTACTAATGTGCAGCCGCTATCTAAAGAGAAATTGGATCCTGGCCACTAATGCCGAAACACAATTCAAAATTTTTATGGCGGCATACTCTACACCAGGGCTAGTAGCAATCCAGGCGAGCAAATATCCCACCAGCTGGCTATGGGTTATTCTGTCATCTTTTACGACAGACCGCCCGGCCAAACGAAATTTTAAGCACAGACAGAATATACTTTGCATAATACTATTAACTAGTTGGTGGCCCATGGTCGAAATTCGACCATAATAATTTGTCGTCAAAGACTACTTCTGTAATCACAGATTTCTCCAAAGCCACACTGCTAATTTCACTTTAACAATAAACAAAACATTGTTACGAGTTGGGCCACCTGCATATCTGTAGACAAAGCACATTTATTACCTGCCGCGGCGTTTGAACTACTAACAATGAAACTGTTTTTTGACTATCTTCTTATGTTTACTTTGTGTTTAAAATTTGTAATTAGAAAACAACCTATTGTGTATTCTACTCGTTTATAGCCGTTCGTAGGCATAATTACGCAGGTGTGCGGATTACGTTTTCTGGGAAGTTGCGTCGACGCTTGCCAGCTAGACATATTGCATCGGTGCATTATAAAGCAATGGCCCAATGGAGAGATCGCCAGTCTAGCGAGAACCACGAAGGCGAGACTTGTGTACATTCGATAACCTATATATATAGTGACGAACTTTGTGTGTGTTATTGAATCGCGCATTACGTTTGAACTGATTGTGTTTGGTTATATTTGTACCTGTGTTATACGTGTTTGTATAGTTCCGATAAATTCTATAGTAATTCCAACGGCATTTTTAATTCGAGTCCCGCACTCGAACAATACTATATATGCGTGTGTGTGTCAAATACATGATAGTGTGTGTAATGTTTTTCTTATTTATTTGTAAAAAATATTAGCATTCGTCGCTTTTTCTCTATATAAACTATAAATGTGTGAAATTTCATACTCCTCCATCTGCGCAATTTTTGTAAAAATAGGTAGAAAGTTTTTGCTGTGTTTTGCTTCACGTATTAATATAGTCCGTCTCGTACGAAGAAACAAACAAGTTTCAAGCACGGAAAGTAATAAACTGGAATTGCGAAAACTTCCTTCGGTACAGTTACGACGGTAAATCTCGTGCGAATTGTTGCTCTGTCTAGCCGTATGTCGATCGATGGCACCAGTAGACGGACGACCCTCGCATTCCTTATGTATACATCATTCAGGGGCGAACACGCGGCAGCGGTTTGTCTCTGGGGGTTTCGAGTGTTTGTCCGTGAACGAGCCTCGGTGCGGGCATGTTGTACGTGGTACGTGAAACATAAGTACATAAAAATTGTTTTCAGGGTGGGTCTTACGAACTCTTTCGTATTTTTATTAAATAAAAAGTCTATTTATTTGATCCATAAAGAACAATGACATGTTATACAATATTTTAAAATGTCAGTATTTATTTTAATTTGTCAATTTATTATTATTATTACGAGGTACAGGACTCGAATTAAAATGCCGTTGGAATTACTATGGAATTTATTAGAACTATACAAACACGTATACAAATATTACTGGCCACATCCAGTACAAACTGCACGATTCAATAACACGCGCAAAGTCCGTCACTATATATAAAGCTTATCAATGTACAAGTCTTGCTTGTATCGTAATCGTCGCTTTGCTGCCCATCTCTCCGTTCGGGCATTGTTTTATAGTGAACTGTATGTACAATACAACAATTGACTGCGTGGACTGAGTTTTTCCAAGAAAAGGTTATCTGCACACCTGCTTAATTATTCCTGCGAACGGCCTTAAACCAATACAATAACAATAGACTATTATCTAATTGCAAATTTTAAACACAAAGTAAACAAAGGAAGTCGAAATGCGGGAAAGGTAATAAACCAGGTGAGCATCCACTTTGTCGGCATGCAAAATTATTATTTTTACTATTCTATTTTTGGACCCCCCGTCCGGGTAAAATTCTCCTCCAGTTGTGCCCAGTGTCTTTGTCCATCTCTGGTCCGAGTATGGCACGATGTGTCCAGCCCACTTTCACTTGAATTTTCTATTGACATATAGCATCTTTAAATTTACTTATACTTATTTTTTAGTCTATCTTTTAGTTTCATAATATTGGTATTTGTATTGATCGACTTCGAAAAGTAGGAGGCTCTTAATTCGAATGTATGTTTTTTATGTTATGTCTCCGTCAACTGTAAACCGATTTTCACTTTTTATTTTATTAGAAAGCGTATACTCCTGAGGTAGGCGAAGATAGGTTCACCTATCTTCGCCTAATCAGGATCCGAGTACAAGTATTGACTTACGAGTAAAGAAAAAATGTGAAAATCGGCTTAGAATTGACGGAGATATTGTGTTACGAAGAAGTCTGTTATCGATTTTCGTGGGTTTCTCTTATTCCTTGGAATGCACTTACTTCCTGCCATGACGACAATGGGACCAATCGAGAGTATAATAAATATAACCTATTAACTAAACAACGTTTTGAAAATCGATTCTCAATTGACGGAGAAATAGAGTAACGAACAAATAAAAAGAAAACATGAGAATCTTCTCCTTTTTAAAGTCGGTAAAGAAAATATATGACAACAAAACCGACGAGTAACTAAAAAGCAAAAAATAAATATGTTAAGATGATAAAAATGCTTATTTGCGAAACAACTATAAAAGTTGTCACCTGTACAATTTCGAAGTAAATAAACCTGATTGATAGTTTTTCGCAGTTAAATTATCACTTTAACCTATATACTATTCTTGAAACTCGTAAACTTTTCAGATGAACCTAAATCACTTCTGCCGCCATGTGGCGCTGGCGTGCGTAAACTTAATGATTTCTACTCGTCACCTGTTTGGACAGGCTTAAATTATATATATTATAACATAAAGAGATTTTAAATAAATTATATTGTTACGACCGACAAAGACCAATTCACACCTGCAGCTTATTACCTTTCCGCATTTGGACTTCTTTTGTTTGCTTTGTGTTTAAAGTTTGTAATTAGAAAAACAGCCCATTGTGTATTGTATTCTTTTAAGGTAGTCCTTAGCCAGGTGTGATTCTTGGAAATTCAGTCCACGCGGTCGAGTATTGTGTCGAGATATATTGTATTTGGATAGTATGCCCCAACAGAGGGGTGGGGCAGTCAAGCGATAACCACAAGCGTGATAGAAGACGTGTGTACATTCGATGTCGCGTGTAATTGAATCGTGTATTACGTTTGTACTGGTTGTGTTCAGTTATGTTTGTACCTGTGTTATACCTGTTTGTATAGTTGTAATAAATTCTATAGTAATTCCAACGGCATTTTAATTCGAGTCCCGTAACTCATAACAATTATTACATTGTTAATAATACCTTATTAATAATACTGAGTACTAGCACAGGCACAACCTGGTAGCCAGGATCATCCACCACACAACAACTTGCTCTTAAATACGGATTTGTCGCGTCGTTAGAATTTTTATTTATTGCAGGAGTTCAGCAGATAGGCCGACGGCCCCCACTTGATGAAAAGCGGTCGCCATCGCCTATGGACATTTGCAACACCAAAGGCGCTACAAATGCGCTGCAGCTCTTTTAAGGGAGAAGGGAACCTGGCCACTAACGCCGGAATACAACACAAGGCTGTTATGGAAGCAGACTTTAGACCAGGGGTGGTAGCCATCCAGTCGGGCAAATGCCCTACCACCTGGCTGTGTGTTGTTTTGTCTCCTCTTACGACAGGCCATTCGGCCGCAGGAAATTGTATTCTTTTTCCGTTCCTGCACGCAATATATAGGAAAGCGATTTTTATTTATTAGTGGCCAGGTTCCAGTGTCCCTTTAAAGAGCAGCAGCACATTGGTAGTACACAGTTACAAATGTCCATCCATAGGCATAGCCGCTTTGCATCAGGTGGGCCGTCTTTCGGTCTGCAGATTTCATGCAATAAAAAAAAATTGACGTACTTATCACGTTATTGAAGTAAAAAGGCGAAATATTTTTTTCTTTTTTCCCCTCTCTTATTTCTACTAAAGCCTGACAACGCCTGTTTAAGCGAGCTTCAAACATCTGTAGTCGTTGATAAAATTATTCTATATAGGGTCTACACAGACTATCACTGTTAGCGGCTATGACTAATTGATTACCACCCGAATGAAATGTGATTTTAATTAAGCTATTGTCTGCTTAATTAGCATTTCATCAAGTACGATTGGGATGGTGTACGGTGCATTCAAATACCAGTAAATCAAGGCCGCGCACGTTGTTAAAGGTTTAAGAAGCTTATTTTGTATTATAATATATTGTTACAACTCAGGTCCCGAAAAAACAAAAACCACCTACATATCTGAAACAAAACACATTTTATTACCTGTCGGCATTTAAAATATCCTCTTATTTTGTTTACTTATTGATTGGCTTACGTTTCTAGAAAACAGGCCATTGTTTTATTGTACTCTTTTATGGCCGTTTGCGACTGATTCGTTAGCCAGGTGTGGCGGATTAAGTTGACTTACCTGATTGAGGGGGAGGCAATCGAGCGAGAACCACGAATAAAGCGAGACGTGTGCGGTGACGGACTTTGCGCGTTTTATTGAATTACGATCTTCTGCATTACGTTTGGACTTGTTGTGTTCGGTTGTATTTGTACCTGTGTTATACGTGTTTGTATAGTTCTAATGAACTCTATAATAATTCCATCGGCATCTTAATTCGAGTCCCGCTAAACTCGTAACAATATTGACGGATGTAAGCTAATGGAATTATATTCATATTAATAAAAGTTACAGAAGAATTGTTTGTGAGTATATTCTCTGAAGTTTCACTTCTACTGCGTGTGAACTGCACAGATACACAATATTTTTTTAAATTATGCCAGATATTCTCTCAAGCGCCAGTTAGTGTAAATGTAATGCTACAAACCTAAGAATTTGATAATCGTGAGAAATAACCTTCGTAAACGAGTTTTCAAATTCAAATTCAAATTCAAAAGTTTTTATTCAAAATAAGTTCCACTGGAGAACACTTTTTGAAGGTCATACATATAGGTTAAAATTTAATTTTACATCCTAGTCTATGTACACCGCTTCGCAACGTGTTATTGCTGTTAAGGAGAAGAAGCGGCAAGAAACTCCCCAGCAACACGTCTAGCTAAAAAAAAATTTTCTTTATATTTGTTGTTCTATTTTTTATATTTAAGTACTTTTTTTTAAAAAGATTTTATACAGAATTTTACGACATATGTTCCATTCAACAATAACCATTCAATGCCATTATAATTGGGTTGATGATACATGATACAATGAACACTAAAATTATTTTCGCATAAAAGAGCGGAAGCTAATACCACACCATTATCAAACTTTTATATATCACAACCAAAATTATTTTAATAACTCTTTTAACAATTAATACGCTATTTGAATATACGAGTACATTTGTTGATGGTAATGTCTCAAATAACTTGCTTCGCACCTAGCTTGGTACGAGAATATTATCTCACTTTATAGTCAATATTTATATTTACTTGTAAGTGTATTTGTATAGAAATATTAGGTATATTAGTATATAGTTTTACCCGATAAATAATTTAAGCTAATACCCCCTCTACAACTGGGTTAATGTAAGTGTTAGTGACTGCGTCCAAGTGCGGCTTATAGCGTTAAAATAACGATAGTGATTAGTTACGTTAGTATATATACATAAGTTTTATGTCTATGTAATAACGTTGTTAATAAACCCTTGGCTAGATGACACAATCACTAACATTATCCCAGATATAGCAGAAGCAGAAGATGATTTACACTTTAACCATTGAAACATTAGTTTGGGGTAATTTAAGAATATTAAATATTATAAATAACATTGTTATTACCACTTAAAAGATATTTTAAAACAACCCTTAAATTATGTATAAACGTAGCTTAGGTATACAATTTTTCTAGTAGAACTTGTCTCTGCTTTGACAGCTGCAATAAATCTAACCGCCCTCTTTACATTAATTATCCTACTTGACATAGACTTGAGCTACTGTTTCGCCTGTTACTACGGCACCCGTGGTGTAGGGCTGCCCTACCCGTGGTGTAGTGGAGCGTTTATGGGTTGTTATTATTAAAAAATGTATAAAATTCCAGAGCACGCCGGTAGCGGGGCCTGGGGTCCACCAACCCACCAGCCTTGTCCAAGGCGGATTGGCTTTCATCGCGATCCGTTCGCATGTGATAATCATAGCAATATGCACATTAGTTCAGAAAACTGCCTAATGGGTGTATGCTTTCCGGCCACGGCCAAGATATGAAACCACGCCCTTTGCGTTTAGGACGTGTGCGCTAACCATTAAGTTACCACGGCTACCGGTCGTTATGCCTCCAGAGACAGAAACCTCACAATTGGTGGCAAGATTGATGCCTTCTGTATCTGGCCCTTCACCCAGCAGCTCAGCGAAAGCCCCTCTAGATACGGACGAGGCTCTTCGCTATAAGATCGTTTACGGTGAAGACTATCGGCACAATCGTTGACTCCAGACGCCACGTGGCGTTTCGTCACGCGGTTATCGTCATTTGAGATACTAACAAGGCTTTGAACCGGTTTTAAATAAACCGGTTGTAACCGTAATATTTTCTTATGTTTTCGCGATAATTTAAATAATAAGATAATTTATTTTTTTATAACCGGTTTTAGTCGTGTATTTCGTTCGGAGTGAAACCGTAACCGTAACAGTGTTATACAAACGTGACCGGTTTTATTCTGCAACAAGAAGCAGTATAATTCTATCCAACTTAACATGTGTTTGTTTGCGGGTTAAAACTTGTTGTACCACATGGCTGCGCTTTAGCGGTATGCAGCAAAACCATTAGAAATCGTTTGAAACTAAAAGTTTATCCGTGTAGGAACGGAGAAAGAATAAGTTTCCTGCGGCCCGGTGGCCTGTCGTAAGAGGCGATAAAACAACCCACAGCCAGGTGGTAGGGCATATGCCCGACTGGATGGCTACCACCCCTGGTCTAAAGTATGCCGCCATAACAACCTTGACTTGTGTTCCGGCTTTAGTGACCAGGTTTCAGTCTCCCTTAAGAGAGCAGCAGCGCATTTGATGCACCTTTGGTGTTGCAAATGTCAATAGGCGATAGTAACCGCTTTCCATCAAGTGGCCCATCTGCCTGTTTGCTGAACTCCTGCAATAAAAAACCGATTTGTTCGTCAAAACCTTTTTAATAAAATTTAGTTTCCAAAAACCGTTTAATTAAGCTTACAGTAGTAGTAAACAGTATAGGTTGTTTGGCTTGATTCTGGTTGGATGGAGGCTGGAACTGAAAATCAGCGCTGTGTTAGCTCCTGACACAGCATAACGCTGAATTTCCAGCCTCATTGCCATGAATTTTATGTACGTACATTTCTGAAATGGTCTTATTGATATTAAAAATCCTTGTATTTTATGTGTGTGCATTTATTTGTGACAATAAATATTTTTCTTTCTTTCTTCTTTCTTTCTAATAAAACCTTAAAATTCCGATATACTTAGCTTAGACTATAACCGGTTCGAATTTTTAACCGTTTTCCAAGCATTGGATACTAATGCTATGAATATTATAAGGTGGCAGCCCTGCTGTGACATGGTGATGTCATCCCATGACAATGTCACCGGTCAGGGCTGCGTATTCATCAGAGTAGTCATTTATTAGTGCCGGCCATTACGAAACACCATTGTTGGTTTCCACCTGACTAAGGTTTAGGGTTGTATGTGTTTAACGGTATTAATGCTAATTTCACGTACGTGCCCATATGTAATTTTTTTTGCACCATAGTATTCATAAGTAGGATATTTATATAGGTATTTATGTGTAGGTATATATATATATATATATATATATATATATATATATATGTCGGAGGGAATATATAAATCGCATAATTGTTGATTGGATTTATAACGCACAATATTATTTGTTTACATTATAATTGCTTCTAAAATTGTTAATTTAATATGGTTTGATGTCTTAAATACCTAAAAGATCGTTCTAACCTAATAAAAGTTATGAATATTGTAATTTAATAAACGACCAATCAGAGCAGAGCTGCCTTTTCGGAATCTCCTGGTCCGAATTACCCCTCAGGTTTTTTTTCACATTTTTATTTTGATGTTACAAACAGACACTTGCTTTTTTTATCTGTATATGTAGATTTTGAAAGCGATACAGTGTCTAAATATATGAAAGCGGGTGGATCTGCGGTAATTCCTCTAGTCTTATATTAATATATAAAGTTGAATAGTTTGTTTGTTTGCTTAAACGCGCTAATCTCAGGAACTAGTGGTCTGATTTGAAAAATTCTTTGATTGTTAGATAGCCCATTTATCGAGGAAGGCTATATACCATCACGCTAAGACCAATAGGAGCGGAGCACCAATGAAGAATGTTTCAAAATCGGGGGGGTTTTGAAAACACATTCCATGCGAAAGACGTCGCGGGCACATCTAGTTATGCATAAAGAGAACCCATAAATAATATTCGTCAGATAGAAATCGTTGTAGGGCGATAAACTCATCGATATGTATAAAACATAAGTGTCCAAATAAAATATGTCATGAATCATAGTCGGACAGACAGGCGTTTGGCTGGTTTCCAGCCGTAGAATGTTTATAGGATCACGAGGGCTAGGGTTTATGGCTTTTGAACAGCCAGAGTCTGTCTGGCTTCATATTTATAATTGCCTATCTTACGCAAAGGGTAGAATTAAGTGTCGAATAATGGTAATCAAAAGAGTGCTATGATGCTGGACGTGGTGTAAGGCTCTTGAATAAATATAACTTCGATCTTAAAACTGGCTTTTATTTTAACTCGAATAAAATATCTTTCAGTCGTACAAAGAGTCTCTCGTAACAGCATTCAAAAACCCGTCTTTTTTATATTTTATTTCAAATAACGAGAGCACGTATTGTACACAACTCTCATTGGTTAATCGTGTCCTTACGTTCTGGATAAAAAGTAGGTCATTCAGTATTTGACAAATTGAATTTGAATAATTAAGTAATTTTTGTTGTTATTTTGTCAAAAGCCAAATGTCAAAATCAAATGCCAAAAGATTGACTTTGAACTTTCATCAGAAAAGGTTCTCCACCGCATAGTTATCATTTTAAATTAATTTCTGATCACCCAGCACCTGTTTTATATAGTCACTCGGAAAACCAAAGTCACTCCGACATTGGCAAAATCAACGCACATTAAAAGCGTTGGAGCCATCGCCGAACAAAATAGAGTAGAATAGACCTTGAACTTGATCGAATTTTGTTTATGAGAGAATTACGTAAATTACTAGTTTTATTGCGAAAGTTTCTATTAGACATGTATAAGCGAATAATTGAGTTTGAAACCTGAACGCGTGGTAGCTAGGATCATGGTATATTAAGCAAGGTAAAGAATACTAAAATATCTACAACTATTGACGTGGTAAGTGTATCCAATACAGTAATATTGTTACGAACTTGCGGGATTCAAAGAAAGTGTCAGTTGAAAGTTCACAAACTTTGTTAGAAGTATTTACATTTAAATCACAATTCATAAAAATAAAAGTCCAAACCGTTAAGCAGACGATCGTAGTAACATGAGTTGCTGAGGATTTTCTTTCCACTATACTCCTAGCTAACACGTTGCGAAGCGGTGTACATGTAATAAAAGGTAGATTTTAGTAGTTCTCCTATAAAAGAAAGATTTATTGACTTTTTGGGAGCTGCATATATCCAGTCGTCGCCGCGGAAAACGGAGAACTGGCTAGCGCATCACGGGAGCGTCCATATTAAAGCCGAATTTACATTACGAAACTAATGGCATGAAAATAGTATCGTGACATTAATTTTATCAACAATTTCACGAGTGAACGTCAAGTTTTACAATGCATGCATCGATTTCACGACACTGAAACAAGTTTCGCGTCGCGCGTGATTTTTGGATAAAACTAGTGTCATACAACTATAGTAGAATTGTTTTCTTCTCCGTGCAGTTTGGGTCATAAATAATCGGAGCAGTGAAGCGAGTATTTCGCTCTCTCTTCCACTCACGGGCCTTATGGGCAGGCATAGTGATACGCATTATTGTTGTTGATAAGCTTTATCGATAGTGTATTTAGTTTTGTCATTTTGTGGGTTAGTGATATAAATGAAAGAAAAAATAGATAAAACGTAATTTATTAAAATAAGAATAATAATGATTTAAAATAAATGATTAATTAGGTATCTATGTATTAAAAACTATAAGTACAAAAGTTTAGAATGTAACCAGTTATATTAAAAATAAATATAAATACTCATATCTAAGTTTAAAATTAACAGCAAAAAGATAATAATGATTTTTATAAGAGTGATAATCTTTCTTTGATAAGAAAGAGTTTTTATCGTTAATGGCGTTGCGCCCGCGCAACGTGCTCACCGCCCTAGCCAGGCTGAGGCCGAGTTTGATTTATGACCCAAACTGCACGGGGAAAATAATTCTACTATAATATCGTCGTATAAACGCGATGCGAAACTAGTGTCGACAAAGCGCCTGCGCTGATAGGACGTGTGCTTTTTAGTCGTGGTAAGGGCGGAAAATGTCAAACAAACGTTGGACAGCTGATAAAAATATAAAATTTATTAATGAATACCAGCGAAATCAGTGTCTCTAGAATCCGAAACACCCTCAATACAAAAATAGAGATGAAAATTATTTTCACTCATTCGACAATAGTTTGTATAGCTCTCAGGATCTTCATCTGCTAATTCAGAAAGTAACGGTGTCGCACCCAGATGCTTTCTTGCTAGCCACCCTCGAATCCACCAACGTCTTTTCTTTCGAGACAACCTTTTCTTAATTGTATACAATAACATTTGCATGACAACATTTTGCAATGCATAATAAAGCTTTGATGTTGGCGGAGCCATGAACACGGATATACTGTGCATTTCATGACACTATTATTTTCAATGAAACTAAATAGTTCCACAGGTACAGCAAGTAGTGTCATGAAATTAGTTTCATCATGCATGAAACTAGTTTCGGAATGTAAATTCGGCTTAATAGTTGCTCTATCTCGCTCGCACATTGTGCTATGTATTGTACTTACTAGCTGTACGACTTGTTTTTGTGAATAAGATTACAGTTTCCAAAATAATAATATATTTCTTCCCTTCAGTTCTTATCAGCACTCGACAATACATACAACTTTCTGCCATATTACTATAAAAAAAACGAAGCACTACATTCTTTTATTTCTGGAATATAGCAGAAAGGCTGGCGGCCCTACTGTGATGGAAAGTGGTGACTATCGCCTAAGAACACAGAAATAGAAAAACAAATGTACAAAATAGATCCCCTTGATTCTCAAAACACAATAAATACGTAAGTACGGATTGTACGTCAAGTGTGAATGTAAAAAATGATTTTTTATTAATAATGTTACAACCTAAGCGCCGCCGACGGTCATAATTTCACACCTGCATATCTGTAAAAACACATTTTATTACCTTTCGGCTAATTATTTTATGATCGTCTTCTTTTGTTTACTTATTTATTGGCATGCGTTTACTAATGATTCTAGCAAACAGTCCATTGTTTTATTGTACTCGTTTATGGCCGTTGCGGTCGAATCATTAGTCAGGTGTTACGGATTAGGTCGACTACAATACAGTCACATTTGTATTTGTGAGGTATAAAACCAGGGCCCGATGGAGAAACCAGTAAGTCAAGCTAGAACCACGATCAAGGCGAGACTTGTGTACATTCGGTAATCTATTAGTGACGGACTTTGCGCGTTTCAAGAAATTACGAAATTCTGCATTAAGTTTGGATTTGTTGCGTTCGCTTATATTTGTATCTGTGTTATTCGTGTTTGTATAGTTCTAATAAACTCCATAATAATTCTAACGGCATTTTAATTCGAGTCCCTCGCAACTCGTAAACAATAAAAAAGAATTTAAGCTACAGAATTTTTTAATCAGTTAAAATACATACAAAACTACAATTCTCTAATAAGCAAGTTAGTCCGGATATCCTGACACAAGCATAAGGATAACAATAACCCAAATCGACCGATAGATTGGCTCCCTACGAGCTCGATTGTAACGCATTGTCGTGTAAAATGGGATTGAAGCTTACGACACGCACGTGTGGTTCTGTGGACATCTGAGGCCCTTATGCGCCTAATGCCGCCTAATTTGGGTTATCGGTGTCAGCTGAGTTGTTGTTTATGGAGAGTGTTCTTTGAAGAGAAACTTCTTTAGAATCGTATTAATCTAAGCATGAAAATTCACACTATATATTGTTATATTTACATTTTACATTAGTTAGATCTTTTAAGAAAACTATGTATTGGTGCGAGAGGCGGAAGCCAGGCGTTTTCATAGTACGGAGTTTTGCTTAGTTTGGACTCCTGTCTGCTTAATTTTATCAAATTTGTGTATCGTATAAGTCAGACTTATTTATAACATTTCATTTTGTAAACAAAAACTAGTATTTTAGGGAGAAAAAATAAAGATTAAAGCTGGCTCTCGGGAGTCCTATATGTCCCTTGGCGTTGTCTCCCCCGAGGCCCAAGGGGGGATGTGTATCGACAGTCGGCACTCTCAAATCTCAGAAACCATCAGTACGAAATAAGATTAGCTTAAGACTAACCGTTTCACTCTGATATTCTGCGAGAGCGTGGTATCACACCGTTCGAGCCTACTCTAAGAGCTGTAATCAAGGTAATGATTCCAGCATGACTCTAACACATCAATGACGTCAACTCGGTTGATTTTTATGGTCCTTACTTTGATGTAGTCCTATTTTTAAAGAAAGCGATACAAGAATGTGTTAAGATATTTTTGTTCTTCTTTCCAGGTGTTGAAGGAAGAGCGGCAAGATGCCGGAGGTCGTGGCCAAGGAGGCCAAGGAGGATGCCAAGGCCAAATCGAAGGAGGCCTCCCCGCGGCGCAAGCCCTCGGGCAACGTCGCCAGGGTAAAGGTGGAACTGCTCGACGGATCCACGATGGATCTGGAAGTCGATGTGAGTACTTTCAATACATTATTTTTGACACTATTGCGAAGTAGGCACGCAGGAAGACGGTGCAGCTCATGGAAAGTGGTTACCGACATCTAGGGACATTTGCAACACCAAAAGTCATCGTTTATCAACCTGGAGGTCTCGTTTTTTATTAAAGGGGGTCGCAGTCCGTTAAAAAAATACTATCCATATATAAAAGAATCGATTCAATCATACGTATTTAATCAAAATATTATTATAATTTGTAGTGGAGGGTTCGAAAGACTTTTTGGTTATTTCGTGGATCGCCATATATAAAACGTTGAGAAACAATGCCATAGATGTTACCAGTGTAAACCCACTATATTTACAATTTTGTAGTATGCCAGGAGGGTCATTCATACAATTTTGGCGGGCCGCAAGCGCGCACATAACTAAGCTTCATAACAAATGGGCGTACAGACAAAATTGCAGTTTTACTCAAGGGACAAAATTAGGAATAAAAAAAACTAGTTGATTGTATAAGGCTGGAATTTGGAGTACCCTTCTATTTAGGTACACTTGCATACTAGTAAGACATATTAATTGTAACATGCACAGTTTTTAGTAAACAACAAAAAAAATGCATTTTTGCGTATACGCCTATATGTTATAAGCCCAGCGCAAGTTTACGTACTATTATCCCCGCAAAATGCTAATGCGCTGAAACCTTGTCAAATTATCATTCACGTGACGTCATCCGCAACTCGATACGTACGCGTACTCGCCGGCCAGTGATGCTAACAGTACTGAAAGTTCGGCTACGGTTACGTCACCAAAATGGCGACCAGGCGCAATAGCTATTTCTGGGGATAATATGACTTCAATTTTCCTACTCTAGTTGTGTTTTATTTTCTAACGTAATTTGAAATAACCACCATTTATCGCGATCGCAAAATACACTAAAACATTTTCAAATGTATGCCTTCTTCTTCAGCCAATAAATGTCCACTGCTGGATGTAGGCCACCCCAAGTCTGCACCACATCTTTTTCGTCTAGCCTCTTCCGGCCATAGTACACAGGCCGTTGGTCCTACATGCATAATAATTATGCTAGACCTGGTAACCTGGTCTTTCACTCGGACCAGCTGAGTTTGGGAACGGAGAAAGAATACCAATTACCAAGACCAAGCCACTCACAGCCAAGTGATAGGGTATTTGCTCGTCTGGATGGCTGCCATCCCTGATCTAGAGTATGCCGTCATAACAACCTTGTGTTCCTACATTAGTGGCCAGGTTCCAGTCTCCTTTAAGAGAGCAGCAGCGCATTTGTGACGCTCATCGATGTTACAAATGTTCCATAGGCGATAGCAACCGCCTTCCATCAGGTGGGCCGTCTGCCTGTCTGCTGAACTCATGCAATAGAAAAAAAACCCGATAAGCAGTCTACAAATGTAGCGAATTTATATTTTCCAGAGAAAAATACGAGGCCACGAGCTCTTGGCGAAAGTGTGCGACAATTTAAACCTGGTGGAGAAGGACTACTTTGGATTGCTGTATGATGACCGCGGCGATCCCCGGGTATGGATCGATCTCGAGAAAAGAGTGTCCAAGATGCTCAAACGTAAGTGTATGTGTCGCCTCTTTATTATTATTTTCTGGTGCTTCATCATCGTGGTCATGGATTTCATCATTATTGGTTATGTCATTGAAATTGACTCCTTTTTTACACGCTTTATATTAGCTTCACTTGTATGTCAGTATGTCAGTATGTAACTTGAGCTCGATTTTGTCCTACTTTGAACGATCAGATTTAATTCATACTTTGCACACCTGTCAAAGGTCGATGACAATGCAATAATATAGTATCATGGAGCTGATCTGATGATGGAGTGGGAAGGTGGCCATAGGAACTCCTGTACTAAACAAGATAGACCCTTCGTGTTTGGGCCCGTATGTTTATATCGCGTGACAATGCAATAATATGGTACCATGGAGCTGATCTGATGATGGAGACGGAAGGTGGCCATAGGAACTCCTGTACTAAACAAGATAGACCCTTCGTGTTTGGGCCCGTATGTTTATATCGCGTGACAATGCAATAATATGGTACCATGGAGCTGATCTGATGATGGAGTCGGAAGGTGGCCATAGGAACTCCTGTACTAAACAAGATAGACCCTTCGTGTTTGGGCCCGTATGTTTATATCGCGTGACAATGCAATAATATGGTACCATGGAGCTGATCTGATGATGGAGTCGGAAGGTGGCCATAGGAACTCCTGTACTAAACAAGATAGACCCTTCGTGTTTGGGCCCGTATGTTTATATCGCGTGACAATGCAATAATATGGTACCATGGAGCTGATCTGATGATGGAGTCGGAAGGTGGCCATAGGAACTCCTGTACTAAACAAGATAGACCCGTCGTGTTTGGGCTCGTTTTACTTGTCTTGGCTAGCACTCTGCTGCTACATGATATGCAGGATCTCAAAAGCTTGTATTTAAAAACATTTAAACAAAAATCAACTAAAAAATGAAAAATAAATAATAGTTTAAAAAAACTAAAAAAAACACGCTTTTATAAAAAATCCAACTAAAAAAACAAAAAATAAAATTTAATATAATATAAAAAAGCGTGGGGTGTATTCAAAGCGCTTTTTAAGATATTATATTTTTAAAAAGAGAGCATGCAAATGGAATTCGCTAACCCTCTCGCGCATTACTACATTCTTGATTACATAATTTCACAGTATTCACTTAAGACAAATCTGTCATAACATCAGAATCATTGCACATCAGACATTATACAAACCATGTAATGTTCTTGCACCACCATCAGGGTCTCTAGATTGAGTTCCCCAATCGAAAGAATTTATTATGCCAGAAATAATATAACAGCCAGGCAATAGTCATTATTAGATATTATGTACATTTCAAGAGCATTGTTCGAATTTTTACATCCCACAGACAAAAATTTATGCTTACCCCATTTTTTTTATCAAAAAAAAAAATATTTGTCAGAAAATCCCTCTAATCTGGAGACCTTGATCACCATCATAATCTATTTATATTTCATTTCATTAATGAAAATATGTTTTTTTTATTGCACTGTAAGGCATTTACGTTTTGTTCGCTTTATGTGTTATTTTGATATTTAAGCTATTTGACTCTGAACTCGTCAAAATCCGTGGGGTAGATTTTGTTTTTAAAGGGTATTAAGTCAAAACCCATCCTCACAAACATTGTCATACGTATATAAATATTAAGAGAATATTGAATGTAAACAGACGAACCATGGATGCTGAGGTTTGCTGTGAAATTCTACCCGCCGGAGCCAGCGCAACTTCAAGAGGAGCTCACCAGGTACCAGCTCGTATTGGCTATACGGAGGGATTTACTTGATGGTAAATTTAACATAATTATTATTTACCAGTTGTTCCCAATCTTTTCTGAATTGTCACCCCATTTAGAAAAGAACAAAATTTCACCCTAGTCCATAATAGAGTTACATGCTTGCGGAATTTGAATGAAATGTCAATTAAAAATTGAGAATTCATTCAGACAAGCTTTACTAGATACACACTTGTGATTTACAATTCTTACAAATACAATCAATTATATAAAGTCCTAACGCGCAAAACCCATCGACTGGAGATTCTCGTAACGAAGGTACCCCTGATAATGGCTTGATCGCAGTTGAAACTCGGCTAACTCTGTCTCAGCAGGTCGACCTTATATAGACTTAGACCCCCCCTAATAAATACGCAACCATTATTGGAATTTTTCAAACTGGCGAGCTTAATCCAATACAACAAAGCGTCTAGGAATTTGCACCGAAATTTGAACAATAATAACAAATAAAAAATAAAACTTCGTTTAAAAAAACCGACTTCAAAAACTAAAAAATAAAATGTATAAAATAACTTATTACTAAAGCTATTATTATTAATATATATTATCTAAGACATCTTAAAGTCGGTGCTTAGTAATTTTCAAAATATAGTAATTTTTATGTTTTACTTTGCACCGACTTCAAGATGTTTTAGATAATATATATTAATAATAATATCTTTAGAAATAAGTTATTTTATACATTTTAGTTTTTTTTAGTGTTTGAAGTCAGTTTTTTTAAACGAAGTTTATATTTTTTATTTGTTACTTTTTAGTGTCTAGCTATGTATGGGTGGACCCACGAATGGTGCCGCGCTTCTTAAAAAATATAGGTCCCAAGAAACGGGACCAAAAAAATGTTCGTAAAATGTAAACTACTGGGCCAAACTATGTCAAATTTTTAGGGGACCACATGGCAGCTATTCCGCGTCGAACAAAAAAAGAATCACGTAATTCGAATCATAAATCTCAGAGTAATCGGTGTACATATGGAACGGAGTGAAAATTATTTTCATGAAAAATGTTCATAAAATGAAAACTACTCGGCCAAACTATGTAAATTTTTTAGGGAACCAATTAGAAGCTATTCCGCGTCGAACAAAAAAAGAATCACGTAAATCGGATCATAAATCACGGAGTAATCGGTGTACATATGGAACGAAGTGAAAATTATTTCCATGAAAAATGTTCATAAAATGAAAACTACTGGACCAAACTATGTAAAAATTTTAGGGGACCAATTGGAAGCTATTCCGCGTCGAACAAAAAAAGAATCACGTAAATCGGAACATAAATCACGGAGTAATCGGCGAACATACATAAAAAAAAGCAAAAAAAAAAAGATCCCGACGAATTGAGAACCTCCTCCTTTTTTCGAAGTCGGTTAAAAACGGATGCCAGTCATAAACAAAAAGACATTAGGGGTTGACAATACTTAGAAAATTATCACCAGCCTGTAACAGTGAACAATTAAGACAACCATTAACCTAATTACAGATAATTTTAACACCAAAGGTAATAAAGCACTCGTTCAAAAAAAGATTATCGTTTCGCCGAATACGCCATCGCAGCAGTAGTAATTTTATATGAAACTAGCTTTTATGCTGTCGTCAGTATGGTCCATCAGTCAGACTGACCTTATCCTCGTTGGGAGGACTTGGTCTGCCTTCCCCTGCTCCTTTTGCCAACCCTTGGGTACCAGTTATTTTGTTTTTATTGTAGTATAAGGTTCGCGTTTGACCATAATCTCGCCTGATACTACTACCAATGGCTAGCGCACGCGTGCCTAACTCAAAGGGCGCGGGTACGATCTTGGCCGGAACGCATGCACCACTTTTCTGACCTAATGTGCATATTGATACAATTAACACGTGCTAACAACGGTGAAGGAAAACATCGTGATGCAACCTGCACATCGAGATAACCGATGTGGTGGGTATACTATTCCGTTCCCCTTATAATGGGAGGCCCGAGCCCAGCTGTGGGACATTTATGGGCTGTTATTAATATATTATATACTTATTCCTGGAAATAAAGTTGACTACGCAAGCCATCTGCGTGCGCATGGACGTCGAACAGCCAATAACTGAAGCGATCGCCGTAACCGAAATCGGTTAGGAAGACATCATCACATCACATGATGCTACCTAATTATTTTGCAGGTCGCCTTCCATGTTCGGCGGTGACGCACGCGCTCCTCGCCAGTTTCCTCCTGCAGTCCGAACTCGGCGACTATGAGGACTCGGAGGTCGGCGGCGGGCTCTGCAAGCAGCTGAAGCTGGTGCCACCTTCCGCCTGCACCCCTGAACTGGAGGAGAAGGTTGTGGAGCTACACAAGACTCATAGGTGCTTTTCCATTTATTTTAGTTAATTTAATTCTGATGGATTTTCTAGTTTATTTGACAATCTATATACATATAACAAAACTGTAGGAGTCGAATTTCTGCACGATGAAAAAAAAATGCTCAAAACCGAGTCAGGGGGATATAAAAAGTGAAATAGAATTAAACCGATTTTTTTTTAATTTTGTTCCCCTGTTTGTCTATTTTTACGGGCTAATCACCGACACTACTGGATCGGTTTAAATGAAATTTTGTATGGTGGCAGTTTATATCCCTGGTCAACATATAGGAGACTTTTAATCCCGAAAAATCAGCTAGTCTTCTATATAAACTAAATATTATTTTACTTACCTGGGGATAGGAATTAATGAAATTTGTAATTAGTTTTATATCAATGATTTGAAAGTTCAAGTAATACTTGAGATATCTTAAAGTCGTTCACAGTTTCCAGTATATATTTTTTTAAATTATTTATTTGTCTTGTTAGGGTATATTATTGTATAATTCTTATATATTTTGTTATTAATGTAATAGGTTTATGGTTACCTACATAATTGGGGTCTTAGAACATATGAGATTTTGGAGGTAGGCACTGAAAACCAGTGCTGTGTCGGAACATGTTTCGGCATGATCTCAGCATATACATCATTTCATCTACTGCCATTACTATATTCATACATGCACGTTAATCTCAGGTGCTTTTAAACTGTAGTATACGCATTTCACGAGTGAAGCTCACCAGCGATTTATTTTCCTTTTGACGTTTGCATTTGCACGCCCATCAAGTTCCAAATTTTTGATAGTGTATTTCACATGTCACAAATATGATACTTCATTGTTCCAAGCGACGTAATAGTAGTGTTGTTCTGTGAGTCATCTAATGCGTGGACCATAAACTATCATCATCATATCTAAATTGACTTGTAATTAATCGTTTTAAAATGATTTTTTTGATCAAAAGACTGCATTTATTTAGATTTAAAAATCTTCAATAAATCGCTTGCATTTATTTCACTTTTAAGTATAAACATATGGGTTATATATTATGCAACACAGTATTTTTAACAAATGATACGGGTGCACCAAGTTTATTAAATTTTACTGATAAAGAAACTCGATCCTTGTATGAAATTTAATTGGTAATGCTTTAGAGCAATGGTCCTCAAACTATTTTGTCTAGTAGACCCCTTACCAATGTTTACTGCATTCAGTGCACCCCCTATCTTTTCTAATAACTTCAAAGAAGGAGGACGTTCTCAATTCATCGTGTAAATATATATTTTCATATAAGTTCTCTAAGTTATGTTTTTTGACCGATTTTGAAAATTCTCTTTGCGTTGGATTCAGTATAGTTTCTAGTCGGTCCCACATAAATTTTAAAGCTTGTATGCGCAAACACACACTATCATATTTTTATTTATAGAAAGTTAAAAATTTCGCCACGACTTGCTTAAATGGAATTCCCGTGGACTCCTATTTGCAGCTCGCGGATCCCCAGATTTTGTTTTCGCTGCGTCCCTTGAAATTCTATATGTACCCTCAGGGGTCCATATGGCCCACTTTGAGGACCATGCTTTAGAGCATCACAAATTGACCAATGAGCGACCTGTGAAAAGGGAATTAAACCGTTGTACCAGGTATAGGATGTATTTTGAAAATTGCAGAGGTCAGACCCCGGCCGAGGCCGAGCTCAACTACTTGGAGAATGCGAAGAAGCTGGCCATGTACGGAGTGGACCTGCACCCAGCCAAGGACTCCGAGAACGTTGACATCACTCTGGGAGTGTGCTCGTCGGGATTGCTCGTTCATAGGGAAAAGTAAGTTTACATACTATTGTTAACAATATAATTATATGTTTCTATAGACCACGGGCCATAAAAATGGCCCGGACTTTTGGAGGGTTTACGTGGAGCCATAGGAAGGCCAATACGTAGAGGTTTCTTGACAAAGGAAACTAAGCAACCAAAACACTGCAATAAATGCATACCACGGATACGTCGCCTCAAATCTTAGATATGGCGTACTGTTATGGGGAAATTCGGTACACATATCCAAAGTATTTATTGCTCAAAAACAATGTGTTCGTGCAATAGCCGATATTGCACCTACTGTAAGCTGCAAACCTCTATTTGAAAAGTATAAACTTCTAACGTTACCCTGCTTGTATATTTACGAAACATGCATATTTGTTAAGAATCATCCTAAACGGTTCGTAAGATTTAAAGATATTAGTACCTTTAATTCAAGAAATCCTAATCGACTTATGCTGCCCAATAGTAGAACTGTAATATGCCAAAGAAGCTCTTACTCCATGCGTGTTAATATCTATAACCATTTACCCGAAAATTTTAAGTCACTCCCCTTAAAATATTTTTAAATAAAAGTAGCAGAGTGGCTGATACGCATGCCATTTTATACTACCGATGAATATTTTAATTTTTAATAGACCAGTAACGATAACTTAATTAATTGATTAAATTATATAAAATTGTTAATGACATTATTTTTAAATTAATTGTTTCTATAAATAATACTTATACTTACTAAAAGAGACATAATTGTATAGTTAATATTTGTTTAAATTGTAACTAGGACCATCATAATCAATAATTAATTAATTATATTAATAATCATAAAATCTGTGTAGTCGTAAGGACAACAAACGGCTTGTAACCGAAACTACAAAAAGTTTGTATGGCTGTCAAGGCGAAACATGTAACTGGAGACTTAGCATAACATCTGCAAAATTGTCCATGTTTCAAACAAATAAATTACTTTGACTTGACAAATTTAGTGTGAATCTGGCGTGTCACTGACCGGCGATTATCCCTGTCTACAACATATAGTGATGCACCCAAGGACAAGCCCCGGCCAGTGTAGGACTATTGTGGGAAATGAGGACAAAAAGTACCGGGCTATTGGGGTGAGCTGCTAGTGGTACTAGGGGTCTAGGAATATGGAGACTATGACGTGTGCCCATCGCAATGTTCAAGGACCGTGGAAAAATGGGCAGACGGTGACTCGCCAGTTCCTGCATAGGCTTCAAAAAATGTCATAAAAGGCAGGGGCAACATGGGTGTGAGTGGCTAAGGGGTGGTGGGCTGCAGGTTCACCGAAGCTACTTCCGACATTAGGCCATTTATCACTTCCACCCCTGGAGCTTGGGTCTTAGCTCTAGCGATCTCCACTCCGTGCCGGCTGGTTAAGGCAAGCACAGAGGCGGGGGCCTTGTCTTGGCCCCCGGAGTCAGGTACGAGGTGTCGCCACTCACCTAAGGCTTTGCCACAACTCCCTCCTGCGGGTGTTGTGTCTATTATTATTATTATTATTTTGATGTAAATTTGTCCAATACTCCTTTTTATTTTTATAATTATTAAACTGAACCGATTTGATATATGATTTGTGTATTATTGTCCTCCGTACCTCCACCTGCTGGTCCCAGGCGGAAGAACAGCGCTGGCCTTCGCGGCTAGCATTACACCGAGTCTGGACTTGTATTGATGAAATTTATTTTTCTCAGTTTTTTAATAAAACAATTCATCCCTTAATTCAGACTCCGCATCAACCGGTTCGCGTGGCCGAAGATCCTGAAGATCAGCTACAAGCGGCACAACTTCTACGTGAAGCTGCGTCCCGGCGAGTTCGAGCAGTTCGAGTCCACCGTCGGCTTCAAGCTGGCCAACCACCGCGCCGCCAAGAAGCTCTGGAAGACCTGCGTCGAGCACCACACCTTCTTCAGGTCATTCAAATCATCTATACATATAATAAAACTAGCTGACTCGGCGAACTTCGTACCGCCTTATTCAAATAAATTAATAAACAAACAAATTGAGAAAACATGGGAAAGGGCTCATAGAATTTGAAAAATATATAGCCTATAACCATCTACGATTAATTCCGCGTCGACTGGTTGTGGTTTCATGATGATCGGTCCAGTAGTTTTCGAGTTTATATAGATATAGATATATATAGATAAATAGCCATAAACCATCTAGGAAAAATTTCGCATCGAATGGTGGTAGTTTCATGTCGATACGATCAGTGGTTTAAGCGTGATTGAGCCTCAAACGAACACCATTTTCATTATATATATATAGATAATAAAATTGTAGAGGTAAAATTTATGTACAATGAATTTTTTTTTGCTAAAAACCGAGTCAGGGGGATGTACCAAGTGAAATAGAACTAATTTAGATTTTTTTCAAATTTCTTGTTTCTCTGTTTGTACCGGCTAATCTCCGAAACGACTGGACCGATTTACATGAAATTTTGTATGGTGATAGGTTGTATCCGTGGTCAACATATAGGATACTTTTGATCCCGAAAAAATAAAGAGTTCCCGTGGGATAGTTAAAAACCTTTAATTACTTAAACAGCTTATAACAGACTGAATGTAATTTCTCTGCAACGTAACATAATAGAAGCGGAGATTTTGACAGGGTGTGGTATCGGTGAGAGAGTTTTATCTTATATATATATATATATATATAATATATAAAGCTGATAAGTTTGTTTCTTTGTTTGATTTCTTGAACACGCTAATCTCAGGAATTACGGGTCTGATTTGAATTCTTTTTTCAGTATTAGTAGATAGCCCATTTATTGATGAAGGTTACAGGCTATAAACCATCACGCTAAGAGCAATAGGAGCGGAGCACCAATGAAGAATGTTTCAAAATATTTTTAACTTACTTTTTTTAAACTATTCCACGCGAACGAAGTCGCGGGCAGAAGCTAGTTGAAAATAAATTCCGTTAGAGAAGACTTTGAAGGGCATACATATAAGTTAAAATTTAATTTTACTTCCTATTCTATTTACACAGCTTCGCAACATGTTAATGCTGTTACGGAGAAGAAGCGAGAAGAAACTCCCCAACAACATGTCTTGCTAAAAATTTGTTTTCCTTTATATTTTATTTAATACTAATTAATATTTTATTTATTTCATAAATAGTTTATACTAACCTTACTTAAAAAAATACAAAAAAATATTAAAAACAAATGAAATTATAAATAAATTAAATTGTACTATAAATTAAACTAAAAATTAACTATAATATATATAGAAACTAAAATTGATATTTTTTAAGTTTTCGCGACTAGTATACATAATAAAACTACGTTTTAACGGTCTTAAGCGTGGTAATTTATTTGATTTAAATTATTCCAACGTTTCGACCACTTTTCAGTAGCCGGGATCACTGAAGACAAAGATGCGATTTATTTAGCCTACCGTCAACTTGTTAATTTTAACTTTGTTTCCGCTTATTATTTACTCTATGGGAGCCTAATCTATAGTACCACCGCTTCGCAACATGTTGTGGCTTGAAGAGAAGAAGCGGCGCAAGAAATAATAAATAAGCTTTTTTTAAAAAGTTTTTAAATACGAAGCTTTTGAGATCCTGGATATCATGTAGCAGCAGAGTGCTAGCCAAGACAAGTGAAACGAGCCTAAACACGACAGGTCTATCTTATTTAGTATAGGAGTTCCTATAGCCACCTTCTGACTCCATCATCAGATCAGCTCCATGGTACCATATTATTGCATTGTCACGTGATATACACATGCGTGCAAAATTTCAGCTCAATCGGGAACCGGGAAGTTGGTCAAATTTAACTTGCAAGATTCCACCCCAGCTTACATTGTAAGTTAAATAAAAGCTTGTAAAATGAAATAAATTGCCGCGTTTGAAACCGTTAACAAGGTGATATCAGACAGAATGCGTTTTTAGATCATTTTCTCAACCATTTTTACAGTAGTTATACACACTTTATTGCGGTGAAAAAAATATATGTCAATCTTGATCATATTTCTGACGTAAACTTTGTACTCAGAACGCATTTAAGATAAATTTTCTCGATAGAAAATAATTGCAAAGTAACCTCTAAACGAGTTATTCAATCTTGGTTATTGTTATTACTGTTAATCGTACATCGCTAAAATAAATAACAGTAACATATTATATTATAACAAATTCAATTATAGATCTTTTATTGGGTTACTTAACTTAATTTGGAAGTAATTAATTATTTTATTAAAAATGACTGCAAAAATCCCGCCTGCCGGTCCCAATGTATGGAATTTATCATAACGCCCGAGGCTTTCGTCTAAACTGCACGCGCTGCTCTGCTCCGCGACCGCCATTAAAAAATAATTTTAAATAAACGAAGGAGCAATAATAACAAGAATTTTGAAGCGGTCGCGCTATACTTGTTTGGCGTATACGGTAGAGGTCTGGTCTAAATCAGCTAGCTGTGTGGGTTCGAACCCTACGAGTTTCACTTGATCTAGAAGAATTTTTAATTTTGATATGAAAGTTGATAAAATGCTCTTTTTCTCTTCCTAAATAATTTTATAAAATGCAATAAAAATACTTTTCTAAATTTTTATATTTCATTTCATCTGGACTTTTATACTATTGACAATAAAACGTATTTAAATCAATCTTACCGGTAACATTAAAATTCGAAAGCGCCATCTATGATTCTTCATAGAAAATTACGTTGACACGTGGATAAGTAGTTATAAATATTACAAAACTTTCAATACTTTCTCCAATGTTATTGTGGTAGAGTGAGTTGATACTAGTACACGTACAATTAGAGTTCATGGTTCGAGTGCTCGTTTCATTTTTCTCTCTAATTTTTTTATGTTTTATCTATTATAATTTATTTTAAAGTTCTTATCTATACAGATAAACAAATGGTTTGTTTGTAATGTCAAAATAAAAACTAAAAAATTGGACCAGGAGATTCCAAAAATGCAAAGTGAAGTGCCTGTTTGAAATCTCAAAATAAATTTTAAAAAAATCGGACCAGGAAATTCCGAAAATGCTATTTATAGAATTTTTGTCTGTCTGTCTGTGTGTCTGGATGTTCCGGCTAATCTTGGACACAGCTGGATCGATTTTGACGTAATTTTAAATGGCAGATAGCTGATGTTATAAGAAGTACCTTAGGCTACGTTTTTAGGGTTCCGCGAAAAAATATCCAAAAGCATATTTGTCTTTCTGTTTGTTATCCTTTTATGGACAGACTATTGAACCGATTTGGATGAAACTGGGTACATATTATGTTATTTTAATATCGAGGGTGGCCAAGAACTACTTTTCATCCCGAAAAATGAGATAGTTTCCAATATGAAAATATATTTGGCCGAACGGGCCTAAATGATCAAACGGCTGAATGACACAAATGGTCGAATTGACCGAAACGACTGAAATGGCTGAAATATGGCCCTAATGACCGAAATGGCTGAAATGAATGAAATGGCTGAAATTGCCCAAATGGCCGAAATAGCTGAATTGACTGAAATGGCCGAAATGGTTTAAATGGCCCAAATGACCGAAATGGCCGAAATGACTAAAATGGCCGAAATGGCCTAAAAGGCCCAAATGGCCGAAATGACCGAAATGGCCAAAATGACGGAAATGGCCCAAATGGCTGAAATAGCTGAAATGGCTGAAATGGCCGAAATGACCAAAATGGCCGAAATGGCCTAAAAGGCCCAAATGGCCGAAATGACCGAAATGGCCTAAATGGCCAAAATGACGGAAATGGCCCAAATGGCTGAAATGGCTGAAATGGCCGAAATGGCCAAAATGACCGAAATGGCCTAAATGGCTGAAATGGCCCAAATGGTTGAAATGACTGAAATGGCTGAAATGGCCGAAATTACCGAAATGGCTTAAATGGCCAAAATGACTGAAATGGCCCAAATGGCTGAAATAACCGAAATGGCTGAAATGACTAAAATGGCCGAAATGTCCTAAAAGGCCCAAATGGCCGAAATGACCGAAATGGCCGAAATGGCCTAAATGACTGAAATGGCCCAAATGGCTGAAATGACCAAAATGGCCGAAATGGCTGAAATGGCCCAAATGGTTGAAATGACTGAAATGGCTGAAATGGCCTAAATGGCCAATATTACTGAAATGGCCTAAATGGCCAAAATGACTGAAATGGCCCAAATGGCTGAAATGACCCAAATGGCCCAAATGACCGAAATGGCTGATATGGCCCAAATGGCCGAAATGACTGAAATGGCCCAAATGGGTGAAATTACTGAAATGGCCCAAATGGCCGAAATGACTGAAATAGCTGAAATGGCTGAAATGGCCGAAATGACCAAAATGGCCGAAATGACCAAAATGGCTGAAATGGCCCAAATGGTTGAAATGACTGAAATGGCTGAAATGGCCGAAATTACCGAAATGGCCTAAATGGCCAAAATGACTGAAATGGCCCAAATGGCTGAAATGACCGAAATGACTGAAATGGCCCAAATGGGTGAAATTACTGAAATGGCCCAAATGGCCTAAAAGGCCCAAATGGCCGAAATAACCGAAATGGCCTAAATGGCCCAAATGGCTGAACTGACTGAAATGGCCCAAATGGCCGAAATGACCGAAATGGCCTAAATGGCCAAAATGACTGAAATGGCCCAAATGGCTGAAATAGCTGAAATGGCTGAAATGGCCGAAATGGCCAAAATGGCCGAAATGGCCTAAATGGCTGAAATGGCCCAAATGGTTGAAATGACTGAAATGGCTGAAATGGCCGAAATTACCGAAATGGCTTAAATGGCCAAAATGACTGAAATGGCCCAAATGGCTGAAATGACCGAAATGGCTGAAATGACTAAAATGGCCGAAATGTCCTAAAAGGCCCAAATGGCCGAAATGACCGAAATGGCCGAAATGGCCAAAATGACTGAAATGGCCCAAATGGCTGAAATGACCAAAATGGCCGAAATGGCTGAAATGGCTGAAATGGCCCAAATGGCCGAAATGACTAAAATGGCCTAAATGGCCTAAAAGGCCCAAATGGCCGAAATAACCGAAATGGCCTAAATGGCCCAAATGGCTGAACTGACTGAAATGGCCCAAATGGCCGAAATGATCGAAATGGCCTAAATGGCCAAAATGACTGAAATGGCCCAAATGGCTGAAATGACCGAAATGGCTGAAATGGCCCAAATGGCCGAAATGACCAAAATGGCCGAAATGGCTGAAATGACCAAAATGGCCGAAATGGCTGAAATGGCCCAAATGGTTGAAATGACTGAAATGGCTGAAATGGCCTAAATGGCCAAAATTACTGAAATGGCCTAAATGGCCAAAATGACTGAAATGGCCCAAATGGCTGAAATGACCGAAATGGCCCAAATGGCCCAAATGACCGAAATGGCTGATATGGCCCAAATGGCCGAAATGACTGAAATGGCTGAAATGACTGAAATGGCCCAAATGGGTGAAATTACTGAAATGGCCCAAATGGTTGAAATGACTGAAATGGCTGAAATGGCCGAAATTACCGAAATGGCCTAAATGGCCAAAATGACTGAAATGGCCCAAATGGCTGAAATGACCGAAATGGCTGAAATGGCCCAAATGGCCGAAATGACTAAAATGGCCTAAATGGCCTAAAAGGCCCAAATGGCCGAAATGACCGAAATGGCCTAAATGGCCCAAATGGCTGAACTGACCGAAATGGCCCAAATGACCGAAATGGCCTAAATGGCCAAAATGACTGAAATGGCCCAAATGGCTGAAATGACCGAAATGGCTGAAATGGCCCAAATGGCCCAAATGGCCGAAATGACCAAAATGGCCCAAATGACCGAAATGGACGAAATAACTGAAATAGCCCTAATGACCGAAATGGCTGAAATGAATGAAATGGTTGAAACTGCCCAAATGGCCGATATAGCTGAATTGACTGAAATGGCTAAAATGGCCGAAATGGTTTGAACCATTTCGGCCATTTTAGCCATGGCCAATGACCAAAATGGCCCAAATGACCGAAATGGCCGAAATGGGTGAAATTACTGAAATGGCCCAAATGGCCAAAATGACTGAAATGCCCCAAATGGCCGAAATGGCTGAAATGACCAAAATGGCCGAAATGGCTGAAATGGCCGAAATGACCAAAATGGCCGAAATGGCCAAAATGACAAATGACTGAAATGGCTGAAATGACCGAAATGGCTGAAATGGCCCAAATGGCCGAAATGACCAAAATGGCCGAAAAGGCCCAAATGGCCTAAATGGCCAAAATGACTGAAATGGCCCAAATGGCTGAAATGGCCGAAATGGCTGAAATGGCCCTAATGGCCGAAATGACCAAAATGGCCCAAATAGCTGAAATGGCCCAAATGGTTGAAATGACTGAAATGGCTGAAATGGCCGAAATTACCGAAATGGCCTAAATGGCCAAAATGACTGAAATGGCCTAAATGGCCAAAATGACTGAAATGGCCCAAATGGCTGAAATTACCGAAATGGCTGAAATGTCCGAAATGACCAAAATGGCCCAAATGACCGAAATGACTGAAATGGCCCAAATCGCTCAAATGACCGAAATGGCTAAATGACTGAAATGGCCCAAATGGCCCAAATGGTTGAAATCACTGAAATGGCTGCAATGACCAAAATGGAAAATCACAAAAAACCTACCCCATTTTTTGGGATAACCCATAATATTGATTACATAAATCCATTATACCGAATTTTAACTAAATCGGTTCGGTAGTTTTTCCGTAAAAGGATAACAAACAAAAAGACAAATATATTTTTATCCCGGAAACTATTCCATATTTCGGGATAAAAGCATCCTATGTTCATTCTCAGCATCGAAAATATATATCAAATGAATTTCAGCCAAATTGGTCCAGTAGTTTTTCCGTGAAAACGGAACAAACAGACAGACAGTTACTTTCGCATTTATAATATCAATAGGGATATTATGAATTCATTGTTGTTCCATAATACAATGAAATGATTTTTATAACATTTACATCTAAAAACTAATATCATTAGAATAAAGTTTAACTGTATCAAAATTAGTTACAAAAAGAGAAAAAAAAAACCACCTGTGTGCGGCGGGATCGAGTCTTCAACCTCCTCACTACCTTAGTATTAGAAAACCACTAGGCCAAACATGTCTAGTACCTCGTGTCGAATTTTCAATACGTATTATCCGCGTGAACTTCTCTCACTTTATCATGTTTTGTCTCGCTTCCTCTTGTTCTCAGCCGCATGAATAGTGTGATATCGATGCCGTGCAATGTTCGTTAGCTACGTATACACCTATTTATGTTACGTAGCCTATGTTCGGTGATATACAATATTTTACCACACGCACGCACGCCTTAAATTGGCGCTGTCCCATCGAAGTAAACATTGGTTGCGCGGGGGTAAATTATGTGAAACACCGATTTGAATTAGTAGTATACAGGCTCTTAAAACGTAGTTTTACTATGTTATTATTCAATCAATCAATCATTTATTTGCTCAAAAACGTGGCGTATATATGGATAATATTATGTTACTTTTAGGTTTCACATGTTTTTGCCTATAGAAATGTTTTATGTCAATGATAATAATTTATTTATGTATTTTTATATGTAATGTTTACAATACGTCTTATTGGAACGAAGTTCCTTATCGCGCGTTGAGAAAGGGGGCTAGACGGAAAAAATTAAGACCAAAAGATGTAACGACACTTTTTGCTATAGTTGTAAGCCGTGCGGCGTGCGCGTGTTTCTTTCTCTCTCTCTCTCTCTTTGATTATTACTAAAATTGAGCCTACTGATTAAGTTTATATTACATTACATTTGTTAATAATAATAAAAATATGTATGTAACTAACAAGGCCCCCACCTCCGTGCTTGCCTTAATCAGCCGGCACGGAGTGGCGATCGCTAGAGCAGCTAAGACTCAAGCTCCAGGGGTGGAAGTGATAAATGGCCTAACGTCGGAAGTAGCCTCGGTGAACCTGCAGCCCACCACCCCTTAGCCACTCACACCCATGTTGCCCCTGCCTTTTATGGCATTTTGTCCTCATTTTCCATAATAGTCCTACACTGGCCGGGGCTTATCCTTGGGTGCATTATTATATGGTGTAGACAGGGATAATCGCCGGTCAGTGTCACGCCACATTTAGATTAAATTTGTCAAAGGGCCTCTACTTGTTGGCCTTTCCATAGCCCCGCGCAAGCCCTCCAAAAGTCCGGGCCATTTTTATGGACCGTGGTCTTGAAAGACATACAATAAAAATATTATTATAACTTTAAAAAAAAAGTTTACAATATGTCTTATTATATTCTGTAATTCACGTAGTTGATGACATTCCAGGTTGATGAGTCCGGAGCCGCCTCAGAAGAGCACGCTCTTCCCCCGGCTGGGGTCCAGGTTCCGGTACTCGGGCAGGACCCACTACGAGTCCAGGGCGCAGCCGCCGCAGCGGGCGCCGCCGCACTTCTCCAGGACCCTGTCCAACAGGAAGCTCTCCTCCAGGAGTATGGACGGTGAGTGCCTCTTAGTTTTGAGCAACACTTGGAACCGGTTTTTATCACTCATATTTCCTTTGGAGTGTATGCCTTAAAGATAGTGTTATATATATACACTCTAATTAACCGGTTTATATAATATGTTCTTAAGTTTACGAGATACGGCTAGAAAACCCTTGGCACCCCTTTTTTCAAGATGGCGGTCGGGCGACAAGGGTGGCGACTACACATACTTAAACTTAAGCTCATAATACCACCCCCCCCCCTACACAACAAAAAAATAAATGCGTCCTCTGAGAAACGATCTTTAAACGGCCTAAATGAAAAACTCCTTAGTCGCTTTCTCTCAATGATTGAATGTATGTTCAAGGGCAAAAAATATTGTTACGACTTTAGCGGGACTCGAATTAAAATGCCGTTAGAATTACTATAGACTTTATTAGAACTATACAAGCACGTATAACACAGGTACAAATATAACCGAACACAACAAATCCAAACGTAATGCAGAAGGTCGTAATTCAACAAAACGTACAAAGTCCGTCACTATTAAATTGAATGTACACACGTCACGCTCGTATTGTAGTCGTAGATTGACTGCCTTCCTCTCTCCATCAGGCCGTCGTTTTATGCTCCACAAATGCAAACGTGCCCGCCCGGCAACGTGGCCACAGTTTCCTAGAATTAGCCTGTAACACCTGGCTAATGATGCTAATGAGCGAGTACAATAGGACAGTAGGCTGTTCTCCACAATAATTTAGAAACGTATGCCAATAAATAAGTGCATAAAAGAAGACGATCGTAAAGGAATTAGTTCAAATGCCGACAGGTAATAAAATGTGCTTCTACAGGTCTGTACGTGGAATTTGTCTTTGTTGGGAGCTAAGTTGTAACAATATTTACATGATAAATTGAAAGTATCCTCCTTGTTTTGGAGTCGTTTAAAATACGTAGTAACATGAGGCAAAATAACTACAATGAGCAAAACGCGTGACCGCATAAAACTTGTAAAAGTGAATGAATGAATGAATGAAAACTCTTTATTGTTCACCATAACTTAAACCTAGATATATCAAAGTGTATCGGTTGAAATCACTCATTTGCTATAAGCCCGCGACTCGTACGTCAAAATCGAATACAATACTGCGGTACGTTATGCGCCTACACATTAGAAATAAATTGCACGTTATTTCCTCTTTATAGCGATTCTGGCTTGTTGTGTTTAAATTTCGAATGTTTCTACATCAAAACTTTTATTTAGTTTTCTTTTGCATTTCGTGGCCTGGTAGCAAAGGATTTCAAGTCAGTTCTTATTTCAAATTGATCATTTCTCTCTCGTTTTCTAATACTTGGGTGTGGTTGTGGTATTTATTTCTCTAAGTTATTTAAAGTTAATCTCAGTCTTTGATTGTATTTTTCGATACGGTCCGTATATGGTACGGTACGGAAACCATTTTAAAGAAGTTTCACTAGTACACGCACAAATTATTTTTTTATTTTTTTTAATGTTTCAAGCGTCGAATTGTGACATAGTTAACATTGTTCGACATCTTTCATCTCAGTGTCTCGAAGTTTAAAAAATACACAGAACCCGGTTTCCAATTAAAATAATTATTTATTCAATAATTAATTATTATTATTAAAAAAATTAAAATCCATAAATGTTTTTCAACTATTGTACAAAGTTGATTAATTAGTTTTTTTGGTCATTTAAAACTTTAAAGATTTCTTCTAACAAAATTTTTCCCAAATTTCACTCTAAACATATAGCGTTTCACACCTCAATATAATTATAGTGTACAGCTCGAATTTTTTGTCTCATCTTTTAGCTACATTGTTGTGTATCGTGTTCGATTTCGACCAAGTATATATTACAGTCTTTGAGAAAAATTACTATTATATATAAAAACAGACAAACAAACCGTCATTATGAAAACACAAGGATTTCGCTTTTGCCTAAATGGCTACGTAGCCCTAACAAAAGAAGCACTGAACTATATTAAAATTAAACAGTAGGTTAGCAACTCTCACAGACTGCATGTCGACCGAGGAATTTAAAGGCAGTTAAAGTTTAAACTTGTTTAGAATTTTTCCGAGTGTAGGCGGATGGATAATGTACGTGATGTTTTAAACGAAAGTTTAATGTTAAACAATCGAGTCTGTTGCTAATAACAGTTAAAAATATTAGTGGCGTGAACATTTTCATTTAGTCTTTATGTGTAATTTTGTGGCAGGAATTTTCGATAAAAAATCGTTTATCTCACAAAAAAATCGATCACTGTGTAAAAAGTCGGTTACTTTGTAAAAAAAAAACCAACCAGTTCATAAAAAAACGATAATTTCAGATACAAGTCAAGTAGACAAAGTAGAAATAGGTTTAAACAGATGTGTGGCTGATATTATCCTATTGCAATACAGACCTAAACTATGTGGTCAATAAACATCCCATCCCATTATAATATACACAGACTGTATGTAGCGGATACATATTTCATCCCACTATAGACTCAGACTGTCTGTAGCTGATACATATTCCATCCCTCTATAGACCTAGACTGTGTAGCTGATACATATCTTATCCCACTATAGAACCAAACTGTCTAGCCGATACATATTCCATCCCACTATAGACCCAGACTACGGTGTAGCTGATACATATTCTATCCCACTATAGAACCAAACTGTCTAGCCGATACATATTCCATCCCACTATAGACCCAGACTACGGTGTAGCTGATACATATTCTATCCCACTATAGAACCAAACTGTCTAGCCGATACATATTCCATCCCACTATAGACCCAGACTACGGTGTAGCTGATACATATTCTATCTCACCATAGAACCAGACTATGTGTAGCCGATACATATTCCATCCCACTATAGACCCAGACTGTGCGTAGCTGATACATATTCCATCCCACTATAGAACCGGATTGTGTGTGGCCTATTAGGTTTGGTAATTTACAACACACGAGTACTAAATAGATTTCAAATTTATTGGATCCTTGAACTGAAATTTAGACAAATGTACATTGTTAAAGCAGGATTTTGAATATTGCTCTCCTTAATCATTTGCAAATATTTTTTTATGTCGCCTGAAGTAACCGGACGGTCCACCTGATGGAGAGTGGTTACGGTTATCTATAGACGTTCACAACACCAAAGGCTTAACTAGTCTCGAGGACATTTTATATTTTATAAGCTAATAAAAACTATATAGGATTAATAATAAAAATATATTTATCAATGGCATCATAACAACAAACAAACCGGCGACCTCCAAAAGTATTACGTACGTACGCTAAAGGAGAGTTTAGTGCTAAAATGAGTCATGCATCCAATTGTCACTTTGCCAGACCGTTGAATAGACTGCGCTCGTGGACGGCGTTATGCCACAAAATATAAAACATTGGAAATAACAACTGTCTCTCAAAGTTGCTTCAATGGTTGGGTATATTAAAAAACTATACTTCGGTTAGGGGACCCCCCCCCCCCGTAAGGACCAATAGTTTTTGTTTGTTACAACTTCATTCATTTTTGAATAGTAGTTGTAATACAACTTCTATATGTATTTAAACAAGAGCCTGAGATATTATATAAATAATTATGATGAATAAATCATTTTTAACTAGACGTTTTTCTGGGGAGTTTCTTGCCGCTTTTTCTCCTTTAAACAGCGATAACACGTTGCGAAGCGGTGTAAGAAGTTTTTGATGTTAAAACGAAAAATATATATTTATCGAAAAATTAAATATAAATAGTATGGGAACTGCATTCATACATTTAATCATCGCAGCGGACAACAGACAGACAACTGGCTAGCGCAACGATTTTGATAGTTGCTCTATTTCGCCCGCGCGTCATCTGTCCTGCTCACACACTTGCTATGTATCGCATTGGCTATATTATTTATTAATACCTGCTTGTATTAACTGGTTAAATTTTCAAAATAAATTTCATTCATATAGTGTATACTACTCTCTATCATCTGAATTATTATTTATCTACCACTCGCTGTCGCTGCTACAGTAGTAAATTATATAAAAACACGCGCGGCGACAGCGCCCGAATGCGGCCGAATAAGGGCAATTACAAAACTTTCTACTTTAGAATCATCGTAAATTAAACTGAGTGCTTGGCCAGACTGCACACGCGGGCGCGGCGAGCGACACGGGCGGTATGGCGCGTTGAGCGCGCGGGCAATTCGAGCCATAGCACAGTCAAGATAATTTCATTTCCATCCCATTTTTCTCTTGTAACACTTGCCATTTTAAGGAAGAATTTTTAACCGACTTCGCAAAAAGGAGGAGGTTCTCAATTCGTCGGGATCTTTTTTTTTGCTTTTTTTATGTATGTTCGCCGATTACTCCGTCATTTCTGATCCGATTTACGTGATTCTTCGGAGCGGAATAGCTTCCAATTGGTCCTCTAAAATTTTTACATAGTTTGGCCTAGTAGTTTTCAATTTATGAACATTATTTATGAAAAAAAAATCCTTTTCGTTCCATATGTACACTCTAGAGATTTATGATTCGATTTACGTGATTATTTTTTTGTTCGACGCGGAATAGCTGCCATATGGTCCCCTAAAAATTTGACATAGTTTGGCCCAGTAGTTTACATTTTACGATCATTTTTTTGTTCCCGTTTCTTGGGACCTATATTTTTTAAGAAGCGCGGCACCATTTGTAGGTACACCTATACATAGCTAGACACTAAAAAGTAACAAATAAAAAATAAAAACTTCATTTAAAAAAACTGACTTCAAACACTAAAAAAAACTAAAATGTATAAAATAACTTATTTCTAAAGATATTATTATTAATATATATTATCTAAAACATCTTGAAGTCGGTGCAAAGTAAAACATAAAAATTACTATATTTTGAAAATTACTAAGCACCGACTTTAAGATGTTTTAGATAATATATATTAATAATAATAGCTTTACAAATAAGTTATTTTATACATTTTAGTTTTTGAAGTCGGTTTTTTTAAACGAAGTTTTTATTTTTTCTAATAAAAATAAGTCCTCTTCATCGATATTGTATTTGGCAAACACTGGACACGACACCACTCTGCCGAGCCGCGCGCGTCGCTACGGACAAGTGCGCCGCGCGCGTTCCCGCACCCGTGCCGCCACCGCGCGCGCCTGTTCAGTCTGGCCAAGTCAAATAATATCCATTCATTTGATTTTATTACACTAAAATTCAAAATTGTTTAATAATAATTACGTTAAAGGTCGACTGTAGGGTCATAACGCTTTTTCCTTACGTGACGATCTCTGCCAATTCATTCTTGAAAGCCGCGTAAAAGAACTTCGTTTCAATAATGTTTTTTAGCCCTATATTTAAACAACGACGAAACGTGTAAAAGTTACTTAAAGAATAATCTTCAATTCTTGCTGATCCCAATATACAGAGATGGCAACATGACTCATGCTTTCTTATATCCCCGTATCTTCCCTCTCGTTCCAAGAATTGCAGCGACCTTGTCGTGCCTCTTCAGTAGAACTCTTAATTCGTGCATGACGACGCCACCGCTTATGTTTGGCCCATGACCGTGTAATATCGAAAGAGACACGATAATTGGCAAATTGTCATTTTGCCAAATCGTACTCTGCATTCGTGGATGACTTTATGCAATAATGACGACATTATTATATCAGTCACAGTGATAATATAATAATATTAACAAAATATACAACGATAACATAAATTAGACAGTGTAGTATGATAATAATATTAAATAAAATATAGAGTTGGCTGCGTACGTCGCTAACGTTAAACTATGTGTACAAACTCTGCATGTTTCTGTGGTCGTTTGACTTTATGTAGAAAAAAAGAGTGTAAAATGTCAATTGGGTAAAAATTTATTCGGGTGATAACCATCGTACCTGCATCCACACTATGTATGTAAGTTTTTATCATGTTTGTTCATTTCAGCATGTCGAGCCATTACCGCCATTTTGTCGTAAGCGACAATTGGACCTAAGTAGAGTTTTTGTAGCAAAACTATTATTTTGGTTTAAAACTTTCCGTTTAAGTTCGAATAGACCCTACTGAATAAAAAACTGAACGTCTTAGAACAAAATAATAGCTTAAAATACCTTTTCCAACAAAAAACATACTTGGTCCAAATGTCGCCACGATGAAATGGCGGTAAATTCTGGATGTGATAGTTTCTAATAGCGGAGAACGGAAAATTGTACATACCTACACTGTGTTAGAAGGTGACGTTATGCAAAGATGATAAATTCTTAGTTTACTTGCTAAAAGTATCTCATGAATGAAAAAATTAGTCATGTTTTCGTGATGTTTTTAAGAGTTTAGCTCTGACGTTTTGTTTGTTAGTCATATTTTGGTCATCTTGTTATGCATGCCAATGCTTAAGATATGATCGAAATGTTAATGAAGTATAATAATATTCTAATGTCTGTTATTATTTACTAGTTTATAAAAGCGATATTGGATAATGCCTTCCCTCTTCACAGGGAACAGTATAAAAGGGGTTCTCATAAAAAATTATGTAAGTGTTCTTAAGATAATGGAGAAAATCATAAGAATTGTGTACTGTAACATATAAATAGTCCCCATGGAATTTGTGAAACAGATGAATTTTAAAAAGTTAATGTTTTTTCTTCCACTAGAGGGCTTTGGGGAACGGACAGTATATCCGTCACGCTTGTCCAAGGCGGTTTGGCAGGTTCGACACATCGGTTGTCCTGATGTGCAGGTTTCGGCACGATGTTTTCTTCACCATTGTTAGCACTTGATAATTGTAACAATATGCACATTAGGTCAGAAAACTGCCAAGTGGTGCATGCGTTCCGGCCCAGGATTCGAAGCCGCGCCCTTTGAGTCTGGAACGCGTGCGTTAGCCATTACGCTACCAAGACTCGTTGTTTTCGTGTTCTTTATCATAACTTATTTTTTATGTTTAAAAAAACAACTTTTAAATTTAAACACTCAAAATTTATACGAATTAAATGAATGACGAAGAAAGCCAAAGTAGTAGTTATATGTTTGAATAGTGCCCCCCAGCATTTGATGAATTTTATTTAACAAGGGAGGCGGATCAACCTTTGACAAACTATGACCGTATGTACGTACCTATATTTTACCATAGTATTTAATAACAAATTCCCACACGTTGCAATTATTTACGTATTTTTTGTTTGCATTTTAAATGGATACGGTTTGTGCATTTGATTATGATAATTCCGAGTCATAATAAGACGTGATGTAAGGCGCCTTTTAGTATTCAATGTCAGTCTTGTTTGTTCGTAGTATCAAATTGTATTTATTCCTAATGATGTAAGGTGATGGATAAAGCCGTAGCAGCTTAGTGGTGAACACGCTTGTTTCCTGAAGTTTTGAAGTGAAACTTCTTTATCGCGGTTGGAAAAAAAATCCCGTAACATTTTTCGGTTACGCGTCACATTTTTCCGTTACGCGCCATCTTTTTCTTGCCCCTACCACGGTCGATTCGAGCGTGGTAGCGGCTTTATTTATTTAACCAATTTAAAGAAGTTTCACTTCTTATGTGTGTACATTAGTACACGCACACATTTTTATTGTCTGAATCAGGCAAACAGACGGACAGTCCCTTTGACGTGAAGTGGTTACTGTCCGTCGCCTACGGACGTTTGTTACACCAGGGGTGAAGCCAAACGCTGACAGCCTTTAGGATAGGTTAAACGGGCTGGGGTTAAATGACGAGGTACCGCAGCGAAGTTGAAGAGTGCCCTCCCCGAGGAGGAGGTGAGGATCTCCAAGCCGATGTCCAGGCTATGCGACCGAGCTCGGTGGCGGAAGCCAGAAAACTCGAGCATACGACAAGGAATCAAGGTCCTGCCGAACCAGTCAGAGCGATATTGGCGCTGCCTTTTTTTCGGGACATGTTGCCGACACCTGCTCCTCTCCTTTGGACGGCAGCCGCTGCGATCAAACCGGATACCTCACCACTGTCTGCTCCAATGCGCCACGTTGGAGCGTCTGCGCAGCGGAAGGCACGGCGGCGGGGCACTGTATGTGCAGAATAGTACCCGCGTAAAAGCACGTGTTAGCAAAAGTAATAAGAGAATAAGAGAATCTGAAATATAATTATCAAATTATTACATTAGAATTATTACAATTACAATATTAAATATAGCACAATAATACACAGAAATATTAGGACAACTCCAAGAGTAGTCTCCACGCTTGTCAGGTGTCGAGCAGCAATTTGCCCTTAAAGAATACCGCGATTATCGAACAGTAATTACCGACTATAATATGGTTGTAGACTCTCGTGGTAGATTGCTGGTTGTAGACTAGTGAACTATCGTTTGTAGACTGTTTGAAGACTAGTTGTAAACTGACCCCCCCTCTGCCCGAACACCGAGTATTTATAAGATACTCGTAGTGAGTCTCCAGCGCCACCATCCTGTAATACTCTGGCGCCACTTCACTTCCGTCGTAACACCAACTTCCGTTTACTCCATTTTCGATATCCATTGGCTTGATAATACGACTTCCGATTACTATACATTAATGAATACTCTATCCGGTTATTGTCTACTTCCGTCATATGGTTACTTTACAATAACAAATACGATTCTGACACACGCAAAAAGACGCGTAAACTTCTCGGTCAGACGCAAGAAGGAAAAAGAGAAACGGAAAGAGGTATAGAAAGAAGGCTCCGGCTAACTGGTGGAGCCTCGCGCTAGAAACGCAGCGGCAAATCGGAAGCGGAAATCCGCGGCCAATTCCTTACTGCTCTTATTCCGCATTACATCCGATATATTCCTGCGATACATCTCATCGGTACATACCGCGAATAGTGAAGTAATTATTATTAATACGCTGTTTACTCACAATTGGGCGCGCGAGCCAGTCGCGAGCCGTCATCGCGCCGCATATACGCGCCCGGCGGCAGCTAAATCCGTTCATTCTACATTGTTTATCTGAAGTAGAGAGTTCGTGTACATATTCAAAAAGTAATTTCGCGGGACCGTTGAACTTTTAGTGAACTATTGCAATTTAAGAAAAAGATAAAGATAGACTTGTTAAGGTCTATTTTGTTTTTCAGTGATTTTTTGTGTGTATGAAAAAATGGTTTTTAACGATTGCTGGAATCCGTGTTCTTCTTGTGAGTAGCGATTCAATTGTTTTTATCTCTCTATTTATTTGTATGGTGTATGACTTCACTTGCTATGGTCCCAGGTTGATGAAACAGCGCTGGTGTTAATTAGCCATCGTATGCGGAGACTGGGTCCGATTTGAGGATTTATTCTGCTTCTATTGTTTTATTGTTCGATAAATAATCATCTGTATTGTTTTTGTCCTGAATGAAAAAAATATCTTTCTTTCTTTCGCCCGTGGCTTCACTCGTGTTTCATGAAATGGACAGGTCATAAATATTTGAATGTCGACCTTAATTTTTCGTCATCGTCGTCAGCCATTCGCAGTCCACTGCTGGACGTAGGCCTCCCCAAGTCGGCGCCACTCATCCCTATCCTGTGACGTCGGTCCATCGGGACGCGGTCTCTACCAAACGAGTCGTCTGTTCCAACGGCCATCGGTCCTGCGGTAGACGTGAGCGGCCCACTGTCACTTCAACTTGCTCATTTTGCGAGCTATGTCGGTTTGGCTGCTGCTCTCTTGAAGGAGAGTGGAACCTGGCCATTGATGCCGGAACACAATTCAAGGTTGTTATAGCGGCATACTCTAGAGTGGCTGTGCGTTGTTTCGTCGCCTCTTACCACAGGAAATTTTATTCTGTCGCTGTTCCTGCACGGTGGACATACCATTGGTTAGAACTAAACCTTTCCTTGGCGCACCGCTGTCGAGTGGAACATGTTTCCGGAGTCCGTGTTTCCCGATTCATATAAGCCAGTGGTCTTCAAGTCACGAGTGAATAGGTAATCTACTGGGTAAGGGTAATGGTATAGCTGTCTAACGCGCACCTATACCATAAAATTTCGCTCTGCGTCTAGCTTCATCGTATACGAACCGCAAAGCAGTGGTACGCATTGCCGGAGTCTGTTTTTCCCGATACTTGCTCCATCCTAGACCACATAGAGCGAGATCGTGGTCAAACGCGAACTCATACTACAATTTGTTAACAAGATTGTTAATGTATGTACTTGTACAAGTTGTACAGATTGAAAACCTGCCCGAAAAACTTCAAGTGGAAATGTTGTCGCGATTCGTTTTTCCACTTGTCCCTTTATGTTTCACTTCTACTATGTGTCGCAGCCTAATTTCGATTTTTCCCAGGTTTACTGCAAATTATGATTTGGTTACATTAGGTACAGTTTAATTAATGCATTTTTTATTTAAACATATTTTATTTTATGTAACAATAAAACGCATCCATAGTCTAGTCTAAAATTATGCCGCCTCTCACCACGTCTAGTCTAAATTTATGCCGCTCGTCCATGTATCGCTTTTTCATGACAGAAATTTCTAAGACCCCCCTAAGAAGAAAGAATCTAAGAAGCTTCACTTCAAAAAAAAACGGGTACAATTTAGAAATTATAGTCTGCCTGTATAAGTATCTAACACAAGTGAAGTCCACTTGCCTTCGTAAATTTCAAGAACTATAAAGTCTAGACTGAAATAATAACGACCTAAGTCTAGATTACAAGAATTTATTGGCGCGAACCAACCTTAACACCGGTCTGTTTACAAAACAAACACCCGAAGCCCCGATGTTTTCCTTACGAACACTCGACGCGTATACAATGTTCGGAGAATTTTGTACAATTATTATGTTACTGCTTTATGTGTGGTTGTTTTTAGAAGGGCATTATAAAAGATCGTACAGTTATAAAATTCTTTTTTTTCTTGACTGTTTGTTCGCGATTCACGTAAACACTACTGGGCCAATTTTAATACTGTTACGAGTTGCAGGACTAGAATTAAAATGCCATTACAATTACTGTACAGTTTATTAGAACTATACAAACACGTATAATACAGGTACAAATATAACTGCACACAACCAGTCCAAACGTAATACGCGATTCAATAACACGCGCAAAGTCCGTCACTAAATAGATTACCGAATGTACACAAGCCTTGCTTGCTCCGCTTGTGGTTATCGCTCGACTGCCTCATCTCTTCATTGGGACATTGCTTTATATTGTACAAACATAATATGTCTTCTTGGCCGCGTACACTGAATTTCCTAGAATCACACCTGGCTAATGACTACCATAAAATATTACAATATACAATACGCAATGGGCTGTTTTTCTAATCACAAATTATTAAACTATTAAACACAAAGTAAACAAATAAGTCCATATGCCGAAAAGGTAATAAAATGTCTACAGGTATACAGGTGTGAATTTGTCTTTTGTCGGCAGGTTGTAACAATATGGTTTCACTGATCGATAGCAAAATTTCTGTAATAAATTGTGTAATATTTTTATCCCGGTAATCCCGCGGGACTTTTTCCGGGAACGATTTGTAATTGTTTGGGTGCATAAAAATTAGCTCTAGCACAGTTTTCACTGAAATTATAGTTTGTATTCTTTTTTAACAACATAAATATAATAGAGAAACATCCTAAGGGCGAGTTCCCGCTATGTCGTAACGGTTAATTTATCGTTGGACGACTGTCGTTTCTAGCTGTTCCCATTATAACGATTGTTTGTCGTCAAATTTTTTATCGTTTAGCGACTATCGTATCTAGCTGTTTCCATTAGATCGCGACGACATTTTATCGTTTTACGACAGTCGCTTTGTCGTTTACACATCATTAGCAAGCTACATATCTGCAGTCGCGAGGGGGAAGGGAAAACACGAGTAAGCGACGAGACGATATTTTAATCGTGGCTACGATAGATTTGCCGTCACGATTTAGACAGTAAATCGTGTCGTTCTATATGTGAACACCTTCATTTAAACGTATAAGCCACGACACTTACAACTACATGATTATCTGTCGTCACGACAAAGTGGGAACGCGTCCTAAGTCCAATCATGAATCGACTAATAACACGTATTTCTATTTTCGCGATCGTATCGTGCAATAATACGATACGATTTAAGATTTACGACTGCCATAAGCTCGCCCAAACATTCCCATCCCAATCTCAATTACTCACATTGTATAGCTATAATGTATTAAAACATACATCTATATACGAGTGGATTTATTTCTTGTGATTTATCTATGAAATGCGGTATTTGTATATTAGTGATATGACTCACCGCGAATCTGTTTGTATTAGGTTTGTCTGTGGTATATTTTTGGCACATAGTGCTTTGAACGTTTTGAGGAAATGTTTGGAAAAGAAATTGCTACGTTTCATACGTTACTTTAAATCCATACAAGCAGATAATTTGTGATAGCACGAGTATTTCCATGCTTTTGTTCAATTTAAGAATTAATTCGGTTTCTAAAGATGGTTCTGAGTTTTGTAAATAGTATATTCTTAAGTTTTCGCGACTAGTAGTACACATTTAATTTGTTTACTTGGGAAACATACAATAATTATGATTCTTAAAATATAAAACACATAAATTAATATACTGTTACACGCTAGCAAAGTGAATGCACACCTGCAGTATATTGCCTTTCCCGCATTTGGACTTCTTTTGATTACTTTGTGTTTAAAATTTGTAATTAAGAAAACATCCCGTTGTTACTGTACTCGTTTATGGACGCAGGTGTGCAGATTACGTTTTCTTGGAGAATTCGGTCCACGCGATCGATTGTTGTATTGTATAGTTTAGTATAAAACAATGCTCGAACGGAGGGGTGAGTCAGTCAAGCGAAGACTACGATACGAGCAAGACGTGTACATTCGATAAGCTATATAGTGACCGACTTTGCGCGTGTTATTGAATCGTACAGTTTGTACTGGTTGTCTCCAGTTATATTTGTACCTTTGTTATACGTGTTTGTATAGTTCTAATAAATTCTATAGTAATACCAACGGCATTTTAATTCGAGTCCCGCACTCCTAACAATACATATCAGCTAAGTATCCACAAAAAAATAATTTTCATTGCATCGCATCGCATTAATTACCATTGCCTATGGACATTTGTAATATCAAGTGCTACCAATGTACTGCAGCCCTCTAAACGGACACTAGAACCTGCCCACTAATGCCGGAACACAACTCAAGGTTGTTATGGCGGCATAGACTAGACCAGGGGTGGTAGCCATCCAGACGGACAAAAACCCCACAGCCTGGTGAAAGTCAAAGTAATGTATTTGTTTGAAGCATGGACATTTGTGCAGATGTTATGCTAAGTGTCAGGTTACATGTTTCGCCTTGACAGGCATACAATTTTTTTTGTAGTTTTGGTTACAAGCCGTTTGTTGGCCTTATGACTACATATAGATTTATGATTATATTATTGGTTATCTTAGAACTACAACAAATATTTGATAGACAAAAATAATAGTTAAAAAAGAACTAAAATAAACACGCTTTTATATAAAATCCAACTAAAAAAAAATAGAAAATAAATTTTAATAAATTTGAATTAAAAATAGTGTAAGAAAAATGATTTTATTTAAAAAAAAGCGTTCATTTTTTCTTGAATTTTCTATAAAAGCGTATTTTTTAGTTTTTTTAAACTATTATTTATTTTTTCATTATTTAGTGATTATTTAGTAATAGCTTTATGATATTTACATCTCTATTAGCCATTGCATAGAAGAGCGGTGTTTCACCTTGACGGTCTCTGCAATTATCGCTAATCCTCATTATCCTAGTAAGGTTAACGGATCAAACTGTTTAAAATATTGAATTGTCATCGGTCCTTAATAAGTATGCCAAATTTCGAGTTAATCCGACGTTTTCAAGGGGGTCAAAATCATGTTCAAAGATTCCCTTACATACTAACATACGTATGAAGCTAATAAAAGCGTTTTAATTATGTCTCTTTCCATTAATATATTATTTATAAAACGATTAAATGAAAACAAGATATTAAGATGTATAATTGTCTCTTTCTTACTTACAGCGTTGGCTGCAGGCGACAAGGATGAATCGATGCCACCGGATGCTGCGAAGCGGCACACCATGCCGCCCCAACCTGCACTCAGGCCTACAACCATCAAAGATAAGGTATATACATTTTATATTTAATCATATTTTGAATGAATTCTTTTCTGCATGATCAGTAGAATGTTACGTTTATCAAAAAAATAACTATACTCTGATTTTTCATTACCTGGACTAAAATGACAGCTGCGATAGACCTTCAAAGCTATTGCATAGCTTTTATCGCGGGCGGCGAGCGCGGCGACCGAATCAAGAAATTCCGTAACGAAAATAAAACCTAACACTAACACCCCCCCACTCCGCCTACCATGTAGCTCGGCCGAGCGTTCGTTTCACGTGTATGTATATGGTACGACTGTACGAAGCTCGCACGGATCGAGACGAGCTGCTCCGAAATCGGACGAATACGTAAGCAGCTGTTTGTGAGAAAGTATATAGGTGTATAGGTATCTATCATATCTTTATAATGCCACACTCACCGCATGTGCGCCCCGTAAGTATACATGTAGGTATATATGTATACGTAGGTGTACCAATGTACATACAACAGTGAATAGCAATTGCTGGTGAATAGCTAATAAACGCGTAAAATTTGTGTATAAAGTGTTTTAAATATGAATAAACAAAGTGCATTTATTAATTAAGAAAGTGATGAAAAAATAGTGAGAAAGAAAATGAGTGATAGCCTAAAAATACTGCATAAATAAATAATTATAATTGCATAAGTTGATAAAAAAATGGTATGCAATAGCTTTATCGCGGCAGCCCCGAGTGCCACAAGGAGTTTTTTTTATGGCGCAAGCTTGAAGTATAGTGTTGTAGTATGTCTCATACATAAGTTAGTCGAATCAACTTCTCACACAACTCGCTTATGAATGAGCCCTATTACAACACTATGCTTCAAGTTCGCAACGTAAAAAGAGGTCGATCGCAGCTGTCATTTTAGTATAGACATTTAAAAATCAGAGTATTCATAACATTGAGTCAATGATTCCTAATGATAAAGATATCTAGGCAAATCTTCCACCGCTGGACGTAGACTTCCCTACAACATTTTTGTAGATATAGTATACTTTTTAAAATGGAAAAACATAATCAATCCAAATCAGTTCCTTCACTTGAAAGAATTTGTTTTATATTTTTTGTATACGAACTAATTACCATAAAGTTTATTAATTTATAAAAATGCTCAAATTCTTAGTGGTACAGAATCTAGATTTTCAAATCAGTTTTTCTTATATTTTTGAGTACAATATTTAAATTTTATTTTATTTATTTGTTCAATTGATGCTATTTTCTGCTGATACGTTTTAGAGCGATGTTTAATACACTTACATATGTGGTATTGTGATCAGAATAATACTGATCAAAAATATATAATATAAAAAAATCTTTGTGGTTGGAATTTTCGAAACTCATAATGTCAAGAATTCCTACTTGATTTCTAGTAGATACATTATTAAATGTCGTTCCTAAGTTTGAATTTTAGCATCATACTAAAAAATTCACCAAATTATTAGCGTGCTTTTACGTCATGTACCATAATAATGTAATTGAACTTAATTGTTGGAGCTCTAATTTTTACCTATTACAGTTTTATCCTAATTTTCCCATTTTGTCTATTAAAATAAATTGTTTTTCAAAATCAAAAGTGGAGAAAATTGCAGTTTAAGTACTTTGAGAAGAGAGTTCAACATTGACGTAATATTTCACAGTACATATTTTTTTTAAACTGCAATCAAACCAAACGGCGATCATTTGAGTTTAAACAACAACAATGCTTTTTTCCTTTTTAATGTTTTCTTTCCCTTTTGATTGTGATCTAATTGATCAAGAACTTTAAGTATAAACATTTAGATACATACCATACAAATACATATCTACAAAATATATCAATGTTTATAGATCAATTTAAATATCATATTCCAACAACAGGTAGTATTTTTGATCATAGTTTTAAATATCAGTAGCGATTATATTTGTCTGGTGGCAACATGAAGCGCGTTCTAAAGCTGTATAGCCTTAACAGTAAAAAAAAATTTTCTTAAGTTTTCGCGACTTGTATACATATAAAACTACGTTTTAACGTTTTTAAGCGCGGTAATTTATTCGATTTTGATTTATGCGACGTTTCGGCCGCTTTTCAGTGGCCGTGGTCACGGACCACAAAGATGACATTTGTCCAACAAGTTTGTTTAAGTTTTATTTAGCCTGCCGCCAACTTGTTCATTTTAATTATTTAGTTTTGATTTTGTTTATGGTTATTATGCGCCGCTTGTTCTCTTCAAGCCACAGCATGTTGTGAAGGTGGTAAATTAATCTAATTGGGAGCCTAATCTAGTCTCCCATGGAGTAAATAATAACCATATACAAAATTAAAACTAAATAATTAAAATGAACAAGCTGGCGGCAGGCTAAATAAAAGTTTAACAATACTTGTTGGACAAATGTCATCTTTGTGGTCCGTGACCACGGCCACTGAAAAGCGGCCGAAACGTCGGATAAATCAAAATCGAATAAATTACCGCGTTTAAAACCGTTAAAACGTAGTTTTATTAAATAAAAGAATTGTTTTAGTAAGTCGAGTTATGCGCAAGACTCAATTTCACTCGAAGCGCATATAAGTTTTGCTCGTACTGTACTTATCATTAGTACATCACGATTTCGGAGTTTTTTTTATAGAATGCATATATCATTTATAAGTACATATGTAGATGACTAAATCACACAATTACATGCACGCCGCTTGGATTTAGCTGCGTCGTCGTTCCGGCGGCACAGCGAGTGCGTCGTCCGCCAGTTCTTTAGAGGGCGAATATTTCGCTGACAAGTTCGAAAAGGTGCTAAATAGTGAATATAGTAATAGTGATAGATATATTGCTTAAAATCAATTGTTCATAATCATGTTTTAGATGTTCGTATAATCATGGAAGAAGAATATACTAATGCTCGGGCTGCACCTGCGTTGATGTCAATGTTATCGACCGTGGTCAAAGGCGTCTCGTTTATAAATTTAAGAATTACGCCGTTAAAGAATAGCCACATTAGTGTATATACATACTTTATCTGTCGATATTTAACTTCATTAACAATTAACAACAATATCCCACCACACCCTTTGAAACGGCCTGTAACTGTTAGGGGCGTGCGAATAGCGTTCGAATCGAATTATTCGAAATTCGACGAATAATTCGAATAAAAACGAATAATTAGAAAAAAAACGAATTATCGAAATATCACTGGATACCCTATTGTTTAAAATTTGAATTCTATTACATCATGTATTAAAATATTCTACTTACGAATTTGATTAAAAATCAATTACCCGGAGAAAAAAATTGCTCAATTTCAACTTGTTTTTCATTATTTGACGGCCTCTGTGGTTGAGCGGGCTAAGCCTTACCCGGCCTACCTTACTGCAACGCAGTTGGTCCGGGTTCGATTCCTGGTATAGTAAATTTTGGAAACGTATTTTCTCCGTTATTTACTATGGTCTGGGTGTCTGGGATCGGTCCCAGTGTTAGTGCGATGTATATTACCCATAACACAAGCGTAACTTGCTTAATTTGGGGTTATACAATGTGTGGGTTGTTTGCCGATTATTATTATATTATAATATAATATGTCAGTCAGTAACATAAAAAATCTAGATGCTAATATTAGCGAGATATTTTCAATTCATTTTGGTTTTGTATAATTATTAATTTCCGTTTGAAAAAAATCTATAAGAAAAAGATTATTCATGCAACGTTTTAAAATACTCGAAAATTTGCGAAAAATATAATAACTCACGAATTATTCGATTCGAGTTCGAATCATTCGTTAGTTCGAATCATTCGTTAGTTCGAATTGTTCGCACACCCCTTATAATTGTAACATTGTCGCAGGTGCGGCCCCGGCATAAGGAAAGACAATCGCCCGATAACAACTAGATACTTTTAGCACACTCCTCAATCAAAGTTGGCGCCACAGTCTCTTGTTGATTTTATCCAAAATCGAATATTTCTAAATCTTATTTAAATTTTAGAAAGAAAGAAAAAAAACTTCTTTATTTTTAGAACATATACAAGTGAAACATTAAAATTAATAAAAAATAAGCGAATACAATCACAAAGTAACAAGATATATATATATATATTATACATATTACGTCCTAAAAATTGGATCAAGCTCAGCGAAAATGTTGATCTGTCATGTTAGACCAACGCTGATCTTCCGCTTGACCCTAGAGCGACGTCACACCAAACTAAACATTATATTATTAATAAATAATTATATCATTGTTGTAATAAAGACAATATTAGTACTGAGTCATAGCTGTGTGTGTGAACTCAGTATAATAATCATACTGAGTTTAATAAAATTACAAATATTTACAGCATAAAATTCGTGGACAACACATATACATATAATAAATTTAACGATACTATACACAACATATTATGTGGTAAACAAGGTAAATTAATAACACAAAAAACAGCCTTAAAACAATACCAGAATTATATAATGCTGGTGCTGGCTATTGCTTCGATCCTGCGCTAGCTTGAACGGGCACTAAGTATTCTTCTTCCATGGTATAAAAGCATGTGTAACCAGGGACATTATAATTGATAGTATTTTTATCCACAATATTCTATTAGGCGTAATTATATAGTAGATTGTTACAAAAGCGGGAAAGGAACCTATTTAAGCACGAGACGGTTTGACGCACGAGCGTAGGGAGGGCGCCAATAGTTCGAGTGCCTAAATAGGTCTTCCAGCCGACGTAAACACTCTGCTTTTCATTTCGAATATGACGAAAGTAAATAGAAACCTGACTAGTTAAACAAGCAATATTTTAAATTAAAACGTAAATAAACAATATCGATAAGATAATTTTTAAATTTAATCACAATTTTATGCCGCGATTTAACCGAATGGCTATATGAAAAGACCTGGCTCGCAGTTTCTAAATTTCCCAGGGACGAAAAGTGCTATTTTCATCCCTCTGATCAGGTAACTTCTAGCGTACTTTCCAAGTATAACAAATAAAATTATTACTTCTATTTTTTTTATCATTCACCTTCCAAGGCACAAGGTTTCCTGATATACATCTAATTGGCAAAACACATTTGTATGTTACCCTGTTTTACTATTCAAAATTTTGCTATTTGTCTACCCCGCATCGTTCGAATGCCTAAGGCCCAAAAGTGCATCCTTGCGTTACGCTTTGATAAGGAACTTTTGTCTTAGTGTTGTATTCACGCATTCCAGAAACCACCCCCTGGCGCGGTGAGGGTGATGCCAACCGCTCCCCTGGAAAAGAAAGAAGAGAAAGAGAAGAAGGTGGCCGAGAGGAAACCAGCTGAGAACGGTCAGTGCACTTTATTATTGTCTCTGCTACTGACTTGAAATGAACATTCGCAATAGTATAAAATTATGTGACAGGGTTAGCTTCGACGAATGCGCGCTATCTTGCTCAGGCGTTACCACATTTATCTATGTTTATAAGGAGGTTAAGTTTTTGAGTTTGTTTGTACGAAGTAATCTCTTGAAGTATACTGAATCCGTGCAGGAACGGAGAAAGAATACAATTTCCTGCGTTGGGGCGGCCTGTCGTAAGAGGCGAAAAAACAACCCACGGCCAGGTGGTGGTAGGGCATTTGCCCGACTGGATGGCTACCACCCCTGGTCTCAATTATGTCGCCATAACAACCTTGAGTTGTGTTCCGGCATCAGTTGCCAGGTACCAGTCTCCCTTGAGAGAGCAGCAGCGCATTTGTAGCACCTTTGGTGTTGCAAAAGGCCATAGGCCATGGTAACCGTTTTCCATCAGGTGGGCCATATGAGTTTATTCTGAACTCATGCAAAGACCGCATGTATAACGGGGAGTGTATCGAGGAAATGTTTGATCTGGTGCCAACACCTCACTTTTACAACCGCACCGCTCGCCAGCGTCGGGATATTCACCCCCATTTCCACGAGCTCCCACGCTCAACTACGCAACGGTTCTCTAGAACTTTTATTCCGCGTACAACACTGATCCGGAGGGAACTTCCATGACATGGGTTTTTTAAGAAGGGCGTTATAAAATTTCTTAGAGGCCGGCAACGCGTTGCCTACACCTCTGGTGTTGCAAACGTCCATAGGCGACGGTAACCACTTTCCATCAGGTGGGCCGTCTGCCTGTTTGCCTGCTTCAGGCTATAAAAAAAAATACTTTATAATTGTTTCCAATTTTTAGGCACCGATACAACAAGCGATCCCGGCATCACCAACAACGTGGAGACAACACCAAAGAAGTCAAAGGTACGAGACTGTTTTAATTGAATATGTTTTTGTAAAATATAATTGACATAAGCAAGAATGGTAGCTATCACCAGGCGATTTTCTTTGTTACAACAAAATAAAAATGATATACTCAGAATTTTGTAGAGTAATATAAAAAAACGCTGTATTGGACTGGGGTTTTATTTTTACGAATTTTCAATTATAAACCGCGGGCTGGTTTGCCGATAACTACTTAATATTATTGTACATACAATAATAAATTTATTGCAACAATTATTTATGTAACCTGTTTTGTTAACCATACTGACCATCGACGCGTGACGTCATCAGGCTATCGGCCAACCTTCTGCGTGTGGGTAGTCTGTAAAAACATGCTCACGACAAATGGTTCCGTGAATGTGACGAACGTTCACTATTACCGTTATTTCACTATGGCATTACATTAAAGCGTTTCGTCGAGTATACCTCATCTTTCAAAAACATCTTACCAGATATTTTCTAAAGTAATCAAACAACAACAACATACATTGACGAGTGAGATACATATTATTTAAAAATAAATACAGGTAATATGAGAAATTAGGGAAGAATCAATCAAGAATAAATCAAGAAATCAATTTATTTATTTCTTTTACGTATTAAAGTATTATTATTAAGTATTACATAAGTAGAATTAGTTTTATTAATGATTTTAATTATTTATTATTTTTTTAACAAAATTGGGTCGTTATCGTCTTACGCCAAAAGGAAGGTTTGCACTGAAAATCAGCGTTGTGTCGGATATAATTCCAGCACAGCAATATGCTGAGTGCAAACCTTGTTTGCTGAAAATGCGGCGTACAAATTTTCAAAATATGCTCTGTGTAGAACAATATATAAGGAATGTAATTACGTCACTATTTTTGCAAATAAAGGTTTTCTTTCTTTCTTTCTTAAAAGAGCCAGGAAGCTGGTCGGAAAGACAGTCTTTTTTATGCTCGACTTCAGAGTCTAGAGCATAGAGGCAAGGTCGCGGGGTTAACTGTCTTCTATCGGATACATTTCGGGTAGTGTTCCTTAGAATTGCACGAGCTGATTGCTCCATCCCCATTTTACCATCGGACAACCAGACGCACCGGTTTGCGCCGCCGTTACATGGTGGGAACACCACCAGGCAGAACCAAGCGTTTCGCTTCATCTTTTCTGTTGCACACTGCCGAATATAATATAGATTTGGTAGATAAAAACAGATACCTATTCTATATCACTAAATAAGCTTACATTAAGATATAACATACAACAGGCCACTCTAGGGCTTAACTTAATTACCCAGGCCATAATAATAATAATAATAATAATCGGCAGACAAAGACATATACATATGTACATCCCTAAATTAAGCAAGTTACACTTGTGTTGTGGGTAATATACAAGGGACTACTCTGGGGCCGATCTCAGACACCCAGACCATAGTAAATAACGGAGAAAATACGTTCCCGAAATTTACTATACCAGAAATCGAACCCGGAGCCTCTGTGTTGGAGTGAGGTAGGCCGGTAAAGGCTTCGTAGCCCGCTCAACCACAGATGCCGTCGACTATAACGATAAAATGATTTACCATGGCTGGGAATACAACCTGGGATCTCTGCGTTGCAGTGAGCTAGGCAGGCAAAGGTTTTCGCCCACTCAACCAAACAGACAGTCATTATCAGGGAAATAAAGTTAAATTGAATATCACAAAAAAAACTTATACAAATACGGTTCAATGGATTGTTTCATTACTTTCACTATTAAATAACCTCCGCCCAATACAGCTGAGCACTTCAATGTAAAATACAAAATTAAATGTAAAATGTAAATAAAAAATGTTAAATGTTAGAAATTGCAAACAATAGAGCAATGCATGCATTCAATATGCAAATTGCAAACACTTCTGTATTTTGTTCGCTATATGTGGTTTTAGTATGAGTAATTAAATGTAACAGTATTATTTTTGTCAGCAATAAAGCTCACAAAATTAAAAATTATTCTCCTATTTTTAATTCCAGTAAAACTTATACTAAAACCAAGAACACATGTTGCATTTACTTGTGTATATTTATTTTGATTACTTTTTGTTTCTCTTCCCGATCCTCACTCCTCGTTCACCTAATAGGGAGGATTCGGTCTATTCGGTGGTAGAAAGGAAAAATCGCCTAAAGAGGAGAAATCACCCAAATCAAAGGACAAATCACCGAAGAGTAAGGTCAAAGATCCGAAAGTCAAAGTAGCTGCTTTAGACACGTCAAATGACAGCTCCAACCTGGATAGCTCATTAGAAAAGAGCCCAAGCAAAGATGACAAGAATAAACCAAGTTTCACAAAACCTTATGAATACACTGACACAGAAAAGAGCCCATCACGTACGAAGCCCTTCATCCAGGGTGGATTCAGTTACGACAAAGAACCAATATCCGACGAAAAACAAAGAGCACTTGACGAAAGTCAAAGTCCTACTACTAGAAAAGCTGGTTTGGCTTTCAATTACGCTCCAGGTGAAGATAGAAAAGTCGCTGAAAGCGCTGAAAAACGCAAGACTCCTGAAGATCTAAGTAAACTTAAAACTCCCGGTCTTGATTACGTGCAATCAGCCGCTTTGAAAGAACAAGCTAAGAACTTAATTGATCCTACTCAAGCCTTATTAGATGCTGAAAGAGCTCATCATGAAGTTCCAGTGCTAGCTGTAATTCCACCAGCTAAGAAAGAAAACGAAATCCAAGTAGTAATTATCACAGGCAAATACAATCCTAAGAGCAAGAAGTTGGATGACGCTAACGGTACAATCTTAGTAACTAAAGGCAACCTTAACAGAGCTAATGGTAAAATTCAAACTGATAAAGAAACTATCAATACAAAATCTGGTCAAATTAATTATACAGACCCTGCAACTGGCAAGCAAGAGACAAAGAATGGACATGTCGATTCAAAATCTGGACATATTCTATTTACTTCAGGAGTTATTGATCCGAAAACGGGTAAAATGGACCCAACATTGGCACAACAGTACTGTTTTGTTGAAAAGTTACCCGATAAAGTTGGCCCCAAACCTGGCAGAGAAGTAGATTTAGTAGTAATAACGGGCAAATATGATGGTAAACATAAGAAATTGGATGCTTCTCATGGACATGTTGAAGTTTCCAAAGCTATTGTTGGCACAGACGGTAATGTTTCGTCTAATTATGGTGTGATCGACCCAAGAACTGGAAAGATAGACTGCGTTGATCCTAAGACAGGCAAACAGGAGCCTAAACAAGCTTACGTAGATAACAAGACTGGCAATCTTTTGGTCACAACGGGAGTGCATGATCCTAAATCAGGGAAAGTTGATTCATCTCTTGGCCAACAGTTTAGCATTGTCGAGAAAGATGCTACAAAAGCAAACAGAGAAGTCAGATTAGTAGTCGTCACCAGCAAATATGATTTGAAGAATAAGAAACTAGATCCCACTTTCGCCCATGTTGATTCTGTGAAGGGTATTCTCAGTGGCACAGACGGTAAAATTTACACTGAATACGGCATCATAGATCCAAGAACTGGAGAGATACATGTCACTGATCCTAAAACGGGTAAAACAGAAACCAAACAAGCTGTTGTTGATCCAAAAACTGGCAATATTCTTCTACTTTCAGGAGTTGTTGATCCGAGAACTGGACAACTTGATACGTCTCTTGGACAACAATATAGTATTGTAGATAAACCTACGGATACGTTTGCAGTGCTACCCGGTAAAGAAGTACAAGTTGTTGCCATCACAGGAAAATATGACTCCAAACTCAAGAAGCTTGACAACCCTAATGGTTTTGTCGAAACTTCACAAGCTATCATCAGTGCCAAAGACGGCAAAGTACACTCTAACTTTGGTATTTTGGATCCTAATACTGGTAAAATTTATTACACAGATCCTAAAACAGGTAAAAAAGAATCCAAACAGGCAAATATCGATGCTAGGACAGGTAGCTTCATCTTGACTAGTGGCATAATTGATCCGAAAACTGGTAAAGCTGACTCATCAATGGCTCAACAATTGACAGTTGTTGATAAAGATGCTCCTAAAGGTATTCCAGAGAGATATGCTAGTTTAGTCATCGTTACATCCAAATACGATCCAAAAACTAAGAAACTTGATATTGCAAACGCTCATGTTGATAGCGTGCCAGGAAAATATGGCAATGATGATAAGGTGCACTCAGAATTTGGTGTGGTTGATCCTGTCACTGGTGAAATCGAAGTCTTTGATCCAGCAACTGGTAAAATTGAAGTGAAGAAAGCAAATGTGGATCCGAAAACAGGCAACTTACTTCTTACGTCAGGTGTTATCGATCCCGTGACGGGCAAAGTTGATCCTTCTTTAGGACAACAGATCACTGTAGTTGACAAGCCTAGAGATAGATTTACTGCTGTACCGGGAAAGGAGGTTCAACTTGTGATAATTACTAGCAAGTTCGATCCAAAATATAAGAGGTTAGATAATCCTAATGGTCATATCGAAACTTCCCGTGGTATTGTTGCTTCAGATGGTAAAATCCATAGTAATTACGGTGTTATTGACCCAAAAACAGGTAAAATTGAACACGTTGATCCGAATACAGGTAAGCAAGAAATTAAACAAGCAGTTGCTGATCCAAAAACGGGTCATCTCATAATTTCTACTGGAGTCGTTGACCCGAAAACAGGTAAACACGATTCTTCGTTAGCTCAACAGCTAACAGTTATTGATAAGGATGCCAAGGTTCCCGAGCGCTTTGTTAATTTAGTATTTGTCACTGCTAAATACGATCCCAAAGCTAAAAAGCTTGATTTAACCGATGCTTATGTTGATACTATACCTGGAAAATTGACAGCAGATGATAAAGTACAAACACAATTCGGAATTGTAGATCCCAAAGCCGGAGAGATTACAGTAACGGATCCGACTGGAAAACCGGTAGTTCAAAAAGCAGCTGTTGATCCAAAGACGGGTAATATGTTGCTTACATCGGCTGTCATGAACCCACGTACCGGGCAAGTTGACCCCACACTTGGAATGCAAATAAGCGTTACAGATAAGCCAAAGGATACATTTGCCACTGTTCCAGGTAGAGAAGTACAACTCGTTATTATTACAAGCAAATTTGATCCTAAAACCAAGAAACTGGATAATCCTAATGGTCACATCGAGACCTCTAGGGGTATCGTTGCAACTGATGGTAAAGTACATTCCAACTACGGTATACTAGACCCTAAAACCGGCAAAGTTGAACAAGTGGACCTTAAAACAGGTAAAACAGAAGTCAAACAAGCCATAATAGATCCTAAGTCGGGACATTTGATAGTTACTTCAGGTGTGGTAGACCCTAAAACAGGTAAGCCCGATCCTGCTCTTGCACAGCAACTTATTGTAGTTGACAAAAATGCTCCAAAAGAACGTTTGGTCAACTTAGTTGTTGTAACATCGAAATATGATCTCAAGAACAAGAAGCTAGATTTGAACAATGCACATATAGATACTCTACCCGGCAAAATTGGTGTTGATGGAAAAGTACGTACTGAATTGGGTGAATTGGATCCAGTTACCGGTGATATCATTTATAAAGATCCTGTTACCGGTAGGAGAGATATTAAGAAAGCCACAGTCGATCCGAAGACTGGCAATCTTAGTCTCACATCAGGAGTGGTTGACCCTCAAACAGGGTTGGTGGATCCTAATCTTGCTCAGCAAATTAGCGTGGTGGATAGACCTAAAGATACCTTTGCTACAGTTCCAGGAAGGGAAGTCCAATTAGTAATCATTACGAGCAAATATGATCCTAAGTCCAAGAAATTGGATAATCCTAATGGCCACGTTGACACTTCACGTGGTATTGTTGGTACTGATGGCAGAGTTCATACTAATTATGGTATAATTGATCCTAAAACTGGCAAAATTGAATATGTAGATCCTAACACAGGAAAGCAAGAAATTAAACAAGCTTTAGCTGATCCCAGTATTGGATTCAAATCTGGCACCCTATTGTTAACAACGGGAGTTATAGATCCTCGAACAGGTAAAGCAGATCCTACATTAGCACAACAGTTAAGTATTGTCGAGAAAGAAACCAAGCCTGTTGAAAGAGAATTGCACTTGGTTATTATAACAACTAAATATGATCCACGAACGAAAAAGATAGATCCAAGTCAAGGTCATGTTGACACAGTAACCGGTACAATTGGACCTGATGGAAGAATACGTACAGCAGTTGGTGTTATTGATCCTGCTACTGGCGAGATCGTGGTTACTGATCCTAAAACTGGCAGACAAGAAGTTAAGAAGGCAGATGTCGACCCCGCAACCGGTCATATGGTGATTACCAGCCAGGTTGTTGACCCGAAAACCGGAAGAATCGATCCAACACTGATTCAACAGTACAGTATAGTAAACAAACCAGTAGTACAGCATTCAAAACCGGTTTCCAGAGGTGAAATTCGTTTAGTAATCGTGACCAGTAAGTATGATCCTTACACCAAATCTGTTGATGCTGGATCGGGTACTATTGACGCAGCTAAGGGTTATGTTAGCGCTGAAGATGGAAAGATCCACACAGACTTCGGTATAATTGACCCAAGATCGGGCCAGATACTATACAAAGACCCAATAACTGGCAAACAAGAGTTAAAACAAGCTGATATCGATCCTAAAACAGGTAATTTGATAATTACTACTTCTGTAGTTGACCCGAAGACAGGTAAAGTAGAACCTACATATGCCCAGCAACTAACCATTGTTGATAAACAGAATATTCTATCTAGACCTTCGTCTAGAACTAGTATTTCTCCTGGCAGGCAGGTTCCTACGCCTATCAAAACGCCGACTCAAACGCCGGTTCATACACCTCTGCAATCACCTATCCGTACATCATCGCCTATCATCAGTAGCTATGCACAAAAATCATCACCGACCACACCAGTGCAAAGAACTCCTCCAATTCCACCTGTTAAGCCGACAATGGCGCCTCCTGAACCACCAAAGAGGAAAATTGTTAAGATCATGGTAATCATAACTAAAGTTGATCCAAAGACAAGAAAACCAGACATGAATACTGCTGAAGTTGAGCATCTGACTGGCATACTTGATCCCAATGGTTTTATTGAGACCAAATTTGGAGTAATTGATTCAAATAAAGGAACTTTGGTGTTAACGGATGCAGCTGGCCAGCAACAAAGTCGTGATGGCATTATTTTACCAGAAACGGGACAAATATTCCTCAATTCGGGCGCTATTGACCCGAAAACTGGTAAAGTTGATCCCAACTTGGGCATGATTTTGAGCGTAGCTAAACAAGACGACCCTGTTGTTGAAATTACTACTATTACCGGTCCAATTGACCCGAGAACTGGCAAAGTCAATATCGAAGATGGTACTGTAGAACATACGAAAGGAAAAGTGGATGCAGAAACCGGACATATTTCTACTAAATATGGTGTCATTGATCCATCTAATGGTATAATATTTGTCACAGATACCTCAGACACTAAACCTGTTGAAATTGACGAGAATAATGGACTTATTACAATCAGAGGTGTAGTTGACCCAAAGACAGGTAAAACTGATCCTAAACTTGGCCAAGTTATTGTTGTAGGCACCCACATTGACCCTGTGGTTGAAGTGACATCTTTCGTGGGTAAACTAGATACTAAAAAAGGACTTATTGAACCTAAACATTCTCTTGTAGAAAGTACGACTGGCCAACTGAACCCAGAAAATAATAAAATTGATACAAAATATGGTCAAATTGATCTAGTAAAAGGTACCGTTACATATAATGACCCGAAAACAGGCAAATATGAGAGTACAGATTTGAAAGTAGACCCAGTCACTGGTCAATTTATGCTACGCAGTGGTCAGATCAATCCAAAGTCCGGTAAACCTGACAAAGATATCGGGAGACTTATTTGCCTTAGGATTATCCAGAACAAAGTTGATCCTGTGTCAGGAAAACAAATTGTTTCTAATGACCCCAAGAACGTTAAAGTTGACCCTAAAACCAACCAAATTTGGATAGCAGGACCTAAAGATCCTCAAACCGGTGAAACCTTATATACAGCTGGCCAAATCGATCCTGTAACTGGTTATATCATTACAATTTACGGTCGCTTGGATTCTAAAACTGGTAACATCGTTAGGACGACAGATATTGATAAATCTCTTATCAAAGTGGATCCTGTTAATGGACAGATTTACACAGCGACTGGTGAAGTCGATGAAAACAATCAGCCATTGTACTCGGCGTCTCAAGTTGATCCTGGTACTGGAGAAATATATACCAAACTTGGTAGAATCGATCATAGAACCGGCAGATTAATTATTATTAAGATATTCGTTATAACACAGAAAGATGAAAAGGGCAGAGTGAAGGAAGTCGATCCAAAAGAATGTACTATAGATGAAACCACAGGAAGAATCATTACTACGAAGACAGTGTATTTGTATCAAATTATAGATCCGATTACAGGGGAAACAATAGACGTAGACCCAGATGACCCAAGGCTGAAGGGTGCACGTACGACTGTCACACAAACGATGACTCTATCAGGAAAAATAGATCCTGTCACTGGAAGGATAAAGACAGAGTACGGTGATATCGATCCTGATACTGGCGATATTGACCCTAGTACTGCTGTCCGAGATCCGGTAACCGGACAATTGATTCTTCACTATTCACAAATAGATCCATCTCATTTCGAAGACAAGAGCGGCAATTACACAATCGAAAAAGAAACCGAAGATTTACCAGCGAACATTGATATACACACCGTGAACACGCACAAATTCTCGACCTTCGGCAAAGATGAGAGTCCACAAAGAGGTGACGAGCCCAAAACGTTTACAGAATATACGACAAGCGAGCATATTAAGCATCAAGGATACGTGTCGTCCTCTACTCCACTGTCCTCGAAAATCCCGATATCCCAACGCGCCAAGAAGACCCCGACCCCCCCAGTTGTCGTTAAAACCACAACCAAGCAGCTCCTGACGAAGAATGACGAGGGCGTCACGCACAACGTAGAACAAGAGGTCGAGAACCTCGGCACTGGCGAGGTCACATTCTCCACTCACACAAACAAGGTTCGTTTGTTTCTATACGTTGTATAACCTGGCAGACAGGACAGCCACCCTCATAAATGTTGTTTATATTATTATTTTTCTTATTAATTATTTCCTTTTTAATTTTATGTTCGAGTGTGGCTTCTTTACACCGAGCTTCCAAGCTTCTAGTATTTTTTTTCGTGTATATAGTTGAAAGCATGCTAGTTTGTAACGTTGATCAGGCGGAAAGCCTCGAGCCGATCGAAGGGAAGAGTCCGTACGTGACCGCGAGAGCTGTCACTACGAGAACAGCCACCACTCATCACGATCTGGACACGAAGGCACGCACGCAGCAGATGGAAGAGAAGACCGTGGCCCACACGCTAACATCCTCAGCGACGAGGCAGGAACAACGGGTTCTCACCCAGCAGGTCAAAACTACAGTAACCACAGGCGATCAGGTAAAATAACCCCTTTACACGTCTCCCCAGCCTAATCATCTCTCATTAGCATGTAGAATATAATTTTTTTTTAATTTTTTCCCCTGGTTTTTGTTTAATTTTATTTCTTAAAGCTTTGGTTATGACAGCTTTTGGCCAGTTTTCTGAATGAGGAATGTGCTTATCACGATGGCAAAATTCAAAATTCATTTTCATACTGGTGAATCTCATTTGTATGCCCTCTGGTATTAACTGCAATTTCTACAAGATGTGTACTTTGTAGTTAATTTTCATCAGGACACCTACAAAGCCAGATTGAATAATATCCTGTAAATTAAGTTGCATAGAAGAGATCGGTTTAAGCGATAAAGCCACCTATTGTTTTGACTAAAATATTGTGTGTTCTGTTTTGGCTAGTAATAAAAAAATGTTCTTATCTATTTAAACAATGAACAAACTGTCTATCTTAACTGTCTATATGTGCATAGAACTAGAAGTCGTTATCTATGCGCAACCTAAAGCTGTCTATGAAAGCATGTTGTATGAATTGTGTTCTAATTAGTTTTTTTTTCTTTTTCCTCCCTCCCCAACCCAACATGGACTCACGTAACACGGGATTGATCAAAACTAACTCTCGATCCGTGTTGTAATAACGCACGATCATCGGTGATCATCGCAATACCTGTCCATCACTGGTGATTAATCTCTTCACGGATTGTACAACTGTTCACGGATTGTTCAACTCGTCACGGATTGTTCAACTATTCACGGATTGTACAACTCTTCATGGATTGTTTAATTGAATGGTTGGCGGTTCAATGTGAATTTCTGGATGATTTGTTTGAAAACCAGTTGACCAGACGCGGCTCAGAGAGTTCGCTGAGTAGCGGTGATTCTGGTACACCGATCGATTTTGACGAGGGAGCTGGAGAGGGCCATTATTATGTCACGGTAAGTGGAGATTTAAGGTGAGATTCTCGTCTGCTGGTAGGTTTATTTTCTCCGATGGATGAATTTAATATATTTAAATTATTCGTTTGTTTACTATCTGATGTAAAAACGCTATTCTAAGCGACGTATGTATTTATTGATTACCAGAAGCTGATTTCTGATTTTTTATTGATTTTTCATTAAAATGTTGACGGTAGGCTAAATAAAACTAATACTCGTTGACACTTGACACCCTGAAATGTGACCGAAACGTCGGAATAACCGGAGTTCGAATATATTACCCCGCTTGAAACCGTTAAAAAGTAGTTTTATTACTTAATTTTACCCATTTTTGTGTTATTTTCATCCACCATTTGAATATATAGTGTAATACGTTATTCTCAATACAGAGCGTGGGTTGAGGTTTAGATTATTTTCAATAATTACGGGAAGCATCTATCATTGTTACATCTATAAGATATCAAGAATTGATGTATTATTATGAAAATAATGTCCTTACACCGGCAGACGAAAATCTCCACCGTGTCGATTACTTTTGTGACTAAAACCCCCGTGCGCAGAAGATTTGCCGATAGCCTGATGACGTCACGCGTCAATCGTCAGTAGGGTTGACAAAAAGGCTTACATAAATAGTTACTGCAATAAATTTACTATTGTATGTACAATAATAGTAAGTAGTCATCGGCAAACCTTCTGCGCGCGTCTTATATGTATTTAACTTAAAAGGTATCGTTGAACATGTAAATACATTGAATGACATTTTATTTGTTATGAACAACCGGCATGATTGGTGTTATAGCATTTGACAAAGCATGGTGCATCTTTATTGTATGGAGTGAATTAAAATAGACGCGTCAGTGATGTGGTTTTGATATTATTTTGTGGTGCGTTGTACTAGTTTAATTAATATTATAAATAGAGGTAAGGTTTATTTCATTTTTAAGGTTAAACCGCACATGTTAACAGGTAACTCCTTGTGTCGATTACGATCACCCAGACCAGAGTGTCTCATTTCCTGTCGCAAACTATCCTAATATACGCTACGTGTACCCTATATTCATCCTCGTTGCGGGCCGCCCATAAAGTAGGTTCACATACAGGGGTTGTAGGGGTGTCGATTGATGTGACAAAGGGGAGGCGAGGGTTTTAAGGAAACGTTACGTTCGCATCGGCGAAAAATAACCAAAAAGTGGGGGGGGGGGGGGGGCGAGCTGTTAGTTTCTGTAAAGTGATAATTATAAGGGTTCCCAGAAACTGTGACGAAGGAGGAGGATTTTTTGGACGGCGCCTTGTACAATGTACTTTGTACTTCATACGCAAAGATTTATAGGAGATATGGTATATAGTCCCGTTGTATCGCAGTCTATCGCTATTTTAATGAGGCAGATGACTGTCGAATCATCTGGGTCATTTTTTACCATCTTACAAAACGTTGTAGCATTGTATTTTATATAGATTTTGTACGAGCGTACAAAATTGTGATATCAGAACTTTCTGCGAGTAAAAAGAGTCAAGTAGCTCATTAATTGTTTGAATAGTAAGTAATTTTTTACGTGTTTAAACGCCTGTATTTGTTATGTAAATAATGCTAGTATTTATTGTAATACATTGTTTCATCTACCCAATTGTACAGTATACGAGTATACAAAACCTAAAAACATCTCGAGAGAAGTTAGCTCCAAGAATTTGCCTACTTTCAGTCAAGTGTTTACGTTTGTTACGAGACCGTAGAATGTTTTAGACGTCAACATTGTATATTAAAATATGTATTGGAAAACAACATTGGTAAAAAGGAGAAAAGAAAAGAGAGATTTAAAAGAAAACATAAAAAACAAGAACACAAATACTGAGAAATGTGTGCGTCAGTATGAGATTATTGAATAAAAAAACCTTTATTACACCTGACATTGTTGAAGTGCGAAAGAGATGGCAGGCGAGTCCGGATAGCGGTCTAGTGAAAGCGCAACACTTCTCTCTCTGTGTTCTGTCTGTGAACCGTATAATTGCGTTCTGCGCAATAACTTGTACGAACTTCACGGACGCACTTAAGTTTTGCTCGCAATATACTACATTTGTTGGACGTATTAGAGATTGATACGGTTAATCCTTATTTATTTTATACATTGCGTATGTAATCATCAAGATAAAGTACACACCAAGAATTGGAGAAAATCAAACCTAAAGGCGCGTCTCCATCAAAATTGTGGGCGACTTCTGTGTTTCCATTGTGTCTCCACCAGTATTGTCGGCAAAGTGTATTCGAACGACGATGATATTGTACAGGGCATCGGTTTCTGTTTCCAACGAATGTCCCCAACTTTAATCGTCTCCACCGGTCGAATTATTGTTGGCAACAAGCGCGTTCTTTTTCTCCTTCCGACATTTGTCACCAACACGTGTTGACAACATAAAAGTTGTCAATTTTTCTTTGGTGGAGAGCGGAGCTTTATACGAAATATAGTTAATATTATAGAATATATTTTACCATATATTCAGGAGCCGGGCTCATACCGCACTACGACGACAAGTACTGTAATGGGCAACGCGCCGTTCGGGAGCATGTTGCATGGAGCCACCACTAGGGTGAGTAGCCGACTGCCAGGAGTCATCCTGCTATTTCGAAAACTATGTTAATTTTTTTATCCGTGCAGGAACGGAGAAAGAATACAATTTCCTGCGTTGGGGCGGCCTGTCGTAAGAGGCGACAAAACAACCCACAGCCAGGTGGTTAGGCATTCGTCCGACTGGATGGCTACCACCCTGGTCTAGAGTATTCTGCCATAACAACCTTGAGTTGTGTTCCGGCATTAGTGACCAGGTTCCAGTCTCCTTTAAGAGAGCAGCAGTGCATTTGCAGCAACTTTGGTCGTACAAATGTCCATAGGCGATGGTAACCGGTTTCCATCAAGTGGGTCGTTTGCCTCTCTGCTGAACTCCTGCAATAAAAAAAAAAACTTCACTAGACTTTATAATCAACACTTTATTAATAATAACAGCTTATATCTCACTATTGGGGAAGGGACGGTATAACCCGCCACATTTCGCCAAGGCGGCTTGGCAGGTTTCACACATCAGTTATCTCGATGTGCAGGTCTCATCACGATGATACCCCTTCACCGTTGTAATTATACCGTGATAATTGTAACAATATGCACATTAGAGCAGAAAGCTGACTAAGTGGTGCATGCGTTCGGGCCAGAATCGAACCCACGCCCTTTGATTTACGAACGCGTGTGCTAGCCATTACGCTACCACGAATTTATAGATGCCTATTAAAAATAGAATTATTTTGTTTAAAAACAACCCGTTACCTTAGTTTGCCATTTGACATTCCTTCACAAAAATTAATCCTTACAAGCTACATTCAGCGCGTTCCATTATTAGCTCCCAACGCCCAAAATGCTCCGTCAGCCGTTCCACAAGGCGACCGCGGTCATTGTGCTCGTGGCGAAAACGTCACTTACGACGTCATTATTTTCGAGCACACAACGCTCACAACGACCCATGTCAAGAGGTGGGTCGAATAGGCGTTCCACTTGGGTTGAAGATTTTAACGCCGGCAAGCAAGTGGAACGGGAGAAATCGCGGTCGAGAACGTGTCGTTGTGAGTCTCTAATGTAACGTAGCCACTATGATTTGGTAGAATAATACAGGGTTGTGTTTATTTTTTTTTAATCGGCCGATTTGATCCCTGACAAGGGTAATTTATTTTTCAAAACTCTAATGATACTGTTACGAGTTACAGGACTCGAGTTAAAATGCCGTTGGATTTATTATAGAATTCATTAGAACTATACAAACACGTGTAACACAGGTACAAATATAACGGAACACAACAAGTCCAAACGTAATGCACTATTCAATAACACGCGCAAAGTCCGTCACTAAATAGATTACCGAATGTCTGTGTACATTCTTGCCTCGCGGCTGGTTATCGCTCGACTGCCTCACCTCTCCGTTGGGGCATTGCTTTATATTGTACAAATACAATATGTATGCTCGACCGCGTGGACTGAATTTTCCAAGTATCACACCTGGCTAATGACTACTATAAAGATTACAATACACAATGGGCTGTTTTTCCAATCACAAATTTTAAACACAACGTAAACGAAAGAAGACGGTCATAAAGAGTTTCAATGTTATTAGCTCAAACGCCGACGGGTAATAAATGTGCTTTGTTTACAGATATGCAGGTGGCCCAAATTGTAACAATACCATTTTAGTTTTCGTTTCAGTCTCGGGACTCTTTTTAGTGTTTTTAACCGACTTCAAAAAAAGGAGGAGGTTCTCAATTCGTCGGTTTTTTTTATTGTATGTTCACCGATTGCTCCGAGATTTATGATCCGATTTACGTGATTCTTTTTTAGTTCGACGCGGAATAGTTGCCATTTGGTCCCCTAAAAATTTAACATATTTTGGCGCTGTAGTTTTCATTTTATGAACATTTTTTATGAAAAAAACATTTCATTCCTTTCCATATGTACACCGATTACTCTGAGATTTATGATCCGATTTACGTGATTCTTTTTTAGTTCGATGCAGAATAGTTGTAGCTATTTAGCGTGGTTTATGATTTGGCCCTGACGGCCCACTTGAAAAGTCCACCTCTATGACACGGTTGACTGAATAGTTCGGATTACTTGATTCTTGATTAACATAAATATCATTCGAAGTATCTGCTTACATACAGCCCTTTGAGCATTGAGTTGTACATGCGTTGACATTCGTTTAACAGCCGATATTGTGGCTTGAATATATCGTCGTTGTGAAGTGTAGTGAGGTGTAATGAAAAAATTGACGACTTGCTTCCGTAGGCAAGTAAAACCGAAACGATCAACGGTCGTCATTATGGTACCAATGTCTTGTTACATTTACTGTTGTGATGGGTCAAACATTAATCAACGAGGCGGGGTCGGTAGTGGAAATCAGCGCCGTGCTGGAGGAAACTCCAACACGGCTTTATGCTGAGAGACCGACCTCATTTGTAGGAAATGCGGTGTACTGTATACAACATATCGAATCTATATATATATAAATCAATGCCTCTTTTCGTTGTGATTTTATAACTTGAGAACGACTTTACCGATTTTGATGAAATTTTGTGTGTGTGTTTGAGTGGGTCCCGGGATGGTTTAGATCCACAATTGGAACCGGTAGGTGGCGCTGAGATCGGGTTCTAGAATCCTCCTAATCACCTGGAGCGATTATGGTGATTTTGTTTTTGTGTCATGAAACAAAGTCTTTTAGGAATTCAGAAAATATGGCGGTACGAAGTTCGCCGGGTCAGCTAGTTTAATCATAAAAATGGATGTATAAATTATTTCTAGATTCTTGTATTGTCGCTTTCGTAACAAATAAATTCTTTCTTTAAAATGTACACAAGTTTTTTAAAATTCTGGTATACAGGCAGACGGCCTAGGTCGTGGAAAGTGGTTAGTGTCGCCTATAGATGTTTGCAACGCCAGGAGCGAATCCAGCGTGTTGTCAGCCTCTTAGGATGGGGGTCAGCAGGAGGAACGGGATTTGAAAAAATACAATTTCCTGCGCCTGTCGTAAGAGGCGACAAATCAACCCACAGCCAGGTGGTTAGGCATTCGTCCGACTGGATGGCTCCCACCCCTGGTCTCAAGTATGCAGCCATAACAACCTTGAGTTGTGTCCCAGCATCAGTGGCCAGGTTCCAGTCTCCCTTCGGTGTTGCAAATGTCCATAGGCGAATTTGGTCATCATTATATTAATACGTGAAGCAAAAACTTTAGACCCCTTTTTACGGAAATTGAGCGGACCGAGAAGTATGAAATTTCGCACACTTATAGTTTATATAGAGAAAAAGCGACAAGTGCTAATTTTTTTTTTTTAAATTATGCATAAAAAATATATTAAATCAATAAAAAAAACATTACACACACTACCATGTATTAGACACACACATGCATATATACTCTTTTGTTTATTGTTAAAGTCAAATTATGGCGAAATCTGTAATTATAGATTTAGTCTTTGATCACAGAACCTTAATAATGTTCAAACTTAGAATTTAAATTAATTATGGTCGAATTTCGACCACTGGGCGACCACTAGTTTATTTAATTACACAATGAAACTATAAATTGTACAATAATTATATGAATTTTAATTGCAGACGAGTACCGGTCCCCAGGAGAGCGTCGGCATAGAGACGGTGACCGGGGAGGAGGAGGTGGGGCCGGATGGGGAGGTGGTGTCCTCGCAGACCATCAGCTCCAAGACAAGAACCGTCGAAACTATCACTGTATGTATACGTTTATCTTTTATCAATCCATCCATGTTAAAACACATCCCTAGTCTTGTTATACGCAATTTGGGATTTCTTTTCGCGGAACCCTAATTTTAAAAGTAGCCTAAGTTAGTCAAAAGTCCCGTCGAAATCGGTCAGACCGTTTCTGAAATTAGCCGGAACATCCAGACAGACAGACCGAGGAAAAAATATTTTCGGTATCTCCGGGTCCGAGTTACCCTCCCCGATTTTTTTCAGATCTATATTTTGAAATTACAGACAGACACTTAAATTGTATTTATCTGTATAGATAGTTTTGACCTGCCATAATAATGGGCGAGTGTAAAGAATAATTACAATAATTGAATGCAATTAATTAAGCGCAATAGTCGACCTTCAAGAATTGTAAGCAGATGTTTAGTCAGTCATCAGTGGCCAGGTTCCAGCCTCCCCTAAGAGAGCAGCAACGCATTTGTAGCACCTTTGGTGTTGCAAGAAGACAGAGTAGTATATATATATATATATATATATATATATATATATGTCGCAGAACGGCCTCGTTCTCACGACATCATCTTTAGTTATTTCAGGTTTAGTGGGCGTCATCAGGATGAAATGCGAGCATAAAACACAATAGCCACGGTTTATACACTTTTAATTTAGATTTGATCAACATTATGACATAGTTTAGACCGAGCAGCGGGTTCAGGGCACCCGCTCATACTTCTAACTTAAAACACTTTCTTTAAAATACTCTAAGGTCCAACTCGACCTGCTGCCATCAACTCAATGTGCCACAAAAACTCCTCAGTCTACCCAAGTAGATATTACTCAAAGTATAGAGGGCGCTGACCCCGCTCTTGACATGCTCTGCTCTCATTGGTCGTTTATTAAATTACAATATTCATAACTTTTATTAGGTTAGAACGATCTTGAAGTTATAGAAACATTAACAAATCTAATTAAATTACATTAAGAATTTTAGAAGTGATTATAATGTAAACAAATGATATTGTGCCTTATACATCCAGTCAACAATACGTCCAATTAAAGCTTCGCTCCGACATATATATATATATATATATATATATATATATTACTCTTCTATATATACACAGTAGAACCTCGATAAGTCGAAACCTACCAAAGTCGAAGAAAAATTGTGTTCCCTCCCCTTCAAGCCCCAAAACCTCGGTTGCTCGAAATCTGTACCCTCAAGTCGAGATAATTAGTTAGTCCCTATAAGCAAATTCAGCAGTTATTTTCCTTCTGTAACTCGAAAAAGAAATTGGACCTCTGTATCTCAAGCATAGCAATATTTGAAATCTTAACCTCTACAAGTCGAATATTTCCTTACGAAATTCGCTAAGTCGAAAACTCTGTAACTCGAATTTTTTGGCGTCTTATAAATGTATAATCTGTTTGTTGCTATAATAAATACTAAAACTGTAGTACAAGACGGAGCGCAACGGCGTGGTGGAGACGCGCGTGGAGCAGAAGATCACCATCCAGTCCGACGGCGACCCCATCGACCACGACCGCGCGCTCGCCGAGGCGATACAGGTCAGCTTCTTTCCTTACATGTAAACAAACAAACAAAGAAAGAAACGTTTATTTGTCAACGACGTCACACACACACACACACACACTCACACACGCACACGCACACACACACACACACACACACACACACACACACACACACACAATATATATAAGGTTAATAGAGCATCATAACATTTTGAAAGTGGTATGCCGCCATTGGACAAATGAGGCCGACACTCGGTATAATGCTGCGGCGAAAGTTAATTCGACACAGCACTGATTTTCAGTGCCTATTAGTTTATAGGCATTACATTGAGACCCTTATCAGAAGTATAGACTGTTACTTATTGGTATTAGATATACATATATTAAATATTAACGTAAATGAATGAGAAAATGGTATATATCGTTGTTCGGAATACAGATATCGAGCGTCGGCTTTTGATTGTTACGCGATACATACGAGGGCACTTTTTTTTATCGCGTCGAAAAGCGGGTGATTGACTTCTAGACCCACGGAGACTGATCTCTCGCAATATATTCAGTATTAAATTATTTATTGAGTTTTTTTTCATTAATACCAGTTAATGGAACAATAAAATAGTTAGTTTTTTATTTGGACAGACATTTATCTAAGCCCGGTAGTGTTTCCCTTCTAGTAGTAGTTTGGTAGGATATTTTATATATTTCCTCTAAAGGGGCGCCCCTCCCTTAAAATACTGATGAATTCGTGTTCACCCTTGTTCCTGTTCCCGCCACCGTCGACTGGGGTACCAGGTAAGTACCAAGAATTACCTTGTGGGTTTGTGCCGTCGGGTGACCGATCCCGCCGTGTACGACACTATCGTAATAATAAAATAGTCTAGTACACACAGTAGTTTTTAAATACCTAAATATATCTATACATAAATAATTATAGATAAATATCGAATACGCACAACATATATGATTATATTTATAATCCCAGATTACATAGTAAGTATATTCATGAACACCTGATTTTGGCTAGATACACAAACCGTGCAAAGTTAACAAACAGTTTTTGAAGTGATAACTTCTTATGGGAAGGTAAACCGCTTCGTTACGTAACGCGTTACGGTGCCAGTCTGTCTGGCTTCCCTTTCTCTCACGCATACGGCAGCGGTAGGCGGTATGTCTTCGCACGATTTGTATATGTAACCAGTGGCATGTATTCATGAATATTCGAGTGTTAAAAATAAATCTTAAAGCCTTCGCAGAATTTTAGGTCGGATTTTAAGTAAAATTTCCAAAAATAACAGATGAGCCTAGAGGCCTGCGAGCCATAACAACAGCTTCGCTGGAAGATGTTCCCGTGAGACGGAGTAGCATTCCATCTCGCTCCTCCACCTAGTCGGGACATCCCTAAAGACTACAATTATTTATTATATATTAAAGAAAGAATTTATGAAACTAAAAAATTGTGTGAATCTATAAAGACGAGCTTAACCGGCCGTTTTTTATAGAAAAAATCATTTTATCGATTCTAAACAAAATATTTTTTTGCTAATATATATTTAAATAATTCGTCTATTGATTTTATTTATTTATTGAAAATTTCGTGGGAAAACGATTGAATGTATGCATAAATGAGTAAAATGACTACAATTTACATATATGTACATACATACATAATAATAAATACACGTTTAAACGTATATATACAAATATATTGTTATTAATCATTTGTGTTACCATATGTAAATATATTGGCACTTAGTCTATTTATTGATGTTAATATATCTGAGCAATCTAACTCCCCTCCCTCCCAATATGTTGTCTGTTTGCCAGCGTTATGGCGGCGCTTCACTTGGCCGGTGTTTGATTAGTTTGCCTAAGAACAGCCATATCTAGGGAAGAGATTATTCGTTGTATTTCCTTCGTTTGTACAAATAAGGCAAATAACACCAAAATCAAAAACGCGTTTCTATCGACTGTCGATTTTAATGACACATCAAAGAACTCCGAACCGAATATTTACTGCGATCGTCCCCACTTGGTTTGCTCACTAGTGTCATTGTAGCCGTCGCGTTTGAACGTGCTGTTTGTAAAACTTAAAACTACTTTTTATATCAACTTTATTTTTAATTTTTGTAAACTTGTGAGCATCCATTTAGTTTTTTTATTAAAATATACAAAGTAATGGTATATTCCATTAAAGTAGTTATAAATAATATAGATAATAAGCAGTTGCTGCTATTGACACGGCCATGTACCATTTCACGTCAATGTGAAAAACAAAAATATTTACTGTGTTTCAGTTCTTTGCCTATTCGTGTCATGTGTAGTTGGCATGTTTGTCATATTTGCCAATACTACAAACGTTGGTCAAATACAGTGACGAATACGCTATACTAAGTGTTGTTGTAAAACCGGCGTTATAAATTAAATGCCAATAATCTTCTCATTCTCAACATACAGGAAGCAACAGCAATGAATCCCGACATGACAGTGGAAAAGATAGAGATCCAGCAGCAGAGCACGCAGCCTTAACGCGTCACCCGCCACCCGCCATCTTGGCAAGCTCCGCCATCTTGGACAGCTCCGCCTTGCAAATGGCGTCGCAATCGGTACGTTCCGTTTTCAAACGCGCAACACCCAAAATGGCGGACACTATTTATTTGTATACTTGTATGTATATTTAGTACATACTTTAGTATAGCATATAAGCGACATCACTGCGAATATTATTTAAAATAAGTTCATTTTAAATATTCATATGACACGAGTTTTTTTTAATTTTTACGTTGTGAAGTTGAAGGTATGTTAGGTTTTTATTTATATATTTTTCTTTTAAACATTTACGACGTAAAAGATTGAATTGTGGATTGATACGAATATATATTCTAATGTCAAAAATGTATGAATACAACTAAGTATACTTACGTATGAAAAAAGGTGGCATGGCAACACTGTTGAGAAAAGTTGTAAATAAAAATCTAAGATTTACGCTCGATATTTGTTCATTCTCGAAAATAGCTTTGCATCGCTGAGTGTTGTAATATTTAAGACTATATAAATCCGTATTTTTTTTTTGATAAATAAATGTTTTAGGTATAAGAATGAACGAATTGTCGAGCCAGAGATACTGTATTGTAAAAAACATAATTTCTTAGTTTTTTTTTATTAAGCTTAAGCAGTCTATACATCCGATAAGCATACAGCTTCGTAGGTATAAATGTTGCCATAGTAAAAAAAATATTATGATACGTGTTCGTGTAAAATTAAAAATGGCATGGTCTCGGGTTTGTTGAGTTTGACTGAAAATAATTTTATACAAATAATTTAAATGAAGTATATTCGTGTTTTTCACCGCTTTTGGGGTGGTCTACAAATGGCAACACTGAATGGAGACAAATTGATCAAATGTTTGTGAATTTAATATTAAAATCTCGTGCTTAAAGCTCGACGAACTTTTTCGCCTGCGATAGTTCGTATAGGTACTTACGGTGACACACGGGCGAGTAATTCGCCGAGCTATAAGTACGAGTACTTGCTCGCACATCTATGGACCACTTTAAAGCTATTTTCAGTTAAATTACATTTTTTTTTTATAAAATTTGGATATGGAGTTAGCTTTAGAACATGTCACACGAGTGAAACCACCGGTTTTTCTAGGTTTAATGGAGTCGTTTTTGGTTTGTATTTCTCTCTATGTTTGTTTTCTATCAAAATCACAACAATGTAGCGCGGGACTAAATAAATCGTTGATCCTAGTATATCTTTTTATTCGTGACCATTTACGTTTCATGTTTAAAGTATCGAATTTATTTCACTAAATTTAATGAATTAAATTCGACAAAAAATAATAATTTTATATTTCGCTAACTAATCTAAATATTCGGAATAATATTTTTTTTTTTCAATTTTAATCTGAAGATAAGTGTTGCCAGTACATTAAATAATTTAAATATATGGTCTCGTTGATTGTAAAAATAATTAATATAAATTTTAATAATTGAATTGACACTCCAGTCTGGGTTTCACTGATATCATCTCCAGACCAGTATATAAAGTCTATATATAAAAGTGAATATTCATGCGACTGATTTAAACATTTTGTACAGTTTGAATTCGCGTGAAGGATTTTGTTAGTCATCATTAACTCCAGTAGATGGCGTTTGAGTTGAGTTTAGATAGTGTCATTAAAAATTCATAAATGTTCTCATATTTACTTAAAAATAATAGTCACCAGTAAAAAGATATACTTCCAAAAATGGTGTAAAAGTTTAAGAAACGATTGACAGATAATTATGACGTGTTACAATGGAATATATTTCACCAGTTAGGTGCTATTTAGGTATAGTTAAAATATACGACTTGCAAGGCTTACTATACTAATCATTAGATCATGACCGGATATATTCACCAAAATGCGGTTTCTGTACTAGTATTATAAAGGGGTAAAGTTTCTGAGTTTGGATGTTCGGGGTAATCTCCGGTAATACTGATCCGATTTTGAAAATTCTTTCACCAATGGAAAGCTACATTATTACCGAGTGACATAGACTATTGATTGTGATTAATAAAACAAAAAAGTAAAAATGATTTACGCCCAGCGAAACGTGCACGGGGACGCCTGTCAAATATGTTACAGCAATAACGTTCCACGCAAGTATTGCGCACAGCCGTTTATGAATTGAAAGTTACAAAACGAAGTAGACACTATACACACACACATATATATATATATATACTAGCTGACTCGGCGAACTTCGTACCGCCTTATTCAAATAAATTAATAAACAAACAAATCGAGAAAACATGGCAAAGGGCTCATAGAATTTGAAAAATATATATAGCCTATAACCATCTACGATTAATTCCGCGTCGAATGGTTGTGGTTTCATGCTGATCGGTCCAGTAGTTTTCGAGTTTACCTCGGACAAAGAAAACAAACTTTGCTTATATATATATATAGATAGATAGATAGCCATAAACCATCTAGGAAAAATTTCGCATCGAATGGTGGTAGTTTCATGTCGATACGATCAGTGGTTTAAGCGTGATTGAGCCTCAAACGAACACCATTTTCATTATATATATATAGATATATATATATATATACTAGCTTCTGCCCGCGACTTCGTCCGCGTAGAATAGTTAGAAAAAGTAAGATGTTAAACTATCTCACGGGAACACTTTAATTTTTCGGGATCAAAAGTATCCAATATGTTGACCAGAGATATAAGCTACCAACATACAAAATTGCATTTAAATCGGTCCAGTCGTTTCCGAGATTAGCCCGTACAAACAGAGAAACAAACAATTTGAAAAAATCAGAATTAATTCTATTTCACTTCTTACATCCGCCTCACCAGATTTTTAGCATTTTTCAATAATTGAAATCCACGTATATAGTGACTCATCACGTTATCTCAAGAACTTAAATACCTATAGACTTGAAATTTGGCATGGACCTTCCTTTTGCCAAGTAGAGGTCAGCTGAGAACGGATTTGACGGCACGCGAAGCGGGCGGGTATCAGCTGGTAACTAATATATTGTATCTGATTAATTGCTTTTTGGGTCTTAAGAATTTCATGATCTTATAAACATACACGCCACCTTGCGTGTAAAAAGTAGTGGTATTTATTGACTTGTTTTTTGTATGTACGATCTTTTTTATTTTACAATTAATCATTTACAATTAATAAAGTTAAACTTATTGTAATATTTTATATATAAAATATTTTATTATATGGAATTCATTTTGGTGAACATATCCATTGTGATCAGCTGAGGGGGCCTTGTAGCGAGATATAGAACGCTTACATATAATCCCCGGCACGAGTCTTGAGCGGTGCCTTTGGCTCATGGTGAAATTAGGATTTATCTGAAGTATGATATATTCGAGTAAAGCGACAAAAATATAACGTCATCAATATGTCTATAAATCGCATCACATTGGCGACGATTCTCGACTATTCCGCCGAACACTCAAGATCCGTGCCGGGAACTATAACGTCTCGCAGTGTATTATTTCATATAAACAAATTATGATAGTATGGTGGCTTTTTGGCTATATTGATTGATTGTTATTTTTAAAGGATTTTATCATACTTTGAAATTTTTTCGTAATGACTATTTTAGAATTTTGCCTTGTATCTTATGAAACTTTATTTAATATTAAATTAATAATAAAAAAGTCAAAACTGAGAGAAGATTGACTTGGCCGCTATTTATGACTCAAAAAAATCTTAAATTTTGTTTAATTACTAAGCAAAATTTAAGATTTTTTTGAGTCACATTTTTAGTAGGGAGTTATCATTGCAACAATATATTCTTGTTTAATGGCCTTGCTTAATATATCTTTATTAAGAAGATTCTTTATGTATGCTGTATTATTTTTATTATTAAACAGTATATTTTTAGTACTGCCATAGGCTTACTTAAAGTATGATGAATCCTTTAAAATAAGCTAAATTAAGAACGATAGGAGCTTAGTTGGTCAATGTTTAGAAATATAAAGCACTTATAATAAGGCCAGTTGAGCATTCTCAACGTTTTATCATATTTTCTCTTCTGAATATGTGAAAAATACATATGAAAAGCGAGTTTTATATGATTACGTGAAGAATTGTATTATGAATATTATATTATGTGACAGATTTTGAATAGATTATTGACGCAGTTTGAGCGTGGATGGCTGCTATGATATATTTTGAAATTATTGCATGTCGTGGCTCAAATTTTTGATTTTTTTTCAATGATATTCCATTGCCCGGTGGTAGGGCATTTGCCCGACTAGATGATCGCCAAAACAACCTTGTGTTGTGTCCCGGCATTAGTGACTAGGTTCCAGTCTCCCTTAAAAGAGCAGCACTGTATTTGCAGTAGTACCTTTGGTGTTGCAAATGTCCATAGGCGATGGTGACCGCTTTCCATCAAGTGGGCTGTCTGCCTATCTTCTGAACTCCTGCAATTAAGTTCGAAGTTTTGATTGCAATATTTTTATTTTTAAGACAACTTCTTGAATAAACAAAAATGTTCAATTTTACTGCTAGAAAAATCTTTTCTTGTCTTTCAGCGATATTTATTTAAGTATTCACACCCCCCTTTAAGCCTTCACTTTGTATGGATACCATTGGATATTTAGCAAACGGTGGAATTTAGTTTAACAACGAAAAATTGTGATGCCATCTAGCGTCTGTGCTCTTCTTGTAGTCTACATATTTTTGATGATAGATGGCGTTAATAATATGAATTATTTAAATTTTCGTTTAGAATAGCCGAGTTACATCGTTCAACCGATTTCGTTGAAAAGCGCAAAATGAAAACGACGTTCAATGACATTGAATGATTTGGATTGAATTTTGGTCGTTTCATCTAAATTTAAAGACATAAATGCGCAACAGTATCTGGTATGTACGTCATTAATTTATTTAAAAGTCTTGTAAAACTACATAATTCATGTGGTAATATTTTAAAATATATTATAGTAAATCGTCTGTCCTCAACGCTATGACGCTCTATGGCGAATTTTGTTATTGATATAAATTAATAAAAAATAAAATAGTTGTATAATCACTGCAATGCATATACCATTTTTTATATAAATAATAATTTTAACTACCGGACATTCCAGATCGTTCACAAATTAAATAATATTTTAAAAATCTAGTTTTAAACGCTAGATTTGTGACACAGAGTGTATTTTTCATTTTTTTTATTAGTCTATGTCCTGTTTTCAATTAAGATTCTCTTTATACATATGTGTGTTTTTTGTGGGTAGTTTTAATTTTACGAAACTTTTATGTGGACAGATTACCGTCAAATATTATTTTTGACGTTCCATACTTACGGCTCTCGCTGTCTGGTTTGAGACTATACTAAAGCAAACCTCGTGAATCACTATCGATGTTTACTCTAGTCTGAGTGTTACTGCGATTAGTCTCATAGTTGTACGTTGTATGTTACTAACGAAACAAACGTGATATAGTTTGGAATATACAATATATATATTTGGATGTATATTTAAAAAACTGGTAATAAAAGTTGGCACTGCGTTGATATATTGTGCTATTTGCTTTTTAGTTATTCGAATATAAACTTGACAGTTTAAAAATAACTGTTATTTTTAACGTGATTTCACATTAACTGTGTAAATATCGTAGTTTTTCGTAGAATTAAAACTTATCCATCTACATAAGTTAAAATGATACTGATATTGTACAATTTTATTAATTGATAATTAATTATTATTAATATATTTCTTACACGCGCTAGAATATAATTATTTTGTATTAGAACTTAAGTTTTATTATTATTGTAATAATAAATAATTATTATTGAATATAATGAAGTTATTTGTCGCTGATTTAAAATCACGATTTTTTTAAATTTAAAACGTCTTTTATTTTTTATTATTCTTTAATTTTATTAAATAAGTTTGACAATTTTATTTTAGTTGTTTATTTTGGAGCAATCGTTTATATTTTTTCCCCTTTAATCGACTTAAATTTTATTATTTAAATTTGTTTTATATACAATCATTTGTGAACGTTGTTAAACATAAATCGATCGATCAAATATAATGAAGTCATTAGTGACGTTTTCGCGGCGACTATAACGACCGTGGTCGCTATGTGGAACGGCTGGAGGAAGAGCACTTTGAGTGTTGTGAGTTACAAGAGGAACGCGCCCAAAGTACAACAGTGTTTGCAAGTGATAGCATTTTGACATTTTTAATTATTGTTTTGTATCAAGTTATCGCCAGCCGCGCATTTTGGTTTAATCCACGAGGTTAAATATAATATTAAAATAAAATGCTTTGTTTATAAAGTGTAATTTTATTACCCTTAAATCTATCTATAATATAATAAAAGTTTGCAACTGTTGAGTTTGTACAATGAAGTTAAAAAGGAGATAAAAGGGCCTAATTCAGCGAACAGATTCAGGGTATTGTAAAAATATTTATTTTATTTAGGGAGCTAACAGCTGTAGTCTTGAAAACAGGTACAGAGATAGGTAAAGTCGAGCTATTCATAAACTGGCACAGATGACAAGAAAAAATAATACAAATGGATTTATACTGATATAAAGAGGAAAGATTTGTACGTTTGCAACGAATAAACTCCAAAACTACTGGACCTATTTCAAAAATTATTTCACCATTAGAATGCTACATTATCCCTGATAGGTATCAGTACTAAAGGGTATCCCTGATATTCCTGGAAGAGATCGCTATAAGCGATAAGGTCGCCCATTAGTCTAATGGAAATGTATTAAAATGTCTAGGTGTATGTTATGGTGAACAATAAAGAGTTTTCATTCATTCAAATTAACTGAAAACTAACTTCTTAGATACTAAATTTACGTCGAATGCTAAATTAAGAGCCAATCTACTTTTATATACATAATTAGTACTGGGTGCCGTCGAGTTATGCTGCGTACACACTGGGCCAGTGAATGAAAAATCGTTCCTTGGCAAAATGCGTACCTGGCATTAGAGATATGATTGTTTTCAGGCTTTTGGTAAGAAATAAAACACTACATGTTTCAACATTACAGCCTTTTTATTTTATTTAGAAATGAAAAATACATTATATCTAAAATTTGGTTCTGCTCCACTCATAGTGTCAAACATTCAACGAGAAAGTTTTTCTCTTCACGGTTTAAATAAAGAGGTGCCAAACGCACCTAAAGTTCTGACAATGCCTTCGTTGTTCACAAACGACGCCCCCTTGGCTCCTAAGCCGTAGGGGTAGTCACTGCCCGTCTGAAGGAAGTACTTTCCACGGGTGTCAGGACTGCAAGCGTAGCCCATTGTTCTGAAATTTATCAAATGAATTATATAACAAATCTTTATATATATATAAAACAAAGTCGTGTGTGTGTGTCAAGAACGGCTGGACCAATCTTTATGTTTTCGGATTTGTCTTCGTCGGGAATAGGATAGTAAGTATTACAATCTTTTTTTCTTCGTCTATTGACTCTATTGTCCTTATAATGTATCACTAAAACGAATGTCCTAGCTTTAAGTATTTTTTGAATCATTACTATTGTACTATAAATACATTAGTATTTACATAATTTTGACACTGATGTGTCAGCACGCTTGGATTTCAATCTAGATGTAATAATTTACAAACTATATTATATAAATAAATTACTGATTTTTATCTCTTGTGTTGTACAAATAAATAAATAAATAAAAATATAATATTTATTAACCAAAAAATTGTCATTAAAGAAACACCAGTGACAATCACAACTAGCCATTGATTTGTTATGATCTTTCCATTAGTCAAGTGGGTTCCAGGATGGTTTAGATTCAAATTTGAACCAGGTAGATGGCGTTGCAATCGGGTTGCAGGATTTAGGTGAAATTATTTTTTTGTCTATACTACTAGGTCGATTTCGATAGAGTTTTCGCTGATCGATAATAAATTCCCGGAATTAAAATCTGCGGTAATTTATATGCCGAGAATTCTACTGGAATTTTCTTGGGAGAGATTTAGAGTGGCCAGGTCGAAACGGTAAGGTTGCAAAAGGTATTTTAAAGTATTATTTTATTTAAGACTTCTAGTTTCTGGTTTAGTAAGATCTAATCTAAATAAAACTGAAAGTTATAAAACAACATAATACTATAAAATACCTTTAGCAACAAAAAAATGATTTAAGACCAAATGTAGCTTACGATAAAAGGAAGGTACAGACGTGATATATTCCTACTCGAATAATTCACATACTCACTTGATTTCCTTTCCGCATTTTCCTTGCCTGAACGCGTCCCAATCCTGGCACTCGACAGCTTGGAAGTTTTGAGGGAATTGGACTGATTCAGAATAGATGATCCACGCGCGACTGTGGCTGCATGTTTCGAACGGGCAGTTGGGCTGCTGAGAACCACCGTTAGGGTAGAAGTCTACGTGACCTGTAAAATAATATATAGCATTAGAAAATATTGTTTATAATTAATTAATACAGAAATTTGTGTGACATTTTATTCGTTGTTATAAATATATATAATACGTAAGTAAATATCTAAACAATATATAAAACTACTATTATATACATCTTGTTATGTACGAGCGAAGGTACGCACTTAGGATTGGAAGGAAGCACCAGTTCTTTTAACTAAACGCTTTTATTAACTTCACAGCCGTACGTTATTCTTCTCCGCAGGGTTGCCCCTACACGCACAACTAATAACGCACTGTCCCGACGATAAGATGTCTTACTCACAATACCGTCGCCAATATTGCGTAGACCACCTCCTGCTACTGCAGTGCTCACCTTCAAATTTACCGCGTATAACTCGCTTCTTGATCTTTTAAACTACGCCACACTTCTCCTTCACTGAACTGCCCACTAAATTCATCACTAAACTTGTCACTGTCTTCTATTAAACTTCTCTTCCAACTCTTTCGTATCTCAGTTGTCGCTTCGATGTCTAGAACTGAACTCCCTGGTAGGCGCGCCTTACGGTGTTTATATACGTATATTTTCGTAATTCTTTACTGTCTATCCCTTTCTAAACATGTAGCTATCTGTGTCGTTTCCCTCTTGAACGTTCTGTTATAGAATTTTGATCTCTACCTATCCCTTTTTGAAATGTGTCTGTCCTTGTCTTTTCCTTCCAGAATCTTCTACCTTTTTCTGAAAGCCTTGAGACCGGCTTACGCTGAAGCGCGTTCTACCCTCAGTCACCACATTAAAATTGGTTTACTGCGCAGGCATCGGGAGGATTATCAGTTGTGTATTAATAGGAAGCCGGAGCCCATGCCCCGGGTGGCCAATTCAATGGGCGGCAAATTCATACTTCGCAGACAAATACACAACTCATCATTAAGGCAACTTTGTCTACAAATACGTCCAGTACTTCAAGCAGAAAAATTGCTTTTCGCGGAGCACGTAGGCATACGTTAAAAAGCACAGACGCACGAGTGTCCATCAGTAGGCGTCTGATGGTTGAAATGACGATGATGATTAAGGTATTGTTACGAGTGTGCGGGACTCGAATTAAAATGCCGTTAGAATTATTATAGTTTATTAGAACTATACAAACACGTATAACACAGGTACAAATATAACCGAACGTAACAAATCCAAACGTAATGTAGAAGGTCGTAATTCAATAAAACGCGCAAAGTCCGTCACTGTTAGATTCCCGAATGTACACGTCACACCTAGATCGTAGTTGTAGCTCAACTGACCCACTCTCTAAATCAGGCCATCGTTTTATATTTCACAAATGCAAATGTGCCCGCCCGACAAGGCCGACATAATTTCCTAAAATTAGTTTGTACTTATAATCCGTAACACATGGCTAATGATGCTCCTGAGCGGCCGTAAACGAGTACAATAGGACAATAGGCTGTTCTCCACAATAACTAGAAACGTATGCCAGTAAATAAGTGCACAAAATAAAACGATCATAAAAGGATTACAATTTCATAGAAGTTCAAATGCCGACAAGTAATAAAATGTGCTTTTACAGATCTGTACGTGAAATTTGTCTTGGTCTGAGCCTAAGTTGTAACAGTATCAAAATAGGTGGCATTTTTCAGTTTTTGTCAGTCTTCGCAAAAGTTCAAGATCCGAGGCTGGCTGAGCGTGACGGTCACTCGAGTTCTGTGTTTTTCCCCCACCCCAAAATGCCCAACGTGCTTAAAGAAGTTTTCACTTCAAAAACCTCATTCTCTACTCTACTCTATTTACGGCTTTCAACAATTCAACTTACCCACAGGATCTTTCAAGCCAAAGACTCCAGAGTCTGTATGTATCACGTCAACGAAGTCTGCATCATCAGCCTTCAGTCTTAACTCAGGGTCTATGTGACTGAAGCAGGGTCCTGCTGGGTCCAAGCCGGAGATCCTTCCCACCTTAAAACCGGTCAGTTCCGTGACACGTTTTCCGGCAAAGCTTGATATATGCGAACCCAGACTGTGTCCAATGAGGTGGATTGCTTTTGGATTTGTACCACCTAGAAATAAGCAATTTGACCGTTGTTAAGAATTTCAAAAAAGTCGTTTTGGAGGCGCTTCGTATTCCAATGATGGGTTAGAATTTTAGGAAAGAGTACTCTTGCTTAGAGTTGTAATTAGAGTTACTTATGACAAAATCACAAGAATTGGTTATGTTAACAGTCGAGTTACGATAATTTGACAATCGAGGGAACTAGAGACAAATTTCAAATTACCAAGAGTTCAAAATAACAAAAGCTGATAATGAAGAGGGAGAGAGGAAAAAATCAATTAAACAATTGTTTGATCACAATTCGTGATTTATTATTTATATTTATAAATTTATCAAAACGACTCATTGACTCTTGAGGTGATCAGAAGGCTGTTGCCTACCTCGGGCAACGGATCGGTATGGCGATCCAGCGAGGAAACGTAGCCAGCCTTCTGGGCACCTTACCCATAGAAGACGGTGATGGGCTCAGTATTCTACTTATAGTCTCGAAGGACATACAAATAAGTTAAGTGTTCTTTTGTTGTATTCGACTATTTATAAATTTCATCAGCTTATTGTAAATTATATGTAATTTTTTGCTCATTTCTTTATGTATTATACATAATGTCATGAAATACGCATTTGTGTGATGAATTTATATTAAGCAGTTATTTTTAACATTTGTACATTTACAAATGTTCATTTTAAAAAGAAAGTAATTTTCTTCAATGAATTTTCCATAGACATGAGGGCGTTTTTTTTATTGCAAGAGTTCAGCAGACAGACAGACGGCCCACTTGATGGAAAGTGATTACCATCGCCTATGGACATTTGCAACACCAAAGGTGCTACAAATGCGCGGCTGCCCTCTTAAGGGAGACTGGAACCTGGTCACTAATGCTGGAACACAACAAAAGGTTGTTATGGCGGCATACTCTAGACCAGGGGTGATAGTCATCCAGTCGGGCAAATGCCCTACCACCTGGCGTAGAAGGTAGTGCTTCAAATTATAGAGAGTAGGGAAGCCCGGACTTCAATTCATTGCACATTGGTGGGCAACATACTATTCCTTCAATTACAAATTACCTAGGGGACCAATTAATATTGATTTTGTTAAGTTTATCGAATATTTTTGGAGGGAAACGGAGAAAAATTCAAATTATCTAGATACAAATTAACGAGACCCAAATTATCGTGAGTCGACAGTACATAGAATTTGGGAGTCACAGCTCAGTACAATATTAAATCGTAGCAACTACTTTGGGAATTTTCAAATTATATTTGTTTCAAGTTAAGAAATATTATTACTTTACTTAGGGCAAACATATAGTTGTGACATTTTAACAAATTGCTTTGTTTACAATACAATTGCTGACAGTCCATTTGACCTTATACCTTACATAATTACCATCGCGTGACTATAATTCTAGATCTATGTATCACGTCAGCTAATTGCTACAATGTTGTCATTTCATTGATGCATTTAATGCATTATTTGATATAATTATTTTGAACTCGTCTTCTGCACTTTAAACAATATTTATTTACTCATACATAACTATAGGAAAAATGTACTTAAATAAATGTTTATATATTACATTGGACGAAAAGTACCTTAGCTCTTAGGACTGCGTAAAAATATCAGGGTAGTAGTTCACTAACTATGAAAGGTTTCCTAGGACAGACAACATCCGTTGTTTTTGTTATTTGGCTAGTAAACTCTAAAAATCTGCTAAAATTTCAAAATATAGCGATAAAATATGACTGTCGGTAATGTTTTACCGACAGTCATATTTTAGCTTGATCTCAATTTTTCTATTTTACCACTAGTCCATAGTAGACTATCTATCTATAACACTGGCTTCTGCCCGCGACTTCGTCCGCGTGGAATAGTAAAAAAAAGAAGTATGTTAAAAAAACTCGATTTTGAAACATTCTTCATTGGTGCTCCGCTCTTATTGGTCTTAGCGTGATGATATATAGTCTATAGCCTTCCTCGATAAATGGGCTATCTAACACTGAAAGAATTTTTCAAATCAGTAGTTCCCGAGATTATCAGGTTCAAACAAAGAAACTTCAGCTTTATATATTAGTATAGATTATAAAAATCTAAGCATGGCGTATCTGTACATTGAAGCTGTTAAAAAACAACTGTATTAGACTATATAAACGATCTCTGATCAACAGCTAATTCTTTAGACTTAAAAACTGCGCTGCTTTATTATATCCCGGAAATTATTCTGGGAATGATTTAAAATAGCGAGATTAAAACGAATCGAATTGCAAATATGTTTTTTTTACTGATCAATAGATAGAATATTTTTTCTAAATGTAATAAAATGTTTGATTTTTTTATCCTGATTCTGATCCTGATCCTATTGAGAATCCCGCGGGAATTTTCCTGGGACCGATTTGTACTTGTTCAGGTGCATAAAAATTAGCTTATTCCGGCACAGTTTTCAATAAAAGGATAGCTTACTTTCTTTTTTAAATGATACTTTGTGTCCTGGAAATCCCGCGGGAATTTTAAGTCCTAGTTATAAATAATATACTACTTCCAGCGTTTAGTAGCGGAAAGGAAGGTTCTCCGTAAGATTCCGGGTCCAACAAAAAGAGAGGATGGTAGCTGGAGGGTCCGAACCAACCTTGAAATTGAGAATCTCGTGGCCGAGCCTAACATAATTGGAGGAATAAAAGTTCACCGCCTCCGCTGGCTCGGTCACGTAGAACGGATAAGAGAGGATCGCAGCGTGAGGGAAGTTCTAAGTATCGCTGGAAGGACAGAGTAGAGGCTGACCTGCCGGAGCTAGGAGACGGTAATTGGCAAGAAACCGCACAGGACCTAGAAAATTGGCATGTTCTCATTTCGAAGGCCAAGACCCACTTTAGGTCGCTGAGCCAACGGAGTGAGAGTAAGTAAGTACTAGTTAAAAAAAGAATATAGAATACTTACGTTGTATCATAGTAGCGAGCACGTCTCCGAGCCTACTGCCAATAAATCTGATGAACGTAGTAGACCGCAGATAAAGCCAGCCGATCAGAGAGCTGCTGTCCAGAGCCAAGATGTTGCAGTCTCCTGTAAGTAGATTAGTTTTTTTTTTTAACAATTGTAGGGACTCGAGTTCCGTACCCTTTTTACACGCTTTATATTAGCTTCACTTGTATGTCAGTATGTCTGTAACCGACCCCTTTGAGCTCGATTTTGTCCTACTTTGAACGATCAGATTTAATTCATACTTTGCACACCTGTCAAAGGTCGATGACAATGCAATAATATAGTATCATGGAGCTGATCTGATGATGGAGTGGGAAGGTGGCCATAGGAACTCCTGTACTAAACAAGATAGACCCTTCGTGTTTGGGCTCGTATGTTTATATCGCGTGACAATGCAATAATATGGTACCATGGAGCTGATCTGATGATGGAGTCGGAAGGTGGCCATAGGAACTCCTGTACTAAACAAGATAGACCCTTCGTGTTTGGGCCCGTATGTTTATATCGCGTGACAATGCAATAATATGGTACCATGGAGCTGATCTGATGATGGAGTCGGAAGGTGGCCATAGGAACTCCTGTACTAAACAAGATAGACCCTTCGTGTTTGGGCCCGTATGTTTATATCGCGTGACAATGCAATAATATGGTACCATGGACCTGATCTGATGATGGAGTCGGAAGGTGGCCATAGGAACTCCTGTACTAAACAAGATAGACCCTTCGTGTTTGGGCTCGTATGTTTATATCGCGTGACAATGCAATAATATGGTACCATGGAGCTGATCTGATGATGGAGTCGGAAGGTGGCCATAGGAACTCCTGTACTAAACAAGATAGACCCTTCGTGTTTGGGCCCGTATGTTTATATCGCGTGACAATGCAATAATATGGTACCATGGACCTGATCTGATGATGGAGTCGGAAGGTGGCCATAGGAACTCCTGTACTAAACAAGATAGACCCTTCGTGTTTGGGCTCGTATGTTTATATCGCGTGACAATGCAATAATATGGTACCATGGAGCTGATCTGATGATGGAGTCGGAAGGTGGCCATAGGAACTCCTGTACTAAACAAGATAGACCCGTCGGGTTTGGGTTCGTTTTACTTGTCTTGGCTAGCACTCTGCGGCTACATGATATCCAGGACCTCAAAAGCTTGTATATTTAAAAACCTTTTTAAAAAAGCTTTTTTTAAACGGTTTTATTTAGCTCGACCCGTACGGAATTTATTTGTTTATTTGGGTCAAAATTAGAAATTGAAATTTAAGCACCTTCCCGTTGTCAGATTGATCTGAAATTTGGTACACACATTTAATTTAGATGACAATACAATATAATAAAATCAATAACATTATAAATCTAAGATGGCCGCCGATACAAAATGGCGGATTACATATTTTTCCTTAAACCCCTCAATATGGGTATCAAATGAAAGGGCTACACTAGTAAAACACGATGATTATGTCAAAATTTAAAATTCAAGATGGACGCCGTTCCAATATGGTGGACTAGGTACATATTTTTCCACAACCACCACAATATGGGTATCAAATAATAGGACTACACTAGCAGAATACTGTCATTATGTCAAAATTTCAAACTCAAGATGGACGCTGTTACAAAATGGCGTATTAGGTGGGGGCATGATTAGTCGTGTCGAGAACAGTTGCGTCCAAGATTGTGTGACGTTAGAGGGGCAGATAAAAAAAAATAGGTAATTAGATACCTCGTTAGTAAGCGGTAGCTATACCACCCAAGTTAAGGTAATAGGTTAAAACGTGCCGAGGACTGTATGGCATTAGGGTGGATAAAAATGTAATGTCGCAAGCGCTTCCCCCTCAAGATTGGGCGCATCTTGTTGTATATAAAACCCGACCATCTCCAACCAGCCACGCATCTATGGCGTTTGTTCACGCTCTGTGAGCTGACGGAGAATATGCGTCAGCAAGGGGACCATACTTTTATTGACATATTAAATGCTTTGAGAATAGGTGAGCTAACCGCTAACCATTTTAGTATTTTGATGCAAAGAGTTATTCAAAACCCAAGTGATGAGTTTGCAACAGACAAAGCGTTAAGGGTATACCCCACTAATCAGCAAGTAAACAATCACAACGCTGCGGTTTTAAATCTGTTCCGAAGCAAGGGATCTCGAATTTATACCATAAAAGCACAGGATCAAATAATTGACGCCACACGAAATACAGATAATCTAAATTTAGCAAATATAATACCAACAGATATAAATAAGACTGGAGGCTTACCATCAGTACTTGAAATATTTGTAGGTGCAAAAGAAATGTTGCGGTCCAACATTGACGTTACAAAAGTATTGGTAAATGGCGCTATAGGCCACATTACAGAAATTGTTTAGCCTCAGTTCCGTCGAACCCAAATGTACGAAACAGATATACCATCAGTTCAAATTGACTTTGGCAGAGACGGCATGCACGTTATTTACCCTAAAGCCATACAGTTTCCAGCAAAATTCAATTATGGTACGGCTGAAAGAAGGATGTTGCCCTTAGTTTTGTCATGGGCATCCACCGTCCATAAAATGCAGGGCAGCACCGTCGACCATGCAGAAGTATATTTGGGCTCAAAATAGTTTGAGGAAGGACAAGCATACGTGGCTCTGGTTTTTATTTTAGTCTAATATGCCTAAAAGCTATTCTGCCTAGTACTAAAATATTTCTGAACTAGAAGGTCAAAATACCTACTTGTTATAGTGTGGGCTGCTTAGTTTACCTACCAAGCAAACCCTGGTGTTAGTGTCCTTCCATGAACTGCCTTTCGGCCGCTGACATGGTTCATGTTATGACAACCACTACCATCAGAGATATTAATGACCGAGATCACCTACGTAGGTTGATAGGTAAGTAACTATTTATTTATTTTATAGTTTTCAGTGCACATAAAATAAAACCGTTTAACTTAAAAGGTTTTTTACCGATTTTTACAACTTAATTCCTAAGAAAGTTTTTACAATTTACACACCCTTGGTTATTTTTTTTGTATAGTGTTTATATCGGTCCTCTTTAGTATTGTGGCAACATTAGTGCCAACATCATAAGCAAGCATGTGAGCGCGAAACCAATATTTATCTGTGGCAAGCAAAACATCCTCAGTATGTAGTTCTTTTATAAGTTTTAGACAGACATGTCACTCTTATGTCAAGTTTCAGTTTTACAATATATTAGTTAATTTTATCAAAATATTCTTTTAGTTATTTTACCCAGTAGTAGCTCTCCTGGACAGGAATCCACCTTAACATATAGTGTGACATTCATTCAATGATATTTGTACTGTGGTGAACCTTACGAATATCTTATTATATTAATTTATTATAATTTTCATACGAAACATACTAATGTAGAGTGTATCTGTTACATGCAAGTGTTGTGAGGAAGTGCATTTGCAGTGTGTGCCTTATACATATATAGGTATAGACATAAGGCACACATGCACATGCACTTCCTCGCAACAACAGATTAGTTACTCGTTATAAGTAAATGCTGAATGTGGTTGAGTGGGGCAATTTCATGCCGGCCGAGCCCAATGGATCACAGAGGCTCCGGACTCGACTCCCGACATGGGAAATGTCCTAAGTGAACTTTCCGTTATTTACTATGGTCTTGAGTGTCTGGGCGATACCATAATTGTCCGTTGTATATTACCCAATACACAATTGTAACTTTCTTAGCTTTGGGATATATTTGCAATGTGCGCGTTTGTCTGTCGTTTTGTTGTTATTATTAGTATATTCGCGTGTCGAGTCAAAACTAAAACTCCGAGGTGAAGTATAACATTTCCGGATGAAAAAGGAATCGTTTAAATACAGTAAGAAAGTTTACAATCTTATACTAATATATAAAGCTGAAGAGTTTGTGTGTTTGTTTGAACGCGCTAATCTCAGGAACTACTGGTCTGATTTGAAAAATTATTTCAGTATTAGATAGCCCATTTATTGAGGAAGGTCATAGGTTATATACTATTACCCTACGACCAATAAGAGCGAAGCACCAATGAAAAATGTTTTTTAAAATCAGGGGGTTTTGAAAACAAATTCCACGCGGACGAAAAGTGATTTATAATATTAGCATTTTAACCAAGATCCCCAATACCCTTGAAATCTTGTTTTGATTACTCGTATGTTTTCGTCGTTTTAGGTCGTTTCTTCAAGTCACGACTTAGGGCTTCATTAGATAAGCGTGCTAAATTCAGCGCTGAATCACTTATCGTCAAGTGAGACAGCGTTCAAACAGATCGAACTTGAACCATCTAAAAAACTTTAAGTAGGTGTATCATTGTACTTATTTCTGAACGTATTAGAAAAAGTAAAGTGAATGAAGCGGAGACCTGTCAATTGAAGAACAGCCATTAAAATTTATATCTACGAGTTAACAAGTGTTTTATTTATCTTAAATTGTAACCATGAATGTCATGATACAGTAGGTACTTACCTACTCGTCTAGTAAAAACATAAAATTCGTTGTGAACAAATATTAGCTATAATATTCAAATTGTTGATTTAGACCCTCTTGGAAATTTAGATGTTATTCAATTGAAACGATACATAAATAACGCTGTGCTGGTACCTATGCTCACGTATGGAAGCGAGAGTTGGGTATGGAAGAGAGAGCATGAAAGTAGAGTAAACGCGTGTTGATCGAAGGTAATACCGAAGTAAGAGAGTTGGTCTGAAAGAGAGTTTCGGGGTGAAGGTAAGGAAAGGAATGCTCCGGTGGTTCGGGCATGTGGAAAGAATGTATGTTGAAAGAATGACTAAACAGATATACAATGCAAAAGTGGATGGATGCAGAAGTCGCGGAAGGCCACGACACACCTTCCATGATCAAATTGATCGTGTATTAGCAGAAGGTGATGTCAGGAGCCTTAAGAACAGACGAGTCGTGCATGACAAGAGCTATGTATGTCAAAGAAGCAAGTGAGTTCGTGCCTACCCCGCAAGGGACCTGGCGTGAAGTTATGTATGTATGTATGTATGAAAAGATAATTACCTAACTAAATATAAAACTAGTGCAGTAAATAGATCCAATGTGAAGTCAAGGTGGGGAAGACCGGCAGTGGGGTAAGTTCATACGGCTCTCGGTTTTTATCAGTTTTAAACGAAATTTAACGCCTGCTACAATTCGAATATAGAGGAAAATGGTATCTTATAGCTTAGACTTTACTGGCCGATTCACTGAAATAACAAGAGATGTACAGAGTTCCTCCATTGAAGGACTGCTCCACCTATATATACAGCGCTTTTTTTGTGGGGGAACGCAGTATCCTTAAAGGAAATTTAGAAAATATCAAAAAATTGCCATAGAAACTGACAAAAATGAAAGATTTAAAAAAAAACTGGAAGAAACAATTTCAGTAACCCTTACAAAAAATTAAACTCCGTTCCGCAATACTTGTAATGTTTTTAAACAATAAAAAATAATGTACTTCAAGTTTTTTCTCAAAACACAGTGGCAAGAGGGGGGGAGGGGGGAGTTCCCAAAAAATTATAGGCTTACAACTTAGCGTGCCCCCAAATATGACAAAAATGCGCCTGTATATATTTCTATATATACGAATGTTGATGTTGAAACGCTTGGAGCGTGGAGTCCTGAGGCCGAGAGCCTCATCTAAGATGTATCAAAACGACTCATTGATTTTTCTGGTCATCAGAGAGCTTTTGCCTTCTTCGGACAACAAATCAGCATGGCGATCCAGCGAGCTAACGTAGCCAGCCTTCTACGAACCGTACCCATTGACTTCGATGAGCTAGGGATTATAGGTAGAATAAAATTATAACATAAGCTAAGTTTTCTTCAATGTACTCGCTTGTGTAACTTTTGAAAAAAATCTAAAAATGTTAATTTATGATAAGAAATCGCTCAAGTAAAGAATTTTTGGAACGAAGTTTCTTATTACTTAAATGTTTGGTTACAATTGTTGCAAAGAGTTTGTCCTAGTGTGCTTTGGTACAACCGGGGAAGCAGAACAAACCACTATATCAGCAGAGATCAAGATCCACCGTTACCCAAAGCATTTTCCCCTTCTACTAACCTGTAGCAAAGAACGCAGAGCTGATGTTCTTAAAACTATCCTTAGTCGGGTCATCGGTGAAACCATGCATGTAGAGGATTAGCTTTTTATTGGGATTAAAGTCCCGAGACTCAGGGATCAGCTTCGCAGCCTCCGTTATGTTGTACGCAATCTTCAATGCACTGAAAGAAAGAAGTGCTTATTAGTCTGTGCTCTTCACACTTCATTGCTCACGGGGGCATGTAGCGAGATGGTGTGAGACTCGCGAGAATTGTCAGGTAACTACTAAAACTACTCTTGTATTTCTTTCTTCACCCTTTGTACTTATCCTTGGGTCTCGGGAGGGCGCTCATCGAGGTATATGGGACTCTTGCTGGCCAGCTCAACACATCTTCCCTGAGACAGGAGTTGTGAAATGTCGACTACTGGATTACCCATTAAACTTACTACCGTCCTCCTATCGCGTCTTAGGTTCCTATAGTATTTCACAACGCCCAAAACCTCCTATCTGCTGTTCCTCATGGTGACCACGGTAATTATGGTCGTAGCACAAATGTCACCAATGATGTCATGATTTTCGCTCACGCATCGCTCACAGACGCATTTCAAGAGGTAGGTAGAATAATCTTTCCACTTAAGTTTACGATTGTGACGCCGGAAAGCAAGTGGAACGGGAAGAATCCCAGACGTGAACGTGGTCGTTGTGAGTCTCTAATTGAACGTAGCTAATAAATAATAAGCATAGCAAACATGCTGAAGTGTCAAAATATGTCACAGGTTGATGGAACGCCACCTTAACCAACGCGATTTTGACAGTTAACAAAAACATAACCTGAAAGTTGGAATTTTAAGAAGTTATAGTTATTTGATTCAATTAGAAAAAGTGACAGGTGACATCTTTAAGGATTCACCCGTTTGAAAATTCCTTTTAGCAGCAAGCAAGTGGAACACGAAAAACTGCGGTCATGTACATGGTCTTTGTGAACCTCTTATGGAAGTGCCATAGGATATTCCATAGGCACGACTATGACACTTCGACGCATGTCCTTAATACGGGGCCCCCTGGGACCTTTTTTGGGATTTTTGTGTTTTCAAGTGGGTTACGGGATGGTTTAGATTCACATCTGGACCCGGCAAGTGGCGCTGGAATCTGGTTACAGGTTTTTATTTTTTCAGGACAGGGCATCGTCTGCCAGACCCGCTAGTTATATATCAATTTTGACGTGTGATTAATTCTTTATTTGTCGAAAATTGGAAATTATATTCACCTGGTTATGAAATTGAGAGTCAGTTGATTGAGATCAGGTTCGCCTCCGATCTTGAATTGGTCGTACTCCAAACCAAAGATCTTCTTTACGGTAGTGCCTATTTTAAATAAAAACAATAAAGATTATTTTGTGTTGGTACTTGTTATCTCTTGATTAACACTATAATTGTTCGATCCTTGCCTAATGTAGGGTAGGTAGAAAATCACTCCATCAATTTTACTGTCTACCTTCTTTCTGAGTGAGGCGGCGGCAAATACACGGAGGTTAAGGGTAGCCATTTTTAAAACACCTACTATCAACGTTTTTTTTTAAAGAAAGATCGCACCGTGCGTTTAGTATTTAAACATATGTTACGCTAATTGTAATTACTGGCCGTATATTTTTGAAGTGAAACTTCTATATAGACGGGGGGTATTAGGATTTCATGAAAAAACATTACGGCCGCGAGGAAGGAGTAGAAGGTTTATCACATGGTGAGAAGAGTTTTACGGGCAGATTGTTAATATACATATCCAATATGAAAACTTGCCCGTAAAATTTCATGTTGAAATTTTGTTGCGATTCGTTTTTCCACTTGTCCGTTGCCATTCGTTTTTCCACTTGTCCGTCGAAATTTCACTTCTACTATATGTTCCAGCACACATTTTTTTCTTTTTAAAAGTTGGTAAAAAACAAGATACTTACATTGGCTAGATCCTACCGTGACGACAACTTCTTCAACAGGCGCTTTAACGGCTACCACTTCTTTTGTGATCCCTCTGCCCACAGATTCAAAGATGTTGATGCCTTGGGGATGGGCTGAGCTGGTAACTATCAGGGCTGATATCAAAGCTACCACATATGACGCATTGATGGGCAGCTGTCTAAACTAAAAAGAGATTTAAATTATTTTAAGATAATTTACGTGTGGTGTTTATCCAATACGAATAATATTGTTACGAGTTACGGTACTCGAAGGAAAATGCCGTTAGAATTACTATAGAATTTATTAGGACTATAAAAACACGTATAACTCAGGTATGAATATAACTGAACGCAATAAGTCTAAAAGTAACGAACGATTCAATAACACGCGCAAAGTCCGTCACTAAATAGATCACCGAATGTACTACACACGTCTTGCCTCGCTTGTGCTTATCGCTCGACTGCCCCTCTTGCATTGGGGCATTGCTTTATACTGCACAATTACAATATGTCTCGCCGGGGAGACTGAATTTCTAAGAATCACACCTGGCTAATGGCTACCACATAAGATTACAATACACAATGGGATGTTTTTCTAATTACAAATTTTAAACACAAAGTAAGCAAAAGAAGAGGGTCATAAAAGTGCTTCAATGTTATTAGCTCAAACGACGCCGGCGGGTAATAAATGTGCTTTGTTTGCAGGTGGCCCAAATTGTAACAATATTAATACATATTGTGGCGACCAAGGGTAGAACTGCCCAACAGCGTAAATCAGTTCTAGAACTTTTAGAAAATACTAGACATTTCTGGAAGGAAAAGACAAGGACGGATAGATGTTAGAAATGGATAGACGATAAATGAAAGAAAGAGATAGATAGATGTTAGAAAGAGATAGACGACAAAAGAGAGAAAGAGATAGATAGATGTTAGAAAGGGATAGATGTATAAACGAAAGTTCCCTAACGGAAGGTTCGGGAAAGAAAAGACAGAGATAGATATATGGTTTCTAGAAAATTCTTCCGGGTATATAAACAGCGTAAGGCGCGCCTACCGGGCAGTTTTAGAGTTGAAAGTTTAGAGTTTAAAGTTGAGTCAGTCCAAGACGGTGAAGCAACAAGTGCGATACTAAAGAGTTTTTAGAGAAGATTAATAGAGTACAGAGACGAATCAAGTGGTGAATTTAGTGACAAGTTTGGTGGATAGATACGTGAAGGAAGTGTGTAGCGTAGTTCGAAAGAGGAACCAGAGGCGAGCTATACGCGATAATATCGGAGGTGGTTTACGCAATATCGGCGACGGTATTGAGGGTGTGACAACTTATCGTCGGGACTGTGCATCGTTGGTCGTGTGTTTAAGGACAGCAACCCTATAGGGAGGTACTGCGCGCGGCTTTGTAAGTCAATAAAAGCTTTTAAATTAAAAACTGGTGTTTTCTTCCAATCCACAAGTGCGTACCCCCGCTCGTACGTAACAGTATAATAATTTGAAAAAAACTTTTGAGGCAGTATACGTTAGGGCTACGTAATGTAATGATTAACCTCGTAAGACCCTGGCACTACTCGAGATAAGCCAATATGTAATTGCCCATAGTAAAAACACTCCGTGCCCACTTCGCTAGGTGCTGCCCCAGATAAGCCCGTTGCCCATAGGAAAAAATCCCAAACGCAACGCTGCTACAACAACTGAAGCTCTCAAACGGCGCAAATATGGAACCTTAGGAAGGGGTTACATATTTGTTTTTTTTTATTTCCTGAAGCAGGCAAACAGGCGGGCGGCACACTTAAAGGAGGGTGGTTACCGTCGACAATGGACGTTTGCAACACTAGGGGCGTTGCCAACGTGTTGCCGGCCTCTGAGAAATGTTATAACGCGCTTAAACGACCCCCTATTGTAGCGCAGAGGGGAAACCTCGGCGAGAAGTGCTCTCCAGATTATTATCGTATGCGCTATAAACGTTCTAGAGAACCGTTGCGTAATTGGGCGTGGGAGCTAGAAATAGGGGTGAACATCCCGGCGATGGCGAGCGGTGCAGTTGTAAAAATGAGGTGTTGGCACCAGAACAAACAGCTCCTCGGAACACTCCCCGTTGTACAGGCGGTAGAATACGCAGAGGACCGCAAAGTCTCTCCGAAAGCTGAGCGATTCTAAGCCGCTTGTTAGTATGGGATCGTCGACTATACGAAGGCGCGACGCTGGATGGAGTCGAGGGGGTCGGTCTGGTAAGCGGGTGCTCCAGCCCATAGGTGTGAGCAGTATTCCATATGCGGCCTAACTTGTGCTGTGTAAAGCACAAATCTTTGCCGCGGGGTGAAATACTGCTTAGACCGGCTTAGCACACCTAGCTTTTTTTGTGCCGTTTGAGTTGAAACATTAGGTCCGGGAAGTCTATTGGTTCTTCAAAGAAATTTGCAAGAAACTCTTCGACACCACCCCAACACAACCACAACAACTAATGCATAGAAGCGTAACAAACAAACGAATTCATTATTATACATAGTTTGGATGTTATTCTATCGCGTTAATGTTTTGTTACCAGCTATTACGTTTTAATGTTGTTTAAATTTGAATAATAGCCTTCCCGTGTGTGAAACCGGTATACAATAAAAATAAACCTATTGAATATGATTGGATATTTTAGCTTAATAATAACTTAAATATTTTAATATCTATCTTGTTTAAAACCGGGCGATCTTATCGCTAGAAAGCGATCTTTTCCAGACATAGACCATTTTGAAATAAAAGAAAATTACAGTAGGATGAAACCCATTGGAAAAGGAAGAGAATATAATAAAAATTAAAGAAAAATTAATTTACCGGCGATCTGAGGTCGGGAAGGGGGGAGTTTTAAGGGTGAGAAACGGTTTATCTTGATTTCCGGTAAAACTACAAATCCAAAGTACTCGTATTTATATTTTCACCTTATTTTGACTTAATATCAAAAAAACCACCCTAATTTTCAATCGAAAATTCTCGCGCAAAATATCAGTTTTTTTTAAAGAGTCTGTGGGTTTTTTGGTGGTTGGAATCTCTTCATTCAGATGATGTAAAACAAAATATACATTACTATGGTAAATGTTCTCAGAAAATGCAAAGAAATAACAGGTAGTTATGCCCAAACAATCCTAGCCCCTTCCCTACTTCTCTATGAAATACCTTTTAGCCTATTTATTGCTATTTAAAGATAACTTATATACCTGATTGATCTACGGAAAATTTTAGCCCAGCAAATTCCATTTAAATAGGTCCAGTTGTTTCGGATATTAGCCCGTAAAAACAGACGGACAAAAAGAGAAACAAAAAATCTAAATTATTTCTATTTCACGTCTTATATCCCCCAGACTCGGTTTTTAGCATTTTTTTTTCATTGTACAGAAATTCGACTTCTTCAGTCTTATTATATGTATAGATAACAAACGAGTTGTCGGGAAATGGGCGCTAACAAGTGCAACACAGTATTATTATACTACAGCAGTTGTGTGCGATATCAAATTGTTTCTCTACACATGTTAATGGTTTCGAATAAATTCTTTAATTCTTTGACATGTTTTTTGAATTAAATTATTTGCTAATAATACTGTTACAATTTACTAATACGTCAACATAATACGTAAATGAACAAGTTAGTGGTAAGCCAATGAATAAAATGAACACTACTCATTGACACTTATTGACACATATACACATATTTCGCTTACGTAATCACGGCTACTGAAAAGAGAACGAAACGTCGTACAAAAAATCAAATAGAACGCAGTTCTTAAGCCGTTAAAAAGTAGTTTTAATTAAAGTTTTAATCGTCGTTACTGCAACACGAACGAAGTTTCGCCAACACTTGTAAATTATTAATAGAAAGAAGAAGAAAATAAATATTTTATTTAGGATAAAAACAGTACAGAGTATTATTAACCAGAAAAATAATAGAAACAGAGAGAGAAAGAGAACACTTGATTGCACACCAAAATATACAATTAAAAAAACAGACTATATTTATAAATTTTATAGGCAATACAACAGGCGGCCTTATCGCTCAATGCGATCTCTTTCAGGCTACCTAAATGAACGAAATTGAATCAGGCGAAATAGGTGGTGCAGAAAAAAGGCAATAGATACATAAATACTCAAACTAATTTAAGAAATAAATATACAAAATAGATACATATATACATAGTCATAATATACAATAATACATAAGTTATTATAATAAATGTATTAGCATGATTATATTCCGTAAAACAGACATAGCTATAAGAGGATACAGAATAAGTCCTAAAATTGTTTTTGATTAAATAAACTTAATTTGAAATCAGTGATAAAAATCGCTACCTTATTTTTATGACCCCCTCTGATTCTCGCCATTATTTGAATAGATATATTATATATTATCTCTGAGAGGTCGTCCGTGTCACTGACTATAATATTGTTGCGAATCCTGCTATTATATTCAAGCCGCTATGACGTAGATATATATTCCGGTTAGTAGTACTTTAAAAGTATATTCAGGACGCATGTATCCAGCGCAGTAGCGTAGCTTGCCTTAGACCAGTGTTATCCAACGTGTGGGTCGCGACCCCCTAGGGGGTCGCGAAACCTCTTTAGGGGGGTCGCGAAGCCTCTTTAGGGGGGTCGCGAAGTCTCTTTAGGGGGGTCGCGAAGCCTCTTTAGGGGGGTCACGAAGCTTCTGTAGCGGAGTTGCAAAGGTTGGAAAAGCTACTGCAATATCCGTAGATTCATCAAATTGCAAGGACACAAAAGTACTCTCGTTTATTTTTTCTATGAATTGATCACGAACATCAGTTGCTATATCGTTTATCCTGCGTTGAATGGTACTGTCAGACAGAGGTATACTTTTGGGTTTTTCGATCTCTTGTTTGCCAAGCATAATCTTCGCCATATCTAAAGCCTCTGGTAAAATCAAACTTTCGGCACTAGTATGAGGTTTTCCTGCTTTAGCCACACAAAGAGCTACTCAATAGCAACTCTCTCTCATTTGTGCGAAGCGGGGGCGAGGCGGGGGCGGGGCGGCCGGCACCGGCCGCGGCTGTACGCATGTGCGTAAATGCTTTCTTTATCTATTGGCGACGCATTAGATGTAAAAAAAATATGTATTACTTAGTTATGTATTTACCCTAATTATGAAAATAATAAATATGTTGGGTTGAATATTTGTTACAAAATAAAATACATTAAAAAAGCAACGGGTAGGGGGGGGGGGGGGGTCGCGAAATATTCCTAAATACTAAAGGGGTCGTGTCATGAAAAAGGTTGAAAAACACTGCCTTAGACGAGCCTTGTATCAAAACGTGTTGGGGGGCCCAAAGGAAGTGTAAAGATTAAAAAAAAAGAAATAAAAGTGCTCGAATTGAATTACAATAATTATATATTGATTATAAGTTATTACTTATAATCAATATATCTTCTTCTTATATATAAAAATGAATGTTTGCCTGTATGTCCTTTATAGAATCGTAAATTATACATTCGATCATGTGATGATCTTTAGCAAAGTTGTTGTGCATGAGCTAAAGGTTTAAGGGTTCGGACAGCTAGTAATATTGTTACGGGTGGGGGCCTTAAAATGCCGTTTGAATTACTATAGAACTTATTAGCACTATACAAACACGTATAACAAAGGTACAAATATAACTGGACACAACCAGTGCAAACTGCACGATTCAATAACACGCGCAAAGGCCGTCACTATATAGCATATCGAATGTACACGTCTTGATCGCATCGTAATCGTCGATCCTCACCACACACTTGCGGCCATATACGAGTACAGTAACAATAGGATGTTTTTCTTAATTATAAATTTTAAAAACAAAGTAAACAAAATAAGTCCAAATGCGGGAAAGGTAATAAAATGCAGGTGTGCTTTGTCGGCGTGTAACAAATATTATAAAATTCTAAACATGCCATGTGTCTGCACATTGAAGCTATTTAAAGAAAAAACAACTGGGACTATATAAACGACGGAGAAATTGCTAGCTAGGAATCCTTAATGTCTTTAAAAACTATTTACAAGAAATCAACTTCCGAGAACAACTTTAAGGAAATTCTGAAAACAGGAAGTGTTTTTTAACATTTTGTTATTGTACATTTTAAAGCAATCTCCTCGTTATGACGTCACGATCAACGACAGCTTGATACGATGGCTATAGGTAATTAATCCATGCAACAATACTTCTACTTATTGACATTTCTTAAATTATTATACATGTACGTTAGGACAGTCCAAATTTGTCGCTTTGTCGCTTAAGCGACCATGATGCCCTGGTAAGTACAATTACGTATGTAACAAAACATAAATTAACTAATCTACTACAACATATCACTGATTTCTTACATCTACTAGTTTATACAGAATTCTGGCCTCATCCGAAGATGGGTCTGCCAGAATACTATTAATTTTACCTAATGGCCTTAAATTGACTCCACAACTTTGTCTAAAAGTGTCATTCTGGGCACATTCTATCAATATATGATACAGATCATCTATCGTGTTGCAAGTTTCGCAACTTAGGGAATTAATTCTGCGAACTAAATACAAGAATTTGTTGCATGGAATGTGTCCAGATCTGAGTCTTAAGGCTGTTATTAATTCCTTTCTAGTCAAAGTTGTGTTGCCAATCCAAGGAGAATTTAAAGGCTGTGGCTGGATCGTGTGGTACCAAATACCCTTTTCTAAGGATCTTAGATTAAAATATTCTTGCCAGATATTGTAACATTCTTTTTGTAAATTATTAATGTAGTTTGGAAAAGAAGGAAGAATGTCTATCGGCACACCGTCACTTCCATCCTGTTTCGCTAATCTATCTACTTGTTCGTTGCCAGCCAGCCCTATATGCGATGGAATCCATTGTAAAACAATGTTTCTGCGTGCAGATTCTAAATTCATGGGAAGCTTCAGAATGGTATAGGCTACCGGTCGCCCTCGAAAAGTCGAGGTACACTGAGCCAGGTGTTCAAGACCACTTTTAGAATCCGTCAGTATTACTATGTCTGAATAATTCGTGAATTTAGAAATGATAGCGCCTCTGAAATAGCTACAAGTTCAATTTCCATAATAGATAGACTAGGATTCATTTTAAAACTGCAGTGATAATTTGAATTCAAAATCAGAAAAGCCCCTCCAGCTGTATTGACTTCCTTAGAACCATCTGTAAAGATCTTCACATAATTACGATAATAGTCATTAATATATTTTGTAGTTACATTTTTTAAGAATATTGGGTGAAACTGACGTTTAGACCTATCGATTCCTTCAATATTAGTTCTTATGAATTTTGAAATATTTATATTATATATCCATGTATCTAAGGAGAACATACCTATTGGTGTATTTGAATGAATCGCAAGATTTTCACAATCAGGATGAATTAAAGTTAAACAAGGTTTCTTCTTAGTATTCCAGAATCTATTTTGAGTAAGTTCTGTTAATTTTGATATAAGTTCTATCCAAAATTTACCACTTAGATATCTTCTCCTTACATACAAAGGGCATAGATTAAGTTCACTTTCCATAACGTGTATTGGGGTACTTCTTTTTTTTTATTTTTTTTTATTGCAGGAGTACAGCAGACAGGCAGACGGCCCACTTGATGGAAAGCGGTATATAAAGCCTCCAATAATTCTCATGGCTTGATTTTGTAGTCTGTCTAGTTTTGCTAATGTGGTTTTGCAACAGTTATCATACAAAAAGCTAGCATAATCTAGTCTACTCCTTATAATCGATATGTATAGCCTACGTAAATGTACAGGATGCATCCCCCATCCTGAACCTGATAATACTTTGAAAATATTTAATAATTTAAGGACTCTTTCAGATAGTTCGTTTACATGTTTAGTCCACTTAAATCAATAATAAAACAGCAATACTCTTAAATCAACAATACATTCTACTTAAATCAACAATAAAACAGCAAAGCATTCTATTACCCGTAGCTCGAAACCTAAAACAAAGCCGAACAAAGAAAATTCACTTAGTCTGACCGATCTCACCGATCCCACACTATTAACTGAAATCCGCCTATTAAGGCAGGAAATAATAAAATAAGCATGAAAGCGCAAAACGTGGAAATTAGCCTCTTGCGTCAGGAACTTCTTGAACTCAAACATCAAATAACAGCTATGTCATCAACAGCACTAGAAAACCAAACTAAAGTCCGCGAAGAACTAGAAACAGCCCAAAAGAGCATTACTGATCTTAAATGCACAGTAACCCAACTTCAACAGCGCCTCAACTTCCAAGAACAGAACGAACTAAGAAATGAAATAGAAATAATTGGCATCCCGGAACAAAAAAACGAGAACCTAGCCCACGTCATCCAAGTGACATCACTGAAAATAGGCATACAACTTGCTGAAACAGACATTGACTACATGTCACGCATCGGTCCTAAACGTTTGCAAGAGACTCACTAAATACTCACTTTCCATATTGAATAAGGTTGAAATTTAAACGCACGGCCCGGACAAACGCCGGCCAGGCCGATATTGTAAACAACTATTATGTATTTAAAATGCAGTCCGTGGTACGCGTCAACTCCTCACGCTTGCAATCACGTGAATCTATTATAAAGTTATCACATGACGATAGTAGTCAAATGTGGTAATCGGAAGTCGTATAACCGGATGTCAATGTAGAAGCATTTATTATCAAGCTGACAGATATCAGAAATGGAGTAACTAATTATTATAATTGTTTTTATGATCCTGGCAACACTATGAAGTAATTGCTATTTTTAGCAATGATGTAATATTATTGTTTTGTAGGGTAGTTTTTTCGTATAAAAGGCGGTGTGGCGTGTAGACGGGGTTCAGGTAAAGATGTGAGGTCTTCGGACCAACAACATAAAGTCAAGTCAAATAAAATAAAAATAAAAAAACGGGGTTCATTGCTTACTGTGCGGTGTGAATGGTCACACCAAAGGCTGAACAATAAACGGGAAACCCTGCCCAAATAGTTAATATTTGGTATATTTGGTACTTTCTTACCCAAGTCTTAAACGGACAGTCTACGAGTGTACAACCGACGGTCTACAGCCGTCATTCTACGTTCGTCGGTTTAACAGAGCGGAAGTTGGACAAGAGACGCATAGTATATTGTGGTCGATAATTAGTGTTCGATAATCGCAGTATTCTTTGAGGACATACTACTGCTCGACACCTGACGAGCGTGGAGGCAACTCTTGAAGTTGTCCTAATATTTCTGTGTATTATGCTATATTTAATATTGTAATTGTAATAATTCTTGTGTAATAAACTTTGATTATCACATTTCAGATTATTATTGTATTATACTCCGAGTGTCATTCGCTCCCGGCGGGAGTGAATCCGACATATATATTTATATTATTGTTACCAATTTGTAGGGGGTTTGTAGGATATGAATTCGAAAATCTCATTGGAATTACCACAAAGTTTATTAAAAGTACACACACTTAAATCACAGTTCTTATAAGTACAGCCGAATAGAATAAAACCAAACCGTTGGACAGAAAATCGTTATCGCATAAATAGCGCAAAGTTGAATGAATGAATGAATGAAAGAAAACTCTTTATTGTTCATTATAACTTAAACCTAGACATTTAATGTACTTAAATACATTTCCATTAGAACAATGGGCGGCATTATCGCTTATAGCGATGTTTTCCAGGCAACCCGGTCGTCAAAGTTCGTCGTTATAAGAGACTCTCTCCGAAAGTGCACTAGGTAACGCCTCGTTCGCAGTCAGAATACGACTGGCGCATTTCCCGATTAACCGACCCTCATCCATTTGTAAATTAGACATGGTCTATTAGCAACATGCCACCCACTGGTTCTTGAAATCGTTATATGGTCAGCTTAATGACTTACAAGGATTCGCATTAAATAACAACAGAGGAAAGGTTTTATGACGTCTCACGGTGGCGTGAACAAAGAGATTAGGGTGAACATTAGATCAAAATGGCAAAAACTCCCAACAATGCGTCTAGCTAAAAAAATCCATATTTATCTACCTTACTTTTGTTAAAACAAATACAGACGTGTGTCCAGAAGATATGTATGAAGTGGCGAACACATGATATGTATATTTCTCTTTGGTTCTTTATTTGGCCGTATTAAATATTAACCCAAAGCCCAGTTTAGTAAACAAAAAACCACAAAAATATAAAATTTTAATAGGTAGTTTTGTCTGTGGTATTTTTTGCGTCCAATAAGAACTAAAGGTCGCAGGCTGAACGAACTAGTTTGCCGTGGACAGTGTGAGCATGTGATGATTATCTCAAGTACGCATGAGTGCTGAGATTAATGGACTTGAAGAGTGTCTTGTCCGTTTGTGTTGTGTACACAGCGTTTGCGTAGACTTGCAAATTGTTAGTTTAATTAATTTCAGCTGGGCTCTTAGCTAATTTACTATATTCCCGTAATAAAAAAAGTGTGTCTCGGGACGCCCAACAGAAGTAATACCTTAAACTAATCGAAGTTGAACTATTTAATATTGTAATTGTTTGAGAAAAGCTTAGTATATTAGTTAAATTTTATGTATATCAATATGATAATGTAAGGAAAGGTTATTTATTAATAGAATCTCTTATGGCCTTACTTATAAACGTTGTTTAAATTTTAAGCACCTGTTCAGCAGCTGATTAGTGACAATTTATGGGTAAGATTTCCACTAATCAGTTGCTGAACAGTAGCTTAAAATTTAACCAACGTTTATAAGTAAGGCCATATATATATAAGATAAAACTCTCTCACCGACACCACACCTTGTCAAAATCTCCGCTTCTATTATGTTACGTTGCAGAGAAATTAGTTTGTCTGTTATAAGCAGTTTAAGTAATTAAAGCTTTTTTAACTATCCTACGGGAACTCTTTAATTTTTCGGGATCAAAGTATCCTATATGTTGACCAGGGATATAAGCTACCACCATACAAAATTTCATGTAAATCGGTCCAGTCGTTTCGGAGATTAGCCGGTACAAACAGACAGACAGACAAACAAAAAAATTGAAAAAAATCTAAATTAGTTCTATTTCACTTTTTTCTATTTTTAGCATTTTTTATCATTGTACAGAAATTTGACCTCTACAATTTTATTACATGTATAGATAATGTATTCTATCGCATTCTCTCGCAGGTTTACTCCTATAGATTTATGTGTTTATCTCTTTTTAGTGTCGCTTTTTCGTTTCATCGAGCTTCAAATCACAACGTTTGTAAAAAAAGCATCAAAAAATAAAAAAAAACAAAATGCCAATAAGCAAAGACATGTATTTGCATTTTAGTCATAAGTTGATTCAGTTTTAAGCTTCTCGCATACAAACAAGCTCGATGGCGTCATACAAAATGTCACACGCCATTCTTAGAAATAATTGATTGCATTTATTAACATTTTTCTATGAGCCCTGATTAGAATATAAAAACTCAGACAGGTGAAGTCGTCGAGAATCGATGGGGGGTTTTTGAAGTTGAACTTCTTTAGAATCGTGATTTCAAACTCGATGAAACGAAAAGGCGACACTAATTATACTAAGTTGATAGGCAACGATCAGATATTTAATAACAAATTATTTATTTTATTGTAGTATAGGTTCCCGTTTGACCACAATCTTGCCCTATGTGGAGCGAAGATGTGGTCCAGGATGGAGCACGCTTACCTAGAAGGTACCTATTCACACGGGACTTGAAGACACCCAGCTTATAAGTATCGGGAAAGATAGACTTCGCGGCAATGAGTTCCACTCCTTTGCGGTGCGTATGATGAATCTAGATGCAAAGCGCTTCGTTCTTATAGGTGGAATATCCATCATGTATCAATGCCGCATGCCGGTGCGTTTAGTGCTCCGAGTTGATATTTGGCTGAGCCATCTCAAAGGTGAGAACAGTACTCCATTATACCTATAGTTATATTGCAAAACCTTCGTGTTTCACAAACTTTTCTAATCCATCCTGTTTGTTTGGGCGAAACTGCTTATAGTGATAAGAGAGATAGATCGCCTCTTGTTTTCTGTACTAAAATTTTATGATCTATATCTTAGGAGTAAAGAGTAAAGTATATTCTATTATATTCTGCAATGCTCATATTAATTTTATTTCCAGGTGTGACAGATAACCGATGTCTCCAACTCGCCAAACCGTCTTGAACAAACGCGGCGGATACAGATACTCTCTGTTCCTCTATAAATGGTAGGCCACAGCTCAGCAGTGCGATTTATATGCAGGGTTCTGTCTGTTTTGTTATCTTTTATTAAAAGACTGAACAAAAATATAATCATTTATTTTCTCTACATAATACCACTGTAGATTTTACATTAACATTTTAGCTGTGCCATTCAAAAACCTAGCAGCTGGATTCCAAGAAATTGTACACCACAGCACAAAAGTTTCAACTACCTACCTATATATAATTTTTAAACTAAGTATGATGTGATATTATATTTTGATAGTCTACTTTGGCAAGCATATGCCTATTAAGACGTTAAATGCTGAAACATTCAAACAAAATACAATGGCAGTTGCTAGATCTTAAAATGACATAGCTGATTTCTCTTTACATATATTTTTGAACAATTTGCAAATTTTTACGAAAATAAATATTCACCAAATTAAAACAATAAACATTACTAAAAAGTAGTTTATTTTAAATAAAGAAAACTGACTTCAAACTAAGAAGCAATTTATTGTTACGCGATGTTCATCACAGCAGTTATGAGAACCATAGAGTATATTAATATCACATAGACAATCGTCATAGATAATAATATAAGTCTTAAACGGACAGTCTACGAGTCTACAACCGACGGTCTACAGCCGTCATTCTACCACAGAGTACTTTATATATTCTACGTTCGTCGGTTTAACAGAGCGGAAGCTCTGTTGGACAAGAGACTCATAGTATATTGTGTATAGTTAATGTTTGGTATATATGGTACTTTGTTACCCGAATCTCTGCAAGGCCGTTTACATTATTTATTAGAAAAATCTTTTATTAATTTCAAAATATATTTAATTCTTAGTTACAATTCTTGAATATGAACATTGGAACTTTGTGTATGTACATTATTATCATTATTTAATCTAATTACCGATATACGACTAGCGCTGTGGGTTAGAGTGAGAGAGGAGCCTGCCTAGTACTTCCGTGAGAGAAAGGGAAGCCAGACAGACTGGCACCGTAACGCGTTACGTAGCGAAGCGGTTTACCCTCCCATAAAAAATTATCCCTCCAAAATAAATATTTTCTACGTATTGAAGTCGATACCATGTAAAATATAAAAAATAACAAAGTTGCAAAATACGCCAACTTCAAGATGTAGAAAATATCATTTTATAGCTTTTTACATTCAAGTCGGTTATATTTCTGTTTAAAAAAATATGTTTAGTCCCTTTAATTGAAAATGACTCGAATTTTCACTTGTGCTCAGGCCAAGGCTCAAGAATCGTGCCGGGGATTATAGCCCTTAATTCATTCTTCAATATTAAATCGAAAAATGTTGATACACTTACAAGTAATAATGGCACTTATAATATATTTTTTGTAATATTTTATTCCTACGCGCAACCAATCCTTTGGTTAGGCTATACCAATAAATAAAATACTTTTACTAAATGCATATGAAATTATATACGGTACTTATACTTACGGTAAAAAATCAATTTTTAAAATTTTTGACTGTCTATTTCGGATAATCTCTAAAACGGCTGGACCGATTTTGACGGGACTCACAAGCAGATAGTTGATGTTATGAGGAGTTAGGCTACTTTTAAGATTAAGACTCCACCGAGAAAAAAATCACGTGGACGACGTGGCGGCCAGAGCTAGTACCTACTAATATATTCTAATACATGCTATTATTTTACATATTATTATATTCTTCCTCATTCTTCAACATTTTACTCCAAATCCTTCGCTGTGCTGTTTGCGTTTGGTTCTCTTTACCCGTAGACGTTAGAAAAGCTAAATCACTTTAATTTACACACGCACCTTAATTTATAATAAAATATATTTTTTTAATCCTTTTTTATTTTAATTCTTTTTAATTTAATTATATCTAGACATAAGTTGTTGAAAATATCCTCAATCAGGTTGCCTGGAAGAGATCGCCTTAAGCGGTAAGGCTGTCTTTTGTTTTGCCGTTAAATTATTGTAATTATTTATTTGATGAACAATAAAATGTTTCCTATTCTATTCTATATCTTTAGTTCAAATATTTAATACAAAAATTAAAAAAAATGTGTAAAATTTCATTTAGAAAATATTATTTTGCAACTACTGATTTGACTTTTTAGTACTCCAACGTATGTTGGTCCCATATAAGTTTTTGAGTAGTATTAAAACATCCAAAATAATGTTTTTGCAAATCACTATTTTCTTGTATATGTACTACCTACATTAGTTTGAAAATCTATGAATGGGGATCAAACATACGCGATAAGTTATGGATGGTCTTCTAAGACCAATTTCGTGTCGCAAAGTTTAAGGCAGTGTTTTTCAACCTGTGGGTCGCGACCCCTTGTTGTAAACCAACTTGTGTACATACATTTTGGCAATAAATCATTCATTCATTCATTCATTCATAAATACTGGTTTGTAATATTTGTTCATTTACATTTAAATATTTTAGACATTTATATTATTATATTAAGATATTTTCAATGCATCGGGTAAAAAACATCAAGAAGTTTTACACTACTTTTCATCTATTTACTTAACTTCATTACTTATTTCTTTTTTTTCTAAATTACTATGTACTTAATGTCTTTATATAATACATGATGTGTGCACCAAGAAGGCCAGTCAGCAAACATATTATCTGTGTTCTAGTTTTCTTTATAAGTAAGCTGAGTTGGCCAGTTTGCGAACCAAACTAAAAAAATACATTTTTCATAGTATCATAGCAATCTTTACAAATAAACTCTTCAATAAAACGTACATGAAGAAGACTATTTTTTATTTCCAACAGCCCTAGGGGGTTCGCTGAGCCTTGCTCGGGGGGTCGGCGGCAAAAGGGTTAAGGTAATTTAAGTTTATACCTCGTACTTAGGTACTTTCTAAGCTCAACAGATTTTTACAGAGTATAGGCCGTAATAATGAATATGTAATTTTTAAGAATTTAAGAGCGCTACAATATGGGGCTCTTCAAAAAGGCCGTGAACAGATACTTAAAGTCTCAATAGGGTAGGCAACGCATCGGCTCCCTTTGTGTTGCAGATGTCCATGGGCGACTGTAGCCACTTGCCATCAAGTAGACCCGTCTGCCAGTTTGCCTAACTTTTTGTCTGTCTATGGCCTGTCTATCGCCAAAATTTTTCAACCTGTAAAGGGGTCGCGTGTCCAAAAAGGTTGAAAAGCACTGGGTTAAGGTACTTCCCCTTACTGCCCCGCTGAAAGTTTTCACTCTGTATAGTTAAAATTTGTATTATCGAAATAAAACAACGACGAACGCGTTGATTTTGTCGTATATGGGGCTGTGTCAGGCGGTGATTTCTGCAAGTGGCGTCTGTTCCGCCCTCAGCTGGCGCAGCGTGCGTCGGCAGGAGACGCGCCGCGAGCCTAGTCTAGGGAACCCCGATATGCGTTCCACTTTCACAGGCGTTTCGCGTCTGGAAAACAAGTTAATTGTTAATTCATTTAAATCACATTAGTAATGTTGGGGCTTCATCTGCGTTAGTGTTAAAGAAATAAGGCTGGGGCTGAATGCGTCTTATTTAATCGGCAGGTAAACACATAATTCGTAGGTATATACCCAAACCATTTTTTATTTTTATTGCAGGAGTTCAGCAGACAGGCGCGGCCACTTGATGGAAAGCGGTTACCATCGCCTATGGACATTTGCAACACCAAAGGTGCTACAAATGCGCTGCTGTTCTCTTAAGGGAGACTGGAACCTGGTCACTAATAACCGAAACACAACTAAATGTTGTTATGGCGACATACTTTAGAGCAAGGGTAGCTATCCAGTGGGGCAAATGCCCTACTATCTGGCTGTGGGTTGTTTTGTCGCCTCTTACGACAGGCCCGAATTGTGTTCCGGCATTAGTGACCAGGTTCCAGTCTCCCTTAAGAGAGCAGCAGCGCATTTGTAGCACCTTTGGTGTTGCAAATGTCCATAGGCGATGGTAACCGCTTTCCATCAAGTGGACCGTCTGCCTGTCTGATGAACTCCTGCAATAAAATAAAATAAAGAACATAACGTGTCGCAGAAGGACGCCATGACTAGCCAATTCGACTCGCTGTGCAACATCTGGTTGGCGATTCAATTACCCTTTATACTTTTCGCGATTTCAATACATACGAAATTTTCCGATAAAATTTCATGGACACAGACGGACTGACACTTGACGATTTCGTAAGAGTTCCGTCTTTCTAAAATGGCTAAGTTATCTTTAAAAATTAAACCTTTTTACCTAACAACAGATAGATAGATGGACAGATATACCGAGTTTAAAACTGCTTTGTTTTGCCATAACTATAGAACTTTAAAAGCGATATGGGTTGTAAAATGTTACCTGAAAAATATATGATGTTCCACACTGCACCTCCAGAGCTTCTTGCAGGCTCTAGTGGAAGGCAGCCTGAAGGAAAGATGAGTCTCATATTCATCAAACTCACTGGCACGCAGCTTCAAGGTGTACACACGTTTGTTGTAGCATATCTTTATTATCTTCGCCCAAGGGAAGCGGTTCATTTGGAGTCTAAAAGGTATTGACAACTATAGTATACGAATAAAAAAATTTTTTTTCTCTCTTCAGCCAGTCCCTGACCACTGCTGGACGTAGGCCTCCCCAAGTTTGCGCCACACGGTCTCCTGTCTTCTTCATCTAGCCCCCTCCGTCGATCATACGCAGGTCGTCAGTAAAATATACAAGTAAATACAAAAACTAAATTTGTGTCGCTTTACATAATAATACATTATTTGACAAAAGTATAATAGAATTGACACCAAAAATATATACAGGTACTAAATGGTTATAATAAGAAAAACTTAAATATTAGGGATAGGCCGAATGTGGTTTGAACCGAATATGAACTTCGGCCGAACATTAAAACGGTTAAAACAAAAAAATCATCCGATATTCGGCCGAACTTCTGTTTGATTTCGCCACGCTTTCTCAAGAGTAACACGTCGTGACCTGTGACAACGTCAACTTGATAACACGGAATATTTGGCATTTATAGCCCATAAACTGCCTCTAGTACATTTTAATTTAAGTATAAGTAGGTGGACAAAAGAATAGATTTTTAGACCTTTTATTGAAAAAAAGTCACAATTCTAAATTCATATTAATTCGTAAAAAGTGATTTCAATCAAAATTAAAGTTGTAATTGTTGATGTCACTTAGACGTGTTTTTTTTAATTCAAGTTGCACATTATAATTAAGCAGTTGGACTGCGTTTCTTAGAGGAATAAGAAGTTTATTTTATTTTTATTTGATGTCTATTTAATTAAGCAAAGACTCAATCAAGAACTAATTTTATTTCTTTTTTATCACATTGCACGTTAAGATTACATATTCCTAACTAAAATAAATGACCATGAGTATACAGATGCCAATTTTAATATTACGGTTATGATAGATATTCAGTCAAAATAGTGCAAGTAGGTATTTAACTTTTTTCCTGCAACGGCGTTCGGCATTTAAACCGAATTTCGGCCGAATACCGACGTTCGGCTGAACCTGCCGAAATTCGGTCAAACCGAATGTAAAACGAAGTTCGGCCCATCCCTATTAAATATATAATTTTAGACTCCAACTTCTCAATTTCCAGCAGGTTCTAGTGGAAGACAGTTGGAAAGAAAAATGTGACTCACCACATGTGACATGTGGGGAACACATTCGTGTGACTCCACATTCCCTAGTGTTACATCACATATTTTGCAATTACATCAAGAAATTGTTAATTACAACATCAGTTCCGTAATTAGTTTTATTTTCATTTAATTTATTTTTTAATAATTTATACACTGTGCCCATACAGATAGAGTTGGAAATATTTAAAAGTGGATTTTTTTGTTAAAAAGAAATTATATTGAACGAGTTCAGCAGAGGGCCCACCTGATGGAAAGCGGTTACAGTCGCCTATGAACATTTGTGCTGTGCTATGAACATGCTCAACTCAAGGTTGTTATGGCGGCATAATTTACACCAGGGATGGTAGCCATCCAGCCAATGCGCTACAACCTGTTTCGTTTATACTTCAAATATCGTGTTTTAAAGCTTATAGATTATAGAATTTGAAATGTTATGTCAGGAAATTTGGGACCCTCCCCACCCATTGTCACATAATGTCACACAATTTCACATTACGTCACACAATGTCACAGTTCGTCGACCCCCTCCTCCCCTTAACGTGTGACGTAATTTATGGGCCATCCATATTATTACGTTAATGAATTACTTACCCATCTCTATAAACACAGATACCATTGCAACAGACTGCCAGTTGTATATCCACTTCATCACAATCTCTGACCTTGTGGACTTCAGCCCCGTATAATGGTAGTCGCTTTGCGTTCTCCAAGTAGTTCAGTTCAGCTTCAGCCGGGCTTTGGCCTCTGAAAGAAGAATAACAGAAATTAATAATAAAACTACGTTTTAACGGTTTTAAGCGCGGTAGTTTATTTGATTTTTTTTATTCCGACGTTTCGCCCTTTTTAGTATCCGTGATCACGGCAGACAAAGATGTCAAGTGTCAACGAGTATTGTTAAAGTTTTATTTAGCCTACCGCCAACTTTTTTGTTTTAATTTTGTTTATGGTAATTATTTACTCTATGGGAGCCTAGTCTAATTTACCACCGCTTCGCAACGTGCTGTGGCTTGAAGAGAAGAAGCGGCGCAAGAAACTCTTCAGCAAACATGCCTAGCTCTAAATTTTTTATATAATATTAAAATGGGTGGAAGGAAAAATAAATAAATTGCCTTGTATAAAAGTTTATAGTGTATACAAGTCGCGAAAACTTAAGAAAATATTATATAGAAATGAAAATATAGCTATACTAGTGTAATAGCCAGTGGTCGAAATTCGACCATAATAATGAATTTAAATTATAAGTTTGAACATTATTAAGGTTCTGTTGTCAAAGACATTATTACTTCTATAATCACAGATTTCGCCAAGACTACACTGTTCATTTGACTTTAACAATAAACAAAAGAGTATATTCGTGTGTGTGTCCAATATATGTGTGTGTAATGTTTTTTTTTAAATTGATTTAATGTAATTTTATGCATAATTTTAAAAATAATAATATAACTGCATAATCTCCTTCTCTATATAAACTATAGTGTGCAAAATTATATACTCCTCCGTCCGCGCAATTTTCGTAAGAAGGGGTACAAAATTTTTGTTTGTTGACTTGTATTTTTGTTTGTTACGAATAAACTCAAAAAATACTGGATCGATTATAAAAATTCTTTGAACATTAGAATGCTTTTTTTTTTTTTTTTTTTTTTTTGTTTGAGGCGTGGAAAAATGCTGACCGATTTACGCACTCTCAGGGCCGTCACTAGGAAACGGCGCGCATCCATCGGGGGCGATAACGCTAGCAATAGTATGCTTTTTTGCGCTTCGTCCGCGATGGCTTGACACTGAGGAGTGTGGAAGACTCAGAGCGATGCCGCACGGGCGAGCAACCTCAATACCCACTAAAAAACCTCTCCTCCCGTCGACCCTGCGCTTTGTTGTGAAGGAAAGACTGAGATATAGAACATAGTTACGCAACAGTCGATCCAGCGCAATAAAGTGCCTGGAGTGTGCCCTGGGAGAACACACCCCACTTCGAAACGGGGGCTGAATCCCTTGCGTTGCCTAGTAGCAAGGGGCCCCTCGTACCGGAACCTAACTCAGGGAGGGAAGTAATGCGCGTACCTGCCTCTCCGGGTGCTAGCTGAAGGCCGGCGACCTCGGGTGGAGACATTAGCATGCGCTGCAGGACTTCGCTCCCTATCCCTTTCTGCGGCCTCTTTTAGAGACATAACCGCCTCACAGAAAGTGACCGCAGACTCCCAGCGGTCGTCGCTGTGCAACATGGCCGTTACCAAGTCGCCAAGCGATCGGACGGCTCCTACGTGTGTCTCGAGCTCGAAACGCTGAGGCGTCCATGCAGCGCACTCAACAAGCGTGTGTAACGCCGTATCGGGTGCGCCGCATTGGCGGCAGTCCGGGGAAGGCAAGCAGCCCACAATGCGAAACAGATACTGGTCGAAACAACCGTGTCCGGTCAGTATCTGAGTCGTCCTGAAGGTCAGGGTTCCGCTGGTGCGGGTCACCCATCTCTCCAGCTGCGGCCTGATTGCATCCACCGTATAGCCGCCGGCCACAGGGTGTTCGAGGTCACGAGACCAGGCGACGAGGCAGGAGGCGGTTTCCCGCTTCCTGACCGTCTCTAATTCGACTTGACAGAAGGTCAGTCCTCTAGCTAGGGCATCCTGCTGGGCGCGACGAACTCTGGACAGGACGTCTGCCTGGAGAGGCCAGGGCAGCTCGCCTGCCAAGAGAGTCGCCGCCGACCACGACACTGTGCGGTACCCCCGTATGGTCCTCACGGCCAGAACCCGCTGCGCGCGGTGCAGCAGGGTTCGGTTGTGGCGGTGAAGCGCATCGGACCAGACGGGCGCACCGTAGAGTGCCATACTCCTCAGGATGCCGGAATAAAGCTTCCGCGTCGCACCCCCCGGCCCCCCCACGTTAGGAAGAAGCCTGGAGAGTGCGCCCGCGGAATTCAGAAGTTTGGGAACTAGCTGCTCAAAGTGCGCTTTGAACAGCCATTTCCCGTCTAGGACTAGCCCAAGATATTTCATCGTGGGCCCTACTCTAATCGCCACCCCCTGAACTGTAACGGACAAGTCCGGGGGAGGATTCCGGAATTTCCTATGGAACATGACGGCCTCCGTTTTCGCGGGGGAGACCTTCAAGCCCAGCCTAGCTATTCGATCTACGACGATCGCCAGCCCGTCGTTGGCGACGTCCACGGATTCCGCAAAAGACGCGGCGCGTGCCGTGAGTAGGGTGTCGTCCGCAAAGCAGATCAGCCCTACTCCGGGCCGGACCGTCACCCGAAGGATCCAGTCATAGCCTACGTTCCAAAGGATAGGCCCGAGGACCGATCCCTGTGGAACGCCGCACGCGACACGTCGCCGACCTAGCACGTGGTTGGCGGACTCACCACCCTCCCAAAGGATGTGCCGATCTCGCAGGTACTCGCCCAACAGCCTCGTGAGGTACGGGGGGACTCCGTGCGCGCGGAGCCCTTCCCTGATCGTCTCATGAGGGAGGCTGTTAAAGGCGTTCGCTATGTCTAGCGACACTGCAAGAACGACGTCCTTTGCTTGGACGGCTTCGTCCGTCAATGTTCGCAGCGTCTCGAAGGCGTCCATCGTGGAGCGCCTCCGCCGAAACCCGAACTGCGTATCTGATAGCCCCGGCTCCACAGTGTCTAGATGCTTCACAAGCCGCTCCGCCAAGATCTTCTCGAAGACCTTGGCGACCTCGTTCAGCAGCACTATGGGCCTGTAGGCGGACGGATCGTTGGGAGGCCGACCTCCCTTGGGAAGTAGGCACAAACGCCCCTCTTTCCATTGCGACGGGAACCTACCTGCGCGAATACAGGCTTCGAAGAGGTCCCGCAGCTGGCTGCGTAGGTGTTTTGCAGCCAGGAAGAGGAGTCGACCTGGAACCCCGTCGGGTCCCGGTGCCGTCTTCCTGCCCCGGAGCCGGTCCAGGGCGACGTCTAGCTCCCCCTCGGAGATGGAGTGAGGCTCCTCGTCCGTGGGGGTGTCGGGAATGGGTGGACCCATACTGGGGGGAGTGAAGTTCCCCGGATCCGGGAAGAGCCCATCGATAACCGACCGGAGCACCTCGGGTTCGAGCGTTTCCGTGACCGTGGATGTGCAAGGCCGCAACTTGTTGCGGGCCCCACGGTACGGGCGCCCCCAAGGGTCCCGATCGAGCGTCTCGAGGAGCTCGGCCCGAGCCCGGGCTTTCGATCGCAATATTGCAATCGAAAGGGCCTTTCTGGCCTCTCTAAACTCGCCCACGAGTCCATTTTCCGCGACGAAGTCCGGAGGACGGCGCGCCCTGCAGCGTTTGAGCCTGTGGCTGATGATGCGAACTGCCTTTCGCATCTCGCCCAGCTCCTCGGTCCACCAGTGGACCGATTGCTTGCACGGAGGCTGCCGCTTGGAGACGCGTGGCATCGCAGCGTCGCAAACCCTCGTCAGGGTCTTGCGCATGTGCTCTGCCTGCGTATCCAGATTCGCGAAGTCGGCTGGGTAGGCCCAGCTTTCCGAGAGTGCCCGCTCCTCGGCCTGCTCCGGATCGAGCTTGGTAAGGGCCCAACGCGGGAGGAGAGGGGGGCGACGGTGAACAGGGCTCGGACCGGAGGAGGGGGTCGTGAGCTCAAATCTGATGTACCGATGATCAGAGAGCGACTCCACCTCCTCCAGCACCCTCCATCCGGTCACTCTGCGGGCGGCCGCATGAGTGACGAATGACAGGTCGATGATCGATCCACCCCGCGCGCGCACGCAGGTCTGGACCGACCCCTGGTTCAGTATGGTCAGGCCGGCTTGAAGAGCCCAATCCTCGACCGCCCGACCCCTAGCGTCCGTGAGTACGTTTCCCCAGGAGAGGTGCTTTGCATTAAAGTCGCCCATCACGAAGATCGTTTTGGGCGACAGTCTGCGTACGGCAGCCCCGACGGCGTCCAAGTGAAGCTCGAACTCCGCCAGGGGGCGGTTGCGCGAAAAGTAAACGCCTATGACGACGATACTCCCGCTCTTCGCCACAGCATAGCCCTTTCCTCTTTCGAGACATGTAAGCGGTGTGCCGGACCCGGCTCTGGCCACCACCGCTACCATGTCATCGAGATCGCCCACCCAGTTCCCTGAAGGAGGGACGTAATAAGGTTCACTTATTACGGCTAAATTCGCTTGCCACTCCGCCATCGCCTGCAGGCACAAGTCCTGAGCGGTGGGGGAGTGGTTTACGTTAGCTTGAAAGAACGTCGTTACGGGTGTACTAGGCATTGGAGGTGTCCATTGTCTGTACTCCCGATTTGCCGGTACGTGGTCTCGCCCGCGAGTGGACGAATTGGCCCCTCACGTAGGGAGGTTGGCAGAACCTCGCCAACGTGTGGTGGGCCGCGTTCAGCCCCCCCCGCCGCGCACGCCGCGCAGTGGGGTTTCCGTGCCGTGCAGTCCGGCATCTTGTGTCCGCTTTTACCGCAGCGGAGACACAAGTTGGTCCGATCCGGGCACGTGTCCGGACAGGTTTGGGTGCCATGACCGACGTTGAAACATCTGTAGCAACGTATCGGTCTGGCTTCCAGTACCTCGACCTTCGCCGAGGTGAAGCCAACCAGAAGGTGGCCCAGCCCGACGATGGCTTTGGCAGCAGCGATGGGGCACAACACGTATGATGCGCCCAATCCGCCCGGTCCTGCACCGATGTGCTTCGTGAGCACGTCGTCGCGCCGGCAATTGCCTGCGCGCGCGATCGCGTCCCGAAGCCCATCGACCGTGACTGAGTCGTCCAGCCCTGAGACGTAAAGCTCCCCACGCTTTACGGGGCGGACGACCTCAGCCATCCCTTCTAGGGCCCCGCGCAGGGCTTCGGCGACGCGGTCCGCCTTGGCCGCGCTCTCGGGTCCCGGCTGGAACTCGAGGAGACGCGCGTCCCTGGCGGTCCGCACCACCTTCAGCCCCTCGCGGAGGCCCATGGCGGTGATGTCGACCACCGTCGAGGCCTTTGCGAAGACCTCGCGATAGCCGACACCCTTCGCGGCCGCTGCCGGCAGCAGTCTAATAATGACTGCGGCCGACTTCGGCTCGCGGAGAACGACGGCAGGCCTCGCGGCCTGCTTCCGCGGTTGCTGCCTCCACCCCGTCGGTGGGGCAGCAGCTTGCGCCTGGGGGGGGGGAGGGGGCTCATTTGCCCTCGCCCCCTTACCCTTTTTCCGCCCTACGACCGTGGACCACGCCCCCCCCTCGGGAACGGGGGCGGGGGCGGGGGCTACGGGCGCCGGCGGCGGCGCGACGTACGGGGCGACGCGGCGGGCGCACGCCACGGGCGCCGGCGACGGTGCCACACACGGGGTGGCACGACGGGCGCGCGGGACGGGCGCCACTGATGGCGCAGACGCGGGGGCCATTTGTCGCCCAGAGGCCGAAATTATTGGGGCGGGCGCCGAAGCGAAGGCCGCCGAGGCAGCGGCGGCGGCGCGGGCCGCCTTTCTCCGCTTTCGGAGCGTCCGCTTCACGCCCCCCCTGTGTTTTTTCCTCGCGGGGGGTGTCGGTGGCAGTGGGGAGTCTGCCACCCCGGCGGCCGGGGCCGCCACCACTTCCATCGGGACCGGGGTACTTGCTTCCCCCAGACCCCGACGGACTGCAGCGGCAGCCGAGGCCGGTTTAGGCCCCCCGGTGGCCTTCGGCAAGGACGCACGAGGAGCCGGTCTGGGTGCCGGCACCTTGCCTCGGTCGGCCGCAAGCGGTGGACGGAGGATCGGCGCGGGTCCCAGCCTGCCCTCTATGGCGGCGAACCTTGCGTCCAAGAGTGGCGCTACGGCATCGAGCACGACGCGCACGAGCGCATCGTGCTCAGCGCTGCCGCGTCCGAGTGGGACGGACGGCGGCGCCGCGCCTTTGGCGGGCGCCGCGGCCGGCTCCGCCCCGCTGGCGGGAACCGGTTCCGACCCCGCCACCGCGGCGGGGGTCGGACGCGATTTTTTAGTCGCGACGGGCGCGGCGGGCGATTCCGAAATCGCCGCCACCTCCACCGCGACCGCCCGTGCCTTCCGCTTGATGGGCACGGGGGGCGGCGCCGCCACGACGGCGGGCGCCGGCTCCTTACGGTAGGAGAGATTTTCCTCCCGCAAGGAGCTCACTTCCATGCGCAAACGCGCATTCTCGTTGCCGAGCTTCCATGCCTCGGCATCCGGATCCCGCGTGACCAGAGTGTCGACAATGTCCGACACTCTGTTCGCGGCATCCTTCAGCCGACGCACGTAGCCCCCCTTCAGATTGCCCGACGTCTGGGCGACCTGGAGGATTTCGGCCACCTGGGCGCTCGCCGCGAGGCGCAGCTCCCCGGGGCCGAGGGCAGTGATGTCCCCTACGAGGGCGGCGCACTGGCTAGCCGCGACCAATTTGGCGTTGGTTGCCTTGCGCGCCTTGCGCCCCTTTTCCCCCCCCTCTGTGCGGAGGAAGGCCTCCGCACCCGCGAGGACCGACGCGGCCGATTCGGTTGCGCCCCACGTGGGGCGCAAAGGCGAGCGCGCGCGCGCTGGGGTGGACGCACCCGACGTAGGGGCCGAATCGGCGCCGCTGCTCTGGGACCGGTCCCAGAACCGTGACCTCGATCCGGCCGCAAATACCGGAGCACACGAAACAGGGGGCACAAACGTCCCCGAAGACGAAGCTCGCATCACTGGACCCACCGCCGAAGACGACGAACCTGTGGACGCGAACGCGGACGAAGTTGCAGCCGCCGAAGACGAGGACGTGGACGCCGCCGCCGTCGCCGTCACCGCCGCAACCGTTGCACACGCAGGCACCGACGTCGCGACAGCGACTCCCATCCCAGTAGGGAAGGAAGACGAAGGGGTCGCCGCTGCCGCGCCTACAAATTCCCTATTCGCGACCTCGGTCGATAGCGCGAGTGAAGCTCGCGCGACAACCGGGGTCGTGGGACGGCCGTCCCCGACGTTGCGAACCGATAGGTCGCAAGCCAGTGGCATTGGCGCAGGTGAGGCCTGCGCGCTATAGGCCACCGTCGTCGTGGGGCGACCGCCCCCCGCCGCCGCTGTTCCGGCCGCCGTGTAGGCGATTTGTCCACAGGCAGGCGAAACAGGGCGGGAATAGTCGAAGGCGCGAACGACACCGTCAAGCGCACTATCCAGAGACTCTGGAATGCTACCTGACAGTGGCGTGCGAAAGCCATCTTCGTACCCGTCGCCCCCCTGCACAGGTGATGCCCATGCAGAGGTCGACGGCGTCCCGAAGGCACTCACATCTATGGTGCTCGCGTCACTCACGGCCAGGCAAACAGCCGAGTGTGACCCGAGCAGCGTGCTCCTACCTATATCCAGGTGTGCCGCACTGTTACGTGCCGCACGGCTGGATGGGGGCCTGCGCGTCACGGGACCTTCCGGGGGCCCCATAACGTTATGCCTACTGTCGGGGGCATCCGCGGTGAGGTCCACCACGGACGCCGCCCTGCCTAGCGAGACAGGTGCCTCGGGTGCCGCCGTGATAACGGCAGCAGCCTGGCAGCCTGGACGTGGCCCGGCGGCAGATTTGCTGCGCCGAGCGATTGAAGTAGACGGGACCTTCTTCCTCCGCGTCTCACCGATCTCGGCCGCTTGCCAGCCATCCTTGGCCTCCAGGTGGCCTCTCTTGCAAGGCGCACCCGAAAGCCCAGGGGGTGGTTTAGGATCCTGGGCATCCATTACTGGATGCCCGTTCCCTGCGCGAAACCAGTGACACGCGACGGCGTACTTAGTGTACGAAATAACCGTTAATATTACGCAATATGCGCTGAAGCGCGCGAAAAGCAAGCAGAGAGTAAATCGACTCACCCAAGCCAATAAACTGCGATTCGCGCCGGAATCGAACGAACTAACACTGTACACTGACACTACACAACTATATTCGCAATTTATCGCCTTTTCGGAAAGAAAAAGCGCGAAAATCTGCAAAATTCGAGAAGAGCACAGGCATTAGCGACTGCCTCGCATGGATGCCCGTCCGGAACTGAACATTAGAATGCTGCATTATCCTTGAGTAACATAGGCTATATTTATTACTAGAAAAAAAAATAGGGATCCTATTGAAAATTCAATAATATAACCCAAGGTATAAAAACATTAGCCATAAATCACCCGTGCGAAATCGGGACGGGCCGCTAGTATTATTGCAAATTTAAAAAACATCATGTTTATTCATACATTGAAGCTATTTAAAAATAACAACTGGAATACACTATATAAACGAAGACGATGCCATTTTTTTAGATTTCTTGTCTGTTTGTTCGTCATTTTAGTCATTAAGTTCATTTTTATATATATACAATAAATAAAGTGTTGTCTATCGATCTTAAATCTACGGAAATTTCAAAATATAGCGATGAATATAACTGTCGGTAAAACAGCTTGACCTCAAATCGTCTGTTTTACCGACTATTCAATAGCATCTATTTATCTATAACATAAAATTCTATATATGCCGTGTCTTTACATTGACCTAAAATAACTGGATATAACTTAAACTAAAAATGTGGCCAATAACACGTTTCCTATTGTCTTTATTAAGGAGAAGACACTTTGTTCATGTGTTCTTTGTTAATGTTAGCACTTAGCACTACACTTTATTATTATGAGAGTATTATGATACTAACTCAAATGGTTTTGTCCTTTTGAGTCTTCTTAATAAATCTGTATTATCAAGGAGCTGGATGGCCTCGACATTTACATGGTGATGAAGCCGTTGCTGGTGGGCTTCAATTCAATTTATTAATTATTTAAAATTAATCGAATTCCCATGTGATTTTTTCACTAATCGTTTACCTGTGTCTCTTGTACAACTCTTCAATCTTGGCTTCGAGGTCCGGTGTAAGAGCTTCAAGTGGTGCGGCGCGGTACTTGGCCAGAATGGAGGTCTTCAGGTTGCACTCATCGTGATCTCCAAGCTCAGCCTGAAGGATATACGAGGCTAGGAGGGCGTATGTTATCGTCGAACATGAGAGCCGACCTGCAAATGATACTTTAACTAAAATAGCCACTTTCTCAAATTCTTATAATGTTTCTGCTCTATCTGGGATAATTATAACCTATTCACAGGTGCGTCTTATTTATAGCGTTAAAAGTAACGTCGTTAATGATTAGCTATATTATTGTATATGCATATGTTATTTGTCAATATTTATACGTCAGTCAGTCATTAACAATGTCATATCTCAAATAACGCCTTAAAACCCTCACCATATCTGCGTGAATCAGCTTATATCTGTAACATTATCGCAGATGAAGTCACACCATCAATGCACCATATGGTATTTTGAAATTAGATCATGTAACCGCCCTTATTATTACACAATTTCGAACTTTAATGCAATGGAATAAGATCTAAAATATATCCATCAGTGTAATATGTATACGCTGTTTTGAAATTAGAAAGTCTTGTAACCGCCCTTATTCGACTGCATTCAGACGCTGTCGCCGCGCAATTTTCAATAAATCAATATTTTTCGTTTTAACGTAAGGAAATTCGTTGCTTCCGAACGCAGATTTTTTAAAATTAAAAAATCTTATAAATATATAGATATAATCTTTAATTCAAAGGTAGAAACTTTCACATTTATTGTGTAGTATATATTTACTATACCTTCCACCAGATCACGCCTGACAGCTAACCCCAGCTGGTATCTGGTGACATCATCCTTCAGATCCGAAGGCTCCGGTGGATAGTACTTCACGGCAAACCTCACGTCCCACGGCTCGTCTATAAAATGATATTTACATTTCCTAAGTATGTCTAAATAGAATAGAATAGAAATTTTGGTTCAAAGCTAATCTCTGCATCTCTTTTTCTTACTTCTAAAAGTCTTCGACAGCCGTCTGTTGAGATCGACCCAGACTCTTGGATCACCGCGTTGCATATATAATAGCCCAAAGAAGTCTTTTTCTAGAACATCAAGATCACCACAGACTTTGTCCAGGAGATCAGAGCCTCTTGCTTTTCGCTGTAAAAGAAAAACATATTACAAAGATATGGTGGACCTAGCCATGTTGGAATCATTATTATGATAGGGCCAGCTCAATCTTTGTGATACCATGCTCTTATAGAAAGAACATCGGCGTGAAAGTTGAACCCTGAGTTAATGCTTCGTGTGATGAGTGAGTCCCTTCATCCCCATCCATATTCCATTCTTCTTGTCTGCTCCTCTAATCCCATATTCTTTATCTTTTTCCCGTATTATTCCACCACTACTTTTTTTGTTGACGCAGGGGAATGCCTTTGGACCTGTGGCGTTCTTCGAATGTAACTATTAATTTTTGGTACTGACAACACTAGTACGGCCATTGTAGGCAACGCCAGAGGTCAATAACTTAATTTGACAGCTGCACACAAGGGTCTTTCTTTTTTTACCTAACCTAACCTGTGCGCTGCGTTTTACGGGAAGCCCCAGTAACTAGTTCTGTGGCACGCCAATGCTTGGCTTTTCACTCAGGGTGCCTTGCGGGAAAGACACCTTCTTCACTAATTGAGTCAGCGGGCTCCCCGTCAAGGAGAAGAAGCGGCAAGAAACTCCCCAGCAACACGTGTAGCTAAAAATTGGTTTTCTTTATATTTCTTGTTGTATTTATATCTTAAGTTCATTTCTTTTTTTAAAGTTTTATACAGAAGTATGTTACAGAATGACTTTATGATTATTAAGGTAAGATATAGGCATGCGGGGGCGGTATTTTTCAGTATTGGTGCCCATTCGAAAAATTTCAAGATCCGAGACTGCCACGTGAGTAAAGCCGTGGAATGTAACACTAGTAAATTAATAAACCGTAAAATGTTAGTTTTTTTTTAATTTTATTAAGGCATTGGATATAATATTGTTACAAGTGCGGGACTCGAATTAAAAAGCCGTTGGAATGACTATAGAATTTATTAGAACTTTGTATAGTTCTAATAAATTCTATAGTCATTCACGTATAACGCAGGTATAACTGGCCACAACCAGTACAAACTGCACGATTCAATAACACGCGCAAAGTCCGTCACTATATCGCTTATCGAATGTACTATACACGTCTTGCTCGTATCGTAATCGTCAATTGACTGCCTCACCCCTTCGTTCGGGCATCGCTTTATACTAAACTGTACAATACGACAATCGACCGCGTGGACTTAAGTTTCCGAGAATCCGGAATCCGTAATCTGCACACCTACGGCCATAAACGAGTACAATAACAATATAATGTTTTTCTTAATTACAAGTTTTAAACAAAAAGTAAACAAAAGAAGTCCAAATACGGGAAAGGTAATAAACCAGGTGTGCATTTACTTTGTCCGCGTGTAACAATATCATCAGCCTATCAATCACAATAGATCTCCACACTTTACATCATGATGTAAAGTGTGGAGTCACAAGGCTATTAGTGTAATCGTGCCCGGTTGAATATTTGAAGATGTGCATATTCGGCCATTTCAAAGAACACTACAAAAATGTGTTTAAAAACTGTTCTTTATGGATTTTTAACGTTTCTTATGTTGTATTTCCATATATTTTAATTGGCCAGCGATAAAGCTGTTAATGTAGACATTGTAGGAAAATAATATTTTTTTGGCAAAATGGTAATGATATTCCCTTAAATGGTAATGATGTTAACCTTAAATGATAATTAGTAAAATGAAACAGAAATTAGAAATAAAAGAAAATTTAATATTTTCTTGAGTTTTCACGACTTTATACATAATAATCTATGTTTTAACGGTTTTTAGCGCGGTAATTTATTTGATTTTATTTATTCCGACGTTTCGGCCACTTTTCAGTGGTCGTGATCACGAAACCCAAAGAAAAGACAATACTCGTTGACAATTGTCATTAACAGAATTTAATTGGAAAAAACTTTTGTCTTCCGATGATCGAACTTACAAACATTTGATCAGGTAATCTGACTTGCATACCCTCATGAACAATATATAATAGTAATTAATATAATAATTTCTTATTACCTACCATTCAAATGAATTCATTACCATTTTATTGATACGAACGGTAAAAATGGTAATTAGGTCAATGGTGGTTAGAATTTCTAATAATTATTGGAAAATTTCAGTATTTAGTAAGATTATGCAATTTTTAAAATAAATATTGAAAAATAGTCCTTAAAACGGAGCGACGACTGACTGTACATTTATTATGTCTGATCGCGCTGTTATAATATTTAAAAACAGAGAAATCATTGTGGCCATGTTCACGAACGGTAAGTAGGGAAAAGCATAAGGACATTTTTCAGAGTACCCTAACTTAATTAAATTATGTTCTTTGTGTAATTGTTTAGAATTTAAAACAATCTTAAAATATCCTATTTTACGAATATGTAACCATAACTTCGTTCTTCAATTGCATTTTGATTATTGGACTAATAACTTGCTGAAATCTGGGAAAAGCGACACTGATGGTAATTAGATTTTGAAAAGTTATCATTTAATTTTCAGTATTTCAATTTAATATACGTATATTATATATTTTGCACTTTGTAGAAAACATTGAGATCGGTCTATTAACAAGCATAAGTTCACCAATAGTGGTAATTAAGCATGTTATTTGTTAAGGGCCGTGCCATTTGCACATTTTCAAAGAATCACCCGCCCACAGCGGTAGATCCGCGCTTTCATGTCTGCCTGTTTGCCAACTTTTATTGCGAATAAAAATCAATAAATATTGTATGCCTTGAACCATACAATAATGTTGATTCAATATTAACCGCGTTGCCTTCAACAATCATCAAGCTTAAGAGCAGCAATATGAAACATTTTAATATCGTTGTAAAGAATTTACGAGTTCTATAATCACAGCTTTTCGGTCGGAAATAGCTCCCCTGACGTACGCCATGCCTACTTGTTGATTTAACCAAATGGGTTTCAGAGTGTACACCAGTACGATTACTTGGTTCAAAATAGATTTCCCAATAGGTTCATAAATTTATGCTGTTAATGGTGTCCGGAAATTTATGAATATGGCGTTATAATATTTGAAAGCTCAGGAAGGTGCAGGAAGGGAGAAAGAATACGATTTCCTGCGTTGGGGCGGCCTGTCGTAAGAGGCGACAAAACCGACTGTTGCGTAACTATGTTCTATATCTCAGTCTTTCCATCACAACAAAAGCGCAGGGTCGACAGGGAGGAGGGGGTTTTTAGTGGGTATTGAGGTTGCTCGCCCGTGCGGCATCGCTCGGAGTCTCCACACTCCTCAGTGTCAAGCCATCGCGGACGGAGCGCAAACAAAGCATACTATTGTTAGCGCTTTCGCCCCCGGTGGATGCGCGCCGTTTCCTAGTGACGGCCCTGAGAGTGCGTAAATCGGTTAGCATTTTCCCTCGCCTCAAAAAAAAAAAAAAAAAGAGGCGACAAAACAACCCACAGCCAGGTGGTAGAGTATTTGCCCGGCTGGATGGCTACAACCCCTGGTCTAGAGTATGCCGCCATAACAAGCTTAAGTTGTGTTCCGGTATTAGTAACCCGGTTCCAGTCTTCCTTAAGAGAGCAGCAGCGCGTTTGTAGTACCTTTGGTGTTGCAATAAAAAAAAGGCTTATGGAGGTTCTAGACACCTCCGGATCGACAGTTTTGGATAAAGAAAAATCCAGAACACATGCATAGTTGATACTTGTTTATTCCCACAAGCAGAGCGTCACAAAAGAACTACAATCATTGGAATCGATAATTTACAATGGTTTTGCCGGGAAGAAAAGCATTTTTATATATGAGTCATAATATGACAGCATTGTTTATTTTTAGTTAGTGATGTGACGCGCAATTAGTGAGACAAACATGCTATTACTGCACTAATAATAATGAATACACTTGAAATAAACTCTAATAGCGTTCTAAAATGGCCGAATACTGTAGTAAAGAAACTGGCCGAATAGACCGAATACCGAATATTTAAGAAAGTGGCCGAATAGGCCGAATACCAAATATTTTAAAAAGTGTCCGAATAGCGAATAAAAAAAAATCCTTTGCATCTCTAGTGAAAACCACTTAAAAATTCATTATGTGGTTTAGGATGTGTTAGCGGATATACAGATAGACAGACAGATGCGGAAAGCGATTATGTAAAGAAGTAAAAGAAGATCTATACCTCTATATCAATGGTAATGTGCTCTCCATCTAGCAATTCCACCCGGACTCGTCTGTAGTTTCCAACTCTTCGGTCCCCACCATCCTCGGAGGCAAGTCGACGGAGGCTTTCACGCATTGTCTGAAACTGAAAACAGTCTAATATTTATAAAATTACTTGCAGACGCGATAGACGTTGTCTTAATCTGAAAAATAAACATTTAGGTCCCGAATACAGCGCCATCTACTGGTTCCAAATGTGGATTTAAACCACCAAGGGACCCACTTAAATACGGACCAAAAAATTTCGTAAAACCCTGGAAGCCGATTCCAGCGCCACCTATCGGGTCCAATTAAACATATTAACATATTATATATATTAAAATTATTCAACTAAAGGTTATTAACATTTAATTCATATAATAAACATATTTTAAAAATTGCTTTAGAAAATAAAACTAAATTATAAATTAAACTAAATACTTAATAATAAACTACATTATAAATCAATTAATACTAGTGGTCGACCATAATTAATTTAAATTATAAGTTTGAACATTATTAAGGTTCTGTTGTCAAAGACATTACTTCTATAATCACAGATTTCGCCAAGACTACACTGTTCATTTGACTTTAACAATAAACAAAAGAGTATATATGCGTGTGTGTGTCAAATACATGTTTTTTATGCATAATTTAAAAAAAATGCATTCTGCACTCCTTCTCTATAGAAAGTATAAGTGTGCGAAGTTTCATACTTCTCTGCCGCTCAATTTCCGTAAAAAGGGGCACAAAGTTTTGCTTCACGTATTAATATAATGATAAAGCATGTAATAACAATGTTTGTATATTCAATAAATTATAGCTGTCAAAGCTCAAAAGAAAACCAATTCTGTAAAAAGAGTTGCATTGAGAACACACTGTTGTTTTCCAAGAAAATTTCACACCGTGTGAACAGTAGCGTTTGATTCCGAGTATTAAAAAAAAATTACCTACTGTTTTTAGAATACTTGTCTGTTTGATTCTACAGGTCTCGACAGGGCATAAGTTTGTTTAACTGTATTATACTAGTCATTTTTGTTTGGAATCTCCAAAAAAAGTTAAAAAGTTTTTATTGTGGCTAATAAAGTTAATTTCTGGCCACAATATACTATTTTTAAATATGGAACATTGGTGTTCTTTTGTTGTTTTTACCATCTTAGACCATATGTTCGCTCCACATAGGGTCAGACCATGGTCAAACGCGAACCTATAAACCATTTAAAAAAATTGTATTCATGAATGTTACAGTTCAACAATATTTTTGTTACTTGAATTTCATCCCTCCTTACATGCCCAAAACACCTTAGATTACTTCCTTACAATTTTTCGTCACGGATGCAACTCTCAATGATCCGCTCCTTTCCCACCTTATCTATTCTTGTAACACCACACACCCATCTCAGAACGTTCTCATCAATGTTTTTGTCTATCACTAATGGCTAAACAGTCGGACCCGTATAACATGACTCTGGTCGTATTACAGATGTTAGAAATCCATTAAAATCCTAAAATAGTTCTGTTTAGACTGTGTGTTCTTGCCAAAAGTCATAATATTTATATTTTATAAGTGTGTATACATTGTACTAGTACCGCGTGTATTTTACGACAATTTTTAAAACGAATCTCAGCAATGAAATACAATGTAGATAATTAAATGGTCTTTCCCCGCGACTACGTAATTTATTTATATAAAAAATAATTCGATTTTTATCTATATATAAATAAAATTGAAGTGTCTGTTTGTAATTGTCAACCAATGTGAAAAGAGGGGATAATTCGGACTTACAAATTCCGAAAAACAATTTCTAGAATTTTTGTTTGTCTGTCTGGATGTTCCGGCTAGTCTCTCGTGAAAATTGACTTTCTTAAATACTATGTTCCAAGAAGATTTTATTGACTATAGAGGGAAGATCAAAGAAATAAAATGATGTACATTAATCAATACTATATGTTGCGGACAGAAAGCACTCCGCTGACCCGCCCGTCAGACCACACCTCTCCGCGCCCCGCAAACCGCCGACGCCCGTTGCTCACACAGTTAGCAGCTAGGCCGTCGGACGGAACGGGGGATAAAAGCAGCGCCCTGGAGGCCGAAAGTTGGTTCAGATTGCTCACATACATATGGTAAAAATACGCAGTACTTTACAAACTGCCATTTTCATTCTTTCTGTATCTCGTCTATGTATTGTTTTAATTGTAAATAATAAGTCATACAGTCCACATCGAGATTATTTGAAAGTCAATAACACCAAACCTATAACAGTTTCGTCGTAAGTTAATACTGTAAGGCACGGACGAGATCGCAAATTCCATTTAGGTAGTCCCTCATACTACCAGGTGGCCAATTCTGCTATTACTATCTCATCATAATTCATAATAACGGGAAAATATCGTCTCAATCGTAGATTTGGTTAATTTCGGTATTCTTCTAATTTCAACGACGGGCCCGTGGCAAATCACTCTATCTTTATAAATCTTTATAAGTAAAAGCTTTTTAATATTAATTTCGGCTAACACAATTATTTTCAACTAATATTTTTTTTATTGCAGGAGTTCAGCATACAGGCAGGTCCGCCTGATGGAAAGCGGTTATCATCGCCTATGGACATTTGAAACACCAAAGGTGTTACGTATGGGTTGCTGCTCTTTTAAGGGAGACTGGAACTCGGTCACTAATGTCGGAACACAACTCAAGGTTGTTATGGTTGTATACTCTAGATAAGGGGTGGTAGCCATCCAGTCGGGCAAAGACCCTACCACCTGGCTGTGCATTGATTTGTCGCGATTGTTGTTCTTTCTCCGCTCCTGCACGGATACAAAATATTCTGCCGCACTGCCGCACCACTATCGAGAAGATGTTGTGGACTTAGTAGAATACGAATTATTGACACTATAGCAAAGGTACTCGATCGGAATATCTTCGTAACTCAAGATATTTGAAATAGTAGAATTGGTCCCTCTGGTTTACAGGGCGTTGATTGGGAGACTATTGACATAAAACATAGTAGCTGTACTAAAGGTCATGGCCGAGGGAATAAGTTTAGGCATTTAGATAAATGGCTCGGTGGGGCAAGTCAATTTACTATCCCACTAAATTGAGTTTAGCCACGAAATACCTTCAAGATTAATCTAGTTTATTAGTGCTACTAATCAAAAATAATGAACTGAGGTCAGAGTCAAAATTAAACTATTATAAAAATATAATTTTCTTAAGTTTTCGCGACTTGTATACATAATAAAACTACGTTTTAACGGTTTTAAGCGCGGTAATTTATTCGATTTTGGCTATTCCGACGTTTCGGCCGCTTTTCAGTGGCCGTGATCACGGAGGACAAAGATGACAATTGTCAACGAGTATTGTTAAAATTTTATTTAGCCTACCGCCAATTTGTTCATTTTAATTATTAAGTTTTAATTTTGTTTATGGTTATTATTAACTCTACCTAATCGAATTTCTCAAGTCTGCCATCAGTAACACACGCTGGATAAACCCAACCACTACATCAGATTCGATAACCCACAATTCATCGCGAAAGAGAATCGTTTCATACCTAGAATTATGCGTGAGGCTATTGAAATAAAAACACACCCAAAGAAAATGGGTGGGCAAGTACCACCTGTTTGTGATCCGATCATCAAAACTATATATACTATATGCCTCTACTAGAAAAGCGCAATCCAGGTATATTCAAGTCTCGTTTGAATAGGTTATACAGCTGAGCGGGTTTCATCTCCAACGTTATTTTAAGGGAAATACTGAACCTATTTATGACCAGCTTTAAAAGAATTGTCTAAGCAATGTATGCTTCCCGGTCAGGATTTGAACTCACATAATTGGAATGAGAGGCGGACGTAATCCACTGATCAACCACGAACGATGATTAAGTACAAATTGTAAATCATAATATCAAGGAGTATACTTGTTACTAAACTATTACACAAAGTCCATTAACCCATACAAGAGATAGGATAACTGCTTGGGCGGTTAGCAAATCGCGCTGACCTACTTTTGACCGCAGGACACGAATTACTTCTTCCTACCGCGGCCTACGACTGATTACTTCATTAATTTAATTACAAGTTCAGACAAGATAATGCAAGTAAACTATTATACTGTTACGCGTATGCGGGACTCGAATTAAAATGCCGTTAGAATTAGAGTTTATTAGAACTATACAAAAACGCATAAAACAGTACATATATAACCGAACACAACAAATCCAAACGTGATGCAGAAGGTCGTAATTTAATAAAATGCGCAGTCTGTCATTATTAGATTCCCGAATATACACACGTCACGCCCGTATCGTGGTTGTAGCTCAACTGACCCCCCTCTCTCAATCAGGCCGTAGTTTTATACTTCACAAATGCAAATGTGTCCGCCCGGCAACGTCGTCATAATTTCCTAGAATTAGCTAATACTTAAAATCCTCAACATCTGGCTAATAATGCACCTGAGCGAGTACAATAGGACAATAGGATGTTGTCCAAAATAACTAGAAACGCATGCCATTAAATAAGTGAACAAATGAAGACGATCACAAGAGGATTAAAATCTCCTCATCAGTTGGGTTTATCCAGTGTGTAGGTATTCAAATCACCGCTTTGCAACATGTTGTGGCTTGAAGAGAAGAAGCGGCGCAAGAAACCCTTTAGCAAACATGCCTAGCTTTAATAAAGGTGGTAAATTAGATTAGGCTCCCATAGAGTAAATAAATAATAATAACCATAAAAATATTAAAACTAAATAATTAAAATGAACAAGTTGGCGGTAGGGTAAATAAATCTTTAACAATACTCATTGACACTTGACATCTTTGTCTTCCGCGATCACGGCCACTGAAAAGTAGCCGAAACATCGGAATAATAAGAATCGAATTAATTACCGCGCTTAAAACCGTTAAAACGTAGTTTTATTGTATAATTAAGAATTCAACTGAAAGGTGATTTTGTTTTATAAAAAATATTTTTTAGTGTTTGCCTCATTTTACGAAAAAAAAGTCCGGCATTCCAGGGGTAACAATAACTAATGTATTACAAAATTTTGGTTATTATGATGCAAAATAATGTACATAACAATGAGGTATAATATACAACGTACATATTTAACTAAATGGTACATAATAAGTATTTTATGTTAACAAGATCTTTGGAAAACCTGAATCATGTGATTTCTGTGTGACTGCTATGAAAAGATTTCGTATAAGATCTTTATGAGAGTGTTATTCAAATTCAAATTAGAGGTGTCTGAAGAACATATTATATTATGACATTTAAATATTTCTTTAACGTTTTAACCTTCATGTTTAAAAGTATTTCAAAATATTGCTACACGCCGACAAAGTGAATGCACACTTGCAGTTGCATTATCTTTCCCGCATTTGGACTTCTTTTGTTTACTTTGTGTTTAAAATTTGTAATGAAGAAAAACATCCTATTCTTATTGTACTCGTTTATGGCCGCAGGTGTTCAGATTACGTTTTCTTGGAAAATTTGGTCCACACGGTCGAGTGTTATATTGTACAGTTTAGTATAAAACAATGCCCGAAGGAAGGGGTGAGGCAGTCAAGCGAGGATTACGATACAAGCAAAACATGTACATTCGATAAGCTATAGTGACGGACTTTGCGCGTGTTATTGAATCGTGCAGTTTGTACTGGTTGTGTCCAGTCCAGTTATATTTGTACCTGTGTTCTACGTGTTTGTATAGTTCTAATAAATTCTATAGTAATTCCAACGGCATGTTAATTCGAGTCCCGCACTCGTAACAATGTTTTTTATCCTAACATAACACTGTTTCGCAACGTGTTATTGATGTTTATTTATTTTCACATTTATTTAGTTGCATAGTTGTTTTTTTCATGTTTCTCTTTAAGGTTAATAATTAATTTTGTTATATACCTTCTTATTTCTAAACGATAAAAACGACCATTTCCTTAATTGAACAATAATGTTATATTTTCATTTAATCTGTGGTTAGCGCCTGTTTTGTATAGTAGTTCTCTATAATTTACCATAATTTTATGTAACAATGTTGATCTCTACTATGATGTGATAATTGTGTGGATTATAATTCAAAATCTCTCAATTGTATATAGACGGTGTTCACTACATTTTATTTTCATGTTAGCAGACGCGATAGATTAGGGAAACGGACAGTATACCCGCCATGCTTGTCCAAGGCGGCTTAGCAGGTTTGACACATTGGTTATTTCGATGTGCAGGTTGCATCACGATGTTTTCCATCGCCATTGTTAGCACGTGCTAATTGCAGTGTTACCAGACGGGGGGATTCCCTGCAAATTCGGGGAGTTTTTTGACGTCGGGGGGGAGATTTGGGGGTACAGATTCTTTGGGGGGACATTCGGGGGGAAATATTTTGTTGTCAGAAATTTTTGGCAATATTTTAAGTATTAATAATTCATCTACAAACACAATTATCATCACTACAATTATTATATCTAAGTTATAATACGGTATTATTACTTTATCTTAGAATTATACTCTACTAGTAAATCATACTTCAATTAAATAGTTCATTTTAATAATTCAATTCATTCGTTCGTTCATTTACATCATTAATTTTATTTATTATGCCGTCTCTACTCGTATGCGGTCGTATCTTATAGGCTACTTTCCGTTAGACACAACGACTACGTTCACAACCGCAGTTTTTCCCGTTCCACTTATTTGCTGACGTTACAATCGTAAACTCAAGTGGAACGGTTATTTAACCCACGTATTGACACGGGTCGTTGTTACCACCCCCCCCCCCTCCCGTGAGCGTAAATGATGACGTCGACGGTAGTTTTGCTTTTTTATTTCTCCTTTAAAATAAGTAAAAACTGTTTTGCGGGTTTTTTTCTCAAAAAGCTTATATTTGGGGGTTTTTGACAAAAATTTGGGTTTAATTGACATGGTCATCTGGCAACACTGGCTAATTGTAACGATATTACACATTAGGTCAGAAAACAGCCCAAGTGGTGCATGCGTTCCGGCCAGGATCGAACCCGCGCCCTTTGAGTTGGGGACGCGTACGCTGGCCATTACGCTACCACGACTTGGATATATTTATAACAATAATAATGCATTAATGTTTAAAACAGTACAAAAGTAAGATCACCGATATCACACTATGAAAAGAATTTTATACATTTTAATGACTTCGATATGCCAATCATTAAGCCAGGTATAATGACCTCTACGGAGGTTGTAGTGAAACAGGTCAACCTTTTGCTGTAGAAAAAGAATGTAATATCAATGCTTCTCCTGCCTGCCTGCATAACGTTCATATAAAACTTTTTTATTTATTCGATAGAACTATCACAAGTTGTGGAAGTTTCAGTAAAATTTAAAGAGTACAATTTAAATGCTCACCAAAAAATATTTTTTGTCCCCTTAGACTAAGCACCAAATAAAATATATTACTTCATATAAATTTAATCCACTCTATACCGAGATGCCTAAAAAACAATGTTTTACGTTACAAAAGAAATATACACTCATCAGAATAATTGTACGTTTTGTATTTAAATTCTTTTTGCTTATCAAAATGGATAAATGCTCACCAAATATTGTTTTACTAAAACACTAACATTCAAACCGAAAATTACAATTCTAAATTCTAAATAGTTTAAGTGTTATCCAACCTGAATCCAAAATATATTATTGTTAAACTATGATTACAGTCGTTTCCCTTTACTTATTTACCCTGCAACCAAGCACAGCCGCCACCGGCATGTGACGCACAGACCGCAGGACGCAATCCCGTCACGCAAGCGTCACACATTGTCACGCTGAAGTACGTGGAATCACCTCCCGAAGCTAGGAATATCCATTGGTGAGAAGAGAAAGAGAGTGCGCCCAGCTAAATCTAAAAAACCTCTGTTTTGATTCAATAATTATGATTATGTGATTGACTGCTTTTAACTATTGTCACACTATTGTGTTCCTTAAAGTGCCATTGATAAATCTTAAGTACAAATTATATAATGAAGGGTTGGGTTTACATATATATCCCCGGATGATTTTAATGGTTAATGTGTTTAGGAATATATTTAAGACTTATTTATAACAATTGAAATTGGTTTTGAGTGGAAAAAATACATATTCAATTAATTATCGAAGTTTGAAATTCACGACAATGATCTGGTAATTTTGTCGCCGAGACGTTTTTTTACGTTTTTTGACGGAATTTATTTAAATAGGAGACTGTATGTATCCGAAAATTTAATTAATTTATGTGGAGTTTTAAACAGTCGGTTAGGTTAGGTTTTGTGTAGACCAAACCGACTGGTAACCATTCACTATTTATCTTATATATAAGTGAAATATTAGTGAAAAACAAAAGTGAGGTTAGATTGACAAAAACATTAATAACTCAGGAACATTTCCGCCACATAGGAGTTGCAGAAGGGGTAAGTTTTCCCTCCCCCCTCCCCTGCTCATTACTTATGATTACGGGCTTCGATCAACAGTATTATTGTTGATCGAAGATTACGGGGACATATATGTAAACCACACCCATAATGAAACAACTTCGTTTTGCTTTTTTTTTCTACTAGTGATTAATTTTTTACCTACTTCAATCATTTGTGTTGCATTAATATTGAGAGTGAAGTATTTATTTCATATTTGGCTATATTATCATGTTTTAATCAAATTCATAAAACAATAAACAAGCAACATGTGTTTGGAATACGCAATATTATATTTGGTATTAAAAATAATTGTACGTTCGACCATTTGCTTTTTTGCCTCAGCAAAAATTACTAAATTGGAAGTGGAGAAACAAAATATTGGTAATATCTATTTAGCGATAATGTAAAATATTTAGTCTGAAATTAGCTTTAAAGGCGTTTATATATTTTTTATGGCATAGCATTAAAAGGAAAATAGCTTCATTTCTACAATACTTCTGGAAACACAATTTGGTGAGCATTTATCCATTCTGGCAGGTATTTCGAATTTATTGGTAGAAAAATAGGTGCATTTCTGGTAGGCGTTTAAACACAAGCCAAATTTAAATTCCTTAGCAAGTTATATATTAATAAAGCGTTAAATCCTGATTGCATATAATGTTTACTTTGAAGGCTGCGACTCATTTTTATTACTGTTTATCTCTTTTTAAATATCTTTAGCATCACTGACTTGAAGACCACGACACACATGCCATTTGTCACGACTTAAAGACTGGTTTAAACTCATTCTATATCATAGAATATACTACACTGACTTATTATAGAGCCCTGGTAGAGGGTGGGTGCAGCGTAGCTAACAATTTCGTCTAAATTTCTAATCATGCCACTCACTTCACTCTGATTTAGAGAGTCCCCCCAATTAGCGTAAGTTAATAATTGCTTTACTTAAAACAATATACATAGTTTAGGCCTCAGTTATCCTGAAAAACGCGATAACCTTTTTTGGCTATAACTCATTCCACACTTCCATCTCAAAGTAAATAAGCGGTAGTGCAAGAAAAGTAAATAAAAGGCTAAAAGCAAGGAGCGTGCAAGCGTCTCGGTCAACGATCTTATGCGGTAACTGGTTAACATTTTACTAAGTTTTATTTTACCTTTAAAGAGCACAGTTCGACTGGGTGATTATCTTGAATTCACTGCATTCAATTTTGGCTAAATATTTTAAATTCCTTAGCACATCGTTTATATTTAAAAAAAATAAAAATAATGGCGGGAGATTGCAACTTTTTTTTCGTAAACCAAAGAATAAGGTGTAATTATATTTAAAAGATTATCGAGTATTTTATTTGTTCTCAGTTTAAATAAAAATAAAAGAATGCGTAAATGAGAAATATAATATAGGACACTCCCGTCGGGCTGTACCGATCAAACTGGAAACTGGTTGGGTAAGTTTCAAATCAACAGTTTCTCGCAATGTGAAAGTCTTTTCAAGCGCGTTAGGGTAATGTTGAAAAGAGATGGATATAGTTCACGTGTTCTTTATCTTTAAAGCTTTCAATGCAATCATAGTACATGATAATGATTCATTCAAGCTACGAATACAATAAGTTTGTTTACTATTCTGATAGCGTATTGCATAGGAATTTAGTTTGTAACTAAGCAGTGCGCCAAAATAATTTTAATATAACATCATAATAGCAGTTTGTATTCGTTATGCAAATTATAGTCTCTTCACATAGGTACCTAGTCAAATGTAAATTAAAATTTCAGTTATTTTTCAGATTAAATTAAAAGTCGTGAGTTTTGATTATTAAAATTTGCGTTTCAAATAGAGTGGATTCGATTCTGGGCCGAAGAGGAAAGCAATATTTTATATAATTTGCGTGCGTAATATTATTACAGTTACACGCGTGGATGGTTATGAAATATTTCTTGATGAAACCTGCACATCAAGATACCGATCGATGTGTTTAACTCTGGCTAATAGACAGGGGCGGCTCGAGACGGTGGGCCAAATTTAGGGGTAACAAAATTGTCTGCAAAACGCTTGCAACTAAAGCCCAAAAAAAGGAATGTAGACTTTGTTTTTAAATGAGAATGAAAGAAAGAAAATAATGATTATTTAGAGTTATTTAAAAAGGAAATTATACATAAGCAGTTTAACAAAAGCCAAAGATTAACTAACTCTAAACAGGCCGCAACTTAGCAAATGCTAGTTGATAACAACCAATGCTGGTTTTTCGTTAGTGCCAGGCAGAACGTCACCTTCACAGAAAAAAATAACTAATGACATTTAATATTATCTATAATTAGAACAGTATCAAACAAAGAATAGAAGATATACATACATATCGAGGCTTCGGAACAAATGGGCGTACAGACAAAAGTGCAGTTTTACACAAGGGACAAAATTGTGAATAAAACAAAACTAGTTGATTGTATAAGGCTCAAATTTGGGATACCCTACTTTTTAGGTATACTTGCATACTGGTAAGACTAAATTGTACATGCATAGATTTTAGGAAACAAAAAAAATGGCATTTTTGCGTATACACCCATTTGTTATAAAAATATAAAGCCCTCGATGTAATGAGAAAGTTTCCATTTTTTTAATTTTATTTTTAAAAAATCACACTAAGTCTGCAATAAATCCTAGTGTTTTTTGTTTTCAATTATCTTCATAAATGACGAAGTTCTGAAGCTTTTCCCTCCCATTTTGAAATCGTAAGACGCGCGGCCGGCCGATCAAGCGCTGACGTCACAAGTCTCGCCCGTCTCGGGACGACGCAGCGACTAGGCCCTAGGCGACTGTTCGCCGCAGTTAGTACTTTTAGCGCAACACAACATCAGGTATTATCATGGAAATTAAAACTAAAATATATTATAAATACTGCATCGTGTCTAACTGTATAAACACGACTGCAAAAGTGCCAAAGCAGAAACATATACGATATGAGTGGTGCAAAATTATGAAAAGAAAGGAATCTGTATCAGAAAAATCAGTACGGTATTGCTTCGAAGATCATTTTGATGTAAATATCGATGTCTATATTATCTACCTTTCTGCATATCCTTTAAATCTTACCAGTTTCTATGTCTATTTGACATGACGATACTAATGCACCACTCGTCGACATTTCGGCAGAATAGGTATAATAATGAAAAAGAATTCTTCCAAGAATTTCGTAGCTCAGTTGCACTAGGCTAGAAATGGAATAGTGTTGGATGCACGTTATCGATATTTTTTATTTGTACTGTATTGTACTTATATACTCTATTATATACTGTAAAGTAAAGATACTTCATCGTGAAGTATTAGAATAACTAATATTGAATTTTTTCTGTCTGCGTTTTGCATAGTAAATGTGAAACTTCATTAGACTATTTAAGTTTAGTATCACTTCTACGGAGAATCATTCTTCGTCGAGACGAATGATTTCGATCAAATATTAGGTCAAATAATAGGTTTATGTACGCGTAAAATTCATCTAGCCGTCTCATACATATCTGGGAAAAATCTTTATCATTATGAAAGCTCTGTACCACCTAGATAGATAATTTAGCAATAGAATAAAAATATAGTTTTACTTGCAAGCTCTTGCAAGAGTTTAGTAGGCTATGTTGTTTTTATTTTATTGTACAGGTCGAGAACGACACTCAAAGCTCTGTACAACATCTATTTGTTGGTAGCAGACTACTCTTGAAGAAAAACGTTTTACCTCAAAGTTTTCTTGCCAAAAGACCAAGGTAAGATACACAAGAACGGTCTGCTGTTGCTAAGCGTCGTCGAGCAGAGTATTATGAAAAAGTACTTTCAACGGAAGTTCCTGCTTCTGTTGCCCAAAAACCCATAAAATGTATTGAATGTGTTCAGGGTGATGAAGTAATTAAAGATCCTGACAAACGTATTTTTGTACCAGTGGACTGTTTTGATGTGGATATGGTAGCCAAAAAAAGATAAAGGATGTCAAACAAAATTCAGGTAGAAGAATATTAGATCTTCAGGCAATGAAATGCTCCAAGGCACGACATTAGTTGCGATATTACAGAAACTTCAGACACTGTTAATCTGCCAGTCTCTTTCAAACAGAGGCACAGTGACAATACAGAAGTTATTGATACAAAAAGGATTGCCGCAGTTCCAATCCACGTTGAAAGATCGATACGAAGATTGCGAGATTTTAAAATGCTTGCACCACATGCATGTGTAAACGTGAAAATGATGCCTTTCTTTGATATCATCGTATGAATAGCATGTGGATTAGTAAACTTGCAGAGCCTTTTTATAAAACTATATTTTTAAGTCAAAACCAGATTATTTTTTTATTATACAGCATTAAAACTTTCTTGAATATACTTTTTTTCCAAAATGAAAACTTCTCAAAAAACACTTTATAAATGTCTACATTGTTAAAAATGTCGAAGTCCTCATGAGCAATGCAAAACAACCCCTTTGTCTTCTCTCCAAACAACATTTGCAGTTGGATTTGTGTTATATATTTCTTCGTAACTTCTCCATCTCGTTTCTCGGTTCCACTTTTTTATATACCGGTATAATACAAAATATCACGAATCAGAATACCACACACACAAACACCACGTCTGAGATAGTATTGTAATGCGAGCATGAAACACGTATCTCTCTGCGTTCACCCGTTCTAGTGTCCCGCCCGCATAGGGCGGCCTACGAGACTTGTGACGTAACACGGTGAATGCTTCGCGCGGCTTTTTATTTTCGTGTGGGTGATATTAAAAAATTCACAACTTCGTCATTTTTAGAGATATACAAGTAATTTTTCTACTAGGTGTAATATTTTTTTATTGTCTTTAAATTTATATAATTATTTTTTGTTTTTATGAGATTGGAAACTTCCTCATTGTATATTCTATCACGAATATATAATATTATATTGTTTAGCTTTTATGTAAGTATAATTGTATTATATATTACATATTAAATTTTTATGACTAATTTTACGCATAAATTTAAGGTTATCCTTTGTTGGAGATTCTAATATAAAAAAAATAACAAACTTATCCCGAACTAAAATAAGCATGCCAAATCTAGAACACCTCAGAAAAGTGAAGACACGTTTTATATGACAATCAAACGGCAAAGCGTACCGAAATATGAACAATCAAACTATGATTATCATTTATAACTATGATTATTATTCATATATCCATGAAATTATCTAAATATATTATGTAAAACGACCAAAATGACTTTAAATCGCTTAAAATAATAATCCTTTTTAAATAGATCCATCTAGTGGCGAGTTTTGGTACTAGTTGTCGATTTAATAGTTATCGAACGCTTCCTTAAGAAATCGATAACAGTTAACCTAAGTTTATCTGTTACATAACTTTATGGAATTAATTGTTATTATTGAACTCATAACTGGTAACTTCAGAAATCGGGCAGAGGTAATGAAATCACTGTCAAATAAATTATATACCTACCAAATAAATGATAAGCATGACAAACATGCTAGTGTCAAAATGTGTTACAGGTTTATGGAACGCGACCTGAACCAACGTGATTTTGACAGTTAACAAAAACATAACCTTAATATTGGAATTTTAAGAAGTTGTAGTTAGGTATTTAATTCAATTATTTGTGTTAATTAATATCTAAATATAACAAAAATGAGTGACGAACCTCCAGTTAATACAAATAGTAATATTCCCAAAAAGAAGTATAAGAAGAAAAGAAAAGACTTTTTGTCAAATGCAAAGAAGTATGCCAAAAAAGGCCAAATGGGACGTGGAACCAAAATCCCCGATGAATTGTATCAATATTTTGTCGGTATCTTAGATGCTATGAAGCAAGGGATTGCAAGTGAAGACGAGAAAGGTAAACTCATACATTTATAACATTCTGGAAGCTTAGAAATTGAATGTTATTTATTTCCATAGGGATAGTAGGGATGAAGTGTTTCCAAGTTAGTTTTGGAATCAATTATCGACAATTTGTTCATTTGCACTATTAAAAAGTTATATTAGCGTCTGGCAGTAGTTTAGTTCTGAACTATCAACTTCAAGAAATCACTAAATATTGGTGCATTTTTATTCCTCTTATTCCATAATACTTCACTGCTGTTCCAAGAAGTTGCCAGTTCACAACTTAAGTTGTTATGCAGTAGCTTTGATACTAATTGGTCCAAATAATGATCAGGAGTGTAATTTAAGACAAAACAGCCTTAATAGTTTACGATATAAACATATTGCTGCAAGTTGAGTGTATAAAATAACTTTACAATTTATATAGTATTTGAAATTGTCTTCTTGATCTTAGTCATGCTATACTCTTGAATTGTGTGACCTTTTATAATATTCAATAAGCCTATATCTCTGAACTAAATATTCATGGTTATACTTCTAGATAATATCTAAGAGGACTTGCTCTTAGTAAGTATTACAGATAGGAATATTCATCCATCCATCCATGCAGGAATAGAGAAAGAGTACAATTTCCTGCGGTGGTTGGGCTGTCATAAGAGGTGACAAAATAACCCACAGCCAGGGTACTACCAATGTGCTATTTGTTATTAAAGGAGCACTGGCATAGCCAATGACAAATATAGGAGACCGTAACAGCTGTGTATCAGGTAGGCCCTAGGCCTGTCTGCTGAACTTATACAATTAGAATAAAAAAATAACAATATATATATTTTTTTATTGCAGGAGTTCAGTAGACAGGTAGATGATCCACTCAATAGATAGAGATTACCATCGCCTATGGACATTTGCAACACCAAAGGTACTACAAATGCACTGCTGCTCTCTTAAGGGAGACTGGAATCTAGTCACTAATGCTGGGACAAAAGGTTGTTATGGCGACCAGGGGATCAGGGGTGGTAACCATCCAGTCGGGCAAAAGCCCTACCACCTGGCTGTGAGTTGTTTTGTCGCCTCTTACGACAGGCCACCTGGCTACAGGAAATTGTATTTTTTCTCCATATTGTCTAAGTCTTTATCTTTTATGTGTGTAAGTCTTTATCTTTTATAAATTTTAAACTTATTTCCAGTTGCTCTAGTAAACAATGTCTTAGAGCGCACAAAAGATGAAGAGTTAAATATAATTGGCAACCAGTTAGGATGCAGGGTTATTGAACTACTTCTTCCATATTCCTCACCTGAAGATCTGGAAAGGTGAGTTTTACTGTTCTTATAATGCCATCAAAATAAGAGAGAAAAGAGAAAGAACAATACTCATTGACACTTGTTATCTTTGTCTTCTGTTATTACGGCTACGGAAGAGGCTAAAACGTCGTAATCATAAAAATCAAGTAAATTACTGCACTTAGCACCATTAAAATGTATTTTTATTATGTCTACTAGTTGGGAAAACTTAAGAAAATATAACAATCTTATATTTTGTAAATAAAATGCATCCATTTTGATTTTCAGTCAAATCTATGGATTATTGTGTGATGTCATACTTTTACATTTAGGATACCCGTTGCCTTTAGAATATTATTATATTCTACATTTCTGGTTTAGAGTATGCCGCCATAACAACTGTGAGTTGTGTTCTGGCATTAGAGGTCAAGTTCCAGTTTCCAGTTTCATGTCCATAGGCGATGGTAACCACTTTACATCACAGTTGGGCTGTCAGCCTGTCTGTATATATGTATATATATATATACATCCTACAGTCTGACGTGCAGGCATATATATACAGGGTGTTTGGCGCATGGACCGACAAAATTTTTTGGGGGATTGGGTGGATCAAGAGCTATCTTTAACCCATAGATACCTACGTCCCAAGTGCCACTGTAATCGAGATACGATTTTTTTTGTTTGTTTTTGAAAATTACCTGGTTCATCGTCTTTAAAACGACATATTTTCTAGTTTGTTGTTGTAATTGAACCAAATAACTTCTATCGCAGTCTTTAATGTATGATTATTCTAAATTAAACATTAATTATTAGCATTAGACAACAAAACGTTCTTAACGAGCTTTCAAACTCTTAAAAATGAATTAATCTATGAAAAAGGTCAAATTCAAAATTAATTATAAAAAAAACTAAAAGGTATTAAGAATTTCATTTGATTGAAACAAAATCTGTACTTAATATCCTTTCCAACGATATACCACATGGCCTTGAAATTATTCATGTGATCACAAAACAAGGTATTACTCAACCAGTGTCAGAATAAAGAAAACACCTTGTTTGTATTTTAAGACGTTTTAATTAAATTTTATTCACAGATTGGGTTCAAAATGACGGCCTCCATTATGAATGCATGCACGACATCTTTTTCTTATTTCCACAGTCGTCGTTTTTAATCGCATTTCTTCTTTCATTATGCGAAAGGCGCTATTTATTTTTTCTATTAAAATTTCCCTTGTCCGTACTTCTGTCGCATAAACAATTTCTTTTGCGCGCCCCCAAACATAAAAATCCAGAGGTGTTAGGTCTGGTGACCGTGCAGGCCAATGAATCGGACCGCCTCTTCCGATCCACGAATTGGGAAAACAATTGTCCAAATGTTCTCGAACGTCTCGTTGGTAATGTGCTGGGCAACCATCATTTTGGAAAATAAAATCTTCTTCTTCTACTATTGGTAATACCAATTCAGGTAAGTCATTTATTAAAAAAGAAAAATAACTTTCTCCGGTTAGGCGCTCCGGTAAGAAATGTGGACCGATCAGGTGTCTTCCAATAACCCCAGCCCAAACGTTCACACTAAACTAACTTTGAAATGAACTTTGCCTTTTCTTGCGGGGATTTTGTCCTTTTATCCCCCAATGATGGAGGTTGTGGAGATTCACAATCCCCTCATGATTGAAATTGGATTCATCGGTCCACAAAATTCTTTTAAAAAAATTTGTATCTTCTATGTCTGTATGCATCATAAACCTGCAAAATTCCAGCCGCCTCCTATGATCATCGTCTATGAGACCTAGAACAATCGATTAAATCCGTGAGAATTGTACGGACGCTATTTATTTCATCTGTGAGCTGACCCAAAGGCCACAATGATTAAATTATTTTTTTGAACAAAAACAAACACATTTGTTTTAACTATTAGAGTAAGAATTTACTTGTTAAATTGTTGTACTTGAAATTAAGTTGTAAAAACACATGCAATGATTTTTGAATTGTTTAAAAACATACCTTGAACAGGAGTGTAGTGGAATGCATGCCTTCCATCTTGCCGAAGAACTGACCAGACTTTCCAAACCGACAAGTTAAGTCTTTTAGCTACAGCTCGAATACTTGTCGTTGGATTCTCATCAAAAGCTTGTAAAATACTCTCATCCACTGCAACATTATGTTGCCTCACATTGACTCGAGGCTCTAGAATATTTATGCTTCCAGTCTCCCTCAGACGCCGGTAGGTCGTAGAAAACGTCTCGTGGTGTGGTACACGCCGATTAGGATATCGCTCCTGGTAAATTCTACGCGCTTCACGAGCGTTACAATTGGCGCTGCCATACGCCAACAACATATCAGCATACTCTTCGTTACTGTAGTTAGGCATTGTAACGAGAACAGTGAAGACAAACACACCAACAGTTTAACAGAATAGTTCAACCAAAGAAAACTTAACAAAAACAGAACGTAACAAAAACAAAGGTAAACACAAAAATACTCCAACAATGCAGATGTGAATCGCGACAATACCGATAGCAATGATAGTAAAATCTCAACTAATACTAAACAAAAACCACGACACAAATTACGATCCAATGACAGACAAAGACAAGGGATATTTTCATGTGCAAGAAAGAGACAGTGTTTACCTGCGTACCATTGTTCTAAAAAACGGGTTCGGTGTTAGAGTGCGTGTTCGTCCCTACTTTGATTTTGATAATTTGATCACATAAGGAATAATTTCAAGGCCATGTGGTATATCGTTGGAAAGGATATTAAGTACAGATTTTGTTTCAATCAAATGAAATTCTTAATACCTTTTAGTTTTTTTTATAATTAATTTTGAATTTGACCTTTTTCATAGATTAATTCATTTTTAAGAGTTTGAAAGCTCGTTAAGAACGTTTTGTTGTCTAATGCTAATAATTAATGTTTAATTTAGAATAATCATACATTAAAGACTACGATAGAAGTTATTTGGTTCAATTACAACAACAAACTAGAAAAATATGTCGTTTTAAAGACGATGAACCAGGTAATTTTCAAAAACAAAAAAAAAAAATTGTATCTCGATTACAGTGACACTTGGGACATAGGTATCTATGGGTTAAAGATAGCTCTTGATCCACCCAATCCCCCAAAAATTTTTGTCGGTCCATGCGCCAAACACCCTGTATATATATATATACATCCTACTGTCTGACGTGCAGGCATACATAAGCTTTTCAACTAGGACCATGTGAATATCAAAATATAATGTTTTGCTCAGCTCTGGTGTATAATTATTTAAAACTGAACTATATATGTACAAAATTTCAGATTTATGGACATCCTCTCACCAGAACTACGTAAACTGTGTTCAGATAACTTCACGAGTCATGTTGTTGAAGGCCTCCTCAAGGTAGCCTGTCATAGAGCTACAGAACATCTCCAAACCGGCGATAACATTGACAATATGTCTGATACCGAGGACGAAACACCCAAAAAGAAGGCTAAATTAGAAAAATCTAAGGAATCACAGTATAGTAAGGATCACGTAGAGAAGTGTCATGAGTTTACAGTGAAAATATGTAAATATGCATTGAATAATTTGGAGGATTTTGTATGGGACTCGTATGCTAATCATATATTACGTAGCGCCTTGAAATGCTTGAGTGGTATCACTTTGTTGCCTGGAGAGAAGCCTAAAGTTAATATATTTAAAAAGGATACTAAAAGCAAAGGTAATAACAACCATTTGGTGTTACGGTCAACTGACCCAACTAACTACTTCACTGTCCCAACTAACTACTTCACTGACCCAACTAACTACTTCACTGCCTCAACTAACTACTTCACAGACCCATCTAACTACCTACCTCACCCAACTAACTACTTCACTAATTCAAGTAAGTACTTCTCTGACCTAACTCACTACTTCACTGACCCAACTATTTCACTGACCCAACTAACTACTTCACTGACCCAGCTAACCATTTCTGTGTCACAATGGTTGGATAGGATAATAAATCTTTAAATGGTTCAAGCTTGTACGAATCGTTAAAAAATTGAAAAATCAGGGGACTTAATTTGGACCAGTAGATTCTGAATATACAATTTTTAGAATTCTTGTCAGTTTGTTAGAGAATCACATGAAAACTATTGAACGGATCTAAATGAAACTCGGATATAGAGCCAGTTTAAATCCCGGAGCATAACTTAGGATACTTTTTATCCCGATAAATGACGTTGTTTCCGTGGGAAAGACGAAAATAGCGAAAAAGATGGCGCTGCGATCACATCTCTTTTGGACACCACTGATATGAATTAAGTCAAAGTAATTTATTTGTTTGAAACATGGACAGGCATACGATTTTTTTGTAGTTTTAGTTACTAGCCATTTGTAGTACTTTAGACTACATTACATATCGTGTGAGTGGATCCGAAGTTTAAAAAAAACCGAATATTCCGTACACACGAAACCATTGAAAATAATATTATAGTATAATTTTGTTAGTTATAACGTTTTGATAACCATCAAAATGTTATACCATTAAATATTGTACCAGGTAATTAACGTTTCAATATAGATCAAACTTATCAATTCTCAAAATAAATTCTCAATAATGATCTGTGTATAATGTATAAGGAATGTAAAAATATGACGAATGAAATAGCAACGTAATTCGCTATTTCATCAAATAAAGTTTTCTTTCTTTCTTCTTTCCATCAGTTTATATGTTGTTAATGTTTTTATATTGAAGACTTCCCATTGTGTTTTTTATATCTTAACATTTATTTTCTACAGGTATTCCACCTCACACAACAAAAATGACATACAAATGTGTACCAGATGACTTCAAAGCGATAGTGCAAGAGTACGCAGTACGCTTGTCCTCTTGGCCCCAGTTCAAAGATATGCCGTACCAAAATATCACGTCTGGACTGCTACAAGTGTTGTTGTACGCTGTTAAGAATGTCGACAAAGGTATTTATTTTAAATTGTATACAATTATAACTTCATAATAGTTGTTGCGGATAGAGAGCACCCTCCTGACCGCCACCAATAATAGTCATAACTAGTGCTTCCAGGACCAATTGGATGACACTTTTTACCATCGCACAAAACTTTACAGTCTTCTCGATTTTGTATGAGAACACTGGCCTATGATGTCACAATTTTGACAATTATAGCTTATTAATTATTGTTTAAACAATAATTAAAATTATTTCTAAAATGAACTGGTGAAAGTGAAAAGATGACAACAACATATTTCGATGACTGCTCTTATTATTTTAGAATTTATTATAAAATATATATAGCCTTTATTGATGAAAAAACCGTTACATATAAATTAGTGTGAACTCTATATAACGACACTGAAGGGACTGTGCATTTTATAGCGTTATAGAGAGTTGTCGTTAAAAGGAGAGGTCTTATTTTTGTCTGACGTCTTTTGTTGCACCAGTAATTTTATTATATTTTCTACTTATTTTATTCATATCTTGCGATATATAGGCACTTGGTGATAAAGAAAGGACTTAGAAATTTCGGTATTTCTGAATTTCTTACAAATTTCGGTATTCATGATGCCGGCAGGAGAGTTTATTACGGGCTAAAATAATAAAGCTATAAAAGAACGTACACAGTTACGCAATTTTTACTAATCTTGGTAACTTAAAAGGTAATCTTTATGATTTAAAGAGTACCTTTTTTTGTGGTTATTGAGAGTGGGTGTAATGCTATATAGAGCGCGTCATTGTATGTAAGACAAGCTAAACGAACCAAAGCTGCGATTTGGACGCTTAAGGAAGTTTGTCGTTAAATCGAGTAACGTTACATGGAGTTTACACTGTATATGCCTACATGCTACATCCATGATACGAATTTCAAAAATCCTAAATTGTCCTGAAATATGTTTTGTTATGTCATTTTCAGGATTAACAAGAAGTATATTAAAACAACTTCTAAACGAAAGTTTCGCTCCCGATGATTGGGTGTCAAAGGGAAATGATGTGAAGGACGATGAAAAATTGGAAATTGGTGATGAAATGATAGAGAACGGTGATGATAAAACCAACGGTGACATGTTAAAGAATCTACCACCGGTTTTTGGATCAGAGTCTGCTGTGAGGTGAGTTTCTTTATTAATACTTTACATGTTTTTTTATAGATAGATAGTTTTTTTATAGGTATAGCAGACAGGCTGATGGTTCTGGGTTACAAATATGCTATTTTGATATCTTACCAAAACTATGTTTTAACGCATGTAAAGCGGTACTTTATTTGATATGATATAATCACAAGTTTACCTAATAATCGGACACAGTTTTCACTAAAACGAATTTCAAGGCACATATTCCAGATTCTTATTATACTCGTAATTTCTTGAATAAATTGATTGGGAGTCAAATATTGGCTGCGATGCCAAAAATCGTAAATACTATGTTTTATTTTATATTAATTTCTCAATTATAGATTATTAGAAGCAGCGTTGTTTGTTGCGAAGAAGAAGATGTACACGCAGATATACGCAAAGTGTTTTATCAATCGTTTGGGGCAACTCGCCACAGTGCCAATGTTGAATTTCACCGTGCAGAGGTTAATAGATAACTGCAACATCAAGGAGGAGGTAAGAGTTTAATTTAAATCACTAATCCATTCGTCTCGCATATTATTTTTGCTAGCCGATCCAGCGAAACTACATTTCTGCTGCCATGACTGTGTTTTTTAGTGGATTGTAAGTGTGGCACCAAAAAATAGAAACCGCATAACTATCTGTACGAACTTCATCGTTCTTATTATGTATATCTATATTAGTTTATTATTATGTTTTGTCTTTAATGTTTAAATTTAAGTTAAGCCACCAAATTTTTTTTTTTTTTTTGTAATGTCTCCTTGGACACCGTGTTGCCTGGCAGAGATCGCTATAAGCGAGAAGGCCGCCCATTGGTCTATTGGAAATGTATATTTATTAAACTAGAGTTGCGGGACAACCTCCACTGCGTGCCTCTTTAGTATAGGTTATATTGTATTAAATTTTTATGTATTTGCTTCCGGAAGATTCATTTCATTTTATATCTCAAACTACCCCATCTCCCGTCTATCTGAAAAGTACATAAATGACAAAATTTGCCAAAAATTTCAAAATGGACGAAATGGACCAAGTCGTACATCTATCCCATTACCCGGGATAAAAAGTATGCTATGTACATGCTCGGCATCGAAAATATATCTACTGAGTTTAACAGCCAAATCGGTCCAGTAGTTTTTCCGTGATAACGGAACAGACAGAGTTACTTTCGCATGTATAATATAATAATAAGGATGTCTAGGTTTAAGTTATGGTGAACAATAAAGAGTTTTCATTCATTCATTCCTATCCCAACTCCTTTATCCTATATCTTCTCCTAAAAGATGGCAATGCGTTGGTCTATAGGCAACGGTATGCATTTTCCACGATGCCGTCTGCCTACTTGCCAGCTTCGCGATAAACAACTATTTTTTATTATTACCTTTTTCAGTTTGAACCCATGTACGAGGAGTTGGGCGACAAATTCTCTGCTCTGTTGACATGTGGGAATACGGGGGTATTAGTCGCGCTAGCTAAAGCCAGCCTAAGGATAAAGGCGAAACAAACCCAATTTATTGCCGTATGTACTTCAATTTTTTTTTATTTTTATTATGCCATCATTTATTCTGACAACCAGAAAAATACTTTGAGACCCTATTCTCTCTTACAGAAAAAAATATACTAAATATTATGAAAATTAAAATCAAGTACCAAAAATCAAGACTGAAATTAAATTAGTTATAGGTATTTAAGACTTACTCGACTGCACTTCATAATTGTATTTAAATATTAAATACAGTGGAAACCCTTAAGCGTCGAAATCACTTGGCTTTGGTCGGTTTACTAGGTTATAAAAAGTACCTTTTAAGTTGCCAAAATGAGTTAAAACTGCGCAGCTGTGTACTATCTCTATCCTAGCCCGTAATGAACTCGACTGTCGGCATAATACATTCCGAAATTTCTAAGTACTTCCTTTATCACCAAGATGCCTTAATAAAAGCAAGATATGAATAAAATAAGTAAAAAATACAACAAAATTACTGGTGCAGCAAAAGACGCCAGACAAAAATAACAGACTCTCTATATAACGCCATAAAACGCTCATTCCGTTCGGTGTCGTTATATAGAGTTTACACTGTGGCACACTGTGTGTACACTATTGGGTGACGCACAGTATACGCTTGTTCAGGGCAGTTTGGCGGGTTTGACACATCGATTATCTCGATGTGCTGGTTTCATCACGATGTTTTCCTTCGTCGTTGTTAGCACGTGGCAGTTGTAACAATATGCACATTACTTTAGAAAACTGCCTAAGTGGTTGCATGCGTTAGCCTTTACGCTACCAAAGATTTTATTAAACTACTTAAATAAACCACTTTATTTTGGGGTTTAATTTTGGTAACCCTTTACTATTTTTGGCAGTGTGAAATTTGACATTATATTTTACTATATCTGGTGATTGGAAAAAAAAATTGTTACACATAAGCCGTTTTATTTTAAAGCAATTTAAATAAAATCTTTAAATCCATTCGACTCCAGCGCGCTAATCATTAATATTGTTAATCTGTATGAGAGTCTCGTGCCGGAAGCGAAGCGATACTCACGCACGCCACTCAACTATGCGCTGCAATTGGCGCCCAACATGTGACTCGAACCTACGACCCTGAGACTAAGTTTACGTTACGACCGACAAAAGTTGATTCACACCTGCATACTATAAAAGCATACTTTATTACCTTTCCGCATTTGGACTTCTTTTGTTTACTTTGTGTTTAAAATTTTATTTTATTGTTATGCGGTCGAGACATATTGTATTGGTGCTTTATAAAACAACGCCCCAACTGAGAGATGAGGCAATCTAGCGATAGTCACAAGCGAGATAAGACGTGTGTGCATTCGATATGCTATATAGCGACGGACTTTGCGCATGTTATTGGATCGTGTATAACGTTTGTACTGGTTGTGTCCAGTTATACGAGTATTTGTACCTGTGTTATACGTGTTTGTATAGTTCGAATAAATTATATAGTAATTCCAACGGCATTTTAACTCGTAACACTATATACGCGAATATGCGTTACAATTGGCGCCCAACATGTGCCTCGAACCTACGACCCTTAGACTAAGAGTCTCAGGCTTTCCACGACTGAGCATACAAGCTATATACACGAAGATACGCTACATTCTTGTTTTTTCAATATGATATTTAAATATTCATTTGTTCGTTGTATTCATAGAATTTAGAAACTGCACTAAAATGCAACGATCAAGGCAATCAGAGATACTTTGCTGTATGTTGTCTCCGCCTGTTGCCATTGGACAGGGTTGAGACGGACAAACTGGACAAGGAATATTTTATCAATATACATGGCTCCATTATATTGCAGAGTATATTGGATTATCAAGTAAGTAGGAAAAGTACTATCTTAAGTTTTTGAGACTAGTAATTATAATAAAATAACGATTTACCGCTTATAGGCGCGGTGATTTATTTGATTTTTTTTATTCCAACGTTTCGGCTATATTTCAGTAGCCGCGATCAAGGAAGACAAATATGTCAAGTGTTAAAGTGTGTTAAAGTTAATAATAATTAAAACTTTAGCGTTTTGTATTTGTTTAAAAACTATCTAATTTCGATATAGTTTTCACTAAAACGATAAGTTTAATTAAATGCGGAATCCTGCGGAAATTGCAAGTGGACCGTGGACGGAGTCGCGGGCATATCCTAGTACGATAATATGATTCTGCCCCAAGCCGTGCACGGAGAAAGAATGGTTGTGGTAGGGTATTTGCTCGTTTGGATGGCTACCACCCCTGGTCTAAAGTATGTAACCAAAACAACCGTGGGTTGTGTTCCGGCATTAGTGACCAAGTTCCAGTCTCCCTTAAGAGAGCAGCAGCGCATTTGTAGCACCCTTGGTGTTGCAAATGTCCATAGGCGATGGTAACTGCTTTCCATCAAGTGGGCTGTCTGTCTATCTGCTGAACTCATGTCACGACATTATTAATTGATCCGTCATCGAGCTGTCAAAAGTAAAATAAATGGTTGGAAAAGTTATACAGCATGTTTTTGAGCAAATACATGATTTTATTTGATGATCAAATCCCAAACTGTTTGGGATAGTACTCGAATCTCTAGTATTGTAGATACTACGGACCCTGGTCGATATCCCAAAGTAATACACCCAAACCAACTCATGGCGGCTGTGAATTTTTGTATGATGATAAAAAGTGTATCGCTTTTATTTCTTTAGCGACCAACAAAAGCCGTGAACAGCCTTCTAGAACTTTCTTCTGAGGAGTTATTGGTGATATTCCACGACGTTAAGGGTTGCCACGTGGCCGACGCCTTCTGTAAGGGTCAATATGTGGGGGTCAAGTCGCGGGATAAGCTTATGTACAAAATGAAGGTTAGATATAATTAATCATATAATGTTATAGAGAAACATGTTTCTGAGTGTTCGTATAATTTATTTCCGAGGTAACGGTAAACTTATTTCAGCGGAAACATTAAATTGATTTTTGGGATGTACAAAATGAAGGTTAGATATAATTCGTCATATAACGTTATAGAGAAACATGTTTCTGAGTGTTCGTGTAATTTATTTTCGAGGTAACGGTAAACTTATTTCAGCGGAAACATTAAATTGATTTTTGGGATGTACAAAATGAAGGTTAGATATAATTAATCATATAATGTTATAGAGAAACATGTTTCTGAGTGTTCGTTTAATTTATTTTCGAGGTAACGGTAAACTTATTTCAGCGGAAACATTAAATTGATTTTTGGGATGTACAAAATGAAGGTTAGATATAATTAATCATATAATGTTATAGAGAAACATGTTTCTGAGTGTTCGTATAATTTATTTTCGAGGTAACGGTAAACTTATTTCAGCGGGAACGTTAAATTTATTTTTGGGACAGTCAATTGGTACGGTATTTGCTCGTCTGGATGGCTACCACTCCTAGTCCACAGCATGCCACCATAACAACCTTGTGTTCCGGTAATAGAGGCTAGGTTCCAGTCCCACCTACGAGTCCGGCAGCACCTTTAGTGTTGCAAATGTTGGTAAGCAACGGTAACTATTTCCTATCGCATTTGGGCCATCGGCATATTCATCTGCTGTACTTCATCAATAAAAAAGATTGAAAAAAAGGGAAAGTTTTTTTTTTTTTTGTTATTGGTCCTTTTATCTGCGATCGGAAGATTGTTCCATAAGCAGATGATTTGGTTGTCATGATGATGTGTAAAAAAGCAACATCCAATGATTTGCTTTCTTTAATTTAATTGGAGCTATATTTTGCATCCAGGTCAAGAATGTGCACTCGTTTTATGCGCCTTTGTGGGATGCTATGCAATAGTTTCTGGGCAAGCTCATTTGGGTGAACCATTAGACGTTCCTTATATCGGAGGCAGGTGTTGGCAATCTCCTCCCTTATTGTGGGAACTGCAGAGTACTTGTGTGCTTCGGCATTGGTTGTAAACCAGGGTGCTTTTATTATTGACTTTAATATGGTACTCTGGAACCGTTGGAGGATTTCTATATTGGAGTGGCTTGCACTCCCCCAAAGTTGTATGCCATAAAATCACGCCTGTTTCCCATGGGGGCAGGCAGAGACTATGGATCTCCACTTGCGACGATCCTGACAAACAACTTTCGCTTCACCTACTTTCATTAACCTCTTCATACATGCGCGTTTATTTGAAATGCTTGTTACCTGACCTTTCTTTAACAATTCTGATATTTGTTTATGGTATGTTCGTCTCGGTCTACCGGCAACAGCTATACCATTGACAATACTGCCATACACCTGTTTTGTGATTCTATTTTTATCCATTCTCTCTACATGTCCAAACCACCTTAACATTCCCTTTTCAACTCTTGTTATTACATCTTCTTTCAATAACAACAATCCCTTATCACACTGTTTCTCATCATTCAAGCTAACCGCACATATACTTCTCAAAGCTCTCATTTCAACTGCGTTTATCCTACTTTCATGCTTCTTCTGCCATACTCACCTTTCACTACCATACATCAGGGTCGGCACCAACACTCCTTTATGGACAGCCAAGCGTGCCTTTACAGACACTTTCTGGCTATTCATAAAAGAATTTAGCGCTCTATAATCTTTAAAGTAATTAAACTGGTTTGAATGTAATTAATTCGTTATTGTAATAATTTGATGCATTTACAGGGCTATTATCAAAAGTTAGCGTTATCCCAGTACGGGTCGAGAGCGTTCGAGCAAATATTCGAAGTGGCAACACTCGAGCAGAAAGTCAAAATTATGACAGAACTGTCAGACAAGAGTAATCTGTTGAACAGTACAAATTATGGGAGATTAATAGCGGGGAAGTTGGATGTGGCAACATTCAAGATGTCACAGAAGAAGTGGGAACAGAGTTGGAAGAAGAAATGTGAATAAATAATTCTGTTATAATAAAATTGTTTTTTTAAAATGACGTCGCACAATTTTTGTATCTAGCCAGCGACTACCAGCTGCTTCATATAATTTACTATCTTTTGAGTTATTACTGGTTATTTGACAAACAGACAAGCTCTTTTAGTAGCGGTTTTGCTAGCTTTTGTGAATAGCCTATATTGAAAGGAAACTGAGTGTTTCATAAAATACACAATGCATAATTCAACCTAGACAGAATTATGTTCGAGGAACTAGGAAAACACTAAACTGCCCTGGGTAAACTCGGTAATCAATGAATAATGTTTCAAAATCGGGGGTTTTATTTTAACTGACTTTTTTTTTAAATTATTCGACGCTGACGAATTCGCGTGCAGAAGCTAGTTAGATGTAAAACCTCATAGATGAGGATGAACGATTGTAGAAATAACAAAATTAATTTGAATTACATTTTAATTGAAGACAATAACCATGAAATAACAATCGCTTCAATTTCATTATTATTAATCTATTGGATACTGGCACAATCCTTTCGGACATTGCTTCGGCATTTCACCAGGTTTCAGTTTGCAGACTTTGTTGCCGCATATATATTCGCCCTTCCGTAGATTTTTGCTGAGCTCGTCTATGCTTGGACCTGTTGAATTTTCAAAATTATTAGACCATTTCTTAATTACGAGTATATAAGGCTACTTTTCATTAGAGATTCACAACGACCACATTCACGATCGTGATTTTTCCCTTCCACTTGCTTGCCGGCGTTACAATCGTCGACCCAAGTGGAATGGTTATTCTACCCACCCCTTGACATGGGTCGTTGTGAGCGTTGTGTAATCGAAAATGTTGACGTCATTAGTGACGTTTTCGCCACGACCACAACGACCGCGGTCGCCTTTTGGAACGGCTAACGGAGCATTTTGGGCGTTGTGAGCTACAAATGGAACGCGCTGTTAGTTTACCATAACTTGACACACAGAGTTGCCAGCTCCCAAAAATTGTTATAAATTGTGTTTTATTATAAGTAATAAAATAGTATTTATTTTTTATTATGGAAAGTAGCTACTGTTGCCTATAGACGTTTGCAACGCCACGTATGAAGCCATCATGTTGCCAGCGTTTAGAATAGGGTTAGACGAGGTGGTATAGAAGTAGCAGATATTCAAAATACAGGGGGCTTAGGTTTTTGTCACGTAGTCAATGTTCGATAGGGACATCTCGCGCTGTTTCAAACAATATTCAAATATGGCCGGCAGGGTTTAGCGTTTTTTTAAACTCATAGGTGGCAACACTGACGTATCCTTGGCGCTAAGCGGCGCTGTCGTATTAATAAAGATAAATATGAGCTAAATTATGTTTAACTGTTTGTAAACAATGATTTGAAACCATATGTAGAGTTTGGCCAGCGAGTCATGGCACAACAAAACGGAGGCAAATTGGAAATATTGTGTACTTCAACTCCATGTAACGTCACTCGATTTAACGACAAACTCCCTTAAGCTTCGGACTCACGACTTTGGTTGGTTTAGCTTGTCTTCCATACAATGATAAACTCTGTATAGCATTACACCCACTCTCTATTTAACGACATATATAAGGCCATAAAAGGCACCGTCCGTTCAGTGTCGTTATATAGAGTTTACACTATATCTTCATCTATTATTGAAAGTACTTATAAAATGTTATCATAATTCTACATTATTGCTCGTATCAGTAGTTAATTTAATATAAAAACAAAAAATACCATATCGGGGGTTTTGCTTGTTATGTTTAAAGTTGTTATTTGAAGATTAAATTTGTCACCATTTGTTTGTGATACGACTCGCTGGCCAGACCACGAATTATTACGTGAAAACCAAACGGGGGGGATAAAACATGGGGCACGTTGTATGGGTAAGTTGCCTAAGCTACTTTTATCCCGGATTTTTTCAAAAGCTAGTTTTCTATAAAATTATTGCAGTGTGTTATGATTTAGATTTTTCATTGGGGAATTAATAATGTTGCCCTTGTCTTCTATGGCATTTTTTGGGGCCCATGCAGGTAGTGGCGAGTCACCGTCTGGCCATTTTACCATGTTCCCCGAACATTGCGACGGGCGGATGCCATAGTCCCATGCTCCCAAACTCCTAGCATCACTAGCAGTTCACCCCAATAGGCCGGTATTTTTTGTTCTCATTTCCCACAATAGTCCTACTCTGGCCGGGGCTTGTCCTTGGGTGCATTATTATATGGTGTAGACAGGGATAATCGCCGGTTAATGTCACGCCACATTTACATTAAATTTGTCAAGGGGCCTCTACATGTTGGCCTTCCCATGGCTTCACGCAAGCCCTCTAAAAGTCCGGGCCATTTTTATAGCCACAAACAAACATAATTGTATATCCCCAAATCCAGCAAGTTAACGCTTGTGTTATGGGTAATATACAACGAACTACACTGGGGTGAGTCCCAGACTATGCCAGAATGACAGAATATGCCAAGAATCGAATCTGGAGCCTCAGCTTTGCAGTGAGGTAGGCTGGCAAAGGCTTACCAAAGATGGATCACGCTTACCTAGATAGCACCTATTCACAAGAGTCTTGAAGACCCACTCTGGTAGTGCATTCCACAACTCTGCCGTACGTAGAAGGAACGTGGAAGCAAAACGTACGCACTGGTAGCGTCACCCAATCACAGAGGTCGTCAATTGTCATTCGTTCTTGTTTTTCTTCCTTGGCTTGCCTATATACATTTGAATTTATTTCAAAAGGGGTAAGAACATACCACTTTTTGATCCTTCCTTGACACCATAACGACTTGCAAGTCTTCTATGTCTGAGCAACTCGTCATCGAGGTCACGTCGAGTTTTCTTCGGATCTGGTCGGTTGATCATCCATCGTTTGGGATCGATGGGGCTTGATGAGACCAACCACAACGAGATGAGAAAGGTAGTCAGAAAGACCTGAAAAGTGATTATGCATTTTTATATTGCTGGAGTACATAAGACTGGCTGGCGACATACTTGATGGGCAGGACAGGTTATAGCTTATAGAAATTTGAAACACTTTTGTTATCACTACTTTCGGCCTAGAAAGGGGGCTTGAACCTGGCCACTAATGTCGTAAGACAGAAACAAGAAATTTTGAACACGGTTCAAGATTGTTATGTTAAACTTAGCCGAATTAAACATGGTAAAGCTACCAAATTTCTTTTTGCGAGTTTTCGCTTTATAAAGGTATTGTGGCGTGCCCGCGGCACGCTATCGGAATTAACAGAATACCGAAATCGGGCAAATCTACGATTGAGACGATAGTGTCTGGCTACTTTGACGAGATAGTCATTGCAGAATTGGGCCTCAGGGGTGATGGCCGTCCAGACGGGCAAATGCCCTAACGACTAAGGTTAGTTCGATTTCTGGCTGCGGGCCAACTTATGTTTGCCGGAATACCTTCCTTGCTTATCTTTCATTCCCAAGGTCATTATAAACGACATCATAGATATATTTAAAAATTACTACAAAATATTTTATAAAAAAAAAATGTAAACAACATATTCCTTAATTATATAATGCATTACGGCTTAAAATCTTGACATATTCAATGAACCTTGACATTTTAGTTGTATAATTATCATAACATACTATTTTTTAAATCTTTGTAGTATTTCTGTCGAATACGGAATCTTAAGCAGCTGATAGACGTGCGAGGAAATACAGGTGTGATAGACTATTTAATTGTATACAATGCGCGTAGTTATTCCCGGACGACTTTTTCACTTTTAATAATTCGCGAACTTAAGGCCATAGCTGCTCATTAAAGCAATGAAACTAGCACCGGATCGTCTCGTTCACGAGCTATCTACACGTGGACGGCGAGTGAACCACTCGGTGACAACCCGCTGCTCGGAATGCTTAATTAGGTGCGCCGTCAGTCTGTCTGCTGTACTCCAACAATAAAAAAATCCCTCTTGTATAGGATTGCCAAAAATACTTTATAATAACGTATCCTACTAATACTTTATTTTTGGAAAATATATTTAATACTTTTGCACAAAAATAAAGTATGTGAAAATACTTTATTAATTAGTAAATATTGGATATTTACTCTGATGCGTAAAATGAAATCCTTATATGGATAATTACTGAACTATTATCGATCCAGCTTTCCCTAAAACAGTTTATTCAGTAATGAATCTAAAATGGCGAGAAGAAAGGAACAGGACATCTATAAATATAATAAAAAATAAATTGTTTGTTTATTTAAATTGGGAATGTAAAGATATCTTCCAAAAAATAAAGAATAATGAAAGTTGTTAGTGTGTGCGAGAAGTACACAAAAATAGTGTCTCCAAGAGAGGAAATAAATAAAATGTTGAAAAATCCCTTTTGTTCATACTTTATTTTTGCTCTACTTAAAAAATGTATTACGTTATTTTTCTCAAAAATAGTTGGCAACCCTGCTCTTGTAATTTATTTTTACTTTATTACGTCCTAAAACGAAAATTTTACACAAAAAAACAACAATACTTGAAACAACACATATACACACATATAACATTAACATGTAATTTTTGTAGCAAGAAAATATAATCTGACACAAATATACAGACAGAACACTTTCACATTTATACGTTAGTATAGAAAATGGATTTCTTAGAAGGATATTAATAGACCATACACTAACGTCTTAAACAGCTGAATTTATTACAAGAAATAATTCACTTTTCATATATTCCACAAACATAACTAGAAATTAATATACTATAAAATTATTTAAAAGAACAAAATTAAAATAAACAAAGGACTAACCAAGGCGGTTAAATGACGCATCTTTGAAACGACTACACACCACAACGTCTTGAATATTACTGATCAAAACAATCTACATGGTTAGGCATTATAAATAATGAACATTATGCTCACGTTCTACTTGAATTAACAAAACAAGTTATAGAGCGGAATTAATTTGTGTACCTATTCTTAAGAATTATTATCCTCATAACTAGCATGTGTTTGCGGAACTTCGTATGCGATCGCATGCCTACGACGTCTGTCCTACGGAAACGACTCAGTTGTCACTCAATCATAATATTTACATTCAAATTCGTTCAGACTTTTTTAATTTTATTACTGCAGTTTATCAGACAGGCAGACTACAAATGCGCTGCTGCTCTCTTAAGGGAGACTAGAACCGGAACACAACTCAAAGTTGTTATGGCGACATACTTTAGACCAGGGATGGTAGCCATCCAGTCGGGAAAATGCCCTGGTAGGTTGTTTTGTCGCCTCTTACGACAGACCGCACTTCCGCATGAAATTGTATTCTTTCTCCGTTCCTGCACGTAAAGACTTTACGGAGCTTCTTCAAGTAATGCTTTCTATTCTATGAAACGCCGGAAACACTGTTTCCCTCTTCGAATGCCCTGTACATTCTCGGGAACGGTACAATCTAACTTTTTTAAATGAATTTGGACAAAAAACAGTATCGTACAGAATTTAGTACTATTAAAAGTCTTATACATAAGTAGTTTCAATTTATAAAACACAGATATCATTTGCTACATATTGAATAATTGAAATTGTACTAGCTACCGTAAGTAAAAACAAAAGAGAGAGAAAAAAGAAGTAGATATACAATGACTGAAAAAAAACGAGACTTCACCAGAATACAGAACTGAATGCCAGAAATACTTGATATAATGGTATACTTGTTTTTCAAAAATTCAAGGATTATTTGTTTATAAGTGGTGGGCCTAGTTGCCGCTATAATCTATTGAGTAGAAATTGTGATTATTTGAATGCAGCTTTCTACCTCATTGATATATAATATATCTATGTTCTACCTAGATAGACAATGTGCAAGAATCAATGTCGAAATAAATCCGTGAGGTGTGTGGCACACTTGGTTGGAACGAAATTAGTTTCGTTGTCTATAAATTGTGTTTAATGAATTGAATAACAATAATGAAATTAATTTAAACGTCAGTCATTTACAGTGTAAACTCTATATAACGACACTAAAGGGACTGTGCATTTTATGGCGTTATAGAGAGTTGTCGTTAAATGGAGAGAAGTCTGTTATTTTTATCTGACGTGTTTTGCTGCTGTTGTATTTTTGATACTTATTTTATTCAAATCTTGCGATATTGAGTCATCTTAATGATAAAGCAAGTACTTAGAAATTTCGGAATTTCTTAGAAATTTCGGTATGCATGATGACGACAGTCGAGTTTATTACGGGCTATGATGAACGCGATAAAAAACATACACAGCTGCGCAGTTTTTACTAATTTTGGCAACTTTATTACTTCATTGTTGTCGTTATTGAGAGTGGGTGTAATTCTATATATTGTATGGAAGACAAATAAATGCTACCAAAGCCAAGTGATTTCGACGCTAAAGGGAATTTGTCGTTAAATCGAGTGACGTTACATGGGGTTAACGCTGTATTTCTAATGTCATTACATTTTGTGCTACATTTGAAAAAAACTTAACCGCAATGAAAGTACTGACCGCTTTATAGTGTATATCTCTTAATCTTTCTGTCTCTCTTTCTCTTCCTTTACGGTATCTGTGGATTCTGCGCTATGCTAATATACTTTGATGTGGGTTGTATATATATTATTATTCGTATATTAGTTGGAACAACTTTCACAGATGACGCAATTTTAATTTCGAGTTTTACAATATTTGCTATAATTTATGTAGAATGCAACATAAACAAAGCTACATAAAATAATGTATCAAAATATAGCAAACATTGCAAAAAATCGAAATAAGATTGTGCTTGCTTGATACAATTGTAAAATCTCTATGTCTATATCTCTATCTCCATAATCTTTATATCTTAATTAATATTGTTACGAGCTACAGGACTCGAATTAAAATAAATGCCGTTGGAATTACTATAGAGTTTATTAGAACTGTATAAACACGTATATAACAAGTACAAAATTAAACTGGGTGCAACCACTGCACGATTCAGTGCAATTTAACACGTGCATAGTCTGTCACTATGTCGCTAATCGAAAGTACTAGTCTCAATCGTATCGTGGTCTTCGAATGACTGCCCCACCCCTCCGTTCGGGCATTGTTTTCTCTCAATTGTATAATAACAAAGGATCGCGTTAGCCGTTAATCCCGAACACCTGCCAGCTTCGACGGCCATAAAGCGAGGATTAATACGTTCGACACTAATTACAGCCATAAAATAAGTACGATAACAATAGATGTTTTTAAAAGTTTAAACGCGAAATAATAAAAGAATTCGTTTTTACAACATGCCAGATGTGCGGCCTTTGTAACAATATTATAAACGCGCAAGTTTGTAAGAATGTATGTATGGATGTATAGATGAATAGGTGTATGTTTGTTATTATTTCACGCAAAAACTACTGAATGAATTTTGATGAAACTTTACAGTAATAGCTTACACCTCATAATAACACAGACTATGATTTATAAAGATATAGTGTGAATTATCCAAAATATAGCGATTTTCCATCACCACGCGGTTGAAACCGCGGGCGCAGCTAGTGCCACATAATCAAACAAGAGTATGAAAATATTGTAAAAACTCGAAAAAAATGGGTCATCTGTGAAAGTTCCCGTCAGTTAGGAACGTTCCCTCAACGCTGGCCATGTTACCACGTTGGATGGCAACGAAAACTCGAGCGAAGCTGCATGAAAGGCTTAGTTTAAATATTACTTTATTGTCGGATCACGGTAAATTCAATTAAGGTCAGAGGTCTTTAATCGCTGTATGATTGCCTTATGACGTGTCCAACCTGATCAAAACACGCAGTTATTTATGCTATACAGTGTGTTAAACCAAAAACTTTTGCGTCCCGGGAAGCCCGACAGAAGTGATAGCTTAAACTAATCTAAGTTGAACTTTTTATCCGTGCAGGAACGGAGAAAGAATACAATTTCCTGCGGCCGGGCGGGCTGTCGTAAGAGGCGACAAAACAACCCACAGCCAGGTGGTAGGGCATTTGCCCGACTGGATGGCTACCACCCCTGGTCTAAAGTATGTCGCCATAGCAACCTTGAGTTGTGTTTCAGCATTAGTGACCAGGTTCCAGTCTCCCTAAGAGAGCAGCAGCGCATTTGTAGCACCTGTAGTGTTGCAAATGTCCATAGGCTATGGTAACCGCTTTCCATCAAGTAGGCCGTCTGCCTGTCTGCCTGTCTGCTGCCTGCAATAAAAAAAAAGAACTATTTAATATTGAAATTGGTCAACTTGAGACAAGCTTAGGTTATTACTTAAATTTTATGTATATTAATATGATAATGTAAGGAAAGGCTATTTATTAATAAAATATATTTTATTCTGAGTTACATACAATTCTTGAATATGTAAATTATTAGTATCATTATTTTAATCGAATTACCGAAATACGGCTGGCGCTGTGGGTTAGAGTGAGAAAGGAGGCTACCTACCGCTGCCGTATGCGTGAGAGAAAGGGACAGCCAGACAGACTGGCGCCGTAACGCGTCACGTAACGAAGCGGTTAATTTATTCCATTATTATTAAAATATGGTAGAAATATCAATACACGATGTAAACTATAATATACATTGTTACCCATATTTTAATTTATATCATCACGCTCAATAAGTTTCCAAGAAATGAATTTAAACACAGGCAACATATTTAATTTTATGTTACAGTTCTTTATGGTCGTAATAGTTAACTATTTACTGCAATATATGCATCTAGTCATATCTGTGCTAGGTTTTTCCTTATTTTATAGACTAGAAAGTAAAATTAAGTTCAAATTCAAATTCAAAAGTTTTTATTCAAAATAAGTTCCACTGGAGAACACTTTTTGAAGGTCATACATATAGGTTAAAATTTAATTTTACATCCTAGTCTATGTACACCGCTTCGCAACGTGTTATTGCTGTTAAGGAGAAGAAGCGGCAAGAAACTCCCCAGCAACACGTCTAGCTAAAAAAAAAATTCTTTATATTTGTTGTTCTATTTTTTATATTTAAGTACTTTTTTTTAAAAAGATTTTATACAGAATTATGTTACAGAATAACTTTTGAAGAATTAATGGAGTTGTAGCAAACAGTGCATATTCAATAAGACAAAAACGCAATAAAAGGATAGAAAATAATTATAGTTATTATAAATATAAAGACGTAACGTAACGTATTATTTTTTTTTGCAACATATCTCCATATATTCCTTACAAGTACGGCAAGATAAAAACGTTATACTCGTACAAAACACAGTATAAGAGGTTGGAGCGAGCTGTTATGTAAATGAAGTTTTGTCATTTAAATATTCTTCAATAGTGTAGTATCCCTTTTTAAGCAAGATACTTTTTATTTTAAATTTGAATTTAGTGAAGGGCAGATCTAACATTTCACTCGGAATCTTATTGAAGAAGCGTATACCAACCCCCAAGAAAGAAGACAATACTTTTTGTAATCTAAAAGATGGCAATATCAGTTTATTACAATGCCTGGTGTTGAAATCGTGAACATCCTTATACCGCTTGTAGGCACTCAAATTATTACGAATATAAATTATATTATTGAAAATATATTGGCAGGCGACCGTCATAATACCGATTTCCTTAAAGCGTTCCCTAAGAGACACCCGAGGGCCGAGGTTGTAAATTGACCTTACGGCTCTTTTTTGTAAAACAAATATAGTCTCCAAGTCAGCAGCGTTGCCCCAAAGTAAAATACCATAGGACATGACACTATGAAAATAACTAAAATAAACTAGTCTAGCAGTCTCTTCGTCAGTGAACTGCCTAACTCTTCTGACCGCATATGCAGCAGAACTAAGCTTTCCTGAGAGACTAGATATATGAGCGCCCCACTGGAGTTTCTGATCTAGGTTAATGCCTAAGAATACAGTTGAATCTACTAGGTTAAGTCTAGTGTCGTTAAGGGAAATATTAACATCGTATTCTTTTACATTGGGCATAACAAACTTAACACATTTAGTTTTATTCGGATTGAGTGATAAGTTATTTACGGTAAACCACTTAGATATTTGGGTTAAGGCGTTGTTTACGTCGTCAAAGTTCTGTTTATTTCTGTCTACTTTAAATATAAGTGACGTGTCATCAGCAAACAACACTACCTCACACATATCATTAATAAAATATGGCAAATCATTAATATATATCAAAAACAAGAAGGGACCTAGAATAGAGCCCTGGGGCACACCCATAGATATGCCAGTCTCACGAGATTTGATATTGTTAATTTCAACGCTTTGGGATCTATAAGGATATTTATATATAAAATAATTAAAATAAAGGACCAAGGCGAACATACCATGACCAAATATCAGAATCAGAATTGTTAAAGAGAGGTCAGGTAAAAAGCATTTCAAATAAACGCGCATGTATGAAGAGGTTAATGAAAGTAGGTGAAGCGAAAGTTGTTTGTCAGGATCGTCGCAAGTGGAGATCCATAGTCTCTGCCTGCCCCCATGGGAAACAGGCGTGATTTTATGTATTTATGTAAAATTAGATTTTAACTTATATGTATGACCTTCAATCATGAATTATTGCATCCCACAATGCTAATTAACTTCTTTAAATTTCTTCATGTTTGGAACTTAATAGCTATTAAAGCCTTATTATTTTTTTCTTTAAATTAATTATATTATAATTTTTTCAAACTACAAAATATCGAATTGCATGTAGTAATTACTGCATTTGTCATGTCTTTTTTTAGCCGACTTCCAAAAGGAGGAAATTCTCAACTTTGCCGGTATGTTTTTTTATGTATGTACACCGATTACTCTGAGATTTATGATCCGATTTACGTGATTCTTCTTTAGTTCGACGAGGCATAGTTGCCATTAGGTCTCCTAAAAAATTAATATACTTTGGCCCAGTAGTTTTCATTTTATGAAAAAAATTCCATTCCGTTCCATATGTAGGTACACCGATTACGCTGAGATTTATGATCCGATTTACGTGATTCTTCTTTAGTTTGATACGAAATAGTTGCCTTTGGTCTCCTAAAAAATTAACATAGTTTGGCCCAGTAGTTTTCATTTTATGAAATTTTTTTATGAAAAATATTTTATATATTGAAGATATAGATTAAGAAAAGCGATTTAGTGGAAAGTTTTATGTATTTCAATCAGCTTAATTGAAACAAACAGCCAGTCCACTTTCTCCTCAAAGTCTGTCGTTTGCGAATGACGTTTGCACAGACCGGTCAGGCACTCTTGTAGTCCGATGACGGGCCATGATTAACTCGCCCCTCAGACCTTTGAAATGAATCGAGGACTTTTCAACGGCGTGTGGACACGACACCGATGGCTAGGGTGACCATGGGTTTCGGAAATATCGGGACAAGTGACGTCATTGTACACAAATGACATGAAAGTCATTGTCACCTTGTAATTCAAGTCACGAGTGAATAGGTATCTTCTAGGTAAACGTGCTCCTTCGTAGACCCCGCCGTCACGCAACATCAGGTGAGACAGTGATCAAACTTGAACCTATACAATTAAAGAAAAAAACATTATAGGCTACTCTGTACGTACTTGAGGTCGAAATTCGACCATAATAATTAATTTAAATTATAAGTTTGAACATTATTAAGGTTCTGTTGTCAAAGACTATACTTCTATAATCACAGATTTCGCCAAAGCTACACTGTTCATTTGACTTGAACAATAAATAAAAGAGTATATATGCGTGTGTGTCAAATACATGGTAGTGTGTGTAATGTTTTTTTTAAATGTATTTTTTAAGCATAATTTAAACAATATTAGCATTCTGCACTCCTTCTCTATATAAACTATAAGTGTGCGAAATTCCATACACTCTGTCTACGCAGTTTTTGTAAAAAGAGGTTCAAAGTTTTTGGTTCACGTATTAATACAATCATATGAAGATACTTGAACGATAATTCTACGAAGTTTTAATTTTTATACAATAATTGGATTGCTAGGGAGGCGCCTGCTGTGCCGTACCCAGCTGGTCCACTAAATCCAAAGAACCGAAAGAAGAGAAGAGAGAATCAAGAGGAAGACGTGCCTGTCTCTACGAAGCCCGCATTGATTGCAGCGTGTCTGGTATGGCTACCTATACCAATACGTCTTCTCTCTTATTCCCTACCACATTCCGAATTCACATTTTTCTGGCCTTTATGGATAAGTGTACTGCTTAGGCGTTGCACTCACAGTATCTGCAATTAAGAAAAGTGGATTTAGTGTTGGTGGTGCCAAGGGTAAATTTTGAGGTCCATCCCTACCTTCCTTAATACCACACCACATAGCGGCGTTTGTATATAAATTGCCCTACCTTCTGGACTGGTGCGGTCTTCGATAACGTAACTCAAGAACAGTAGATGACAGGACAATCAGATCAATCGTTGCATCCGATTGATCATATGGGAAGGAAAATCAAGCCACTAACTTTACCCTCCCGAAACTGCACTTCTCCCAATTTGGCAAGCTTAGAGAGGTCTTGGTCCTAAAGTCGTATATCGCGGTTAAAAATTCTTAAAAATTAGTACAAAGGGCTGAGGGGCGGGTCATTTATCCGCGCGATCGGATATTCAACTTATTATTTGTTGGGGCGGTGGTGCGGCTTTGTCGTTCCAGTGTTGTCGCGTGTCGACATAATATCGTTGGCCAATGAGCCTCCTTAGAATGGCATAGTTTGGAAGACTTTGGCGTGACTGATTTCATTCCGATCATACAATCAAACGAATGAACCAATCGAAACAATTGGCCTAAACAAGTGTATAGTGTTTTTGAATTAACTTGTTTGGAACAAATAGCTCAGCCCACTTTCTATATAAAATTATATTTATTAATATAAATGTATCTTTAATATTACAGACAAGGAAAATGAAATATAAATTTTAAAAATAATGTATTTAGTTTATGTGTAATGACGTGGTCATAGATTAAATTGGTACTGTGCAGTCATTTTTCCAATTTAAAGGATAGAAGATGACATCATGAAAGATGAGTAAGAGTAGGGTGAGAGAATTTACTCGAACCTTCAACTTTGGCTTGGTGACTAATACTTATCGAATCAAGGCCAAACGGCGGCCTCTTCAAGGAAATTCCCTGCAATTGTAACTGTTTTTAAGGATCGGAAGTACTCATGTTCATACATGACACATAATAATAAGTCATTCGCAATTAAACACTTGATTAGAACATTGACCCAGCGATGTAGCTAACTTACTGTATACTGTTTTAGGTAGTCCTAACAGTATAAAGTAAGTTAGTGTGTATCGAAATTCGAGTGTTTTCTTGCTTTTACTTATATTATTAATATTAATTTTCATAAAATATATCTCACTAGCTGTGCTCTCGACGTCGTCCACGTGGAGTTTGATGTCAAAACCCTCCGATTTTGAAACATTCTTCATTGGTGCTCGACTCCTATTGGTCTTAGCGTGTTTGATATATAGCCTATAGCCTTCCTCGATAAATGGGCTATCTAACACTGAAATAATTTTTCAAATGAGACTAGTAGTTCCTGAGATTAGCGCGTTCAATCAAACAAACAAACTGTTCAGCTTTATATTATATTTTCAAAACCCCCCGATTGTGAAACATTATACATTGGTGCTCCACTACTATTGGTCTTAGCGTTATGATATATATACTATAGCCTTCATCTATAAATGGGCTATCTAACACTGAAAGAATTTTTCAAATAAGACCAGTACTTCTTGAGATTAGCGCGTTTAATCAAACAAACAAACAAACTCTTCAGCTTTATTTAGTATAGCGGCCCCGGCAGACGTTGTCCTGCTATGAAAAAATAAAAATCTAGGACCCGATCCCAGCGCCACCTACCGTTTCCAACGGGATAAAAATTATCCTATGTCCGTCTCCTGGTATCGCTCCTCATGACCGCCCACCACATCATACATGCGCGCGCAATACTTAACACTTATTTGGCTACAACACTAATACTTAAATTTTAAATATAGCGATATCTTTTGAATGAAACCTCCGAATTGAATAATTCAAAAAGTTTTAGAAAGGTATTGAATTCGTCTTGAATATGGGTAGTTTACTTCGATAAGGATTAATACCAAGGTACAAAATAAAGAGTTTTTGAAGCGACAGCATTTTAATTATTTAAAAAAATAAAAGAAAACACTTATTGTGAGATAACTACAATAGTTAGATACGGGATATTTTTTGTAGACAATTATATGTTCTGCAAAGTTGTAGTACATTGTTTTGTTCTATAATCAATAGTTTTCGCAGCGCACGCCGTGTAAGGATTTTTCCGGGTCAGTTTTTTACACCTTGGGTTACATTATTGGACTTTTAGTAAGGATCCCTAATTTTTTTTGAAAATATAATAGGCTATAGGCTATATTAATAGCCTATAGCCTTCCTCGATAAATGTACTATCCAACACTGAAACAATTTTTCAAATCGGACCACTGGTTCCTGAGATTAGCGCGTTTAAACAAACAAACAAACTCTTCCGCTTTATAATATTAGTATAGATATACGGTTTTTGGGAAAATGTTTTAAGATGATAATAATTTGTATGACAACTTTCTTAGGTTTTTATATATTGTTTTAGATGAATATAAATTAAATATATACTATATATACATACCAGACAAATATATGTCTACAAAATATATAAAATATTTTATAGCTATATATTTGTATGGTATGTGTATATATATAGTATATATCTATTTAATATATACAATGTATGTATTTATTATTAAAATGTAAGTAGTTCGTATATGTTACGTATAGTACGCTATATGTTACGTATACCACCATCGCCATTATAATCTCAATTCATTCCTGGGGTTGTCTGGAAGAGATCGCTTTTTAGCGATAAAACCGCTCTTTGTGCATATCTAGATATAATTATAGTCATTAAGTTCATTTTTGTATTGGTGTATAAGAAAGCATTATCTATCTATATTATATTATAGTATATAATTTATATTTTATTCCACTTATAATCCCTCAAGACTATAAGTTGAATACTGAGCCCAGGTCACCGTCTTCTATGGGTAAGGTGCCCAGAAGACTGGTTAGATTTCCTAGCTGAATTACCATACTGAACCGTTGTATGAGGTAGGCACTGGTTAGTCATTTTGATAGTTGATTAATGGTTTGGATTATATATACATATTTTATCCGTGCAAGAACAGAGAAAGAATACAATTTCCTGCGACCGGTTGGCCTGTCGTAAGAGGCGACAAAACAACCCACAGCTAAGTGGTAGGGCATTTGCCCATCTGAATGTCTACCACCCTTGTTATAGAATTTTGCCAATCTTGAGGTGTGCTCCGGCATTTATGGCCAGGTTCCAATCTCCATTTAGAAAGCAGCAGCGCATTTGTAGCAACGTTGGTGTTGCAAATGACCATAGGCCTTGGTAACTATAGTAGAATTATTTTGTCCGTGTAGTTTGGGTCATAAATCATAGCTCGGCCTCAGCCCGGCTAAGGCGGTGAGCATGTTACGCGGGCACAACGCCATTATCGATAAACACTCATTCTTATCAAAGAAAGATTATCATTCTTATAAAAATCATTATTAACTTTTTGCTGATAATTTTAAACTTGAGATATAAGTATTTATATTTATTTTCAATATAACTTGTAACATTCTAAACTTTTGTACATATAGTTTTTTTTATACATAGATACCTTATTAATAATTTATTTTAAATCATTGTTAACCTCATTTTAATAAATACGTTGTTTTTAACCGACTTCGAAAAAAGGAGGAGGTTCTCAATTCGTCGGAATCTTTTTTTTTTTTTGTTGCTTTTTTTTATGTATGTTCGCCGATTACTCCGTCATTTATGATCCGATTTACGTGATTCTTTTTTTGTTCGACGCGGAATAGCTTCCAATTGGTCCCCTAAAAATTTTACATAGTTTGGCCCAGTAGTTTTCATTTTATGGACATTTTTCATGGAAATAATTTTCACTCCGTTCCATATGTTCGCCGATTACTCCGTCATTTATGATCCGATTTACGTGATTCTTTTTTTGTTCGACGCAGAATAGCTGCCATGTGATCCCCTAAAAATTTGACATAGTTTGGCCTAGTAGTTTTCATTTTATGAACATTTTTCATGAAAATAATTTTCACTCCGTTCCATATGTACACCAATTACTCTGAGATTTATGATTCGATTTACGTGATTCTTTTTTTGTTCGACGCGGAATAGCTGCCATGTGGTCCCCTAAAAATTTGACATAGTTTGGCCCAGTAGTTTTCATTTTACGAAAAAATTTTTGTTCCGGGTTCTTGGGACCTATATTTTTTAAGAAGCGCGGCACCATTTGTAGGTCCACCCATACATAGCTAAACACTAAAAAGTAACAAATAAAATTTAAAAACTTCGTTTAAAAAAACCGACTTCAAAAACTAAAAAACTAAAATGTATAAAATAACTTATTTCTAAAGCTATTATTATTAATATATATTATCTAACACATCTTGAAGTCGGTGCAAAGCAAAACATAAAAATTACTATATTTTGAAAATTACTAAGCACCGACTTTAAGATGTTTTAGATAATATATATTAATAATAATAGCTTTAGAAATAAGTTATTTTATACATTTTAGTTTTTTAGTTTTTGAAGTCGGTTTTTTTAAACGAAGTTTTTAAATTTTTATCTATTTTTTTCTTTCATTTTTATCACTAACCCACAAAATGACAAAACTAAATACATTATCGATAACGCTTATCGACAACAATAATGCGCATCACATCACATCATCATGAGGCCCGTGAGTGGAAGAGAGAGCGAAATACTCGCTTCACCGCTCCGATTATTTATGACTCAAACTGCACGGAGAAAATAATTCTACTATAGTGGATAAATTTAATATTTTATGACATTTATTTTAAAGTATGACTAAATTTAAAGATTATGGTTAATTTATTATAATTATGAATGATTTGTTTTTTTTAAATATTAATGTAATATTAGTAATGACAGAATCAATGAGAATTGTGAATTATGATATGTACAACATTTTGCACACCCTAGAGGCAAAAACATGTAAAACAATGAAATAATCAAAACATAAACATAAAAAAAGATGGTATCTTTTTTTATGTATCATGTTTTATGCAATAAATGATGATTTGATTTGATTTGTAACCGATTTCCATCAGGTGTGCGACGGCTAGCGACAGTTGCAATTCAGCAAAAATTATAATGTGTGGATATCCGCGGCACGGCGGCACTGTCGTCAGTCGCCCCACGTTACCTTCCGAGTTGAGTCGTACGTACAAGTAAATTAAAGACAGTTATATAGTTTAATGATTTATTTAATTTAATCTCCATCTGCCCGACACGCCTAATTGGAGGCAGAATAGAATCGTACATACCATCACAGCAAACGAAGTGGCATAACATATAGCAATAGTGACCCCTAGACCCAAAAACGGACAAAGTGAGTTATCTGCCTGTCTATTGAACACCTGCAATGAAAATAATACTTTTAAATTTATCCTCACTTTTCCTGACGTGTGGTTGATGCAAGTTTTAAATCAACACCAGAGGGCGCCACGTGACACGCGACTCGGACTCCGTCAGGCTTAATTGCCAATGGCCACTCGTCTCCATTGCGAGTCACGAAGATTTATGTATGACTACGACAGGGATTTTTGACATTCCATTACGAAAAACGTATTTCCAAAAATTTCAAGGTTGTAAACTCAATGTTATGTATAAAATTCTCGTGTCACAATGTTCGTTCCCATACTCCTCCGAAACGGCTTGATCGATTCTTATGAAATTTTGTGTGTATATTGGGTAGATCTGAGAATCGGACAACATCTATTTTTTATCCCTCTAAATGTTAAGACTACCCCTAATTATTTTTTTAATTTTTAGCTACATTTTTTTATGATACAGCGTTAAAAAATACATACAATCCTAAATTTTCAACCCTCTACGATCAACCCCTATTTTTTAATATCGATATTAGTATTTTTATAATTATAATTTGGGATGATTTAGATTTTAATTTGAATTTGAGGCGCTGCAATCGGGTACCAGAATTGAGGTGTTTTTTTTTGTTGTTGTATGTGTTGAAGTTTGTCCCGGAATGGTTTAAATAAACGATTGGACCGAGTAGGTGGCGTCGCGATACTCCTCCTAAACGCTGGGCCTGATTTTGATGAATTTTTGTTCAAGTGGATTTGAGAATAGTTTAGATTAACATTTGGTCCCGGTAGATGACGCTGGAATCGGGATCTAGATTTTTATTTTTAAAGGCAGGACAACGTCTGCCGGGTACAACTAGTTTATATATAAGAAATAATATTTGAAAAGTAAAATTGAAGCAAAAAGACACCGACTTCCAGAGTAAGTAAAAAGCATAAATAATTTCTACAACATTTTAAAGCCGATGCGTTCTGCAAATTGTTTTATGTTTTATGCCCGGCTTCAAGATGTTATAGGAAATATTTAATTTATGCTTCTTTTAAGGTTTTCTAGGTTCCGATAAAATAGGTTGGTGAAGCAAAAGTCATTTAAAAGAAAGTAGTAGTTTAAGGTTAAAAAATATATATATGAAATTTAATTGGATTTTGAAACATACAAAAAAATTACACAGCGAATTGAGACTCTCCTCCTTTCTTTGAAGTCGTTTAACAAACGACGTTCTAAGGTGATCCTAGCTCACCAGAATGCCTGAAGCATTTCATATCTGACATTTAAACATGTAACAGCGACCTCTTTCATCTATAAGACAGCAAAGCTCTTCAAAAATATCAACAGTAAAGAGGTAAAGCAGTGTCCAACCCCTGAAAGGCACAAAGGGCAACATGACGCGGCTCGAGGCGACGGGGCCGTAATGCCCGATGAAGTAGAAGCGTTTGTATTCAAGATATGACGTTTGCTTTGAGCTGCTAACTCAAGATTTTGGATATACTGTTACGAGTCACGGGACTCGAATTAAAATGCCTTTGAAATTACTATATAATTTATTAGAACTAAAACACATATAACACATGTACAAATATAACTAAACACAACCAGTGCAAAAGTAATTTACGTTTGCACTGGTTATGTTTAGTAGTTGTGATTATTTGCCCCTCTCTGCATTGGGGCATTGCTTTATACTATACACTTACAGACTGAATTTTTAAGAATCACACCTGGCTAATGACTACCATAAAAGATTACAATACACAATGGGATATTTTTCTAAATACAAATTTTTAACACAAAGTAAACAAAAGAAGACGGTCATAAAAGCGCTTCAATGTTATTAGCTCAAACAACGCCGGCGGGTAATAAATGAGCTTTGTTTGCAGATGGGCCAAATATGAATCTATCTATATGGGTAACAATATAGATAGATTCTACTCATAGTCCCTCAAGACTATAAGTAGAATAATGAGCCTAAATCACCGTTTTCTTGGACAAGGTGCCCAGAAGTCAGCCTTTTGGATTATTGAAATTATAAACATTATTGCAACATGTGTCCCTTACACAATTGTTCATAAACAATATATAACATAACAAGTATCAAGCAAAAGAATCCCCACGCACAGTATTAGATTAGAGCATCGCTATCAGAGCCGGTCATTTTGCTGACAAGAGATGACGTCAGATCTTCACTCATATTATGAACAATTCACGTCTTAACTATCGTAACAATGGTTTCCATTAACTTTGTCAGGGACATAAAATAGGACATAGATTACTGTTTATCCAGTATAAAATTACTATTCACGAGATAGATAGATTAGATAGTCGAAAATATGGTGCTCCAAGGACTTTTTCCTTTTCAAATTGAATATCCACAGATGATTTATTTATTACTAGCTGAACCGGGCCCGGCCCCGTTTGGTTGCCAACTCGAGTTAAACCAACATATAATAATTGCCCAAGGGAAAAACATTCCTTCCCGTACTCACTTCGCTGGGCGCTACTCAAGACAAGCGAACATATAATTGCCCATGACAAGCATACTCCTTCTCGTGCCCACTTCGCTGGGCGCTACTCGAGATAGCCAACATATAATTGCCCATAGGGAAAACATTCCTTCCCGTACTCACTTCGCTGGGCGCTACTCAAGACAAGCGAACATATAATTGCCCATGACAAGCATACTCCTTCTCGTGCCCACTTCGCTGGGCGCTACTCGAGATAGCCAACATATAATTGCCCATAGGGAAAACATTCCTTCCCGTACTCACTTCGCTGGGCGCTACTCAAGACAAGCGAACATATAATTGCCCATGACAAGCATACTCCTTCTCGTGCCCACTTCGCTGGGCGCTACTCGAGATAGCCAACATATAATTGCCCATAGGGAAAACATTCCTTCCCGTACTCACTTCGCTGGGCGCTACTCAAGACAAGCGAACATATAATTGCCCATGACAAGCATACTCCTTCTCGTGCCCACTTCGCTGGGCGCTACTCGAGATAGCCAACATATAATTGCCCATAGGGAAAACATTCCTTCCCGTACTCACTTCGCTGGGCGCTACTCAAGACAAGCGAACATATAATTGCCCATGACAAGCATACTCCTTCTCGTGCCCACTTCGCTGGGCGCTACTCGAGATAGCCAACATATAATTGCCCATAGGGAAAACATTCCTTCCCGTACTCACTTCGCTGGGCGCTACTCAAGACAAGCGAACATATAATTGCCCATGACAAGCATACTCCTTCTCGTGCCCACTTCGCTGGGCGCTACTCGAGATAGCCAACATATAATTGCCCATAGGGAAAACATTCCTTCCCGTACTCACTTCGCTGGGCGCTACTCAAGACAAGCGAACATATAATTGCCCATGACAAGCATACTCCTTCTCGTGCCCACTTCGCTGGGCGCTACTCGAGATAGCCAACATATAATTGCCCATAGGGAAAACATTCCTTCCCGTACTCACTTCGCTGGGCGCTACTCAAGACAAGCGAACATATAATTGCCCATGACAAGCATACTCCTTCTCGTGCCCACTTCGCTGGGCGCTACTCAAGACAAGCGAACATATAATTGCCCATGACAAGCATACTCCTTCCCGTGCCCACTTCTTTGGGCAATACTCGAGGTACTCAACATATAAGTGCCCATAGAAACACACTCCTTTCTCAAGTCAATGCCCACTAGAGAGAATGACCCTGGGACTTATTTATTGTTTAGTCAGCGCACGCCCTTTTTCCTCAGAATTTATATTTCACATTAAAAAAAAATCAAATATAGCCTGTCACTCAGAAATAATGTAGCTTTCTCTTGGCGAAAGAATTTTGGCAATCAGTTCAAGTAGTTCAAAAGATTACAATCGTGGAAAAAAAAGTGGTATATATATAATTCTGACTAAAGATAATAAATGCACTGACATCAAAATATTTAGCAATTAATAAAGACGTGCGTATCAATATTAGTTTTGATTTTTTGTCATTTTTTTTAATGTCTTTGTTTCTTTAATCTATGATAAGTATATTTTATTTCAATTATTTTTAATTATTGTTAAGGTGGTCTGGACGATATCGCCGGCGGCGATAAGGCCTCCTATTGTATATATGTAACTTATATATGCAATAAAGAACGGTCATTCATTCATTCGTACAAACAAACTCTAATACGTGTTCACATCCCAATTTCCTTAATGAATTTTACTATGTAATGTTTCAAAAGTTGTGTTCACTTTAATACTAAATTTGAATCACTATAAGGTGCATGACCGCGTCTTTCGAGGAAGTATTAGTCACCTTGTTATCACTTCATACAACATAAGGCATGATGACCTTAAAATTCCATTGAGCATGTTGTTTTTATCCTTTATGGTGAAGAGTTGAATGTTTTGCGGTTTAATGAACCGTTAGTTCATTTCCTAATTTACTATTCTGGTGCGACCTCGAAGATACCTATATTAAGTTGGGGAAAAAGTTTCTGCATTATTACCTTTTTTAACTTATTTTGAATCAAATTTTAAATTTGAATTGAATAGATAATAGTGTTATTAATAGCCAATAATTCCGATAACAACACAAAGTTGCAAAATGCAAAGCTTGCTATGCATTCTCAGCTCTGTTCCGCTTGACGATGCGTACTCTGTCGCGCGCTACTAATCCTAAAAAAATCCTAAAACTAATCCACTGCGCAGGTACCTCTCCTACTAATGGAGGAATTATTAGTTGTGAAAACTGTAACTTGCTTAGCTTAAGCCTGAATTACAATTGCATTAGTTGAGTAGTTAGTTAAATAGCCGAATAAGTCCTTAACGTCTCTTGGAAAGAAATCGAAATTAATTACTCTACTGGAAAATGTCTGACTGAATGATGATAAGGACTTAGTTTGCGTTTTGCAATTTAACTACTTTACCTTCAAGACGGAACCATTACAAATTTATTTATTGGAAAGTTCCAAGTTGTGCTCAAATACAGATAATCGAAATGAATGTTGAAACTGATGCTTTCTCCCTCTAACTACATTGAATTTATATGGGAAAAAAGAGACAACAAAATTCTCTTTGTTTTGATATATAATAACTGTTGCTTTTGGGTCATGAATCAGGCCCATGCTTAGTTCAAACACTTGCCGTTGGATCGCTATCGAGAGTGCATTGCAAGTATTATCCGCAAGAGTTAACTTGAGACCTGAGCGGAATGCGTGCTCCCCTCCCGACCCCGCCTTCTTACCGCTCTCGCCATCGATGCGTCACTACCTCGCGCTTGCGTTATCCGAGCAAAGTTTCAAGTAAACTCTTGCGGGTTATATAGCTATTAATGTGTGGTTGTCGATTATTAAAAAACCTCTAGTATTCATTTGATTCTTGTTTTGACATTTCGGTCACTTTCCAATAGCCGTGATCACGGAAGACTAAATTAGGTGTCAATAAGTATGCTTTTAATGTCAAGTCAAATGAAACAAAAAATTCATAGAAGATCATTTGTTAGCGCACAAGTCCTGAATTAAAAATCCCGGGGCTTCGAATTCGAGTTTTCTGGCCTGAGACCTGCACATCGAGACAATCGGTGTGTCATCCCCGCCTTGGGCGTGGCAGGTATTTATATAGGAAAACGGACAGTCCGTTTATGGGCTATGATTATTATACTATAAAAAAAAAACTACATTATAATTTACTAACGTTTAAATTTAATTCACAAGTGAAATTGTTTTTTATTCATTGTGCTTATATTATTAACAAATTCTTACATGATATTAAATTCGAAAATTTTATACATCAAGTATTAAGTTATATTATTTAATTATAATATTGCACATTGTTACAGAGAGGAGAGATTAATCTATTTTTGACACTCAGACGAATAAAATACGTAGACCAAGCCCCGAATTTTGAAAATGAAGCCGATCGCGTCGCCGTGCGTTATGATAACTTAGTATTAAATAATCGAATTAGTACATAAAAAGTGGAATAGTTGCTAGTCGAGATATTACTACTAACCACTCAGACGCAAATCACGTGTGTACTACGTAAATTTACACGCAAGTTTAAAAATATGCTTCACTTCAATTGACGCTTTTGTTCAGATAGGCTCCGTCTGTAGTTCTATTTGTTCGTCTGAGTTATGACAATATAATAAAATATTACAAGTATGTATATTACAAAAGATACTAAACTCTAAATTGCGTAAACAATGCTTAGTAGCACGCGCAAAACTTAAATGCGCTTCGAGTGAAATTAGTTCCTGTGAGTTTGCGCAGCTACAGTCAAATGTTAACGTTTATTACGTGTTGTGCGAAAGAGATGGAATGCGAATCCGGTTAGGAGCCGAGCGAGAGCACAATACTTCTCTCAGCTCCGTCTGTAAACCGCATTACTGTGTACTACGCATGACGGGTACGGACTTCAAGCCCGCATAGAAGTCTTGTTTGTACTATAAAAAGATAGCCTGCATAACTAGATGGCTCTATTACTATTTAAAACATTATTAAACAATGTATTAAATACTACAACGCTTAATAAGTTTATTATCTTTTTTCTGGCTTGGTTTAAAAATATGTATCAAAAAGCAAGAGAAGTATTAGTGACGTCATCTAGTTTTGCAGCTTTTAAGAATAACTTTTTAAAGGGCCATTGTAATTCCACATTATATTCATCTCAAATGATGTTGATGTGACGTTATATTATTTCGTTTTACATCTAATTTATTTACAAATTTCAAAAATCTCTTACATCTAAATAATATTCTAAGAAAGCAAAAACACTTTACAAATATAGTACTATTCGCAAACGCTTTTCAATTTATGGCACTTCTAATAAAATATTTACAATATTCACAAACTTATAGTAAATAATAAATTAATCTTTGGTAAATTATCTATTAAGCTAAATAATATGAATTATAATTAACCATTTCAAGAATCAGAGATTGTGTTACAATTTAATATTATTTATTTGGGCAAAAAAACATCTATAAATTAATGTTCTTGCTCCATCTGAGATAGGCTATGTTCCACATGAGACTCACAGGGCCACGCTCACGACTGCCATTTTTCTTGTTCCACTTGTTTGCGAGCGTTTCATGATAAGTCATAGTGTCATCTTCGCGGCAATCGTAATGACCGTGGTCGCTATATGGAACGCCTGAAGGAGCATTTTAAGCATTGTGAGCTACAAGAGGAACGCGCCTATCGATTACGTTCCTCTCGGTGCTCACAACGACCACGCTTACTACCGCCATTTCTCCCGTTCCACTTGTTTGCGAGCGTTTCATCATAAACTCAAGTGGAACGCATTATTCGACCCACCTCTTGACATGGGTCGTTGTGAGTACTGTGTGAGCAAAAATTATGACGTCATTAGTGACGTTTTCGCGGCGACCGTAATGACCGCGGTCGCTATGTGGAACGGCTGAAGGAGCATTTGAAGCGTTGCAAAACCGCTTCGTTGCGTAACGCGTTACGGCGCCAGTCTGTCTGGCTTCGCTGTCTCTCACGCAAGTTATCACTTCTGTCGGGCTTTCCGAGACGAAGATGTTTTATTTATTCAGCGATTGACGCCTGTTTTGTGTAGAGTAATTTTCTACAAGTTACGATAATTATATGTTGTGTCAATAATTTTTTCAAATATGATGTGGTAATTGTGTAAATAATAAATCAAAATCTCTCCATTGAATATAGACCATATTCACATCTGTTATTTTCATGTTTCAGAACCGATAGATATTTACTGTGTTCGATTTATTTTATAACATATAATATTTTATAGAAAAACATCCCAACAATCGTGTAACAAATTCTTATATACTATTGTGGCTAATCTTTAACGGCGTTTGGTCACAGACACTAACACTAACATCATCCCAGATGGAGCAGGTATATAAGAATTAAAACAGGGTGCCTAAAGCGGTCGATTTTAATTGTCATTTTCCTAGTACAAATTGGCAAAATCAGTCGCTTTAGAGCCTCAGACTTAACTTTATCTTATTATTTATGAAGTTTTAAAATACAGACTGAAGCGTCAGCTAAATGCTTTTTCGGGGTTGCATAGCTGAATGACAATAATGATTGACTTTCGTCACTGTTGCGGAACCCTGAATGAATGAATGAATGAATGAATCATGCTGATGCCCACGTATTAAGCGTTTAGGCGTTGTAGCCAGAGACGTTCGACCACCACGCAGTGTTGCCAGATGAACATGTCAATTAACCCCCAAACTTTTTTCAAAAATCCCCAAATAAGCATTTTGAAAAAAAGCCCAAAATAGTTTTTTCCTATTTTAAAGGAGAAAAAAGCACCGTCGTCTCGAAAACAACGTCACTAATGACGTCATCATTTTCACTCATGGAGCGCTCACAACGACCTGTGTCAATAGGTGGGTTGAATAACCGTTCCACTTGAGTTTACGATTGTGACGCCAGCAAACAAGTGGAACGGTAAAAACCGTGGTTGTGAGTGTGGTCATTGTGAGTCTCTAGCGAAAAAGAGCCTATAGGATACGATGTATAACGAGTAGAGAAAGCATAATAAATAAATAACGTAAATGAACGAACGAATGAATTGAATTATTAAAATGAACTATTGAATTGAAGTATAATTCTAAGATAAAGTAAAAGTACTGTATTATAACTTAAATATAATAATTGTAGTGATGAGAAGTGCTTGTCGATGAATTATCGGTACTTAAAATATCTCCCAAATTTCTCTCAACTAAATTTTTCCCCCGAAATTGCCCCAAAGAATTATTCACCCCAGAATCTCCCCCTAACGTCGAAGAAATTTGCAGGGAATCCCCCCCCCCCCTTCTGGTAACACTGACTGCACGTCTCACCTCACGTCAGCACCGTCCAATCGCTCCGGAATGCGCTTGTATTAAATCTGATATTTCGTTTAGCAGCTAAACGTGTGCTGTACAATAAAATATTTATCTGCATTTTTACGAAATAAACGTGCAATCTCGAACTGAAAAACTCTCATACATATTTAGAATAAATGAAATTGGTCATATTACATACAAAGAGATAAAAGATTGTATCATCTCTATCTTCTGATCTTCCTTGGAAATCGCATAGTACTCAACTGCTCCTTGCTAAGCCGTCATTTCTTCCCCCCTATCCCCCCAATCAGACCCTGGGGGGTAGCGAGTGTTGACAACGCCATCCTGTCACTTGGCGTTACGTTCGTCAGCAATCTGTCAGTGGTTATGGTAGAAAGTGCTGTGGTGGGTGGGTTCGGCGTGATGGGTGTGGTAGCTCGAGTGGTTTTCACCAAGGACTGAGCTGGTGGTGAAGTTCTGAGGGCGGTCGGTTTCTGGTCTCTTCCGCTGCATACCTTGGCCGAAAAAAATTAAGATCAGTTAAGTATGACTGACAGAAAGAAGTAAGAGAGAAGATATTTATTTGGTTTTCACAACACATTGAAAAATCTTATACTAATAAATAAAGCCGAAGAGTTTTTTGTTTGCTTGAACATGCTAATTTCAGGAACTACTGCTCTGATTTGAAAAATTCTTTCAGCGTTAGATAGCCCATTTATCAAGGAAGGCTATAGGCTATATACTCGTATCATCACGCTGAGACTAATAGGAGCGGAGCACCAATGAAGAATGTTTCACAATCGGGGGTTTATTTAATTTACTTTTTTTAAGCTACGCGGACAAAGTCGCAGGCAGAAGCTAGTAATAATATAAAGGTACTACACTATATATAAATGAGTACATAAGTTGGTTTGGGCATATAATGAGGAGGTACGAAAGCCAGGTGACAAAAAATATGTTAAACTAAAATATGGATGGGTACAAATGTAAAGGTAGACCAAAAGAAGATGGACGGATAGTGTGAAGAACGATTTGTGGTGTGACAGAAGATGTATATCAGAGTAAAGGAGTGTGGAAGGAAAAGACATATTGTGCCGACCCGAAATAATTGGGAAATGGATACAATATATCTCGCGATGGTACCCCAAATAGATGCAGTTCAGCATTGCCAGGTAATGAGTGCCGAATTCTAGTTTTCAACTGCACCCTGCGACGGATGGACGTGTCGAACGTGATAAGGCGCCTTAGACAGGCGTAGTAAAACTATTTTCTTTCTTTCTAGTGGGTAAATGTTCTTCTCTTGCCAACTTGAAAGTCCCAACCCAAGCAGTGGGGTGATATTATTATGGGAAGCATCTCAACGGAATGACTCTAATCTCGTAGCGCTTTGGCCAACGTCTGATATGGGATGTAAGTTGGCCGCATCCCACTTACCAAATACGGCTAAAATAGCAGGTTCTAAAAATTATTGCGTAAGTTCAGCAGACGGCCCACCTGATGGAAAGCGGTTATCATCGCCTATGGACATTTGTAACACCAAAGGTATTAGCAATGCGCTGCCGCCCTTTAAAGGGAGGCTGGAACCTGGTCACTAATGCCGAAGCACAAGTCAAGGTAGTTATGGCGGCAAGTTTTAGACCAGAGGGTTCTCATGAGGAGAGGCCTCCAATATTAGTAATAAAAAGTTTGAAAAACACATAAAATACATGATAGTCACCTGATGGTGGTTCTCCCAGTCCTTGTGTTGGCAGAACGCTCCGCAATACCTGGCCGCGTTGCAACCAGAGCAGGTCTCTTGGGCCTTCCTTCCGCAGTTCCAACAGCACTGCGTACAAAAATCAAATTTCACTGCTGATAAAATTGTTACGAGTCGCGAGATTCGAATTAAAATGCCGTTAGAATTACTACAGAGTTTATTAGAACTATACAAATATATATATCACAGGTACAAATATAACCGAACACAACATGTCCAAACGTAATGCAGAAGGTCGTAATTCGATAAAACACGCAAAGTACGTCACTTATTAGATTCCCGATTGTAGTACACACGTCTCGCTTCGCTCGTGGTTCTCGCTCGACTAACTCCTGCCTCAATCGGGCCATTGCATTATACTGCACAAATGCAATATGTCCGCCCGGCAGCGTAGACCGAATTTCCTAGAATCAGCTTGTACTTTAAATCCGTAACACCTGACTAATGATTACAATACAACAATAGGCCGTATGCCAATAAGTAAACAAAAGAAGACCATCATAAAAGAATTACAATAGTTGTTAGTTCGAATGCCGACGGGTAATAAATGTGCTTTGTTTCAGATATGCAGGTGGATTTTGTTTTTGTCGGGACCTGAGTTGTAACAATATGAATAATACTAGTTCGTAAGTTTTCTGTAATAGTGTACATTAAAGTGTTTTAGTCTATCTATCTATCTACAATCGTCGGCCTTAATATCCATGGCGATTTATTCCAGGAAAGTTTACCTGATTGGTAATATATTAGTATTTAGCAAACAAAAAACAAAGAATTATTTCTTTTCATCATGACGACGATAATAAATTATATGAATTAAATACCCTACATTTTGCTGTCCAGTGGCGTTAGGGCTCAAGTCCCTCCCAGGAGGAGGGGTGTGCCGTCTCTCCCGGTCCAACTTGCCCCTCTCTGCCACCAGCTCCAAGGCCTTCGTCTCAGCAGCTCCCACTGCACGCTGCAGCTCCAGGAGCGCTTGTCTTTTCACCTGCTCAAAGCATTACAATTTCCACTAGAACCCAGTCATACGAAATGATACAAAGAATGGTCTTTAAACGGATCATCTTGGTTACGTTCAACGCTTCCAAAACCCAGGCGTGTCTATTCTCTGCAAAACGGAGTCAATTCGATCTGACTCCCACTTTCAGGGGGTGTGTCCATTACATTGACAGACAGACTCCAGCTTCTGGGCATCTCTTTGACTCCAACACTCAATTTTGGCACGTACATAGAGTCTTAAGCTCAAGTGGCGGCCAAAAAACTGGGTGTACTCGCAAAGGTGAGACAGTACTTCACGTCGGAACAACTGCTGAACCTATACCAAGCACAACTTCGGTCCTGCATGGAGTACTGTTCTCATCTTTGGGACGGGTCAGCCAAATACCAGTTGGAGGCGTTGGAATCAATTGAGAAAAGAGCCAGGAAGCTGGTCGGCGATGATCGTCTTTTTGATGCTCGACTCCAGAGTCTAGAGCATAGACGCAAGGTCGCGAGGCTGACTGTGTTCTATCGGATACATTTCGGGGAGTGTTCCTCAGAATTGCACGAGCTGATTCCTCCATCCCCTTTTTACCATCGGACAACCAGACGGACCGGTTTACGCCACCGTTACATGGTGGAAACACCACCAGTCAGAACCAAGCGTTTCGCCTCATCCTTTCTGGTGCGCACAGCCGAAAATTGGAATAATTTGCCGGAGTCTGTTTTTCCTGACAAATACAATCTTGAAGTCTTCAAATCACGAGTGAATAGGTATCTTCTAGGTAAGCGTGCTCCATCCTAGACTGCGTCATCACTCAACATAAGGTGAGACAGTGGTCAAACGCAAACCTATACTTCCATAAAAAAGAAAGAATCTTCAAAAGAAGAAAGGAGGATCTATTAATTGCTTTAAATTTATTGTTTATTCTTCTCCTGTGAAAGAGGACGTATTTCAGAAGGTGACAGAAAAGAGAGAGCATGGATCGTTTATAAAAGGACTAGCGACTCGCCCCGGCTTCACACGCGTATCTAAAAATAACTTATTGGTTGAGTTTAATTACCTACTAAGCGAATACAAAATATTTTCAAGCTAAAATTATTCGATTTGGCATACGACCGTTGCGTAGTGCGGCACTTCGTTTCTTGACATTGATTCCTCTCGTACCCCAGTGACGCCTACATCGCATAAGATGCTACTTAGCTAGCTGAGCAGGGTGAGCGGCAACTGCGCAACTTTCTTCTAATACTTACATTTTTAAACTCGTGATATCTTTCGAATGGAATGTCCGAATTGAATAATTCAATAAAATAAAAAAACTTAGTTTAAAAAACCGACTTCAAAAACTAAAAAACTAAAATGTATAAAATAACTTATTTCTAAAGCTATTATTATTAATATATATTATCTAAAACATCTTGAAGTCGGTGCAAAGTAAAACATAAAAATTACTATATTTTGAAAATTACTAAGCACCGACTTTAAGATGTTTTAGATAATATATATTAAGAATAATAGCTTTAGAAATAAGTTATTTTATACATTTTAGTTTTTGAAGTCGGTTTTTTTAAACGAAGTTTTTATTTTTATTGTAAATAATGATGTGTTCTACAAAGTCGTAGTACATTATTTTATTCTATCATCAATAGTTTTCGCAGCGCACGCGATGTAAAGAATACACTGACGGACTCATAAACTGCATCAAAGTAATAGACGACTGAAATAAATATTTTAACTACAAGTATGCAAACTTTCTATACAGGTTTAAATTGAAACCTCTAGATTGGTTCGTGAACTTTAAAACAGCGTAGCTCATATCCTTAAGTTTAAGTTTGTGTACTGGAAAGGACCTTAAGACTTTTTTTGAAGAAAAAACAGAAATTTAAGGAAAATTGGTTTAATTAAAAAATTGGTTTTAACAATAGACACAAACTTTATGCAAGGGTTTATTTATGTTTTAATAAGGTGTATTACCTCCACGTGCCCTTATTACGGATTCTAATCGGTTCCGCATAGATTTTATTAGGGTTATTAAAAGATCTTGCGGAATATTGTCCCATTCTTCTGAAAGTGCTGTTCTTAGTGCTGCCACTGTCGTGGGCAAAGGGTTTCTCACATATACAGCTCTTTTTAAATTGTCCCAAATATGCTTAATGGGATTAAGATCCGGGCTGCGTGCTGGCCAATTCATTGTACGTATCCCAACCTCTTCGCAATATTGTCGAACTTGTGCAGCAGCGTGCGGCCGGGCATTATCCTGCATTAAAGTAAAATTTTCGCCTATGAATCCTATGTAAGGCACCACGTGATCTTCTAAGATCTCTGTTATGTAGCGATGTGCAGTCAAACCCCCTCTATTACCGTTTTGACGGACCATGTCTATGAACACAAGTTCTGTTCGCCCGTTCATCGATATGCCACCCCAGACCATACACCGCTCCGAACCGCCTCCAAAAGGAACACGCTCCTCAATGCAACTTTGAGCATATCGCTCCCCACGTCGAGGATAGACTCTTCTGCGACCATCTGCACCATATAAACATGTCCTACACTCGTCCGTGAACAATACGGACGTCCATTGCTCTTCTGTCCAATTCAGGTGATCACGCGCAAATCTTAAGCGAGCTTGTCTGTGAGCTACAGACAACTTTGGACCATTTGCTGGTCTAAAAGGGGTGATATCCGCTTCCTTTAACCTTCTTCTAATTGTTCGTGCACTCACGTTTACTCCACGCACTTCATTAAGCTCTGTTTTGATGTTAACAGACGTGAGGAAACGATTTCGCAGGGAAGTTGTAACAATAAATCGGTCATCACGACCAGTGGTTGCTCGAGTCCTGCCTGTACCGCGTCTCTTTCTGTAAGAACCTGTCTCCACAAACCTTCTGTATATTCTAGAAACCGTAGACTGGTTTAAATTTAAATTTCTACCAATCGTTCGTTGATCCAAGCCCTCCCGCACCAATGCTACAATTTGAGCCGCTTGTTCGGACGAATTATCCATATTATGGTTCAAAAACTCTCGATGAGTTAAAAAACTAACCCAACAATTCTGCTGGTAACAATAATTCAATTGACAAAAGAATAAAAAATCAATGAGAATCAATTTAAAACTTTGCTATAAATAACACGCAAATCTGATACTACGAGTAAATTTTCTTTTCCCGGCTATATTCATGTGTTTTACTGCAGTTCTATTTTTAAATTTTCCTTTTTTTTGAGATTAAGAGCCACTCTCTCCATACTTATATAATTTAATCTAAAAAGTTTTCATACTTATTTAAAAAAATCATTTCAAAGTAATCCTGAACTTTGATGCAGTTTATGAGTCCGTCAGTTTATGTTAGGTATTTTTTTTACACCTGGGGTTACATTATTGGAGTTTTAGTTATATAGCCTATATCACCCGGGAATAGTGTAGCTTCCCAACAGTTAAGGAATTTTTCAAATAGGTTCAGTAGTTTCGGAGCCTATTCAATGCAAATAAACAATCAAATCTTTCCTCTTTATAATAAGATTAGTATAGATAATGGGTTATTAAGGTTAGTCGTATATATTTCACATTCTGGTGGCCGAAACATTACTTCAATTTTTTTTGCCGGTTTGTTAATTAAGTATATTATAAAGAAGCCTGTGGATTAAATCTGGACAAACAAGTCACCTGATTGACGGCGTCTTCTGCTCTTCTCCGGACTTCCGCGACTCTCTCCTCCGTCTGTCTGACAGCAGCTGCCATTATTTCGCTCGCAGCGCGTTTTATGTCGTTGCTTTCAGTCGGCTCCACACCTAAGGGAAATTGAAGACAATGTATTCATTGACGAAGCTGTAGTTCATTTCGATCAAATTAATAAACAGCCGCTCATGTTCTGCTTGAATACGGAGAGGTGGTCTAATATAGGGCGAAGCATCTGGACGCCCCAGGTAGCCTCCGAGAAGTCTTCAGCAACGTCAAGAAACTGGTGGACTTCCTAGAGGATCTAGGAAACCGCCCGCTCCAAGTAGAAGCTTTATCCGTGCAGGAACGGAGAAATAATACAATATCCTGCGGCCGGGCGGCCTGTCGTAAGAGGCGACAAAACAACCCATAGCCAGGTGGTAGGGCATTTGTCCAACTGGATGGCTACCACCCCTGGTCTAAAGTATGTCGCCATAACAACCTTGGGTTATGTTTGGGCATTAGTGGCCAGGTTCCAGTCTCCCTTAAGAGAGCAGCAGCACATTGTAGCTCCTTGGTGTTGCAAATTTCCATAGGCGATGGTAACCGCTTTCCATCTAGTGGGCCGTCTGCCTGTCTGCTGAATTCCTGCAATACAAAAAGAAGAAGCACAAGAACTTATTTAATACGTCACATCACATATGAAATGTCAACCAAATGATTTTTTCTATAGCATTCTAGCAGCCAGTATTTTTTTGTCACTGATGATGATATTTACATATTTAGCTCAAATTTATGTAAATTAAATAATGATTTAGTGAAAAGTAATGCATAAGTGTAAAATGATGTTACAAAATTGTTGATATTTTTTATTACAATTTATGCCGCGATTAACAATGGCTGTAAAAAACGTTATGATATGAGTCGCAAATATTGTCTATGGTTCGTATAGTTTTTAAAAATTTCGAGGAGTTTTCGGCGGGAACTGAAAGGAGATGTTGTGCTGTACAGTTTTATTTTCTAAAAAGCGTAAAATTCCTCTAAAATGAACAATAGTTGTATGATATTGATAGTTTTTGAGTAGTAATTATGTGTTTTGTGATAAATGTGAACTGTATAGTCAAATGTGGCCTTTTGATTTGTCACAAGAAATCCGTTGAATGGCTTTAGTTTATTACCTACAGTTCAGCTGTGCTACACATAGGCTTCAGAAAATGAAACTATAGTGTAATCTAAGATCTGGCTTAAAGGCCTAGCTGCCAAGCCATAAACCTAAATAAAATAAAAATTTCGACAGCAGGAAAATCATAGATGATACACTATATATAGAGAAGGAAAATCCTTTCGCAGGGATGACAACTTGACAAGTACTGTTTTCATCCCTGTCATCAGGCAACTCCAAGAGTACTTCCAGAATATGAGAAACGAAAAAACATTATTTGCCTACCTCTCTGCTGCAATATAGCAAGTGCCCGTTTAGTTTTCTCCACCATGCTGAGGATGCAATTGAGCATAGTGTTGATGTTCTTCCACTCATCATCGCTCTTCAGGAGACCAGCTGCTCTTGGCTCAGAGAAGGACGCGTTCATAGACGACACGTCGCGAACAGTTATACCACCTATAATTAAACACTTGCATTATTGAAGTAAACCTTCTATATAGACGAGGGGTCGTTGAGGGAGTAAATCAGTAGAAGGTATATCGCGTGGTGAGAGGCGGCATAATGTTAGACTATGGATGTTTTTTTTTATTCCAGATCAAATTCAGTTTATTTGTTTGATTCAATAAAATATGTTTAAATAAAAAATGCATTAATTAAAATGTGCCTAACCTAACCAAATCATATTTTACAGTAAACCTCGGAAAAATCTAAACGTGTGCTGGGACTTATAGTAGAAGTTGAACTTCAACGGACAAGTGGAAACATGAATCGCAACGGACAAGTAGAAACACGAATCGCAACGGACAAGTGGCAAAACGAATCGTAACAAAAAATTTACTTGAAGTTTAAGGGGCACGTTTTCAAATTGGACAAGTACATTAAAAATGTGCCCGTAAAACTTCGTGTAATATTTTTGTTGCGATTCTTTTTGACACTTAAGTGACAGTTAAGTTTCACTTCTGCTATGTGTTCCAGCACACGTCTTGATTTTTTTTAGAGCCCCCTTCTACGGCGAGAGCGGGCAGCGCGAGTACGTAAAGAAACATATTTGAACATTTGATACTCGTGCTGCCCACTTTCGTGCTTGCAACTGTGGAAGTAGGCATGATGTAAATAACACACAATAGACTCTTTGTATTTTTTGAAACAAACAGTTTATAAAGTACTTATGCACATACTAATTAGCTAATGATAATTAAGTTAATTTGCACTATCTCAGAGTGTAGATAATTCACTTTGATTTGACATTCTAACAAAAAATACGAACCGAATGAGTCATGTTTAGAGAATTGCGCATGTTCAAGAACCAAGCTATTTTTTTATTGCATTAGTGCAGACAGTCAAACGGCCCACTTGATAGAAAGCGGTTACCATACGTATGCCTCTGGAGACTTGCAACAAATTTAAAAAAAACAGACGTCTATATATAGATGTCTGTTTTTTTAGGGAGCTCCCACGAGCAAGTTGCCCCACGGGCTCCGAAAACCCCGGTAAAGTTGTGAGGTCTTCGGACCAACAACATAAAGTCAAGTCCAACAAAAAAAAAGCGTTAACTAGTAGTGCGTTGTCCGCTGCGATGACAAGACGTATGCAGCTTCCATTACACAATAATTGAGCCAAAAATTTCTTAAAATAATTAGGTAAGAGTTTTAGGCAATAAAATACATAAGAATAGTTTTTTTGTGAAAATAGCTACAGAACTATAACAAAGTTCACTGACCGTCTCGTCTCTCGCAGCCACCATCTGGTTGACCTCCGTGATACGCGTGATACGGATGACCATAGTCGAACAGGCTCGCATTGCTGGGCAGGGGATATACGAACGGCGACGGGCTGAGGAACATGCTGGCATGTGGCCTCTTCGCTTGAGGATGGTACTCGTCCATAGGGGTCCCGTTCGTCTGATTTGTCTCGTAAAATCTGTAAGAAAATAAGTAACGTAAAAATAAGTTAGGCAAATGTCGCACTAACTCAGGATTACGTTGTCCAGTACGTCGCATGATTGATGCATATAATACTCTATTTATAAATATTGATATTTTTACATGTTCTCTTGCCAAATTTAAAAGGTCAATTTTGCTTGCATTAACTGACTTTGATAGTACACTCGAGCTAGAATAACTTTTTATTTTTATTATTCTAACTTTGCTGCATCTCTTCTCATTAATGAATAATCTTACATTTTCTTTTTTTTTGTAATATGTTTGTGAAATAATTTTGTATCCTTAACTTTACTTATTGTTAATATGTTTGTACCTCTTGTATTTTTATTCATCTTGTAAATGTTTTCATGTGGACAACGTCGTTGGCTTCAATATTATTATCACATCTTATTGTAACTTTTTTTATTTCATATTTTATATTGCAGCTGTTTGTTGTTCCTTTAAATAAAAAAAATAACCGAAATACTTGTAATAAAAAAAGGTAGTAGATGGTGAAAATCAATTCTTAGAGTTACAAAGGGCCAGTAATCCGTAGTAATTCAACAAATTTATTTTTCTTAAAATTAAAGTTTGTCTGCCGACTGTTTAGAGTTTTAGAGTATTGTTACATGCCGACAAAAAACGAATGCACAACTGCCTGGTTTATTACCTTTCACGAATTTGGACTTCTTTTGTTTACTTTGTGTTTAAATTTGTAATTAAGTAAAACATTCTATTATTATTGAACTTGATCTATTCGAAAAGTAATTCTTTGTTTTGATATTTTTGCCTATCTTTGATCAAAAGACGACTTACGATTATTTCATAGGACAATACTAAAGTCGTTCAAAGTATAAAATAGGTATAAAACTTTGGACGCAACCCTTTGAGGAATTAAAGAACAAAGGCCGAATCGATTGTTGTAAACAATACCATTATCCGGGCATCGGATTAAAATAAAGACAATGCACAACTTCGAGCGAAAACCACGACTTGGGAATTAAATTTTAAGTAGTACAAGTCAAAGGAGCCTTTCGATTTTCTTCTCGATATTAAGTGAAGTAGCGGCAAGCGATTCCAAGATATTTAAAAACCTCTGGCACGTTGACATCTGTCAATGTGCGTCTCGGGGCGCTCGAGGGTAGTGATCACTAATTTAAATTGAACTATTTAATATTGAAATAGAAATACGGCTAGCGTTGTGGGTTAGGATGAGAGAGGAGGAGCCTGCCTACCGCTGCCATATGCGTGAGAGAAAGGGAAGCCAGACAGGCGCCGTAACGCGTTACGTAACAAAACGGTTTACCCTCCCATAGGAAGTAATCATTTCAAAAATTTTTTTATTTCAGGAGTTCAGCAGACAGGCAATGGGCCCACTTGATGCATAGCGGTTTTCATCGCCTATGGGAATTTGCAACACCAAAGGTGCTACAAATGCGCTGCTGCCCTCTTAAGGGAGACTGGAACCTGGTCACTAATGCCGAAACACAACTCAAGGTTGTTATGGCGACATACTCTAGACCAGGGGTGATAGCCATCCAGTCGGGCAAATGCCCTACCACCTGGATGTGGGATGCTTTGTCGCCTCTTACGACAGGCCGCACAGCCGCAGGAAATTGTGTTCTCCGTTCCTGCACTAATAAAATATAATATTATATTATTATATTAAATTATTCAGTATTCTGTATAGGCTCAGTATTCTACTTATAGTCTTGAGGGACTATGGGTAGAATACAATAAAAATAAGTTAAGTTTTCTTACATTGTATTCAATATGTATTGTATGTAATTTTATATTAAATAAAATAAATTTATTTATAATTCGATAATTTATTCTCTGTTCAACAACAGCTTTAGGGATAACTAGTCTTTTTTTCAGAAAACTGAAAATACTGTGGTTTAATTTTCTAATAATCCAGACAAAAAAAACGCCGACAGCTTTTAACTCAGACCATACAATAGCAGCAAAGTAAATCTAAAGTACAACGAATGCAAGCGACGCGATAAATAATAGAGGAACAACCGCCGCGCCCTCTATCGATGGGATTGTTTGTTTGGACACAAGGCATAAGATGTGAGCGGTTTAGAAGTACTATGACACTAATACTTGATTTTGCAGATGTATCATTCAAATAATAAAAATCGGCAAGAATATTATATACCTACGGCCTTACTTATAATAATCTCGTTAAGAAACGATTAGGCATCTCTTAAATAAGAAAATCGGAATCAGACCCTAATCAATGAATATCTTTTTCTTCTCTTATAAACGTGTATTACCTGTTGTTTACCTAAGAGGAGCACAGATAAACGAAATTTGAATGATTAACGTAAGCTGTATCCAAAATATTCGACTAAAGAGGAGTTTATGGGTAAGATTTTCACTAATCAGTTGCTGAGCAGTTTCTTTAAATGTAAGTAACGACTATAAGTAAGGCCCATAGTATATCAAATTAAGCAAGTTAGGCTTTTGTTATGGGTAATATTATAACGGTCTACTCTGCCGTACAAGCTGTTCGCCTGTGGAACTCCCTCCCCTTGAAAATCAGACAAGCTACATCCATTTCTACATTCAAGCACTTGATCACTGACCAGTATTTATCCATTAAATAAAACTAGTGGTCGCCCGTGGTCGAAATTCGACCATAATAATTAATGTCAAAGTCTATACTTCTATAATCAAAATCTTCGCCAAGGCTGCACTGTTAATTTGACTTGAACAATAAACAAAGGAATATGTATGCACGTCTGTATCAATTACATTGTAGTGTGCGTAATGTTTTTTTTTAAATTGATTTATTGTATTTTTATGCATAATGAAAAAAATAGCATTTTGCACTCCTTGTCTATACAAACTTTAAGTGTGCGCCAATTTTCGTAAAACGGGGTATAAAGTTTTTGCTTCACGTATATTAATATGATGATTATAATCTATTCAATTATGTATATCTATATTAGTTTATTATTGTTTTAGTTTTTTATTAATTATTTTCAATTTAGTTAAACCACCAAATATTATTTAATTTTCTTTTAACGTCTCCTTGGTGGTAACCTGGTGTTTACCTGGAAGAGATCGCTATAAACGATAAGGCCGCCCATTGTTCTACTGGAAATGTATTCATATTAAATTGTCTAGATTTAAGTTATGGTGAACAATAAGGAGTTTTCATTAATTTGTTATTTTATTCACTCTGAGCTGATCCCAAACATCTAGACCATAGCAATGTTGCTAATAGGTGGATCAACCAAATTGCTTCAAAAGGGCACAGAACTGAAAAACGACGGTGTTCAATGACATTGAATGATTCAATATTACGCTAATAACGATCACTTTGGGTCATTCGAGTTGAAAGACACAAATGAACTGTCTAATAACAAAAAATTAGCAAAAACCAACTGCCAGTCCTCAAGACACTGTGAGCTCTTTCTGTGCGCACAGAAATACAAACCAACTTGATTGGTAAATTATTTTATTTTTCCTTCCACTCATTTTAATATTATATAAAATTATTAGAGCTAGGCATATTTGCTGAAGAGTTTCTTGCACCGCTTCTTCTCTTCAAGCCACAACATGTAAATTAGATTAGGCCCCCATAAAGTAAATAATAACCATAAACAAAATTAAAACCAAACAATTAAAATGAACAAGTCGGCGGTAGGTTAAATAAAACTTTAGCAATACTCATTGACACTTGACCGCAACGCCGTAATAATGAAAACCGTAGGAACGGAGTTTTATTATGTCTACTAACTTATAACTGTTAGCTCATGACTTGTACCACAGTAAAATGAAATCAGGCCAATCGACAAACAAGGGATCTCGTGTTGCCTGCCGATGCAACGCGCCTGTGCATGATGTATGCGGTTAACTTCCAATATCGACAAATTAAAAATATGTCAAAAGCCTCAAATCTTATGACAGATATTCCTAAATCCCTACTCACATTTTAAGCCACGTTCGGACATGGTAATAAACAGGAATACTTGCGTAAGTATTTATTTAGGAAACATACAATTTTATTTGTTTTATTGCATGAGGTCAGCAGACAAGCAGACGTCCGATTGGTGGAAAGCGGTCTATCGCCTATGGACATTCGCAACATCAAAGGTGCTACAAATGCGCTGCTGCTCTCTTTAGGGAGCCTGGAACCTGGTCACTAACGCCGAAACACAACCCAAGGTTGTTATGGCGGCATACCCTAGACCAGGTGTGGTAGCCATCCAGACGTGAAAATATCCTACCACCGGGCAAAATAAAAAACAATAATTTTCATTTTTAAAATATATAATATACAAGTAATACACATGTAAGCTAAGTTTACACTAAAAAATAATTCGTATTATGCTTTCGGCTCGTACATACAACTGTTGGAATCTCCAACAAATAGTTTTTATTCATTTTTTCATTTTGTGCGGTATAATACTACTAGCCACCAAATATACAGTATTTTTGTATTTAGAACAAAGATGTCCTTTTGTTTTTTGTCTGTTTATTTTTTCCCTCCATAAAAATTATCATACATTACGCACGTGCTGTTTTCTTTTATAACTAAATCCATTCCACAATAAATTAATATTTAAAGAAGTATTTAACACAACTATAAGAGAATTATAATATATTTAATACAATACTGGAAAATGAGATTTAAAAAAGTATGGGACAATATACTTACAAAATAAGGATTACTTAGTTTTATTTCAATTATTACAAATTCGCAAAAGTTACTGTTGCGGCGGCGCTGGGTTTAGCGGGCAAAAAGTATGAATAGGTCGAAAGGAGGTTTAAATGGCGGAACCAGTTACTTTTATTGAATTGAAACTTCTTTAGAATTAGGATTTGGAACTCGATGAAACGAAAAAGCTAAACTAAAAAGAGATAAACACATACATGTATAGGACTTAGCCTGCGAGAGAATGAGATTGAATACATTATATTTAATAATTTACTCACATTCCCAACTCTATTTGTATGAGCATAGATACAGATAGTTGGAAATGAATTAACGACGACATAACGATATAATATACGTAATGTGACGTCACGAAATGTAGAATCCCTCCCACCCCCTGTGACACTTTGATTCACTTTTACTGCGTGTGAACTGCACACACAATTTTTTTTGCTTTCTACATTATACAACGAGATACATGCAATATCAGTACGTCGCTATTTCTTCAAATAAGGTATTTTTCTTTCTTTAATGACTTTCTTTAACTTCTAGATAAATGACTTTTAAATTACATTATATAGGTACATAATAATAAGTTTATTTTATTACTGTTATCATAGAAGCATGTTAAGACAGACTCAAGCTCACTGTGGTAATAAAGTTTCCACAATAATCATATTACAAATACTTGTATCAATTGAGTATTGCAACAATGAAGACATGACACACTACATCATAAAATCCATTAATTATATAGCAGGTTAGTATTTCGAGATATGAAAGAGACATCACAAAAATATCCTGTTAAATCTATGGGATAAATATCAAAACTGAAACAAGAATCATGTTTTACTCAATCTTCCTAATTATAAAAATATAAATTTACCTCAGAGTGCCTGTGAGATAAGTGTTAGCAATTAACATGATTAGAAGTTTGCTCAGAGATTTCCAGCAGGCGCAGCGCCACGCGGTCCCCTAATAGCCTACAGATGTTGTTGATCGGTTCATACATTATCGCTAATTGTTATGCATTATGCTACGGTTAAAAGGGTTTTCGAACTTCTTATTTATTAAATCATATTTTGTTGACAACTAGAACTTTCCTCATGGCTAAATGCAAAATTTTTAAACTACCGCGAAAGTAAAACTAATTTTTTAACGTTCTTTTACTGTTTCTAAAATAATTATGAACCAAATTTCACAAATGTCACAATTTATTCTTTTTTTATGATGGCTGCAATGCCTTGTTTTTGCCAATGTCGTGTGTACATAAAAAAAGCTAGGTGATATAAATAGGAAAAAAATAGCAAATTGGCCGGTAAATTAAAAAAAAAGAAAATCTGCCAATCCAAAACAATATAATAAACATATTTACAACAACAAACATATTTAACACAAAACATAAGAGCCCAGGACAAAACTAAATACTGACTTTAACTTCAGATTAACCTAAGCATAAATCAAATTCTTAAAGAAATAGTAATAAATGTCAATAATATTTTCTTAAGTTTTCGCGACACACATAATAAAACTACGTTTTAACGGTTTTAAGCGCGGTAATTTATTTGATTTAGGTTTATCCGACGTTTCGGCCGCTTTTCAGTGGCCCTGGTCACGGAAGACAAAGATGACATTTGTCAAACGTGTATTTACAACACGTAACATGAATGAAGCGGTGGTAAATTAGATTAGGCTCCCATAGAGTAAATAATATCCATTGTTATATTTATAGAATTGAGGTGCTGTTGTATTTATAATTTGTAAGTGGTGTAGTTAAATATTGAATGTGGTGTAGTATGTAAAGCTTTGGAAGTTAGTTTGTTAAACTGGTGTATTTATACTATTGGAAGATCAGAAATAAAACCATTCAAAGAGCCAGTTACGTTGTCTTTATTTTGATCTCCTTATGGCACAACCCCCCAATCTCTGGAGTATAATATCTCCGTTAAAAAGATTACAAATTAAATAGTTACAATAGTATAACTTAAATAACACCTCCCGGATGACGTTCCAAAACTTTTCTTAATAATAATAATAAATAATGAGGATCTCAGGGATGGAGTCCGTCTAAGACCATCAACGTATGGATTCGCTTGTGATAACTCTAAGAGACAATACCTTCAGAACTTCTTTTAATTATATGGTTGGTAATTAGATGTTTGAGCGCCACTGGTTGTAGAAAGATAGGCCGGCAACCAGTCCAGCCAAGGTATAACTCGTCTGATCTGGAGACTCGTAGAGGGGTCGCCTACTGTTCGGAAGACCAGCGTAACCTTTGGGCCCCGTACGTTGCTCCCACTGGAAGGTGTGCGATAAATAGCGTTATAATTAACGCGTACTAAAATACGGGACGGTCGGCGACGGGTGGCGATGCCAAGGCAAGTCAAAGCTCGTCTCTAGGTGACCTGATGGAATAGTACAAACCAGGGTCCGCTTTCCCAGTCGCCCTGTTTGTCATCCACGAGCCTAGTGCTCGTGTCACGTGCAACTGGCGTGATACATTGGACAATCTAACTTTACTAATTTGAATATTGGAAACTAATACAACTACAACTTTACTAACCTATGGGGAACTTAAACGAAGGCGTGAGGATCGCCTAGGTTTCCGAAGAGTGCCCTGCATGAGAACCACGCGTTTCTGCGATGGTACTCCATTCTGTAAAGAATGTAGGTCTATACTATCTGAAGGATGTATTCGATGCTAAGATCTTGGAAAGAAAGAACTAAGGCTACATACCTTAAGATAAGATGCACTGAATTGAAAACGATGCTACTATGCACCACTAAAAAAAACCAAGTTATGTTCGACCGTCTATTGAGAACTCTAGAGTAGGAATGACGCGACGCCGATCGAATTCTCCTGCGTAGTCATTTGCCGTTCACTTCGAATAGCAGCCATTTGTGTCGTCACATCCTCCGCGTTTTGCATTCTAGATGTTCTAAAATGGCGATCAATTCTAACGACTTGTGACCGTCAGATGTCGTGGCTGTACTTCCTTTTCTCCTTAGACCGTACTTGCATTTTTCTAAGGTATCCAACCTGGAACCTCTACACACGTCTGCAAATTGGATACTATTGAAGTATTTATTCGTTGGAGATAGAATTTAATATTGGAGTTTCAAAAGCTTAACAACAACGACATCTGACGACGCACTAATGCAGATGGTAGTTGCATTTCTTATACGACGATATGACTATCGAACGAGAGGTGGCTAGTAATACGCCAACACGCAACAGATGGCAGTACCTGTTTTCAAAACGCTATAGGGTGTGTATTTTATACGTAACACCATAAACAAAATTTAAAACTAAATAATTAAAATGAACAAGTTGGCGGTAGGCTGAATAAAAACTTTGACAATACACGTTTGACAAATGTCATCTTTGTCTTCCGTGACCACGGCCACTGAAAAGCGGCCGAAACGTCGGATAAACCTAAATCAAATAAATTACCGCGCTTAAAACCGTTAAAACGTAGTTTTATTAAATAAATGTCAATACCTGTCAAATATATTATCTGCGGTGACATAAAGTACATCAAATGTCGTAAACAAAATGGTGCAGTAATCAATTAATTTAAATGGATTTTAACACGGGACGTCACAACTTTGTGCATCATTTCGAAATTATGATAGTAATTGTGTATATGTGATATGTACACATACATTTTACTACCCTGCTCTACCTGTGCCGCAGTGCGGTACGAGAATTAAGTATTTTTTGAACGCATCTATCAATTATTACTATTGACAACATTAGGGTCGGTCATTTTGGCACATTAAGTGTCAATACTGCGATTTAAAGACTGTCAACGAGGATCAATATAAAAAGTAATATTTAGTTTTGTATAGCAAAAAAGATTTTGTATGAAAATAGAAATACAGCAAATCAGGCCCAGCGTTGAGGAGGAGTATTGCGGCGCCACCTACTGGGTCCAATCCTTTATTTAAAACATTCCGGGACAAACTTCAACACATACAACAACAAAAGGAACACCTAAATTCTGGTACCCGATAGCAGCGCCATCTACCTGGTTTAAATTAAAATCTAAATCATCCCAGTAGAAAATTATAAAAATACTAATATCTCTATTAAAAATAGGGGTTGATCGTAGAGGGTTGAAAATTTAGGGGTGGACAACTCTTATCACTTAGGGGTATGAAAAATAGATAGTAGCCGATTCTCAGACCTACCGAATATGCATATAAAATTTCATGAGAATCGGTCAAGCCGTTTCGGAGGAGTATGGGAACGAACATTGTGACACGAGAATTTTATATATAAGCAGAACTCTTAACACGTCTGGGAAGATCTTTGGCCCGTCAGTTTTGTCTGGCTCATTGGAAAATATTTTAAAATTTTGTACTTGATAATATATAAAATTCAGCCTTCCTAAAATGACGTAAGTTCTCACATTTTTTAAAGTGTCAGTCAAAAGTTATGGCCCACAGGAAGTGTCTGGCAACTGTGTCTTTGTTTATAACAATATCATATACGACATATGTAAAAACTAGCCTTACTACGTGGACGTAAGTTAGCATTTTGTTTCCACGTTTGACACCTGTTACCTGAAAAACGGTCCTGCTTTCAGCTTAGCGAGTATCCATTCCTTTCAAAGTTTATGTTAAACTACCGATCCTAAAAAAATCATTTAACCTAAAATCCCGTATGTCTGGGGTGACTGGGATTTCACTCTATTATGACGACAGGGTAACAACGGAGACGATCACGCGTCACGGAAGACGCGGTCAAGATGCTGTGCGCGGCTTGGCAATATAGATTTTAAATACTGTGTATACGAATTAATATCGTTTAAAGATTGTAAAATCCGTTCCGATACGATGCGAGCCATTTGGTGGAAATCATCCCTTATTCATCTGAGCTCGTGCTAATAAATTAATCCTTTCCCCGCACATTGGAAGTATGGACGTCGGCCAAAACACGATTATGATTAAAATATCAATTTAAAACAACGACGCATTGACGTTTTATAGGCGGTGCGACCGCATCGCTTGTTTAGCCCTGAATTATTATTATGGCACTATATTCGGCAATTTGGCAACTGGTGTGCCGGCAACACTGCCAAATTTAAATTCTACACGGGCCGTATTCGTTAGACGCCTGTGCGATGTACGATAGCTCTGAATTACGCGAACACGCGGTGTGGCTATTACGGCTGCCAAGTTTGAAGGGGTGTTTTGTTCGTTCGTTCGAAGATTCTATTAGGAAAAATATTAGAAACTAGCTGACCCGGTAAACTTCGTATCGCCTCAGAATCAATAACTAAAAAAAGGTTGATTTCTGAACGACGGAATGGACATCTAACGTTTGAAATTCAAAACCAAAAAAATAAGGTTAATTTGATTTCTGAACGACTGTACTAACCCTATTTATTTACAACAAGATGACCCGGCAAAGTACCGACTTACCGACTCAGAATCAATAAATAAGAAAACGTTGATTTCTGAACGCCGGGACGTTTGACATTCAGAACCAAAAAATGGAAAAGAAAATCTTGTTTTAAATTTAATTTGATTTCTGAACGACTTTTAAATTTAATTCATTTCTAAACGACGGGATGAACATGAAATGTACCAGTATATATAAAGTACTCTGTGATGAAATGTTTGACAGGTAAGAATAGTTTCTAAGGGAAAGCGAAATTGTTGTTTTTACAATATTTCGAGCATATTTTTTTTATATTTACTCACCTTTTAAACCTTTCCTGGATTTTCACAAATAAATCAAAACCAAAATTACCCAAATCCAGTCCAGCCGTTCTCGAGTTTTAGCGAGACTAACGAACAGCGATTGATTTTTATATATATAGATTATAGAACACAAAATAAAACTACAATATTATCGAGAGAGGAAATTATTTTTTTGTCGAATGCGGGTAGTACGCGGGGCATTTTTCTGTTGGGTATTGGAGCACAAATTACCTGTCGCAACCACTCACCTGTGCCAGACACGCCTCATCGATACAGCCGCCGGCAATTTTAGGGATATGTCAAACATCATGCTTTTTGCGGTACAATTTTCTCATATACCCTTTTCTCATTGTATTAAATAATAAAACTCCGTTTAAAGGGTATTTTGATTTTTTATAATATTTATATTTGATTTTTATTAAACCACGTTCAGTAAACGTGATCACGGAAGACAAAAATAAGAGACGGAAGAAATAGTGGCGTGATTACATTCATTGTTACACACAGAGCATATTTTGAGAATTTTTTACGCTGCAATTTCAGCAAACAAGGTTGTTATGGTGGCATATTCTACACCAGGGGTGGTAGCCATCCAGTTCATCAAATGCTCTACCATCTGGCTGTGAGTATTTCTGTCACCTCTTACGCCCAGCCGCAGGTAATTTTTCTCCGTTCCTGCACGGATAAAATTAGGATTAAGGCCCTGAAGCCTCTCGTCGCACAGTCGGTTATCGTCTATCAGCTTCCTGGCTCTTTTCACTATCGACTCGAGTATCTCGAGCTGGTATTTGGCTGAGCCACCCCAAAGTTGAGAGCAGTATGCCACGTAAGACCGTACTTGTGCTTGATAAAGATTCTGATGATTTATTTGAACGTAGTTCCTTATCGCGCGGTACGAATGAGGGCTAGACGGAAAAAATTCTTACGAAAAAAGTTATCACGACAGTTTTTGAACTTGCCAAGATAAAATGCAGTTGCATAACCCTTTATGCCCACGCAGTTAGAGTTTAATTTGGAGTACATTATTATTTAAATGTCATGGGTTGCTGACGTACAGATAGCATTTGCGGACATATAGAGTCTTAATGTCATTAAAATAAGGAGCAATATCGCGAATCTGGTTTAAAGTTAAATTTGTTTCAAGAGTCGAATTGCAGGATGTGATTCGATTTTTAAATTTTAAATTTTTAAATTTAATTTTTTTCTTATATTGAAGTAAATAGGATTCAAACTTACCCATTTACTATTTTGTTGAGTGTATACAGGTTTTTTGTAAATATTAAATATGGAACTTCGTTCCATCCGGGTGTCCCTTGACACCTCTCAAGTTTTTTATAAATTCTCGTATCCATTCTACGTGACCAAGCCAACGGAGGCGGTGATCACGACATGTGTACATGTGTACAGAAAGTTGGGCACTTCGCCGCTAGTTGGAGCCCAGGTGTTCCTCTTCGATGGAAATCATTCTAAATGGGCAATGCATTTAGTAAGCCGACGAGTGATACCAGCCAATGCGCAATGTTTGACTACAAAATTTTAAATATGATTTGTTATGGCAAGAAAAGTTTTAAGACTTAGAATAAATTTTATATGTGTTTACTTTTACTTAACTATTTATAATGTTTTCATAGTTTAACTGTTTAAAGCATTTAAGAAGAGGAACGACAACTGTGTTGTAAAAATGTCGTAACACACTCTTACGACTTCTGTAGCTCTAGTTGATTTTTACAAGCTTTGATTTAACTTGCAATGTATGTATGTATGTTTTGATGGAATAGATGTTGGATGGAATAGAAACTTTAGTTTGTACAGAGAGAATATATTAATTTTAGTTATTTACAACACAGTTTTTCTGACACAGTCAGTTATAAACAGACAATTCTATATTTAACAGAAACCAGCCTGTTACGAACCAAAAAGTTCTCAACAGTATGTAAGTTCGGGTGGAATGTTACAAGTAAAATTTGACCAACTTCCCGGTTTCCGATTGAGCTGAAATTTTGCATGCATGTGTATATCGCGTGACAATGCAATAATATGGTACTATGGAGCTGATCTGGTGATGGAGTCGGAAGGTGGCCATAGGAACTCCTGTACTAAACCAGATAGACCCGTCGTGTTTGGGCTTGTTTTACTTATCTTGGCTAGCACTCTGCTGCTACATGATATCCAGGATCTCAAAAGCTTGTATTTAAAAACCTTTTTAGAAAATCTTATTCATAGTAAATATCAATTCGAACTATTAAGTTTTTATTATTTCAAATATATATATATACAGTGTAAATTGTATGTAACTCGATTTAACGACACACTCCATTAAGCGTCGAAACCAATTGGCTTTGGTTGGTTTAGCTTCCATACAATAATACACTCTACATAGCATTACACCCACTCTCAATAACGACAAAAATTAAGTAATAAAAAGTACCTTTTAAGTTGCCAAAATTAGTAAAAGCTAAACAGCCAACTCTTTCTCTACGTTAGAAGAAAGATGTGAGTGACTTACGGATCGCTGGCTCTCCTCTTCATGCCTGCCTCCGGAACTCCGGGCTGCTGTGCTGCAAATATGTCACTACCCTCGCCACCTGACTCCAGAATTAAGTGTTCATGGGCTCTGATGTATAACAGAGTCGTCTGGAATAGAAATAATAAAAACATCCTTATCTTCCAGTTCAAATTCTAAAGTTTTTATTCGAAATAAGTTCCACTGGAGAACACTTTTTGAAGGTCATACATATAAGTTAAAATTTAATTTTACTTCCTAGTGTATGTACACCGCTTCGCAACGTGTTATTGCTGTTAAGGAGAAGAAACGGCAAGAAACTCCCCAGCAACACGTCTAACTAAAAATTGATTTTCTTTACATTACTTGTTCTATTTATATCGCAGTTCTTTTTTTTAAAAGTTTTATACAGAACTATGTTACAGAATTACTTTTGAATAATTAATTGAGTTGTAGCAAACAGTGTATACTTAATAAGACAAAGAAACAATAAAATGAAAGAAAAATACTCTTATACTTTTAGTCTAACCTCGATAAATCGAAAATCTCCCAATCTCGAAAAAAATTGTGTTCCCATCCCTTCAACCCCAAAACCTCCGTTGCTCGAAATTTGAACCCTCTATAAGTCAAAATAATTAGTGACTCCCTACAAGCAAATTAAGTACTAATTTTCAGTAATTTTGTCACTTAGTATTTTGTTAAGTTTTCGCTACTTGTATACATAATAAAACTACGTTTTAACGGTTTAGGGGCGGTAATTTATTTAATTTTTGTTATTCTGATGTTAAGCTAACAAGTTGGCGGTAGGCTTTAACAATACTCGTTGACACTTAACATCTTTGTCTTCAGTGATCACGGCCACTGAAAAGTGGACGAAACGTCGGAACAACAAAAATCAAATAAATTACCGCGCTTAAAACCGTTAAAACGTAGTTTAATAAATTGTTTTACTTTTTAAATTCAGTCGGGTTATAATTTATTCGACGAATAACCTTTGCCCTTAGTATTACTAGTACTTATTATTCTTTCCATGGCTATACTAATACCGGCCTGCTTCGAAGGAATTTCATGACTTTTTTTACAAGCTTTTATTTAACTTGCAATGGATGTACCTATGTATGTAAGTTCGAGTGGAATCTTGCAAGTTAAATTTGACCAACTTCCCGGTTTCCGATTGAGCTGAAATTTTGCACGAATACGTATATCGCGTGACAATGCAATAACATGGAGCTGATCTGATGATGGAGTCGGAAGGTGGCCATAGGAACTCCTGTACTAAACAAGATGGACCCGTCGTGTTTGGGCTCGTTTCACTTGTCTTGGCTAGCACTCTGCTGCTACATGATATCCAGGATCTCAAAAGCTTGTATTTATAAACCTTTTTAAAAAAGCTTATGTAAAATTACAAATATTAAAACTTTCAACTTCTTTGCACGAAATTTCACACATAAATAACTTCGAAAAGTTTTAAACGAAGTATACTTCACCTGTTTCGCTCTTCTCGCTCTAGCATGCAAATCACGCTGTGCGAGAGGGAGCAAGGCGCGCAGGAAGCCTGGCACCGATGCCCGGAGGGGGTAGTTGGTGCACTCCTGCACTCCAGTCTGGAACTCCTCGATGTTTATTGTGCCAGACTGTACAAAAGGGCAAAGATAAATTGCACTCTGATATAGTATTACATATAATGGTAAATTTCAACTTAACTATCAGCACTACGACTATTATTCTGTCCAGTGATTTTACTTGACACTAACAACTGACAGCTGAGCTGCTTGTGCAAATCAAATAATACTAACATTAATTAAGCAAGGGCCCCGCCACCGTGCTTGTATTAGCCAGCTGGCACGGAGTGGAGATCGCTAGAGCTAAGACTCAAGCTCCAGATGTGGAAGTGATAAATGGCATCACATCAGAAGTAGCTTCGGTGAACATGCAGCCCACCTCTCTATACCCCTTAGCCACTCACACCCATGTTGCCCCTGTCTTCTATAGCATTTTTGGGGTCCATGCAGGGAGTGGCGATTCACCGTCTGCTCATTTTTTCCATGTTCTTTGAACATTGCGACGGGCAGACGCCATAGTCTCAATAGTCTCAGATCCCCAGTTCCACTAACAGTTCACCGCAATAGACCGGTACTTTTGTTCTAATTTCTCATAATAGTCCTACACTTGCCGGGGCTTGTCCTTGGGTGCATTATTATATGGTGTAGACAAGGATAATCACCGGTCAGTGTCACGCCACATTTAGATTAAATTTGTGAAGGGGCCCCTACGTGTTGGCCTTACTACGGCATCCATGGCCCCACGCAAGCCTTACAAAAGTCCGGGCCATTTTCATGGCCCGTAGTCTTCAAAGACATACAATAATAAATTAATTACATTTATTACGTACAATTTCTAAAAATTAAACGAAATAAAACTATATATACAAATTAAAATTAAACTATAACTCTAGTGCCAGACCGCTGTCAGTTGGAAACGTGTCCAAAAGAGTGGCAACTTTACCTCGCTGTATGGCAATACTAATGCGTTGTCCGAGGTACAGACCAGTCTTTTAGTCACGTGCGACGTCTACCAGGCGTTTCGCTGTCTCGATAAAGTTTGTGCGCCTCAGGCCCCATGGTCCCAGGGTCTCAATCCCAAAAGCCGCAAATATGTCATATGTAGTAGACTTAAATCTAGATCTGTATTTCTGTTTTTGTTTAACAACTGTACGGACACGAGTTCCGTACCCTTTGTTACAACTTAATTTTTAGATTTAATTTTTAGAATTTAAACACGCTTATTAGTTATTTTGGTTCTTATGTGTGGCATTAATTTAGTGATTTTTGTGTTGAGGTGTACCTTACGAATAACTTATTATTATATTAATCTATCCTAATTTTAATACTAAGCTTAAACTAATGTAGAGTGTATCTGTTACATGCTGGTGTTGTGAGGAAGTGCATGTGCTGTGTGTGCCTTATCTAGATCTGTATTGCACAAGTATAAATTTTGCTAAGCGCAGTTTGCGTCAAGAATGAAATGAAAGGAACGCATGCACCGATTAGGCAGTTTTCTGACCGAAAGTGCATATTGAAGTGAAGGAAAACATCGTGATGCAACCTGCATATCGAGGTACATAACCAATGTGAAACACGCCAAGCCCCCTTGGACAAGCGTGGCGACAGTAGTGGGACATTTATCGGCTGTTATTATATATATATTGTTTATAAACCATTATATAACTAAGTGATTTTTTAGTTTAGTTTTATGTATGAAATTAGTATACTTTATTACTTACAGCTAAATTCAATATCAACTGGCGCACTCTTTCGCCTGTTTCAGCGCTGACGTCAGCAGCGAACTGCTGCAGCGCTGAGAGGAAGCGCTTCAGCCGCTGCAGCGCCGGCGCCGATCTTGAGCCTTCCGGGAGCGGCGGGGACAGAGACTCCGTGGAGGATAAAGTTGCTGATGACAATATCAATATATTTTTAAAAATATGCTTCATAATCACAGAAATTTTATTTAATTATGTATATAATCGAATACAATAAAAGAAAACATATTTGTATTGTATTTTACCCATAGTCTCTCAAGACTATAAGTAGAAAACTGAGCCTAGATCACCGTCTTCTATGGGTAAGGTGCCCAGAAGTTCAGCCCAGTTTCCTCGCTGGATCGCCATACTGATCCGTTGCCCGAGGTAAGCACCAGCCCTCTGATCACCTGAAGAGTCGATGAGCCGTTTTGATAAATTTTGGTAGAGGCTCATGGCCTCAGGGCCCCACGGTCCAACCGTGTCGACAGCAAACGGTACAAACATATAACTCTCACTGATGGTTGCATATTTACGCCGCTTGAGTGTTTTAGCTATTTCCGCCGCCGAACCGGTAATTGGGATGCGGCCAACGTCTCTACGCAAGTCGCATCCCACACCAAAGGCTTGCCACGCTGCCAGGGAATCAGAGTCATCCGTCAGGACGCCTACCATCGTCACGTGCAATACCGTTCGGCTCCAATAAAGCCAGTACGTTAGCGGTGTCAAGCGCCCTCCCTAAGACATCATTCAAGGCGGCGTGGCGTGACCATCTGCCGGAAATGCGGCGGCAAGAAACACCGTGGTATCCTGGATTGATTACCTCTGTTATATACTTTGTTAAACCATAATAAAGCTTAAATTGAAACTCAGTACATAATTTTTCAAGAAAGGTTTTCAACAGAGGAAGAGATGGAGAAAGAATACAATTTCCAACTCTGGGACGTCCTATCGTAAGAGGCGACAGAACAACCCACAGCCAGGTGGTAGGGTATTTGCCATAACAACCTTGATTTGCTTTCCAGCATTAGTGAGCAGGTTCCAGCCTCCCCTAAGAGAGCAGCAGCGTATTTGTAGCAAATTTTCACAGCTGATGGTAACCGCTTTCCATCAGGTGGGCCGTCTGCCCGTCTGCTGAACTCATGCAATAAAAAAACCTAGACACACGGTGTAGCCGCAGGGTCAATTCTAGTTATATTATATTCCTTAAACCTCACCGGTAGTACCATTATTCTGCGCTCCAGGCGACGCAGGAGGTGGGGATAGTCTGCTCTCTTCTTGTTCTGGCGATCTTCTTTCTTTGCCTGATGCTGTGGCTGTAACAAAAAAGAAATGGGTAAGCATTTTATAAGCTATGACACATTTTTTTCAGATTAGAATAATTGAAAAAACTCGCAGGAGACATGTGCTGGTGGCTGTGGACTTTTAAATAGAAGGAAATTGGATTCAACCTTTAAAGTTATAACTTTATATATTTTTAGGTATTTTTTATACAGAGTCTACAGTCTTCTATTATATTTATGTACTCTGTGGAGACAGAGTTAATCTTTAACAGAGTTAATTCAGAAATAAAGTAGTCGTTGAAGCAAGTATGAATTACCGACGTTAGTCGGAGTCCCGGAGGCGCGGATATACGCAAGATCTCAAGGGGCCAGAGCCGAGGAGTCTTCATCCCTGTTGACGAAGTGAGTTTGCCTTTCCCGGGGCATTCTCAAGCACTGATGCGCTAGGATCAGCGTGGGCGTAAACTACGTTCTAAGTCTCACGCTCTTCCTGCCATAAGCTCGGGGCACATGGGAGGAGGGTGGTTTTACTGGAGTATTATTAGTCGAGTCTCCACACAAGCCGGCGATTTGACTCTGGTGCCCATTCGTGGTGTCACCACTCGTCGCTTTGGTCTTATCCCTAGTAAAGGACCCCGTAGTGTTCCCCCGCATCAAAAAAATTAGTATAGTTACTATGAATAGTATGACACACAGACATAAGAACAGACGGACTGACATGGGTACTACATATCGTTTTAGCCAATGTGGCCACTAATTTAAAATTATAATCCCAATATCCATTGAAGCAATTACGAGTGTTAGCATTACAAAAGCAAGCAATATCTCCTGAACAAACGGATTTTCAATAACCATACTGGGAGAACGTAAATTTTTAAAAGGTAACATTATTTGGGGCCGTTAAAAGAGCGTAGAGCAAAATTGTTACAGGATAAATGAGTTTTTTTTTAATGTCCTGGAGGTTTAATAATTTTTAAGAATATTATGAACTACAAGGCTATGCCCGGGACCTTATCCACGCTTGACTTGAAATTCCCGGGGCACAAAGGACCGCAACTCTAAAAGTAATGTAGTTTTATGCACCCGAACAACTTCGGACCGCTTCCGGGAAAATTCCCGCGAGATTCCCAGAATACAAAGTATCACACATTTTATTGTATAATTTGTATAATATTTACTATCAATCAATAAAAAATATTATTGGAATTCTCTTCTTTTTAATCTGGCTATTTTAAATCATATCCAGAAATATTCCCGCGGGATTCCCAGTATAAAAAGTAGAGCAAAATTCTAAAAATTTGCTGTCGAGCTGCGAAATTGAAATTGGTCTAGTAGTTTTTACGTGAATCCCGAACAAACAACATACCGACAAACACACAAGAATTTTAATTATTTTTTTTTTTATAGTCGTATTCTCCATAGTTTATATAGTGTATTCCAGCCTATTTTTTTTAAAAAAAGCTTCAACATATAGATACGGCATGTTTAGAATTTCATAATATTATAGGTTATAACTAACACGTGACAGCGAAACTTCATTCGCGTTGCCATGACAACGACGTATTTGTAAATTGCAAAGGCTCGAAAACACAACCCAGCTGGCCGCAGCGCCATATTAAAGCGATTGTATTCGCTTATCAACAGTTCCAATATCTTGCCATGATCTTACTATTCATTCATGTGCCTTACCATTGGTTGAATTTTGACATCACTTGTATGGAGCTTACGTCAAATTTTAACCCATAGTGACTAAGTTCCACAATACCGCGATTTTTACCGTTCCACTTGCTTGCGGGCGTTATAACCTTAAACTCTAGTGGAACGGATTATGGAGCGTTGATGTCATTAACGACGAAATACATAAGTGTCATTTGGTGATTTGAAAATCGCGCCTTTTTCAATGTCAATCGATAGAGAGAATTAATGCTCTATGGTGAACGCCTACTTTGGCCTACTTCGACCCAGCTGAGTTTTTGGCGGGAACTGAAAGGAGATGTTGTGCTGTGCAATTTTATTTTCTAAAAATTACTCTAAAATGAACAATAGTTGTAGGATATCGATAATTTTTGAGTAGTAATTATGTTTTGTGAGAAATGTGAACTGTATAGTCAAATGTGGCCTTTTGAGTTGTCACAAGAACTCCGTTGAATGCCACCAGCTGATAACCTACAATTCAGCTGTGCTACACATAGGCTTAAGAAAATGAAGAAACTTGGATATATATTGTATTGTAAACTAAAATCTGGCTTAATAGCCTAGCTGCCAAGTCATAAACCTAATTTTTTTTAAAAACGACCCAATTCATGACATGGATCGTTGTGAGTACTCTATGATCGAAAATAATGACCTCACCATAACGACCGTGGTCGCCATGTGGAACGGCAGAAGGAACATTTTGGGCGTTGTGGGATACTAAACGAACGTGTCCAGTAGGGTAAAATATAGGAACTGGCGATTAGGAGATATCAGTCGCTTGTTTAGTGGCCTGACTTATACTTATAGGGTGGGCAGGCGGAAAAGCTTGGACCCCTCGGCCTGAGTAAACCGGGGGATGAGTTACGTGCCCATGCATAGACAGCCTATAATGGGGGTTCCTGGTACCAGGCGCATGTGTACCTAATATGCGTTTAATACTAGATTGGCCTATGCAATGTAGCGGTCTGAGTGTTGCTCATTGTATTGAGATGCATAAACTTTTTTTATATTAAATAAAAAATGCTCTTGATACTTTAAAATAAAAATATGTGTTTAAATTTTTTAAATAAAACTATCTATATAGATAAATAAGATTGAAGTGTCTGTTTGTACTGGTGGATGAAGATAGGGTGACACTTCAAAACAAATTAGAGAGGTGGCGGCAAACGCTAGAGGGCGTTGGATTAAAAATAAGCGGAAACAAAACCGAATACCTGTTTTTTTTTATTTTGGCGGGACCTCTAGTGCTGTGCCTCTTAAACTACAATCAGCCACACTACCATGTAACCCCGAATTCAGATACCTTGGTTCACTACTGCAGAGTAATTGTGATATAGAGAGGGATGTAAGGAGAAGAATAAATGTAGCATGGCTAAAGTGGACACAGATAATCGGGGTGACGTGCGACAAACTAATGCCACTGAACCTAAAGGGTCAAAAAAACTGGAGAGGTGTCAAGGGACACCCAAGGGGGGGGGGGGGATGGAACGAAGTTCCTATCGATTAGTTAGTGAAGGAATTGTAATAAAATTTAATTTTTTTAAGTTATAAAAATATAATGTAATATAAACTTAAACAGTAGGCTCAATTTTAGTAATAATTGGCTTGTGGTAACTGAAGTAGGAAACAATTATGTTTGGGATTCTATTTTATTTAAATGTCTTGAAAAAACTCGATCGATGGTAGTAGTATTATATTTTGTTGTTTATTCTAGTGGATTATTGTTTATTCTTAAATCAAATTCTTCCTCTAGAAACTGTAGCAATTGTTTTGATTTTTCATTACTGAAGTTGATGTTAAAATCACCGGCCAAAATGAGTGGTATCCTATGTTCATTCTCGGCATCGAAAATATATGTATATATATACTGAGTTTCAGCCAAATCGGCCCAGTAGGTTTTCCGTGAAAACGGAACAGACAGACAGAGTGCATAAAATATGTGTGTATAAATGTATATATGTGTGTATATATACATATATATGTATATATACGAGTTCGATGATTTATAAATATATTTTTTAGTATCCTACATACATATATATATATATATATATATATATATATATATATATACATACATCGCCCACTTCGACCACACCGACCAAATGCACCAAAATGACAAAAATGGCAAATCACAAAAAAGTGTCGTTACAACTTTTCGGTCTTAAAATTTTCCATCTAGCCCCCTTTCGCCATTCGTACCGCGCGATGAGGAACTACGTTCCAATAAATAAATCTGTCATACAACCAGTTATGCTTTACGGGTCCTAATGATGGGCCACTAAAGTGATAAACCACAAACGTCTCCACTCAGCTGAGAAGAGAATGTTTTAATGGATGTGTGGTGTTACGAGAATGGATAAGGTGAGAAATTAGTACATAAGGGGATCTTTGAAAGTTGCCCGTGACTGAAGAATTGAGAGGACGAAGACTAAGTTGGTATGGGCATATAATGAAGAGGGATGAAAGTCAAGTGACAAAAAGAATGTTAAACTACAAGATGGATGGGTACAGATGCAAAGGTAGACCAAAAAAGATGGATGGACTGCGTGAAGGATGATATGATGATTTATGGTGTAACAGAAGATGTATTTCAGACTAGAAGAGTGTGGAAGGATTATTATTAATACATATTATCTAAAACATCTTAAAGTCGGTGCTTAGTAATTTTCGAAGTATAGTAATTTTTATGTTTTACTTTGCACCGACTTCAAGATGTTTTAGATAATATATATTAATAATAATAGCTTTAGAAATAAGTTATTTTATACTTTTTAGTTTTTGCAGTCGGTTTTTTTCACGAAGTTTTTTTAATTTTAATTGGTATTTTTTAGTGTCTAGCTATTTATGGGTGGACTTACGTATGGTGCCGCGCTCCATAAAAAATATAGGTCCCAAGAAACGGGAACAAAAAAATGATCGTAAAATGTAAACTACTGGGCCAAACTATGTCAAATTTTTAGGGGACCAATTGGAAGCTATTCTGCGTCGAAAAAAGAAGAATCACGTAAATCGGATCATAAATCTAGGAGTAATCGGTGAGCATACATAAAAAAAAAACAAAAAAAGATTCCGACGAATTAAGAACCTCCTCCTTTTTTTGAAGTCGGTTAAAAAAAGAGGTTCTTCAAAAATTCGTTAGTTAGTCAAAGGCAGAAAAACGTCATTTATTTAAACTTTGACTAAGACTTTATGTCAGACCTCAAGTTTGACTAGTGAAACCTAGGAGCGCCAGAGCTTCGATGTTTGAATATAACATATATATAATAATATACAAAGAGCGTTCGCTATTTCTGTGTGTAAATGTGTTTTGTGGAGATGAAAGCCGCGCCCGGAGCTAGGTGTTGGCTGCCATTCGCACGCTGCTCGGTAACGAGCAAGGATGGGACACGTAAAACCTTATCGATATCGACAGAAAATGAAAATACATACATTTATTTCATAAACGATGTTCGAAATACAGAATATGAATCGAATTAGAACATACGCCGGTTTTTTATTGTTACGCAACACATACGAGCCCACAAAAATTTAACATAAACACCGCACATACATAAACATAAACATAGCACCGACTTTAAGATGTTTTAGATAATATATATTAATAATAATAGCTTTAGAAATAAGTTATTTTATTCTTTTTAGTTTTTCAAGTCGGTTTTTTTAAACAAGGTTTTTTTTATATTTTTATTTTATTAAAATGACATTGAAATTTGTGTTTACATTGCCATGTATAAAAAATGAATAGGTTGAGTGTCTACTTTTTTCCGCCCAAATCTCTCTTTCTCTCTATTTCTGTTTAAGGGACTTCAAAACAGGAGAGGGTTCGTTATGTAATTATTTTTATATGTATGTTTAGTTATACATTTTTGGTTCTGAATCGATCCTAATAATTCAAATTGCAATGGATTTATAGTGGCTTCAAAATGGTTTCATATACATTTCAATATTATTTTACTTTAGATTTCAAAGATATAGCAGGGAATTCCTCAAACCACCGACTTTTGCACAAGCTGTTGTAGATATTTTTCATTTTTAGTAACTTTTTAAGTTGGTTTCTTTGTTGCTAGATTTTTTTTATCTTTCACCTTCTACTGGACCAACAATTTACTTCACCAACTATTTGGAGTAGGCGCAATATGTCTCTTACTTTCATACTCCACTATTATTATGTCATCGTTACCTAAACTGTATCTAGTTATATCAATCGATAAATTCATAAGTGAAAATTTCTCATCACTACATAAGGGCATGTCTGCGACACGCGGTCCGCACTTGGCACACCACTAGCTTTTCGACAAAACTTTTATTTATTCTGTCAACTGCACGCCACTCGCGTTTTTCTATTCCATAACGAAAAAATACACAATTTATTACCAGAGGTCGCTATTGGCTTTAATCGTTGTTTAATGTGTAAATAAAAATAATAAAAATAATTCTTTCACGGTTAAGGCTATCCAACTTTGGAATTCATTGCCTGTTGCTGTCAGACAAGCAAAATCCCTAACAACATTTAAGAACTTGGTCAGCAAATTCTATCTGCAATATAATGTAATTTTTTTATAATTAATAGATATTATATTGCATATATTTATATGTTTATTATGTTTAAATAGTTGCATATTATCACAATATCTTGTATATGTATATAACTTATGTATATATTTGTATATATAGTATAGTTATATATTTATTATTAAAATGTATGTAATCGTACAATAATTATGTATACCACCATCGCCACTCCCAATCACAATATTCTTGCCACGGGTTGTCTGGAAGAGATCGCTTTTTAGCGATAAGACCGCCCTTTGTACACAATTAAATTATTACCTACTAGTAGTCCGTAAGTTTTCTGTAATGGTGTACAATAAAGTGTTATCTATCTATCTATAAAATATCAAAATCAAATCTATACTATTTTTACAATTTGGGCCACCTGCATATTTGAAAACAAAGCACATTTATTACCCGCCGGTGTTTGAGCTAACAACATTGAAGCGCTTTTATGACCATTTTTTTTGTTTACTTTGTGTTTAAAATTTGTGGTTCGAAAAATAGCCCATTGTGTATTGTAATCTTTATTATAGTCATTAGCCAGGTGTAATTCATAGAAATTCAGCCTACAGACATATTGTATTTGTACAATATAAAGCAATGCCCCAACGGAGGGGTATGGTAGTAAAGCGATAACCGCAAGCGAGGCAAGACGTGTACTTTCGATAATCTATATAGTAACGGACTTTGCGCGTGTTATTGAATTGTGCATTACGTTTGTACTGGTTGTGTTCAGTTATATTTGTACCTGTGTTATCCGTGTTTGTATAGTACTAATAAATTCTATAGTAATTCTATATACTGTTTGGCACTAACGGAAGACCAGCGTTGGTTGTTATCAACATTTGCTGAGTTAGGGCCTGTTTAGAGTTAATTAACCTTTGTCTTATACTAAACTGCTTATGTATTACTTTTGTAATAGTAAATCACTCTAAATAAACATCATTTACTTTCTATCTAATTCGAACGGCATTTTAATTCGAGTCCCGTAACTCGTAACACTATATATAATAAGTCTGTTAGAGGTGTAAAGTTTGTAATTTAATTAAAAAATCCGACTTCATAATTGTTACGAATAGAGAGCGCCCCCCTGACCCGCCCGCCGGAGCACACCTACTCCACGCCCCGCATACCGTCGACGCCCATAGCTTGCGCAATTAGCAGCAGCTAGATAGGAGCGGCTTTGGAGGCCGAAGAACTTACTTGCTACTTGCGACTTACTACTCTACACCATTCTCACTCGACTCTCTCGCGCACTCTATGTAAATAGTTTAATAATAATCATACAGTCCAGTATAATATAATCGAAGAGCTGGTGGTTGAGCCCAATATAATAGGAGAGAGCAAAGCACAAGGCTTGCGCTGGCTTGGCCACCTACATAGAATGGGAGAGGATCGCGGGGTGAAGAGAGCCTATCTGGGCAGGCCAACGGGACGGCGACCAGTTGGTCGGCCCAGATATCGCTGGAGTGACGTAGTGAAGGCTGATCTGCACGAGCTTCATGACTAGGACTGACAGGAGACAGAGCTCAACTGAAAGGAGTGAAGTAGTTTCGGAGGCCGCGACTCATTTTGGGTCGTTGAGCCGCCGCAGTTAGATAATTTATAATTTAATTTAAAAAATCTAAGTCGAATTGAGAACCTCCTTCTTAAGAAAGTCGGTTAAAAAATTTTAAAAATGATATCTGCTGGTCCGAATTAGTTCCCCCATTTATATATGTCTCTCTTTTCTATCACGTTTTCCCAATTATTTGGGATCGGCACAATATGTCTTATCCTTCCACACTCCTCTCTTTTCACATACTTCCTCTTTTACACCACTAATATCATCCTTCACGCAATCCATCCATCTTATAGTTTATCTTTCTTTTTGTCGCATGCACATAACACGCTAATCTTTTCCTCTCAATTTCTCAGTCACAAGTGCAACTTCCAACGACTCAACTTATTTACTCATTTCTTACCTTATCCATACTTGTAACACCACACATCCATCTCAACATTCTCATCTCAGCTGATTGGAGACCTTTGTGGTCTATCACTTTAGTTCGTAACATCTAATACGTTATATGTGACGCCTACGTAAAAAGACCCTATAAAAAGGACCTATAGAAAAAATTGTAACTTGAAGTTTTACGTGCAGGTTTTCAAATTGGACAAGTAAATTAACAATCTGCCCTTAAAACTTCAAGTTAAAATTTTGTTGCTATTCGTTTTTCCACTTGCCCGTTGAATTTTCACTTCTAATATGTGTCCCAGCACACATTTCGATTTTTCGCAGGTTTACTGCAAACTATGATTTGGTTAGGTTAGGTACATTTTAGTGAATGCATTTTTATTTAAAAATATTGAATTTTATCAAACAAAAACATTGAATTCGATCCGGAATCAAAAACGCATTCATAGTCTACTCTAAAATTTGCCACCTCTCACCATGTCTAGTCTGAATTTATGCCGTCCGTCCACGCGGCCGTAACGCTTTATGTGGCCGTAACGGGTTTTCGTAACAAAAAAGTCGTAAGACTCCCGTCTATATAGAAGCTTCACTTTAAAAGGTTGAGTATCGCTGTTCTAGACCAAACTTTACCATCGGCCTTATCGCATAGAGCCGTGGACGCAAGTGTCACAAGTGTCATCGATGTGCAGGGGGATTTAAATCCGCAGGCGTCCACTGTACGCAGCGATAAGGTTGAAGCCAGGCAAACAGCGAGTCAACTTAACAAAGTTAATTAAAATATCGACAGATGGAAATCTATATGTTTCAAGCGACATTTTGGTTTGTAAGGAAAGTTTCCAGTAACTCAAAAAAAGTATAATTTTTGGAATTCAAAGGTAGACAATGTTCTCCACAACTAGCGATTCAGTAACATAAATTGACATGCTTTATATCAGTGGTTCCCAAACTTATTGCACTGCTCACTTTGAGAATTAATTCTTTTTAGCGCCCCCATTTTTTCTTCCTTTGAGACGGAGGAGCATCCCATCTCGCTCCTCCACCCGTTAGGGTCACTCCTCACAAAATTATGATTTATACACTTTATATCCGTGCAGGAACGGAAAAAAATTACAATTTCCTGTCGTAAGAGGCGATAAAATAACCCTCAGCCAGGTGATATTAGAGATAGCTTCCGCAACATCTAGTTTACAATTCAGTAAACAAATCAATAAAAGAAAATACATCATTCCGCCCCCGCTGGCCTTTTAAAAGAAATCTTTACAAAGTGACCATTAAAAAAACAATGTTAAGTAAATTATAGTGGACCGGCGATAACAATAGCTTGAATGGGGGCAGGCAGATATGAATTAAATATTACAGTATGGATGTATAAAGACCCGTAGAAACATTTTCAAATGATACTTTAATTTTTGGTGAATGAAAAAATAGTAAATTAGTGCGTGAATACAGTGTTACATTTATTTAGTTGCATAGTTGTTGTCATGACTTTTTTTTTAAATCCGGTCAATATAGACATTTAAATTAACAAAAATTCCCGGAGAGCCAAATATTGGTCGAGAGCTGGGGCTTACGATTGCAAATAAAGTTTTAAAAATCCCCGTCGATCCTATCGTATCACGTGATATCTCAGGAATGGTAACTATTAGGAAAAATATCATGAACACCATTTTTGTAGAGAATTTTAAGATATTCAAAAAACCTCAAATTTTGACCATTTATCCCGAATAACTTTTGTAGCACACATAGGATCGATGGGGATTTTTAAAACTTTATTTGTAATGGTAAACCCCAGTTCTCCACAAATATTTGGCTCTCCGGGAATTTTTGTTATTTGACCAATATTTTTATGTCTAAATTACCAGACTATTAAAGCTAATAATTTTGTGGCGGAATGTTTTTACTTGTAACTTCAATATTTGAATATTATTTAATTATTACTACTATTAATTTTGATAATTATTTGTTAAATTTGGGTTCCGAATTAACTTAAAAAAAACTTATATGACCACCATATTTGCCAGAGAGACGTTAAATACGGCCCAAGTATTTTATAGTATTATAATATTGTACAATCTGGAACCATAGTGACGGACATTGCGCGTTTTATTGAATTACGACCTTCTACATTACGTTTGGATTTGTGTTCGGTTATTTTTGTACCTGTGTTTGTATAGTTCTAATAAACTCTATAATAATTCAAACGGCATTTTAATTCGAGTCCTCAATATAATTAATATTGTTACGAGCTACAGGGCTCGAATTAAAATAAATGCCGTTGGATAAATAAATAAAACTGGATGCAACCAGTTCACATTGCACGATTCAATGCAATTCAACACGCGCAATGTCCGCGTTACTATGTCGCTAATCGAAAGTACTACACGTCTTAATCGTATCGTAGTCGTCGATTGACTGTCTCACCCCTCCATTCATTCTCTCAATAATTCATTCTCTCGTTCATTCATTCATTCTGTAATCTATTTCGTTTTTGCCGAAATTCTTACGGACTGTAGTCGGTTGTATATCCATATTAGACATTCTTTCGTAGACCGTTGTTGCTAATGCTAACTATTGTAAATAGGTGGGGGTGTACAAACACCATGAATAATTAAACCATGGGAAATACAAGGTGCTTATATGGGCTTAGCGTTGGAAATGGGTGAACACCGTTCTAACACGAGTTTCTATTGTCAAAGTTTTTCAGAATCATTCGATGGTAAGGCGTAAGAAATAACGTCTGAGGAGATTCAAAGATTGTATTTTTTTTTATCCGATATAGCTTCTGCCCGAAACTTCGTCCACGTGGAATAGTAAAAAAATCATTCTTCATTGGTGCTCCGCTCCTATTGGTCTTAGCGTGATGGTATGAAATATAGCCGATAGCCTTCCTCGATAAATGGGATATCTAACACTGGAATAATTTTTAAAATCAGACCAGTAGTTCCTGAGATTAACGCATTCAAGCAAACAAGCAAAAAACTCTTCACCTTTATATATTAGCAGCATAAGATATGTATAGAGACGTTATTGGGTCAATTGTATGAAGACTGGCACTGAAAATCAGCGACCAGCGAAAATCTCTCGACGTACGACGTACAAGCCTTATTAATTAATTTATTGTTTTGTGTTTTGTGAGTTTTGTATAAAATTTATTGTGAATGTATTATATGTTTTTTATGTATAGCGTCCTCTTTTTTATGACGTTAGGTTCGCGTTTTACCATTATCTCGCTCGATTTGACCGGAGATATGGTCTAAGATCGAGCACGCTTGCCTAGAAGGTACCTATTCACACGAGACTTGAAGACATCCAGGTTTCGGGAAAAACAGAATCCGGCAGTGAGTTCCACTCCTTTGCGGTGCTCATAATGAAGGTAGTCTTTTTTAAGTTAATAAATCTTTTTTCTTTCTTTTTTTATTATTGTATCTGTGCATATTCTGCAACCAGGCTAGGCTATCTAGATCTCCGCTATTATATCAGCTGTGTCGAACCCGAGCTATATTTGCCGTGATAAGCACGGCTAGGTGCGGGTGGGGCTTTTATGTCGGTGGGAAACCGGGCAACTGGCGAGCGATCGTAATCTGGCGGCGGACTAGCAAAGCACGCACCCACTTTGTACACGGATATAGGAGACGAACTGGAAATAATTCTCTATAATTAAATATAATATACTTAATATGCTTCCGCGGGAGTTTTCGTTAGGCAGCATCAAAGTGTTGCAATAATATTCCACCACCCATTCGAAAATTGCAACATCTTAATGAGTTCAGAACTAAATTAAAGATATTTTTAAAAGAGCGCCAACATTCACAACGCGACCTAAAACATGATACAAGTGGTATTTAGTTTAATTGTATTTTAATTTTGTTTGTTATTTTATTAAAAACGTATCTATATTTATTATATCTATTCCCGATAATGAGTTCACCTATTTCTACCTACTGTGTAGTACATACGTACTATGTATGTATGTGTTTATATATATATATCTAGTTTAGTATTCTAGTTTTATGCATTACAATGATGTAATGTCTACCGTGACGTTACCTTGAGGGCACAGCGGAAGATCAGCGCTGGTTTTAACGGACTGGCATTATGCTGAGACTGATGCCCATTTTGGGACAAAATTATATTATTCTAGTTTTAATTTTTAAGCAATTATACTGTGTGTTATAATTTGTCCTTAATAAAATTATTTTCTTTCTTTCTTTCCTCTTAGTAGTTTTTTCCGTGAAAGCTTAACAGACAGACAAATCGTGTTACTGTCGCATTTTTTATAGCTTATGAATTTTTATATCTTTAAACATGAGAAATGATTGGTTTTCCATACAAACTTCCATCCCATATTTCAACCCCTTCTAGTTTTATTTATATATCCCCCATCTCATCATCTATAACAAAAATGACATCACAAAAAAAACATATACCTATCCCACTTTCTGGGATAACCTTTACATAAATCTATCCCATTATCCGGGATGATCCCTTGTCCACTCGCGGTATTAAAATTACATATGTATCGAATAACAAAGCATAACAGCCAAGCAGAAAAATATACTTTTATCCCGGAAACTATTCCATTTTTCGGGATAAAAAGTATCCTATGTTCAGCCCCGGTATCGAATATACACTGAGTTTCAGCCAAATCGGTCCAATATTTTTTTCCGTGAAAGCGTAGGTATCAGACACACAGGCAGAGTTACTATCGCATTTATAATATAATTAATAGGGATTAATGGAGAAAATCTCTAGTAATAAATAGGGATTAATATTAATAACTTACATTTTCTCCTCTCTGTGGGTATGGTTTGACTATATTCTTTATCAGTTACTTCTTCCTTCACTTTGGCTTCCATCTGTAACAAAAACAACGTCTTATTTATAAGCAAATCTAGAATATAAGTTTTAAAATAATTTAAAAAAAAAACAGTATATCAACGCCCCCGTACAGTAATCCAGTATTCGAAAAGCTCAAATTGTACAAGAAAAGATATTTTTTTTCTTTTGGAAAGTCAGAGAAGTTTTGTGCAATAAAAATATCATGAGGATATTTTTGATAGATTTCACAGATGCTAAAAATGGAGAAATGGCTGAGTAGATACTAAGGGTGCCGTGATCTTATAAGGAAACTGGATTTTCAATTGAAACAATGTTATAATTTATTTTAAACTTATATGAATATATATTTTCTACATCACGTATTAATATTCTAGTAAATTTTTCATAACGTTCCAAACATAGACGATAATATATTCAATGTACTGTTTGCATAGACTTCAAATTTTATATATTTTTTCTCAAATATATTTTTTAGTAATTCTTTATCTCGCCAGCAGTGCCGAGATAAAGGTTGTATATTTAACAAAAAATACATTGTTTTTTCAGTAATAATTCTTTCATTTTTATTGCTTTAATTCAGTAGTCAGACGGCCCACCTAATGACATGTGTTACAACAAAAGCTCTGCCAATGCGCTGCCGCTTTCTAAAGGAAGACTGGAACCTGGATACTAATGCCGGAGCACCACTCAAAATTGATCACTCCAGATCAGGGGTGGTAGCCATCCAGACGGCCAAATACCCTACCACCTGGCTGTGGGTTGTTTTGTCACCTCTTACGATAAGCCGCCCGAACGCAGGAAATTGTATTCTTCCCCCGTTTCGAGAAAAAAATCAAAATGTTACGGACAGGTTTTCAAATTGGACAAGTACATTCACAATGTGTCCGTAAAACTTCTAGTTAAAATTTTGTTGCGATTCGTTTTGCCATTTATCGATTTTTCGCAGGTTTACTACAAATTATGATTTGGTTAGGTTAGGTACATTTTAATGAATGCATTTTTTTATTTACACATATGTTATTTTATCAAACAAAAAAACTGAATTCGATCCGGAACCAAAAAAACATCCATAGTCTACTCTAAAATTAACCATCTCTCACCACGTCTGGTTTAAATTTATGGCACTCCTCCATTCCACGCGACCGTAACGTATTTTCGTGACAGAGAAATCCTAATCCGTAATTCGTCTATAGAAGTTTCACTTCAAAACAGTTTCACTACAGTATTGCGTAGCGACACCTACGCCTTCATTAAACATCGTCGCGTCGTTTCGGGTCTGCGGCGTTCAACCAAATTGATTCAATTCGGTTGATCAGTCTAATATCAGCGTAACCGCAACCCGTATGACCCGGATTTCGATTCGGGTATGCTGCATCTGGCCCCTGTCCCGCTTGAGGCTATCCAACAGTGGTCAAATGACGCACGCAACACCTGCGGACGGATAGGGCTGGGATATTCCCATTGTTTTTTTTATATTTACATACATACATACATAACTTCACGCCAGGTCCTTTGCGGGGTAGGCACGAGCAACAGAGCGCCATACAGGATTATTCTTACACACCTCACTTGCTTTTATTTACATTACTTAAATTTTTAAAATATACATTCATCTATATAATAATACGTGAAGCAAAAACTTTGTACCAGTTTTTACGAAAATTATTAGTACACAAGTTTCGCTTCACTCGTGGTTCTCGCTCGGCTGTCTTCTCCCTCAATCGAGCCATTGTGTTTACTTTAAAATCCGTAACACCTGGCTAATGATTACAATACAGCAATAGGCCATAAGACAGTAAGTAAACAAAAGAAGACGACCATAAAAGAATTTCAATATTATTTCAAATGGCGACGGGTAATAAATGTGCTTTGTTTCAGATATGCAGGTGGATTTTGTTTTCGGGGCCTGAGTTATTATAACAATATTATTGTTACTATATTTTATAACAATAATAACTGCCATTTTTCCATGTTCCCCGAACATTGCGACGGCTATGTTCGGGAACATGGAAAAATGGGCAGACGATGACTCGCCACTCCCTGCATTTGCCTCAAAAAATGCCATAGCAATAATTCTATTTTATTATTAGTTTCTCAATATGTCTCGTTATGTGTTGTAAAAACCAAATAAATGATTTTTTCTTTTCTTTAATATACCCATATTAATAACACACATGGCCACCCCTAGCAGGGCTCGTCTGGTGGCCTGCGCATCGTCATGCCAACGACTGGTTTCCATCTAACAACTGGAAACACTAAAATAGACAGCTAATATTGAACGATACTACACATTAATTTTTAGCCTATTTTTACTTACTCGCCCATTGATTGAAATTCGACCATAATTAATTTATTCAGGGGATAAAAGTAATGTATAAGGACCTTGGAGTTGGTGGACCAAATATCAAATATTTTGGAAGAATATTCTATTTTTTTAAAGAACTAGAACACAAATACACTCGTGTGCTGCCAAAAAATTGAGCGCGATGTTTGTCTTATTTAACAGACGTTATTGCTGATACTGGTAGGTACTGGTGGTACATGTAGGTACGTATGTGTTGGAATCGAGCACCCCAGTGCACAGCGAGAACTAATCAAGAGCAGACCGAAAAACGTAATCCTGCCTGGTCTGGCCATTCTTGCGCCCCCGGAGTCCACGCCCTGTGCCTGGGCACTGGTGGCGACGCCCTATTTACGGCACTGGTTATCAAAGACTATACTTCTATAATCACAGATTTCGCCAAGGCTACACTCTTAATTTGACTTAACAATAAACAAAAGAGTATATATGCGTGTGTGTGTAATGTTTTTTATTGATTTTCCGTCCGCGCAATTTCCGTATAAAGGGTACAATTTTTTTGCTATTTTTTAATTGCAGGAGTTCAGCAGACAGGCAAATGACCACTTGATAGAAAGCGGTTACCATTGGCTATAGACATTTGCAACACCAAAGGTGCTACAAATGCGTTGCTGCCGTCTTAAGGGAGACTGCAACCTGGTCACTAATGCCGGAACACAACTCAAGGTTGTTATGGCGACATACTTTAGACACGGAGTGGTAGCCATCCAGTCGGGCCAATGCCCTTCCATCTAGCTGTGGGTTGTTTAGTCGCCTCTTACGACAGGCCGCCCGGCCGCAGGAAATTGTATTCTTTCTCCGTTCCTGCACGGATAAAACCATCTTTGGGGTACCACTCCTATCTTAAGTGGACCTACTTATGCAAAATGGAAGCAACCCACATACAGACAGTTTTGAGAAAAAGCAGTTTTTATTAATATTTTGCATACATAAAAATGTGTATATTTTGGAAAAAAGTTGAATATTGTATATTATATTTTGTCCTATATATTCAAGTAAACCTTTTAGGTTTTTGGACTACCATGGGTCATGGATCTTGTTAGTTTATTCTTGGTGTTTTGTGGTTTAGATACTTTGTGATAAAATGTTTTATTCTGTAAATGTTGTCAGATCTTGTTATGATTCTTATTGAGTCGATAGAAGGTTCATTTTGAAAGCCTTCTGCATACTTAACCAATTTTGGCATGTTTGTGGATTGGTTCTGTATTGCATAAGTAGGTCCAAGTGTCCATTTGTTTTATTATACCCTATCACCTAGATGTGGGATATTTGGTCGCGTCTTACCATACTCCACACGGCCGCAGGAAAATGTTCTGTAATCCTGTTTATTCTGTCTGCTGTAATCCAGCAATGAAAAAGATTTGTTCTTGTTCCCGAATAGGAGCGTTAACTGTACAGGGTGGTATGGCGTGTGCTATCTTGAAACACTGGTGTGTGGCGAAACGCGTAATGTAACAATTTCCAACATCGGTTGGGGAACGAACACCTGACGAGAACATTTCCCCTACTATCGAACACAAGCATTTCTGATAATATTACACCGCTTTAACTTATTTTATGAAGTTCAAGTTTAATTAAAAAAAATAATAGTTTAAAAAATACTAAAAAGTACGCTTTTATAGAAAATCCAACTAAAAAATAGAAAATAAATTTGAATTAAAAATAGTATAAGAAAAAAGTATTTTTTAAACTATTTTTTATTTTTTATTTTTAGTTGAAGAGTGCTAGCCATGAAAAGTAAAACGAGCCCAAACACAACGGGTCTATCTTGTTTAGAACAGGAGTTCCTATGGCCACCTTCCGACTCCATCATCAGATCAGCTCCATGGTACCATACTATTGCATTGTCACGCGATATATACATATGTGCAAAATTTCAGCTCAATCGGAAACCGGGAAGTCGATCAAATTTAACTTGAAATATTCCGTTAATTACTAACATACTACATACTAACATACGTATGAAGCTAATAAAAGTGTATTAATAAGTGCCACTGGAGAACAATTTTTGAAGGTCATACATATAAATTTAAATTTACTGCCTATTCTATTTACATTACAATGTGTTATTATTTTTTTCGGTCTTTGCCTAGTATAATGTAGGTAGATTTCTATCTATCTTTTTGATGTGACACTTAAAAGAGATAAGTACATAGTATAATTAATGTAGATGAAGCAAATTAAGTCTGTCACGATCGTATGTGGAAACCCATTGTCTCTACCCACTCCTATGGGAAACAGACGTAATAGTATTTTTTATTAATTTATTTATTGAAAAAAACCAACAGCGCATTTTTTTATTTTTTTTTATTGCAGGAGTTCAGCAGACAGACGGCCCACTTGATGGAAAGCGGTTACCATCGCCTAGGGACATTTGCAACACCAATGGTGCTACAAATGCGCTGCTGCTCTCTTAAGGGAGACTGGAACCTGGTCGCTAATGCCGGAACACAACTCAAGGTTGTTACGGCGACATACTTTAGACCAGGGGTGGCAGCCATCCAATCAGGCAAATGTCCTACCACCTGGCTGTGGGTTGTTTTGTCGCCTGTTACGACAGGCCGCCCCAACGCAGGAAATTGTATTCTTTCTCCGTGCAGGAACACGGATAAAGTATGATAAGTATGTGTATTTATGTATTTTCTACTATATCATTACTTTCTACAGTTTAACATTACTAGTGTCCGGTAGTAGGGGCAACGCTGCGCCAGTGGGGGGTTTATGGGGCCCTCGTTAGCCCAGGTGCGGGCACAGGTGGCGCCATCCACAATTTTTACTTTAGCACGTTATACAACCGAACGTTATTGACGAAATACCTAACAATGATTTTGGTTTTTACGCCATTTTAAGTAACACACATAAAGATATAAAAAACAAAATCATTTTATTGATAAGAACTCAGCTTGATCAGTGCTATACGACGATCTTACAGAATATTGGCTTGAAACGGCTAATCTTTGTTACCGTCCTGTAGTATAATAGTTGTTCTTGTCATGTTTCTTTTTAAAGTTAATAATTTTGTAATGTCTTATTTCTAAACGATACAATCGGCCATTTTCTTAATTGAATAATAATGTTATATTTTTATTTATTCGGTGATTAGCGCCTGTTTTGTATAGAGTAAGGAATTCTCTATAATTTAACATAGTTTTATGTAATAATATTTATCTGTATATGTGGTAATTGTGTACAGATTATAATTCAAAATCTCTCAATTGTATATAGACGGCATTCACTACATTTTATTTTAATGTTGTCAGACGCGATACATTTGTACTGTGTTCGGTTTATTTTATTACATGTAAGACTTTAAGTATAATATTTTATATAAAATATTATCTAAAACTTCCAGCAATAATGTATTAAATTCTTTTCATTCATAACCCTTTCATTAAAATAGTTTATCAATGACTTCAATCCGCTATCGGTTGTGCCAATTTACAAAGTTTCATATACTGTAAAATTGTTGGAGGGATGGCGAAGTGTTTTAAAAATGTTTGTAGAGTGTGAAGAATCAGTGGATGATATGTATGTAATTACCACATATTAGAGATAAATAAACACAAAATTATGTTAAATTATAGAGAACTATTTACTCTATCCAAAACAGGCGATAATCGCCGAATAAATAAAAATATAACATTATTACTCAAACAAGAAAATGACCGATTATTTATTAACTTTAAAAATCTTCTACTAAATAACTGAAACATGTAGCTCTCTACTGGTGAAAGAATTCTCAAAATCAGGTTAGTAGATAGATAGATAACACTTTATTGTACACCATTACAGAAAACACAGATGAACTTATAGCCTAAAAATATTCTAAATGTGCACAATGGGCGGTCTTATCGCTCAGAAGCGATCTCTTCCAGACAACCCGTGGCAGGAATAAAAACATATTATATTGGTCAAAGGTGGTACCATAAATATTAGAGGATATGCAGCTACTTACATATATTTAATACTAAATTGACATATATAAATAAACCGATTGATATTACATACATAAATATATACATTCATAAATATATGGATACATATATTATTATATATACACATACATAAATATACTTTAGTAGTTCAAGGGATTTCTTAATACAAACAGTTAAGTCAGTTTAGATTTATGTAATACGAGTATATGAGGAAACCTTATCAAAATGCTTAAGAAAGCGAGTATAGATCGATAAATCTTTAATAGATATCTATCAACAATGGGGGCGCGTGCGCGGGCGCATACCGCGGCACGCCCCCGCGGCCATATGGCCCGCACGTGGTCGCCTCCTTTCATCGCTGGACGTGCTTACGTCAATGCTGAACACATGCAAGTGCCACGCTAGGTATTTCACGCGGTTTTACAAGTGATATATATTATAAGTGATATGTTAAGTGATATGATAAGGTACAGTGTAATAGTAGAGAGAATGAGTGATAGCAGAATCACAAAACAAGTATATGACAGCAATGTATGGTAATGGTAGAGTCGATCCCGGTAGACCGAGACGTACTCACCATGATCAAATTGAAGATATTTTGAAAAAAGGTCAGATAAAAAGTAGTTGAAATAAGCGTGTATGTATGAGAACATTAATGAAAGTTGATGAAGCGAAAAGTGTTTGTCAGGATCGTAGCAAGTGGAGATCCATCGTCTCTGCCTACCCCAATGGGAAACAGGCGTGACCATATGTATGTATGTATGTTTACAAGTGAAACTTCTTTACAATCGCTGTGTTTTGAAAGTCGATGAAACGAGCGTGGGACTCGAATTTAAATGCCATTGGAATTACCATAGAGTTTATTAGAACTATACAAACACGTATAACACAGATAGAAATATAACTGGACGCAACCAGTACAAACTGCACGATTCAATAACACGTGCAAAGTCCGTCACTATATCGCTTATAGAATGTACTACACACGTCTTGTTCGTTTCGTAATCGTTACTTGACTACCTCACCCCTCCGTTCGGGCATTCCTTTTATTCTGTACAAATACAATACGCCTCGACGCAAAACAATAAGTTCCAAGAATTAGTTCGACACACCTGCCTAACGACTGCCATAAAATAAGTACAATAACAATAGAATGGTTTTACTTAATTTCAATTTTTAAACACAAAGTAAACAAAAGGAGTCCAAACGCGGGACAGGTAATAAACCAGGTTTATAGCCGGCAGGTGTGCATTCACTTTTTGTCGGTATGTAGCAGTATATACGCAAGTCATATACAATCGTATTAAAACTAAATATAACGTAATTACTGTCATTTGTTTTCAAATGGATCATAATTCTCTTGATACGTACAAAGAGATCTTACAAATTTATTTATCGATTTAAATGCGATTCACCCCGCCGGGTGTCGAACCCAATAATGCGAGGTCCCTCAATCTGTTTTCTGATATATTTGATTATCCTTCCTTGACCCTTTCTTTAATATATTATTGTGATTATATTATAGGAATATCTTCTGTAGTATATGCGAGGATATCAGTTTTTATTGCGAAGCCGCCTGAACAGTTTGTACACTTGCTCTTGCTGTAGTGGTGGATGCTGGCAGTAGTTGGTGGAGTGCTGGTGCTTTCTAATAGTGTGAAGAAAATACACCATGTTGCTAACAGGGATTTATTCTCGTACTATTACATCTTGGATGCTGATCCCTGGGTTCAAGTTATTGGTAGTTGAAGTCTTATGTTACGTACGACTAATAGCAACTCAATCAAAAAGTATTTTTGAGCATTATTTATAGTAATATTATAATATTGTTACGAGTTGCAGGACTCGAATTAAAATGCCATTAGAATTACTTTAGAATTTATTAGAACTATACAAACACGTATAACACAGGTGAAAATATACCTGAACACAACCAGTCCAAACATAATGCTCGATTCAATCACATGCGCAAAGTCCGTCACTAACCTCTTACTTCGCTTGTGGCTATCACTAGGTTGCTCGTCCCTCCCTTGGAGCATTGCTTTATACTGTACAAATACAATATGTCTGCTAGACCGCGTGCACAACTATGAATTTTATGCATAAATATTAATTTCAATTATTCAATATGTGGCAAATGATGATGGTGTTGTATTAATTAAAACTACTAATGTTTATAGTAAGTAAGTAAGTAGTAGTGCTCATAATACTAAATTCTGTACAGTACTGTTGTTTATCAAAATTTTAAAATAAAACAGTTATTCTATTCTATTCTTTATAGTGCTTAACCCAAAAGCTTTTCTACCATCACATGACCATGATGGCCGGTCCGGGTGGTCGTGCGTAAATGTATAAAATGAACGTACGCAGTTGTACGTGGCATGGGAACATGCCGCCAGATCCCCGGCCAGATGGCAGGAAGCGTGGGCAGATTCAGACACACGCCATTGTTTATTAGATCTTATATTCGGCTTTCCAATTCGAATATAGCACGATCAAATTATATCTTGAGTTATAAATAACTTGAAATTTCCACGATACGATTGAGTTGATTTGGAATAGTTAGCCTAGACATTGTAGACTGTTCATTTGGCTTGCCTTCTCTTTGGTAGCGTAAGTACAAAGAGCCACAGAACTTGTGTAATGATATTACGATCGAGGTGCCGACAAAGGAAAATTCACACATGCGTCTTAAGAAACACGTTTTATGACCTTTTCGGCATTTGGACTACTTTTGTTTACTTTGTGTTTAAAAATTGTAATTAGAAAAACAGCCCATTGTGTATTGTAATGTTATATGGTAGTCATTAGCCAGGTTAGATACTAAGAAATTCAGTCCACGCGGCCGAGAGACATATTGTATTTATGCAGTATAAAGCAATGCCTCAATGGAGAGATCGGCAGTCAAGCGATAACCACAAGCGAGGCAAGACGTGTGTACATTCGGTAATCTATATAGTGACGGACGTGCGCGTGTTATTGAACAGTGCATTACGTTTGCACTGGTTGTGTTCAATTATATTTGTACCTGTGTTATACTTGTTTGTATAGTTCTAATAAATTCTATAGTAATTCCAACGGGATTTTAATTCGAGGGCTGCAACTCGTAACAATACATAAAATTTAGATATATAGATAGATAGATAGACAACTCTTTATTGTACACCAATACAAACATGAACTTAAGTCTAAATTATATCTAGTTATGTACAAAGGGCGGTCTTATCGCTAAAAAGCATAGCAAAAATTTAAGTAATAACCTAAGCTTTTCTCAAGTAAAACAGTTTCAATATTAAACAGTTCAACTTAGATTAGTTTGACCACCTCTATCGAGCGTCACGAGACGCACCGGTTTTTTTTAATTAAATTCGATGGACACAGCAATTAATTGTCTAATATAATTTTTTCATGTCAGTTTAAATAAATACATTAATTTCAATTTTTGAAGCGATTTCGGTTACATCGTATTGCTATACTGTTTACCATTACGGGAACCAAACCCGTGTCATAAATCTCGCCCGAGTCGGTATAAAGTAATTCTACATCACAACATTGCAATAGAATGCCACCCAGCGCCATCTGGCGGAGTCCATATTAATACTGGCAAGATGTTCGCTCCACTACATTCGGAGCACTCTGTACAAAGATAAATCGAATCACGCTGTATATAGGTTTGAGTAACGAATGTTTGGTCAATCTGCACATGGTATAGTAATATGTATGTATGTGTTACTTTTTAATAAGCTTTTTTAAAAAAGTTTTTAGATACAAGCTTTTGAGATCCTGGATATCATGTAGCAGCAGAGTGCTAGCCAAGACAAGTAAAACAAGCCCAAACACGACGAGTCTATCTTGTTTAGTACAGGAGTTCCTATAGTCACTTTCCGACTCCATCATCAGATCAGCTCCACGGTACCATATTATTGCATTGTCACGCGATATACATAATTATGCGTGCAAAATTTCAGCTCAATCGGAAACCGGGAAGTTGGTCAAATTTAACTTGCAAGATTCCACCCGATCTTACATATTGTAAAAAGCCTTGCAGAGATTTGGGCAAGAAAGTACCAAATATACCTAATATTAACTATTTGGGCAGAGATTCCCCTTTACCACTCAGTAAGCAATGAACACTGTCTACACGCCACACCGCCTTTTATACGAAAATAATACGAAAACTACCCTACATAATAATATTATTATCTATGAAGATTATCTATGTGATATTAATATAATCTATGGTTCTCATAACTGCTGTGATGGACATCGCGTAACAATATATACATCCATTGCAAGTTAAATAAAAGCTTGTAAAATTGTATGTATTAATATCTATACATATAATAAAATTGTAGAGGTCGAATTTCTGTACCATGACAAAAAATGGTAAAAACCGAGTCAGGGGGATGTAAGAAGTGAAATAGAACTAATTTCGATTTTTATCTTTCTTTATATTGTTTCTCTGTATGTGCGGGCTAATCTCCGAAGCGACTGGACCGATTTAAATAAGATTTTGTACGGTGGTAGCTTATATCCCTGGTCAACGTATAGGATACTTTTGATCCCGATAAATTAAAGAGTTCCCGTGGGATAGTTAAAAAACTTTCCATGCCGACGAAGTCGCGGGCAGAAGCTAGTTCTGTATAATGTATAATTTGTATGATGTAATATGTATCAGGACTATGACACATGTTTTCCTGAAAATCTATACTAATATATAAAGCTGAAGAGTTTGTTTGTTTGTTTGCTTGAACGCGCTATTCTCAGGAACTACTGGTTTGATTTGAAAAATTCTTTCAGTATTAGATAGCCCATTTATCGAGGAAGGCTATAGGCTATATATCATCACGCTAAGACCAATAGGAGCTGTGCACCTATGAAGAATGTTTCAAATTCGGGGTTTTTTACTCCTTTTGTGAGCTTCCGCTGCGTAAACGGTTAAAGTTTCGCAAAAATCATGTGTGACAGAATTGTTCCCCTTTAAAAGTTCTAACAAAAAGTCCGCGACAGCATATGTCTATCTTTTAATATTGGGTCACTACCCTTTTTCGCAAATAATGCATAATTTTGCGAAGGTGTTTTTAGAAACATGATATTAATCCTTATCCAAATAAATATGTTATTCATCACAAGTATTTAATTTAAAACAAAATTGCCGTTTACATTCGATTTCAACGAATATCTTAGGAGATATCGCAGTCTTAAAATAACATCGCACCAAAATAACGATCAAGTACTGCGCCGTGGGTTAATGTTAGCCCAAAAGAAACTATTCCACGCGGACGAAGTCGCGGGCAGAAGCTAATTATAAAAAAACTAAAAAATAGTATATTACAAAGTCGCTTTTTTATAGCTGCCGAAATTTTAAGACACCCTTTTTGAAAAACTCCATATCGTAGCGCTGTGGGAAAACCTCGGCTGGGAGCTTATGCCTAATCCTCACGGTAGGCAAGAGAAACGTTCTACGGAACCGTTGCGTACATGAGCGAAGCGGCTCAAGGAAGTGGGGGTGAACTCCCAACCGATGACGAGCGGTGCGATGGTAGAAAGAGGACGAAGGCACCATTCTAAACAGTTCTTCGGAACACTCCCCGTTATACAGTCGGTAGAATACGCAGAGAGAAGCAAAGTCTCTCCTAAGGCCAGTCGTATCTAGACCGTCTGTGAATATGGGATCATCTACAACGCGAACGGCTCTACGTTGAATACTGTCCAGGGGATTAAGTTGGTAGGCAGGTATGAACAGTACTCCATATGCGGCCTCACCTGGGCTTTATAAAACACAAACTCCTCCCAAACCAAGCAATAGATTTTTAATCAGTTTTCATCGTTAGTTACATAGTTTTTCAATGAAGGTAGAAGTACATACATATACCTAATTAAGTAAGTAATACAAATTTTTATTACACATATGAACAATTATAAAACTACATACTATTGAATACAATGTAAGGAAAATTAACTCATTTATATTGTATTCTACCCATAGTCCCTCAAGACTATAAGTAGAATACTGAGCCCAGATCACCGTTTTCTATGGGCAAGGTGCCCAGAAGGCTGGCTACGTTTCCTCGCTGGATCGCCATACTGATCCGTTGGCCGAGGTAGATACCAGCCTTCCGGTCACCTGAAAAGTCAATGAGTCGTTTCGATGAATTTTGGTAGAGGCATGTAAGTAATTAATGTAGGTAAAATAGACCCAGGTTTGGTTTGACCCAGGGCGTAGCCGCGGGAAAACTAGTATATCTACATTATTACCACAACATTTTGCGAGTATCAGATGGCAGATGGACTAGTTCCCATATATAAATATACAAGTCTCTGATAGGGGTCTTCTAAGCCTTATGAGATCGGTAACAGGTGGTATCTGTTTTTTAAGGCTCCATAGCTCCTTTAGTAGTGTTCGGTCCTTGCCTAGTATAAGGTAGTTGGAATATCGCTCCATCCATTTTGTTGTCTACCCTCTTTCTGTGTGAGGCGACGGCCAAATCCGACCAATGCACAGCAGGGTAGGAGCAGCCACTTTAGGACACATATGGCCTTTACTTATAATCGTTTGTTAAACTTTAAGAAACTGCTCAACAACTGATTAACGAAAATCTTACCCATAAACTCCTCTTAAGGATAAGAGGTGGTGGTAAAATAACTCATAAACAACTGTCAAAAATAACCAATATCGAGAGGTAGTTTAAGTGACTGCTAAGAGGCAAGATGGCAAGTTTTATTTGAAACAGCCATTGATTAGGGGCTTAAGAGTCTCTTATTTAAGATATGGCTAAACCTTTCTTAACGAGATTATTATAAGTAAGGCCCCTGTCGACGTTTCACAAGACCACAGCTTGCCGTGCGCTGCTCATTTTTTGCATAACATTCGTTATACTTACTTATTGTGATTCCTGGCCGTTCCAAGAACTGACTATATGTGCTTAGACTTTGTCAAAAGTTTTCTATCCGTGCAGGAACGGAGAAAGAATACAATTTCCTGCGGCCGGGCAGCCTGTCGAGGCGACAAAACAACCCACAATCAGGTGCTAGGGCATCCCTTGTCTAAAGTATGTCACCATAACAACCTTGAGTTGTGTTCCGGCATTGGTGACCAGGTTTCAGTCTCCCTTAAGAGAGCAGCAACGCATTTGTAGCACATATGGTGTTGTAAATGTCCATAGGCATTGGTAACCGCTTTCCATCAAGTGTTTAGTATGAGTATACTATTCGCGAATACATACATACATAACTTCACGCCAGGTCCCTTGCGGGGTAGGCACGAACAACAGAGCGGCATTCAGGCTTATTCTTACATACCTCACTTGCTTCTTTGACATTCATAGCTCTTGTCATGCACGCTCGTCTGTTCTTAAGGCTCCTGACATCACCTTCTGTTAATACACGATCAATTTGATCATGGAAGGTGTGTCGTGGCCTTCCGCGACTTTTGCATCCATCCACTTTTGCATTGTATATCTGTTTAGTCATTCTTTCATCCGCGAATACTTTAGAAAATATTATGTATTTTTTACTTTTTAGTTTCAAGTCGTTTTTGTTTTCGGTCAAAAAAAGTATAATAAAGATAGACAGACTAAGAACACCCGTAAAATAAGTGTAAGCATTCTATATAACCACAGAACATGTACTAAATTTGGTCATTATCCCGAAATGTGGGTACTTGTTGAAAGAAAACAAGGCCCCGGGCGCTGGGAACGGACACGTGCGAACCCACAGAGGGCGCTAGATCCCTATCCGAGCCGAAGATGAATTAGCATAAGGGCCTTCGCACACTTCGAGTATCTTCGCAATGTATCGTGTTGACAACCTAAATTCATGGCAGCTAATATATATTCTAGAATTTTAATTGTTTTCATATAAATGTGAAAGCTATACTTACAAAATCATCTTTGGGATGGCTCAGCTAAATACCAGTTAGAGACACTCGAGTCAATAGAGAAAAGAGTTAGGAAAATGATAGGCGATAACCTAAGTCATCGACGTAAAGTCGCTAGTTTGTCAGTGTTCTATAGGATACACTTCGGGGAGTGTGCCACGGAACGACATGAGTTGGATCCTCCCTCACCATTTTACCACCGGACAAGCAGACGTATGCACTCAAGCCACCGATATATGGTGGAAATACCAACGAAACGAACGAAACGCTATTCTTCCACTTTTATCAAACGGACCGCTGAAGAGTGGAACTCTTTACCGTCGTAAAGAATGCCGTCGTATAAAAAAACCAGGATAGGTTTTTTTATGAACTATTTTAGTAAACATCTGGGACAACCTTTACATAAGTCTTTCGCATTATAAAATTAATAATAGGGATGTTATTAATCTACAATTGTAGTAATTACTCGTATAATAATTTCATAATTTAATACATTATATTAGGTATCACGAAACTGTAGCTATTTTATTTTTTATACTAATACAATTAAAGAAAAGTTAGCTATATTTTATTCTACCCATAGTATTTCAAATCTATGTAGAATTCTGATCCTAGATCACCGTCTTCTATGAGTAAGGTGTTCAGAAGTTTAATTACATTTCCTCGCTGGATCGCCATACTGAAACGTTGTCCGAGTTAGGCACCAGCTCTGATCACCTGAAGAGTCAATGAGCCGTTTTGATTGAATTTTGGTAGAGGCTCATGGCCTCAGGACCCCACAGTCCAAGCTTATAACTATCTAAATAACTAAAATAGCTTTTGAATTTCAATTCAATCCGAAATATCTAGATATATTCCGAGTTAAAAATATTAGCAAATGTTTTCAATCATGACAAGCGTGGGCGGTACGTCCGACGGAGTGTGTTGATGCCTTTAATGTCGCCTGAGAAACGGAACAAGTGTTGTTAATATACAATTTGTTATTTTTCGCATATTGAGTGAATTCTACAGGAATGATATATTTTAGAAAAGTTAAGGAAATAATAATATTATGTGAAATTTTTTACTAATCTATACTTATATATAAAGCTGAAGAGTTTATTTGTTTGCTTGAACGCGCTAATTTCAGGAACTACTGGTCTGATTTGAAAAATTCTTTCAGTGTTAGATAGCCCATTTATTGAGGAAGGCTTTATTCTATATATTATTATGCTAAGACCAATAGGAGCAGAGCACCAGTAAAGAATGTTTCAAAATCGGGGTTGTTTTTCCTTTTGAGAGTTAAAATATCGCATAAATCATGTATGAGAAAGAGCGTTTGCCTAAAGTAACTATACGACGCGGACGAAGTCGCGGGCAGAAGCTAGTAATTTAAATAATCTGCTTTATTAAGGAACGTATTATAAATGAACAGTAAAACAAGGACCCTTCGAACCTTGGGGTCCGGTATCTCAATTTTGTTCGTCTCAACATTTAACTATCTGAAGGTTTTGTACTCTTTATCGTTCAGTTGTAGCCGTCGTAGACCCTCTACGCGCTACGCTGCTACGCCTTTCCGTAGTGTTGTACCGTAGAAGAAGCAAACCACTAATGACAACCGCCCAGTAAAAAGATGTTTATCTTGTCGTCAAATAAGTATTGTTACGAGTTTAGCAGGACTCGAATTAAAATGCCGTTAGAATTATTATGGAGTTTATTAGAACTATACAAACACGTATAACACAGGTACAAAAATAACCGAACATAACAAATCCAAACGTAACGCAGAAGGTCGTAATTGAATAAAACGTGCAAAGCCAGTCACTATTAGATTCCCGATTGTACACACACACTTCGCATTAATTTGCTAAGTGGTAATCATTTATATATATAGTTGGTCTTTGAATACAATTTTAAAGTGCAGTCTAGATTATAATATCAGCCCATAAATGTCCCACTGCTGGGCTCGGGCCTCCCACTAAAGGGGGAACGGACAGTATACCCGCCACGCTTGCCCAAGGCGGCTTGGCAGGTTTGACACATCGGTTATCTCGTAGTGCAGGGTGCAACACGGTGTTTTCCTTCACCGTTGTTAGCATGTAAAAATTGTAACAATATGCATATTAGATCAGAAAACTGACTAAGTGATGCATGTTTAAGTCGGACGCATGCGCTAGCTATTACGCTACCACGATGCAGTCAAGATTTTCCGGTATCTTAATTTTTTTTTCTCAACTTTTAACTAACTGAAGGTTGTACTTTTTATCATATTTCTTCATATCGTAGCGCTGTAGGAACCCTCGGCTGAGAGCTCATTCCAAATTACCACGGTACGCAAGAGAACTATCCTATAAAACTGTTGCGTACATGAGCGAAGAGGCTCAAGGAAGTGGGGGTGAACTCCCAACCGATAGCGATTCCATCAGGAACAATGCATAAAAAAAAGTCTCTCTAATTGTCTAATGCTAAATCAAAAAATTTTGTATTTTAGTTCAATGAGCAAATATACTAATAAAGAATAAGCATGGTATCCAGCCATGAAAACAGCTGCCCTCAGTAGCACGTGCGCGTGACAATCGCCAGCAGCAAATACAATGCTGCACAACTTTGGTAATAAGCAACTCGTGTTTATTTATTTACAGTACAAACGTGGAAATGTACAGCGAAAATTTGTGTCTATGTATTATTTTTTAAACATTTATATAGACTCGCGTTTCACCACTTTTTTTGAGGCGGGGGAAATGCCTTTCGCACACTACCGGGATTAGACCAAAGCGACGAGAGGTGACATCCACGAATGGAGCACCAGAGTCAAATCGCCGGCTTGTGTGGAGCCTCGAAAACTCAATACTCCACTAAAACCACCCTCCTCCCATGTGCCCCGCGCTTATGGCAGGAAGAGCGTGAGACTTGGAACGTAGTTACGCCCACACTGATCCTTGCGCATCAGTGCTTGAGAATGCCCCGGGAAAGGCAAACTCACTTCGTCAACAAGGGTGAAGACTCCTCTGCTCCCTAGACGCTAGAGGGCCCCTGCAGCGGAATTATGGCGGGAGGACATCTTGCGCATATCTGCGCCTCCGGGACCCCGACTAACGTCGGTACCTGTGAGACGCATGCGCACCTCTCTCGCTATCTCGTTCTGCGGCCTCCTTTTGAGACATCACTCTCTCGCAGAAATTCGCGTTTCTCCACTGTTTCAACTGATGTTGACTGATGACGAGGTGAAGGAGGTGCAGGCTTACCTAGAAGATATCTATTCACTCGTGAAGACTTCGAAGTTCGAAGAGCAATATTTTATTTTTTATGGCAGGAGTTCAGCAGGCAGGTAGACGGCCCACTTCATGGAAAGCGGTTACCATCGCCTATGGACATACATTTGCAACACCGAAGCTACAAATGCGCTGCCGCTCTCTTAAGAGGGGACTAGAACCTGGTCACTAATGCCGGAACACAACACAAGGTTGTTATGGCGACATACTTTAGACCAGGGGTGGTAGCCATCCAGTCGGGCAAACGGGCGACAAAACACCCCGCAGCCAGGTGGTAGGGCCACCTGGCTGCGGGGTGTTTTGTCGCCTCTTACGACAGGCCGCCCGGCCGCAGGAAATTGTATTCTTTCTCCGTTCCTGCACGGATAGCAAGAAATATGGGGAGCAGAAGCTTAAAATTATTACAAAGCGTTATATCTAATTTTATATTATTTTATTCCGAAAACAAAAAGTTTATAGCTAAGTACATACTACTAAAATTAGTAAAATCCTTTAATTGTTTCCACATAGGTATCTACAATGCTTGCTAGTAAATACTTATTTACTTACTAAAATATGTCTGCTTATGTCGCTATATGCACCGTGGCGGGTCACATCTGGTTGTCGCGTGGGCCGCGATCTCTCCAAACAACAAGCGGATGGACAAACAAACGTATTATATATATCAAAGGATAATTTGGGATTTCAGCGGCGAGCGGCCAGCGCTGCAGCGCTGTTTGCTTAAACGATTTACACTTGATAAACGGCGCATTCTGTTAGGGTGCGATTAAAATTTGTAACGACTGAAATGGTTTGAAGATTGCTTAGTGATTTTAGCAATAAAAAAATCGGGTGTGTGCAGTTCACACGCAGTAAAAGTGTAACAAATTCTGACAAGGGGTGGAAGGATTCTTAATCTCGTGACGTCACGTTTCATAATATTGTTACGACCTAGACGCTGGCGAAGCCTTTCGACATTTGGACTTCTTTTGTTTAAACTGTGTTTAAAATTTGTGATAAAAAACCGCCCATTGTGTATTGTAATCTTTTACGGCCTATTGTTATAATGTTATTATGTGTCTCGGATTTAAAAGACAAACTGATTCTAGGAAATTCAGTCCAGGCGGCCGGGCAGAAATATTGCATCTGTGCAGTATAAAGCAATACCTCAATTGAGAGATGAGGTAGTCGAGCGAACAAGCGAAACAAGTGTGTACTACAATCGGGAATCTTTTAGTGACGGACTTTGCCCGTTTTATGAAATCACGACCTGCATTACGTTTGGACTTATTGTGTTGGGTTATTTTTGTACCTGTATAAACTGTATAATCATTCCAACGGCATTTTAATTCGAGTCCTGCAACTCGTAACAGTATATACACTAATGTTGGTAATCCATAACGGTGTTACTTTCTACGCTATAAATAATACCTCCAGATGGAGCAGGAATATTACAATTATAAATTACGTGTTTAAACTTCAACCTCAGAAATATTAAAACAATGTCGTTAGACACGTTCCATGACGCCCATTTTTAGAATATTAAGCATAAAAATACACATTAGCGTGGGACTAAGCGCTTGATGTTATACGATTTCCTAAATGAAAATCCATATAACACGCCGGCCGGTGGCATGTGGCAGCGTGCACGGACGATAGGCGAACAGAAGAGGCATGGACGTACCTTGCACATTTCTGAAAGCGTAGTGTAGTTTTTTTATTGCAGGAGTTCAGCAGACAGACAGACAGCCCACTTGATGGAAAGCGGTCACCATAACCTATGGACATTTGAAACACCAAAGGTGCTACAAATGCGCTGCTGCTCTCTTAAGGGAGACTGGTACCTGGTCACTAATGCCGGGACACAAGTCAAGGTTGTTATGGCGACATACTTGAGACCAGGGGTGGTAGCCATCCAGTCGGGCAAATGCCCTGCCATCTATCTGTGGGTTGTTCTGTTGCCTCTTACGACAGGCCGCCTGGCCACAGCAAATTGTATTCTTTTCTTTTCTTGAGAGAGATTTGGGTAAGAAAGTACCCAAATCCCCTTTATTGTTCAGCCTCTGGTGTGACTATTCACACTGTACAGTAAGTAATGAACACCGTCTACACGCCACTCCGCCTTTTATACGAAAATGCTACCCTACAAAACAATAACATTGCATCATTGCTAAAAATAGCACTTTTTTTTTAAGTTTATTCATGACCATAGAATCAAAGTCTTTCAGTCGGAAACATGTTAATTAATAGGTCCTCGTATAGTAGCGCAGTTGTATTGCAGGCTACAACCAACGCCATTCAATGGAGTTCTTGTGAAAACTCGAAAGATCACATCTGACTATACAGTTCACATTTCTCACAAAAACACATAATTTCTACTAAAAAACTATCAATATCCTGCAACTATTGTTCATTTAAGAGTAATTATACACATTTTTAGAAAATAAAACTGCACAGCACAACGTCTCCTTTCAGTTCCCGCCAAAAACTCCCAAAAATAGCAATTACATCATAGTATTGCCAGGATCAAAAAAACAATCATAAAAATTAATTGCTGATGCACTAAATTATCTATACGATAATTAAAAAAAATAAATTATCTATACGATAATTTAGTGGGTTTATAAAATCAACTCTCTCGTAGAAAATGGTAATTAAATTATAAATCGAATTATCTGATAAATCGACTAGAAATATTATTATCTATGACGATTGTCTATGTAATATTAATATACCCTATGGTTCTCATGACTACTGTGGTGGACATCGTGTAGTCTTCTAATTTGTATAAAAATGAGACAATATGAATATAAAAAAAAAAAAACGAGCTAAACTGTTAAAAAAGGTTTCATTTCATTCAAAATTTTGCTATTTGTATTTTTATTTATTTATTAGAAATAAGAAATCTTATATTCGTAACAAAGTTACGTCTATTTCTACATTACTTATAGTCACAAATAAAATTAAAATTATGTCATATTATAGGATATAAACTCCTCATGATTATAAAAGGCGTGCTCGACTAACCATTTCCTGAGCCGCGTTTTAAAATGACAGATGTTGTCTGTGTTTAGGACTACATTTACTTATTATTTTTATTTAAATAGTTAAAGTGGTTTTTATTGTAGTTCTTAATAATTCTTTTTCTTTCTTTCTTATACTACATGCGTGTGTAACTTAATCACTATTCCCGCAAATCCTGTCTGGAGGTGTCAGCCGCAATTTCAGGTATCTTTACTAGCCTTGACTTCAAATAACAGTCTAGTCTGAAAATTAATTGGTAAAAACAGAATCGACGTATCTTCCCGTATTTGCTATTCAAAAACTGCCATGATGAGCAAAAGTATTTACTGTATGGCGCCTATCATATTTAATGAACTGCCAGAAATGTTAAGAGTTCAGCCTATGAATTCGTTTAAAAAGTCTCTTAAGAAAATTTTATTGAAAAAAGTTCAATGAATACGAGAATGACAAAGACATGACTAGTATTTTGTAACTAGACATAATTTTATTGCAATATTTTATATTGTTACGAGTTGCAGGTCTAGAATTAATTGGTTGTCGTTGGAATTATTATACAGTTTATTAAGTTATATAGTATAAGTTTGGAAGTTTGGAATCCACAATATAATATATATATATAAATAGAATTGAACAAATCCAAAAAAAGTTCCTAAGATATCTAGATTACCGGGCACAGCAATCATCCAAATGCTATAACGAGCGCTGCAAAAAATATCATTTTTTACCTTTAAATGTTAGACGCAATATAAATGATATAACTTTTTTGATGAAGTTGGCTAGAGGCGATATTGATTGCCCAGACTTAATTTCAAAAATATATTTACGGGCTAATCAACTTGGTCTTAGACAGAGAGGTTTACTTCATACACCTTTAGTGACCACTAACTATAGACAAAACGCCTTTATTCTACGAAGCTCAAATTGTTTCAACAAAATAGTAGTAAAATTGAACCTAGACTTATACTGCACTAGTATAAATTCGGTCAAGCGAATACTGGCTCAAGAATTTTTTAGAAAGACAGAAACTTAGTAACTATATTATCAATAGGAATCGTGTTGTACGTTTTGTTACCAATAGGTGGAGGCTTGTTATCAGCATTTGTTTTTTATATACTTTTCTTTTTACTATATTGATATGTATTAGTCTGTAAGCCTTCCTAAAATTAAATAAATAAATAAATAAATAAATTAGAACTATACAAACACGTATAACACAGGTACAAATATAACCGAACACAAAAGTCCAAACGTTATGCAGAAAATCGTAATTCAAATAAACGAGCAAGTCCGTCACTAAATAGATTACCGAATATACACACGTCTTGCTTCGCTTCTGGTTATTGCTCGACTGCCTGATATCTCGATTGGAGCATTGCTTTATACTGCAGAGATGCAATATGTCTGGCAGACCGCGTGAACCAAATTTCCTAGAATCAGTTTGTACTTTGAAATCCGAGCCACCTGGCCGTGATCACAATACAACAATAGGCCGTAAAATATTACAATACACAATGGGTTGTTTTTTTTATTCACAAATTTTAAACACAAGATAAACAAAAGAAATCCAAATGCCGAAAGATAATAAAATGTGTTTCTACAGGTATGCAGCTGTGAATTTGTCTTTGTCGGCGTCTAGGTTGTAACCATATCTTATTATTTCAATGTAATTTATTTTTATATTTCTGACATTGCACGCCTAATAAGGCAAAATGTATTGAAACAACGCATTTTGTAAAATATTGTGTGCATACATTTTAGCAATAAATTAATCATTAAGTCATCATTCATTCCCGAATGTAGCTGCCTTTTGAATGTGTATGATACAGATATTGACACATCCAGCACGGGCGCCTTTGGAGATGGCATTCATTTAAATTTGGCAAACCGTCGCCGGCACCTGGCACGCGCGGCGCCGGCTGCCGACTACAAACGACACGATTGTTTCCACCACTAAGTTCACGCACACACGGAGCGACTCTAACAGCTTCAATCGTAACAAAAACCACCAACATACTCTTTTGAAGTGATAACTTCTTATGATCCTCCCATAAGAAGTTATCATCATTAGTTATATAAACTGCTTCGTTATGAAACGCGTTACGGCCCTAGTCTCTCTGACTTCCCTTTCTCTCACGCATACGGCAGTGGTAGGCAGGCTCCTCCTCTCTCACTCTAACCCACAGCGTTAGCCGATTTCGGTAATTAGATTAAATAATATACATACACAAAATTCTAAGGTACATATTCATGAATTGTAACTAAAAATAAAATATATTTCATAATATAATAAAAGATTTTATTAATAAATAACCTTTCCTTACATTATCGTATTGATATATATAAAATTTCATCAATAACCTAAACTTTTCTCAAGTTAAACAATTTTAGTATTAAATAGTTCAACTTAGATTAGTTTAAGTTATCACTTCTGTCTCCCGTCTCTGAGTTATCACTTCTGTCTGCGTCCCGAGGCGCGCGTTTTTTTTTTCATTGATTCATCATTAAAAGACCTAATAAACAGTTCAAAAATAAATTATTTACTTTGTTAGTCAATAAGTGCTTCTGGTCAGTTTCTTGCATGCAAAACATTTTAATAAATCATATTATTAAATAAGTAAAAACTACTGGACCAATTTGGCTGGTACTCAGAATATATGTATATTTTCGATGCCGAGGATGAAAATAGGACACTCATTATCCCGAAAAATGATTTAGTTTCCGGGATAAAAATATATTTTTCTCCGTTTGTTATGCTTTTACGGAAAAATGATTGGATCGATTTGGCTGAAATTCGCTATCTGTGTAATTTTAATACCGAGGGTGTACAAGGGATACTTTTTATCCCGGATAATGGGATAGAATTATGTAAAGGTTATCAGAAATAGTAGGCTACGTTTGTTTGTTATTTGACATTTTCGCAATTTTGGTCCTTTTTGTCCCTTTTTGTCCTGTTTGTCATTTTTATCGTTAATGTAGTTTTTAGACAGGATAGATAAATAAAACTAGGACGGTTTGAAATACAGGATAAAAGTTTGTATGAGACCAATGCTTTCTCAAGTTTATAGATATAAAAAATCATCTTCTATAAAAAATGCGATAGTAACTCCATATATCTTTCAGTTAAGCTTTTACGGAAAACTACTAGGAATACTGGATCTGTTTTGCTGTAATTTTGTCTAATTGTAGTTTTAACAGCGAAAATGGACATAATACTTTGCGTTGCCTCTAACTGTCAGAGAGGCCAAAACATTATCAACATTTCGGAACTCCCTTAGAAAGTACTATCTGCCTTTAAATATGTCTAATGTATTAAACATTTACTTATTATTTATTATATCATATTATAGACTATTTATCTATTGTAATATATGTTAATATAAAATGCTTGTCACATATAATGTTAACAAATATATGTATTTAGTTTATTTTGTTTATATGTATTAAATTTATAAATTAGTGTAAGTTTATTTAAATTGTACAATCCTAGCTTTTTTATGCTTCACCTACATCTCCAGATTAGTTAAGAATTTATTTTAAGTTAGGTTGCCTGGAAGAGATCGCTTTTAGCGATAAGGCCGCCTGTTGTTTTACCAAGAAGTATTGTAATTATTATGCATTACATTTTTACAAAAAATTAGTACAATGTAATCTGTATTAACGCCTGCAATTTAAACAAGAGGCGCGCATTAGAGTTTGACCTGCTCATTCGCAGGGTAAACTCTAGTATATTATCTACCGATGACCAAATTTCCTTAAACAATTTCAATAGCTCTTTAACCGATTTTTTCCCAACTAATAATTGTAATCCCACCCCCTCCCTTTGAGGGTCTGAGAGGGTGGTCTAGGGGGAGGCACAGGAACATCTGCGTCGGCAATCCCTCCCAGAGGCGGCTGTCAACCGCAGCGCGGCCCTGTCGTCGGCAAACAGTTTATTTATTTGAAACCCCAAATTGATTCGTTTGATATTATGTTGTTGGTGCCAGCGGCGTTTCGCTTTTGATAATGCCGGTTCCATGGGTTGATTGTGTGGGCTCATGTCATTTCAGATCACGTGGGTTTCCTGGATCGAGAGTAATAGGAATGATAAGCCGAGTACTTTAAAGATAGGTATTCATTATGATTGGTACCATTGTAAAGGTTGGAAGAAAGCACCAGTTCTCTTAACTAAACGCTTTTACTGACTTACACAGCCGTATGTGATTCTTCTCCGCAGGGCTGCCCCTACGCACAACGAACGACTCTCTGTCCCGACGATAAGGTGTCTCTCTTACAATACCGTCGCCGATATTGCGTAGACCTCCCACTGTGACGGTACGCATCATCATGTATTTATTATTTTCTCACCTATTAATTTTTATTTATTTATAAAGGAATGGCTGTTCTCCATATAATGTATTCGCTCCTTTATTTCGCATAATATATGTATTTACTACTAATCTCTTTGTATGATATAACCGAATTTTTCTTTGTTCAAAAATTTGACAGAGAAAAGAAGGGACTTGAATATTCGTGTTTGACAGAACAAGACAATGAAAAAATGATTCTCGGAAAAATTTGTGTTTTATATTATTTCAGATGGAGAAAAACTATTTATGGACAAAATGATCAATGCTAATAACAAGTAACTATATCTTCGATATGTACGCTACAGACTTCGCTGCTATGGATTTCACCAAAGGGCTAGTCCACGACTTCAAGTCATCAATTAATACATTAATAATTTTACTAATCATGTAGATTTGTCTAATATCTTGCTTGCTGTGTTTATCTATGTTTTCAGATGTTCTCCTGGACTGTATATTACTACTAATAACTATATACTAATAATCTACTAACATTGATTTATTCTGTGTTTGTTGCTTTTATTTCTGTTCTCAGATGAACCAGAGGCTGTTTTATGTTTGATTGTTACTAATGATATATCTAATTATGTGTTTTAAACTAATCTGTTTATTGAATATGTATTTTATAATTAATCATATGTATGATTGTTTATATTTTCCTTGTGCTCTAATTACATTATTTTGCAGGCAATTCTAATGTCCTTTCTTTACAGAGATGTTACTAATAATATTGTGTTAATAATTTAAATTTCAGAAATTATGAAATATTTGCTTTTAATGGGTGTCTGTATGTATAAACCTGGAATTATCCTTAAACTTAACTAATAATGTGTAGTTAATTATAATTAGCATTGATTATGGTATATTTTAGTGTTAGTCTTTAGACATGTTGGGGTCCGTGGATCCACCTCTACAGGCTTTGACTTAATAGGAACTTTCCTTTGACTTATATAGACATATATGCTAACATACCTAAGTATTTACTGTGGAGACCTACATGATTATATGTAAAGAAAGACAGACTTGTTTACTATCTCTTACTGACCTTCTTGTTTTAGAACTTAACTAATTATTGTCCTTAATTTGTATATTATATGGAGAATGAGCTATACAAAATTAAATTAGTTTGATGTAAGTCTTGATTGACTTGTGTGTTATTAACAGATAAGGATTGTTTATACATTGTTATAGTTTCATAGTTAACTAAATTATTAAGGATTAATTGTAAAGCCTGAGTGTGTTAATATATTACTTAGGAGCAATGACACATAGTCTCTTGCGGTTAAAATTACAAATTTATAGAATTTAATTTAAGGGGTTCTGAAATATAACTTTAGTTTTAGAAACTTAATTAAATAATATTACTACTTCATAGTCGGGAGCTACTAAGGGGTTCTGATGATTCTTTTAGGCAATATAATTACTTATTAATTTGTTAAGGGAGATTAATTATATGTCAATGGGATTTACTTGTAGGAGTTCTTGTCTTATTGTTGCATACCTGACTGTGGTCACTTACTTGATGGGGTGTTGATTGTTAATGTCTATCTGCTCTTGTCGCAGTGAGCTTAAAGTCAGACGTCGTATCGAGTCTTGTTTTGAACATAGGCAGGGTTATTATTGACCTAGGTCTGTGATATCATAGTCTTGGTTTATTATCTATTATTTAGTCTATTCATATATATTTAGATATATTTTATAACACTACATTATTACACCACACTCTACAACAATCATGCGACTTGTTTGGGAAAGCTTGACAGACTTTAAGAAATTTAAAGTTTGATTTTTGGTTTTACTGATTTTAATGATTTAAATACTTTCTTGTTTAAGAAGGTTTGCCTTTGGCATTTGGCATGGTTGAGTGCAATAGAGTGGATCATTTTAATTTTAATTATACTAATGGGGTTTACTTTTGAAATTATTTCTTTGGACAAATTTGCAATTCAGTTACTTATTTTTAATTTAATGTTTTCCAATATTTTATTTCTTTGATATATATATATATATATATATATATATATATATATATATATATATCTACAAGCAAGTGACCCTGTTGACGCTGGATATATGCTAAATAGTAGTATAACTGTAATGAAACAACAACTAGTTAGATGTGAAAGCACATATTGGATGTTTTCATAATATAATAAGTCAGGTTAGGTCCGGGTCTTCTAGAACCTCGGAACTTTGGGCGTTGAATTCGCAACTCAACGCTTATCGAGACCGACAAACCTAGGATAGTTATTCGACAATTATCCAGGTTTTTCACGCGCGCAACTTTTAAGTAAACTTAGCTTGTCTATTATAATATGTGCATTCATGAGGCTAAGATGATTTCACATATTGAGTTTTAACTGACTTGGTAACTGAGAGTTTGGAACCTGTTAAGCCGCTGATCAACCTAGAGGCGCGTGGGCACCTGGCAGGGATAAGCTACCGTGTTGTAGGAGGATCTTCCGTATCAAAATTTATTTTGATTCACGATATGTGATTTCATGAGAGTCTTAGATGTAGATAGGCCAGGCAAACTTGACTGGATTGGAAAGGATGATTAAAAAGAAACTACATATGAGCAGTGTTACTGATGTTGACGCCTTTGATGCAGAGTATCACCATTTTATGTTAAATTTAATTTCACTTTTACTTTACGGAGAACTTTCCCTGAAATTCTTACACTGAAATCTGTCTTTGACATAGGGTAACGAATAATATGAGTGAAGGTGTCCTTCACCCAATTTTATCTTTATTTTTACTTCATATTTACGGAGGAACATCCTGAAACTCTTACACTAATAACTTAATGGGAATTTTATGAGATGTAGAGAGTATCACTATTTCAACTTCAATTAATCTTTATCTTTAATTTACTGTGATATTCTTATCTTGCATCAGGGGAGGTCGCTGAGGTATTATTCCACATATTTACAAATTTATTTGATATTTTGGAAGGGTGACTCTGAGATGAAACGATCACTCAAGTCTGATGGCTTTTCCATCTCATTTTACACATAAGGCACTCCAAATGTGTTTTCTAAATTGCTAGGACGTACTGCTGGAGAGTTTCTTGTCGGCTCTTCTCGCCAGCGTTAGTACGTTGTGAACCGACGCTAGTTTTAGACAATGTTTATAATAGATTCAATAAATTATAATTAAAAGATTGGAGATTCTTCCTTTGTCTTGACGTGAGTTCGTTTACTGATAGCTAATGCGGAGGCATAGCATCAACCGGGCGGTTAGGAGGGGTGCCTTACACAAAATTATATAATTTGTTATGAAATGTACTTTAAAATTCCTTTTGGCTAATAAAGGCACGGCGTACTCAGGTGATGAGCTTATGTCATGAGTTGTTACATTTGTCATTATTCAAAAATGCATAACATTCTACACTTACAACATATACTACAAAACTATTATTTATATGTAGATATATTTATAAATTATACACCGATCTTTGAGAGACTTCCTGTTTTTTGATCAACACTCCTATATAACCTACCTTGTGAACATAGGGTTAACGGTATTACGACGTGGGTTCCTATTACTAGATGATCACGATTTATGGCCAATATTATAATTGTTTATTTACTTAATAAATGTTATTAACTTTCACTTTATAAATTCTTTTATTTCTCACTCTATGCTTCGGCTTGAGTTTTTCATCCCTTGGCTCCATAGACTCTTCGGAGGGACGTTACACCACCTCCCACTGCTGCAGTGTTTCTCCGAATTTGCCGCGCTTAGCTCGCTTCTGGGCCTCCTTTTAAACTTTGCCGTTTTTTCAAAAAGTCGTGATAGCCAAAATCAGGACGCGGGGTCGAATCTACTTAGGATTGGAAGGAAGCACCAGTTCTCCCAACTAAACGCTTTTATTGACTTACACAGATCCCGCACTCTCCCTTCCATCATCGGACAACCAGACGCACCGCCATGCAGCATCGATATATGGTGGATATTCCACCTATAAGAACGAAGCGCTTCGCATCTAGCTTTATCATACGCACCGCAAAAGAGTAGAACTCATTGCCGGAGTCTGTCTTTCCCGATACTTATAAGCTGGGTGTCTTCAAGTCCCGTGTGAATAGGTACCTTCTAGATAAGCGTGCTACATCCTAGACTGCATCTTCGCTCCACATTGGGCAAGATTGTGGTCAAACGTGAACCTATACTACTTTTAAAAAAACACAGCCGTATGTAATCCCTCTCCGCAGGTCTGCCCCTACACGCACAACTAACGACGCACTGTCCCGACGATAAGTTGTCTCTCTTTCAATACCGTCGCCGATATTGCGGAGGCTACCCCCTGTTACTGCAGTGCTCACCTCCAAATTTACCGCTTGAAGCTTGCTTCTGGCTCTTCTTGAACTACGCGACACTCCTGCTTTACTAAACTGCCCACTAAACTCTTCACTGTCTTCTCATAAACTGCTCTTCCAACTCTTTCGTAATGGAAGCCTAATTATTTTGTAATAAAACCATGTGTCTAATAATATAGTCAGTTGATATTGCACTGTTGATGTGAAATGTTAACTGCTATTCAATTAATACAATATAGTCCAAGTGAAGTGCAGTTTTCATTTTATATAGATTTATACGCGCATACACCGGCTAAGCAAGTTACAGTCTTCTGAAATATAAGTGTTAAACACTTGACGCTTCGCTGTCTTGAACTGAACTCATGGTAGGCGCGCCTTACGCTGTTTATATACCCGAAAGAATCTTCTGGAACCCATAATTTCGATCTTCTTCTATCCTAGAACTATCGCTCATCCTTCCTTCCAGAATCTTCTACCTTTTTCTAAAAGTCTTGAGAGCTGCTTATGCGGCCATAAAGTTCTACCCTCAGTCATCACAGTATGCACCACTTAGGCAGTTTTCTAACCTTAAGGCTTGATTACACGTAGCCATCGGTTGCAGCCAGCACTGTCTTGGTATTGGCCTTGAATAAACACTTCAAAGCCAAGCCAGCGCTAGTGAGAAAAGAGCACCCGTCTATCTTTCAAGCCAGTGACTTCCGCCCGCATATCCCGCAGCGTTGCGGACACGTGCAGATGCATCGCGCCAGTCAGTCGGTCAGGAAAAGACGAGTTTGCCGCAAATTCATTCTTTTTCAACGTTAAACGTGTACACACCAGAAGAGAAATCAAACAACACCAGCCAAGCCAGCGGTGGTTTGCATATAGGACTGGCACCAGTACACTGGCTTCGTTTAAATCATACTTAACGTGCATACTGTTATAGTTACCACGTGCTAACAACGATGAAGGAAAACATCGTAATGAAACCTGCACATCAAGTTGACCGATGTGTCAAACACGTGCAGGAACGGAGAAAGAATACAATTTCCTGCGGCCGGGTGGCCTGTCATAAGAGGCGACAACACAATCCACAGCCAGGGGGTAGGGTATTTGCTCTACTGGATGGCGACCACCCCTATTCTAGAGTATGCCACCATAACAACCTTGTGTTGTGTTCCGGCATTAGTGACCAGGTTCCAGTCTTTCGTAAAAGAGCAGCAGCGCATTTGTAGGACCTTTGGTGTTGCAAATGTCCATAGGCGAAGGTAACCGCTTTCCGTCTAGTGGGCCGTATGCTTGACTGCTGAACTCCTGCAAGAATTGTATTCTTTCTGGGCAGGTTATTATATATAGATAAGTTTTTATTTGTCAATCGACAATTTCATTGCATAATCATAATAAATGTACTTGAGCCCACATCTCGTTGCCATACGAATACTCTACGAGGACGTAAATGGTTAATTGATCAGATAAAATTGTATGCGGGACCTCTTGTACTGCAGCCCGCATGCTCAATCGCCGCACCAATGGTGTTACAAAATCAAAGCTTTAGGGGCTACCCACATTAAGTTTGCTATATTCGTGCATTGTCATGTTTTTGAAGACATAAGCTGAGTGGCTTTACTCATAATAAAATCTGGTTAGTAATTTTTTTATTGCAAGAGTTCAGCAGACAGGCAAACGGCCCACTTGATGGAAAGCGGTTACCATCGCCTATGGACATTTGCAACACCAAAGGTGCTACAAATGCGCTGCTGCTCTCTTAAGGGAGACTGGAACCTGGACACTAATGCCGGAACACAATTCGAGGTAGTTATGGCGACATACTTTAGACCAGGGGTGGTAGCCATCCAGTCGGGCAAATGCCCTACCACCGCCTTTTATGATCGTCTTCTTTTGTTTACTTATTTATTGGCATACGTTTCTAGAGAACATCCCATTGTTTTATTGTACTCATTTATGTCTACTACGATACGGGCAGATTGCATTTGTGTTGAGGGAGGGGGTTGTCGAGCGAGAACCACGATCTAGGCGAGACGTGTGTACATTCGGTAATCTATTAGTGACGGACTTTGCGCGTTTTAGTTGGATTTGTTGTGTTCGGTTATATTTGTACCTGTGTTATACGTGTTTGTATAGTTCTAATAAACTCTATAATAATTCCAACGGCATTCGAGTCTCGCAACTCGTAGCAATAGGTTATTTGGAGTGCCCCAAAAAGAAACGACATGAAAAGGCTTGAATATGGGATACCTTTAACTCTCGTGTATAATGTTGTATTTATTTTGACAAAAAATTACAATTTATATCACGGTACGTTTGTCAAAACGTTCAAATTTTGTATTGGAAGATGTGAAATTGTGACAAATCCCCAATTAGTCACACCGCCATGTGTTTGACATTGGCGACACACTTTTTGCCAACAGCGGAGTGTGTGCTAAGCATAATGGCGGCGAGACGCGCGGAGTGAGGGGCCTGTCGGCATAATCGAGCTGTCACCGACACGCGTCGCCGCCGGGCGAAAGTTTGATTAAAAGCGAACCAATCATACTAACTTAGTTTGCCGGCTAAATAACTGATAATTGTATATCAGGTGAACTAATATAGAATTATAAAAAATAATCATAAAGAGCGATTTGACTTTATTTCGTGCTCCCATAGCTTAAGGCCTTCCACTAAACTGAAACTAAACACCCCTGCGCATAGTTCAAATTTCTACAACAATTCTTTTGCCGTCAAGGCTATAATGAAGCTTTGGAACTCGCTGCCAATTGCTATCAGACAAGCAAAATACCTACCACGATTTAAAACGACGATCAGAAAATATTACCTGTCCTTGGTATATGATGATATTGTTGCGTGCGAGCGGGGGTATACGCACGACTAACGATGCACAGTCCTGACGATAAGGTGTCTCGCTCACAAAACCGTCGCTGAGATTGCATAGACCACCTCCTACTTCTGCAGCGCTCACCTCCGATAGTACCGCGTGTAGCTCGCTTCTGGTTCGTCTCTCGAACTACGCTACACTCCTCCTTCACTTAACTGTCCACTAATCTTGTCACTAAATTCACCACTTAACTCGTCACTGTCTTCTATTAACCTTCTCTTCCAACTCTTTAGTATCGCACTTGTCGCTTCACCGTCTTGAACTGAACTCAACTCTAAACTGCCCGGTAGGCGCTCCTCTTTATATATTCAATGTACTCTTTGGGCGCGCCTTAAGCTGCTTATATATACCCGGGAGAAATTTCTGGAAGCCATAATTTCGTTATTCTTTTATTTACTAACTGTCCCTTTCTAACATGCATCTATCTCTGTTTTTCGTTCATCGTCTGTCCCTTTCTAACATCTATCTATCTCTGTCTTTCGTTCATCGTCTATCCCTTTCTAAAATATATCCGTCCTTGTCTTTTCCTTCCAGAATGTTCTAGCTTTTTCTAAAAGTTTTTAAACTAACTAAATGGTTCCACTATCATTCGCCACAATATTTATGTACGTACAATTAACTTTGATCTATAAACATTTATATTGTTACATGCCGACAAAGTGAATGCACACCTGGTATATTACCTTTCCCGCATTTGGACTTCTTTTGTTTACTTTGTGTTCAAAAATGTGCAATAATACAATAGCCTATTGTTATAGTATTCGTTTATGGCCGTGCGCAAGAATAATTAAGCGGGTGTGCAGATTACGTTTTCTTGGAAAAACTCAGTCCACGCGGTCGATTGTTGTATTTTACAGTTTACTATAAAACAATGCCGGAACGAAGTTGCAGTCTAGCGAGAACCACGATCAAAGCAAGACCTGTACATTTGATAAGCGATATAGTGACGGACTTTGCGCGTGTTATTGAATATTGCAGTTTGTACTGGTTGCGTCCAGTTATATTTGTACCTGTGTTATACGTGTTTGTATAGTTCTAATAAATTCTATAGTAATTCCAACGGCATTTTAATTTGAGTCCCACGCTCGTAACAATAATATCACCTTCAAACTCTCGTTAAAAAGTTCAAATGTCCACTCGACGAATCGTACTCTCGCTACCGTCCTTCGCAATCAATTAACTCTTTTGAAGCTCAAAATGCGGAGGGGGGTTAGAGGGTTGTGGTGGGAGTAATCGAGCTGCCAACAACAGAGCACGTGCTCCATACAACGCGGTTTAGAGCACAGATTATAGCTTAACCGTCATCAAGGGTAACCATAGGATATCGAATATTAAACGAGAGAATTGTTAGTTATTTTTTAATGTATTTTTGGCTTGTTCCTCGGAGTTTAACAATCTTAAAGGGAAGTATTGTTGGCACCCTAAAATATATTACAGCTAATATATATATTCGGGTAGCGCAAAAAACTGACTATTACTATACTACTTTAGATTTTTGTAAGAGTGAGTAATGAACTAATAAATAAGTAAAAAATATGAGCAACCTTTTAAAATTACAATTTTGAACTGAAACGTTCAGAAAATTATTTTTTTGTAAAAAAATATGACTTCCTTTTAAAATTAGTATTTAATTAAATTAAAATGAATTAGTCAAATTTTACCGATTTTTGAAATCTTAAAAAATTTGGAGCGACCTCTACAAATTTTAAGCTTTTAGAGGGAGTTCTTAAAAAAATAGTCAGTTTTTTTGCGCCAACCTAATATATATATTATATATTTATAGGAAATATCAAGAAAGTATAATTGTATAATAAATTTACGTTTTAACGGTTTTAAGCGCGGTAATTTATTTGATTGTTATTATTCCTACGTTTCGGCCACTATTCATTAGCCGTTATCACGGAAGGCCAAAAGATGTCAAGTGTCAATGAGTATTGTTAAAGTTTTATTTCGTCTACCGCCAACTTGTTCATTTTAATTATTTAATTTTAATTTTGTTTATGGTTATTATTTACTCTATGGAAGCGTAATCTTACTTATCACCGATTCGCAACATGTTGTGGCTTGAAGAGAAGCGGCGTAAGAAACTCTTCAGCAGTCATGCCTAGCTTTAATAATTTTATGTAATATTAAAATTAGTGGGTGGTAAAATAAATGATCGCGCTTAAAACCGTTAAAACGTAGTTTTATTATGTATACTAGTCGTGAAAACTTATGATTGTTAAAACGTAATATTAGTATAATTGTAGTAATTACTCGTATAATAATGGCAAAATTTACTTGAATTATAACTATGAAACTATATTAGTATGAAACTATTTTATATGATATACAACTTTCAATACAAGTCGTAAGAGCTGACATAACAACCCACAGCCAGGTGGTAGGGCATTTGCCCGACTGGATATATAACAACCTTGAGTTGTGTTCGGCATTAGTGACCAGGTACATAATACCGCTTCAGGGGGCCTCTAGCTATCAAGGGAGCAGAGGAGTCATCACCCCTGTCGTCGAAGTGGATATGCTCTGATTCCCGGGGCATATTCAGGCACTTTTGCGCTAGGTTCGGACTAAGCGTAACTCCGTTCTAAGTCTCAGGCCTTTCCTACCATAAGCGCGGGGCACATGGGAAGAGGGTGGTTTTAGTGGGTATTAGTCATTGGCCATCCAATGATCTCGAGTCTCCACACAAGCTGATCAATTATGGACGGATTACCTATAAGGGAATCCCTCCATATGCGATATCGGTCTAATCCCTTGCCCTTTCCCCGCCATAAAGAAAAAAAGAAAATTAGTGACCAGGTACCAGCCTCCCTTAAGCAGCAGCGCATTTGTAGCGCCTTTGGTGTTGCAAATGTCCATAAGCAATGGTAACCGCTTTCCATCAAGTGGGTCGTCTGCCTGTCTGCTGAACTCCTGCAATAAAAAAGCTTTGACTTTAAATGCCGACAGCAGTGCCACCTACCGGGTCAAATTGTGAACCAACTCAGAAACCTTCTCTGGCTCATGCACAACAACTTTGCTAAACATCATCACATGATCAACTGAATAGTTTACGATTTTATAAAGGACATACAGACAAACATTCATTTTTAAATATAAAGAAGAATATATTATAATAATTTATAAATATATGATATGTCTCTCTCCGAAGTACGGCTAGCGCTGTGGGTTAGAGCGCGTTCCCATCCCATTAAGTGTCGTGGCCTATGTGTTTAAATGGAGGTGTTCACATATAGAACGACACGATTTACTGTCGTCTACGACATTTTTGGCAGATACGACAGATTGTCATGACAGTGGGAACGGCTAGCATGACAGTCGTAAAACGATAAAAAATCGTTACGACTAAATCGTGACGGCAAATCTATCGTAGCTACGATAAAAATATCGTCTCGTCCTTTACACGTGTTTTCCCTTCCCTCTCGCTAATGATGTGTAAACGACAAAGCGACTGCCGTGAAACGACAAAATGTCGTCGCGATTCAATGGGAACAGCTAGATACGATAGTCGCTAAACGATAAAAAAATTTGACGACAAACAATCGTTATAATGGGAACAGCTGGAGACGACAGTCGTCCAACGATCAATTAATCGTTGCGACATATTGGAACGCGCCCTTAGCGTGAGAGAAGAGGAGCCTACCTACCGGTGCCGTATGCGTGAGAGATAGGGAAGCCAGACAGACTGGCACCGTAACGCGTTACGTAACGAAGCGGTATACCCTCCCAAATTGATCTTTGAACAATCTTTACTTCACACAATTTTCGTTCGGCATTCCTTATTGTGAATTTATTGTAATTTCTCTAGATGTTATACATGTTCACATGAAAATTCCTTTTTGTTACGTCGAATACTGTTAAATAAGTGTTGTGTAAGAGTAAACAGAGGTGCGTGGCTGCGATAAAACGGCCCCCATGGCGAGACAGGGGCTATCGCGGCCGGCGAGATGCGGGTCGCACGGTACTGACAACAAAAAAACAGTACAACTCCAATTTATGATGTATTTATATACCGCAATATATGATATATTTATTAATAAGTAATTCTTCGAATTGTACAATTTTCCCAATATTTATTACATATTGGAACGTAGTTCCTTATCGCGCGGTACGCATGGGGGCTAGACGGAAAAAATTCTTACGAAAAAAGTTGTCACGACACTTTTTGAACTTGCCAACATAAAATGCAGTTGCATAACCCTTTATGCCCACGCAGTTAGAGTTTAATTTGGAGTACATTATTATTTAAATGTCATGGGTTGCTGACGTACAGATAGCATTTGCGGACATATAAGAGTCTTAATGTCATTAAAATAAGGAGCAATATCGCGAATCTGGTTTAAAGTTAAATTTGTTTCAAGAGTCGAATTGCAGGATGTGATTCGATTTTTAAATTTTAAATTTTTAAATTTAAATTGTTTCTTATATTGAAGTAAATAGGATTCAAACTTACTCATTTACTATTTTGTTGAGTGTATACAGGTTTTTTGTAAATAATAAAAAATAATAATAATAATGAATCCTGACAGTGTTTCTGCACAAGTTCCGGATATTGCTGTTGCTGATGGAGTTAGGTAAATAGAGACACCCGGATGGAACTTCGTTCCATCCGGGTGTCCCTTGACACCTCTCAAGTTTTTATATTTTAAAACTAATGTAATTCCATTACACATTTTTGTGTAAATTAAAATACTAAAAATAAACTAAGTTATAAATAGTGTAAGCGATTATAGACTGTTTAACAAATCGCTGCCAGATGGGAGCGTGCCCAGAAGGCTGGTGGCATTGCCGGGCTGTATGGCGATGCTTATTTTTTGGGCAAAATATGAGCCAGCCTTCTGATGAGATGACGGGTGGCATCAAAGAGTTTCTTGCAAATCTCTTTGCCGATGGACCCCACGGACCTAATGTTTCAAACGGCACAAATATGTAATCCCTTCCTAAGGTTTCATATTTGCGCCGTTTGAGACCTTCAGCTTTTGAAGCAGCATTGCCAGGCTCTAACTCAGTCATTGGAAGATGTGAGGGTGCTAGAGTGTCTAGACATGTCGCAACCCAAACAAGCGGCCGTCCCATATTATAGTTTCAAATTTGTGACATTCATTTGTATTTATTTCTCTTAAAAAAGTATTCTTTATAACAAAACTTGTACTACAATAGTGCGTTAATTATTATCTGTGTTTTTTATATGGAATAGGATCTGTCTATATAAAATTCGTGTCTGTTTTTATTAATATTATCTATGTTTGTTGTTAGTTAATTAATAATAGGTAATTTATTTGTTTGGGTTGAATCTTACACGACGGATGAAAAGAGGCTGGTACTGAAAATCAGCGCTGTGTCACGGCATAACGCTGACTTATCAGCCTCATTGTCGTAGATTTAATTAATATTTTTTTAGTGTTTATATATTTTTATTCGTACATCATATTATATTGTTATTTATATTATTTTATATGTAACAACAAGTGTATTTACTGTTTTTTTTTGTGCATTATTTTGCGACTATAAATATTTTTCTTTGCTTCTTTATTATATTATATTATATTCATTTACCCCTCGGAAACGACGTTAATTATGGGAATAAAAAGTATGTTATGTGTTGACCCGGGACATAAACTAGATCTGCGTCGAGTTTCAATTAAATCCGACCGACCGACAGACAGACAAAGTTTTATTTTTATGATCTGCTGGTCCAAATTTGCACCACTGATATTTCTGAAGTGATAACTTCTTATGGGAGGGTTAGCCGCTTCGTTACGTAACGCGTTACAGCGCCAGTCTGTCTGGCTTCCTTTTCTCTCGCGCATACGGCAGCGGTAGGCAGGCTAAGTTATCACTTCTAGCTGGCGACCCGAGACGCACACGTCTTTTTTAAATCTTTTGCACAAACTTGATCCCTCTATAGATTGCTTACCTATATCATAGATTTCACCAGTTACTCCCCACACTATCCTATATTTTTTGACGTCTAGATAGTCAATTGTTGCTTATAATCCCTTTTGACTAATAATAGAATACTCAGTGTTCTATGGGTGGAAAAATAATGTAAACATTTAAATAATAAATCACGGCTACTTAAACGTGACCGAAACGTCGGAATAATAAAAATCAAATAAATTGAAACGAAAACTTAAGAAAATATTTAACACTAGCTGTCCCGACAGACGTCGTCCTGCCCGGAAAAGCTTCAATCGATATGCCGACAGCAGCGCCACCTACCGGGTCCAATTGTGAACCAACTCAGAAACCTACTTTGGCTCATGCACAACAACTTTGCTAAAGATCAAATGTATAGTTTACGATTATATAAAGTACATACAGACAAACATTCATTTTTATATATAAGATTTGAACATAAAATATTTTCTATGCTGTCTGTACAAACAAGACCCGCATGCGGGCCGCGCGTTCGACCGTCGAATAAACCAAAGTGAATTATTATCGCTTACGATTGAATTTATGGCTTCTCACACTTAGACATCACACCTGATCACAATGCAGGACATTGAAGGTCGTGGAACGAGAACTCGACTAACAACGAAAACAGACCACACCGGAGTTTCTACATAGCTTACCTTATTTTACAATATATTGTTTGTTTTTTTATTTACATAGTTTTATATAATCTAATAAATAATTATAAAATTACATTACAATTGAATACAATGTAAGAAAATTTAACTTATTTGTATTGTATTCTACCGATAGTCCCTCAAGACTATAAGTAGAATACTGAGCCCATATCACCGTCTTCTATGGGTAAGGGCCCAGAAGGCTGGCTATGTTTCCTCTCTGGATCGCCATACTGATCCATTTGTTTTTAGATTTCGGTAAACAGGTATACGGCCCACCTCATGGAAGGTGGTTACTGTCGCCTAAGCAACCAACACGTTATCAGCCTTTGAGGTGGGACACGAAGGAGATTGGGGATGAGATAGAGAGATCGAGCAATGGTAACTGCTTTCCATCAGATGGGCTGCCTGTGTGTTAAACTTATGCAATAAACAAAATTGATTTTAACATCAATGGCTATTAAATAGAATGTATCACTCGGTGGACGAATTCCTCAATTGTAAATGAATAGGTATTCATTTAAAGAATAAGGAAGGTTCCTTGAATTATGATTTTGTTTATTGCAGAAGTTCAACAGAAAGTCAGACGGCCCACTTGATGGAAAGCGGTCACCATAGCCTATAGACATTTGCAACACCAAAGGTGCTACAAATGCGCTGCTGCTCTGTTAAGGGAGACCGGAACCGGGTCACTAAGCCGGAACACAAATCAAGGTTGTTATGGCGACATGTTTTAGACCAGGGGTGGTAGGCATCCAGTCGGGCAAATGCCCTACCATCTGGCTGTTGTTGAATGTTATTATTATTATTATTACTTTTTGACATTTATCAGTAATTTTTTTCATATAATTCATTTAACATTATATAATAACATTTATTATAAATATTTTTATGCTCCTATGTGATCAAAACATGTGTGCACTATAACATATATATGCCAACTGTTTAGCTATATTTTTAACAATACAAAGTTAAGGGTTCATCCACACGGAACTGTAAAATGTATTAATCACATGACTTGTTTACTGTTTTTGTACCCCTGACAACGTGTATGCAAAATATCATGATCATCGGTCGAGTAGTTAAGACTTGAAAGCGTAACAAACAAATTTACATTAGAATTAATTCAAAGTATAAATTTATTAGTACTGTTACGAGCTACACAGGACTCGAATTAAAATGCCGTTGGAGTTACTATAGAGTTTATTTGAACTGTACAAACACGTATAAAACAGGCACAATTATGACTGGATACAACCAGTAACACCGCACGATTCAATAACGCGCGCAAAGTCCGTCACTATATCGCTAATCAAAAGTACTACACACGTCTTGCTAGTATCGTAATCTTCCCTTAACTGCCCCACCCCTCCGTTCGGGCATTGTTTTATACTAACTATACAGTACAAAAAATGGACCGCGTGCACTGGGGTTTCCGAGAAACAATAATTTTCACACCTGGCTGATTATCCCTGAGAACGGCCAACTAAGTCGAATACAATAACAGTAGGCTATTGACTAATTGCAAATTTTAAATACGAAGTAAACAAAAGAACTCCGAATGGGAGGGGCAATAAACCAGGTGCGCAGCATTTCATTGTCGGTATGTAACAGTAGGTATATAGGTGGCCCAACTTGTAACAGTACTAAATCAGTTACGGCTCTTTTGTAACATTCATCACACACATGTCAAGGCATAACAGTAAGTTGACAAGAAATAGGCGGCGCTTGCATTTACTAGTCTTCGGGCAAGCTGTGCCCAGCTGGGCGCTCGCGGCGGGGCTTATTTATAGGACAGTGCAGCGCAAACAGATATTTTATGATAACAAGCTTTTATTAGACGTATACTGACGTCTAAGGTTTGTGCTTTAGGCAAGTGTTGCAAATCTGACACGACTATATGGCCCTAAAGCAAAACTTCCACGGACAAGTGGGAAAACGAATCGCAACGGATAAGTAGCAAAACGAATCGCAACAAAATTTTAACTGGAAGTTTTACGGACCGGTTTTTAAATTGGACAAGTACATTAACAATCTGTCCGTAAAATGTCAAGTTAAAATTTTGTTGCGATTCGTTTTGCCCCTTGTCCGTTGAAGTTTCACTTCTACAATGTGTCCCCAGCACAAATTTAGATTTTTCGCAGGTGTCCTGCAAATTATAATTTGTGATGATGTGCTTCATCTTGAACCATGTCTCCGCTTTATGTCAGGCGAGACCATGGTCAAACGCGAACCTGTACTACTCTAAAAAAACAAAAAACTGAATTCGATCCGGAACCAACAATTTTTAAATTGAAGTTTAACGGGCAGGTTTTCAAATTGGACTAGTACCTTAACAATCTGCCCGTAAACATCAAGTTAATATTTTGTGCGATTCGTTTATTCACTTGTCCGTTGAAGTTTCAAGTTTCACTTCTACAATGTGTCCCCCCCCCCCCCCCCCAGCACAAATTTAGATTTTTCGCAGGTTTACTGCAAATTATGATTCGGTTAGGTTAGGCACATTTTAATGAATGCACTTTTTATTTAAACTTATTTTATTTTATCAAACAAAAAACTCAATTCGATCCGGAACTAATAAAATCATCGATAGTCTACTCCAACATTATGCCGCCTCTCACCACGTCTAGTCCACAGTATGCCGCTCCTCCACGCGGCCGTAACGTATTTTCGTGACACAAAAATCCTACGACCCCCCATCTATATAGAAGTTTCACTTCGAAAATAAACGTGTGCGTGCGGGACGCCCGACAGAAATGGTAACTTAAACTAATCTAAGTTGAACTGTTTAATATCGAGATTATTTAACTTAAGAAAAGCTTAGGTTATTACTTCCATTTTATGTATATTAATATGATAATGTAAGGAAAGGTTACTTATTAATAAAATAATTTATTGATTATACAATATATTTTATTCTTAGTGACAATTCTTGAATATGTACATTAGTGTTAGAGTGAAAGAGGAGGAGCCTGCCTACCGCTGCCGTATGCGAAATAGAAAAGGAAGCCAGACAGACTGGCGCTGTAACGCGTTAGGTAACGAAGCGGTTTACCCTATCTCACTTCACCGGAACGCTCATCTTCTTAATTTACTATATCGTATGCTGTTTATACCTTATACCCTCCTTATCTTAAGGACTGTTTCAACTTCCTTTATACGTCACACACCCTCAATTTGCGTTCCACGTATAATCTCCTGTTAATGGCAACTGCACCCTGTTCTACTTTTTATTTCAACTCCTTCGCCGTGCAGGCTGTCTTACTTTGGAACTCTTTGCCCACGGACATCAGAAAAGCTAAAGCTTTTGCCATGTTTAAAAATTCTCTCAGGAATCACTATGTTAGTCTTACGCAATAATGTGTTCTAGTTTACTATACTATACTACAAGCTTTTATGTAACTTGAAATGAATGTACCTATGTATGTATGTAAGTATTGTCACATGCCGTCAAAGAAATGCGCACACCTGCAGCCGTAAAACGCAGTTTATCACCCTTCCAGCATTCTGAGTTCTTTTGTTTACCTTGTGTTTAGAATTTGCAATTAAGAAAAACATCCTATTGTTATCGTACTTGTTGTTACTGAATTGCGTCGAAGCTTGCCAGGTGTGCGGATTAGCTCAGTGAACGCGGTCCTTTTGTTGTATTGTACAGTTTAGTATAAAATAATGCCCGCACGGTGGGGTGGGGCAGTCAAAGAGATAAAACAAGCGAGGCACGTTTGTACATTTTGATGACGGACTTTGCGCGTGATATTGAATTACGTTTGGACTTGTCGAGTTCGGTTATATTAGTTCCTGTGATATACGTGTTTTTAATTCGAGTCCTGCAACTCGTAACAATATCATGGTTAACCTAGCAACAATCTTGAGAACAAAGATCGAGAAATTAAAATTCGTTTGGACAAAAGTGACATATTTAGATGGTGTTGTTACCACCTGTGTAAATGGAAGCGCGTGCGACGCTACAAACAAACATGGCGGCGTCTGGCCGCCATTCTTTTGTTGCTATGACCGTTTTCACAATAGTTCAAATTAAAAATATTCTTTTAAGTAGGTACCTTACATAAGGTTGTTTTAATAGATGATTTGTTTAAATTTAAGAATAGAATACAATATCATTTATTGCATAAACTGTTACATGCATACAATTTAAAGAAGATGATGTGTTCTTTGTAGGAACGACAGTTTGTCCTTTCGAACGTGCAATACAGGCAGTTTATAATGTTGCCAGGCCATTATATAATATTATTATTGAACATATTTATTTGTTTTCAAATTATTTACATTTTTCTTTATATACGTATGTATATACAAAAAAACATATATTAAAAAAAATATGTAAAAACCGATGTCCGCTGGCAGCAGGGCCTAGGGTCCAAGCTACCGGTGGTTAAGGTTCCAGAGACAGGAACCTCCTCACGATAAGGGCCGTGTCCAGCAGGGCTGCCTTCTGCATTCGACCCTTCACCCAAGTACCAAGCGAGAGCCTTTCAAGGTGTTTTATTATTATATGTATGTCTTTGACGACCACGGGCCATAAAAATGGCCCGGACATTTGGTGGGCTTGCGCGGGGCCATGGAAAGGCCAACACGTAGAGGCCCTTTGACAAATTTAATGAAAATGTGGCGTGACACTGACCGGCGATTATCCCTGTCTACACTATATATTAATGCTTCCAAGGACAAGCCCCGGCCAGTGTAGGACTATTGTGGGAAATGAAGACAAAAAGTACCGGGCTATTGGGGTGAACTGCTAGTGGTACTAGGGGTCTGGGAATATGGGGACTATGGCGTCTGCCCGTCGCAATGTTTGGGGAACATAGAAAAATGGGCAGACGGTGACTCGCCACTCCCTGCATGGGCCCCAAAAAAATGTCATAAAAGGCAGGGGCAACATGGGTGTGAGTGGTTAAGGGGTGTAGAGAGGTGGGCTGCAGGTTCACCGAAGCTACTTCGGACGTGATGCCATTTATCACTTCCACCTTTGGAGCTTGAGTCTTAGCTCTAGCGATCTCGTTGAGGCGGGGGCCTTGCCTTGGCCCCCGGAGTCAGGTACGAGGTGTCGCCACTCACCTAAGGCTTCGCCACAAAGCCCCCCTGCGGGATTATTATTATTATTATCATGTCATTTCACAAATATTTCTGTTATTTGTCACAAAAATAATCTGAAAATATGATAAGTAGGTATTTCAATTAATATTTTGCAAGATGGGGAAAGCCAGGAGTTCCATAGTACGGGTTTTATTCTCAGTTTGGGCTCCTGTCTCCCGTTACTTAGCTTTGTTTATTTGTAATAACTATAGGCCGGACAGACATACAATTATTTATAGCTTTTTATAATTTCGCAAAAAAAATCTTGTTGCTTTAAGTATTTAAGAGAGAATATAAATAGACATTTCATTTCATTTCATTTCGTTGGTTAACAGAAAAACATTAAAAAAAAATTCAACAAAAACATAAATTCCAAAGAGGGCATCACTTAAACAATTCAGCGGCATAAACATAACAATAAGTTAGAATCGTTATAAATGATTGCGCCATAGAGCACCTGCGTCAACAGCGGGTTGCGGCGCAGGTGCGCCCGATATATTGAGGGAATTCCAATAAGAGCGGCGCAATTTGGGGCGCAACTTGCCGCTGTACAGCGGAAGGGCGACGCTGATGGATCGCTGCTCATTTGACACACTTACTAGGATCAACGTTTCAAAACTCCTCCAATTAGGCAGTGTTGGAATCTCCAACAAAAAGTATTTATTAATTGGGTGTGGCATACTACTAACCACTAATACCAAATATTTAAATTAAGAATATAGATGTTGCTTTGTTTTTAAGCTATTGTATAGCTTTGAGCGCGGCGACCGAATGAAGAAATTCCGTAACGAAAATAAACCTAACACCTCCCACTCTGCCTACCATGCGCGGTGACGGGGGCCTGAGGCTGGTGCGGCGAGCGGAGGCGTGCGGTGGCCACAGTGACCCGCGAGCTCTCGTAGCGGTTCGAGGTATGTCAGGTATTGCAAATTATGGACGACGAGCTGCTCCGAAATCGGACGAATACGTAAGCAGTTGTTTGTGAGAAAATATATAGGTGTATAGGTATCTATCATATCTTTATAATGTCACACTCACCGCATATGCGCCCCGTAAGTATACATGTAGGTATATATGTATACATAGGTGATTTGTTTTTTTATCGGTCACCACGCTCAAAAAGTGTAACTTGAATTAATATCAAAGAAAAAAATACTGTATAAATAAATTATTATAATTGTATAACTTTTATCTGTATATTTTTTCACTTCATTGCTATTAAAATCGTCATGGTACTACGCGCGTGCAATTTTCTTTAATAATTAAAATATTACAGTCCACAACGAATTAATATTTTAAGAAGTGTTTACCAGGCAGTCAAGAGATTTTTGTGTGAGTATAGCTTAGCTTATCGGGTCCACGGTAACGAGTTTATTCAAAGAAATATAATATAGGCTGAACTAGATTTTTATTGCATGAGCTCAAGAGACAGGCAGACGGCCCACATCATGGAAAGCGGTTACCATTGCCTATGGGCATTTGTAACATGAAAAGTAATATCTACCAATGTGCTGCCAGTCTCTAAAGGTAATTTCGTAGATTTTTACACAGGTGTGTTGTGTTATGTTGTGGTCGTCGTCAGCCATTCGCAGTCCACTGCTGAACGTAGGCCTCCCTAAGACGCCGCCACTCATGGGGGAAGGCGTCTACGACTAACATCTTGTGGACCCAATTGTCAACCTCACCTGTCCACGGCACCCCCTCCCGTCAGCAAACGAGGCTCTGTGTATATATAACGGTGCAACCATCGCAAAAAAGCCCGCCTATAGAAATCCCCTGCTCGGAGACGGGCGTCTCCGATGCAAATAGGCATTGCGGATACCAACCCGTATGCCAGGCGTGGTAACTATGGCATTTATCCCCCATGAGAAAGCACCATTGTGTTATGTATGGTGTTATAATTCTAACGAGTCATAGAAGACTTGCCTGAGCTACAACGAAGCCTAGTCCAGGGTTTCGTTAGTATCAATATATATATATTGTCACTACGAACAGTTGATAGATATACATGAACAGTTGACACAATCTTGTTACTAACATTGTTGGGATGCGGGCGATTACTTCAATGCAGGACAAAGATTGAGGTGACGACATGCGGGACTACGTCCGCACTGTATCCTATTTGATACGGGATTCAGGAGCCTAAAATGCACATGTTTAAAGCAGCCACCACCTGACATTAAATATAAATAAATAATGATAAATGCCTTTTCTCAGTATCGCTTATAAAAACTAACTATACAAAAACACATTTTTATACCGCGCTTGTCGGCAATACAATGCACTATTTACTAATGTAGATCCTTTCAAAGGTACTTGATATCAATTTAACCCTTAATCAAATATTGGGAAACTATTTCCCACTTGACATTACCATGAAATTTCTTTTTTATTTCTTTATTGGTAACTCTAATGAGTAAGTAACAACCTCAGGAACAAAATAATCTTACAGATTTTTTAAATCTTTTATATAGCAACATTTTGTACAAAGCCGCGAACTGTCTTCATATGTCAATGTCAATGTCAAAAACACAGATTGAAATATTTTGTGAAAAATCCGGTTTTCGCGGGGATTTTGAAAGTTTTTAATGAAAATAATCTGGTAAGTGCATAAACACAATATTCATGTAAACTTGTTTTTTGAATGCCTTGTACGGTTTTTGTCCTCGTAACATGGATATTTAATCGATTTTATTAGGTTTAATTAAGTGGGAAATAATTTCCCCGTTGTTTGTTCCTGCATTGAAAAAACACCATCTATTCTATATATGCAATAAACAATTTGTCTGTTGCATTATATAAGTATCTAAATAGGTATACGTACTTGTAGTCTTACCTAACTAACACAAAGTCTGTTTATATTAAAACATTCTTCGTAACGTTGTTGTTTCATTTTATAACTATTCATTCACGTTACTTTGCTTGTTTTTATTTTACTTTATTATATTAAGATTTTAAAAACACAAGCAAAGTAAGAGCAACTAACATGTATAGAATTTGTAGTAAAAATGTATCAAAAGTTGAGAGATATTCCGGATAATGGGAAATAATTTCCCACTTAATTATATTTTGCTTTGACATACCGGATAATGGGAAATAATTCCCCACAGCAAAACCCCCATTCCCCCCTTTTTATATAAAAAAAGAGTTTGTTTTCGAAATCTACAGGACCCACTAACCTTAAAACCGTGACCAGTTTTCAATTTTTCAACCTAACCTGGAAGATTTCACAAAAGTGAAGTTAGATTGTAACGACCCATGGCTTTTGAGAGGAAGAATCCAATTCAGGCATGTTTCGAGCCGAACTTACTATGTCTATATTTTGTGAGAACGAGGGCTTCAGGATCGGGATGCTATTTTAGGTCATTACTGCTCTTGCATTGTTGGAAAACGTACATTATGTTGTTGTTTCCATGTCATGTCAATCGTGTGGTATTTGGGATGGGGTAGGCACCAAAACCATTTGTCTTCTCCTGCTCAGTTCCTAGATACAATAATCAGCCATGATGTAGAGAACGAAGCGTATGAAGAACCCGATATCGAAATCTAAATAAAGTGCACATTTAATGTCATTATAGTGAGCGTTTTATTTAGTTTTCTTTTTTTCGCGTGTGATTATAGATATATTATACTTATTAGTGGACTAGTAAATATAATTGTAAAAAGGTTTTGCATATTAAATATAATTATAAGAACAACTACTGTTTATTATGTTTATAAGTACCTATGTTCTAATAACAGACATGTTCAATTAGGGTAATAGTTCACTTTAATTAGATATGTTACATTATTTCAAAAACCATGCACAAAAACATGAATCTTGCAACAAATAACCTTGCATAAAACTGATACCTTAAGTTCACGAAGCACGATTTTGATCTTAAATAGCTCGGCTACGATGTAACTCAGGACTGAGTTTTTTTAATAGTCTTATATCTCAAGTATAGAACTATAAAATAGCCATAGTTTAAAAAGTGGCCGCTCATAAAAAAATCATGCCAACCTCCGAACAAACCCCCCTTATATTTTGTGAATTTATTTCTAAATGCATGACTAAAAGCAATGAAATTATTATAAAATGATAAATTTAACAATAAGACTCATTTGAAAATAATGTAAGCGTTTATTCAGACATAAAAATAATTAAAGATAATCGAATCCAAAATTACGAAACGTGCCTATCGACCCCTTTTTACGGTATCAGTTTTATGCAAGGTTATTTGTTGCAAGATTCATGTTTTTGTGCATGGCTTTTGAAATAATATAACATATCTAATTTAAGTGAACTATTACCATAATACTACTAATGAATAAACTGCAGATTAAAATAAAAACTTCGATTAAAAAAACCGACATCAAAACCTAAAAAAACTAAAATGTATAAAATAACTTATTTCTAAAGCTATTATTATTTAATATTTTCATAATATTTTCTTAAGTTTTCGCGACTTGTACACATAATAAAACTACGTTTTAACGGTTTTAAAACCGTTAAAACTTAGATTTATTATGCTATTATTATTAATATATATTATCGAAAACATCTTAAAGTCGGTGCTTAGTAATTTTCAAAATATAGTAATTTTTATGTTTTGCTTTGCACCGACTTCAAGATATTTTAGATAATATATATTAATAATAATAGCTTTAGAAATAAGTTATTTTATACATTTTAGTTTTTTAGTTTTTGAAGTCGGTTTTTTTAAACGAAGTTTTTATTTTTTATTTGTTACTTTTTAGTGTCTAGCTATGTATGGGTGGACCTACGAATGGTGCCGCGCTTCTTAAAAAAATATAGGTCCCAAGAACCGGGAACAAAAAAATGTTCGTAAAATGAAAACTACTGGGCCAAACTATGTCAATTTTTTAGGGGACCAATTGGAAGCTATTCCGCGTCGAACAAAAAAAGAATCACGTAAATCGGATCATAAATGACGGAGTAATCGGCGAACATACATAAAAAAAAGCAACGAAAAAAAAAAAAGGTCCCGACGAATTGAGAACCTCCTCCTTTTTTCGAAGTCTGTTAAAAAAGTTTTGTGCATGAAAACCCAAAATCTAATGAAAAATAATGTATGTTTTAATTGGTTCAATTTTTTCACATATTTCGGCTCCGATGTATGTTAGACAAAAACGTTAAAACAAAAAGTGTTTTTATTACTGTATATTATACTATCTGTACTATACTATACTATACTGTATAAATGTAATCGCTGGCCGCAAACTTAAAAAATCAAGCCACTTTTACTCAAACCCCTTTCATACTCCTCCATCAGCGCAATTTTCGTAAAAAAGGGTACCAAATTTTTGCTTCGCGTATTAATATAATGATAAATTATTTTTAAATGGAAACTTGATTAATATATGTATTAATTTTGTGTTTAATATTTAAGAATATTATTAATTTTTATTGCAGGAGATCAACAGACAGGCAGACGGCCCACTTGATGGAAAGCGGTACATTTGCAACACCAAAGGTGTTACAAATGTGCTGCTGCTCTCTTAAGGGAGACTGGACTGGACTGGTCACTAATGCCGGAACACAACTCAAGGTTGTTTGAGCGACATACTTTGATTACGACCAGGGATGGTAGCCATCCAGACGGGTAAATGCCCTACCACCTGGCTGTGGGTTTGTCGCCTCTTACGACAGGCCGTAGGATATTGTATTCTTTCTCCGTTCCTGCACGGAAAGGATAAAATAATTGTGTGTTTCGCAAATAAATTAAAGAAATAAATAATAAACTCACTAAAATCAATTCCTTAAAATAATAAATACTTTCCAATAAAGAAACTCCACACAGTTGGGGATAATAAATAAAAAGTTATTAGTTTTCATAAAGCCCGGCGTGGGGGGCGAAGTGGGGCGGCACCACCCCCGCCCCACTTCGGCGGGAGGCGCGTCACCTGTGCCCAGCTGCTGCAGCCGATATAGCCAGCTTAAACCCTTCAGCGGGGGTGTGCCAATAAAATAATATAATGCTACGCTGAAGTACCGCTACGGCGCTACACGCTACGTCACAGTGCTACGAATTGCTACGCGTAATTATATACTACTCAAAACGAGAAATATTTAATCAATAGATTATTATAGTACACAGGTTCACGGTTTATTTAAGCATAACTAATCATAATGGTTGAAGTTTTTTCATGTGAATAACCAAAAATATAGTTTTTTTGGAAAAAATTACAAAAAAATTTAATTCAAAGCTATATTTTTTGAAGTTACACTTCTTTTGGCGCGTTAGGGAAAAATATAAGAGTAAATTTTACGATGCGGCGCACACCGTCACGAAAAACCGACACCCTGAAGTTAGCTATAGTGAACATTTTAGTTTTTCTATTGTGTCTTTTTTTCTACAAACGTAGAATAAGGCGCAAGATAACAATTTGGAAAAGATTTTTATCTCATTACACCAAAGAAGTATAACTTCTAACGCCTGTACATAAGTACACACACACTTTTTTTTATTCGTTGTGTTGACTTCTATTACTCATGCATTTTCTGAGTTCGTACCATTTTCAATAAGATAGGCACTGTTTTGTGCTGGTATTCCATCTAGCGCACTTTCAATGTGTTTATGACCTGCTGATGATTTATCTATATATATAATATATCTGCGTCACATTGTTTGACCGCGATGAACTCCGAAACTACACGACCGATTTTTATTTATTTTATTTTGTTTTGGGTGGCTAAAAGTTGTAGTCTTACAAACTTAAATTACAGAGATAACTAAAGATATAATTATTATAATAATTTCTTAAAATTAATGATCACAATATCACTATATTGTTACAATTAGCTAGTGTTAGCAACGGCGAAGGGAAACAACTTGATGCAACCTGCACATCGAGACAACCGATGTGTCAAAGCTGCCAAGCCGCCTTGGACATGCGTGGCAGATATACTGTCCGTGCTCCTATAGAGGAAGGCCCGAGCCTAGCAGTGGGACATTTATGGGCTGTTGTTATAATATATATATATATATATATATATATATATATATATATGAGCAAAAAATGGTTGGTATTAGAGCATTAGATTCGTTCCTTTAGATGTTCCCTTAATCTTAAATAACCAACAAAACACTTTTAAGTATAATTTCTTTAAAGCAAATTACGATAACATTAATAATACTGTTCAAAAAATTAACTGGCTTGACATTTTTCATAATCTATCTGCTGAAAACTCTACTACTGTTTTTTATGATCAAATATATAAAATTATCAGACAAAATGTTCCTATTATGAAATACAAAACTTCCCATTTTCCGGTATGGTTTACTCCTTCACTTGTTCGTCTTTATAAAAATAAAACAAAAGCTTGGAAAAAGTGGAAAACTTATAACAGTAGCGTCGAATACGAAAGGTTCTCAACTTTAAGAAAGTCATTCAAAAAACAAAGTAATATCTGTTATAAGAACTATATAGATACGGTCCAAAACAGTATCTGCTCAAATATTAAGTTCTTTTGGAAGTTCGTTTCAAATTTAAAACAAAAAAAAACCTTACCGCGCTCCATGCATTATCTTTCACAGTCAGCTTCGACACCTCAGGATATCTGTACTTTATTTTCGAACTTTTTTAATTCTGTATACGAACCTACACACTTTGACAGTAACACATGGCAGCCGCCTAACAACTATGCTGAAAATAGTCCGTTAATCAATAATGTGCATTTGTCTCTCTTTAAAATAAGAACAGCATTAAAAAGACTTGACACATCTAAAGGCCCGGGCCCAGATACTATACATCCAATTTTCCTAAATAAGACAGCTGACTCCATCTGTATACCACTACACATAATATTTAATAAATGCCTTTTAGAAGGTGTTTTCCCATCTATTTGGAAAGAGGCTTATATTATACCCGTTTTTAAATCTGGGTCTAAACAAGACATCAGTAACTACCGGCCCATCTCTATATTGTCCGCCTTGTCAAAACTTTTTGAAAGACTTGTACATAATAATATCTATCCTCTATTGCAAGACTCCATTATTGGAGAACAACATGGATTTGTAAAAAAACGTTCTACGTGTACAAATCTCATGTTGTTTACAAACTATTTATTTGAGAGTATGGATGAAGGTGTGCAAGTAGACGCAATATACACAGATTTCAAGAAGGCTTTCGACAAGGTGGACCACCAGAAACTATTAGAAAAACTTGCCTACAATGGTATACGTGGCAATTTATTAAGATGGTTTGTTTCATACATCACAAATCGCTCTCAAAAGGTGACCCTTCTCGGTAATTTTTCTGAAGTTACCTTCACTACCTCAGGAGTTCCCCAAGGATCAATTCTAGGTTCTTTATTATTTATTATCTTTATTAATGACATTAGGTCCTGCTTTCATTATACTAAGTTCCTACTTTATGCCGATGACTTGAAGGTTTTCCGTCGAACATACACACATAATGATTGTGTTCAAATACAAAAAGATTTAGATCGCCTCACTTCATATTTTCTGAACAATCATATACTTTTAAATATAAATAAATGCAACTCGATAGTTTTTACAAAAAAAGTTAATAAAATCAATTATACTTACAAGCTTATGAACGTGTCCCTCTCTCAAACTGAAAACGTCAAGGACCTTGGGGTGGTGTTGGATAGTAAACTACATTTAGATATTCATACACAACAGATTATTCGAAAAGCTAACAAAATGATGGGTTTTGTTAGTAGAACAAGTAAATTCTTTAATAGGCCACGGACATATCTTTATCTTTATAACACGATTATCAGACCTCAAGACGAATACGCCACTCAAGTATGGAATCCTTTTTATAACAAATATACAGATGCTATTGAACGAGTTCAAAAAAGATTTCTACGTATAATGTACTATAGGTGTAGTAGCGGCCATCTCCCATACTCTGAATTACTACTTAAATATAACCTACTGTCACTCTCTAATAGACGTCTTTCACTGGGTGCTATGTTGCTTTATAAATTTTGTCACAATTACATAGATTGCTTGCCTCTTACTAACACTATTTGTTATTGTGTCCCAAGGACAGTGCTTAGACGCGCGGTTAAAATTGGGCGGCTTTTTTCTACGACTTCCTGTCGTACAAACGCAGGACTTCGTGCCCCAATGTACCAACTCGTCAACAACTACAATATATATTTTGAAAACATCGACATATTTGCACTATCCTTGGGTGCTTTTAAAAAACATGTCATTAACGACATTAAGGACCAAACACTGTAATTATCTTTTTTTCTGTCAAATTGTATATCTGTTATTTTTATCCTCCACACATAATTAAATGTAAATTATGTATATAAGCGTGCTGATTTGTTTCTTTTGATTGAGTGTGTGTGTGTGTGTGTGTGTGTGTGTGTGTGTGTCTGTGTGTGTGTGTGTGTGTGTGTGTGTGTGTGTGTGTGTGTGTGTGTGTGTGTGTGCGCGTGCGTGCGTGCGTGTGTGTGTGTGTGTGTGTGTGTGTGTGTGTGTGTGTGTGTGTGTGTGTGTGTGTGAATAATTTGACTTTGTACTATTTACCTTTTTTTATGTAACTTTAGTGTATATCTGTTTATTGTCCTTAATAAATAAAATAAAAAATTAAATTAAAATACAATTATTCAAGCGTATAAGTACAAGTGAGATGCACTCTGACGCGTGAATATATATGTAATACAAATTATATTTACTTTTATTTATTATATAATAGTAAATTTAAATATAAATAATTTATTTAAATATTGAATTGACTTGAATAATGCTCTCGCACAGTGGAATTCTTCACAGGGAGGAAAACTTACCCCTTCTGCAATTCCTATGTGGCGGAAATGTATAGTTCCTGAGTTATTAATGTTTTTGTCAATCTAACCTCACTTCTGTATTTCACTAATATATGAGATAAATAGTGAATGGTTACCAGTCGGTTCTGGCTTTGGTCTACGCAAAACCTATCCTAACCGACTGTTTAAAACTCCACATATTTAAATTTTCGAATACATAGTCTCCTATTTAAATAAATCCCGTCCTCTTCAAAATGTACACTTTCCGGTGCACAAAAAAACGTCTCGGCGACAAAATTACCAGATCATTGTCGTGAATTTTAAACTGAGATAATTAATTGAATATGTATTTTTTCCACTCAAAACCAATTTCAGTTGTTATAAATAAGTCTTGAATATATTCCTAAACACATTAACCATTAAAATCATCCAGGAAATCATCCGGGGATATATATGTAAACCCACACCTGCTACCTTAAAAACGGCCCTGCTTTCAGCTTAGCGAGTATCCATTCCTTTCTTTGTTTATGTTAAACTACCGATCCTAAAAATTTCACCTTTCCTAAAATCACGTAAGTCTGGGGTGATTGGGATTTTGGAGTAATACAAATTGAAAAATATGTCATAATAGTTCATTGTTCCAAAACAAAATATTAAAACAAAATCATTTAAAAAATTTAACTCCAAAACCGTAATTAAAACATCAAAATTGACGTGTCATTCATCACAGAACAAACACACGTTCCTGAAACATACATAAATCACAAATACATCTAAAAATTTACCTCGTGTCTGACAGCTGACAGCCAGCAGGCTTTTATTGCACACACAACGCACTTAACATATAAAATTAGTCAAAAACATAAAAAAACACTAACACAGAATACAATTTAAAATAATATTATTGACAGTTCTGTTTATTTTTTTGTATATTTTCTAGATCACGCGATGTTTCGGAACTTAATGTGGTACACACGTGCTGTATCACGCTCGTCCAACTGCCGACTGGCGCTTTGGTCAGAAAATGTTTGTGGTTCAACAAAAGTTGGGAGCAGTTAGTGGGCGGTGACAAGTATTGCGGGGATTTGCAGGATTCTTCCCATCAGTCATCCCAGTGTTTTCATGAATTGGGTAGATAGACACGTACGTCTTTACTTAATATAAAACAATGTCGCTTTCTGGGGCTTTGTGTTTGTATATTGTATACAGAAATAACGGATATAGTATCTGCTTGTTAGCAGATACTATATCCGTTATTTCTGTAGTATTTCTGTGTGTGGAGGTGTTCCTCCTAAACACGAAGGAAACCACTTTCCATCACAGTCTGTGTCAGTTCCAGACATCACTGTCTGCTGTGCTTCAGCAATAATAAAAAAACTAAAAAAAACACGCTTTTATAAAAAATCCAACTAAAAAAAACAAAAAATAAAATTTAATATAATATAAAAAAGCGTGGGCGCTTTTTAAGATATTATATTATTAATTGAATACACCCCACGCTTTTTTATATTATATTAAATTTTATTTTTTGTTTTTTTAGTTGGATTTTTTATAAAAGCGTGTTTTTTTTAGTTTTTTTAAACTATTATTTATTTTTCATTTTTTAGTTGATTTTTGTTTAAATGTTTTTAAATACAAGCTTTTGAGATCCTGCATATCATGTAGCAGCAGAGTGCTAGCCAAGACAAGTAAAACGAGCCCAAACACGACGGGTCTATCTTGTTTAGTACAGGAGTTCCTATGGCCACCTTCCGACTCCATCATCAGATCAGCTCCATGGTACCATATTATTGCATTGTCACGCGATATAAACATACGAGCCCAAACACGAAGGGTCTATCTTGTTTAGTACAGGAGTTCCTATGGCCACCTTCCGACTCCATCATCAGATCAGCTCCATGGTACCATATTATTGCATTGTCACGCGATATAAACATACGGGCCCAAACACGAAGGGTCTATCTTGTTTAGTACAGGAGTTCCTATGGCCACCTTCCGACTCCATCATCAGATCAGCTCCATGGTACCATATTATTGCATTGTCACGCGATATAAACATACGGGCCCAAACACGAAGGGTCTATCTTGTTTAGTACAGGAGTTCCTATGGCCACCTTCCGACTCCATCATCAGATCAGCTCCATGGTACCATATTATTGCATTGTCACGCGATATACACATACGTGCAAAATTTCAGCTCAATCGGAAAACGGGAAGTCGGTCAAATTTAGGGGTCGGTTACAGACATACTGACTGACATACAAGTGAAGCTAATATAAAGCGTGTAAAAATGTACTTATGTACACCGACTACTCTGAGACTTATGATCCGATTTTACGATTTACGTGATTCTTTTTTACTTTGATGCGGAATAGTTGCCATTTGGTCCCCTAAAAATTTAACATAGTTTGGCCCAGTACATTTTATGAACATTTTTTTATGATAATTTTCCGTTCCCGTTTCTTGGGTCCTATATTTTTCAAGACACGAAGCACTTTTCGTAAGCCTTCCCATAGCTAGACACTAAAAAGTAACACAAAAAAAAATCGTTTAAAAAAAACAGACTTCATAAACTTAAAAGTATAAAATAAATTAATAAAGATTGTTGACTAAGAATTTATTTAGTTTCTTAAGAAAATTTTATATTATTTTGTCTCTAGTCTAGTTAGAAACTAAATAAATTCTTATTCAACAATCTTTATTAAGTTATTTTATACTTTTTCTCTGTAATGTACAATACAATAAAGAGTACTGAATTGTAAAACACCTTTCTTTAAAACTCTTGTAATATTAAACAAAAATATTTTATTGAAATCATAAAAAATATTTTTATTGTTTCAATACATTTGTTATGACTGTGATACGAGTATAGTCAAAGTGTATAAATAAATAAAAAATAGTGGTGACACGATAAGAATACTGGTTAGTAAAATATATATTTCATGGTCCTCTTTGGTAATGGGCCACTTGTTGGGATCATCACATGGCCAAAGAGAACCATTCCAGCCATAAGTAGTATAAGTCAAGCAAAAACACAGCATAAACTTTGTACCCCTAATTACGAAAATTGCGCAGACGGAGTATAAAATTTCGAACACTTAAGAAGGAGTCCAGAATGCTATTTTTATTAATTGTGTATAAAAAATACATTAAATCAATAACACAAACATTCACTACCATGTAATTGACACACACACGCATAAAACTCTTTTGTTTGTTGTTAAAGTCAAATGAACAGTGTAGCCTTGGCGAAATCAGTGATTATAGAAGTATATATAGTCTTTGACAACAGAACCTTAATAATCTTGAAACTTATAATTTAAATTAATTATTATGGTCGAATTTCGACCACAGGCGAACACTCGTCAAATAGTTCTTTATAATTGTCTTTATATTTAGATTTAATATTCTTGGATACAATGGTTTTTAATAAAAGTAGGTAACTGAAGTTTGTATATATATCCATTGAATATGTACATACAAACTTCAGTTACGTTTGTTATTTGTATTGTTACGAGTGTGGGACTCGAATTAAAATGCCGTTGGAATTAGTATAGAATTATTATAACGTATAACACAGGAACAAATATAACTGGACACAACCAGTACAAACTGTACGTTTCAATAACGCAAAGTCCGTCAATACAGCTTCTCGAATGTACGCGTCTTGCTCGTATCGTAATCGTCGCTTGACTGCCTCACCCCTGCGTTCGGGTATTGTTTTATACTACAATATACAAAACAACACTCGAATTTTCCTAGAAATCGTAATCTGCAAACCTGCGGCCATAAACGAGTACAATAACAATAGGATGTTTTTCTTAATTACAAATTTTAAACACAGAGTAAACAAAAGAAGTCCAAATGCGGGAAAGGTAATAAATTGCAGGTGTGTATTCACTTCGTCGCCACACGGTCGTAACAGTATTGTTAGTTATAATGATTCCAACTCTACCAGGTACTTAAATACGAATGGGACCAAAATCTGTATTTATAATTACTTTACAAAGAAAAACTACATATGAAAATTGATAGCAATAGTTAAAGGGAAATGATAATAATTCAAAAGGCACTCATAATTTATTCAACCAATAATGACTGTTTACTACCATGTGATTTGCTCACCGCTAATGCTTGTACACCCACCCCGTCATTATCGATTCAGCGGTTTTAAAGTGAGTTTTTATTGATTAGTAGATTTAAAGAGTACTTATTATGAATACTTACTATGTTAGGAGGAATGAAACTATGTTTAAATCGGTATTTAACGAAGCACTTCCATCACGATGTGCTGTTGCTCTCTCGATACTCCTCGATACTCCTGTACCAGTCGTCTTCTCTCAATCAATTTTTGAGTAAATTCAAATTCAAAAGATTTTATTCAAAATAAGTTCCACTGGAGAACGCTTTTTGAAGGTCATACATATAGGTTAAAATTTAATTTTACTTCCTACTCTATGTACACCGCTTCGCAATAGAAGAAGCGGCAAGAAACTCCCCAGCAACACGTCTAGCTGATTTTTTTTGTTTTATATTTATCTCTTATTCTATTCATATCTCAAGTTCTTTTTTAAAAATAAGTTTTTACAGAAGTATGTTAGAGAAAGACTTTTGAAGAGTTGTATTTCTTTCTTTCTTTATCTTCTTCTACCTTCTCCTATCCCATTCTTGACGAAAGTTTTGAAAATGGCATCTAGACTGTCCTATTATTTTTTTGACTTGCATTAATAAGATGTATTATTAAACATTTATATATTTCACAATACAAATTTCATCACACAAAAGTAAAACAATTGTTCAAACACATCATTGTTTAAGACGCTCTAGAATTATAGAAAACAGCACGTGGACATGTTGTGAAGACTGTTGTCTGAACAGCTGGACTGAATTTGATACAATTCGCAACGTATACACAGATGGTTGGCCGTCGTCACGGTTTTTTGGATTCTGTAGCCATTGTGGCGATAACGGAAGACTAATGTTTACATCAGGTTCGTTTGTCCATCTTTAAAGAGTATATTTTTGGAAAATATTCTTAAAGTTAAAAATACATCTCGGATTTTCCTAGATTAGGTGATGTACACTCGCGGTATGAAAAGGTTCGTCTCCTTAGAGTCGACTTTTCCTTGCTCGAGCACAATAAACAGTACCTACTACCAATATTTTAATAAATGTTACGTATTCAAAATTTAGAAAACAAAAAAGAAAAATACAATGTTGACAATGACAGACAGTCCTTGTTATCCAGATTCCTGGTCCGAATAACAAGTATTCTACTACTACGTTTTAACGGTTTTAAGCGCGGTAATTTATTTGATTTTGGTTATTCCGACGTTTGGGCCGCTTTTCAGTTGCCGTAATCACGGAAAACAAAGATGACAATTGTCAACGAGTATTGCTAAAGTTTAAAAAAAAACTTTCAACTTAAAAGTCGCGAAAACTTAAGAAAATATTAAGTATGTATTCTATTTACAAAATTAAAATACCAGGAATCGATCCCGGCACCTCTACGTTCCAGTGCAAAAGCTTGATCTCCCAACCACAGAGGCCGTTAAATACCATTCAACAAACTATCAATCAAGTTGGTATTACAAAACAGCTTCTTCAAACAATCCATCCGCAGCTTTTCCGTTTCAACTTGATTTAACGCTTGCGGCTAAATAAAGTCATAAATGCATTAATGTGTTGTTTTACAATCCATTATTTCGACAGATAATTGCGAAAGTCAAATAAATAAATCAATAAAATTCAAGTTATCACAATAGAAATAGTATTATTCTTAAGGGGGACTACTATTAGCCAACTGAGTCTAAACGTCTGCCATTTTAATATTTTCTTAAGTTTTCGCGACTTTTATACATAATAAAACTACGTTTTAACGGTTTTAAGCGCGTTAGTTGCAAGGTTGAAAGGTTGGCGAGTACCACCTGTTTGGGATCCGATCATCAAAACTATTAAGACCCAAACCCAGCAAAAACCAACTGCCAGACCTCAAGACACTGTGAGCTCTTTCTGCGTGCAACGGAACACAAACCAACTTGACTGATAATTTCTTTTATTTTTCCTTCCACCCATTTTAATATTATATAAAAATATTAGAGCTAGACATGTTTGTTGAAGAGTTTCTTGAGCCGCTTCTTTTCTTCAAGCCACAACATGTTGCGAAGCGGTGGTAAATTAGATTAGGCTCCCATAGAGTAAATAATAACCATAAACAAAATTAAAACTAAATAACAAAAATGAACAAGTTGACGGTAGGCTAAATAAAACTTTAACAATACTGATTGACACTTGATATCTTTGTCTTCCGTGATCATAGCCACTGGAAAGCGGCGGAAACGTCAGAATAATAAATATCAAATAAATTGCCGTGCTTATAACCGTTAAAACGTAGTTTTATTATTTTCCATTCTGTCTTCTCTCCGGGTTCCTGTTCCTCTGTGTCCAATTGAGGAGGTTTCTTTTGGTTTCCACCTCTTCTCCCTCCAGCTGCATTGTTTTCTTTTTAACCGATCAGAAATAATAACCAATCCATGCAGGAACGGAGAAAGAATACAATTTCCTCCGGCCGGGCGGCCTGTCGTAAGAGGCGACAAAACAACCCACAGCCAGATAGTAGGGCAATTGCCCGACTGGATGGCTAGCAAAAACCCCTGGTCTAGAGTATGCTACCATAACAACCTTGAGATGTGTTCCGACACTAGTGACCAGGTTCCGGTCTCCCTTAAGAGAGCAGCAGCGCATTTGTAGCACCTTTGGTGTTGCGAATGTCCATAGGCGATGGTAACCGCTTTCCATCAAGTGCCTGTCTGCTGAACTCATGCAATAAAAAACAAAACAAAACCGACGTCCAAAAGGTATTGTATGTGCGTTATGCGATATCTCCTACAATTAAGGACCAATTTTCATTATTTTTTTATTCAAGAGAGTATACTCCCGAGGTGGTCTCTTTGTCACTAAGTTAAGATCTCACGAGTGGATCCCAGGGAAATCGAGAACAACTGTATCTTGAGCCAGTAGTATAATATGATTTCTATAGGCGGTTAAAACATTATTAGACAGATATATACATACATATTATATAATATATATGTGGGAATGATGTTTCTGAACAAACCCATAGAGGAGAAGGGACGACGAATGGACGACGTAACTTATTATTATTTATTTAGGTTTATGGCTTGGCAGCTAGGCCTTTAAGCAAGATCTTAGTTTATAATATAGTTTGTTCATTTTCTTAAGCCTATGTGTAGCTAAACAGCTAGTGCCATTCAACGGAGTTCTTGTGGCATCTCAAAAGGCCACAATTGACTATACAGTTCACATTTCTCACAAAACACATAATTACTACTCAAAAACTATAAATATCCTACAACTATTGTTCATTTTAGAGTATATTACACATTTTTAGGAAATAAAACTGCACAGCACATCTTTCAGTTCCCGCCAAAAACTCCGACGACGTACCTACGCACGACTCAGTGTTAAAGATAAAAAGTTATGAAAATAAACGCATACGCGTCGCTGCAAATCGTAACCTCATAGTGTTATTTCCTTTTTAAAACAATATAAGTTCTCGCTCCAAATTAATGGTTTCAAAAATCGCCAAATACCGATTATTTTTTATTCGATTTCTTTTTCTCGTTACGGTATAATTTTATAGACCAAAAAGTAACAAGTTTCTGAAAGTTTCAGTTCAAAATTTGAATTTTAAAAGGTCGCTCATATATATTTTTTGTACAATCGGCTTATAACATGCCGATGAATGTATGAGGGCTTTAAGAAGAAGATATTTAGACGTTCTGCAAGTTTTATTGTGTGTACTAGTCGCGAAAACTTAAGAAAATGTTTCTCTACGTATGTATCAAAATCCGTTCACAAGTTTTTACGCGTGCCACTAATATAATCTCACAAATTTGTCGTTTATAATGTGAATAGGATTAGGAAATAGGATTCGTGGTAGGCCCCATCCTAGATCCGTGAGCGCGCCGCAATCTCGCGGTTCTTGTGGTAAAAATGCAAATGGCGTACACCCGTGACGTCACGTCCGTCCGCCAGATGGCGTCGCGCGTGTGTTCCCAACTGATCCCGTTTTAATTGCAGCGCCACGCGCCTTTTATTGCCATGATTCAGCAGTGGCCAGTATTATGGCATGAATTAATGTAGTTTTTTTTTTAAAGTGACATTTCGCATGTTCTTTTTTCGAAAATGTAATAGAATGTTGGCGAATATTTCTGTTTGACCTTACGAACCAGTCACATGTCTTACTATCGATGTTTTTTTTTTATTGTACTTCACGAATTCAGCAGACACGCGGACGGAGACGCTGCCGCTCTAGAGACTGGAACCTGCTAACTATTGCCGGGACCAGCATCGTAGCGTAGGTGACGGCCGCCCGGGGCGGAAGTCAATTTTGCCGTCCTTTTATTTAGGTATTTCAAGTTAATGGATACTATGTATTATATACTATTATTATAAAGTGGTAAAGTTTGTGTGTAGGGGATAATCTCTGGATCTGCTGAACCGATGAAATTTCTTTTTCTTTTGTTTTGCCAGCAGTCGCTACAAAATATCATTAAAAAAAGGGGATTCCCCGAATCGATTCGGCACAGAATAAGTAATGTTTGTGGAAGATGCGGGATACAAATTCTCAATATATGTTATTTTTAATACATGTTAGCAATGTAAGTACTTCGCTATTTCTTCAAATTCATTCTTTCTTTCTTTTCTTTCTTTAATGAAAAATTCCGTGCTCTTTTCAATCGGTCCGAATTTGTAGTTGCGATAAAAATATGAAATGGTTCAAATATTTATATTATTTATTGTGAAATTTTGCCGCCCCTAAAAAATGCCGCCCCCACTACACGCCACTGGCCGGGACACAGTTCAACGTTGTTATGGCGACATGCTCTAAAGTCTAGATCATGGGTGGTAGCCATCCAAAGGGACAAATATCACCTGGCTGTGGGTTGTTTTGTCGCCTCTTACGACAGACCGCCCCAACGCAGGAAATTGTATTCTTTCTCCGTTTCTGCACGATAATATTTTACACAGGCTTCATACTCGTACAAGTCAAAATTTAACCGGTAGTAGGGCAAGTGATTAAATAGTTAGATATAAGAAGCGATCATTAGACGACGCTGTAACAAAAAATATGCAATTTTTATTTTTTTTAACTATGTGCAGTTCACACATTGTAGAAGTGAAACTTCATCCATGCAGGAACGAAGAAAGAATACAATTTCCTAAGGCCGGGCGGCCTGTCGTAAGAGCCGACAAAACAACCCTCAGCCAGGTGGTAGGGTATTTGCTCGACTGGATGGCGACCATCCCTGGTCTAGAGTATGCCGCCATAACAATCTTGTGCTGTGTTCCGGCATTAGGGACCAGGTTCCAGACTCCCTTAAGAGTACAGCAGCGCATTTGTAGCACCTTTGGTGTTGCAAATGTCCATAGGCGATGGTTACCGCTTTTCATCAAGTGGGCCATCTGCCTGTCTGCTGAACTCCTGCAATGAAAAAGAAAACTTCAGAGAATCAACGCTTAGTAGACAAGACTGAGGAGGCTACGAAGCACGGCATGAAAAGGAGACCGAGTAGTATGAAGAGCTGTATAATGTATTCTATCTCATACTCTCGGACTGTGTGAACTGCACATACATACATTTTTTTATTTTTAAATAATATTTTTTTATATCTATAAACTTAAGGAATGATTACTGTGCTCAAGTAAGATTTTGCATGGAGTACTGTTCTCTGTACCTTTGGGACGGCTCTGGCAAATACCAGCTTGAAGCGTCAATTGAAAGAAGAGTCGGGAGTCTGATTGGTAGCGACCAGCTTGTCAATACAAGGCTTCAAAGCCTAAAGCATCGACACCGCGTTGCTAGTAGGTGTATCAGTTTTTTAACCGACTTTGAAACAAGGAGGAGGTTCTCAATTCGTCGTTTTTTTTTTGTTTTTTTTTATGTATGTTCGCCGATAACTCCGTGATTTATGATCCGATTTACGTGATTCTTTTCTTGTTCGACGCGGAATAGCTGCCATGTGGTCCCCTAAAAATTTGACATAGTTTGGCCCAGTAGTTTTCATTTTACGAACATTTTTTTGTTCCCGTTTCTTGGGACCTATATTTTTTAAGAAGCGCGGCACCATTCGTAGGTCCACCCATACATAGCTAGACACTAAAAAGTAACAAATAAAATTTAAAAACTTCGTTTAAAAAAACCGAATTCAAAAACGAAAAAACTAAAATGTATAAAATAACTTATTTCTAAAGCTATTATTATTAATATATATTATCTAAAACATCTTGAAGTCGGTGCAAAGTAAAACATAAAAATTACTATATTTTGAAAATTACTAAGCACCGACTTTAAGATGTTTTAGATAATATATATTAATAATAATAGCTTTAGAAATAAGTTGTTTTATACATTTTAGTTTTTTCGTTTTTGAAGTCGGTTTTTTTAAACGAAGTTTTTAAATATTATTATAGGATTCATTTCGGAGAGTGTGCGGTTGAACTGTTCGACTTGATTCCCCCTACACCATTCCTTTTTCGGACAACAAGGAGCTCTAGTCTACGCCACGTTTATACGTTTACGCACGCGTACGTTTCTCGGTGGGAACGCTACCAGTGCGTACTAAACGTTTCGCCTCCACGTTCCTTCTACGTACGGCAGAACTGTGGAATGCACTATCAGAGTCCATGTTTCCCGAAAAGCACAATCCGGGTATCTTCAAGTCTCGTGTGAATAGGTACTATCTAGGTAAGCGTGCTCCATCTTCGACCGCATCATCGTCCGGCATTGGACGTGATCGTGGTCAAACGCAAACCTATTTACTATTTTTTAAAATCGGTTTTCTGTAAAGTCTGTTTACTTACGATAGTTGACCGTGACAACGTTCAACACTCAAGTAGGAGAGAGACAGATGTCGAACGCTGCCGAACGCGGAGGCCGATTGTGCCTCTTTGTCGCTCGTTCCGCGCTCTCGCTTGCACTTCAAACCTTAAATGGAACGCCTCAGAGTGAGGTAACGCCGCATGAGTCATGTTTTTTCGTGCGTGCAGCCGGCTCCATCGAATTATAAGACGTTGTCACGTCAAAAAAAGATTGCCTCCCAAACTTTCATCCCCTATTTCAACCCGTTCTAGTTTTATTTATCTATCCCCGGTCTATCCATCTGTAAACTACAATGATCTAAATCAAAATGATTTAATACAAACAATACAAAATTATTAACTAACGGTTAGTGTCGCTTTTTCGTTTCATCGAGTTTCAAATCACAACGATTTTAAAGAAGTTTCACTTCGAAAAATTAAGATTTTAATTTCCAAATTATGAGACCGAACTTAAAATTCAGAACGATATCCAAACACACGAGCTGTACTCTATAAAAATAATCATAAATTAGAAAAACAATCAAAAGCACAAAAGCGGTAAATTAATTTCCAAGGAACGCAATTGAAAAACAATTTTCCTTATTTATTTCAGGTAACGTTATTCGGAAAATGGATACATAGTACAAACATAAAACATGGTAAGTGCAATAAAATAATCATTTTACCAACAATTACTCAAGCTTCAAGATTGTAGCATTTAGAGTCATTCGGTATGATACCACGCCATCTTCTTCTTTTCTTAGAAGCCATTAAAACTTACGAGTTTCAGAATCCCAAAGAATAGCGGGCATATTCCTGGGAAGCCATGTCTATTCTGCAAATGTATAAGATCGGTCCGTCGAGACCTAGTCAGTTGAGTTTCAACTGCGATCGATGCGGTAATAAGTGTACACATTCGGAACAGTATCTCGTATTGACGGACTTTACGCGTTTTATGTATTACGACTTTCTGCCATACGGTTTGTACTCGTTGTATTCGGTTGTGTTTGTAAGAACTGTGAATTACGTGTGTGTACTTCGAATAAACATTGTGATAATTCCAAAGGTATTTTAAATTGAAATCCCACAAATTCGTAACAATATTATTGTTACGACCGACAAAGTCCAATTCACATCTGCAGTTTATTACCTTTCGGCATTTGGACTTCTATTGTTTACTTCGTGTTTAAAATTTGTAATTACAAAAACAGCCCATTGTGTATTGTAATTTTTTATGGTAGTCATTAGCTAGGTGTGATTCTAAGAAATTCAGTCTGCGCGGCCGAGAGACATATTGTAATTGTGCAGTATAAAGCAATGCGCATACGGCAAGCGAGGCAAGACGTGTGTACATTCGATAATCTATATAGTGACGGACTTTGCGCATGTTATTGAATCGTGCATTACTTTTGTACTGGTTGTGTTAATTTATATTTGTGCCTGTGTTATACGTGTTTATATAGTTCTAGTAAATTTCAAGTAATTCCAGCGGCATTTTAATTCGAGTCCTGCAACTCGTAACATTATTAGAGATTGGTGGATATGAATATACGAATGCGAGCGGCAGTATTGTTATGTTAACTGAATTGATTTGATAGCCAAAATCGTGTTCCGAATTAGGCTGACTGTGCGATAACAGAACATACTCCACCTTCTCTATCCCATGTTACCTATCTTATCCTTCTATTCCACTTCCCTGTCCCATGCCTTCTATCGCATCCTAAAGTCTGGCAACGCATTAAACACCAAAGCCGCTGACTAGTCGACATAGCTCGGCGACTCTACCCGGCGATCTATATGAAGAGAATCATGTCGGCAACATGTGCCCGCGCGTGTTGCTCTCCGACATGTTGGCGGCATGTCGACGACTTGCGAACGCAAGTAGCCCGGCAACACGCAAGCCGTAGTGCTGTATTTTTGTTGCCCATCTCGAGCCGTCGTGATGCCGCTGACAAAGTTTTCCGACGCAATGAGTGAAGCCTCCAACAAGCTCGCTTGCAAAAAGTTGACGATATACTCGTAGATGGGCGGGTCGGCGGTTTTGGCGTGTATTGGGCATTATCTACACCGCTAATGTTGCAAACGGCTATCTTTAATGACCAGTTTTCATTAGATAAGTCGTCTGCTGTTCTCCAGCAATAAAGAAACTTTGAATATAACTTGTTCACAGATAGTTGTTCGAACAATCTTTGCAATACTCCTGTCACCAGTCTTTGGTCAATTCGATCCTGGAGTACGTCCTGACGTGACTTTTGGAGATCAAAACGACAGGTTCGATATCGGAGATATCATGGAAGATCAAAACCAAGCAGAAGATGCTGAGGATTTCAGAAGGCACATGGAAAATCAGGCTAATCTCCTTGAAGTTGCTGGTGATTGATTGACTTAAATGTATTCACCTAGATTTGTTTTATTTGCTAACTAGCGGTCCGCCCCGGCTTCGCACGGGTATCTAAAAATATCTTTATTGTTGACTTTAATAACCTACTAAGCGAAATCAAAATATTTCTCTATAATAACCAATAAGCGTGTATATACTCTGAAAACTATCTTAGAAATTAAGTTTTAAAAAAGGGTACGGAACTCGTGTACGTAGGGTTATTAAAAAAAAGTACTAAATCCATCGCTAAATCGACTTGAAACAGATAATAACTATACCTGATGAAGCAGTAGCATGAAAAATAGTAATTCAATTTTATTATTTTTAGGTAATCTACAAGAATCAGCAACCAATAACTTAGCTAAAATGTTTGAAAGCACTTTCATTGATAACCGAAAACCTCAAGAAATCGAATTTTCTTTCAGCCAAGCTAAAGAAGACCGGGGAACTGAAGATGATTTTGAGAAAAGTTTTAAAGTCTTCAAAATGAACGCAAAGAAGATTGAAGAAGAGTATAAAGGTAAAGAGAATGATAATAGAAGAAGTGAGAGAATAATGAAATACCTGCATGGTGGAGAAGGAGCTACTAGAAGAGCTAGTGAGAATATTAACCCAGATGCTGAAATATTACTGCATTACGCTGTGCCAGTTGTTTTACAAATACAGGGATACGTTCAAGCCCCTTTATATGAATGAATAAAAGATTTTTGTGCTTTTTTATTTCTAATGTAGAATTTTACAGAACCTGATACCAGGGCTCCTTAAAGTTGCACCTATGACTGATAAATTGAAAGAAGATAGATATAGAAGGTACTACGGGCATGTAATGATGGGGGATGAAAGTCATGTCACAAAAATAATGTTAAACTGTTACATCAATGGATATAAGTGTAGAGGTAGACCAAGAGATGGATGAATTATGGTGAAGGATACCATGATGGTATGTGGTATGACAGTGGACGTGAAAGAATAGAGGAGTACCTATTGAAGGAAATGAGTATATTGTGCCGACCCCAAATAACAGGGATAAGTTAAAAGACAATAAGATTTTTGAGAATCATGTCTCGAAAGTTTTGTTGTTCAATTCTAAATATTGTTACATGCCGACAAAAGCAAATACACACCTGCCAGCCATAAACCTGGTTTATTACCTTTCCCGCATTTGGAAGTTTTTTTTGTATACTATAAAATTAGTAATTAAATCACTCTTTTAAATCTTTAACTCTTTTAAATCTTTGGTTTCGAATGACATAATTCATTCAGTTGACCGGTTTTAAGCTTTAAAATAAGGGAAGAGAGTCTAATTTACTGTGTATCATCATTGTATTTTAAGAAATACATGTTATCTCATTTCAATTTACAATATCCTGTATATACTGTCTCAAACTACATCCAAGTATCTGATTTGTTAGTTTTCATCATTCCACGTGCCTAAAAACAATCTTAACGTAGTGAGTTAAAGATGTATTTTTAAAATCAAAGATTTAAAGAGTGATTTCGAATTTTGAAAGATTATACATCTTTTAAATCAATCACTCCTGAGTCCTGAGTTACACATCTCTATGAGGCAGTCTAGCGAGAACCACGATCAAAGCAAGTCGTGCACATTCGATAGCGATATAGTGACGGACTTTGCGCGTGTTATTGAATCGTGCAGTTTGGCTGCTTGTATCAAGTTATATTTGTACTTGTTTTATACGTGTTTGTACAGTTCTAATAAATTCTATAGTAATTTCAACGGCATTTTAATTCGAGTCCTGTAGCTCATAACAATATGTAAGGAATTAAAATTGTAAAGTAGTTTTAAAATATTATTAAAATTAGAACTTCCCCTAGACGAGGCAAAAAATGTAGCATTAAAGCATTAAAAGAATAATGCAAGCTATCTTTTTAGTGATAACTCTGTCGGAACAAGCCAATTTTTATGCATCCGATCAACTTCAAACTTCCGTTGCCTTAGATATCGGCCAGCCGCAGCCCTTTGGTCACGCGAGACTTCGCGAGACGCGAGGTCACGTGTTATATCTTATGGAAATACAGAGATTCAAATGGGATTCGCACAGGGCAACTTGTTATAAATTATACAAGATTTATAACAACATTTATCTTGCGTCATAATTACAATGTTCTATAGATGTGTATAATCCACATCATATTTACCTTAAAGGCAAACAGACGACAATATTTTAAAATTACGTTAGCAGATTTAATGTTCATACTCAGATAGAAGTAGTTTTCTTTTAGTTATGGCTCTAATGCCTTAGCTATTGATTCTGCCAAAGAAGTAGTTAATAATTTAGAAATCTAATTTCACGGTAAATCAATCACATCTTGATAAAGCGAATAAATTACAAAAAAGCATTAAAAATATTTTTAATTCGGACATTACTGATTGGATGTTCGGGTCTAAAATTACTTATGGAATAAAGTTGAAAGAATGACTACAAATGTATTCTGCTTAACTCTGTTACTGACAACAATAAATCTAACAACGACACAAGGAAATTCGGAAGTTCACGAGATATCAAATATTAATGAGAGGGATTTATCACAGCTGTTGAAGCTTCTACAGGCCCAAGCAGCGCTTGATGCAGGAAAACAGGGTCTCGGAAGGCATCAACATGATGATCGAGACTTAAACATACAGACCTTTAATCAATTCCTTGAACGAAATGGCGTGGAAGTCGATGACATCAATCAGGAAATATCTGACAGAATATGCAAGAAGACAGGCAGGTGCGACTGCTCTACAGGAAGGTGTGGTAAAACAAGAACTAGTGAATTCGTCGAACAAAAAGACGATATTGACGAATTGATACCAGAACTTGAGAAATTATTACAAAGAAGTGATTTAGATGCTCTTACAAGATGCACGGATGGACATTGCGGTCGTGACAAAGATGAGCATAATGGTTTAAAATCTAAACCTGTTGCAGACCTAAAACAACAACTAGAGAGATACGGTAAGAAATATAAAATTAACGATGATTTAGACGCTATTATTCTTAATATCAACGATGTGTTGAAACCTGCTAATGTACCAGAGAAACGCTTGGACTCTTCTATGAAATTTAACTTAGATAGTTTGATCGGTAAAAAACAAGATTATTTGAAGAGTTTAGACTTAAAGGACGATATTGAAGGAGTTATACTTGATTTAGGAGCAAATAAGGCTAATTTATTAGAAAAACGATCAAATAATCCATCCTATAAAAATGTCGATTTATCAGATGTGAACAGATTATTAAGCTATGCGCCATCAAAAAAGGCCGTCTCGGTAAGTCCAGAAGACTTGGTTGAGTATTATCAGGTATACAAACATGATTTGACTAAGAAATTGCTAAAATATCTAAAAGATCCCTCTGTTGATAAACAACATGTACTCCCACTTTCTAACAAACAAGAAAGTTTACTTGACAAACTGAAGCTGAGGGTCTTGGGTGGTGATATATTTAATGATAAGCAACTAGAAAAGCTTACAACGCAGATTGTTTTCGGAGATCATAGTCAATCTAAGATTTTAGCACACGGAGAAGTCAACGACAATGTATACGTGCCAAAATGGCTTTACGAAGCTGTGGTAGAATCTATAAGTCAAAAATATTTACGCGCCAGTAAAAGACTTCTTCCGCTAACTCAACAACAGAAATTAAAGATGCTAAAAAAGAACCAAAGAACTATTTGGCGAAAAAACTCGGGGCCGAATGTAAAGCAATTTGGAGTCCCGTTCAATTTATATTTGCATGCTTTAGGTCAAGCAGTTCCTTAAAACCTGTGAGAATCAAGGAAGAAAATTTTCTTATCATGAATTATTATTTTATTTCTTTTAAGAATTTTTGTTCTTTAATAAACACTGCTTTCAAAATTTCAAATTTTCATTCAAGTCTTATTGACTTTGTTCCTTTGCCTGCCACTCTGACGACCTGAAGAATAATAAACAAATACTACTAAAAATATCGATGTAACAATATTGATGTTGATAACGCAAACTAAGAATATTGTAAACTATTATATAATAATAATTATTTTTCTTTGATTTTTGCGAAAACACTGATAAAACTTAAGCCTGTGTATAGCTCAGCTGAACTGTAGGTTATCAACTGACGTCGTTTAATCGACTTCTTGAGTCAACTCGAAAGGCCACAATTGACTATACAGTTTACATTTCTTTCAAAAACACATAATTGCTACTCAAAAACTATCAATATCTTACAAATACTTTAGAATTTTAGAGTAATTTTACACATTTTTTGAAAATAAAAACTGCACAGCACAACATCTGCTTTCAGTTCCCACCAAAAACCCCAAGTTTTGTTTCATTATTCATATTTTAACGTCGTATTGTTATTTAAAATCACATTAAATCCCATTTATCAATCTTATCAACGTTTGAAGCTAAAACGTAGAATATTTATGTTACATGTTTGGTTTTTGCGCGAATTCAATAGTGTAGTGGTTGTTGAGTATTTTATTTATTATTTATTTAGGTTTATGGCTTGGCAACTAGGCCTTTAAGCCAGATCTTAGTTTACAATATAGCTTCTTCATTTTCTTAAGCCTATGTGTAACACAGCTGAACTGTAGGTAATCAGCTAGTGCCATTCAGCGGAGTTCTTGTGACAACTCAAAAGGCCACATTTGACTATACAGTTCACATTTCTCACAAAAAACACATAATTACTACTCAAAAACTATCAATATCCTACAACTATTGTTCATTTTAGAGTAATTTTACACATTTTCAGAAAATAAAACTGCACAGCACAACGTCTCCTTTCAGTTCCCGCCAAAAACTCCGGTTGTTGAGTATTTTTTTTATTTAGCTTTATGGCTTGGCAGCTAGGCCTTTAAGCCAGATCTTAGTTTACAATATAGTTTCTTCATTTTCTTATGCCTATGTGTAGTACAGCTGAACTGTAGGTAATCAGCTAGTGCCATTCAACGGAGTTCTTGTGCCAACTCAAAAGGCCACATTTGACTATACAGTTCACATTTCTCACAAAACACATAATTACTACTCAAAAACTATCAATATCCTACAACTATTGTTCATTTAAGAGCAATTTTACACATTTTTAGAAAATTAAACTGCACAGCACAACATCTCCTTTCAGTTCCCGCCAAAAACTCCCCGGTTGTTGAGTATAAAGGTATAGTTCGCGCCACGTAAAAAGAACGCTGGCTCTGAACCTGCGCAGTGAGCGTTTTGCCGATCAAATTGATGGTATGAAGGGGTCGAGACGGGGTAATACTTTAAGATATGACTGTACACCTGCGCAAACACATCCCCTCCACTGCCGCTCAGCGTTCTTTTTACATGGCCAGACCAATATGTTACGGCTTTGTTAAAACTATTGAAATGATGTTGGTTGTGGGAAACCTATACCTTCTACTGATTACTTTAAGAAAATGAAGAAACTATAATGTAATATGATGAGGCTTAAAGGCCTAGGTGCCAAGTCGTAATCCTAAATAAATAATAATGAAACAAAATTTGACAGTTTCTAGTATGTGATCTGTTTGACATTGACATTTGGATTTGGTCCAGCAAAAAACAATAAAATTATTGCATTTTCAATTTTATATCAAAAATACACACGATAATGGCAAACGATACCCCAGAAAGTGATTTTTCGATAGAATGTTTCCAAAACTATTCAGCACCCGAAGTTTTTGTCCAAGGTTTAGCTGGAATGGTCGACCAGACTGATGTAGAAACTGTAATACGAGCTCAGAAAAATATGTAAGTTTCCTTACAGTTTCTCTATTATATTCAATTGTTTTTGTTTGGTTGTTTGATCATTTGTTTACTCCTTAGCAATAGAAGTAAAGTAATCAACATATATTTGGTACATGTGGGCTATTTATAAGTTTTCGCAACATAGGTGTGGAAACATTTTTATTGTGTATTTGCAACTATAAATCGAATGGAAAAGTATATTCCATATACACTACTCAAAACAAAATAGGGCCTACTTTGCTTCAATCATGAATGTTACATAAATAACTCGTATGGTAATGATTAGGCAAATGAAAAGGCAATTTGAGCATGTAGTAGGTATGTTTATGGGTCCTTATCAATGTTTTGACTGGCAACATTTTAGTGATATTGCTTAGAGGGCTAAACTAATGCAGCACTTGCAATTAACACATTCACATTTCATGTCACATTTATTGCTAAGTACATTGCAAATAAAGCCTAAAATTGCCATGCTGATGACACTGACCACTAACTGAAAACTTCAGGGCCCTGCAGCCACTGTTTTTCAGAGTGACATTCACATCTGCACACAATATAGGAAATGCAACAAACTCAATAACCTCAAATCCTCATTCTCTCCGTTCCAGGCTACAAAGGTTTGAGAAGACAACTGAAATGTTGACAAACTGCAACCAGCTCTCTGCGAGTCGGCTTAGAGCTGCTTCTTCAGAATTCAAAAAACACACACAACTGTTACTGGACATGAAGAAAGACCTGGAGTTTATTTTCAAGAAGATAAGAGCTATCAAGACTAAATTGAGGTATTTTATCTTGTGTTTAAAATTGCATACCCAAATTCATGTAAGCTATAATAGTTTAATGGCTAAAGGGCAGGGGTTCCAATCTTGGCCGGCAAGCATGCACTGCATAGGCAGTTTTCTGATCTAATGTCCCTAATGCTCATTGTTTCTATTACCATGTGCTGTCAGTGAAGGAAAACATTGTGATGAATTTTATACATCAAGATAACCTCTAAGGCAGTCTAAGGTGTAAAAACCTGTAACTAAATAATTTAAAAAAAAATGCATCTCTAATACTTTTTGTCTTGCAGGTGGATTCTGCAACTCCACAGTAATGCTTTTGCATGCAAAGGTAGAAGGGCTACATACTTATATTTACTTGTTGTTTTATGTAATTTTAAAGTTGGTGCTATGTAGCAGTGGATAACCATCCAAAGTTCCAAAAACCTGCCCTCCAGCTAATGGTTGTTCATTAGCCAGCTGAAAACCAGTTGACAGCATTGAGTAACGGGTAAATGACTCACCAACTGGTAATCAACAGCTGATGGCTAACCTGTCAACTTGTTGGTTTTCTGATTTTATTTGACAATTAGACAGCTGGCACCAGCTAATGGCTAACCTGGAAACAGTTGTTGAGTTTATTCAATAACCATTAGCTAGCTGGCAAAATGGTTGACAACTTAGCCTTAGATATTTTGTGAACAACCCCTAATTGGGATTGTTCACTTTTTTTCAATGTATAGCTATTTGAAAAACCATTTTGAGGAATAGTGTCCCTAATCATTTCTGTTTAGTTAAAATTCCAAAAAACGTACATTCTTCTTGTATTTTGTAGAAATGCGTTTGACCTTTATTTGACCTTACTAAATCCAATCAGATAGGCCGTCTGCCTGTTTGCTTACTTCAGGTTTTAAAAAAATTCTAGCTGTACATTATTTGATTTAAGTTCTGTAACATGGATTTTCCCTAAAGACCACTTTAAATTTTTTAACAATAACTATAGAAAATAATAATGGTTGAACACGAAAAATTATAAGCCTAGCAACAAAAAACACTAAAATGATCACGATACGTAATGAGTAATGACAGTAACATTTAAATAGTAGCACAGATTACCATGATTATGTATAGATAAAACTTACTTTTATTATTTTTGTTTTCTAGGCAAAGAAATCAATGTAAACTTGTCCCTTATGACTTCATCGGAGAAATAATTTTAAAATCGAATTATAAAAAAACCAACGCTTAAAATACAAAAATATTCAAATTAGTATCTTAAAATATCCTATTTAACGTAATAACAATATAAAATCAGAGGGTAATTTTTTGTGAACAATCCCCATTGCTGGTTTTTAACATAGCTACCCACCTCTGGTGCCATGTAAAGCAAAACTGTTCTGCTTGACACCAACTTCCATTGAACTGGCCCTAAGACCTGTAATGAAGATAATGATTCCAGTAAGGCTCTTCCTAGTACGAAAGTATCATTTAATTTTTTTTAAATTGTCGTATTATATTTTTTCAGCACCCAGTATCCAGAAGCCTACAAACATGCAGTAGTGGCATCCCTCGTCAACCGCAAACCTGTTGCAGACGATGAAGATGATTTCAAATCAACCCCACCTCAAACCGAATCGAAAATGGTTGCAACTGTTTCAACGGAAACCTTAAAACCGACCACAAGTGATGCAAAGAAAAAGAAGAGAGAGATTAAAAGTGACGAGAGTAATAATAATAGAGAACCAACGAGAAAGAGTGGAGGGAGAAAGGGTAATAGTAGTTCTTCAGATACAGAAAGTGTTAGTTCTGATGATGACAGTAGTACAGACACTGGTTGAAGATTAATACATTTTTTATGAACCAGTTCTTAATGAGAATTGTAGCGAAGAGTGTGATGAATGCAGACTTTATAGGACAAAGATGACAAATGCTTAAACTTTCAAAAGATATAATACAATGTATAAAATTATGCTTTGTCAGTTTTAAGCGCAGCACTTTATTTAAAAAAATCCAACGTTTCAGCTACTTTTCAGTAGCTATGATCATGAAAGTCAAAGACGTCAAGTGTCAATGACTAATGTTAACAGTTTTATTGAGACTACCGCCAACTTATTTTAATTATTTAGATTTAATTTTTGTTTATGGTTATTTATTACTCTGTAAGAGCCTAATCTAATTTACCACTACTTCACACCATGTTGTGGCTTTTGAAGAAGACTACTAATTGCAAAAACTTGACAAAAATAATTTTCTTAAGGTATATATAATTGGGCAGATGAAACATGTTACAATAAAAAACGGAAGCAAACAGTAAAATACCCCTGTAATATGATTGTTACTTTTAAAATAATGTATGTGTTATATTTACTGTGAATATGGGGCCTAAGTCGCTCTGAACGTGTTTCTCTGGTGATACGGCTAAAACTGTTGTGCCCAGGGCGTAACATAAATTTGGTTCAGTGTAGTTAAAAGATGAATATATATCTAAGATGTTCTATTAAACTAGAGTTCTATGGTATACCTACCTTAATGGTATTACCTTGTGTTAGTACTGCGCAACACAAAAAAATATTTTATATATAAATCGAAAAAGTATTTTAGTTTTTAAATGTTACGGGGCTCAATAGGCCTCATTTAATTACAAGGTCTTAAACACCCCGTACGGCAAGACTGGAAAGTACAGGTAAATCATTGCGACTGTGCACATGTTACGTAAAGTCGTTAGTTTGTCGGTATTCTATATGATGCACTTCGAGGAGAGTGCCACGAAATTACACGAATTAGTTCCTCCCTCACCATTCTACCAAGGCCAAGCAGACGTACACACTTACGCCATCGGTATATGGTGGAAATACCAGCAATGCGGACGAAACGCTATGCTTCCACTTTTATCATACGCACCACTGAAGAGTGGAACTCTACCGTTTGTCTGTTTTTCCCGAAGAATACAATCTAGGTGTCTTAAGTCTCACGTAAACAGGTATCTTATAGGTATGCGTGCTCCACCTCGTTTATTACCCTTCCTGCATTTGGAATTCTTATGTTTACTTGTATTTAAAATTTGCAATTAGACAGTAGCCTATTGTTATTGTTTTCGACTTTGTTGGCCGTTCACAGGAATAATTAACCAGGTGTGTGGATTAACTCAGTACACGCAGTCGATTGTTGTATTATACAGTTTACTATAAAACAATGCCCGAACGGAGGGGTGGGGCAGTCAAGCGATGATTACGATACCAGCAAGATGTGTACATTGATAAGCTATATAGTGACGTACTTTGCGCGTGTTATTGAATCGTGCAGTTTGTACCAGTAGTGTCTAGTTATATTTGTACCTATGTTACACGTGTTTGTATAGTTATAATAAATTCTAAAGTAATTTCAACGGCATTTTAATTTGAGGCCTGTGTAACTCATAACATTATAATGTAACTTTGTATACAAATCTAGGTAATATAAGACATCAACCATATTGAATCAATTTGGTTGACCTGCCTCCATCCAATAGATATGACTGTCATTAGTAACAAAGAGTTTAGTTCTTCTATCATTAGTATTTTAAAATTATGAAATAACAAATCAGAAATTATTGTATAATTTTTATTAAATTAAAAACGGTTAAAATATAAAATTTTACATTGCTTTATCAAGAAACATGCAAATTTCTTATATTATCCTGTTATCGTTTGTGCATTAAAATTAAGGAAAGAATTTAATAAAGTCTATGAGTTTAAAATCGTAAGTAAAAAATAATCAAGTTATTCTAAAGTATTAAAATACTAAATTTATATTCCCTTAAAAACTAAGCTTATTTTGTATATATGTAGTTAATTAAATACTGCCGTAAATGTGTTTTGATTTTTAATTACACAAGTATTGTTCCTCTGACAGTTTCCCCAGATTTTTTTGTCTAATATGACTACTACAATAGATTTTGTTTCACCTACTCAATATTGTTACATTTTGGTGGTTTGATAAAATCACAGATATTTAGAAGAATGGTCAGGTAAAAAGCATCTATTAACAATGTGTATTTATGAATAGATGAAGAAATGTATGACAAGATCATAGAAAGTAGAAATCCATTGTCCATATATATTATCATTGAGATATCAGTGATAATATATATGTGTATGTATGAAGGTTTGATCAATATCAATTAAGATAATGAAAAATCAATCAATATACAAATATAACTACAAAATGACCATATACAATCTGAAAAGATTTTATATTAATTGTGAAAGCACTATTGGGATCACATGTACAGACCTCGGACTAAATCAGAACCATATTGAGGGCTTCATAACATATAATAAAAATATAAAAATAGCCTTTATTGCTGAAAACAACAAGAAAACCTAATCCGCTAATTGGTATCTAGTTTTGTCTCCCTCTCAGCTTGTCCTTCGACAAAGGCCTCCCTCAAGCTGCTTGCTGCCCATTTATCCTTGTCTTTGCAGGTTCTGGACCACACTGTTCCTGCTGTTCGTTTAAGATCGTCCTCCCACCTCTTGTATTGTCTTCCTCTTCGCCTTTTACCGTCCCTGGGGTACCACTCAGTTCATCATCTCATACATCTCTCATAACATATAGACATTATCATTTTTTGTTGTTTACTAAAAAACTATGGATATTACAATTTATAAAGTCTTACCAGTATGCAAGTATACCTAAAATATTCCAAATTTCAGCCTTATACAATCAACTAGTTTTGTTTTATTCACAATTTTGTCCCTTGTGTAAAACTGCACTTTTGTCTGTAAGCCCATTTGTTATGAAGCCCTCAATATTATACTAGCATGATGATCCATTCCTCTGTGCTTATTATTTATCAAATTGGTAGTAGACAATTGAATAATTATATCAATTTCTTATCTGTGCTCCTATTGTTGATAAAACAATATCATGTAAATTAACTTCTGAAGTGTCACTATATATCCTAACTTTTTTTTTTATTGCAGGAGTTCAGCAGACAGGCAGACGGCTCACTTGATGGTAAGCGCTTACCCTTGCCTATGGACATTTGCAACACCAAAGGTGCTACAAATGCGCTGCTGCTCTCTTAAAGGAGATGAACCTGGCCACTAATGCTGGAACACAACACAAGGTTGTTATGGTGACATACTTTAGCCCAGGGGTGGTAGCCATCCAGTCGGGCAAATGCCCTACCACCTGGCTGTAAAACTAACTAACTTTTGTATATTTCACAAGCTTCTCCGCAGTACAAATAAACCCCGGTTTCTGTGCTACATTCAAATATGGTTTATGTATATAATTGTAAGCAAATGGAAAAATAAAAAAATGGCAATACTCATAAGACTCAATCTGCAAAGTTGTGTACGTCCAGATTGATATAACTCCACTGATTTAAATCTATCATATTATTGATGGACGTACAACCAACGCCGATTCAGATACTGGTCCAGCAATACTCATGATCTCCCTGTAGCATACATTTCAGTGTGTTTTCTAGCATTTTCCATGAATTTCTCAATGTTTGACTTATATTCATTTGCTATGTCTATCATGAGTGGATCATCTGGGTTGGGATTGGCAAGCAAAGTCTGGAGTGAGACCAGTAATGTTTCCAATGTAATGGTCGGGACCCAAGCTCCTTTGGGTGGCATTTTTAACAAGTCCATGCATATTCTACCACCTGAAAATAATCTTTATTAACCTTTTAATTTTTATCAATATTTAAATGTTTAAACTCTAGCGAGATAAAATAAATGTGAACCTAGACAATGTGTTCTATCCGGAAATATGGGATATGTTCACTTTTTATTTTTATTGCTGGAGTTCAGCAGACAGGTAGACGGCCCACTTAATGGAAAGTGGTTACAATCGCCTATGGTTATTTGCAACACCAAAGGTGCTACAAATGCGCTGCTGCTCTCTTAAGGTAGACTGGCCACTAATGCCAGAACACAACACAAGGTTGTTATGGCGACATACTTTAGACCAGGGGTGGTAGCCATCCAGTCGGGCAAATGCCCTACCACCTGGCAGTTGGTTGTTTTGTCGCCTCTTACGACAACAGGAATGCAGGAAAAAGTATTCTTTCTCCGTTCCTGCACAGATAAAAATCACTTGGGAGATACTGTGCTATAAGACTATATAAAAACAATAAGCTATATGAATTTAGATTTTTTATATTTTCTCAAAATACCATCTAATCGGCTAAAGCTTAAGCCATAGGAGTAATATAACCATTACGAATATTCTGTTATTATATATTGTATTAAAAATAGCAAGGAGACTAACCTTTATCAATGTTAGGGTGATAGATCGGTGTATTAAATTTCATTAAAGGCGGTTCGAAGGGATATTTATCAGGAATTTTGACTGTGATATTAAAAATGCCTCTCTCGTAAGGTGTTTCTTTGGGACCTAAAAGTGTAACTAGCAAATCATCGTAAGTATCTTCTGTTTGAGGCCGGCATGATATTCCCCATGGCGACTTCCTCTCGAAGTTCTTCACTTCACGGGATATTCGAGCTATACGAGCACCAGGTATCATAATAAATATTTCCCGCAATAATAATAACCGCACAAAATTCAAACAAATTGGCGCTACCTGAGCTGAATAATTATTTATTATTGTGATTCATGTCATTCATGATTGTGACATCTAACATTTCGACAACGAGACAGTGGAACTTGTGACTTAAGATTTTTTTTTTTTACGTTTTTCGCAGATTTTAAGGACTAGATACGAATTTTTTTAGGATACCTTCTTAATATTTTTTTCATTTAAAATAAAGGTAGCGTTTGTCTTGAAGACTGTCAGTAGTGTAATGAACTGATAAGCATTAATGGTAACAATCGACTATAATAGTTTAAAATAAAAATTAAATTTCTCATACACACGGAACGAAGGTGGTTAGCCTTTGTTGCCTCAATGTGTACGCGTTATTTGCGGTATTGCAAAGTCACATAAAACCAAAAGTAGGTAGTGCCATCTGGTGATGTAAAAGAGAAAGACTTAGTGATATTTTTCTTGCTGTTTGAAAGTGTTTTGTGTGAGGTTATAATTAGTAATCTATTTATTTTTCGCTTTTTCTATTTTAAATTCTATATAACGAACTGCTGTTAATAGCTATAAAACTTTATTTTTTTATAATCTAGGTTAAATATTATAGTTCAAACATAAAATAGTGAATAATCCAATTCATGTATTTCTGAAAGCGGGTTTCGAGATACATCGATCAAGATCTGTAGGTATGTAATGAATTATAAATGATTTATGAACTGTTTACGCTCTAAAAACGATTTCCCTGTAATACGCTCGTATATAATTAAAACATGAAAGTCACGAATCAATAATATACGTAATTTTATTGATTTTTACGTATATTATTACGAGGCAAGAATAGTCTCCAAGAGTCTGAATAGTCTTGCTCTCCTTTGCTATGTTTATAGAATAGTGATATTATTTATCCTTAGATCATATAAACGTCAGTTATACCTCAATGGATTTATCATATCTTTATTTAAACTGTTTAAGGTAAAAGTGTCTTGAGTAATATAATCGTAAAATAATTCGAAACTGGTCAAATATTGACATTCCAATAGTCCCGGCAGTCATGAAAACTGCGGGACATAAGCAGCTTTTAAAAAGTGATTTTGTAGATGGTCAGTGGCTGAATTGTAACGGCAACTCCAGTCTATTCATAGAACATAACACTGATGTCAAAGTAAATAATTTTAGGTCAGATATTCTCATTATATTTGCTTCTAACTCAATTTCGCTTGCCTAATGTTTTCGGGATTAGAGTGGGATGCTTCTAATCATCCCTGTTCTCTAGAGTTTCTAACTAATTAACTATCCATTCTCATGAAAATTTATCCATGCCTAATATTATGAAAAAGAGACAAATGAACAAATGAAAAATTATATTATTAAAAATATATTGGAAGGCGTATGGTATGGCCATGGTCACGGAGGACAAATAGACAATAAATAATATCCTCTCTCACTTGGTACTAAGAATGCAGAAAGGGTAGATGTAATAATTCTAACTATCATATTTATTAATTGTACATAAAGCGCGGACTTTTAACATCTTCGTCAAACCCTTTCGGATTTTAAGATGTATATATGTAAAAAATATGTATTTTTTTGTTTGAATAATTTAAAAAAAAAATTAGATTAGGTTCCTAAAGAATAAATAATCATAAACAAAATTAAATAATTCATATGGACAAGTTGGCGGTAGGCTAAATAAAACTTTAATAATACTCATTGGACAATTGTCATCTTTGTCCTCCATGACCAAAGCCACTGAAAAGCTGCCGTAACATCGAAATAACCAAAAGCAAATAAATTACTGTGCTTAAAACCGTTAAAACATAGTTTTATCATGGTATCATTTTTCTTAAAGTGTTCCCTAAGAGACTCCGGAAGGCCAAGGTTGTCAATTGACCTTACCTTTATTTCTGTGGCCTGGTGCTAATAGGGCCAATATCAATAATCATTATTTTCAGTAATGAGCGTTAAATCAATAAATCAGCATTAATAGTTATTATTTACATTTTTACACTACATTAGTCTTTTTTACATAGTAACTTTTGAAAGATTGTTAATACACTAACGCCCTTTTAGCACAAAAAAATATCATACTGTTACAATAAACTACAATCTCGTTTCATAAAAAAACGTACTTTGGCCCTTTTAGCACCAGGCCACAGATTTTATCAAACAAAATAACTGAATTAAATCCGGAAACAAAAACAAACCATCAATAGTCTACTCTAACATTATTCCACCTCTCACCTCGCTATATACTTTCTAGTCCCTCCATGCGGTTGTAATGCTTCTTCGTGACAGAAAGAAAAAAAAATCCTAATACCCCTCGTCTATATAGAAGTTTTAACTGCCTCCTAGGATGGACGGATGTTGCACTTTTACACGCTTTATATTAGCTTCACTTGTATGTCAGTCAGTATGTCTGTAACCGACCCCTAAATTTGACCGACTTCCCGTTTTCCGATTGAGCTGAAATTTTGCACGTATGTGTATATCGCGTGACAATGCAATAATATGGTACCATGGAGCTGATCTGATGATGGAGTCGGAAGGTGGCCATAGGAACTCCTGTACTAAACAAGATAGACCCTTCGTGTTTGGGCCCGTATGTTTATATCGCGTGACAATGCAATAATATGGTACCATGGAGCTGATCTGATGATGGAGTCGGAAGGTGGCCATAGGAACTCCTGTACTAAACAAGATAGACCCTTCGTGTTTGGGCCCGTATGTTTATATCGCGTGACAATGCAATAATATGGTACCATGGAGCTGATCTGATGATGGAGTCGGAAGGTGGCCATAGGAACTCCTGTACTAAACAAGATAGACCCTTCGTGTTTGGGCTCGTATGTTTATATCGCGTGACAATGCAATAATATGGTACCATGGAGCTGATCTGATGATGGAGTCGGAAGGTGGCCATAGGAACTCCTGTACTAAACAAGATAGACCCGTCGTGTTTGGGCTCGTTTTACTTGTCTTGGCTAGCACTCTGCTGCTACATGATATGCAGGATCTCAAAAGCTTGTATTTAAAAACATTTAAACAAAAATCAACTAAAAAATGAAAAATAAATAATAGTTTAAAAAAACTAAAAAAAACACGCTTTTATAAAAAATCCAACTAAAAAACAAAAAATAAAATTTAATATAATATAAAAAAGCGTGGGGTGTATTCAATTAATAATATAATATCTTAAAAAGCGCTTTGAATACACCCCACGCTTTTTTATATTATATTAAATTTTATTTTTTGTTTTTTTAGTTGGATTTTTTATAAAAGCGTGTTTTTTTTTGTTTTTTTAAACTATTATTTTATATATAGTATGAATAATAATAAATTACATAGGTATACATACAAGTAAAAATAATATAAACATAATATCCGTGCAGGAACGGAGAAAGTATACAATTTCCTGCGGCCGGGTTGCCAGTCATAAGAGGCGACAAAACGACCCACAGCCAGGTGGTAGGGCATTCGCCCGTCTGGATGGCTACCACCTCTGGTCTAAAGTATGTTGCCATAACAATATTGTTTTGTGTTCCGGCATTAGTGACCAGGTTCCAGTCTTCCTTAAGAGAGCAGCAGCGCATTTGTAGCACCTTTGGTGTTGCAAATGTCCATAGGTGATGGTAACCGCTTTCCATCAAGTGGGCCGGCTGCCTGTCCGCTGACCTCATGCAATAAAAAAGAAAATAATAATAATTAGTACGGAGAAAATTAGAAACACATATTGAACAGCGCGTTCTTTTAGTAGACTGCGGTCATTATTCTCGTGGCGAAAATGGCACTAATAACATCATCATCATTTTCGATCACACAAAGCTCACGACTCATATCATGAGGTGGGTCGAGCAACCGTTCCACTTGGGTTTACGATTGAAACGCCTGTAAGCAAGTGGCACAGGAAAAATCGCGATCATGAACGTGGTTGTTGTGAGTCTCTAATGGAACATAGCCAATATATATTCTTGCTTAGGCTATAACCAAGAGTAGCTATAAATTTTGTCGTGATATATTCATGAGACATAAACATGGAACAGACATTGTAAGTAAGCATACATCACAATGGCCGTCCACCTACCTGTGTTGTCATAACATCTCATGGCGCTAACTGAAACAAGTGATTGTCTCAAATTCTGCTTAACTAATTGTAATGTTTTGCACCTTGCTTATATTAAACTTACAATTGTTTTGAGAATTCATTGCTATAACAAATTTGCAAGCAATTTTTACAACCACAGAACAAGAATATGTGTTGTATTGTGATTACAATCACACATTTCATAAACTGCTGCCGCTGTTTGCGAGTGGTGTCATAACACGCGTCATCGGCTGGCGCGTGAACCGAAGGCTGGCAGACATCGTTTGCAGTTATGTCCATATTGCTAATTATCAGAGAATACGCTAATGACGTCTGCAGCGGAATATATATATACAGTCGACTCTTGATAATTTAACACTCGAGAAACCAGAGAAAAATGTCAAATTACCAAAAGTTTAAATTAAGTAAACAAGAATTTGATTAAAATTCGCGATTCTCAAATGTTCATTTTAAAAAGTAGCCCGTAATATTCTGTTGAGTGCGCGACTTTAGTGTATCATAGTCCAATAAATTTTCGACAATGGTGTTAGCTGAGAAGGAATTGGCACTCGCATTGGTTCTGAGGGCGTAGAAGCGCAGGCAGCGCTTGATATTATAGAGAGTAGGGAAGCCCGGACTTGAAATATATACTATTACTTCACTTTCAAGTTACCGAGAGGATCTGATCTGATTTTATTCAATCCAGTATTTTTCAAGGGACCGGGAGAAATGTCAATTTTTCGAAAGATTCATATTATCATGCACTTTATCCGTCCAGGAACGAAAAAAGAATAATAATCTCTGCGTTGGGGCGGCCTGTCGTAAGAGGTGACAAAACAATCCACAACAAGGTGGTTGGGTATTTGCCCGTCTGGACGGCTACCACCCCTGATCTAGAGCATGCCGCCATAACAACCTTGAGTTGTGTTCCGGCATTAGTGGCTAAGGTCCAGTCTCATCTACGTGTCCAGCAGCACATTGTTAGCGCCTTTAGTGTTGCAAATGTTCATAGGCGACGGTAACCATCTTTCATCACAGTTGGGCCGTCACCCTGTCTGCTGTACTCCAGCAATAAAAAAAAGTTTTTAAAAGGGTTTAAATACAAGCTCTTGAGATCCTGGATATCATGTAGCAGCAGAGTGCTAGCCAAGACAAGTAAAACGAGCCCAAACACGACGGGTCTATCTTGTTTAGTACAGGAGTTCCTATGGCCACCTTCCGACTTCATCATCAGATCAGCTCCATGGTACCATATTATTGCATTGTCACGCGATATACATATGTATACAAAATTTCAGCTCAATCGGAAACCGGGCTAACTTAAACGACATACATACACACATAGGCACATCCAATGCAAGTTAAAAGTTAAAAAGCTTAAAATAAAAAATATTAAAGAGTTTCAAATGATCGAGATTTGACTGTATACATATTTCTCGAAACGTAAATAATAATAATAATATAAGCATTGAAAGCTAATTTCTCAAGCGACAAAATCGGGACACCCCGCCATTAAAGTTTTAATACTGATTAAACTATGCTCTCAACCTTGCTCCGCTTTTATGACCTTCCGCCGTTATTTACAGAGAGCGTTTCAGACGCACTGCCATTAGTCGTTTGAATGTTTATTGCTTTGGCATATTACCAGAGATGTCACGAATATTCGGCTACTATTCGGTATTCGGCCGAATGCCGAATACTAAATCATGAAAAAAAAACGCACATCTTGCTCAAAATTAGATAGATAGATAGATAACACTTTATTGCTCACCAAAACAAACAGTTACAAAAACAAAATGCATAATTACAATACTTATTGGCAAAACAACAGGCGGCCTTATCGCTAAACGCGATCCCTTAGGCAACCCAGCTTAAAAGAAATTCTTAACTAATCTGGCAATGTAGGTGGAGCAGAAAAAGATAGGACTGTACAATTTAAATATACATACTTACACTAATTTATAAATTCAAAACATATATAAATATAATAGTAATATATATACCTAAGTATATGCAAAATAATCTAAATAAATATATTTACTATTTGTTAACATTATATGTGACAAGCATTTAATATATTACAATAAATAAAAAATAAATATTTAAATTACTTATGTTTCTATCAAAAGTTGATAATTAAACTACGTTTTAAGTTTTAAATGTGATTTTAATTATTTTTTATTTTAACATTACGTTTATTCATAAAAAAAAAAAATTTCGTTTATAAAAACCGACTTCAAAAACTAAAAAACTAAAATGTATAAAATAACTTATTTCTAAAGCTATTATTATTAATATATATTATCTTAAACATCTTAAAGTCGGTGCTTAGTAATTTTCAAAATATAGTAATTTTTATTATGTTTTACTTTGCACCGACTTCAAGATGTTTTAGATAATATATATTAATAATAATAGCTTTAGAAATAAGTTATTTTATACATTTTAGTTTTTTAGTTTTTGAAGTCGGTTTTTTTAAACGAAGTTTTTATTTTTTATTTGTTACTTTTTAGTGTCTAGCTATGTATGGGTGGACTTACGAATGGTGCCGCGCTTCTTAAAAAATATAGGTCCCAAGAAACGAGAACAAAAAAATGTTCGTAAAATGAAAACTACTGGGCCAAACTATGTCAAATTTTTAGGCGACGACATGGCAACTATTCCGCGTCGAACAAAAAAAATCACGTAAATCGGATCATAAATCACGGAGTAATCGGCGAAAATACATAAAAAAAAGCAACAAAAAAAAAGATCCCGACGAATTGAGAAAAGGAGGAGGTCCTTTTTTCGAAGTCGGTTAAAAATAAATTCCACTGGAGAACACTTTGAAGGTAATATACATATATATAACTTAACATTTAATTTTACTTCCTAGTTTATGTACACCGCTTCGCAATGTGTTATTGCTGATTCTCCTTATCAGCAGCAGAAGCAGCAACAAACTCCCCAGCAACACGTTTAGTTAAAAATTGTTTTTATTCTTATTTATCCAGCAAAAACTCTTTTTTTAAATTTTATACAGCAATATGTTACACAATTACTTTTCGAAGAATTAATGGAGTTGTAGTAAAGAGTGCAAATTCAGTAAAACAAAGACACAATTAACGAAAAGATTTTCCTCGTCCTGCCCGGAAAAGCTTCAATCGATATGCCGACAGCAGCGCCACCTACCTAGGGTTCAGTTGTCACCCAACTCAGAAACCTTCTCTGGCTCATGCACAACAACTTTGCTAAAGATCATCACATGATCGAATGTATAGTTTACGATTCTATAAAGGACATACAGACAAACATTCATTTTTATATATAAGATTATAATAACGACTTGATGTACTAGAATTTTATACTGACGTATCTTCATAAACTCCTTACATGCTTGGCATGATAAAAATATTATACAGGTGATGATAGTATGGTATAAGAGGCTGGAGGGAGTGAGAGTAAATCTTGAAAAAAAACACGCACATTTTGTTGAAAATTTGTGTTTTGTTTCTATCAAAAATTGATAGTGTAACTACTTTTTAAGTGTTAAATGCTATTTTAAGTAATTTTTATTTTAATATTATTACCTTTCGGCCACTTTTTAAAATGACAGAATCAAATAAAATTGTTTGAAATCGCGTCTTAAAACTGTTTAAACATAGTTTTATTTGTTTACCTATCATTCACGAGAACGTAAGAAAATACTTTACAGATTATTGCTTCAATACTAACCTGCTACGCGCGTATTGCACATATCTTACTCCGATGATTCGGCAGCCGCATATATCCTATTCGGTATTCGGCCAAACCACAAGTCGTTACATCTCTACGCGTTACGCTTCGATTAAGATCTTAGGATGTTTTTATCGTAGTTTTTTTAATTAATTGGCGAGCTCGCACGATCAAAATATGATTATGTAGACTGGGCCCCTGAGCTCTCAAAGTAAAATCGGCTAAAGGAAGCCGATCGGGCCGCAGTGCGTTACGAGAAGTTAGTATTAAATAATCTAATTAGTACAGATAAAGGTGGAGTATTTTCCAGTGAATAAATTACTGTTATACACACAGAGGCCTGTCTGTTGAACTCGTGCAAAAAAAACATCTATGTTTGAATAAAATTTATTTATTTGTTTTACTAATTAAATATTACTTAAGTAGAATTAGTTTTATTAGTTATTATTATTTAGTTAACGAAATTGGGTCGTTTTGGTCTTACGCTAATAGCACCGAAAATCAGCGTTGTGTCGGATATAATTCCGGCACAGCAATATGCTGAGTGCAAACCTTGTTTGCTGAAAATGCGGCGTACAAATTCTCAAAATATGCTCTGTGTATAATGTGTAAGGAATGTAATTACGTCACAATTTCTTCAAATAAAGTTTTCTTTCTTTCTAATTATCTACATCCAGTTTTGCAGACCAATGAGGATCAGTTTAAGTACTTGGGATCTCTACTTAGTGTCCGGGGATATCGACCACGACGTCAAGGCCCGTATCACAGCAGCGTGGGTCAAGTGGCGTGAGGTGACAGGTGTGATCTGCGACTCGAAAATGCCGGGTAAATTAAAAGGACAGGTCTATAAATCTATCATTAGACCTGTCCTTTTGTATGGCAGTGAAGCGTGGCCTGTACTTGAGCGACACATGCAAGAACTGCGTGTCACGGAGATGAATATGCTGCGATGAATGTGTGAAGTGACGCGGAAAGACCGGGTCAGGAACTCCCGCATCCGTGACAGTCTTCATGTCCGTGACATAGCAGACAAACTGCAAGAGTGTCGCTTACGCTGGTACGGCCACGTTTACGGAGACCGGCTAATTATGTGGGGAACAAATGTCTAGCCACGCCGCCTCCGCCAGGTCCCGGTCGAAGGGGAAGGCCCAAGAAATGTTGGCTTGACGTTGTGAAAGATGACATGCGTGCCAATGGTTTCAAATCGGAGGATGCTGAAGACCGCGCGAAGTGGGGTAGAAAAATTAGGAGAGCGGACCCTGGGCGTCGGAGTGAACGCTCCGAACGCAACCGGGATTTAACACTCGGATGATGATGATGAGTTCAGCAGACCAATAAAAAAATTGACGAATACTGGTTGTAATGCACTAACTAACATGTCGTCATGGTAACGCGAACCAAGATTCGCTGGCATTGCTGCTCAATAAATACTGTTAATGAATGAAATGACTACATTGTTTCCCTAGACACAACATTGAAAACTAACGTTTGAAATCCTAAAGATTAATAATTGTAAAGATTCTAATATAGTCTTTATGCCTTTGACTATAAGACTGAAATTTGTCTAACGTTTTCTGTAAATTATACACAATTGATACAGCATAATGCACTCTCGTATATTGAACTTGGTATGCTGCCAATAAGTTGCATAATGTTATATGAAAATGTGATATACTGTGACGTAAGTGGGTATTGCGAATGACGACGTAATATCGTAGTATAATAACTTCGAGGTTAATTCGGTACCGCACTCATAGACCGTAATTTTCATTAAAATAAAGAGTAGTTAAAGTATATTGGAGCGGAGTGAGATGGGGTTTTTTGGGACAAAGAAATTTAATGAGGCTTGAAAAAGCATTATATCGTGGGGATGTTTTGAAAGGCTATTTGTTTTAAACGACATTTTGTGTGAGACTTAACACGATGGATTTTTTCATCCTAATGTCTCAATTTAAAGAAATATACCTGATATCTAGTTTCAATGTATAGATGTTCTTTTTTTATGTATGGTACATAGTTCGTTAGTGATGTGTTTTCTGGGTCATTTGAAACTTCAAACTTTTCTCCTGTCAATTTTTGAAAATATCGTTTAAAACAAATAGCGTTTCACCCATCGATATATATTTCTAATACAATAAATTCTACCTGGAAGACGAGATATTTTGTAAATAAAGCAACAAATAAAATCAGTTATCGATTACTATAATCCATTCATGCAAATAAATTTATTACACCATGCGATTAATAAATTCAAAATAACTAAACCCACTACAATTATAAAAAATATCACCATAATAAAAAGAAATATTAAAATCACTCATCTTTTTACAATCTGGGCCCAGGAATGTATGAAAGCGTATCCGTCTCCTTTACGAAGTTAAGTCCTGAAGTTATTGAAATATACGTATATTAGTCAAGGTGGAGAGTCGGTCAGTGGGGGAAGTCCATACACCTCTGTTTATTTCCGTGTTTTAATAGCAACGACGTCAACAAATCGGTGAGTAAAGCTCAGAGACCATTTAATTCTGATTTCAAATTGTAGTTGACGTTAAAACCCGTTTATAAAATGTACAAAATGAGAAGTATACGAACTTACCCCACTGATGGACTTCCCCACCTTGAGTATAATATTATAAAATTGTAAAAGTGTATTCACGTAAAAACTACTGGGCCGGTTTTGATTCGATTTTCACTGATCGATATCAAATTCCCGGACTTAAATTCTGCGGTACTTTTTATTCCGGGAATCCCGCGAGATGTTTTTCGGGAGTGGTTTGTGGCCAGGTCGAAAAAATTCTGATTCCGATGTAACATTTTCAATCATCAAAAGGTAATACATATTCTATCATCAAATCTGTGATACTTTGTATCCCGCAGGAATTTTCGCGGGAGCGGTTTCAAGTTGTTAGGGCACATCCATTGAGTTACATGATATGTTGTACGTTTATATGATCTAAGGGCACATCAAAATTAGCTTATTCCAACACAGTTTAAAGTGAAACGATTACTTACATTATTTTTTTGAATAATGCGGTACTTTACGTAGTGGGAATCCCGCGGGTTTTTCTGCAGGTGCTTAAAAATTCGTCGTCCTGACCTACGGGGCCGAGACATGGACACTGACGGCAGGATTGGTCCACAAGGTCCAAGTCGCTCAACGGGCTATGGAGCGAGCTATGTTGGGTGTTTCTCTTATGGATAAAATTAGAAATGAGGATATCCGTAAGAGAACCAAGGTAACCGACATAGCTCGCAATATTAACAAGTTGAAGTGGCAGTGGGCCGCTCACGTCTGCCGCAGGACCGATGGCCGTTGGAACAGACGAGTCCTGGAGTGGAGACCGCGTCTCGGTAAACTTAGTGTCGGACGCCCTCCGGCCCGATGGACCGACGACCCGTGCAAGTTTGCCGGTAGGCGCTGGATGAGGAAATCGGAGCGCAGGGATGAGTGCCGCCGTCTTGGGGAGGCCTACGTCCAGCAGTGGACTAAGAATGGCCGATGACGACTTGATAACAATCCTTGTATTTTACATAAAAACAATTTCGCCTGTACTAAACCGCTGTTGCGAAACGTTGCGCAATTCTTCAATGACTTGCAAGAAAATAATGGCAGATGCTATGATAAAAAGTTAAAAACAGATGGCTCCATTGTAATTTGTTCAAGTATTTTGGCCTTGAGAACGTTTCATCAGACTGATGGAATAAGTAAAGCAAAAGAAAAATTTATTGCCAAAAAATGTATTGTTACTTTTTTTAACAACTCAACAACTTAGGGCCTTACTTATAATCGTTTCTTAAATTAAAATAAACTGCTCAGCAACTGATTAGTGAAAATCTTACCCATAAACTCCTCTTTCGTCGAATATTTTGGGTACAACCTACGTTAATCATTCAAATTTCGTTTATAGGTCTTCCTCTTAGATATACAACAGATAATACACGTTTGTAAGTGAAAAAAAAGATATTCATTGATTAGGGTCTGATTGTGATTCTGTTAAATAAGAGTATATTATTACAAGTGAATTAATTAATATTAATATTAAGACGTTAATTTCTAAGAAAGTGTTTAGAGTTTATACACGCATATTGGTTATTTTTGTTATTGTGTGTGACAATAATTCAGTGATTTTTGTGTTGTGGTACCTTACGAATAACTTGTTATATTAATTTATTCTAATTTTAATACTAAACTTATACATTTACATGCCGGTGTTGTGAGGAAGTGCATGTGCTGTTACGGGACTCGAATTAAAATGCCGTTGGAATTACTATAGAATTTATTAGAACTATATTAACACGTATACACAAGTACAAATATAACTGGACGCAACCAGTACACACTGCACGATTCAATAACACGCGCAAAGTCCGTCACTATATAGCTCATCGAATGTACGCACGTCTTGCTCGTATCGTAATCGTCGCTTGCTATACCCCTCCGTTCGGGCATTTCTTTTATCCTGTACAAATACAATATATCTCGACTTCATAACAATAATTTCCACGAATCACACCAGGTTAGTGCCTACCATAAAGGATTACAATACACAATAGGCTGTTTTTTTATTACAAATTTTAAACACAAAGTGAACAAAAGAAGTCCAATGCTGGAAGGTAATAAAATGTGTTTCTACAGACGGAGGTGTGAATTTTTTCCTTTGTCGACATTCAGTCGTAACAATATTATCATAACTAGTGCCATGTGTGTTGTTTTCCTTTCTGTGTCCGGGGTAATTAATTTTTAGGTTCTTTGTGTGTCTTGGTTTATTTGTGAAGTGTGCGTGTAATGCAATGCAGTGGTGGTGCGCGTTGGTGTGAGTATGGTACGTTTATTTGGTTGCATAGTTGGGCCACTAAAGTGATAAACCACAAACATCTCCACTCAGCTGAGATGAGAATGTCGAGATGGATGTGGGGTGTTTAATGGATGAGGTGAGAAATGAGCACATAAGGGGATCTTTGAAAGTTGCACCTGTGACTGAAAAATGAGAGGAAGAAGATTAAAGTTATAACTTCTGTCGAGCGCACACGTTGTTTTTTTTGTATTATGTTGCACCACAAAACGTAACCGCCGTGTAAGCACCATTAGTTAAGATTTATTTTAGAGTATTACATAACTGCTTATAGAGCTAACAATCTAGAAGTTTTTCTGACATTTGCCTTGGCCCCGGAATGAATACAATACTGGATTGATCGTGTTACTAATTCAAGCATGCAATGATTTGCAATATCCCATCGTTACATAAATACTACGTGACTTGAATAAATAAAGGCAATGTAATTACAAGCTTGACCTTCAGACGCCGTGCGAGGACTAACAAGTAGTTATTTCATTCTGTAGAATAAAGCTTGAGCCGTTACTTTATGGTTAATATGCGTGCAGTACAGGATTCCCAAATAAGAAAGAAAGAAAAAATTTTTTGAACTACATACAAACCATAACATACTTATAAATAAGATAATACAACTGTGAAATGACGTTTTACCGTACCATTTTCTTTTATCCGTACAGGAACGGAGAAAGAATACAATTTCCTGCGGCCGGACGGCCTGTCGTAAGAGGCGACAGAATAACCCACAGCCAGGTGGTAGGGCATTTGCCCGACTGGATGGCTACCATTCCTGGTCTGAAGTATGTCGCCATAACAACCTTGAGCTGTGTTACGGCATTAGTGACCAGGTTCCAGTCTCCCTTAAGAGAGAAGCAGCGCATTTGTAGCACCTTGGTGTTGTAAATGTCCATAGGTGATGGTAACCGCTTTCCGTCAAGTGGGCCGTCTGCCTGTCTGCTGAACTCCTGAAATGAGTTCTAAATCGGTCCTAACTCAGCATGATGCTATTACTCAACCTAAGGTAATTAGTTGTAGATAAGGGAATAAGGTGTTTTGTCCCTATTTTGAGCAACTGTATGGGCAAAACAATAAATGTTGGTTAATAAAATTTTAAGAATTCAACACTCGGACGCAATATATAAGAAATTCAAGCCAATAATTCTAGAACTTTATAAATGTAAGTCAGCGAATGTAGCTGATAATGACTATGTGTCTAAAAAATATCTAGCTCTAGTAACGTGTGCTAACATTGAAAATACAATATTGTTACATACCGACAAAAAAATGCGCACCTGGTTTATTACCCTTCCCGCATTTGGAATTCTTGTGTTTAAAATTTGCAATTAGACAATAGCCTATTGTTATTGTTTTCGACTTTGTTGGGCGTTCGCAGGAATAATTAACCAGGTGTGCAGATTACGTTTTCTCGGAAACCTCAGTCCACGCGGTCCTTTGTTATATTGTATAGTTAGTATAAAACAATGTCCGAAAGGAGGGGTGAGGCAGTCGAGCGACGACTACGTTACGAGCAAGTCGTGTACATTCGACAAACTATATAGTGACGTATTTTGCGCGTGTTATTGAATCGTGCAGTTTGTACTGGTTGTGCCTACTTATAGTTGTACCTGTGTTATACGTGTTTGTATAGTTTTAATCAATTCTATAGTGTAATTACAACGGCATTTTAATTCGAGTCCTGTAACTCGTAACAATTTAAAGACTTAAGTCTTCAAACATTGCGGGAAGACCTAACGAACCTTACTGAATAAAACTTGCTATATAGCAAAATAACATGGATGTACAGACACCTATCTCATGTTACTTTTATAAGTCTATAGGTGTGTTCGGGTGTGACGTACATTGATTAAATAGGTATTAATAAAAGAAACACAAGTCATGATTATAAGATATTTATCTAATAATAATATAATAAAATGAAATGATAAGGCATTGTGTAATGATGTTAAGAAATGCAAGATAAATTGTGTTAGAATGGTACAGTGGTCTGTATAATCATGGAACAAGGTTATAAGGAATGAAAATCTCTTAGTATAGTTCCCGGTACGGTTATTCTATGTCCAACATTGATACCTCGTAAATAAATCAATAAAATGTGGGTAGTTGGTGCTTATCCGAACATTACAGTTATCTTGCAAATGGAAAACATGATAAGATCGTGTTATGGGAACATTTTCACGAAGTGTCATACCCTATATATACATTACTGATAATAAATATATAAATATCCCATTGCTGGGCTCGGGCCTCCAATTATAGGGTGGAACGGACAGTATACCCGCTAAACTTGTCCAAGGCGGCTTAGAAGATTTGACACATCGGTTATCCCGATGTGCAGGTTGCATCACGATGTTTTCCTTCACCGTTGTTAGCACGTGGTAATTGTAACAATATGCACATTAGGTCAGAAAACTGCCTAAGTGGTGCATGCGTTCCGGCCAGGATTGAACCCTCGACCTTTTGAGTTTGGGACGCGTGCGCTAGCCATTACGCTACCACGACTCTACGTGAGCAAAATCTTTGTACCCCCTTTTTACGACGATTGCTCGGACGGAGGAGTATGACATTGCGACACTTATGCTGCCTATCCATAGAAGCGGAGCTAGGCTATGGAGCGGAGTAACGGAGAAACATTAACCAATAGGATTGCCTGCCTGTCCATTAGTTCGTTAGTATTTCTCCGTTTCTCAGCTCCTCTGCCTCGCTCCGCTTCAATGGATAGGCAACCTTATAGTTGGTAATATTTTTTTTAATTCTGCATAAAAAATACATTAAATCAATCAATAAAAACATTACACACACTAACATGTATTTGACATACACAAGCACATATACTCTTTAGCTTATTGTTAAAATCAAATTAACAGTGTAGCCTTGGCGAAATCTGTGATTATAGAAGTGTAGTCTTTGCAACAAATTATTATGTTCAAATTTGACTACGGGCGACCATTAGCTTAGCCAAATATTTAGTTTTTGTATTTTTTGAATATTCAGTTCGAATTTTTGACATTATCACAATGGAACATGCTTTGAATATCTTCGCAACGCCAAGATGTTGAAATAGTACCATTTCATACTTTATCGATTGTTATGATTGTATGACATAACTCGATAGCGTAAATAACAATCAAATAACCTTACAAGTTTGCCAGGGTTTTTTTAATGAAAACTGTTAACCTCTATATCTCAAAAACTGGTTTCTTTTAGAAAACTGTAAGAGCATAAGTAAAAGTATCAAAATTATAGGTACTTATACACATGCCTCTTTTTGTCACTGCTTTTTTGGGGGCACGGTAATTCTCAAAAGTTGTTTTTTTGTTTGGAGCTCCACTCCAGAAAATTACAGTTCATTCACCGCTTCGAAAGCCTTTTCATAGTACCTACATTTAGTTATTCTTCGTCCAAATGTCTGAACCACATTTTCAATTTTCTGATTAGCAAGCATTAGGCCATGGACGTATAAAGAACAACGGACGGAATGTTGTCACTATACAGATTGAAGCACCGTAATGGCGGCGCGTTTCTATGTGTGCGTGTTTCCAGAGTTGCCAGTCAAAGAAACTTTCCCTAAATTTTGATATATTCACTACACATTATTATATGATTAAATAAACTCGTTTGATATTGTCCATAAATATTTGTTTCATAATTTAGGATATAGATTATAGTATATAAATATTAAATAAAACGACCAAATTGCCAAAATGTTTTTATTTTACATAGGTTTTTACTTAAATAAATAAAAAACTACACAATATCTTCTATTAAGTCTTTAAAGTATAGAAGACTTAAAAATAAAGTTAGGTTTTGCTTTCATTAAAAAAGAAAAAAATTATGTGTGTGTCAGCTCCGACGCACGACTTGAGTTTAGATATCGAATAGAAAAAGAGAGTAAATGAAAGCATCTTCTAAAATGATAAGAGAAACAAAGATATATATTTACATAGCTATAAGATAGTTTAATAATATTTACAAACTAAGAGAGTTTTGGTAGTTGGGTCGATTGACGTGACTGTTATATTTCGTCTTCCTGGCAACGGATCTTTTCTTCGGATTCTTTTATCTATGTAATGTATTCCATCTCATTCTTTCCTACAGAAATATGTGTTTGTCTCTTTCTACGTAACGCCTCAACTTTTTACTTCACTTGATTTTACTCCTCATAAAATTTTCATACCGGGGCTTATAACTCAAATCGTTTCTTAAGGAGTAAACTCCAATAAAAATAAAAATAAAAGTATGTTAAAACACTTTGTGTTGTGTTATTTTTTTTAATACTGCCTTTTGCTATCATAATTGTGTTTTGTGAATTCCTTCGACTTTTGATATGTGGTGAAACCTAATGGATAGATACTTTTCCGCAATGTATTTGATAAGATTTATTTGGTGTTCTGTTCCCACGTACAGCTTTGACTCTAAATTTAAAAACACTTTGTGACTACCTACGAATTTTTCTAGTATTTTATCAAGCATATAACTATGTTGCGTATTTTTGTATATAGTTATGTCATTTTAATTTCATACTAACTTATTTTTTATAAAATTTGAGAAATATTATTCCTAAAGCTGGCAACACTAATTTTGTCAAAGAAAGATTTGTTTACATAAATTAATAATAAATATGGTTACAAAATAATTAAAATAAAGCATCAAAGAGTTTTTACCTGTGGAAAGTGATTCCTTGTTCTTTTTTTATCACGTATTGTGCTTTGGAAACAACATTTCAAGACGCAGGTTGGCATAATTAAATAGTTATTTTAATAACTCACTACGTCTGTACTCTATCAACACTAGCTGCGTAATGGCGGACGCCGAGCTTACTTGCTTTGTATGTGTGCTGTAAACATAGGCGACCGAGCTTACTATGGGTGCTTCAGTGTTTTAGTATACAACATTCTGTCCGTTGTTCGTTCGGACATTTCCTATGAGGCGACGCGGTAACTGTTCATAAAAGATTAGATTTTGTGTTGTATCGTAAAGGTTACCGAAATTGAGTTTTCTTATTTTTTTCAAATTCTTTTATCTTTTCAGTTTTTATGGCAATTTTCCGAAATTTCGAAATTTCCTTTAAGGGTACTGCGTGTCCCCGCAAAAAGTGCCCTGCTTATAAATATTTTCAGCTTAGCTTGAGGGCAAGCTTATAACCATAGTATTGTTACGAGTTGCAGGACTTAAATTAAAATGCCGTTGGAGTTACTATAGAATTTATTAGAACTATACAAACACGTATAACACAGGTACAAAAAATATAACTGGATACAACCAGACAAACTGCAGGATTCAATAACACGCGCAAAGTCCGTCACTATATAGCTTATCGAATGTACACACGTCTTGTCTCGCTTCTGCCTATCGCTAGACTGCCTCACCCCTCCTTAGGGCATTACTTTTATCCTGTATAAATACAATATGTCTCGACGCAAAACAATTATTTCCAAGAATTAGTTCGACACACCTGTCTAATGACTGCCATAAAACAAGTGCTAAGTCTAATTGCAAATTTTAAACACGAAGTAAACAAAAGAAGTCCAAATGCGGGAAAGGTAATAAACCAGGTTTATGGCAGGCAGATGTGCATTCACTTTATGTCGGCATGTAACAGTATTAACAATATTTTAAAATTAGATTTTTAGTATTTAAAACAAAAATGATGCCTTCAGTTATAGTTATACGAACACGTATACCGTGAAGAACGTGGATTTCATCTCTGATATTTTTACCTGTTGATGAGTGATTCTCAGATGTCTTGACTAGGATTTGAAAAATCTTGTTTGTTATTCACCTTTTACGATACTACTCTTTTGTATTCACTTTCTCTCAGTTATTTGGGGTCGGCACAATGTGTGTTTTCCTTCCACACTCCTCTAATGTGCTCATTCTAATGTACAAATTACTGACAATTAAGACACCTATGATGGATACGTACTTTGTTCTTACAAAAATATCTACGTAACCTTAAATTTAATTTTATTAATTAATACATTCACCTTTTCAACATAAATACTTGAAGTGTACTTATAATCGTTGTGTTATAAAAAATATTTTCAATTCATCAAAATCGATTTCTATGAAATAATAATGAATTTTATCGATCGCACATTCATGCACCTTGGTATTGTGTTACCTGTTTTTGATGTGTCATATTATCACATTACGAATTCCATAGTTACCATACAGTAAACAAAAAATACATATTTTAACCTCAAAATAAAAGAAATCAAATAACGTAGTTTTATTATATATATTTTTGATTTATTAAGATTCCATACGTTTTAGGTATTGAATGCATGATATGTTTGAAAATGTCTGTTTGGTTTTGAATCATTCATTTTTAGGGTCTCGTAGAAAATTTAACAAAAACAGAATCGTTATGACATTTTCATTTCCGTCTGTCTTGATACTTATGTATCTATTTCAATTAAATCGTTTTTTTAGTCCGATTCACACCTCGACGATTTTTTTGTGCTAATTTGTACATTGCGGGTCAACATATGTGTTTCGGAGTTACATATAAAATTAAATTCTTTATTTATTAAAAAAAAATTGCCTGAGATCGATAAATATGAAGAATATATTTATTTTAAATTCAAATTCTTTTTTTACTTGACATTTATTTTCCTGTTAGAAACAAATTTTAATATACTAAACTATCTTAAGAATTAAGTTTTTATTCAATATAAGTTCCACTGAAGAACAATTTTGAAGGTCATACATGTAAGTCAAAATTAAAATCTACTTCTTATTCTATGTACACCGCTTCCCAATGTGTTATCGCTGCTCAAAAGAGAAGAAGCGATAAGAAACTCCCCAGCAACACGTCTAGCAAAAAAAGTTTTTTTCATCATAACTATTTATATATTATCTTAGGCTCTGGAAGTTGTATTACAAATACCTGTTAAAGAATGAACGGAGTTGTAACAAAGAAAAAAATATTGTTACGGTCGCAGTAATAACTTAGCTAGACTGGTTGCTGGGGAATGTACCGCTTCTTCTCCTTAAACAGCGTGTACAAACCGCTTCCTTTTTACTAGTAGTTTTAATATTAATTAGCATTAAATAGTTTAATTTCATTCGTCTTTGCGAAATTAGCGACAGTTTTCGTTCCCGTTAGTATTAGTATTTTTTCTGTCGCGTGAGCCAGTGAGGGTAGAAATTGCGGCGAGAGTCATTCGCTGCGCTCGTCGTGTACGGACATAGTTCGAAGTCGTTCGTTGTTGAATTCACCTCACAAGAGACTCGTTTCGCATTTTGTGTAAAATATTCGCGATTGTCGCCAAATAGTGCATCAGTGCTGCCTCGTCGTCACGAGTGTTGTGAGATTACTCGTTTTAAACAAAAATTGTTTTCACCAAGAAAGGAGTCGGCGCCGACCATTGGACTCGAAGCCGATCTTTGCAAGGTGAGTTGACCTACTCGTTGTAAGATTTATTCTCACTGGCCAACTAACCGTTTTTTGCAAAAAATTCGCAATAATACAGTCCGCTTAGGTGCAATCCCAACATTGGGGATTGTACACAGCGAAAACACGTTGCGAAGTAGTGAAGTATAAGAAGTAAATTTAAATTTTCACTTATATGCATGACCTTCAAAAGTGTTTTCCAGTGGAAATTATTTTGAATAAAAACATTGGTATTTGACTTTTTCCACCTCTACGGAACATTTCATAGTTTTTGGCTTAATTCACACCTGACTTGTCTTTTTTTGTATATTGATGGAATGGAGGTAAAAAATTATGCTATCATACATCATTATATTTCCTTTTAAGCATAAAAACCTTTGTGCAGCAATGTTAACAGGTAAAACATTATAAACGGGTGCAACTTAACTCAATTAGCAGAAATGGTGTTAACCTATGAATGTTGAAAGCCACCAACATTTGAAACATTTATATCAGGAGTTTTCGCTTATAAATATTTATAAAGATCCGAGTAGTGTGCCGCGGCCACACCATTGCAATTATCAGAATGCCGAAATCAGGCAAACCTACGATTGAAGTGATTTTGACGAGATATTCATAGCAGAATTGGGCCCCAGCAGTTGGAATTCTTCTATGCCGGCATGGCTTGACTAACTTTCTACCTTGGTCCTTGGGTCGCATGACTTTTGTGATTAAGGGGGTGGACACTGACAATCGGAACTGTGTCGGACTATGTTTTAGCACAGCAAAATACTGAGTGCTAACCCCTCATTTCATTCTTATTGTTAATTATTATTAAGTGTCGCATTTTTAGAAATAAATGTTCTTTCTTTATTTATCACTCTTATCTAGAACCGTTTGCCCCACGATATTATTATAATACAGCTATCTAAAGATATACAATCAAATTATCATTTATGTATTATATAAATAATTCAGTATTTCATGACATAAAAGTTTATCGGCCGAATTATCTTTTTTTTATGGCGATGACACATTCGCAACAGTAAAATGATAAGTGCTTTGATAAGCAGGCATATCAGTAAACGAACGTAAACTAAGAATAAACGCTGTTTCGTCCGTGTTAAAGTCTGAATTTTGGCTGCTACATAGGGCTGGCAAGAAGCTCGGAGTATTATGAAAGGTGAGGCAGTACTTCAGACCACTTCAGTTGCTGTCTCTACCTAGCACAAGTACGGTCTTGTATGGAGTACTGCTCTCATCTTTGGGACTCCTGGAAAATCATAAAAGTTACCAAGTAATGGTTCTTAATTTAATGTATAATAATGTAATTTGAAATTGTAAAATATGTTGTTTTTGTATGGATCTTTGTGTCTGAAATAAATAAATTATTATTATTGTATTATTGTATGTCTTGGAAGACCACGGGCCATAAAAATGGCCCGGACTTTTGGAGGGCTTGCGCGGGGCCATGGAAAGACCAACACGTAGAGGCCCTTTGACAAATTTAATGTAAATGTGGCGTGACACTGACCGGCGATTATCCCTGTCTACACCATACAATAATGCAACCAAGGACAAGCCCCGGCCAGTGTAGGACTATTGTGGAAAATGAGGACAAAAAGCACCGGGCTATTGGGGTGAACTGTTAGTGGTACTGGGGGTCTGGGAATATGGGGACTATGGCGTCTGCCCGTCGCAATGTTCGGGGAACATGGAAAAATGGGCAGACGGTGACTAAGGGGTGTAGAGAGGTGGGCTGCAGGTTCACCGAAGCTACTTTCGACGTTAGACCATTTATCACTTCTACCCCTGGAGCTTGGGTCTTAGCTCTAGCGATCTCCACTCCGTGCCGGCTGGCTAAGGCAAGCACGGAGGTGGGGGCCTTGCCTTGGCCCCCGGAGTCAGGTACGAGGTGTCGCTACTCACCTAAGGATTCGCCACAAAGCGGTCTTATTATTTATTATTATATTATTATTATCACATATTTATTTGTTTTCAAATTATTTACATTTTTCTTTATACATACATTAAAAAAAACATATATTTAAAAAAATTTGTAAAAAACCGATGTCCGCCGGCAGCAGAGCCTAGGGTCCAAGCTACCGGTGGTTAAGGTTCCAGAGACAGGAACCTCCTCACGATACGGGTCGTGTCCAGCAGGGCTGCCTTTTGCATCCGACCCTTCACCCAGGTACCAAGCGAGAGCCTTTCAAGATGTCGGTCAAGGCTCTTCGCTATTAATCCATTCACTGACACAACTATCGGTACTATGATTGTAGAGTCCAAGTACCACATGGCAGTAACCTCGTGAGCGAGATCAATATACTTTATTTGTTTTTATTTCTCGACTTTCACGAGATTACCATCATGGGGAATCGCGACATCTACAATTATAGCAAGTCTCGCAGACCGATCAACTATCACAATATCAGGCTTATTGGCGACAATAGTCCTATCTGTAATAATTGATCGGTCCCAGTAGAGCAGATATTGACCATTGTCAAGAACTGGCTCGGGCTTGTATTGGTAATAGGGTACCTCCGACGAGACAAGTCCGTATTTAAGAGCAAGTTGCTGATGGATGATCCTGGCTACTAGGTTATGTCTGTGCAAGTACTCGCTGTTAGCTAGACGAGAACAACCGGAGGTGACATGTCTGAGAGACTCACCAGGGTGGTGACACGCCCGACATATGTCAAGCGTGCCGTCCTTCAGAATGTACTTTCGGTAGTTGTTCGTCTTGATAACCTCGTCCATAATTGCACAGACAAACCCTTCGGTTTCCCCAAATAGGTCACCGAAACGTATCCAGTTTACCGAGGCTGGTAGGTCCACATCAGGCCCTGTTAAAGCCTGATAGAACCTGCCATGCAGCTCCTTGCTCTTCCATACGTCCATACGATCAGAAGCACTCATTACCAACGGTTTCTGCCAGTTCTGTTTTGCTACGGATAGCGGGGTGAACCCCTTGTCTACTGACACCATATCGTGATGCATACCCGCTGTTTCGCCTACTTTGAGAAAATATTCTCTGAGATTGTACACCTCACGGTTGTGGAGGTCTTTGGTATTTAAAAACCCCCTACCTCCACACTTCCGTGGGATGTACAGTCTCATCACAGACGAACGTGGGTGGTGCATCCCATGTGTTGTCAGTAAACAACGAACCCGTCTATCCAGGGCGTCTAATTCAGTTTGAGTCCATCTTAGTATGCCAAAGGAGTATGCTAATGCTGGCATGACCCAAGCGTTGAAGGCTCGAACCTTATTTCCACCTGAGAGATGGCTCGTTAAGACCTTTCTCAGGCGGGAAAAGAAACGATCCTTCATCGCCTGCTTCACATCAGCATCAGGAATACTCAACGACTCTGATATACCAGGATACTTGTAGGTTTCACCTTCAGAGAGGGTCTTGAGGGATATATTTTTATTATTATTATTATGGTAAAAATAGTTTTTTTTAAAGGTTTTTAAATACAAGCTTTTGTGATCTTGGATATCATGTAGCAGCAGAGTGCTAGCCAAGACAAGTAAAACGAGCCCAAACACGACTGGTCTATCCTGTTTAGTACAGGAGTTCCTATGGCCACTTTCCGACCCCATCATCAGATCAGCTCCATAGTACCATATTATTGCATTGTCACGCGATATACATATGCATGCAAAATTTCAGCTCAATCGGAAACCGGGAAGTTGGTCAAATTTAACTTGCAAGATTCTACTCGAACTTATATACATACATCCAATGCAAGTTAAATAAAAGTTTGTAAAAATAACTAGAAAGCTGATAAGGATAACCGACTATTATATTATGTACTAGCTGACCCGGCGAACTTTGTACCGCCATATTTTCTGAATTCCTTAAAAACTTTGTTTCATGACCCAAAATCAAAATCACCACAATCGGTCCAGGTGATTAGGAGGATTCTAGAACCCGATCTCAGCGCCACCTACCGGTTCTAATTGCGACTCTAAACCATCCGGGAACCCACTCAAACACAAAAACAAAATCACCAAAATCGCTCCCGGTGATTAGGAGGATTCTAGAACCCGATCTCAGCGCCACCTACCGGTTCTAATTGCGACTCTAAACCATCCGGGAACCCACTCAAACACACAAAAACAAAATCACCAAAATCGCTCCCGGTGATTAGGAGGATTCTAGAACCCGATCTCAGCGCCACCTACCGGTTCCAACGGTATAAAAAGTATCCTATCTTTTAAGTTGGATCAAACTGCACACGGTGTGCAAATTTGATTAAAATCGGTTGAGTAGTTTTGGAGTTTATCGCCAACATCATCGTGACACAAGATATTTATATATATAAGATATTATTATTATAGATAGGAGATCGCTACAATATGGGGTTGTTTAAAAAGGGTGACAAAATTTCTTCGAGGCCGGCAGCGCGTTCTGTCACCAACTAGTGTTGCAAACGTTCATAGGCGACGGTAATCGCTTTCCAACAGATCGGCCGTCGGCCAGACTGCAGTTCTGCAGTTATGAAAAAAAGATCATCGACGCAAAGACGTTTGTCGGTATTTTATAGATAAACTTCGGCGAGTCGCCCGAGAAATGCACGAATTAATTCCTCCCTCGGCTTTATACCACCGAACAAGTGGACGTAAGAGCTCACGCCACCGACATATAGTGGAAACAGGGCTTGAAATACCGCTAAAAAGTGACGACCCATTCCGGTCCGCCAGGATCCTTCCCCTCGGGCTTTATATTACCCGTCGCCCATTCTTAATTAGTTGATTGTGTCATGGCAATAGTCCATTCCAGGTTAACCCCCCTAGGGAACTCCCTCGAGCAAGTTGCCAAGTCACTTGCACTTGCCATAAAGTTAAGTCCAATCAAAAAAATCAAAAAACGCTCAGTAACTACTGGCTAGCACTTTTTTATTGCATTAGCGTTCTTATTAGCGTTATCCGCTGCGATGACTGGACGTAGGCTGCTCCCATAATTTCTTTACAGCCCAGGCCCTAAGGCGTTTGCTCCTATATTGAAATATTCAAAACCGTTGTCCATAACGTGGGACGGTCTCGTATTACACTATAAAATTCCTAGATAACGCTTCTAGATTAAAGGATTAACTCGCTGTTTTTAAGTACGACGTATTTTACATTTCACGTTAATATTTTGCACAAGATAAGATTCTAAATAATCTATATTCCGACCGCATCTTATCACCAAAAACTGGCGTAAAAAGTATTTTCAACTAAGTTTCAAAAGATAGAGATTCGTAATTTGTTTGTAATTTCAATTCTAAAACCTAACGCTGGGAGAGTAATGGCTGGTTGAAGGGCTGTGGATATTGTGTATTTGCCTCAATTATCTTGGATTTTGGAGATATAAAAAAATGGAAACGCTTTTTACTGAGGGACGTATTGTTACAGTTGTTTGGTAGCATGGTTGTTCTTGTCATGTTTTTTTAACCGACTTCGAAAAAAGGAGGAGGTTCTCAATTCGTCGGAATCTTTTTTTTTTTATTCCTTTTTTTTATGTATGTTCGCCGATTACTCCGCCATTTATGATCCGATTTACGTGATTCTTTTTTTGTTCGACGCGGAATAGCTTCCAATTGGTCCCCTAAAAATTTTACATAGTTTGGCCCAGTAGTTTTCATTTTATGGACATTTTTCATGGAAATAATTTTCACTCCGTTCCATATGTTCGCCGATTACTCCGTCATTTATGATCCGATTTACGTGATTCTTTTTTTGTTCGACGCAGAATAGCTGCCATGTGGTCCCCTAAAAATTTGACATAGTTTGGCCTAGTAGTTTTCATTTTATGAACATTTTTCATGAAAATAATTTTCACTCCGTTCCATATGTACACCAATTACTCTGAGATTTATGATTCGATTTACGTGATTCTTTTTTTGTTCGACGCGGAATAGCTGCCATGTGGTCCCCTAAAAAATTGACATAGTTTGGCCCAGTAGTTTTCATTTTACGAAAAATTTTTTGTTCCGGGTTCTTAGGACCTATATTTTTTAAGAAGCGCGGCACCATTTGTAGGTCCACCCATACATAGCTAGACACTAAAAAGTAACAAATAAAATTTAAAAACTTCGTTTAAAAAAACCGACTTCAAAAACTAAAAAACTAAAATGTATAAAATAACTTATTTCTAAAGCTATTATTATTAATATATATTATCTAACACATCTTGAAGTCGGTGCAAAGCAAAACATAAAAATTACTATATTTTGAAAATTACTAAGCACCGACTTTAAGATGTTTTAGATAATATATATTAATAATAATAGCTTTAGAAATAAGTTATTTTATACATTTTAGTTTTTTAGTTTTTGAAGTCGGTTTTTTTAAACGAAGTTTTTAAATTTTATTAAAGTTAATAGTTTTGTTATGTACCCTCTTATTTCTAAACGATACAATCGGCCATTTCCTTAATTGAATAATAATGTTATATTTTTATTTATTCGGTGAATTTAATATAATTTTGTGTAATAATAATATAATTACAAAATCACACCTGCGTCTGTAGAAACACAGTTTATTACCTTTTTGGCTTTTGGACTTCTTTTGTTTGCCGTGTGTTTAAAATTTGTAACGAGAAAAATAGTCTATTGTGTATTGTAATATTTTATGGCAGTCATTAAACAGGTGTGTCGAACTAATTCTTGGAAATTATTGTTATGCGTCGAGACATATTGTATTTGTACAAGATAAAAGGAATGCCCGAACGTGGGGGTGAGGCAATCAAGCGACGATTACGATACGAGCAAGTCGTGTACATTCGATAAGCTATATAGTGACGGACTTTGCGCGTGTTATTGAATCTTGCCGTTTGTACTGGTTGTGTCCATTTATATTTGTACCTGTGTTATACGTGTTTGTATAGTTCTACTAAATTCCATAGTAATTCCAAAGGCATTTTATTTCGAGTTCCGCACTCGTAACAATATTTATCTCGAATATGTGATAATTGTGTACAGACCTAACTACATTGTATTTCAATGTTGGCAGGCACGATAGATTTATACTGTGTTCGGTTTATTTTATTACATGTAAAATTTAAGTATAATATTTTATATTATATCTTAAATTTTATTTTATTTTAATAAGATCACCAACAGTTTTGTACATTTAATCAGTAACTAGACTTATTATGACTTAAGGTTGACAATGCAATGTAAATAAAATATTATTTAAAATTTCCAAACAATAGTGTATTAAATTCTTTTCATTTATAACCCTTTAATTAAAATAGTTCATCAATGACTTCAATCCGCTATCTGTTATGCCAGTTTGCTAAGTTTTATATATTTTAGAGAGAGAGAGATAACACTTTATTGTACACCAAAATATACAATTACAAAAACAGACCATGTTTACAATATTTTTTAGGCAATACAACAGGCGGCCTTATCGCTTAAAGCGATCTCTTCCAGGCAACCTAAATGACAGAAATTGAATCAGGCGAAATAGGTGGCGCAGGAAAAGGCAATAGATACATAAATACTTAAGACTTTAAAAAAAGTAAAATGGTATTTAAAACGCGAGTACATTAGTCACTAAATTACCACGGCTCTACTAATATTAATAATATGTCAAAGTACAATATTTAAATTATAAAATATAACTGGTCTCGCCACCTCTCAACACTTATATTATATTTTTAAGTCGGAACTAGTCGGAATCGGAAGTCAATGTCATTTCAGCCGTGGTTTTATTTCATTCGATTCAGTCGGTCGCCGAACGCCGTAGAGCGCGGACGTTTCGCCGTCATTAAACAATCGCTCGCGTAATATTCGATTAATTTAATCATTAATTACAAATAATACGTGTAGTGGATGATTGTGCATAAATAAGGTTCTTTTGAAAAGATTTTTTTAAAGCGGTATGTATTGTTTTTTGGTGATTAATGTTTTTAACGTAGCTGGTTAAGCACGTGTCTGCAAAAGCTAATTAGATTTTTTACGACTCTAGAAGTTTTTATTGGGATTATTTATGTTATTTATAGTTTTTCAATTATAATGCAACTTTGTTTAATTAATCCTATTATTTGTATTTATATTGTACATAAATAGGGTGCAACACTGTTACTTTGTTATGCAAAATTTGTAATTTACTGTAAAATAAATAAACAACTAAAAATAAGCATTTTTGAATGAATGAATAATTTTACTGCACACATGTTAAAGCACAATGGGCGGTCTTGTCGCTAAAGGGATCCCCACACTATATTATTTACTGCCTTCATATTTATTAAATGGAAGATTACAGTGTTCATTTATTTGCATAATTAATTTTATATGTCTATGGAGACCACTTGAGACTTTTGGAGGGCTTGCGTGGGGCCATGGGAAGGCCAACACGTAGAGGCCCCTTGACAAATTTAATGTAAATGTGGTGTGACACTGACCGGCGATTATCCCTATCTATACATACATATAATAATGCACCCAAAGACAAGGCCCCCCGGCCAGTGTAGGACTATTGTGGGAAATGAGAACAAGAAGTACCGGGAATTTGGGGTGAACTGCTACTGGTACTAGGGGTCTAGGAATATGGGGACTATGGCGTCTGCTGCAATGTTCGGGGAACATGGAATAATGGGCAGACGGTGACTCGCCACTCCCTGCATGGGCCCCAAAAAGTGCCATAGAAGACGGGGGCAACATGGTATTATTAAAGTTATCATTATTACCATAGTCATATATTTATTATTATTACAAAAGTAATTTATTTATATTTTAATTCAATTATATTTGTTTTAAGCAGTAAAATTGATTAATTATCAATCTTGATATATAAAAATGAACGTTTGTATGTATGTCCTTTATAGGATCGTAAACTATACATCCGATTTTGATGAAATATTGTGTGTGTTTGAGTGGGTCTCGGTATGGTTTAGATTAGATTCACAGTTAGAACCGGTAGGTGACGCTGAGATCGGGTTTTAGAATCCTCCTAATCACCAGGAATGATGTTGTTTGAGTGGGTTCCCGGATGGTTAAGATTCGCAATTAAAACCAGTAGGTGGCGTTGATATCGGGTTCTAGAATCCTCCTGATCACCACTTAGACCAGGGGTCGGCAACCTTTCCAGTCAAAAGAGTCAAAAAATACAATTTACGAAATTTCAAAGTTTTTATAGAGCCACAACTTTTTTCTTGCCAACAATAAATATTATATGCATTGATTAAGTGTTTTGATAGAAACAAACAAATCTATTTATTCATATATAAGTAGTGTTTTTCACAACAAAAAGATAATATTTATGTGACATTATTAGATAATTACTTATTATTAAATTAAAAATGAAAACAATTAAACATTAACTTACAAACGTTAACTTATGCTTCAATAACAAACAATGGGGCAAACAAATTCCATGAAAGCCTTGTCTTTTCTTGCGTACAAGACTAAAGAGCCGCAATTACATCCAAAGAGTCACATGTGGCTCGCGAGCCGCGGGTTGCGACCCCTGACTTAGACCGATTTTGGTGATTTTGTTTTTGTGTCATGGAAAATATGCGGTACGAAGTTCGCCGGGTCAGTTAGTGTATTTTTTTATTATTATAATAATATACTCCTAGCTGCATTCCGAGCCCAGGGCCCGCTTTCGTACATTTTCCTTTCATTGTAAGGGTTTTTTGGTATATTTAAAACCTATATTGAAAATGGTTCCTTATAATAAATTCCTATTCTTAACACGACGTGTATTCGAAATATTTTCGGAACCGGTTAGCAAACTTTTACTCGAAGATTTATTTGACTTTCGACCCTAAAATTATATTTATTATTTTGCCTTTGAAATTGGGACAACGATTTCTAATAGTCTTACTTTGTATATCTTTTTTTTTATGCGAAGCTAGCCAAGTCACTAGGCGTTTGTGCATTGCAAACCTTTGGGATAGGAAAGAAAGAAAGGATATGATTTTATTCAGGACAAATTACATTAGGTAGTGTAGGCATAATTGTTAACAAATTTAAAACTAAAGTGACATTATCTTGTCCTAAACGTCACGTCAATTCAACAATAAATTAACACCACACAAAGTCACAATCACACAACCAACAACAGAACTTATACACTTACTCACACCAACGCGCCTTACCCCTGCATTGCATTACACGCACAATTCACAAACAAACTAAGACACACAAAGAATCTAAAAATTAATAACCTAGGCACAAAAAGAAAAAGCATCATACATGACACTAGTTAAGATAATATATATAGGTATAGACATAAGGCACACACTACACATGCACTCTCTCACAACACCAGCTTGTAACAGATACATTCTACATTAGTATAGGTTTAGTATTAAAATTAGAAAAACAATTATATAAGTTATTCTTAACACAACATAAAAACCACAAAATTAATGTCACACACAATAACCAAAATTAACAATAAGCGTGTATGAACTTAAAAACAAACAGTAATCAAGTTGTAAAAAGGGTACGGACCTCGAGTCCGTAGAATTGTTAATAATAATAAATAAATAAAAAAAGTCTTGTCCTAAAAGGGGGATGAGTCTCGGCATAATGCTGGTCTTTTAAAACCAGCGCTGATCTTCCACTGAGCCCTTAAGGTATCGTCACAACAGAGATTACATATTGCAAAGCATGAAAGTTGAATCCTAAATAATATAAACTACATATTGTTACGAGTCGCGAGACTCGAATTAAAATGACGTTAGAATTACTATAGAGTTTATTAGAACCATACAAATACGTATAACACAGGTACAAATATTATAACACACGCAAAGTCCGACGCTAAATAGATTACCGAATGTACACAAGTCTTGCTTCGCTCGTGGTTATCGTTTGACTGCCTCGTCCCTCAATCGAGGCATTGCTTTATACTGCACAGTTGCAATATGTCTGCCGGGTCGCGTGGACCGAATTTCCTAGAATCAGTTTGTACTTTAAATCCGACACACCTGGCTAATGACTGCCATAAAAGATTACAATACCCAATGGTCTGTTTTCTAAACACAAAGTAAACAAAAGAAGTCCAAATGCCGAAAGGTAATAAAATGTGTTTCTACAGGTATGCAGGTGTGAATTTGTCTTTGTCGCCGTCTAGGCCGTAATAATATAATATAAACACACAAACATACATGCGTAGTATATACAAGATGTAGTGATCATTATTCTGATAATAAATTATTATACGAGTGTCATAAATACGAGCATTTCAAAAATTACCATTGAATTAAACACCTACCATTTGTACAGCGTTGCCAGCTTTTTTTTGCTATGTCGGGATTTTGGAACTTTTTGAGTGAAAAAAGCGGGATTCTTTCATCGAAAGCGTGAAATTGTAAAAAAACGTTATTATCAAAAGTTTTTGAATATTTATCTTTTTTATTTGAGTTCAAATTACGTTCACGTGAGAATAGTTACCAAAAATAGACATTGAAAATTGATTTAAAAAAAATATGATATTTTAAATCAGATTTACCCTATCGTTAAATAGTTGTCTTATTCGTCTTCTGAATAAAAATAAATCAAAATCAAAAAAGTTTTATTCATTAGAAAAATATGGCGTTTCAAAAAAATAGGCTGTGGAGTGAGTGTTACAAATTGCAACTTACAATAAGAGAAAAATTTTATTTTTAAGAATTACTTGTTCATGATATTTCTGTGAAGATTTAAACGTCTTTTAAGGTATCCTTTTTCTCATTAATAAAGATGAAGAACTTCACAGGACATCTGTAGTTAAAACTGGATGAGTAATTCCGCTTCCACAGCACGCCGCACGCACGATCGAGTTATCCGCGAAAGCGAGACAGAGCCTGTCCCGCGGGGGCCATTTAATTTTGATTTAAAAATCGGGACGTCTGTCAACGCTGCAGTTGTAACATGTTTTAGGTCGTGTTGTGTGGTGCACTTTTAAAAATAAATTTAATTTAGTTCTAAACTCATTAAGACTGCAGATTTCTAATGGATGACCATTTTTTCTTTTAACTACTCTACGGACTTGAGTTCCGTACCCTTTTTTAAAGCTTTATTTCTATATTTAATTTTTAAAATTTAACACGCTTATTATTTTAGTTCTTGTGTGTGACATTAATTAATTTGCGTTGAAGTGTATGTATCTTACGAGTGACTTATTATATTAATTTATCCTAATTTTAATACTAAACTTATACTAGTGTAGAGTGTATATGTTACATGCTGGTGTTGTGAGGAAGTGCATGTGCAGTGTGGGCCGTATGTCGATACTTATATATTATCCTATCTAGTGCCATGTGTGTTGTTTTTTCCTTTCTGTGTCTGGGTTATTAATTTTTAGGCTCTTTGTGTGTCTATGTTTGGTTGTGAAATGTGCGTGTAATGCAATGCGGTGGTAGTGCGCGTTGGTGTGGGTGACCATTATATTACTATAGAAATATGTAGTATGCTATGCGGGTCACAGGTTTGAGGTATAGCGAATATAGATTCATTAATTTTCGTGACTCACTATGATACGCAAAGACAGAAATTCAAATGGCTACGAAACTCAACATATAAGAAATAAGCTTTTTTAAAAAGGTTTTTAAATCCAAGCTTTTGAGATCCTGCATATCATGTAGCAGCAGAGTGCTAGCCAAGACAAGTGAAACGAGCCCAAACACGACGGGTCTATCTTGTTTAGTAAAGTAGTTGCTATGGCCACCTTCCAACCCCATCATCAGATCAGCTCCATAGTACCATATTATTGCAGTGTCACGCGATATACATATGCGTGCAAAATTTCAGCTCAATCGAAAACCGGGAAGTTGGTCAAATTTAACTTGCAAGATTTCACCCAAACTTACATACTTACAAACATACTAACATACATACATAGGTACATCCATTGCAAGTTAAATAAAAGCTTGTAAAAACAGTGAGTCATATGAATTGTAGATTTGCTCAACATTTAGAAAAAATATTCCAACCAAATGAAGGTAAGGATAACGAAGATATATTTTGGAACCTAGCACCTGATGAGTTGGAAATAAAACTTGTAACTCCTAAAGAAGTTCATAATGAAATACAGCTACTAGCCCAAAAGAAAGCTCCAGGTTACGACCTCATTACCGGGGAAATTCTGCGCAGCCTTCCAAAGAAGGGTGTAGTCAAACTCACTACACTTATCAATGCCAGTTTTAGACTAAAGCATGTTCCAAGTCTGTGGAAAGTTGCGGAAGTGATCATGATACAAAAACCTGGTAAATCTCCACATGACACGACATCTTATAGACCAATTTCTCTCTTACCAATAATGTCTAAACTATTTGAAAAACTGTTATTGCGCCGCCTGAAACCAATAATAGAAGAGAGAAAAATAATCCCCGATTATCAATTTGGATTTAGACAGAAACACTCAACCATAGACCAAGTGCATAGAATCACAAACATTATTGAGAGAACATTAGAAGAAAAGAAAGTTTGTTCTACAGTATTTTTAGATGTGGCACAAGCATTTGACAAGGTCTGGCATGAAGGTCTTAATTTCAAGTTAAAAAAATTGCTACCTAAACAGTATTCAGATTTGTTAGCCTCGTATATCTCAAATAGAATGTTCAGGGTCCGACAAGAAGACTGCTTTTCGGATCTTAAAGAAATTAAAGCTGGAGTACCACAAGGTAGTGTGTTAGGCCCGGTCCTGTACCTAATATACACAAGTGATATTCCAGAACTAGAAAATAATACCCTAGCTACCTTCGCGGATGACACAGCTATCATGGCTACTGGAGTTACCCACGAAGAAACTGTGGAAAATGTCCAAAAAGCAGTTAATACCATCTACAACTGGACAAAAAAATGGCGTATTAAGCTCAACGAAGCCAAGTCGATCCACATTGACTTCACTAACAAAATGGCAAATTATCACCCGATATACGTAAATCACACCGTAGTACCGTATGAAAATACGGCAAAGTACTTAGGTATGACACTTGACGCTAAACTGCGCTGGAAAGCTCACGTCAAAAAGAAACGCGAGGAACTGGAAGCTCGCTATAGAAATATGTACTGGCTACTTGGAAAACATTCAAAGTTGTCCGTACCTAACAAACTGCTTCTTTATAAACAAGTCCTGATGCCAGTCTGGACCTACGGTGTACAGTTGTGGGGCTGTACCAAACCAAGTAATTTAGAAATCATACAACGCTTCCAAAATAAAGTGCTCAAAGGAATTGTAAACGCGCCATGGTACGTTAGATCGAGCGACCTCCATCGGGACCTGAAAGTGGAGTTTGTCAACAACATTATTAGGAAGTACGCGGAAGCCCACGAGTATCGGCTTCATCATCACGTGAATGTCGAGGCGATCCAGCTCCTCGACAACACGGACATAACGAGAAGGCTCAAAAGGACAAAACCATTTGAACTAGTGGTATAAACAAAACAAAAGTGTAGTATAATGTGCTAGCTATTAATAAAGAACACATGAACAAAGTGTCTTCGCCTTAATAGAGACAATAAGAAAGGTGTTAATGGACAGTTTCTTAGTATGAATACTTTTAGTTAATTTAGGTTATATTTAAATTACTTATTAATCTTTTTAGATTAGATGGTAATATTAATAAGGTATTTATTTTTAAATATCTTGTTCATAGGAAAAAAAAAAATATGAATTGTAAGATTTGTTTTTGCGTAACGTGTTTTTTCCCGCAATGATACATATACTGTCTGGAGAAGTACTTCCTAGAGCTTTATAATTTGGAGGCGTGCCAAATGTGCGCGACATCGATCCGAAATGCTGAGTGCTCGAAGAAATGTATGAGTCATAATTATGTTTGTTTGTTTGCTGTGAAATCATCTTATTATATTATACTAACCGCCGCAGACGTTGTCCTGCCCTGAAAAATATAAATTTAGTACCCGATTCCAGCGCCACCTACCGGTTCCAATGGGATAAAGAGTATCCTATGTCCGTCTCCTGGTTCTAAGCTACCTCCCCACCAATTTTCAGCCAAATCGGTACAGCCGTTCTTGAGTTATAAATAGTGTAACTAACACAACTTTCTTTTATATATAGATTTTGGGGGCTAACTGCTTTCGTCCTAAAAACTAAAGTACAAAGATTGGGGAAAGATGAGCTATTGTAAACCTCCACAGATGACAGAAAACAAAAATAAAAACTTCGTTTAAAAAAACCGACTTCAAAAACTAAAAAACTAAAAAGTATAAAATAACTTATTTCTAAAGCTATTATTATTAATATATATTATCTAAAACATCTTAAAGTCGGTGCTTAGTAATTTTCAAAATATAGTAATTTTTATGTTTTACTTTGCACCGACTTCAAGATGTTTTAGATAATATATATTTGTCGGAGAAGGCCTCGTTCTATCTGTGATATCTTCTTTATTGATTGCAGGTTTAGTGGGCGTCATCAGGGTAAAATGCACAATGCGCATAAATGATGAGCATAAAACACAATGGCCAAGGTTTATATACACTTTTAATTTAGATTTAATCGACACTTTGAGATAGTTTAGACCGAGCAGCGGGTTCAGGGCACGGCTCATACTTCCAACATCAATACTTTCTTTAAAATTCTCAACGGTCCAACTCGACCCGTTGCCATCACTCGAATGTGCCACAAAAACTCCTCCGTCTACCGAAGTAGATACTACTCAATAGAGATAGAGTATAGAGGGCGTCTTGACCCCGCTCAAGACATGCTCTGCTCTCATTGGTCGTTTATTAAATTACAATATTCATAACTTTTATTAGGTTAGGACGATCTTTAAGTTATACAAAGATTTAACAAATCAAATAAAATTGAATTAATAATTTTAAAAGTAGTTAAAATGTAAACAAATAATATTGTGCGTTATACATCCAAACAACAATCAATCCGATTCATAGCTTCCCTCCGACATATTAATAATAATAGCTTTAGAAATAAGTTATTTTATACTTTTTAGTTTTTTAGTTTTTCAAGTCGGTTTTTTTAAACGATGTTTTTATTTTTTATTTGTTGCTTTTTAGTGTCTATCTATGTATGAGTAGACCTACGAATGGTGCCGCGCTTCTTAAAAAATATAGGTCCCAAGAAACGGGAACAAAAAAATGTTCGTAAAATGAAAAATACTGGGCCAACTATGACAAATTTTTAGGGGACCAAATGGCAGCTATTCCGCGTCGAACAAAAAAAGAATGACGTAATTCGGATCATAAATCTCGGAGTAATCGGTGAACATACATAAAATAAATAAAAAGATCCCGACGAATTGAGAACCTCCTCCTTTTTTTGAAGTCGGTTAAAAAACGAAAAGTATTAAAAAATATAATAATAGTATTTTCTTAAGTTATCGCGACCGCGAGTTATTTAATTTTTATTATTCCGACGTTTCGGCCACTTCAGTAGTATAAAATTACTAAGAAAGAAGAAGAAAGAAAAAATATTTATCTAGGACAAGATACAAAAATCTTACATGATAATAGAACTAACAATTATGTAATTGTCGTATCCTAAAAAGTAAAAAGATTTTGGTGAGTTGTGTTGATTTGTTTTTGTGTAATGGAATAAAGTCTTTTAGGAATTCAGAAAATAGGCAGTACGAAGTTTGCCGGGTCAGCTTGTTGCAAATAAAAGAAAACGATCAAAAAAAAACAACGGACAGAAGTGACGAACAAGACATAGAAATAATAAATTCGTAATGGTTTGCTATAGTTTTAGTTTTTTGTTGTGTTTGTTATTGTCAGGAGAAGGTTCTTATGAAAGAAAAAATTGGGAAAATTACGCGGAAAATTTGAAAATTTAAGAATACTTAACTACCATATGAATTTCTAATCTAACCTTAGCGCTTTGGGAAGTATAAACTTTTTTATTTTATAAAGTTATGAATGTAGATGTCATTTAGGATTGCCATTTCTAAAGTTCTACCATGATTTAATTCTAAAATGACATTCAAGTCTAAAATGACATGCTAAATGCGTATCAGGAAAAATTGCTATTTCTAAAGCTTTAGATCATCAATTGGGATTTACCTTATTGTGAGGGAACAATGATCACAGATGACTGATGGATGTCATCATCAATCAAATGTGGGGAATATTCATAAAAGTTATTGTTAACTATCCCTATTAATATTGTTACAAGTTACGGGACTCGAATTAAAATGCCGTTGGAATGACTATATAATTTATTAGAACTATACAAACACGTATAACACAGGTACACATATAACTGAACACAACCAGTACAAACGTAATACACGGTTCAATAACACGCGCAAAGTCCGTGACTATATAGCTTATCGAATGTACACACGTCTTGTCTCGCTTCTGCCTATCGCTAGAGGTCCCCACCCCTCCGATCGGGCATTCCTTTTATCCAGTACAAATACAATGTCTCGGCACAATACTCGACCGCATAACAATAATTTCCAAGAATCACACCTGGCTAGTGCCTACCATAAAGGATTACAATACGCAATAGGCTGTTTTGCTATTACAAATTTTATACACAAAGTAAACAAAAGAAGTCCAAATGCGGAAAGAAAAAAAAAAGTAATAAACTACATGTGTGCATTCACTTTTGTCGGCGTGTAATAATATTATAAATGCAAAAGTAACTGTCTGTCTGTTCCGTTTTCACGTTAAAACTACCGAACCGATCTGGCTGAAATTCAGTATATACACTGACGGACTCATAAACTGCATCAAATTAATAGACGACTTTGAAATAAATATTTTAACCAAGTATGCAAACTTTCTATACAGATTTAAATTGAAACCTCTAGATTGTTTCGTGAACTTTAAAACAGCGTAGGGTCATATCCTTAAGTTTGTGTTTGTGTACTGAAAAGGACCTTAAGACTTGTTTTGAAGAAAAAACAGAAATTTAAGGAAAATTGGTTTAAAATAATTAAAAAATTGGTTTTAACAATAGACACAAACTTTATGCAAGGGTTTATTTATGTTTTAATAAGGTGTATTACCTCCACGTGCCCTTATTACGGATTCTAATCGGTTCCGCATAGATTTTATTAGGGTTATTAAAAGATCTTGCGAAATATTGTCCCATTCTTCTGAAAGTGCTGTTCTTAGTGCTGCCACTGTCGTGGGCAAAGGGTTTCTCGCATATACAGCTCTTTATAAATTGTCCCAAACATGCTCAATGGGATTAAGATCCGGGCTGCGTGCTGGCCAATTCATTGTACGTATCCCAACCTCTTCGCAATATTGTCGAACTTGTGCAGCAGCGTGCGGCCGGGCATTATCCTGCATTAAAGTAAAATTTTCGCCTATGAATCCCATGTAAGGCACCACGTGATCTTCTAAGATCTCTGTTATGTAGCGATGTGCAGTCAAACCCCCTCTATTACCGTTTTGACGGACCATTTCTATGAACACAAGTTCTGTTCGCCCGTTCATCGATATGCCACCCCAGACCATACACGAACCGCCTCCAAAAGGAACACGCTCCTCAATGCAACTTTGAGCATATCGCTCCCCACGTCGACGATAGACTCTTCTGCGACCATCTGCACCATATAAACATGTCCTACACTCGTCCGTGAACAATACGGAGGTCCATTGCTCTTCTATCCAATTCAGGTGATCACGCGCAAATCTTAAGCGAGCTTGTTTGTGAGCTACAGACAACTTTGAACCATTTGCTGGTCTAAAAGGGGTGATATCCGCTTCCTTTAACCTTCTTCTTATTGTTCGTGCACTCACGTTTACTCCACGCACTTCATTAAGCTCTGTTTTGATGTTAACAGACGTGAGGAAGCGATTTCGCAGGGAAGTTGTAACAATAAATCGGTCATCACGACCGGTGGTTGCTCGAGTCCTGCCTGTACCACGTCTCCTTCTGTAAGAACCTGTCTCCACAAACCTTCTGTATATTCTAGAAACCGTAGACTGTTTTAAATTTCTACCAATCGTTCGTTGATCCAAGCCCTCCCGCACCAATGCTACAATTTGAGCCGCTTGTTCGGACGAAGTACCGTCCGATCAGCCTACTGAGCGCACTCAGCAAGCTTTACGAGAGGGTCATCCTCTCTAGACTTAGAGATTTTGCCATCAGCAAACATCTACTACCCGACGAGCAGTTTGGCTTTCGTGCCAGACACTCATGCGTGCAACAGGTGTACCGCATCACGGAGCACATACTATCTCACTTTGCCCATCGCCCCCGCTCTATAGGAACAGCCGCCCTGTTTCTAGACGTAGCTAAGGCCTTCGACAAGGTCTGGCACAACGGCTTGATTTACAAGCTGTACCAGTTCGGTGTGCCAGACAGACTCGTGCTCATCTTGCGAGACTTCCTCCTAGGTCGTAGCTTCCGTTTTAGAGTGGAGGGAACGCGCTCGTCTCCTCACCCACTCACAGCCGGTGTACCACAGGGCTCCGCCCTGTCTCCACTACTCTTCACGTTGTTTACCAGCGACATCCCAAAAACTCCAGATGTGGAGCTGGCCCTCTTCGCGGATGACACCGCACTCTATACATCAGATAAGAACAGACAAATGGCCTGCGTCCGGCTGCAGGTAGCTGTCACAGAGCTAGGCAAATGGTTTCGTAAATGGAGGATAGAGGTGAACCCGGAGAAGAGCGCAGCAATGTTCTTTTCCCCGGGCACGCTTCGCTCCCCCAAACGCGCTTCCCTTCGCCTAAAAGCCATCTCGCTCTATGACCAAGAAATTTCCTGGGCAAAGCACACCAAATACCTGGGTGTCACCCTAGATCAGAACTTGCGCTTCAACGAGCATATCACTATAGTCCGAAATAGAGCGCGATTTGTGATGGGTCGTCTAGCACCCATGATAGATAACCGAAGCAAAATGTCCCTCAGACACAAGCTTACTCTATATAAAACATGCATCCGCCCGATCATGACACATGCGAGTGTGGTATTCGGCCATGCCAAGCCTACCCATTTAAATAAACTGCAAATCGTGCAGAATAAATTCATGCGCAGAGCCGTCGGTGCTCCCCTCTATATGCGTAACGTCGATCTCCACCGCGATCTGGAGCTTCCCTCCATCAAAAACTACATTACGTCGCTCTCGCGTAAGTATTTCGATCTCGCGCCGCACCATCGAAATCCGCTCGTCATGTCCGCGTCCGATTACAAGCCTCGACGAAAGGCTCTCGTGCGACGACCGCGTAATGTCCTTACGGACAAGGTCGACGCTATTACAAAACGGCTGGCCCGGATCAGCCCGCCCGCGGTTAGGACGGCAGGCTGGCAGGCACCGACAGACAGACAGACAGCGGCGTCTCAGACAACCCCAATCACGATCTCTCCACGTCCTCGAGAGGGACGCCAGGAGACATAGCCCCCCCACAGGATAGACTAGGCGTGTTGCTGGGAAGTTTCTTTCGCCGTTTCTTCTTTCCCAGCCATAACACGTCGCGAAACGGCAGTAAGATAGCGTAGGCCGCCGCGAACCGCCGATCCCGCTCCGCCGGGATCCTTCTTCTCGGGCTTTATATTACCCGACGCCCGTTCTCAATTAGTTCATTGTGTCGCCCATTGGCGGGCATCATCAGATTCATCCCCTCTCATGGCAACAGTCCAGCCGAGGTAAAACTCCCTAGGGAGCTCCCTCAAGCAAGTTGCCCCCGGGCTCGAGTGCCTTCGCCTAGCGAAGGCGCTCGCCCCAAAGACCCCGGTAAAGTTGTGAGGTCTTCGGACCAACAACATAAAGTCAAGTCAAATAATAAAAAAATCGGACGAAGTATCCATATTATGGTTCAAAAACTCTCGATGAGTTAAAAAACTAACCCAACAACTAACTTAACTGCTGGTAACAATAATTCAATTGACAAAAGAATAAAAAATCAATGAGAATCAATTTAAAACTTTGCTATAAATAACACGATCTGATACTACGAGTAAATTTTCTTTTCCCGGCTATATTCATTTGTTTTACTGCAGTTCTATTTTTAAATTTTCCTTTTTTTTTCAGATTAAGAGCCAGTCTCTCCATATTTATATAATTTAATCTAAAAAGTTTGCATACTTATTTTAAAAAATCATTTCAAAGTAATCCTGAACTTTGATGCAGTTTATGAGTCCGTCAGTTTATATTTTTTCGATGCCGAACATGGGATACTTTTTATCCCGAAAAATGGGATAGTTTCCGGGATAAAAATATATTGTCTCTCTGATCGTTATGCTTTTACGGAAAAACTATTGGACCGATTTGGCTGAAGTTCGGTACATATTGTATTTTTAATACCGAGGATGGACAAGGGATACTTTTTATCTCGGATAATGGGATAAGTTTGGGGATAGATTTATGTAAAGTTTATTGCAGAAAGTAGAATAGGTTTTTATTTTGTTCTTTGTCATTTTGGTTCATTTGGTCGATATGGTCGGTGTGGTCGATGTAGTCGATTTGGTCATTTTGGTGAATCTTCCGGGGCAAATAGCAGTATCATAAAAATTTAATACAATGTAATCTGTGTTGTACCCTCTTTAAACAAGAGGCACACTAGAGGTTGACCTGCGGCGCAGTCGCGGGGTAAACTCTAGTTGAAGATAAAGTTAATAGCTGTACAACAAGTGATTTAAACACTGCTTCCGTTTTAAAAACTTAAGTAAATGTAAATGACCTTAAATTGTATTGGACTATTAATACTTGCGGAAATTTGGTTCAATTATTCATTTTTGTTGTATGCAACCTTGGTTGTTTTTATCAAGTCTGTTTTCCCGGAAAAAGGTAGACTGTCTAGATTTTTTGAATCGTGTACAATGATAAATTCATAACACTAGTCGCCAAATGATCCCAATGTATTATCCCCGCAAATTGGTAATGCGCTGGAAATTTGTCAAATTAACATTCACGTGACGTCATCCGCAACTCGATATGTACGCGTACTCGCCGGCCAGTGATGCTAACAGTACTGAGTGTTCGGCTACGGTTACTTCACCAAAATGGCGGCCAGGCGCAATAGCAATTTGCTGAGATAATACTTCTTGTTGTAGTCTACCTTTGGTTGGTGCCACGTATCCTGGTACTCGACTTTTCAAATGCAGCTTCTTTCGGTGGTTCTTCTTTCTACTATTATTCTTATACAGCCAAGACAAACAGATAAATAAATATATACAAAAAATTGTATGCCACAATTATATATATAATATTGTATTATGTTTTAACCAATTGTACTACATATTATAGAAAACTAATATAGTACGACATGCACTATATCTTTTTCCGTAGTTCAATTGTCACACGTTTTGTACTGATACTTATGATTATTTTGAAAAAAAAAAATTTTGCTGGCCAAAACAAAACGTAGTAAAAAATAAGTGACAAATTCTATAATTAAATAACATATAAATTTAATAATGTGTACTATTTATCCCCTTAATTTCCCAAAAAAAATTTTTTCAGCATACAAACAAAAATGTTTTATTTTTTCAAAAACAGCTGGTAACAGCGCCACAATTTTAGAAATAAGTCCCAGTGTATTGCTGTTTCGAAACTTGGCTCGTATACAGACAGCGCTGGTCATCATTGCCCACCTTTTAATAAGAAACATTAATTATAATAAAACTAACTTATTACTATAGAAAAAAAAACATACAAGAAAAATAGAATAATATTGATAGCTTAATAATTACACTGAAATAATAAGCACTTGATAACGAAGTCTATTCAAATAAACAAAAAAAATATATAATAAGCACACTAATGAATTACAATCAAAAAGTAAATTGATGGACCTTCTATACTAGACTACACTAGGTTCTCAAATTATTACGTTATGCGCCCAATGCAGACTGGCATATGGCAGCGATAGCATATGATATTGCCTACATGTTTAAAGTATTATACAAATAAGAAATATTATGACTTCAAGTTTTACGCATGTAGGTTTGTATATAATCTTGCATTTTTCCAACAAAACTTGTAACCATCTGAACTAATTAAGATGCGTGATGTATCATTAAAACTGTTATATATTATTATATGTTTGGATTAAGGGGAGCGCCCTAGGAGATAAATTTGCTGTCTGGTAAAAAGCATTTTACTAAAATTCAAAAATATGTAAATTAATATTTTTGTAGTCTAATAACCTATTGATTAATTAGAAAACATTTTAACAAACAAATAGAGCTACTTATAAAATAATTTAATTGCTAAAATAAATTAAGAATTTACATCCACAATGTGTGTATAAGTGTGTTTTTTTTAATAATATTAGAATAAGTAGATAGGTGGTCTGCGGCGCAAATAAATTTGAAGATCACTGACCTCTGATAATATTGTTACGTAAATCTTTATCTATAATTAATGAGAGACAATAATTTTAATTGGTTTTCATTATTTCTCGAACACTCACAGGCAACATTGTAAACAAGAGTAATTTCAACAGAAATAGCCTATCATTTATTGTACATAGGGTAATAAATGTCATTGATCAAAGTTGAAATGTCGATATCCCCTTTATACTGTTACGAGCTACAGGACTCGAATTAAAATAAATGCCGTTGGAATTACTATAGAGTTTATTAGAACTGTACCAATACGTATAAAACAAGTACAAATAAAACTGGATGCAACCAGTTCACACTGCACGATTCAATGCAATTCAACACGCGCAAAATCCGTCACTATATCGCTAATCGAGAGTACTACACACGTCTTGGTCGTATCGTAGTCGTCGCTTTACTCCCGATCTCTCCGTTCGGGCACCCTTTTGTACTCAACTTACAACCGTGTAAACAATGATTTCCACGAATCACACCTGCGCCTCTGTCGGCACAATTCCCAGAAAAACATAATTCTGCCCACCTGCATAATTATGCCTGCGAACGGCCATAAACAACTACAAGAACAATAGGCTATTGGCTAATTGCAAATTTTAAACACGAAGTAACAAAAGAACTCCAAATGCGGAGGGTAATAAAATCCTGCTTTATGGCAGGCCGGTGTGCTTCGTGGAATTTTGGCTAAGTTGTAACAATACTCATTGGTTGTCAGACAAACTTTTCTGATGCTACTTTTAAAACTGTACGTTAATAAAGTTTGAAAATGGAGTTCTTGTTCGCCTTTTAAGGTTTAGTAGCATTTTTCGTATAAATAGAAGCCTTACATATTCGTTATGTCCATCAGTCGTAACTAATTATGTTAAGAAACGTATGTTTAAAGTTTGGAAACCGCGTGGAAAGTTCTAGTCTTAATTATTATTAAAAATTATTTTATCCGTGCAGGAACAGAGACAGAATACAATTTCCTGTGGCTGGGTGGCCTTGCGTAAGAGGCGACAAAACAACCCATAGCCAGGTGGTAGGGTATTTGCCCGTCTGGATGGCTATGACCCCTGGTTTAGAGTATGCCACCATAACAACCTGAGTTGTGTTCCGGAATTAATGGCCTGGTTCCAGTCTCCTTTTAGAGAGCAGCAGCACATTGGTACCTTTGTGGTAACAAATGTCCATAGGTGATATTAACCGCCTGCCGTCTGCTGAACTAATGCAATAAAAAAAGATTTAAAAAACTGGAGAGGTTTCAAGGGACACCCGGATGGAACGAAGTTCCTATCGATTAATTAGTGAAGGAATTTTAATAAAATTTTATATATGTATATATATATATATATATATATACTAGAGTTTACCACTTCAACCACACCGACCACATCGACCACACCGACCACATCACCACAAACTACACCGACTACACCGACCAAATGCACCAAAATGACAAAAATGGCAAATCACAAAAAAGTGTCGTTACTACATTTGGTGTGTCGTTACAACTTTTTTGGTCTTAAAATTTTCCGTCTAGCCCCCTTTCGCCATTTGCACCGCGCGATAAGGAACTTCGTTCCAAAAATGAGCAACATTTTGGTTTACGTAAATGAATGAACACTGGAGTGTAACTTGATTTAATAATTACTTTATGAAGACATAACTAATGAGCTATTATAGCCGAATTGCTAGTTACAATTATTTTGTTGTACTAACAAATTATTATTTTTGTTACAGGTTACCCACGTGAGTTAGCTCCATTGGCACTCTCCGAATATAAGCAAAATTATAAAAATAACAGAATCAAAAACGGCAGCTCTCAACCATTACAGGCATAACATAAAACGCAAAAAGAAAAAAAAGTAGTCTCAAAAACATAAAAAAGCTTGACTTAATATAAACCAGTCCGTAAGACTTTAAACTGCTTGTGATAGTTATTTACAGCATTTAATCTATAGTGAATTAATTGCATTTAAAAAGTTTGAATTTAAAATTCGAACAGTCTATTTATTAAAAAGTAACAGCGACCATAGTCTAAAATAGAGCGTCTCAATAGCCACAGAGTCACAAAGCTTATTAAAAAATAATTACTTATCCAGTTTGTGGAAAAACAAGGAATAAGATTCAAGATTTATAAAGAGGAGAAGCTGGCACTTAAGACCTTGGTGGAGATTATAAAAGAGAGAATGAAGGACAATATGAAACCGTGTGAGCACAGTTTGACAGAGGATGCGATTTACAAAGAAGTCGTTGTTATAGGTATGTATGTGTGTGTGTTCTTTATTTAAATCGTTTATAGCCTTACTTATAAACGTTTGTTAAATTTTAAGAAACTGCTCAGCAACTGATAAACGAAAATCTTACCCATAAACTCCTCTTAAGAATAAGAGGTGGTGGTAAAGTAACTCTTAAATAACTGTCAAAAATAATCAACATCGAGAGGTAGTTTAAGTGACTGCTAAGAGGCAAGATGGCAAGTTTGATTTGAAACAGCCATTGATTAGGGGCTTAAGAGTCTCTTATTTAAGAGATGGCTAATCCTTTCCTAAAGAGATTATTACAAGTAAGGCCCTTAAAGTATTTTTATTTATTCCATGCTTGTAATTTCTACACGCAGTAAAGTCCAGATACAATATTTAATATTGTTATGAATTGCGAGACTCGAATTAAAATGCCGTTGGAATTACTATACAGTTTATTAGAAAAATACAAACACGTATAACAAAGGTACAAATATAATCGAACACAACAAATCCGAAAGTAATGCAGAAGGTCGTAATTCAATAAAACGCGCAAAGTCCGTCACCGTGGTTCCCGATTGTACACACGTCTCGCCTCGATCGTGGTTCTCGCTCGACTGCCCCTTCTCTCAAACGGGCCAGTGTATACTGCACCAATGCAATACGTCCGCCCGGCAACGTGGACCGAATTTTTGAGAATCAGCTTGTACTTTAAAATCCGTAACACCTGGCCAATGATAACAATACAACAATAGGCTGTATGCCAATAAGTTAACAAAAAAAGACGATCATAAAATAATTTAAATGTTCAAATGCCGATGCAGGTGGATTTGATTTTTGTCGGGACTTGAGTTGTAACAATATTGGGGTTGTCTGGAAGAGATCGCTTTTTAGCGATAAGACCGCCCTTTGTACATAACTAGATATAATTTCGTCTTAAGTTCATGTTTGTATTGGTGTACAATAAAGAGTTATCTATCTATCTATCTATCAATATATTATACTCAAAAGTCGATATTTAACTAGCTGTGCGGAGTATATATACTACTCGAACAAGAAAAGAGTTTTGAATATCTTATCTCACCCTATTTAGGTCTGATCACAGAATTATACAAAAGTACTTAATGAAACATGGGATATTTTTAAATTTACTTTTAGAGTTCTGTTATTAAAGTGCAAAATTATTAGACGTACGTAATCTCATGGAATTCTTTATTATGCGTGGACAGGCAGTGATTGGTTAATACTTCTATTGTATATAATAATATCAGCCCCTTAGTGTCCCACTACTGGGCTCGAGCCTCTCATTATAGAGAGAACGGACAGTATACCCGCCACGCTTATCTCGATGTGTAGATTGCATTACGATGTTTTCCTTCACTGTTGTTAGCACGTGGTAATTTTATACTTCTGTTACGAGGTGCAGGACTCGAAATATAACTTAAACACAACCAGTCCAAACGTAATGCACGACTCAACAACATGCGCAAAGTCTGTCACTAAATAGATTACCGAATGTGGTTCTCGCTTGACTTCCTCGCCCATCAATCGAGGCTTAACTTTATACTACACGGATGCAATATGTCTGCTCGGCCGCGTGGGCCGAATTTCCTAGAATCACACCTGGCTAATGACTGCCATATAAGATTACGATACACAATGGGCTGTTTTTCTAATCACAAATTTTAAACACAAAATAAACAAAAGAAGTCCAAATGCCGAAAAGGTAATAAAATGTGTTTCTACAGGGCTGCAGGTGTGAATTTGTCTTTGTTGGCAGCTAGGTCGTAACACTTTTATTATATATCCAAAACAGACGAAGAAAACTGTGACAACAAAAAAGTTCTATTAGCGATCCCTAGAATACTCCTTAGCCTATGATAGAAACCAATTAGAAATGATTGACGCAACATCATATTCATTAATAAGAATGATTAAAATGTCTATGTTTAAATGAAAATATCAATTCATATGTCTAAATGTGAATTGATTTGACCTAAGATATAGAAGCCAATTGTATATTGATAAATGCGAGTACCTCGCTAGTCTTGTCATCAGCAATTTATGTAACTATATGGTACAGAATCAGCGGTACAATCCAATAACATGATATTTTATAGTACTCTTACGAATTTAGCGGGACTCGAATTTAAATGCCGTTGGAATTATTATTGTTTATTAAAACTATACAAACACGTAAAACACAGGTAGAAATATAACCGAACACAAAAAATCCGAACGTAATGCAGAAGGTCGTAATTTAATAAAACGCGCAAAGTCCGTCACTAATAGATTACCGAATGTACACACGTCTCGCCGTCGTGGTTCTCGTTCGACTGCCCACTCCTTCAATCAGGCCATCGTTTTATACTGCACAAATGCATTGCGCCCGTAACTTAGTCGACATAATCCGAAACAGCGGCCATAAATGAGTACAATAAAACAATGGGCTGTTCGAAGACGATTATAAAATAATTACAGTTAGTTTAAATGCCGGCAGCTAATAAAATGTGCTTTTGCAAATCTGTACGTGGAATTCGTCTTTGTCGGGGCCTAGGTTGTAACAATATGTACAAAATCAGCAGTACATTCCAATAACTTGACATTTTATAGTACAAAAGTTTTGACACGATCCCATAGCAATTATCGAGTGATTATCTGGTGTGTAATAATAGGACTATATATTGTATTGTAATTTTGAATACCTTATACCATTATTATGTGGGGTGATTACATATTTATTGTCGTGAAATTTAATATCAATTGGCAGCATACCGGTTGGGTCCGCGTACCCAATTTGAGAAACACTGTGTTAATACATATTACAAAGCCGGATGCCCCAACAATTAAACAATTGATGGTTCCACGGTATTAAATGTTTTGTTTCATTTAAATACAGTGTAAATTCTATATAACGACATTCAAGGGACTATGAATTTTATGGCGTTATAGAGAGATGTCGTTAAATGGAGACAAGTCTGTTATTATTGTCTGACGTCTTTTGCTGCACCAGCAATATTGTCGTATTTTTTTACTTATTTTACTCATTTCTTGAATCTTGATGATAAAGGAACTTAGAAGGTTATTTCGGAATTTCTTAGAAATTTCGGTATGCATAATGCCGACAGTCGAGTTTATTACCGACTAGGATAATAACGCGATAAAAGAACGTACACAGCAGTTTTTACTAATTTTGGCAAAATAAAAGATACTTTTTAGTACTTAATTGTTGTCGTTACTGAGAGTGGATGTAATGCGATATTCGCTATATAATTGTATGGAAGACAAGCTTTTTTTTTTACATGGGGAAATGCGTTTCCGCACCGTCAGCTGTGCGGGGCTCCCTCGACGCCGATTAATCAATACGACCGGCGCCGGGTATACCCACTAAACCACATGGGAGTCTTCCGCCTGGGTGCCAGGTCACGGTATATCCCGCGAGCATTACCCGCGACCCGGCGGGCGGTGGTCCGCCCCGTAAACAGGAGCAGCCTCTTCTGTGTGAGCCGGAGAGGTGAAACTTCTCCGGCTACCTCTCGCGCCCTCTCACGGCATTGGTGCAGGCGGAGGCCTGTCGAGTCCCCGAGGCCTCAATGCCCGCTGCCGCCCGCCCGTGGCTTCTTTTCGCCACGGGCGTTGCTCCTTTCCTGCGGCCGCGGCCCTATCCGGCGCCTTACGGCTGGCTGCTTGACGGTTCCTCCTGGTATGGAAGACAAGCTAAACCAACCAAAGCCAAGTGATTTCGACGCTTAAGGAAGTCGGTCGTTAAATCGAGTGACGTTACATGGAGTTTACACTATTTAAAATTATTTTTTCTAATGTTTCATAATGCCCAAAAAAGACTGAAATTAGAATATCAACTGTCGTATCATCTGTCGTGTGTAAACTTAAGGGGGTATTCTGGTTTAGAAGCCCGAATTCGAGGTGTTTTTTCGGTTGCGATAAAAAAACGAGAAATATTTCTACTATAGTTTTTTATTGATATTTAAATAGTACAAAACAGGAATAAAATTTTAAAAAAATGTCAAAAAATTGCAGACCGGCAAAGTGGGGGATGATGTAAAAATTGCACATCCTGGTGTGCAGGATATCAATCCTTCCATTGACCTGAAACGGAAAACAATTAATAGTCCCTAAAGAGAAAAGATTTATTTATCGCACAGCGAGACGTTTTAAAAGAAATTTTTTTTCATAATGGCGGCGGTTCCCAAAATATGTTTTGTTTTTCCCAAAAAAACGTGATGCTTTTTTTAAATTTTATTAATGTTTTGTACTATTTATATCAATAAAAATAAATGGATATTAGAAAATTTGTTTTTTTTTATCGCAACTGAAAAAGCACCTAAAATTCGGGCTTCTAAACCATAATACCCCCTGAATATCTAATTCTCTATGTATCCGAACGTTTTTGACGTCACTGACCGTCTATATATTGTCGACTTAATAATTGTAATAGTTTAGTTTTTATCGAAATTAAGTATATTTCAGTCATACATATATCAAATGTTGTACTTTGTAATCGTTATAAACTTTACAAGACTAATAAATAGTATATGTCGTCGCCGCGTGCCGCCGGAGTCAAAGCAGTTGACCTGTCTCAGTTCCTATTAATATTTAAGTGAGACATTCTGTATAACGAAATATTATACAGCACAGTGCACACTGTGAGGGTAATATGATATTATTTATCCGTGCAGGAACGGAGAAAGAATACAATTTCCTGCGGCCGGGCGGCCTGTCGTAAGAGGCGACAAAGCAACACACAGCCAGGTGGTAGGGCTACCACCCCTGGTCTAGAGTATGTCGCCATAACAGCCTTGAGTTGTGTTCCGGAATTAGTGGCCAGGTTCCAGTCTCCCTTAAGAGAGCAGAGGCGCATTTGTGGCACCTTTGATATTGCGAATGTTCATGATGGTAACCGCTTTCCATCAAGTGAGCCGTCTGCCTCGTGCAATAAAAAGATGGTCTTAAGTATAATATTAGTTATAGAACAAATGCCATCAAATATCGAATTAAAATTGCAGTGATTTACAGAATATAAACACATTTTACACATAATTAATTTTTATTTAATAATATTGATTTAATTTACAATTTATACGTATTTGACGTGACATGTTGATTTAGTTGATTGACATACATATTTAAAAATAAATTATAGTTAGTATATATACATTAAAATAATAATAATATTATAAACTAGCTGCGCCCCGCGGTCTCTCCCGCGTGGTGATACATCAGCTACCTGCCAATAAAAGTCCCGTCAAAATCGGTCCAGCCATTGCAGAGATTAGCCGGAACAAACAGACAGACAGACAGACAAAAATTTTATAAAATGTTATTTTGGTGTATGTACCGTATATATATATATATATATATATATGAATGAATGAATGAATGAAAACTCTTTATTGTTCACCATAAACTTAAATCTAGACAATTGATACGGATACATTTGTATTAGAACAATGGGCGGCCTTATCGCTTATAGCGATCTCTTCCAGGCAACCCGGTGTCAGGAGATTTTAAACGAAATTTAAATATAAGAATTTTGGTGGTGTATTATAAAAAAAAATAAAAAAAAAATAAAGTACTATATATACTTATACTACTTATATATATATATATATATATATATATATATATATATATATATATATATATATATATATATATATATACACATATAGATAATCATATATACATATATAATTAGATATATGATGATATTATAAATATATATACATTCAAACAATAGATACATTAATTTAATGCAACGATTTTTATTTAATGGACCAATAATGGTCAGTGACCATACTTTTAAATGTAGAAATTGATTTAGCTTGTCTGATTGGTAAAGGGAGGGAGTTCCACAGGCGAACAGCCTGTACGGCAAAAGAATTTCCTATGAAGGAAGAAGTGTGTGCAGGTATTTTTAATAAAAGATTTTCATTTGAGCGCAAATTGCAGGAATGAGATTGGTAGAGAAAACTAAAAAGTTCCTTTAAATATTGGGGAGAACAGGGATTGTAAAGGATATTGTGTAAAAGTGAGAGTAGGTGAACATTCCGGCGAAAGCGAATTGGTAACCATTTAAGCTTATCACGAAATTCGGAGACATGGTCATATTTACGCAAACCAAATATGAACCGGATACAAACATTTTGAAGGCGTTCTAGCTTATCTAGTTGTTCCTGGGTTATGTCGAGATAGCAGGCATCTGCATAATCAAGTAGGGGAAGAAGCAAGGATTGTGCAAGCATAACCTTAGTAGCAGTAGGTAGGAAATTCTTCAACCTTCTGAGCGAAGCGGATGACGCGAAAAGTTTCCTACTGATTTCAGTTACGTGAGGCCGCCAAGACAGTTCTCTGTCAATGACAACTCCCAGATTCTTGACAGTTTCACTGATATATATATATATATATATATATATATATATATATATGTATTCATATGCATGTAGTAAAAAGCGGTTATTTCAATATGACAAACAGACACTCCAATTTTATTTATATGTATGGATAAATACATACCTATCGGTATGGCAGGATATGGAACACTATCGATAATTACTATGCCATTTGGCGGTTAGTTCGGAACAAGCTTATCATTTAACCATTTTACAACATTATTGGTATTCATCTCATGGTAGTCACCTGTGGGACTCTTAGGTACATTTGTAAACTAGTTCTGCGTTTTCTATTTAGCCATTCTCATTCCCAGCGTGAACAATAATCCATCTTTGGCCCGGATTAACATTCATTTTTTTTACACTAGCGTCTAAAGGATATTGCCAGCATTGAGCAACGGTGTAATGGCTGTGAATCCAGGTTTCATCAAGATATGTGACAGGTTTCTTAAAAGCGCCAAGTTGCTAATTTTTTTCAACCGGCGTAAACATCTTGCTCTCCTGCCTGCTATATCAGCGGTTTCTGTACAAGAAAATCTCAAATATTTATACATTTTTGAATTTGTAGCCTAGCTTTTCTTTTAGTATTTTAGTTAATGAAGTTTTTTGTCTGGGAAAGTTCAATTCTGTTTTCGCAACGTTTAATATCCTTCTGAGAGTTGGTATCTCTTTTTTCACACTATAGAAACTCGACTATATTTCTAATAGCACATATAACAAAATCGTCTATGTCAAGCTTCTTTCCACTTGGCTTCTTTTTCTTTGTCTTTGTAAATTTCACTTCTTGTCTATCAGCCGATGTGCCTGCGTGTAGTGATTCTTAGCTTCTTGGCTACATTCTTAATGTTTCGAAGGGTTCGAATACTCACACCCATGGCACTTCCTGGTGAGGGAAGCGGGAGGGGTAATCATCGGCAAACCTGCAGTGCCGCATGCCGTTGCGTCTAGTAGTCTGATGATGAAAGAGAGGTGGTGGAAGAAAAGAAGCGAACACTAGCGATCTTCCCTCGCTACGCAGTTTTTCCTGCCAACAGAGCCTTCTCTGCTGACAGGAAAAGCTGCTCAGCTCTGGGCTATTTCACTTCTTTGTACGACACGACTTCTATCTTTTGCTTTATTTGGTTAACGTACGGAGTAATTGACTAATAATATATTCAGCACACTCCTATCTCGCATGTTACTACAATCGCCACAGTTGCTGGCAAGAATTGACCCCCGTGGTCATCTTATCAGTGTATCTCGGCCAGTCAGTATCTTGTACAAAATATTCCACTTATTATCTATCTATGGTAGCGAGCCATGTGGTATGGCTACCATACCTGGTCTAAAGTATGCCGCCATAACAACCTTGACTTGTGTTCCGGCATTAGTGACCAGGTTCCAGTCTCCCTTAAGAGAGCAGCAGCGCATTTGTAGCACTTTGGTGACTGATGGTAACCGCTTTCCATCAAGTGGCCCGTCTCCCTATCTGCTGAACTCATGCAATAAAAAAATCATATTGTTACGAGTTGCGGGACTCGAATTAGAATGCCGTTGGAATTATGATACGAGTTTATTAGAACTATACAAACACGTATAACATCGGTTCAAATATAACCGAATACACCAAGTCCAAACGTAATGCAGTAGTTCGTAATTCCATAAAAAAACGCGCAAAGTCCGTCACTGAATAGATTACCGAATGTAGTACACCCGTCTTCCTTCGCTCGTTGTTATCGCTCGACTGACTCGTCCCTCCTTTGGGCCATTGCTTTATATTGCACAGATGCAATATCCCCGTATCTAAGTCGATTTTAATCCGACACACCTGGCTAATGACTGTCATAAAAGATTACAATACAACAATGGAGTGTTCTCTAGAATAATTAGTAAACGTATGCCAATAAATAAGTAAACAAAAGAAGTCCAAATACCGAAAGGTAATAAATTGTGTTTTTACAGGTATGCATGTGTGAAGTTGTTTTTGTCGGCGCCTAGGTCGTAACAGTATTATATTTATAGAGAAGAGTCCTACTCGCGCGCGGCCACTTGTTCAATAATTTAATAAATTTCCAGGCAACGGTCCCAGCGGTATGGTGACATCGTTCATGTTGGCGGGCAACGTGCCATACCTCAAAGAGATACCGGAAGATCTGCCAATCGACGAGATGCTGCGAGCCAGGTATGATGATACATTTGCACCGATTGACGGCATGTGTGCTTACGTAATGTCACGTACGTGGATCAAACACAAAAAAGTTTTACATGTCTACAGGAGAAGACTACAAACTTTGGAACAATATTGTTACAAATTACGCAGGACTCGAATTAAAATGCCGTTGGAATTACAATAGAATTTATTAGAACTATACAAACACGTATGACATAAGTACAAATATAACTAGACACTACTAGTACAAACAGCACGATTTAATAATACGCGCAAAGTCCGTCACTATATCGCTCATCGAGTGTACGTCTTGCTCGTATCGTTATCCTCGCTTGACTGCCTTACCCCTCCGTTCGGACATCTAATTGCAATATTTTTAAACACAAAGTAAACAAAAGAAGTCCAAATGCGGGAAGGGTAATAATCCAGGTGCGCATTTCTTTGACGGTATGTGACAATATATAAAACCTGTATGTATTTATGTATAACATAATTCCAGATTATCCAACCTGCCAGCGGGACAGAGCCTTTACGACGTGGACCTGATGGAGCTCGCCGAAGGTCTTGAAGGAAGAAGCCAGAATCCGATACCGCTGCTGGTGAGTTAATTACACAAATCAATCTCGCTGACAAGTTGTACGCGTCACTCCCATGCACCAATTGACGCGGGACACATTACAACTGGGATTTAAAAACTGGAACATGAAAATGAATGTACCTATTTCAAAATGGAATCTCATAGATTATGAGATTACTCATGGAAAGTTATGTATCTACCACCGCTTCCAGTGCAATTTTAGTTACTGCTAAAGGAGAGAAGCGGCGCACCAAACTCCCGAGCAAGATATCTTTACTTCATGTTTATAATTGGTCGTCTATTTTGTGTAGTGTTACGTGCTACAGGACTCGAATTAAAATAAATGCCGTTGGAATTACTATAGAGTTTATTAGAACTGTACCAACACGTATAAAACAAGTACAAAATAAAACTGGATGCAACCAGTTCACACTGCACGATTCAATGCAATTTAACACGCGCAAAGTCCGTCACTATGTCGCTAATTGAAAGTACTACACGTCGTAATCGTATCGTAGTCGATTGACTGCCCACCCCTCCGTTCGGGCATTGTTTTATACCAACTATATAGTAAAAAAAAATCGACCGCGTGGACTGGAGTTTCCGAGAATTTGCACACCTGGTTATCTATTCCTGCGAACGGCCAACAAAGTCGAAAACAATAACAATAGGCTATTGTCTAATTGCAAATTTTATATACCAAGTAAACAAAAAGAGTTCCAAATGCGGAAGGGGCAATAATCCTGGTGCGCGGCATTTCTTTGTCGATATGTAACAATAGACATGCAGGTGACCCAATTTGTAACAGTAGTTTCAATAATAATCATCATTGATCATTATCAAAGTCGTTTTTTATAAATAAAATATCTAGCGGCCCAGACAGGCGTCGTCCTGCTCTGAAAAAATATAAATCTAGGACCTGATCCCAGCGCCACCTGCCGGTTGTAATTGTGAATCTTAGCCATCCGGGAACCCACTCAACCACACAAAAACAAATTCACCAAAATCGGTCCAGGTGATTAGGAGGATTCTAGAACCCTTTGCAGTTCTATTATAACTACTGGTCACCCGTGCTCGAAATTCGACCTTAATAATTAATGTCAAAGACTATATTATCCCCGCAAATTGCTAATGCGCTGGAACCTTGTCTAATTAACATTCACGTGACGTCATCCGCAACTCGATATGTACGCGTACTCGCCGGCCAGTGATGCTAACAGTACTGAGTGTTCGGCTACGGTTACGTCACCAGAATGGCGGCCAGGCGCAATAGCAATTTGCGGGGATAATACTTCTATAATCACAGCTTTCGCCAACGCTGCATTAATTTAACAATAAACAAAAGAGTATATATACGCGAGTGTGTGTAAAATACATTAGTGAACTCCATCAATCAAAATCAAATACTTAAAACATTCAGAAACATGAGGTTTTATAGTTTCGGTTATTATAGCAAATGCTCATTCGGTGATGGCCTATAGTGTGTAATGTTTTTTTTTATTGATTTCATGTATTTTTTATTCATAATAGACTAAGAGCCGGTGAAGATCGACCTTCACCGATCTGATAACCAGATGAGACGTATTTTTTATCAAATATATTTTATGAACAAATATGCCTATAATTACTTGCCTATCCAAAAGTGCTTAAGGCTATTTTTAATTAAATTAACTTTAATCGATTTTTTTTCATCACTTTCATTCTACTGATAAGCAAATGAATTTTATTTTACTGATAGTTTTTAACACACAGAATATGCCTAGGTAGGCTTGCCTACTCATTTCTGTGTATGGCTACCTGGCAAGCAGATGTGAAAAGGTAAGTCAATATAGGTGACTCCATCGATCTGCTAACTTATCGAAAGTTATATCAAATTTTAGATTATTTTATTACAAAATCAGTCACATATACTTGCCTGCAAAAAATCGTATTTAAAGTACTATTAGCCAAGCTAAAAACTTTTAGAGTTTTAGCCACTTGATAGGTGCGAGAGAGAAAGTAGAGCATCCGAGGTCCGTGTGGTAGAACAGGACACAACATAACAGCTGCACGCTACCTGACCGTTGAATGTATCCGAGTGGTCGTCAGCATGGATTTTTTTTCATAAAAAGTATCCTCTGTTACTTCTAATACCTCCAAGAATATGTGTACAAAGTTTCATGATGATCGGTTGAGTAGTTTTCGCGTGAAAGCGTAACAAACAAACTTACATTCACATTTATAATATTAAGTTAGGATAAGGGTGCGAAATTTCGTACTCCTCCGTCCGCGCTATTTTAGCAAAAAGGGGTACATAGTTTTTGATTCACGTATTGATAATATGATAGTATTACAGATTGTTTTTGTTATTAAAATACATATAAATGTTGATAAAGGTTTTTGTGTGTTGACCTTTCTGATACACTTGAGAAAACCGCACTTACGCACCACAATATCCGCCCGATAATAATTGTATGATGTGTCCGTAACTCAGTTACGTGGCTTTCTATGTTAATAAGTTTGTACACACGGCACGGTACAATACAATATTTTTGTTAAAATACATATTGTGAGACTCGAATTAAAATGCAGAAGGTCGTAATTCAATAAAACGCGCAAAGTCCATAACTATTAGATTCTCGTTATGTACAGACGTCACGCCCGTATCGTAATCGTCGCTTGACTGCGCGCCTCTCTCAATCAGGCCGTCGTTTTATAATCCACAAATGCAAAATAATCCGTAACACCTGACTAATGATGCTAACGAGTGATAGGACAATAGGCTATTCTAAACAATAATTTGAAACGTATGCCAATAAATAAGTGAACAAAAGAAGACTATCACAAAAGGATTACAATTAGTTCAAAAAAATGTGCTTTTGCAGTCTGTACGTGGAATTTGTCTTTAGCGGCGCCTAGGTTGTAACAATATGAATGTTGATAAATGTTTGTGTGTTGACCTTTCTAATACACTTGAGAAAACTGCACTAAGGCGCCAAAGTTTCCGCGCGATAATTATGATTTATTCGTTGCTTACGTAGTTTTCTATATTATTAATTATGTACTCACGACAGGATATATTACAATACTCCAGACTTTATGTAAGGAAAAACTTGTATCAATAATCTGTTTTTCCTTATGAGTTGATTTTTGCGTTTTTTTGTGCATGTATTATACTCGCGTTATCCTTAACTTGCAGCCTAATGAGCTTTGAGTGACTCGCATAGCTCTCTTTTAACGCGTTGGCAACGCCCCCTGGTGTTGCAAACGTCCATACATACATAACTTCACGCCAGGTCCCTTGCGGGGTAGGCACGAACAACAGAGCGCCATTCAGGCTTATTCTTACACACCTCACTTGCTTCTTTGACATTCATAGCTCTTGTCATGCACGCTCGTCTGTTCTTAAGGCTCCTGACATCACCTTCTGCTAGTACACGATCAATTTGATCATCAAACGTCCATAGGGGACAGTAACCACCTTTCTGGGCCGTCCGCCTGTTTGCCTGCTTCAGGCAATAAGATAAAAAAACAACGTGTGCAACTCGAGACGCCCGACTAAAGTGATTACTTAAACTAATCTAAGTTGAACTATTTAATATTGAAACTGTTTTACTTGAGAAAAGCTTAGGTTATTACTTAAATTTTATGTATATTAATATGATAATGTAAGGAAAGGTTATTTATTAATAAAATCTTTTATTGAATATAAAATATATTTTGTTCTTAGTTACAATTCTTGAATATGTACATACATTAGAATTTTGTGTATGTAAATTAATTACCGAAATACGGCTAGCGCTGTGGGTTAGAGTGAGAGTGGAGGAGGCTGCCTACCGCTGCCGTATGCGCGAGAGAAAGGGAAGCCAGACAGACACCGTAATGCGTTACGTAACGAAGCGGTTTACACTCGCATAAGAAGTTATCACTTCAAAAGTACTTTTAAAAAAAGGTAGCAACCATAACACTGCCTTTATTCTTTTCAACTATCCTCCATCTGTAGCAGCCTGGATGTATGCATCTCCCATATATCTTTTCTATATCATGCTGACAATTCAAATGGCGGTTTTAGAGAGCTCGGTCATTTTAAAATACTGTGGCGAATGATGGTGGAACCATCTAGTTAGTTTTAGAACTTTTGGAAAAATCTAGAAAAATCTAGAACGAAAAGACAAGGACGGATATTTATATTTAGAAAAGGATAGACGATAAACGAAAGAAAGAGATAGATAGATCTTAGAAAGAGATAGACGACGAAAGAAAGAAAGAGATAGGTAGATGTTAGAAAGGGATAGATGTACAAACGAAAGTTCCCGAACAGAAGGTTCGGGAAAGAAAAGACAGAGATAGATAGATGGGTTCTAGAAAATTCTTCCAGGTATATAAACAGCGTAAGGCGCGCCTACCGGGCAGTTTAAAGTTGAGTTCAGTCCAAAACCGTGAAACGACAAGTGCGATACTAAAGAGTTATTAGAGGAGGTTAATATAGGACAGAGACGAATTAAGTGGTGAATTTAGTGACAAGTTTCGTGGATAGATACGTGAAGGAGGTGTGTAGCGTAGTTCGAGAGAGGAACCAGAAGCAAGCTACACGCGATAATGTTGGAGGTGGTCCGCGCAATATCGGCAACGGTATTGAGGGTGTGACAACTTATCGTCGGGACTGTGCATCGTTGGTCGTGCGTATAGGGGCAGCAACCCTGCAGAGAGGTACTACGTGCGGCTGTGTAAGTCAATAAAAGCTTTTAAATTAAAAACTGGTGTTTTCTTCCAATCCATAAGTGGGTACCCCCGCTCGTACGTAACAATACTTTAAATAGGGGAGGCCAAGCGAGAATTTTGGGATTTACTCGAACGTTGCAGAATAACATAAGGGGAGAAACCTTGCACCCTATTATGTACCCCCACCATATATGAACCCTTTATATAGGGTAGGGGGTATTTTTTTATTCTTCAATTATTTTTTTAAACCGCTGTAATGTGGAGAGAAGTGATGGGTAATAATTAATTAAACGTCCGTCTCTTGGCTATGATCTTTAATGACTAACTGTTCTAGTACATACTTCACTACATCTACAGGGTAATTTAGAAAAAAAAAGAATTTAAATATTATTCTTTTTTTTTCTTATATTCTAAAGTTACATTGTAAATAAACAAAATAAAACACATTAAAATTTCAATGTAAAATATTACACATAAATTGGGTTACCAAAAAAAAATAATCTTATTCTAATTCTTATTTTGGTTCTGATTCTGGCGCCAGAACTAAAATTAAACAATAAACACAAAACATTTATATCCTAGGTTACAAATAATTTGGTTCTATTTTTATGAACCGTTTCTAATTTATTGCCCTTACGAACTACTACATTAGGTTCATTTTCGTTTACAACTAAATAAGGTCCTTCATACTAACTTTTTATTTACTTCACTTTTTATTAAAATTAAATCGCCTTGTTTATATTTTATAGGATTACATTTTCTGTCATATATTTGTATCCTTTTGTTTTTGCTCATAATTAAATTCTGTTTCGCTTGTTTTGAAGCTAATTGTAATCTATATTTAAGTTCGAGTGCATAATCATCTTGATTATAAAGCGGTTCAACAATACCGTTAGTTAAATTATTAGGCAAATTGCACGGTTTTCCGAATACTAGTTCATACGGGGTGTATTTAGTTTCTGTGTGTACCGTTGTGTTGTACGAGAAACACCAAAATGACAGCCAGTGACTCCAAGTCTCTGGGTGTCCTTCAGATTGTGTTCGTAAAAATGCAGCAAGGTGTTTATGTGTGTTTTCTAATGCTCCTATCGATTCATGATGATAAGCGGTTGAACTTACCTTTTCTATTTGCAGCAGCTTACACACCTCTGACATTGTCTCTGACATGAACTCTGTACCTCTGTCCGTGGCAATGGTTTCAGGCAAACCATACCTTAATATAAAATTATTTACTAAACATCTAGCTACACTTACCGTATCCTTTCTCTGTAGAGGATAGGCTTCTATATACTTGCTAAGCTCACATTGCAAGCTTAAAATATAAACATTATTATCTATATCCTTATCTAAAGGTCCTATTAAATCTAAAAATATTTTTTCGAAAGCTTTCGAAGCTGTAGTTGTTATCGTCATCGGTTCAATAGTTTTTCTCGAGTATTTATTAAATTGACACTTAGTGCACTTACTAACATATTGTCTTACATCGCATTCCATTCCCGGCCAGAAGTAAGTACTTCTGATATTGTTTATCATACGCCTTACACCTGCATGACCACTTGTAGGTAATAAGTGATAATCATGTAGGATGCATATCTTTTCGTCATTATCCGAGACTCTTTTAATTTCTCTTAATATATTTATTCGCGGTCCGGACCACGTTTCTCGGCTCTTTATTTCTGATAATAATTGCTTTATAAATTCCTCATATTCTTTATCTCTTTTTATGCATATCTCTTCTATATTCATTTTATTACATAAACTACTTAATATATCCGCAAATTCGACTCGCGTAATTTGGTTCATATAATTAAGATTTATGTATAAAGTATAAGTCGACTCTTCATATGCTAAACATTTATCTTCGTACGTAATATTTTTATTTTTTAATAAATTTCCTTTTATAAACTTTAACTCAACGTAGTCACTCGGTTTTCTTAATACCTCTGCGACTCTTGGTTGGCCAGACCTTGATTCAACAGACATATTAGGAATCCTTGTGCTATTTTCTTCGCATATTTTCTCCCTATCTAACATTTTAGCTTTCTGTGCCCTTGTCATTACTAAACAAATCTTTTCATTCATTGACTTTAAATCTTCAGACGATATTGTCACCCTACTTAACGCGTCTGCAAAATTTTCACTACCTTTTATATATTCTATAGTGTAATCGTACTCTTCTAATTGTAATCTAAATTTTATACGTCTTGTCGATGGATCTTTCATACTAAATAAGTAAATAAGCGGTTTATGATCGGTTCTGATAATAAAACGTTTTCCATATAAATATGGTCTAAAATGCTTGATGCTCCAAACTATTGCTAACAATTCCTTTTGTATGGTGGGATAGTTTAATTCCGCTTTATTTAACGGTCTACTTGCGTATGCTATTGGCTTTAAATCTTTGTTGCATAATACTGATCCTATTGCTATTCCAGATGCATCAGTTTGTAGAATAAATGTGTTATCTTTTGAAAAATCTGGATATTGTAAAATTGGTGGTGTTATAAATTATTAATTTATTTTTAAGTATTTCAAAACTGTTTTGACATTCTTTAGTCCAAATAAAAGGTAAATTTTTCCTACATAGTTTATTTAACGGTAAAGTAATTTCCGAAAAAGAAGCGATAAATTTTCTATAATAATTGCAAAAAGCAATAAATCGTCTGACCTCGTCCATATTATTTGGTAATGGATAGTTTTGCAATACTCTAATTTTCTCGGGGTCAGGTAACACACCTGATGCAGAAACAACATGTCCTAAATACAATAGTTGTGTTTTCATAAATTCACACTTATTTGGATTAAGCTTAAGGTTCATTTTTCTAAGTCGTTCGAATACGTCCATTAAATTTTTATTATGAATTTCCATTCTATTTCGTCCGAAAACTATTAAATCGTCACAGTAAATAAAACATTTTTCATAGGTTAAACCTGACATTGCAATTGACATAACTCTGGAGAAAGCGCTGGGACTTATTTTTAATCCCATAGGCAAACGCTTCATTGGTACTGTCCTGAGCTTGTAATAAAACTTGTAACATTTCTACATTTAGGGTCCAATTTTACTTGATAAAATCCTTGATGCATGTCAAGATGGCTAAAATAAATACTACCAGAAAGAGAGTCAAGTATTTCTGTAATATTTGGTAAGGGGAATTTGTCATCTTGTATAGAATCGTTAACTTTTCTGTAATCGATTACCAAACGCCACTTTTTTTCTTTGTTATTATCCGATTTTTTAGGCACTAAAAGTACTGGACTATTCCATTCGCTACTTGTGGGTTCTATGATATCATCATCGAGCATTTGCTGAACTTGCTTATTTATCTCGGGCTTTGATGACTCAGGTAGTCTATACGGTTTTACATACACCGGTTTCGTATTAGATTTCACCGTGAGAGTCTGTTGGATAGCATTGGATGTACCTAACTTGTCACCTTCTATGAAAAATATATCGGAATATTTAGAACAGATAATACTAATATCTTTTCTATCATTTGAGCTTAAATGTGATAATTGTAATTTTGGAAGCAAATTTTTAACTCTATCTACATTTTTGTTTGAATCATTGAATAAACAAACATTACAATTTTCTAAATAATCAATTTCGTCAAATTTTAATAAAGTTGATTTCGGAATTTTGATAGATTTTTCACCGGTATTTAAAATTTTAACTGGAATTTTACCTCTCTTTGGAGTTACTATGCTACTAGCCAAAAATACGTTTTCAGCTATTTGTTTAGAATGTACGAATAAATCTTTAAAAATATTTTTATGAATATTAACAAAATGAATAGATTCGCAACGTTCTGGTATAGTTATATAATTTTCGCATTCATCATGTTCGTTATAAGGTTGTTCTATTTTTAATGTATACTCTCTATTATTTAAATATAGTGCAACTCTATTTGTTCTTAAGTCTATGTTTGCATTATAAGTTCTAAGAAAGTCTAACCCGATAATACCGTCTGCATTGCACGGCAAGGAATCAAATAGATAAAAGTTATGATGAAACTGTACACCTTTGTTATTGTGAAGAGTAATGTTAACGTAGCATTTTGTTTGTACTGTACCACCTATGCCTTTTATTGAAGTATTATTTCTATATACTTTCATGTTGTTAGGTAAAATTGTATTACTAATTAATGATAACGTTGCCCCAGTATCTAACAAAAATTTACGTTTTTGGTTTTTAATGTAAAAATAAACAAAATCTAAACCTTCACAAGTTAAAGCATAGTTATGCTCGAAAAAACTGTTGAAAATTTTCCGATTTATCATCTTCTTCGTTTTTATTTGTATGAGTTGTTAAGTAAACATTATTTTTAGATCGTGGTGCCTGGTTATTGTTGCCTCTTCCATATCTCATGTACCTGCGCGGAACCCTATTTTTGTGATACTTAGAAACATTTTGCTGATAATTATAATAATTATTTCGTGTATTTTCCGTATAATGTTGAGGTTGCCGGTTAACATACCTGGGATATCTTGTGTATGAGTTTCCACGATGTATCTGTCTATAAGAATTACGATAGTAATTATTCTTACCTCTTGCGTAACTGCATACCAGTGAGTCCTGATATTGCCTTGAAGATCCAGGGGACGCCAACTCCTCGTCCTCCGCTGCTCGAACTGCATCCTTGAGCGCGGTGTAATTTCTAGCTGATATAATTGTACTTAGTTTTTGGTTCCGAAGGCCATCTGAAAATCTTTTGATAGCCAAATTTTCGTTTATTGGTCTTAAAATAGCACTTGCTTCGGGATTTCCCTCTGCTTGTGTTATAGTAAGACCGATAAATAATTCCTCTAACTTCTCGCCGAATTTCGAAATTGATAAGTTATTTTGTTTTATATTATTCATTTGAGTTAATATAGAATTGGCAGATTGTTTGGTCAGTAAATAATTTCGCATATCCTTAACTAAAATCTCTACGTTCGTATAATCGGATTTTAATTTTAGTTTTCCAGATTTTGACAGTCTAGTTTTTAAAATAAAAGATATTAATAATTGTTTACTTTCATTCGATTTTAAACAATTATTATACATTTCTATACCATCTATTATTTTTTCGGTAGTTTCTTCTGTACTGTCCATGATAGGAATTAACATCGATGCAGTTTTCAAATCAAAAGACTCCATTTTCCCTACAATAACTTTTTCCGTTAATTGATAATAAGTAATTTTGTTATAAATTAAATCTATTTCGTCACAAATCGGTATTATATCGGATAATTTTGCACCTGAACTTAAATTTTTTACTATTAACTTATATTCATCATGTAAAATATCTACTTTTTCAAATTTTTTCTTTCCTAACTCTTCTTCTCTCCTCTTTGGACCTAATTTCCTAATGTTTTCATACTCATATTTTAATGCTTTTAATATGATTATTAATTCATCCATATATCATCGGGTTTTAAGTAAAAATAAAAAATATCTATACTTTTACAGTGAATACATAGGTACTTATATCTATCTTAATAAAACACTCACGATTTTTATTTTCATGTTCACTTATAATACCACTTTTTTTTTTCTCACTAAACACTTTGCACTGTCTTGTTCTATATTTCCTCGTTGCATCTGTTCTCCTTGCTGGACATTCTCTCAGCAACACGCCGCATAAATCCTTTATTAATTTGTTGATTTATATATTTCTCTTGTCTCTTATTATGACATCTGTATATTGCATATATGGCACCAACTATAATAATTGCCAAAATTAACCCCAACAATATTGTGTTAACATTATTATATGTTTGTTCTTGAATTTGGTTTCCGTTAGATTGTGCCAGAATAATTTCTTTATCCTCCTGCTTTGTGTAAGTCGTACCCATATTGAGACTTTGTAAAAATGTTTGTAATAAAATAGCTTTTTACATTAAATTTTTGTATCTTTTGCGTTAAAATTTTGTTATGTATTTATTGTACGAAAGCTGTATGCGGAGCTTCACTACTATTTAACTCGCGACGCGGACGCGCAGCCTGCCCATAGCAGGGTCGCCATGTAATGTGGAGAGAAGTGATGGGTAATAATTAATTAAACGTCCGTCTCTTGGCTATGATCTTTAATGACTAACTGTTCTAGTACATACTTCACTACACCGCCATATTAAGGAATTTCCTCCAAATCATTGTCAGAATATACACGGTTCAACTTGATGTCAGCACGACCAGGACATCAAGTTGAACCGTCTGTATATTAATTTGACGCGCTCGATCATTCATCGATTTCAATCTTAGGTTTTTTTGCATTTTCAAAAATCGACCTTTACTTTTGGTCGCGTCCAAATCGTCTGTCTTTTGAATAGGAGTTCCTTTAGGGCTTACTTACCATCCTTTTAAATATCTGACGCGCTTGAGTATTTCTGTGCAACTCTTTTTTTTAAACCTTACCTTACCTTATAACCTTTTTTCTATTTTAGCATCTAATCTTTACAATCCAAAAAGTTCCCGCGACGCTCGAATAACTTCACATTTAGCATCTGGGGCAACCCTACTATTTAATTGCCTATAAATAATGTTCTGTACAATCGGAATAGTAGTTATTCGACTTTGAGATAATGAAGGAAATGGTCTTGACCTTTTCAATAAAATCGGAATATTATTAGAATAAATTAAATCATTATGTAAGGCGTCATTGATTCGCATGGGCTTACGCAACTTTTGGCGCTTGTTTCGCCCTATACACAACATCATAGATGATACACTAATGGTTTTACTTATAACCGTTTGTTAAATTTTAAGAAACTGCTCAGCAACTGATTAACGAAAATATCACCCATAAACTCCTCTTAAGGATAAGAGGTGATGGTAAAGTAACTCATAAATAACTGTTAAAAATAACCAACATCCAGGTAGTTTAAGTGACTGCTAAAAGGCAAGATGACAAGTTTTATTTATTCGAAACAGCCATTGATTATGGGCTTAAGAGTCTTAAGAGATGGCTAATCCTTTCTTAACGAGATTATTATAAGTAAGGCCCTATATATAAAATACATGAGCCTCTGAAATAAAATATCAAAACATCATTTACTCTGTCCGATAGATGGCGCTACAATCGAGTGTGTGTGTGTGTGTGTGTGTATAGAATAAGTGTTACTGTAAATGGGAGGGTGTGTTGCATGCAAACCTCACAGGTATCACATGATGTTAAATTATTATTACGGATAAATAAATTTAAAAAATAGGCATCGATACGGCAACGTGAACGAAGTTCTGACTAATCACAAACAAAACAAATTTTTATGCCATATTTACTAGTTAAATTGTTTACTTGTTGAAAACCTTCACGGCTGACGACCCGCCCTTCGTTAAACGTAATTGATTCAAATGTAATACAATATGTATGGCACTGTATAGCCGTGACCTCCGAACGAATGTATTAAACATAACTAAAATAGAAAAGTGTGAATCGTGTTCACTAATACACAGTTCCGTAAATAAATAAAGCTGAACTTATAAATTTTAAACTCGGAGTGCCTCAGGGAAGTTTGTTACGACCATTATTGTTTCTAATTTACATACACAATCTTCTTAAGGTTATAATCACCCCATGGTCCTGTTTACTGATGACATAGGTATTTTAATGGACAAAAATGATAACTAGAATGTGAAATAAATAACACCCTAGTTACTGTGGTTGAGTGGTTAGACAATAATAATCTTAAAGTTAACTTGGAGAAAACACACATTATGACATTTAAAAACAAGAATTCTAATTTTGACAATATTAATATAAGTTATAACGGAACAAGAATTAGCAAGATACAGTTGATACAATTTTTAGGAATACATATTAAGGAGTCTCTCATGGAATTACATGTTGGAAATGTATGTACAAAACTGGCTAGATTCTCATATGCACTGTATATGTTAGATAAAGTGGAAAACGAAGAGGCAAGTGCTTACCATGCTTATGTAGGTTCCACACTAGAACAGTGGCGGATTTACCCTAAGACCCAGGGGGCCCGGGCCTAGGGCGGCCAATAGTGACAAAAAATTCACTGATGATAACGAGAAAGAACTCAAAGTACTACTAAAGGCTCGCATACATTATGGTGGGCCGCACTGCACCGAATCGTATAACAATAATCTTCCTAAATCACTTTTGTACTTTTTAAACGACAAAACTTTATTTACATAGCAGCTCGCACCAACCTCTTATACTGTGTTTTGTACGAGTATAACGTTTTTATCTTGCCGTACTTGTAAGGAATATATGGAGATATGTTGCAAAAAAAAATATTAGTACGTTATGTCTATATTTATAACTATAATTATTTTCTATCCTTTTATTGCGCTCTGTCTTATTGAATGTGCACTGTCTGCTACAACTCCATTAATTCTTCAAAAGTCATTCTGTAACATAATTCTGTATAAAACTTTAAAAAAATACTTAAATATAAGTAGAACAACAAATATAAAGAAAAACAATTTTTAGCTAGACTTGTTGCTGGGGAGTTTCTTGCCGCTTCTTCTCCTTAACAGCAATAACACGTTGCAAAGCGGTGTACGGAAGTAAAATTAAATTTTAACATACATGTATGACCTTCAAAAAGTGTTCTCCAGTGGAACTTATTTTGAATAAAAACTTTTGAATTTGAATATAAATAAAATATAGATATTGTAAATTATTTCGTTCAAGTAAATTCATTATGTACTCAATGATGGGTACTGAGAAAGGGGTGGCTGGTACTTACTATATGGTCTGAGGTCTGGGGCGGCCAAGACTGCAAATCCGCCACTGCACTAGAATATGGATGTATTGGGCAAACTCGACTGATAAAGAATGTGCATATGTATACGTGCAATCTACAAAATCAAACAGACAGATTCATGTAAAGCCCATTTTGTAAACCTAAAAATAATGACATTATATAAAGGACATTAATAATTACGGAACCTGTCAAACCTGTCACTGCTAGACATAACAAACTCAAGGATGTAAACTGTAAAACGAGTTTATTCAAAAACAGTTTTTTTCCATGGTTATATTATTATTTTAATAAATTATCAAATGATTTAAATCTAATAAAAATATTAGTACATTTAAAAATATAAACAAAGTTTAACCTGAAGTTTTACGGTATTAAAATGGGTAGAAGTTCTACCCATTTTAATATTATACAGGGTGTTTGGCGCATGGACCGACAAAAAATTTTGGGGGATTGGGTGGATCAAGAGCTATCTTTAACCCATAGATACCTATGTCCCAAGTGTCACTGTAATCGAGATACAATTTTTTTTGTTTGTTTTTGAAAATTACCTGGTTCATCGTCTTTAAAACGACATATTTTTCTAGTTTGTTGTTGTAATTGAACCAAATAACTTCTATCGTAGTCTTTAATGTATGATTATTCTAAATTAAACATTAATTATTAGCATTAGACAACAAAACGTTCTTAACGAGCTTTCAAACTCTTAAAAATGAATTAATCTATGAAAAAGGTCAAATTCAAAATTAATTATAAAAAAAACTAAAAGGTATTAAGAATTTCATTTAATTGAAACAAAATCTGTACTTAATATCCTTTCCAACGATATACCACATGGCCTTGAAATTATTCCTTATGTGATCAAATTATCAAAATCAAAGTAGGGACGAACACGCACTCTAACACCGAACCCGTTTTTTAGAACAATGGTACGCAGGTAAACACTGTCTCTTTCTTGCACATGAAAATATCCCTTGTCTTTGTCTGTCATTGGATCGTAATTTGTGTCGTGGTTTTTGTTTAGTATTAGTTGAGATTTTACTATCATTGCTATCGGTATTGTCGCGATTCACATCTGCATTGTTGGAGTATTTTTGTGTTTACCTTTGTTTTTGTTACGTTCTGTTTTTGTTAAGTTTTCTTTGGTTGAACTATTCTGTTAAACTGTTGGTGTGTTTGTCTTCACTGTTCTCGTTACAATGCCTAACTACAGTAACGAAGAGTATGCTGATATGTTGTTGGCTTATGGCAGCGCCAATTGTAACGCTCGTGAAGCGCGTAGAATTTACCAGGAGCGATATCCTAATCGGCGTGTACCACACCACGAGACGTTTTCTACGACCTACCGGCGTCTGAGGGAGACTGGAAGCATAAATATTCTAGAGCCTCGAGTCAATGTGAGGCAACATAATGTTGCAGTGGATGAGAGTATTTTACAAGCTTTTGATGAGAATCCAACGACAAGTATTCGAGCTGTAGCTAAAAGACTTAACTTGTCGGTTTGGAAAGTCTGGTCAGTTCTTCGGCAAGATGGAAGGCATGCATTCCACTACACTCCTGTTCAAGGTATGTTTTTTAAACAATTCAAAAATCATTGCATGTGTTTTTACAACTTAATTTCAAGTACAACAATTTAACAAGTAAATTCTTACTCTAATAGTTAAAACAAATGTGTTTGTTTTTGTTCAAAAAAATAATTTATTCATTGTGGCCTTTGGGTCAGCTCACAGATGAAATAAATAGCGTCCGTACAATTCTCACGGATTTAATCGATTGTTCTAGGTCTCATAGACGATGATCATAGGAGGCGGCTGGAATTTTGCAGGTTTATGATGCATACAGACGTAGAAGATACAAATTTTTTAAAAAGAATTTTGTGGACCGATGAATCCAATTTCAATCATGAGGGGATTGTGAATCTCCACAACCTCCATCATTGGGGGATAAAAGGACAAAATCCCCGCAAGAAAAGGCAAAGTTCATTTCAAAGTAAGTTTAGTGTGAACGTTTGGGCTGGGGTTATTGGAAGACACCTGATCGGTCCACATTTCTTACCGGAGCGCCTAACCGGAGAAAGTTATTTTTCTTTTTTAATAAATGACTTACCTGAATTGGTATTACCAATAGTAGAAGAAGAAGATTTTATTTTCCAAAATGATGGTTGCCCAGCACATTACCAACGAGACGTTCGAGAACATTTGGACAATTGTTTTCCCAATTCGTGGATCGGAAGAGGCGGTCCGATTCCTTGGCCTGCACGGTCACCAGACCTAACACCTCTGGATTTTAATGTTTGGGGGCGCGCAAAAGAAATTGTTTATGCGACAGAAGTACGGACAAGGGAAATTTTAATAGAAAAAATAAATAGCGCCTTTCGCATAATGAAAGAAGAAATGCGATTAAAAACGACGACTGTGGAAATAAGAAAAAGATGTCGTGCATGCATTCATAATGGAGGCCGTCATTTTGAACCCAATCTGTGAATAAAATTTAATTAAAACGTCTTAAAATACAAACAAGGTGTTTTCTTTATTCTGACACTGGTTGAGTAATACCTTGTTTTGTGATCACATGAATAATTTCAAGGCCATGTGGTATATCGTTGGAAAGGATATTAAGTACAGATTTTGTTTCAATCAAATGAAATTCTTAATACCTTTTAGTTTTTTTTATAATTAATTTTGAATTTGACCTTTTTCATAAATTAATTCATTTTTAAGAGTTTGAAAGCTCGTCAAGAACGTTTTGTTGTCTAATGCTAAGAATTAATGTTTAATTTAGAATAATCATACATTAAAGACTGCGATAGAAGTTATTTGGTTCAATTACAACAACAAACTAGAAAATATGTCGTTTTAAAGACGATGAACCAGGTAATTTTCAAAAACAAACAAAAAAAATCGTATCTCGATTACAGTGGCACTTGGGACGTAGGTATCTATGGGTTAAAGATAGCTCTTGATCCACCCAATCCCCCAAAAAATTTTGTCGGTCCATGCGCCAAACATCCTGTATAAAATTCTTGTTTTAAGCCACAACATGTTGTGAAGCGGTGGTAAATTAGATAAGGCTTCCATAGAGTAAATAATAACCATAAATAAAATTAAAACTAAATAATTAAAATGAACAAGTTGGCGGTAGGCTAAATAAAAGTTTAACAATACTCTTTGGACAAATGTGACCTTTGTCGTCCGTGACCACGGCCACTGAAAAGCGGCCGAAACTTCGGAATAACCAAAATCATGCACTTAAAATCGTTAAAACGTAGTTTTATTATTGTTATGAGCTATAGGACTCGAATTAAAATAAATGCCGTTAGAATTATTATAGAGTTTATTAGAACTGTACAAACACGTATAAAACAAGTACGAAATAAAACTGGATGCAACCAGTTCACACTGCACGATTCGATGCAATTCAACAGCGAAAAATCCGTCACTATGTCGCTAATCGAAAGTATTTCACACGTTTTAATCGTATCGTAGTCGTCGATTGACTGCCCACCCCTCCGTTCGGGCATTGTTTTATAACAACCATACAGTACAAAAAAATCGTCAGAAAAAGGAATTTGCACACCTGGTTATCTATTCCTGCGAACGGCCAACAAAGTCGAAAACAATAACAATAGGCTATTGTCTAATTGCAAATTTTAAATTCTAAGTAAACAAAAATAATTCCAAATGCGGAAGGGGCAATAAGCCCGGTGCGCGGCATTTCTTTGTTGGTATGTAGCAATAGGCGTGCAGGTGGTCCAATTTGTAACATTATGTAAGTCGCGAAAACTTAAGAAAATATTAAATACTTTTCATTCAGCTCGCCGAAACGCGCCTTCAGCGCCTTGTTGTGATAAATTAACATAATGCCTTATTCCGATTCAGTTTTGTAATAGAAAACCGGTATTTTGCGTAATGGCGCGACCTCGGCACGGCCGGGTCGTTGTTATTCGCACTGGTTCTTAAAGCGCGTGTTCTAGAACATTAGTTGGCGCAAACTGATGTTACACCAGCGAAAATGAGATGACGCTTCGTCCTGTGACATGTCGTGCAATCGAACATACTTTTTAAACGGTACGGATCACCAAGCCAGAATTTTATATTATACTAGCTGACCCGTGCCCAATTCGCTAAGCATCAGAAATAATTATTAATGACAATCAAATATACCCTATGTCACTGAGGAATAATGTAGCTTTCCACTGGCGAAAGAATTTTCAAAATCGGTTTAGTAGATCCAGAGATTACCCCCTACAACGTCACAAACTCACAAACTTTACCTCTTTATATTGTTACGAGCACACAGGACTCGAATTAAAATGCCGTTGTAATTACTATAGAGTTTATTAAAACTATATAAACACGTATAAAACAGGCACAAATATGACTGGACACAATAAGTCCCGGTGTAATTAATGCACAATTCAATAACACGCGCAAAGTCCGTCACTATATCGCTAATCGAAAATACTACACACGTCTTGCTAGTATCGTAATTGTCGCTCGACTGCCCCACCCCTCCGTTCGGGCATTATTTTATACTAAACTGTATAATACCGACAAAGGGGCCGCGTTCACTGAGTCAATCCGCACATCTGGCAAGCTTCGACGCAATACAATAAAAACAAGGATTAGTTCGACACTAATGACGGCCATAAAATAATTACGATAACAACATGGTGTTTTTTAAATTTAAAACAAAAGAACTGCGAATGCAGGAAAGGTAATAAACTGCGTTTTACGACAGCCAGGTGTGCGTTCTTTGTCGGTGCGTAACAATAATATTAGTATAGATTGGTATAGATACATACACGACAGATTTCAGTTGCTCTACATTCTCCGTTCGTGCACTGATAAAAATGTTTGTTACGAGCCGATAACCCCCGAGTAAACTTGTTACGGATGTGTGTCACACATTTTCAAGTTATTAAAGAGGCAATACATGTGCCTACAAATAGGCGTTAGTCATAGAATCCCCAAGTCAAGGCTGATGTCATGACGACAAATAATGATAAACAGAATCGATCGTAGCACTTCAGACTACATAGCGTTATGAATGGGTTAATGGTAGGGGTGTGCGGATATCGATCGAAACTCGAAAAAAATCGAATAATTCGAAAATTTTACAATAACTCGAACAATTCGCGAATTATCGAAATATCACTGGATATTCTATTCCGTCCTATTTAAATTCCATTACATCGTGTATCAAAATATTTACTTACGAATAATATACTTTTTGATTAAAAATCAATAACACGGAGAAAACAATTGCTCAATTTCAATATATGCTCATTTCTGTAAGTAACATAAAAATTCTAAATACTAATATTGAGAACAAGTGAGCAAGAAATCTTTTCGATTCATTATGGTTTTTATAATTGTTTATTTCCGTTTGATAATAATCTATAAGAAAAAGGTTACACATGCAATGTTTTAAGACACTCGAAAATTTGCGAATAATATAATAAAACAACCCACAGCCAAGTAGTAGGGTATTTGCCGACTGGATGGCTTCCACACCTGGTCTGAAGTATGTCGCCATAACAAACTTGAGTTGTGTTCCGGCATTGGCGACCAGTCCTTAAGAGAGCAGCAGCGCATTTGGTAAACGTTTTCCATCAACTGACCCGTCTGCCTATCTGATGAACTTATGCAATAAAAAAGTTGAGTAAATAAAATTAACATGTTGGCGGTAGGCTAAATAAAACTTTAATAATACTCATTGACATTTGATATCTTTGTCTTCCCGTAGTCACTGCTACTGAAAAGTGGCCGAAACGTCGGAATAATACAGATCAAATAATATACCGCGCTTAGTGTACGCGCGCATTGCGGTCCGGTGAGTTGCGGTTGCGGCTGTAGAACCGGAAGATTGAAATTTGGCGCGCGCACTACGGCTAAATAACCGCAAGTTTTTCCATTTGTATGACAGCTTTCGTAGCGGAAGGTCGAAGGGGCCGTCTGCTGAACTCCTGCAATAAAAAAATAGAATTATCCGAACTTTTTCAGAATTATTCGGGAACTTTCGAGTAAGTCGAATATTCGAATTATTCGATTCGAATTTCGAATCGAATATTCATACTCGATTCGGAACGAACATTTCGTGGGTTCGATTTATTCACACACCCCTATTTAACGGTCTAATCAATTATGGAAATGGTTCATATAGTAGGCAAACTTAGTGGTAAATGTGCGTGGTGTATTGTATTTACGCTGGTCTATTGTTCACGATGACTTATTTGACTTTTCGAACATAATGTTAAATATAATGAATAATTTAACCGCCTATGTAGTTGTGTCTCGCCTTTTCAAATTTTAACTTACATGTATGACCTTCAGAAAGTGTTCGCCAGTGGAACATTTCTTCTTCTTATATATAAAAATAAATGTTTGGCTGTATGTCCTTTATAGAATCGTAAACTATACATTTGATCATGTTTCGCAAAGCTGTTGTGCATGAGCCAGAGAAGGTTTCTGAGTTGGTTCACAACTGGATCCGGTAGGTGGCGCTGCTGTCGGCATATCGATTGAAGCTTTTCCGGGCAGGACGACGTCTGCCGGAACAGCTAGTTTATAATAAAAACTTTTGAATTTGAAATACATAGATGGGTCTTGTCATAAGTACAGATCACTGTTAATTAACTGTAGGCCGGTGTAATTTAAATGATAAACAATTTGTCTCAGACAAGTTGTGAGGCCATGAGCTTCTACCAACATTTATCAAAACTACTCATTCATAGCTAGAATGATGCGTGCGGCTATTGGAATCAAGAAACACTTTTTCAATAGAGAAGATGGTTGGCAAGTATCGCCTGTTTGGGATCCGATCATCAAAGCTGTCAAGTCCCAGCAAAAACCAACTGCCAGACCTCAAAACGCTGAGCTCTTTCCGCGTGCATCGGAACACTAACCAACTTGATTGATATTGTTACATGACGTCGAAGATAAACGCGCAGCTGCCTGTCGTAAAACGCAGTTTATTGCCTTAGGATTTAGGAATTATCTTGTTTACTTTGTGTTAAGAATATGTAATTAGGAAAAACATGCTATTGTTTTTCTACTTGTTTTATGGCCGCCATTAGTGTCGAACTAATCCTTATTGTTATAGTTTTCGACTTTGTTGGCCGTTCGCAGGTGTGCAAATTACATTTTCTTGGAATGACCCAGCCCACACAATCGATTGTGTATTGTACAGTTTACTATAAAACAATGCCCGAACGGAGGTGTGGGGCAGTCGAGCAAGGACTACGATACGAGCAAGATATTTGTACCTGTTTTATACGTGTTTGTATAGTTCTAATAAATTCTATAGTAATTCCAACGGCATTTTAATTCGAGTCCTGGGTAGCTCGTAAAAATACATTGAAATATGTTCAATTTAATTGATTCCAGATGGACAATTTGCTGCGGCCTTGCGCCGACATGGGCATCCAGGCGGACTCCTTGATCGAGTGGCGGTACGACGTCGAGAAACAGGTGACAAATCCTTTATTTTTAGGCAATATATTCTTATATATTTCTCGTGACCTCATTCGCCGGGATTAGGGCGATGTTAAGAGGCGGCGAATTAAGCCCCTAACGCCGCAGATTGGCCATCAGACGCTAAAGACGGCCAACCGAAGCCCGGGAAGGCTATCGGAAGCCGATATTGGCCAACGAAGCCGCTGACGGAGCTAGCGCGAAGCCCGCGGAGGCCAACAAAAGCCGCTGATTGGCCAATGAGAGCCGCCGACCAGATGGGGGCGATTCCCTGCAAATTAGGTGTTTTTCTCGATGTTGAGGGGAGATTCAGGGGTAAACATTCGGAGGGAAAAAAAATTGAGAGAAATTGTGGGAGATTTTTTAAGTACCGATAACACATCTACAAACTCAATTCTCATCACTACTATTATTATATCTAAGTTATAATACAGTTTTATTATTTTAACTTAAAATTATATTCTATTTGTGAATCATACTTCAATTCAATAGTTCATTTTAATAATTCAATTCATTCGTTCGTTCATTTACGTTGTTTATTTATTATGCTTTCTGTACTCGTATACATCGTATCCTATAGGCTACTTTCCGTTAGAGACTCACAACGAACACGTTCACAGCTGCGGTTTCCCCCCCCCCCCCCCCCCCTTTATTTGCTTATTTAACTCACCTATTGACACGGGTTGTTGTGAGCGCTCCGTGAGCGAAAATGATGACGTGTGTGGGGTTGATCGACATGGTCATCTGGCAACACTGTCGCTGCGCTAGTCATAAGTCAAGTCTGTATGCAGCTCCCATAATAAAATTATTTTCTTTCTATAGTAGGATTATATTCTCCGTGCAGTTTGGGCCATAATTCATAGCTCGGTCTCACCTCGGCTAAGGCGGTGAGCATGTTGCGCGGGCGCAATGCCATTATCGATAAAAACTCATTCTTATCAAAGAAAGATTATCATTCTTATAAAAATCATTATTATCTTTTTTGCTGTTAATTTTAAACTTGAGATAAAAGTATTTATATTTATTTTTAATATAATTTGTTACAGTCTAAACTTTTGTACATATTATAGTTTTTGAAGTGAAACTTCTATATAGAGGGGGTCTTATGGAGTTTTGACTCACGAAAAGATGTCACAGTCACGTGATCACCGTCACTAATTCTTACATTTTTAAACTCGTGATATCTTTCGAATGGAATGTCCGAATTGAATAATTCAAAAAGTTATATAAAGGTATTGAAGCAGTCTTGAATATGAAGTAATTTATTTTGATAAGGATTAATATCAAGATACAAATAAAAAGCCTTTTCTAGCGGCGGCATTTTAATTAATTTTTTATAATAAAAAAACGCTTATTGTGGCATAACTATAATAGTTAGATATATGTTGTCGCGATACTTTTTGTAAATAATGATGTGTTCTACAAAGTCGTGGTACATTATTTTATTTTATCATCAATAGTTTTCGCAGCGCACGCGATTTTAGGTATTTTTTTTATACCTTGGACTACATTATTGGAGTTTTAGTAATGATCCCTAATTTTTTTGTAAATATAATATAGCCTATGTTACCCGGGGATAGCGTAGCTTGCCAACAGTGAAAGAATTTTTCAAATCGGTTCAGTAATTTATTTTATTTGTTATTTTATCATCAATAGTTTTCGCAGCGCACGCGATTTTAGGTATTTTTTTTATACCTTGGACTACATTATTGGAGTTTTAGTAATGATCCCTAATTTTTTGTAAATATAATATACCCTATGTCACCCGGGGATAGCGTAGCTTGCCAACAGTGAAAGAATTTTTCAAATCGATTCAGTAATTTCGGAGCCTCTTCATGCAAGCAAAAACCAATCTTATCTTTCCTCTTTATAATATTAGTCTAGATATTCATAAATATATTTATTATAAAATTAATTAGATATTTGCATATTATAAAAAGCGCAAGATTTTGCGCTGGAAGTTGCTTAATAAAATTGGGAGCTGGGTTGCCCTAAAAAGCGCTATATCTAGCTTCGAAAGCGCTAAAGTGGCAGACTTGGTGAGCCGAGCCGAGCGCTGGGGAAGTCCCGCAAACGAGAAAGCGAGCGAGGGTATACCTCGGTCTCCGACGACCTCGTCCCTCTAATACCTAAAGTCGCATTCTGCGCATCGGAAAGTGGGATGTTCCAATAAGGGAACAAATTAACAACTAGAAAACTTTGCCAACGGTTCAGTTTTTCGAAAGTCACAACGAGGTGAACGACAAAAGTGTTGACAGAAAAAAATTGTCGGTGCGTGTGTAGTGTATTACACTATACAGACAAAATATATATTATAGGAGTTACATCTGCTCTGTTGGTATTCTCCGCGGTGTGTAAGTATATTTGAAATATTTTTTGAAATACTTTTTTTCTGTCAATATAAATCATCAAAGCCGCGTGTTCTAATACTTTTTAAACTCGTGATATCTTTCGAATGGAATGTCCGAATTGAATAATTCAAAAAGTTATAATAAAGGTATTGAAGCAGTCTTGAATATGAAGTAATTTATTTTGATAAGGATGAATATCAAGATACAAATAAAGTGCCTGTTCTAGCGGCGGCATTTTAATTAATTTGTTGAAATAAAAGGACACTTATTGTGGCATAACTATAATAGTTAGACATATGCTGTCGCGACACTTTTTGTAGATAATGATGTGTTCTGCAAAGTCGTAGTACATTATTTAATTGTATCATCAATAGTTTTCGCAGTGCTCGCGATTTTAGGTATTTTTTACACCTTGGGTTACGTTATTGGAGTTTTAGTAAGGATCCCTAATTTTTTTGTAAACATAATATAGCCTATGTCACACGGGGATTGTGAAGCTTGCCAACAGTGAAAGAATTTTTCAAATCGGTTAAGCAGTTTTGGAGCCTCTTCAATGCAAACAAAGAATTTAATCTTTTCTCTTTATAATATTAGTATAGATATTCATATATATTTATTATAAAAATAATTAGATATTTGCATATTATAAAAAGCGCAAGATTTTGCGCTGGAAGTTGTTTAATAAAATTGGGAGCTGGATTGCCCTAAAAAGCGCTATATCTAGCTCCTAAAGCGCTAAATTGGCAGCTCTGGTGAGCCGAGCGCCGGGAAAGTCTCGTAAACGAGAAAGCTAGCGAGAGAGCGAGCGAGGATATACCGCGTCCTCAGACTACCTCATCCCTCTAATACCTAAAATTGCGTTCTGCGCATCGGAAAGTGCGATGTTCCGAGCCGCTATTAATGGAGGCAAACTTAAGTTTGCATCGAACTATAGCTCTGCTCTCCACGTGACAAGGCATCACTACCTCTATTTGTGGTATGTGTAAAAAAAATATAAATAAATAAATAGAGTTTGTTGAGTAAACAAAAATAACAACAAGAAAACTTTGCCAACTGTTCAGTTTTTCGAAAGTCATAACAAAAGTGAACGACAACGAACAACAAAAGTGTTGACTTAAAAAATGGTCGGTGCGTGGGTAGCGTATTACATACACCATTAAAATGTACTTAACCTAACCAAATCATAATTTGCAGTAAACCTGCGAAAAATCGAAATGTGTGCTGGGACACATATTAGAAGTGAAACTTCAACGGACAAGTGGAAAAACGAATCGCAACGGACAAGTGGAAAAACGAATAGCAACGGATATGTGGCAAAACGAATCGCAACGGACAAGTGGAAAAACGAATGGCAACGGATAAGTGGAAAAACGAATCGCAACGGACAAGTGGAAAAACGAATCGCAACGTACAAGTGGAAAACGAATCGCAACGGACAAGTGGAAAATCTTCAACTGACAAGTGATAAAATGAATCGCAACAAAATTTTAACTTGAAGTTTTACGGGCAGGTTTTCAAATTGGACAAGTACATTAACAATCTGCCCGTAAAACTTCAAGTTAAAATTTTGTTGCGATTCATTTTATCACTTGTCAGTTGAAGATTTTCCACTTGTCCGTTGCGATTCGTTTTCCACTTGTACGTTGCGATTCGTTTTTCCACTTGTCCGTTGCGATTCGTTTTTCCACTTATCCGTTGCCATTCGTTTTTCCACTTGTCCGTTGCGATTCGTTTTGCCACATATCCGTTGCTATTCGTTTTTCCACTTGTCCGTTTTTTTAATACATTGATACCTAATTAATAATTTATTTTAAATCATTATTATTCTTATTTTAATAAATACGTTGTTTTATCTATTTTTTTCTTTCATTTATATCACTAACCCACAAAATGACAAAACTAAATACACCAACGATAACGCTTATCGACAACAATAATGCGCATTACTATGCCCGCCCATAAGGCCCGTGAGTGGAAGATAGAGCGAAATACTCGCTTCACCGCTCCGATTGTTTATGACCCAAGAGCGAAATACTCGCTTCACCGCTCCGATTATTTATGACCCAAACTGCACGGAGAAAATAATTCTACTATAGTTTCGAATAGAGACTGTTGAGTGTGTGTGTGTGTGTGTGCAATGTGTGTGTTCCGTGTGCGCCGCAGATCGAGCACATAGTGCTGGGCCGCGGGCCGCCGGGCGGCGCGTGGCACTCGTTCGCGCCGCGCGTGCGCACGCTGTCGCCGGGCGCGTGGCTGACGCTGCCGCCGCACGCGGCGCGCGGCGCACAGCGGCTGAGCGCGCGCGCCGTCGCCAACTACTGCCGCCGCTACGTGCACGCGTGCCGGCTGCAGGTCGGTATTTGATCTTAGTTTACAATATAGTGTTGATGTTAAACTTCTATATGGACTGTTACTTTCAGTCTGTTATAAGCTGTTTAAGTAATTAAAGCTTTTTTTAACTATCCCACGGGAACTCTTTAATTTTTCGCGAACAAAAGTATCCTATGTTGACCAGGAATATAAGCTATCACCATACAAAATTTCATGTAAATCGGACCAGTCGTTTCGGAGATTAGTCGATACAAACAAACAGAGAAAAAAAAATTGAAAAAATATAAATTAATTTTATTTCACTTCTTACATCTCCCTGACTCGGTTTTTAGCTTTTTGAAGTGAAACTTCTATATAGACGGGGGGTGTTACGATTTTTCGCTCACGAAAAAGTGTCACAGTCACGTGGTCTAATATTTACATTTTTAAACTCTTTCCAAAACTAGATATTCATGAAAAAAAATGCAGATGCTAATCAATTGCTCTGTAAACTTATGCTAGACAGTTGGCCAGACCACCTTCAGTTTTTCACCAATGCATCAAGACTATCTTAAAGTGGTCCTGTTGGTTCAGCTATTGGGATTTCCAATTACAAAATTATTTCAAATTTTAAGATTGCTCCCCTCCCCCTCCCTCTACAGTATCTTACAGAAAGATTTTTCCCAACTGGTCAATGTGGACGTTCTCCAGTCCCAGCTCATAGTAGGCATGTCATACTATATACCTAGAGATACATTATTAAATTTTTTAACAATAAGTAAAATTTATCTAGTGTAGTTAGTGTAACTTTCCATATTTTGTGTTACACATAGACTGTGAGCTCAGAAAGTGATTGGGCAAATTACCAGTCAAATTTTCGTTTTGTCTTTATATTTTTATATGTACCTGACATTTTAACTGTGATATTGGGTATGGAACAGAGAGCATGAAAGTAGAGTAAACGCAATCGAGATGCGAGCACTGCGCAAAATCTGCGGAGTGACGCTCGCGGACCGCGTTCGTAATACCGAAGTAAGAAAGAGAGTTGGTCTGAAAGAGAGTGTCGGGGTGAAGGTAAGGAAAGGAATGCTCCGGTGGTTCGGGCATGTGGAAAGAATGTATGATGAAAGAATGACTAAACAGATATACAATGCAAAAGTGGATGGATGCCGAAGTCGCGGAAGGCCACGACACACCTTCCATGATCAAATTGATCGTGTACTAGCAGGTGATGTCAGGAGCCTTAAGAACAGACGAGCGTGCATGACAAGAGCTATGAATGTCAAAGAAGCAAGTGAGGTGTGTAAGAATAAGCCTGTATGGCGCTCTGTTGTTCGTGCCTACCCCGCAAGGGACCTGGCGTGAAGTTATGTATGTATGTATATTGGGAAAAACTATTCAGATTAAGTTGGGCCATAACTCCTTCAAAAAGGAAGAACTCACTAAAATAATAATAATAAATAATTACATACCCTCTGTGCCTGGTGGAAAAAGCACATTATTGGTAGCTTACCATTCATGGTCCCATAAAAATCGCACTTCCACTCACAGTACTAGCATCAGTATGGACCCTTTGTAATCACACCTTGCGCCAATGATCCCGACGGCATTACTACCACGTTCAGGCAATACCTCAAGGCACCACCACTACGCCGCTGCTAATACCAAATACGGTCACGACAAGCCAACCGTCCTCCATTGTTATCGCTATCGGCAGCATCCGATAATCCATCGGCACGTCTCGATCACATTGGCATACTTGCCATCGTGAGCATAAACTATTATGTTTAGCATGGCTTTCATCGTGGGCATGATGTCACATCCCACTTCTGATGTAAGCTCGTCAGAGCCGTATAAGCTCATGACGAGCCTATTCATCAGAAGTTATCATGGCATGGCATAATGTATATGGGTATATTCGTGGAATTGACATCTTTCGTGATCTTTGCCAATATAGTGTTTCTATTGTTTAAATAACAATCATCTTTTCTAAATCACAATGCTCTTTGATAATAGCGATTTGTTGCACACTCGATGCTCTTGCGACCACACAACCTCGTATCCAATATCAATGTGCTCTTTTTGACCAACAACGCCCAAAACATGTCTCGACACTCTATCTGTCATTAGTGTGGCCGCCTGCAACCATAGATATGCAACACTCCGCTAAAGTGTCATTGTCAATATATTATCCTTGGCGATGGTTCGCCGACAAACTTATTTGCATATCAATAATAATAGTCTTACATCAAAGAATATAAATTGTCTTAATATAATATTTATTTATTTAAAGTCATAATTGAGAGCTATGACGTCACAATATGGCGCAAAGTCGACCCTATTCTCATTTGAATCGCATAGTATTATTATTTTATTATTTTTTTATATATCTTCTATCTATATATATATAATGAAAATGGTGTTCGTTTGAGGCTCAATCACGCTTAAACCACTGATCGTATCGACATGAAACTACCACCATTCGATGCGAAATTTTTCCTAGATGGTTTATGGCTATTTATCTATATATATATATATATATATATATATATATTTCCCATGTTTTCTCAATTTGTTTGTTTATTAATTTATTTGAATAAGGCGGTACGAAGTTCGCCGAGTCAGATACTAGAGATACTAGCTTTATATATATAATTCTTCTGTACGTGTGTTGACGGTGAACTCCTAAACGGCTGGACCGATTTGAATGAATTTTTTTCTGTGTGTTCAAGTGGATTCGAGGATGGTTTAGATTCACAAATAAGCCCGACAGACGGCGCTGCAGTCGGGTTCTGAATTTTATTTCTTCAGTATAAGTATATGATGTTGTCGTTTGCAGCGTTACTTCAGATGCGGCGTGGTGGTGAACAGCGTGAGCCGGATGCCTGCCGCCCTCGGCTGCCGTTGCCACTACGAGTGCTGCCCCCTGAAGGCCAACTACTGTGTCTCCGGGTAAGGGTACTTTCATCTATTTATCTATACTATAATAACTCTATTGACTCATTCTCGTGATATATGTAAGTTATTATTAGACTGTTTTAAAATTATCTATGTTACATGAAAGTAAACAGTTTAGGTTGTTGTAACGTCCACCCCGACCCTAAAAGAGCCCAAGGAATGACATAATGAAGCCGAGGCATAGAGTGAGAAATAAAATTAAAGAATTTATATAGTGAAGATTATTAAAACTTATCCATTGAATAAATCATGTAATATTGGCCATAAATCGTGATCATCTAGTAATAGGAACCCTTCATTGCAAGACCGTTAACCCTATGTTCACAAGATAGGTTATATAAGAGTGTTGATCAGAAACAGGAAGGTTCTCCAAGATCGGTGTATAATTTATAAATATATATATATATAATAGTTTTGTAGTATATGTTGTAAGTGTAGAATGTTATGCATTTTATGAATAATGACAAAAGTAACGACTCATGACATAAGCTCATCACTTGAGTACGCCGTGCCTTTATTAGCCAAAAGAAATTTTAATGTACATTTCATAACAAATTATATAATTTTGTGTAGGCACCCCTCCTAACCGCCCGGCTGATGCTATGCCGCCGCATTAGCTATCAGTAAACGAACTCACGTCAAGACAAAGGAAGAATCTCCAATCTTTTAATTAGAATTTATTGAATCTATTATAAACATTGTCTAAAGCTAGCGTCGGTTCACAACGTACTCTCGCTGGCGAGAAGAGCCGACAAGAAACTCTCCAGCAGTACGTCCTAACAATTTAAAAAACACATTTGGAATGCCTTATGTGTAAAATGAGATGGAAAAGCCATAAGACTTGAGTGATCGTTTCATCTCAGAGTCACTCTTCCAAAATATCAAATAAATTTGTAAATATGAGGAATAATACCTCAGCGACCTCCCCTGATGCAAGATAAGAATATCACAGTAAATTAAAGATAAAGATTAATTGAAGTTTAAATAGTGATACTCACTACATCTCATAAAATTCCCATTAAGTTATTAGTGTTAGAGTTTCAGGATGTTCCTCCGTGAATATAAAGTAAAGATAAAGTTGAGTGGAGGACACCTTCACTCATATCATCTATTCCCTATGTCAAAGACAGCTTTCAGTGTAAGAGTTTCAGGGAAAGTTCTCCGTAAAGTAAAAGTGAAATTAAATTGGTATTGAACTGGAGTATTCCCTTACGCTCGTATTGTTTGTTACCTATTTGTCAAAGACAGGTTTCAGGTTCGCCGTGAAAGTTAAAATGAAATTTAAAGTTAAAGTGAATTGGCAAAACCCTACATCCATCTAATGACCCTAGCACCCATGAGATGAGAGCATAGCACCGTAAAGTAAAGTTTAAAATTGAATTTAACATAAAATGGTGATACTCTGCATCAAAGGCGTCAACATCAGTAACACTGCTCATATGTAGATTCTTTTTAATCATTCTTTCCAATCCAGTCAAGTTTGCCTGGCCTAACTACATCTAAGACTCTCATGAAATCACATGTCGTGAAAGAAAATAAATTTTGATACGGAAGATCCACCTACAACACGGTAGCTTATCCCTTTCTAGGTGCCCACGCGCCTCTAGGCTGATCCGCGGCTTAACTGGCTCCAAACCTTCAGTTACCAACTCAGTTAAAACTCAATATGTGAAATCATCTTAGCCTCATGAACGCACATATTATAATAAAAAACTAAATTTGCTTAAAAGCTGCGCGCGTGAGAAACCTGGATAATTGTCGAATAAACATCCTAGGTTTGTCGGTCCCGATAAGCGTTGAGTCGTGAATTCAACGCCCAAAGTTCCGAGGTTCTAGAAGACCCGGACCTAACCTGACTTATTATGAAAACATCCAATATGTGCTTTCACATCTAACTAGTTGTTGTCTCGTTACAGTTATACTACTATTTAGCATATATCCAGCGTCAACAGAGTCACTTGTTTGTAGGTATATATTTCATGAAGTAAAGTATTGGAAAACAATAAATTAAAATAAGTAACCGAATTGCAAATTTATCCAAACAAATAATTTCAAAGTAAACCTCATTAACATAATTAAAATTAAAATGATCCACTCTATTGCACTAAACCATGCCAAATGCCGAAGGCAAACCTTCTTAAACCAGAGAGTATTTAAATCGTTAAAATCAGTAAAACCAAAAATCAAACTTTAAATTTCTTAAAGTCTGTCAAGCTTTCCCAAACAAGTCGCATGATTGTTGTGAGAGTGTGGTGTAATAATGTAGTGTTATAAAATATATCTAAATATATACACATATATGGATAGACTAAATAATAGATAATAAACCAAGACTATGATATCACAGACCTAGGTCAATAATAACCCTGCCTATGTTCAAAACAATCAAGACTCAATACGACGTCTGACTTTAAGCTCACTGCGACAAGAGCAGATAGACATTAACAATCAACACCCCATCAAGTAAGTGACCACAGTCAGGTACGACAACATGTATGCAACAACAAGACAAGAACTCCTACAAGTAAATCCCATTGACATATAATTAATCTCCCTTAACAAATTAATAAGTAATTATATTGCCTAAAAGAATCATCAGAACCCCTTTAGTAGCTCTCGACTATGAAGTAGTCATGTTATTTCATTAAGTTTCTAAAACCAAAGTTATATTTCAGAACCCCTTAAATTAAATTCAATAAACTAGTAATTTTATCTGCAAGAGACTATGTGTCATACCTCCTAAGTAATATATTAACACACTCAGGCTTTACAATTAACCCTTAATAATTTAATTAACTATCAAACTATAACAATGTACAAACAATTCTTATCTCTTAATAACACACAAGTCAATCAAGACTTACATCAAATTAATTTAATTTTATATAGCTCATTCCCCATGTAATATACAAATTAAGGACAATAATTAGTTAAGTTCTAAACCAAGAAGGTCAGTAATAGATAGTAAACAAGTCTGTCTTTCATTACATATAATCATGTAGGTCTCCACGGTAAATACTTATGTATGTTAGCATATATGTCTATATAAGTCAAAGGAACGTTCCTATTAAGTCAAAGCCTGTAGAAGTGGATCCACGGACCCCAACATGTCTAAAGACTAACACTAAAATATACCATCATCAATGCTAACTAATTAAAATATACTGTTGTAATTAACTACACATTATTAGTTAAGTTTTAAGGATAATTCCAGGTTTATACATACAGACACCCATTAAATGCAAATATTTCATAATTTCTGAAATGTTTAAATTATTAACACAATATTATTAGTAACATCTCTGTACAGAAAGGACATTAGAATTGCCTGCAAAATAATGTAATTAGAGCACAAGAAAAATATCAACGATCACACATATGATTAATTATAAAATACATATTCAATAAACAGATTAGTTTAAAACACATAATTAGATATATCATTAATAACATACAAACATAAAACATCCTCTGGATCATCTGAGAACAGAAATAAAAGCAACAAACACAGACTAAATAAATGTTAGTAAATTATTAGTATATAGTTATTAGTAGTAATATATTACAACAGTCCAAGAGAACACCTAAAAACATAGATAAACACAACAAGCAAGATATTAGACAAATCTACATGATTAGTAAAATTATTAATGTATTAATTGGTGACTTGAAGTCGTAGACTAGCCCTTTGGTGAAATCCATAGCACCGAAGTTTGTAGCGCACATATCGAAGATATAGTTATTTATTGTTAGTATTGATCATTTTGTCCACAAATAGTTTTTCTCCGTCTGTAATAATATAAAACACAAATTTTTCCGAGAAATAATTTTTTCATTGTCTTGTTCTGTCAAATACGAATATCCAAGTCCCTTCTTTTCTCTGTCAAATTTTTGAACAAAGAAAAATTCGGTTATATCATACAAAGAGATTAGTAGTAAATACATATATTATGCGAAATAAAGGAGGGAATACATTATATGGAGAACAGCCACTCCTTTATAAATAAATAAAAATTAATAGGTGAGAAAATAATAAATACATGATGATGCGTACCGTCACATTGTTTGGGTTGATTCTGGTTGGATGGTGGCTGGAACTGAAAATCAGCGCTGTGTTAGCTCCTAACACAGCATAATGCTGAGTCACCAGCCATGAAATTTATCTAAAATTTCAGGAACCATCAATTTGTTAGTAAAAATCCCTATATTTTATATGTGTGCATTTATTTGTGAAAATAAATATGTTTCTTTATCTCTCTCTCTGTAAACTACATAAACAACCACAACTACCAAAACTAGTAATACTACCTTTCGGGGCACGATTTGCTTGTAATGGTACACACTGGTCCAGTCGGGTTGAAATCATTATCTCGCGCCGGTGTGTACGCCCAATATTTACATTAATCTATGAGAAACACTCGTAGTCTACGGCCAACAGTCAATATTTAAAACGTATTACGGAACCAACGACGAACCTTTGTTCGCGCAACCAAGATTTGGTTAAAAATTGTAAATTATTAAAATACACCCAATATTCCGAAGAAAGTTGCTTTATTGAAGACTTCCTTCGCTTCATTACCATAACTACCAAAACGATCAAATTGACCAAAATGACGAATATAGCAAACCAGAAATAAAAAACCTATCATATTTTCTGGGATAACCTTTACTTAAATCTATCCTATAATCCGGGATGAAAAGTATCCCTTGTCCACCCTCGGTATAAAATGTACATATGTAGTTTTTCCGTGAAAACGGAACAGACAGACAGATAGAGTTAATTTTGCATTTACAATATTAATGGGGATTCATTGAACAATCTTTACTCATTTATAGATTTTCTATAATAGAGGCCAGCGGCCCCGGCAGACGTAGTCATGCTCTGAAAAAGTAAAAATCTAGGACCCGTCCCAGCGCCACCTACCGGTTCCAATTGTGGATTTAAACACCCGCACATAACGGACCCATCTCAACACACACAAAAGAACAAAATCACTAAAATCTGTCCAGGACTCCAGGTGATTAGGAGGATTCTAGAACCCGATCTCAGCGCCACCTACCGGCTCCAACGGGATAAAAGGTGTCCTATGTCCGCCTCCTGGCTTCCTACCTCCCCACCAATTTTCAGCCAAATCGGTACAGCCGTTCTTGAGTTATAAATAGTGTAAATAACACGACTTTCTTTTATATTTATTTATTTAATTTGTTTGGGAAACATACAATAATTAATATTCTTAAATATAAAACACAAAATGAATACATATATCAATCAAGTTTCGACTATAAAATAATTACATAAAATGTCTATTCAATTTACATTAGGTCAAAATTGAATAAAATAAAAAGAAAATGTCAAAAAAAGAATATATAAAAAAAGTATGTCATTATTTTAAAAATTGTAAGTCATTGGATCATTCTAAAATACATTTTTTTTTATTTGTGTTTAAAATTGATATAGGTTACCTATGAATGGATCAATACTTGTAAATAGTAGTGCATTGTATTGCTGACAAGTGCGGTATAGAAACGTGTTTTAATATAGTTTGTTTTTATAATTTGAGTGCTTATATCTTATATATATAAAAATCTTGTGTCACGATGATGTTGCCGATAAACTCCAAAACCGATTTTAATCAAATTTGCACACCGTGTGCTGTTTGATCCAACTTAAAAGAAAGGATACGTTTTATACCGTTGAAACCGGTAGGTGGCGCTGACATCGGGTTCTAGAATCCTCCTATACACCTGCTGGACCGATTATGGTGATTTTGTATTTGTGTCATGAAACAAAGTCTTTTAGGAATTCAAAAAATATGGCGGTACGAAGTTCGCCGGGTCAGCTAGTATTTATGTAGATTAGGTAGGTTTAAGTGATGTTATGTATGTGTTCAGTTACGACGAGGCCGCGGCGCGTCCGTTCCGCTACGTGTGCCGGCGCGTGGTGGTGGCGTGCGGCGCCGGCGACCGCGCCAACGCGCTGCGGCCGCGCGTCGCGCGCCGCGCGCTGCACTCGCTCGCCGCCGTCGAGAGGGCGGTCAACGCTCTCGGCGCGCACGGTCAGTCGGCCTGGCGCCCTTTCCCTACTGTTCCGTCCTTGCCTATAGTAGAATTATTCTGTCCGTGCAGTTTGGGTCGTAAATCATAGCTCGGCCTCAGCCCGGCTAGGGCGGTGAGCATGTTGCGCGGGCGCAACGCCATTATCGATAAAAACTCATACTTATTGTTGTGGTCGTTGAACGAGAGATATCGTGATTTTATAAAGAAATATCCTGCTTTTTGTATTATTTCAAAATATAAACTTAATAAATACAATAATTTTCACTCGACAAAACAAACAAAAAATTTGACATACAAAAGTAAAAATCATATTTAAAATTCTATTCTATGGGAAAAATAGGTTTAACACCAATGAGACTGCAACAACTTATAAAAGAAAGATTATCATTCTTATAAAAATCATTATTTTCTTTTTTACTGATAATTTTAAACTTGAGATATAAGTATTTATATTTATTTTTAATATAACTTGTTACATTCTAAACTTTTGTACTTATAGTTTTTTTAATACATAGATACCTAATTAATAATTTGTCTTAAATCATTATTAATCTTATTTTAATAAATACGTTGTTTTATCTATATTTTTCTTTCATTTTTATCACTAACCCACAAAATGACAAAACTAAATACACTATCGATAACGCTTATCGACAACAATAATGCGCATCACTATGCCCGGCCATAAGGCCCGTGAGTGGGAGAGAGAGCGAAATACTCTCTTCACTGCTCCGATTATTTATGACCCAAACTGCACGGAGAAAATCTACTATAGGTGGCGCTGTACAATCTCGTTGAATATTTACAATTCGCTGACGAGGTTTTGAGGGGTCACCAAAGTTAGCCCCCCTAATTTTTTTTAAGTTATACTTTAGGTGCGTATGAGAGTAAATTTTTACGATGCGCGCGCACACCGTCACACGAAAAAGCTACACCATGAAGTTAGCTATATTCAACATTTTAGTTCTTTAGGATGGCCGAGTGTAGTATGGTGGTTGCGTAGCAACGAGTTGTTAATACATGGATTGCGAATTTGTGAGACGAGCATTGTAATATTTCTTTACTTTATTGTGTTTTAATTAATATACGAGTTTTATGGTTTATAAATCATTTATTTAGTATCCTACATAAATATATTAAAGTGATCAGCAAAATAATAATTTAACTTTATTTAACCATTTTCTGTAAAGTTGCATATAGTGGATCATTTTTCGAAAAGTAAGGTCATAAAGAAGTTCCACTTGCGTGTGTACACTAGCACACATTTTTTTTTTTTGGTCTATATTCACCGGACTGTCGCGTAAGAGAAATTCGCATGGCGTTCTGATAACTCGCCGTTGCAGATTCGCCGTCGCCGCCGCCGGTGGTGGTGGTCGGCAGCGGTGTGAGTGCCGCCGACGCGGTCTGGATGTGTCTGAAAGCCGGCCTGCACGTGCGCCACCTGCACCGGGCGCCCGCGGACGCGCTCGCCAGACTCTCGCCGCAGGCCTATCCGGACTACTGCCAAGTGAGTGCTACACCATCTCTCTCTCTCTCTTTCTCTCTTCTCCTTTTTTTGAAGTGAAAACCGCTTCGTTACGTAACGCGTTACGGCGCCAGTCGGTCTCGCGTCCCTTTCTCTCACGCATTCGGCAGCGGTAGGCAGGCTCCCAACTCTGAATCCTATAGGATGGTAGAATTCTTCTTAAAATACGGTAGAATTACCTTGTTTATTTAGTAGCATGTCAAGGGTCAGAATAATTAAAAAAAAAATATTTTTAATCAGATTCAGACAGTATAATTGTATCAATGTTTTTATACATATCTACATTTTTAAACATAATCATTATTTTAAAAACTCAGATCGTTCACTACACAACACCAGATACTTTTACGTAATGATATGCATGAATGCAATATATAAAAATATAATCGATTAAGAAACAAATAAACTAGTTAAATTCAAAAGTTCTAAGTATTCAAGAAAATTCACATATACAAAGCACCACCGAATTCGTTCGCGTAATATTTCCAAACTGGTACCTCGCTATTGGGGGATTCATGACGCATAAAACAGTGTTGTTGGTACAATAAAATGAAAATACCCTAAGGTACGGACAATAAATATTTAAACTCGCTAAAATTATTTTAGTTATATACAATGTACAAGATTTAAAAAAATACCATCTTCAATGGGTATTACGGTGTATTTTGCTACCGTAATAATAAACCTACGGTAGGTGGTAGATCTATGCTGATTACGGTGTTTTTGACCGTAATTACGGTGCAGTTGGCAACACTGAGTGAGTGGTACACCATCTCTCTCTTCTTCTTTTTGAAGTTATACTTCTTTTGGCGCGTTAGGGAAAAATGATGAGAGTGAATTTTTACGATGCGCGCGCACACCGTCGCACGAAAAACCTACACCCTGAAGTTAGATATTGTCAACATTCTAGTTTTTCTATCGTTAGTGTCGTTTCTTCTACAAACGTAGAATAAGGCGAAAGATATATTTTTTTTTTTTAAGATTTTTATCGAAGTACAACTACTAACGCGTGTACATAAGTACACACACACTTTTTTTAATGATAACTTCGCCGCCACGCTAAACCGCTTCGTTACGTAACGCGTTACGGCGCCAGCCAGTCTGGCTTCCCTTTCTCTCGCGCATACGGCACCGGTAGGCAAACTCCTCCTCTCTCACCCTAAACCACAGCGCTAGCCGTATCTCTTCTAGTACATATTTAAGAATAACTAAGAATATAATATAATTTGTAATCAATAAATAATCTTTCCATAACATTATCATATTAATATACATAAAATTTAAGTAATAACCTAAGCTTTTCTCAAGTTAAACAATTTCAATATTAAATAGTTCAACTTAGATTAGTTTAAGTTATCACTTCTGTCGGGTGTCCCGAGACGCACAAATTTCTTTTATTGCAGGAGTTCAGCAGACAGGCAGACGGCCCACTTGATGGAAAGCGGTCACCATCGCCTATGGACATTTACAACACAAGGGTGCTACAAATGCGCTGCTGCTTAAGCTTAAGGGTGACTGGAACCTGGTCACAACTCAAGGTTGTTATGGCGGCATACTCTAGACCAGGGGTGGTAGCCATCCCGTTGGGCAAATAGTATAGAACTGAATATACTTAATTGTACAAAAATGCTACATAAAATCAAGAACATTAATATACAAGGACAACCGACGGTCTTATCGCACTTGGCGATGTTCTTCCAGACAACCTTTGGATGGAGTATACCCTACCACCTGGCTGTGGGTTTGTCGCCTCTTACGACAGGCCACCCGGCCGCAGGAGACTGTATTCTTTCTCCGTTCCTGCACGGATAAAGATACATGCATATTCCTTGGGGTCTGCACAATATGTCTTTTCCTTCCATACTCCTCTATTCTATTTTGACATATGTCATCTGTCAGACCACAAATTATCATGTCAGCTTTCACACAATCCGTTCTGGAAAAGGGTAAATGTCGCAAAAGTCAGTAATTAATAAGTACTTAGTAGTTGGAGTAAAGAAAGAAAGGCTTAATTTGAATAAATAGCGACACACTCATAACATTTACTTTATAATATATCCCAAAAGCTATCCCATGTTTCGGGATGAATATATCCCATGTCCATCCTCGGTGTTGAGACTACATATTTTATATAACGAGTTTCAGCCAAATCGGTCTCGTAGTTTTTCCGTGAAAGCGTAACAGACGTACAAGAGTTACTTTCGCATTTATAATATTGATAAGGTGTGCTTTATTTTTTTCAGGTATACAAAATGATGTGCGACGGTCCATCTGGAAACCACAAAAACTACACACCATACCCAGAACACATTATAGTCGACGTACAAACCCTCTCAACGGACTTAACCGACATTGAAGACTATGCTTTGACGTTAAAAAGAGTGAAACTCCTCAATCTAGTCACAAACGAAACGACGGACTTGGACGTGTCACTTATATGCGTATTTATCGGTTCAAAACCGAACTTATATTTCCTCCAAACAAACTTCAATATCAACTACGACATGAAAATGGACTGCGAATGCACGAAACCGGTTTTCAAAAGGAAAATCGAGGAGAAACAATGTTTCTTGCGAAACCACTGGCATTATTTAAAAAGTGTATTAGAACAGAGCATACAGACTTGTAAATCGAAATATTTGAATTTAACGGAAATAAATGGCAACACTGAGTCCAAATGTGTCAATATAGATTGTAATAGACTCGATGTGATATCATACGATGAGACAAAAATTGACTGTGAATGCTCTGATCCTTATACGAACGGTATTGGCTATGGTCTAGACGCCAATAAACCAGTCGACAGTAAATCTAACCCAGTGGCCATAGACAAGAGTACCCATGAAATGTTGAATGCGCCAAAAGGCTTGTATGCGTTGGGGCCGTTAACTGCGGATAACTTTGTCAGGTTCATACCAGGGGGCGCTCTTGCGTTAGTCTCTCATATGCACAAGGACAGAGTGATTTAATGTGATGCCATTTTTTACAATAAATTATTTTTTATACCCACAATTTTGTTTTATTGAAATACTTTCTAACCCGTTTTTATTGAATGCATGAAAGAAAATTATTGTTCATCATAAACTTAAATATAAACAATTGATATGGATACTGTAACAAATGGTAGTATGAAATTCAATTTTGGCAACAAAATCAAGCTTACTCACTTAACCAACATCAAAGCTTTTAAATTCATAAGTATTTTGTATCAATACAATAAAAACTAGGGATAGGAGGATTTTTAAAGTAATTTGGTTATGGGGGTCTAAGAGAGGTAACAGTTCAGTTTGGAAAAGGGGTCTCTTGTCCAAAATAGTTTGGGAATCCCTGGTTTAGACGATACAATTTATCGATAGGCGTCAAGAAAAAACAACTTCAACACATAATAACTGTATTTGATATAACTACATTATTTATGCATACATTTCATTTTGTAATAATTGTTAAAACTTAAAAACTATGATTAGAAATATACAAAAATAATCTTTGGTAAATCCTAAAAGTAACAATGTTTAGACTTTCAAAAATTTAAAAATAGGTACTTTAATTAAATTAAATTGCATTTTAATATACATAAAAAAATATTAGAGTTCGTTTGTCTCAATTTTTACTGCTTACACCATCTAAGATATTGTTGCGAACCGATATTATCCTTTATACATGTTTTATTACCCTTTCGAATTCATATTATCTATTGTTCGCACTAATCCCTTTATATGACTCCCAGTAAGTAGGATGAAATATTATTGACAACATAAATTTTAATAATTACAAATTAGTCAGCAATCTCAAAGGCCGAAATTTACAGTATAATTAATTAATAAAACGAATAATAAAAAGTGGTCTCACCAGACCCATATATTCTTGTGTTTTGACACGCTGAATCCGAATCTGGGGTCGTTTTGGTCCATATACCCTCAACATTCTGAGGGTATATGGATCAAACTGACCCCAGATTCGGTCTTTTGGTCCATAAACACGCAAAATGTTGGCGGTGTAGAAACCAACCCGACCCCAGATGCGGTCTTTTGGTCCATAACCACTCAAAATATTGCGGGTATAGGGACCAAACCCACCCCAGATTCGGTCTTTTGGTCCATAAACACTCAAATGTTGACGGCGCACGGAACAAACTGACCCCAGATTTGGCCATTTGGTCCGTCCATTAACACCCAAAATGTTGGTGGTTTATGGACCAAACTGACCTCAGATTTATGATTCAGCACATCGAAATACTCGTTACGTAAGTGTAGATGAGTCTGGTCTAAAGTACACACCAATTCTTATCTTTTGTGGAACGGTGTAATTAGTCAAAAAGGAATGATACCTTAATTATAGTATTACTTAAGAATAAGATAAAATATATTCATTCTCTTAGTTAAAATAAATTCAAATATGGCACCATGTTAATTAAGAATTAGAAAAAATATAAAATAGTTTGCACTAATCCAATTAGTACCGTAGAGATTGTTATTTAAAACTCAGTATTCGTAAAACCTTTCAAAGAAAGGTTACACCTTTCTGTTTAGTTGAATACATGCTATTTTCTCATATTTTGGAAAACATACATTTCTGACTCAATTTGGTCGAATCAACCAAAGAGATTCATATAAACGACTTGAATCATGAACCATGCTGCCTATTGTCTAATCGGCATGACACTGCAGATTTGATCCAATCTGCAGTTCGTTCACATACACCACACACGATCAATTTGTACTGTCCAATCGGCATTTGAAGTTATGGCGTCACCAATGACGGACGACAATGTTTTAGTCGTCTTGAGCATTTTACTCGTGGTAAAGAACAAAAAAAACTGCACTTTACACAAACTGACGATCGCGACGGTCATACACGGTCCAATCGGCATGATCAAGTCTCTGTTGTCAAATGTTTAGTTAAGTACAACTGTCCTGTGAATCCATGCCCACACACAGTAATGCACAATCGGTAGCGTCCTGCCGATTGGACGATAGGCAGCATGGTGTATTGGACTTCAATTACCACGCCATTACACATTAAAACATAGAAAAGAGCTACACTTTGTGTCAAGTTCACATCAAAATCACTTAAATTGTATATATAAACTACACGATGTTTGAATTACTTGCTGCCGAACAACAAAACATCGTCATGCGATAATGTCATCATAGGACGATGAATGAATGAAAACACTTTATTGTTCACCAAAATAAAAACTACGTTCTTAAAAACTAGATACAATAAATGTTGGAAATAGGGCGGCCTTATCGCTGAAAGCGATCTCTTCCAGGCAACCCCCTAAACTAAGGAAAAAATTTAAACATGACAATGGCGGTGTAGACAATAAATAATATAAAACATTCAAAATATATGAAATAAGTACATATTTTTTTTATTATATATAAACATATCATAATAAATACAGAATAAGCAGCACTATTATACCTGAGAGGTCCAAAAATAAGTAAAAACCATGATTTTAAAATAGGATACTGACTTAGCTTGTCTGATGGTGAGTGGCAGTGAGTTCCACAAACGAAGCCTGTACTGTGAAAGAGTTGTCAACGAAGGAAAAAGTGTGTACAGGTGTCATTAAGGACAGACTATTACTAGAGCGAAATAACGGGGACGATGTGTTACCTAAAAATATTTATAATTGAATCAAAAAATACCCTCAATTCAAAAACGACCTCATTAAATTAGACGTTTTTGAAAATGCCAATCACGGTTTATAATATATACGGTAAAAATATATATTAAAGAAAACTACACATCTAAATTCTATAATTAATTAAGAGAGTTAATATGTGGACTGCGGATAAAGAGCCTATGGCTGTGCACAAGAGACTGACTACTCCAGTCAATCATGCACAATAAAAGTATGCCACAATACCCGCTTCAAACACTTCCTTTCCATAATAATTCATAAGCCAAATATCATATATTCTTCATAAAATATGAATTCATATCTATCATTTCAAAATCACAACATTATCATTTCGTTCAGTGCAACAATCCAGGCTTGGAACCAGAAAAAAATTCAACCGATTACAAGTACCAAGTACTACAGTACTCTTCATACTACGTACATAGGCGCTTTTTAATCACACAAAAACAAAATCTTTCGTAAGTATATGGGAGCTGCATATGTCTATTCATCACAGCGGATAACGAACTACTGACTAGAGCAGCGCGGAAGCGCAGATATTAATAGTTGCTCTATCTCGCTCGCACATCATCCGTCCCGCTCACACACTGTTCTATACATTGTACTAGCAGTAGGACTTGTTAATATTTGTACTTAATGTTACCGCTTCCGAAATAAATCAGCACTCAACAGTGAATATTACTCTCTGTCATGTGAAGTATTTATTATTCAACCTCTCGCTGCTACAAGTACATAGGTCTTTTTCGATAAACCGGCTTTTGCAGCACAAAGCGCAGGCCGCCACGTGGTACAGAAAGTTTTGAGTCATACACAATTACGTATTTATAGTAGAAAATTTAGGGAATCCCTAACTAGGCGGAGGAGCGAGATGAAATGCCCCTCCGTCTCAAAGGAAGATCTTCTTTTTTAATATTTATGGCTTGGCAACTAGGCCTTTAAGCCAGAAGGAAGATCTTCCAGCGAGGCTAGTGTTGCTCGCTAGGCCCATCTGTTATTGTAGAAAATTTGTATATATTCTTTGTCCGTTTCGGGAATCGTTTGCGACCTCAATTATTGTACAGCGCCATCTACTGGCTTGTAAGTGTTCCACTACAAAACAGTAATAAACAGTTCTTATAACGACAGTAATTCTCACAGAATAATATAATACTATTTTTTTTTTAAATAGTTGACTAAAACCGATTTTAATAGTTAAAAAGTGATTAATTTTAAACTGGTTCCAAGCCTTGGTAACAATTCCTTTTACAATACATTCCTTATCTCATCTTGTATTACGCAGTCTTTTATATTTACTCCTTATTTCAAATTTAATAATCCTATTAGTAAATTCTACTGCAATTTCAAAACCTAGCAAGTGTACTCCAAGATATATTTTTTTATTGCTGGGGTACAGCACACTGGCTGAGCCTGTGATGCAAAGTGGTAACCGTCACCTATGGACATCACCAATACCCAGAGGTCCCGCCAGCGTGCTGCCGGCCTTAAAGGACGAAATTAAAAAAAAAGAAGATATTTTCCACCACAGTATAAAAAATGTTTTAAACTTCAAAAACAATTCAAAACTATTGAGTTCATTGGGATGACAAGACTGTAAATGAACAAATATTCATTTAAAAACAGTGTCAATTGCCATGTTTTGAAACTGCACAGTTGGACTATACATTGTACAAGCCACCAAGTACTTGCCCTTACCCTCAAATCAGTTTAATCTTGTTTTTTATACAGGAAGGATGCTGATACACATTACACATATACTATGTACTTAGCAATAGATTATATATTTCCGTTAACAATTATCTAATGGCAAATAACTCTGAATAATTAATTCAAAGCTTCTATATTAAACAATTTCACAATAATGGATAACATTGTTTATTTTTAACATATTTCTTATATATATATAAATACAATGCGCAAAACATTACATATACTACCTCTAAGCATTTGGAAATATTTCTCTACATTGTATAGAATACAATGTCATTTAATACATTTAAATATCGTAAACTACATTTGTTATTAGACCTGTCCATTTGTATAGCAGTGAAGTATGCTTTAACCATACTGGATTCCAGGGCCTACCTTTACCCGGGCTGTAAGAAGTGTGAGGCACCCGGACATCACAACCTAATACCTAAAAGGTGTAAGCCGATTGGTTTCAGTAAAAACCTGACTAATGTCACTTAACAAGTAAAAGTGCCATATATAGACTACATCTTCCTATGCGATGCAAGAGGCTATTGAATTTTGAAAAACACTAAATTTTATTCCGCGCTCACGGACCGCGTTTGTAATACCGAAGTAAGAAAGAGAGTTGGTCTGAAAGAGAGTGTCGGGGTGAAGGTAAGGAAAGGAATGCTCCGGTGGTTCGGGCATGTGGAAAGAATGTATGATGAAAGAATGACTAAACAGATATACAATGCAAAAGTGGATGGATGCAGAAGTAGCGGAAGGCCACGACACACCTTCCATGATCAAATTGATCGTGTACTAGCAGGTGATGTCAGGAGCCTTAAGAACAGACAAGCGTGCATGTCAAGAGCTATGAATGTCAAAGAAGCAAGTGAGGTGTGTAAGAATAAGCCTAAATGGCGCTCTGTTGTTCGTGCCTACCCCGCAAGGGACCTGGCGTGAACTTATGTATGTATGTACTAAATTTCAATTAGTCAAGTCAAATTAAGATTTCACCAGGGTATGAAAGCCAACAAGCTATGTAAAAAAAATATCTCAAAGTTGAGATTCAAAAAGAAAAGACAGATCAAGTTGACAACTCAAAGGTAAAAAATCCGGAAAAACGGTTTATTAAATATTTCACTACAAAATACTAATTTACTTTTATAGAGAGAAAAGATTTGTGTTTTTGTATGTTTGTAAGAAATAAACTCTAAAACTACTGGACCAATTTCAAAAATTCTTTTACCAAGCGAATGCTAAATTATTCCTGATTAATATAGGCTAAACAAAAATTAGGGATCCCTAATAAAACTGCAATAATGTTACCCAAAGTGTAAAAAAAAATAGTGTTTGAGTGGGTCCGAGGATGGTTTAGATTACATAAACAATTGGACCCGGCGATAGAGGCGCACAGGGCATTTTTTTTTCTAATGTGTGTGGTACTCTAAAAGAATTTGAGAAACACTGACCTATTAAAAATTAAAGCACTTAAACGGTGATGGACTAGACATGGGATGAGGGACAGCACTGTTAAGTAAACAAAGACTGTAACACTGTAACGGAGTGGATACCATGAGAAAGGAAGATGAGTAAAAAAGATGAGAATAAGATAACAAGGAAGTTGCAGGTCCCAATGGCCAAGAGTAACCTGGAACAGGGCTATATGACAAGAGCTGAAAGAGGCCAATCAAAGAGATGCATTAATCTTAACCTGGTGTGCCAGGTGTTCCTGTCTCATAAAGACCTGTTGCTTTAGGTGTAAAAACCTCAACTGACCTGCATCATAATATTTAATTGTATATATACCAATTTCATACAAATCCTAATAAACAGAGTGAGACAACAACAATAAACCATTTCGTTTTAAATTCAACCACACAAATTTGTGCTACATCCATCTTTGCAAAATTAGTTACAAGCTTTAATTTGTATATTTAAACTTGAATTCTAACATTTAGACATATATATGCATATAAAACATTTATATAGCTACCTAATATTTAAATTTTTTCAACCAATCTTCATAAGATCCAATATTCTTTATCTTTAGTTTTTAAAAGTCAGTTGGATCTATACATCAAATATAGATTCAACTACCTTGTTACATTCTTTATATTAATTAATTTATTTATAATTTAGTTTATTTTTAAGTATTTAGTTAAGTTATTCCCAAACGTAAATCTTTTACATAAAGTCTAGAATTTTATAATATTGTAGATGTATCGAAATTCGTTTTAAAATTGATGGAGAAATAGCGTAACAAAACTTGATGTCTTAAGAATAATTTTTCAGACATTCAGACCCAAAATTTGGTTGCATAATTGCTATATTTAATAAAAGAGTATGGAGTCTACTGTAGTGGATACACTGTTCATAGTTGCTAGACTAGTTTACTTTACTTAACCATGATTTTGGTGACCACCGGCTTAAAGAACAACACTGTAGTTAATACAATCAAATACAATAGATCAGTGCTTTTCAATCTTTTTGAATACGCGACCCCTTTACAGGTTGAAAAATTTTGGCGACCCCCTTGGGCCATAGACTAAAAGTTAGTAATTTAAATTACTGCGTTTATGTCTTTCCCTATTTTGTTACCTATATTCATTATTACGACCTACATACTCTGCGAAAAGCTGCAGAGCTTAGAAAGTACCTTAGTATGAGGTATAAACATAAATTCCTCTTTCTCTTACGCCGGCGACTCTCCGAGGAGGACTCTGCGACCCCCTTAGGGGCCGCGACCCACAGGTTGAGAAACACTGCAATAGATGGTAAATGTACTACTGAAGATACTGTTACAACCTAGGCGCCCAAAGACATATTCCACGTACAGACTGTAAAAGTTCATTTTATTACCTGCCGGCATTTGAACTAAATGTAAATTTTGTGATCATCTTCTTTTGTTCACTTATTTATTGGCATATGTTTCTAATTATTGTGTAGAATGGCCTATTGTCCTATTGTATTCACTCTTTAGCATCATTAGCCAGGTGTTGCGGATTATTTTGCATTTGTGGAGTATGAAACGACGGCCTGATTAAGAGGGGGCTGGCAAGAGACAATTACAATATGGGTGTGACGTGTGTACATAACGAGAATCCAATAGTGACGAACTTTGCGCGTTTTACTGAATTACGGCTATCTGCATTAAGTTTGGATTTGATGAGTTTGGTTATATTTGCACCTGTGTTATACGTGTTTGTATAGTTCTAATAAATTCTATAGTATTTCTAACAACATTTTAATTAGTCTTGCTAAACTCGTAACAATACTTACTAGAGTGAAAATAAAGTCCAGTTTTAAGATCAAAGTTACATTTATTCAAAAGCCTTACATCACATCCAATATCACAGCACTCTCTTCATTGGTGTCCCTGACGTGATGTAAGGCTCTTGAATAAATATAACTTTGATCTTACAACTGGATATTATTTTCATTCCAATAAGTGTCTTTTTACTCGTGCAGGAACAGAGAACGAATACAAGTTTCTGCAGCCGGGTGACCTGTTGTAAGAGGTGACAAAACCACCCACAGCCAGGTGGTAGGGAATTTTCGTGACTGGATAGCAACCACCCCTGGTCTAGAGTATGCTACCATAACAACCTTATGTAGTGTTCCGGCATTAGTGACCAGGTTCCAGTGTTCTTTAAGAGAACAGCAGCGCATTTGTAGTACCTTTGGTGTTGCAAATGTCCATAGGCGATAGTAACCGCTTTCCATCAAGTGGGTAGTCTGCCTGTCTGCTGAACGCCTGCAATATAAAAAAAATCTTCAGTACCTTTACCATCCATTGTATTTGATTGTATTAACTATAGTATTGTTCTTTAAGCCGGTAGTCACCAAGATAATGGTATATTAAGCAAAGTAAAGAATACAAAAATATCATCAACTATGAATGTGGTAAGTGTATCCATTATACTATATTTAATCATCAATTGTATATGTTCCTTAAGAATGGGAAATAACCTGATATAAAATAATATTTTGTGGTGTATTTAAAATTAACAGGTCACATTAAAGGAACGGTTTTACTGGTTTTTAGTGCGGTAATTTATTTCATTTTGGTTATTATGATGTTTCACACAGTTTTGTGGTCACGGACGAAGGACGACAATTCAATTACCACCACACTTAAAACCATTAAAATGTAATTTTATTATGTATACAAGTCACGAAAACTTAGAAAATATTAACAGGTCACATGGAATCTTATATATATATAATGAAAATGGTGTTCGTTTGAGGCTCAATCATGCTTAAACCACTGATCGTATCGACATGAAACTACCACCATTCGATGCGAAATTTTTCCTAGATGGTTTATGGCTATCTATCTATCTATATATATATAAGCAAAGTTTGTTTTCTTTGTCCGAGGTAAACTCGAAAACTACTGGACCGATCAGCATGAAACCACAACCATTCGATGTGGAATTAATCGTAGATGGTTATAGGCTATATATATTTTTCAAATTCTATGAACCCTTTGCCATGTTTTCTCGATTTGTTTGTTTACTAATTTATTTGAATAAGGCGGTACGAAGTTCGCCGAGTCAGCTAGTTATTAGCATAAATAAGGATATTGGGCATGTATGCATTTTGATTAATTAAAAATTTATGAATTAAATAAAGGATAATAGAATCTTAAGAGGCTATATCTAACAATTTTTGTTTATGTTTTACAGTAGGTACAAGAAGCCTACAGTAGAAGAACATTTAAAATTAATAATTATATATTTTTAATATGTAGAACAGTCCATATTGAAGTAATAATAATAATCAGCAGACAAACACTCACGTTGTATATTCCCAAATTAAGCAAGTTACACTTGTGTTATGGGTAATATAACAACGGACCACTCTGGGGCCGATCCCAGACGCCCAGACCATTGTAAATAATGGAGAAAATATGTTTCCGAAATTTACTATATCAGGACTTGAATCCGGAGCCTCTGCGTTACTGTGAAGTGGGCAGGGAAAGGCTTAGCCCGCTCAACCACAGAGGCTGTTAAGCGTTTAAAGCTTTTCCACGAAACCGTGAAGCATTGCAACAGTCAAAACCAATATATATAAATGTAAATCCCAGAATATGTCTACATTGAATCCGGTGACAAGTGAGAACACTGTCAGGATTATAAGCAAATATCATTTACTCTGTGCTGCCGGTGGGCAGTTGTTAACATCCTGGACCAGATCAAAAAGCTCCTCACCCAAAGCCCTCGGTAAGTCGAGCTGTGCCACTTTGTTTGCATCAGGGAAATTGTTAGCCACAGCTAGCATTGCAGTAAACCTCAATGATCGCACTGGAATGGAAATATTCCAGTTGGTTCGGTATCTCATCCCAGCCACGACGTTAGGTACTCTAAACACTTCCTTATTGTTAACAACAAAGCTCTCAAAAGTAGCCGCGTCCGAGAACTCCCAAGGATGCGTCAAAAATGTGTTAACATCATAATGAGCCCCAGGTTTAAGACTTGTATAGTGTTGCAATTTACCTTCGTAATTTCGCCACCAAACATTAACAGGTCTATTAGTACGATTTGTAAACCTTATAAATGCACGCTGAACAGATTCCACTGATTTTACTATTTCAGTAACACCGTTCTCCTTTGTTTCGTACCTGAACTTATCTACATCTATGCAATGCATTGTTTATCGAGTATTTTGTGAAATTGCAATCAACATTCAAATTATAAACTCTATGCTATTTATAGATTTGAATCAATAATGTACTGATTACTGAATTACTCTCTGATCAAACTTGCCGCTTTTCCGTTCTAGAGCATTTTGTTTAAACGTTGGTACTACTGCGGTAGAATCATCGAATTTTGTCCAAAACAATGGCCGTCTGCGTCGCAGTTATTGGTAAAGATGTAAGTTCAGCACTTTTTCTTTTTTTACTTAGTGTTCATATAAATTGTTGTTATATTTGTATTAATATATGATCACTCTCACTTCACAACTGTCTATTCAATAACATAAACCCACGATAAACCAAATTTACTTTAATTAATCAATAACTTAACAAGTCATGTCCACAGACTACTATCACCAGGGCGTTCCATCAGTAGTTCACAACGCCCAAAAAGTCGTGACGAAAACGTCATCATCTTCGATCACACAACGCTCACAACCAACCATGTCAAGTGGTGGGTAGAATAACCGTTTCACTTGGGTTTACGATTGTAACGCCGGCGCCGGCAAGCAAGTGGAACGGGTAAAATCGCAGTCGTGAACGTGCTTGTTGTGAGTCCCTGATGGAACGTAGCCTATAGGATCTATAATATTATACGTACGTATATGCTCAGTGTTGCCAACAGTTTACCTAACTCTCCACCAGATTCAACTTCTAAAACCATTAACAAAAAAGGGCCCAATCTCACAATCGCTAAATTTTCTGCTAAGCAAAGTTTTAGTTTCCACGACATAAACAATATGTTTAATAGTAATTCGTTATTTTAAAACTTTAAAAAAATTAACAGCACAGAATCACCCTTCAGTTAACGCCAAAATCTTTCATCTCTCATATGCTGACTAATTATTAGAGATGCCACGAATAGTAGTTTGGCCGAATAGCGAATGTTCGATATAAGATATGTGAAATTTGCGCGTAAGAGTTTAGTATTCAAGCAATAATTTTTGAATATTTTGTTACGTTCTCGGGAATGATAGGTACGTATAATTAAAACTATATTTTAATGGTTTTAAGCGCCATTTTAAAAAACTTATTATTTGATTCTGACATTGTACAAACTGGCTGAAACCATTTAATAGCATTATTTTTCAAGATAAAAAATAACTACAATCGCATATAACACTGCCAAAACGTAGTTTAACTATCAATTTTTGATGGAAATATATAGAATTTTGAGCAATATGTGCGTTTATTTTTCAGGATTTGATATTCGGTATTCGGCCCAATACCGAATAGTTAAAAGAGTGGCCGAATAGGTCAAATATCGAATAGCAGCCAAACAATCGTGGTATCTCTAATAATTATGTCCATATCAGCAATATTCGGCGTGTAGTAAAAAGTAAAAACTTTTAAATTAATTTTAGTCTGTAACGAAGCTTTTAGCTCAATCATAATTTGCTCGATTTTGTTAATTGTAGAATTCTCCGCTGTACATCGGCGGGGTAGGAAACGATACGAGCACCGACAATGAGCTATCGCGACAATGGCTGGTCCACACGGCGTTAGACGCACTGGAAGAGCGTCTTGCTACAACAAACAGCAATAATACTGCCACTAATACAAATACTTCACGGACAGATTTACGGGATTTGTATTTGGGGTTATTGTATTCTACTGATACTCACAAAATGTAAGTGTATATTAAGCCAGCCGTACACGTGTAAGTGTTACCCCCATAAGGTGCGTGTAAAACCTGTAGTCTAGAGCTAAGTATATACTACGATATAGCCCTTATATCTATACCCATATTTATGACATACTACCCTCAGATATATTCCGTCTCATCAATCTTAATTACCTCCTGACATTAGTCCATAGTAAAAATGTATATATTTTAAGTACATTTCTATCCATAAACAATATCTACCTATAACACTGACTAAACCCCTTTTACTCTCCTACTCTAGCTTTAATTTAAGTATAACCTACACGAAATTATTAAAAACATTAAAGTAAGGTCTATCCGTGCCGGAACGGAGAAAGAATAACATTTCCTTCGGCCGGGCGGCCTGTCGTAAAAGGCGACAAAACAATCCACAGCTAGGTGGTAGGGCATTTGTCCGACTGGATGGCTACCACCCCTGGTCTAAAGTATGTCGCCATAACAACCTTGAGTTGTGTTCCGGCATTGGTGACCAGGTTCCAGTCTCCCTTGAGAGAGCAGCAGCGCATTTGTAGCACCTTTGGTGTTGCAAATGTTCATAGGCGATGGTAACCGCTTTTCATCAAGTAGGCTGTCTGCTAAATTCCTGCAATAAAAAAAAAGTTTGGGTTCAGTTTAACATTACGGTTTATTTTGTCCTCGGGTTTTCAGAAATCGAGTACCGTTCAAAATCAACCCTTCCTCTTTCGTCTTTCAAGCTTTTATTGCTTTGTAATAACCACCTGTCGCTTTTACTCTGATATTGGCAAAATCAATTCCGAGTGCGCTGGAGCCACAATTTTTAAACAGGGAACTGAAGTGAATTCTTGGAAAGGGTATAATTATGTAGATTTTTTTTTTCTAGTTACGGCTACGTGACAAACACACGTATCAAGCTTGTCCTTGTTACTAGTTCCACTTCGCCCAGTGGCAGCAATATACGAGATGCTGAAGTTAGAACCGCGCTGCGCAGACTTCATGCCCTTTACGCTGATGCTATTTGCAATCCGTTCCATTTACCTGGAGAGCAAATTACTTCTCAGTAAGTTTTTATTATATTATTTATTTATTTTCAAAAAGTTACAATATTTTAATAAACATTTATTTTGTCTACTGCTACGTAGTTTCTTGGCAACATTCTCGTGGATCCTAACGTATCTTTCGTTATTGTATCTGTTTCTTAGAGCCCATAACTATAAAATAGTAATTACTTAAATACTATTATTTTCAGGAAATTCGACAAGCAAGTCAAGAATATTATGCTGAACAACGTTTAAAATATTCCGAATGTTGTATTCATACTGTTTATTGTTTTATCTTTCATCCTTTATGTACATGTTATTAGAGCAACATCCGTACGTTTAATTTTCCTAATAAATGATTGTTTCAATATTTAAAACAAACATTATTTCTGAGAATACTGTCTAAAACGGACTGTACTTTACTATGCATATATATACACTTAAAAGAAAAATGCGTCTCAGATGAAGCCCCATCATCAAAGAACAATTTTTTTTTATTTTTTTTGACATTGTTATTATTCTAAATTACACAATAACATTACTCTAGAAACAAGGTATTTTTTGAAACACACCGTCTTTTATCGCTTCTAGTGGGTTTCTTACTTTGCAATATATTAATTAGGTTGTTAATTTAACCAAATATGTATATCATGGGAAGTCACACTTAAAATTTTGAAATTTGTTGTCAATTGTGTCGTGAAAACGTCAAAAGTCATAGAAAAATATCGTTGTCAAAGCCAGTGCTTGATAGTTGACATATACGTAGACTGTCAAAGTTGGGACCGTGGAGAAAACACGTGCTTGCGATTTTGACGACATAAAATTATTAATTTAGCTAATATACTTCAATTTATCCTTGTTCTTTTATGTGCTTTGGTAATTATGCATTAACCCGGAATGGAAAAATAAGCATTATTTTATATTACAAAGATTATTAATATGGTTTGCTATGATACAAAAACGATATTAAAATCGTCGGCAAGTTATCATATAGGCAAAAAATTAATAAACAATAGAATTAATTACGTTAAATATGTGCGTCATATTTTCGATAGAAATAATGTTCAATTTTAGCGTGAAAACTTACCTAATTATGAAAAAAGCACAGCATATTTAATTTCAAGATTATATTGCAAATTTATAATATAACTATATGTAATAATTAACTGATAAAACCAATTTAAAATTATAAGTATTGTATCACATTACGCCATTGTTATTTGCCACAATCACAAACTACTATTTATTTGCTAATAACCATGAATCAGGCAAAGGAATCTAGTCCATACAGCCAATTCTGATATATGAAATGTTCGTATAGCTTCAGTTCATTGCAGGTGAAATTGACGCCATTCAACGGAGTTCTTGTGACAACTGAAAAAGCCACATTTGATTAAAACATGTGTAGTAGTAGTTTTGTGTTCTTCACTATTTGAAGAACAGGCAAAGATCCTAGACCATACAGCCTCACAAATATATTTTTTAAAATTTGATTTAAATAAATAATTTAGCAAATTAAGTAAACGTTTTTTTTTAGATTTTGCTAAACACCAGGCTAAGGAATTAAATATATACAGCAAAAATTTTATATTTAATTATAGAATTTAATTATTTAATAAAATGGAAGATTTCTGGATGATATGAAAATATGGAATATTAGATTTTTCACATTATTGTAAATAAGATAATTATTATACTTTTGTAGTTTGTACTTATGTCATTTCCAACAACATGTAATGAATGTCAATGTTAGCAAAATCAAGTAAGTATAGGTTATGAGGGGCAGTCAAAGGTCGCAACCAATAACCATAACAGTGAGTTGGGTTCGGTTAGCTTTAGACCAAAGCCCGGCAGGCAAGGCAGAACCGACTGTAACCATTGTTTAAATAGTTACCAATGAATAAATGGTTACAGTCGGTTCTGCCACTCGCCGGCCGCTGCCGCGGCACGCTCGCTCCGCTCGCTCGGCTCGTGGGCTTCGGTCTAAAGCTAACCGAACCCAACTCACTGTATTTGATGTGATATTATATCTTAATATTCAAACTTACCTAATTGCTGGGAGGATATAATATACCAGCTGCCTTCCAGAACTCGTGAAATCTGTTACCAGCGGAAGTAAAAGTTTGGCGAAATCTAGCTTCAGCTAAATAACCAGTAAAATGTTGTTCTCGACGACCATATTGTGGAACATTTGCTTTTATGTCACGCCACAACCTTTCTATATTTTGAGTATGTGCGCCGAGCTACAAGAATCGAGCTACAAGAATACTTACACAACAGACCTGTCTGTATGGACTAGATTCCTTTGCCTTGCCATTGTGGTGAACTAATAACTATACTAATAATATGGCGTTTCTAACGGGAACTGGGAAGAAAATGTTTTGTAGTTTTCTAAGCAAAAAATATGAACTGCTTTATTGACTAACGTTGTAAAATATTGATTGGTTTTAAGTTATGTGTTTGTGCTCAAAATCACAACGTTTTGGTAAATTGTGCTATTATTTTTTATTAATAATATTATTATTAGGCAGTCTGTGTAAAATCGTATTAATTTGATTATTTCTTTGATTTTAATCTAAATGACGGCTTTCCGACGATTTTAAAATCGTTTTTATACCATAGCAAACCATATTAATAGAATTGTAATATATAATAATGCTTATTTTTCCATTCTGGGTTAATGCATAATTACCTGTGCTTTTTATTCTGTGTTAATGTGACGTATATATTATTTAATAGAATCTGCTTTCTGTATGTTATCTATTTCTTTCGGCAGACTTGTTTTATATAACCTCTTAGGGTAAGTCTTTTTTATCATTACCGTTCCCTGGGGTGGGGTCTTCGACCATGTCGAAGATCCCACCAGATCCTCCTCCTGACGCTTGTACTCAAATTGAATATAATAAATCGCACACTATTGAAACTCGTGGGACTCAGTCGCGAACTGCAGATATTAGAAAAAGAGTTGCAAAGGCTGCAATTTGTATCGAACCTGCTAAAAAGTCTGCGTCTGACTCCATTACAGATAAAAATATCTGGATTCATCCTTCTCTAGATGTACCCTATAAATATACGGAGGATGACAAGGGTCCATTCATCGTTCACGTACATAGGACAGAACATTGTCCTAATTCAGGAACTTCTATAAATAAGATTCAATTTGGTAAATTTTTATTGAATGCGAAAGTTGGCAAAATAACCCAACATGGTGTTAAAAATGTGGGAAGAAATAGAATCTCAGTTGAATTCACATCTCCTCAGGATGCAAACAATTTTGTTAACAACCCTATACTATTAGACGCTAATTTCAAACCAACTATTCCGACTTTCAATGTTATGAGAATGGGGGTTGTTCGCGACGTCCCAGTAGATTGGACTATGGAGGAGTTTGTTTTGCAGTCTGATATCCCCCTGGGTTTCGGACACATTCTTAAGGCCAGGAGATTTAATAGGAAGGTCCGGCATCAGGATGGTTCTACCGAATGGTGCCCATCCACAACAGTTGTCTTAACTTTTTACGGACAAGCCTTACCGAAACATTTATACTGTTGTTATACATCTCTCCTCATTGATCCTTACGTCCTCCCAACCATTCAATGTTTTTCATGTTGCCGCTTCGGACATGTGAAAGACAAGTGTCGATCCAAGCCCCGATGTTTCAAGTGTGGGCAAATGCACACAGGCAACTCTTGCTCTATAACTCCAGATAATGCCTACTGCTGCCTTTGCTCTGGGCATCATTTCGCTACTGATAAAAGCTGTCCTGAATTCCACAGACAGAAATGTATTAAAAAAATATGTCAGAAGACAGTGTTTCTTATTCCGAAGCCGCAACCCTCTTTCCTCCCTGCGCCCGGTCTTTTTCTGACATTACTTGCACAATGTTCTCCCCTGCTGAAACTTTTACTCCTCATATTATTACTTCTAGACCCTCCAGAGATCTAACTTCCCCGACTCCTCCCAGGACACCCCAATCAACTAGTTATAGACGCACTGTCTACTCTTCTCCTAAGCCTCGTGCTCCTCTAGCTACAGGCTATGATAGGTTTGCCCATCAAGCCTTAATTAATCATTATAATCCTCCCCCTCCTCAAAATGGTGCCGCTCTTCTAAACAATCAAAACAGCGGGGATGGAAATGATAATCTTTTGGATGGCCTACTTACTATGCTTATTAACATAATCTCAAAATTTGATGATCATCAAGCACCGTCCAACGTTGCCTCTAAGTTGTCCCAGCTTTTCAATATCATTAATAAAATTCAACCTTATCCAATGGAATAGTCGTAGTTTATATCCCAAAAAACATGAGATTAGCCAAATGATTCGTGCCCATGACCCTAGTATCTTTGCCATTTCGGAAACATGGCTTATTCCTGGTAACCATTTTCGGATACCAGGATATGCCTGTTTGCGAAATGACCGGGGTGATGGTTATGCTGGCTCGGCCATTTTGGTTAAAAACTCTCTTACTTACTCTCTTCTTTCTCTCCCGTCTCTTCCAGATTCTATTAATATTGTAGGATTGAAAATTCAAAATTACAACCTGTCTATTTTATCTATATATATCCCTCATCCTACTCCAAATTTAATCCCTATTCTAGAATCTATTTTTTCTTCGCTTTCGGGCTCATTCTTAATATTAGGTGATTTTAATTGCTCACACTTAATGTGGGGCAGTTCGCACTATGATTCATTTGGTTGTGACCTAGCTGATATTTTAGACCGCATTAATATTTGCTTATTAAATGATGGTTCGTCAACTCGTAGGACCGCTCCAAATGCTCCACCTAGTATTCCAGATCTTTCCTTCTGTTCTCCTAACCTCCGCTCTATCGCTTCTTGGACGGTGCTGGAGGATTCTCATGGCAGTGATCATTTTCCAATCCTCATTTCCTTGCCTCATCTCATAATCCCTAAGCGACAATTCACTCCGCTTCTGAAATATAATACGAATAAAGCTGATTGGGTCGCTTACAGCATCGAAACTGATAAACAAACCAAATGTATCCCAGAGTTAACTAACTCTAACTTTTTGCATGCCCATGACAAACTTGTAGAATCTTTTCACTCTGCTGCTCAGTCTTGCATCCCCATGAAAAAAAATGATCCAAACAAGCGTTATTCTCCTCCATGGTGGGATGTTGAGTGTACTGAAATCTATAAAAAACGCAAGTCAGCAGAAAAGCAATATAAGTCGGACATGACTATTTCAAATTACATAAACTTTAGGCAAATCATGGCTGCTTCGAAAAGACTATTCAAAAAGAAAAAGAAATTATCATGGGCTAGATTTACTGAAAGTCTTTCTCCCCGAACCCCATCTTCTTTGGTATGGAAAGCAATAAAACGGTTCCGTGGCTCTTTCCTTCCCTCTAACTTCACGTCTAATGATCATTCGGTATGGATTAATTCTTTTATTAATAAACTAGCACCTCCTTCGGTTCCCTCTCATTCCTCTCTTCCATCCCCTTATCCTTTAATAATCCCTTCCCATAAATTTAATGATCCCTTTACCATGCCCGAGCTTTCTCGGGTACTACACCGTCTGAAAGATTCGTCACCTGGTATTGACGGTATCCCATATTCCTTTCTTTCCAAGTCTGGCAGCTTCACTAAAAATACAATTCTCAAACTTCTTAATAAATCTTTTGAGTTGGGTGTTATCCCTGACTTGTGGAAGACCCAAATAATCATCCCCATCCTCAAATCAGGCAAAAATCCTTCTGACCCATCCTCTTACCGTCCTATAGCTTTATCTTGCACTTTAGCAAAGTTAATGGAACACCTTCTTAAGAACCGTCTGGAATGGTTCCTTGAATCTAACTCCGTCCTTGCACAAACCCAATTTGGCTTCCGTAAAGGTTCAAGTACTTTGCATAACCTCTCAATTCTGACCACTGACATTAGGATCGCCCTGTCTAAAAAGCAAGTTCTGGCAGCTGTCTTCTTGGATATTTCAGCTGCTTATGATAGTGTCTTACTTCACCACCTCAGGCAGAAATTGCAACAGCTGAGTGTCCCCGTGAGGTTGACACATTATATATGTAACTTTTTAATGGACAGAACGGTCATTACTAGAATTGATGGATCGGTTCACTCCACTCGCCGTGTTTGGAAAGGTCTCCCTCAAGGTTCTGTGTTGAGCCCTCTTTTATATAATGTTTACACATTCGACTTGGATCAGACAGTAACATCCTTCTGTAGTATTCTTCAATACGCTGATGACATAGTTCTGTATGCGTCAGATGAGTCAACGTCACAAGCCGAATCTATGTTGAATAAAGCATTATACTATCTTAACAATTGGTTGCTGGAAAACGGATTAGAACTATCTCCAGAAAAGAGTAAAGCCATAGTATTTTATAGCCATAGAAATCGCAGTCCTCCAACAATTAAAGTATCCTGTAATGAACATATTATTCCTGTTTACGATTCTGTCAAATTCCTTGGAATTCTTTTGAATTCCAAGATGTCAGGACTTTGCCACCTACAGTATATTACCAAAAAGGCAGAAACTAATTTAAACATCTTAAGATGCCTGTCAGGTGTCTGGTGGGGAGCTCACCCTTATACGCAGAAGCTTTTATACAATGCTTTAATCCGCAGTGTCATAGACTATGGAGTTTTTATTCTTGAACCCTGTCTAAAAACAGCTTTAATAAAATTAGACAAACTTCAGTTTAAATGCCTCAGAGTAATTTTGGGAGCCATGAAATCATCCCCTACAAATGCTCTGCAAATTGAAGCTCTAGATCCCCCTCTTTCCCTTCGCCGTCAATTTTTATGTGATCGATTTTTATTCAAAACCATTCAATATGCTTCCCATCCTCTAATCCTGAAACTTGAGACTCTTTCTACTCTCATACCTAATAACCCGTACTGGCATGTTAAAGAACCACCATGTCTAATTAAGTCTCTTAGAAAAGTATCTCACTTAAATAATTCAGTTTTCCAAATACCTAAACCTGCCCCGTTTGATTCCTCATACGAAATCCTTATATATCGACCAAAAGTTCTTTTAAATTTTAATATCTCAAAAAACGATCACAACGCTAATCAGCTTTTTAATCAAAAGCTTTTGTTGGAATGGTCTGACTGGCACCCAATTTACACTGATGCTTCTAAACTAGTTCAGGATGGTTCCGTTGGTGCTGCAGTGTGGTGCCCCTCATACAGACTGGCTCTTACTTTTAAGTGTCCCCCTTTGACCTCTATATTTACGGGTGAGTCAATAGCTCTGTTGGAAGCTGTAAAGTTTATTATATCTAACAAAAATAAATTTAGCAAAGTTCTTATTCTCTCTGACTCATTAAGCTGTCTTAAGTCAATCGTTTCAGAAGACATATCAATTAGTTTGCGCTTTCCTCTTCTTCTCAAAGTTAAAGAATATCTCCTTCAATGTCAATCCTACAATTTAGAAGTCGTACTAGCATGGATCCCAAGCCACTCTGGCATATCTGGGAATGAGACAGTAGACAACTTGGCTAAGTCGGCTGTGTCGACAGGTTCCCCTGATTATACAGACATTATGTCCCAAGATCTCTGTTCTAAAGCCTATTCAGATCTAAAGACCAATTGGGTAGCAGATTGGACAAGGTCAAGTCAGTTTAAAGGTAAATTTTATAGTGATATTTCTCCCGGGATCCCAGTTAAGCCATGGTTCAGTAAATATCGGACTGCTGATAAAAGAGCTACATCGGTGATCTGTAGGTTGCGACTGGGTCACGCGTGCACTCCGGTGCATCTGTATAGGATTGGTGTGAGAAACACTCCTATTTGTGATTGTGATACAGAGGAAGGTACTATTGACCATATTTTCTTCAATTGCCCATTATACCCTGTCTCTCTATATGATATACTACCTAATAAAGTTCCAAAACCTACTAATTTCAAAACCTTGCTGGCCAACATCTCCAAACCACTTATTTTCAATCTTATATTATATAAATATATATCTTTAAATAGTATAAAATTGTGATGTCCGTATTATAATTATGTAGTATAATTATCCATGTTTCTGTATTTGTATTTGCTTTTTATTTTACATTTATTTGTGTTGCTTACAGGTGGTGGCTATCTGCACATCGGAACAAGTTTTTTTATATTTTTTATATTCGTATATCTCTATTTCATTTTTTTATATCAGACGTAATCGCTATTTGGTAAAGACATTGTTTTTTTATCCACACCTGACACTGGCAGTAATGGTGGTTCGATAAAGAACGAGCCAATTGCCATTCAATTAAAAAGTCAAGTCAAGACATATACACGTAGTATCCATATTAGTTTGTGGTTGACAATTGACATCACAGAGTACTTTATATATACTGGTATAGAGTCAACAGTCATAATGTATATACTAACGCACTCTATCGGTATACGACACTATTCAACGGCAAAAACCGTCCAGGGGGTCTATTATTATTTTGATTTTTATATTAAACTTTTGGAAATTGCGGGAGTTAATAATTTAACTCCTGCAATTCCCAATACCTTTCCAAAAAATGTTTATTTGTTAGTAAATAAAACAACAATTTAGCGGTAGCGTAATTTATTATGTTTCCTTTTATTAAAATATTCAAAGGCATACATTTTAATAACATCATTTGTATCCACATCTAATCTGGTGCCGTTACGATGATTTACTTACAAGCCTTACCGCATCTGGGCACACAACAACCTCTTTCAGAAGAATAATCCAAGTCAGCAGAGAACCAATCGTTAGGCAAATTGGTGTTCAGGGTACATGTGTAAGTCTAACGTGATCACAGAATACTAGTAAACGTGATAAGCGAAGTCTTCGGAGTCCAGGAATCAAACAAAGTTATCGAAAAATAACCAAAACACAAACAAAGTACAAATATTCAGGAGTGTAACTCGTATCGATCGGAATGTCTTTTTGGTTTTGACATAATTGACATCTTTGAAATAAGTTTTTGGTAAATCGACAATTCATCAAAAATCGAGTAATTAAAGTTAAAAAGAGCTTTATAATTTGAAAAAGGTGAGGAATAGAATTTACACACTTTAAAATATATTTATTAGCTGATATGGCTTGCAAAAACATAAAAAAATATCAAATATTTCAACAAGTATTAAAACAACTGCGTATAACGAAACATATTATTTTCTTTCATTTGGTGTTCAATTTGAGAACAGTGACATCTACTGCAATACGTACCTACTAATAGAACGCAAATAATCTCTGAGAAAAAATAATTGTACTGACTGTTATGAGACTGATTGACATCGGCCATTTTTAATTTCTCTTCCATTTTTACGTTGTGAAACAGGCAGTTCTCCGGTTCAGCGCTGAGCAATTTTTCTTCTTAAAGTTGTTTATCTCGACCGGAAAAACACATCAACATGGTAAGTAATTCTTTGTATCTCTTTATTATATCCTTTTCATTGTTTTTACATTGTATTGAATTATATCCCGCCAATATTGCAACCATTGTATAGGTTAGTTGCACACGTGCAGGTTTTTTAAGTTTTACCTATAAAACCTACCTAATATAGACAAAGTACTAAGCTTCAAGAACGTTACATCCAGCAAGCGATACTATTTATAGTCATATCTGCTGGATTAGTCGAATTAATTATTTTTATATGAAAATTTCAGGCAGCCGCCGTCGTGTCAGGCAAAGACATTGAGAAGCCCCAGGCAGAAATCTCACCCATCCACCGTATCCGTATCACGCTGACATCACGCAATGTCCGCTCCTTGGAGAAGGTGTGCGCTGATCTTATCAATGGCGCCAAGAAACAGAAGCTTCGAGTAAAGGTGATTATCTAAGTTTATATGGATATATTATATACTATTAGCTTGAAGTTGTATGCGACACTTCTATGAGCATCAATTTAGTCAGAATTCATGTGCACACCAAATAAATCCACATGCATCAAATGGCTAGTTCGCATATCTTCTAACCATTTATTTGCCTCACTAATGATTAAAATTTGACATATGCTCAATTAATATCAAATTTCTACTGATGGCAAGGCATATAAGAGAATAGGATATAGGAACCAGTCATAAGATGTGATCAGACATTTCACACTGGTTGTAGCAGTCTTCTCTCGCCAACTTTTGATAGTTAATAAGAGGTTAGGTAATTAACCTGTAAGACGGAACCACCAAAAATTTGTTGGCAACTTGTCACACACAGCTCTTAGGGAAGTCCCACAAATTTCTGGTCAAATGCAGATAATTGAAATGAATGTTGAACTGATGCTTTCTCCCTCTTAACTACATAGAATTTGTATTAGAATAAAAGAGATGGCAGCTGGCAGCTTGTGGAAAGCAATAATATTAAATTTGACCCTTATAGAAGGTTAAGAATTGTATATTATCTATGTTTCCTTGAAGAACGGACTGAAAGGTTTCAGTGGCCAGGTGGCCATTAGTGCAGCAACACGCCTTAAGGTTATTGTCATGGTATACTTTAGCCTAGAGGTGGTAGCTGCTGAAATTGTAACTGCCATAGGTGGGTTGCTGACTTCTATGATAGGAATTGGTATTCTACATATATCTATAACATCTCGAGTAATGTAATTTGCGCCAAGATGAAAGCATAACATTCATTAGTGTTGTGCTCACCACTAGAGCGCAACAGTACGACTCTTCAAAGTGCAGTGTGTCGGTCTGTTGATACTGCATTCTGCTCATAGGAGAGTAACATATGTCTTATCATTACTGTAATTTTCTTCAGCCATCTTAATCTACTGTTCTAGTCCGTGCAACTTGTTCCTGTCCCCTGCCTACCAATATATTAATCTAAAATTAGTATGCAGAAGCCTCACACAACTAGGACTGGCTTGTATTTGATCCTTCCATCAAGTGGGCCGTCCGTCTGTTTGCCTGCATTTGCTTTTGCTTTATGCAATAAATAAAAAAAAATTGTGGCAAAACTAGTGTTGTCATACAACAAAAGTGGCCAGGTTTTGTGTAGACTGAAACCGGGCTTCTAATACCAGAACACAACTAAGGTGTTTATGGCACCATACTTTAAGACTTGGAGCCCAATTCTGCTATTTCAATATCTTGGTATTGCAAAGATATTCAAAGGACGATTGTCTCGTGAGTGTCAAAAATTTGTATTCTAGTAAATCCAAAATATCTTGATGATTTCGCAGTGGAATAATAGAAAAAAGATGGTATTATTATTATCATTAGCTGAAATAAATATTGACAAGCTACTGATGTTGTGTGACGTTGTAGGGGGAAATCTCTTGATCTACTAAACCGATTTTGAAAATTCTTTCACCAGTGGAAAGCTACATTATTCCTGAGTGACATAGGGTATTTGATTGTGATTAATAAATAATAAGTAATTTTTTATGCCCAGCGAAGTGGGTATGGGTCAGCTAGTTGTAAATAACTTGGCCAGGTGGTAGGGCATTTGCCGGACTGGATGGCTACCACCCCTGGTCTAAAGTATGTCATCATAGCAACCTTGAGTTGTGTTTCGGCATTAGTGACCAGGTTCCAGTCTCCCTTAATAGAGCAGCAGCGCATTTGTAGCACCTTTGGTGTTGCAAATGTCCATAGGCGATGGTAACCGCTTTCCATCAAGTGGACCATCTGCCTGTCTGGCAGAACTGCTGCAATAAAAAAATCCTTGTCTATCCAAAGGTTGCCTGAAAGAGATTGCTTTATGCAATAAAGCCGCCCATTGTACTACTATAGTCTAATTCTAAGAAATGAAAATATGTTACCTACTGTTTTTATGTTGTTGTTATCTCTCCTTCCTGCATGCATAAAACAAATTCCTAATAACGGCTGGACATTTTATATCTATTTATCAATTTAACCTCTTAATTTTCAGGGACCAGTTCGCATGCCAACCAAGATCCTCCGCATCACAACCCGTAAGACTCCCTGTGGTGAGGGTTCAAAGACCTGGGACAGGTTCCAAATGAGGATCCACAAGCGTGTGATAGATCTCCACTCACCATCGGAGATCGTTAAGCAGATCACCTCTATCAATATTGAGCCGGGAGTAGAAGTGGAAGTCACCATCGCCGACGCGTAGGCACAGCTGACCAAATATATTTTTGAGAAATTTTGTGTTTTATTTATTGGCTATTTGAGGAATAGAATTGCAACTTAGAATGAAAAAAGGAATTATTAGATTTATACCAAGATATTATATTAAACATTTTACTTATTACTTAAAGTTTTACATGTAATAAAACAAACCGAATCTGTTACGTCTGCTAACATAAAAATGAAATGTCATGAATACCGTTTATATGCAATTAAGACATTTTAAATTCTAATCTACACAATTATCACGTTATACAAACAATAAATATTGTAACAATTATTATTGTTAATTATAGACAACTATTCTAGAGAATAAATGAAAAATATAACATTACTATTCAATTAAGGAAGTGGCCGATTGTATCGTTCAGAAATAAGATGCTACATAACAAAACTAATTATTAACTTTAAAAAGAAACACGACAAGAACAACTATGCTACTCAATAACTGTAACACAAGTTCAAAAATATACAATTGCAATATTGCCATGGTAGACACAATAGGCGGCGATATCGCTTAAAGCAATCTCTTCCAGGCAACCTAACTTAAGGAATAGTTTAACCTAATCTGGCGATGTAGGTGGTACAGATCATTAAGTATATCATAAATAAACATACTTTAACTACATATTTTATAAATTAAATACATACAAATATATATCATACATACACATATATATGATATAGTCTATGCATAATTATTTAGGGAAAGTAGTTGTACGTCAAGCAATACTACGCCAACTTAATTTTAGGTATTTTCCGTTTTTAAGGAAAAGCAATCATTAATATCATATTTCTAAAATTTAAAAAAAAAATATTAACAATTAAACAATTTTTTAGTTTCTCAATATATTTTTTAAACAACTAAAATAAAGTTGGCGGCGGTTTGTATCCCTTGGAGGTGTCGAAATGAGGCTGACAGTATATTACTGCGCCAAAAGTTAAATCGACACAACACTGATTTTCAGTGCCTACCTTTCTTAGTGTATAGGCATTACATTGAGACCCTTATAAGAAATATAGTCTGTTATTTATTACGATATATGGTGGAAATACCAACGAAGCGGACAAAACGCTTTTCTTCCACTTCAATCATACGCACCGTTGAAGAGTGGAACTCTTTATACTAGTATATATAAAGTACTCTGTGCTCTTTACTGTCGTCTGTTTTTCCTGAATAATACAATGTAGGTGTCTTCAAATCTCGCGTGAACAGGTATCCTCTAGGTAAGCGTGCTCCACTTGGACTGCATTTCCACCTGACATCAGGCGCAATGTCAGTCAAACGCGAACCTATTCATTATAAAAAATAATTTATTCGTATTAGATATACTACATATGTTACTAAAACAAAACGTGTGCGTATCGGGACGCCCGACAGAAGTGATAACTTTTTTTTTTTTTTTTAGGCGAGGGAAAATACTGACCGATTTACGCACTCTCTGGGCCGTCACTAGGAAACGGCACGCATCCATCGGGGGCGATAACGCTAGCAATATGCTTTGTTTGCGCTCCGTCCGCGATGGCTTGACACAGAGGAGTGTGGCGACTCCGAGCGATGCTACACGAGCGAGCAACCTCAATACCCACTAAAAACCCCCTCCTCCCTGTCGACCCTGCGCTTTTGTTGTGATGGAAAGACTGAGATATAGAACATAGTTACGCAACAGTCGATCCAGCGCAATAAAGTGCCTGGAGTGTGCCCTGGGAGAACACACCCCACTTCGAAACGGGGGCAGATGAATCCCTTGCGTTTGCCTAGTAGCAAGGGGCCCCTCGTACCGGAACCTAACTCAGGGAGGGGAGTAATGCGCGTACCTGCCTCTCCGGGTGCCAGCTGAAGGCCGGCGACCTCGGGTGGAGGCATTAGCACGCGCTGCAGGACTTCGCTCCCTGTCCCTTTCTGCGGCCTCTTTGAGAGACATTACTGCCTCACAGAAAGTAACCGCAGACTCCCAGCGGTCGTCGCTGTGCAACATGGCCGTTACCAAGTCGGACAGAAGTGATAACTTAAGCTAATCAAGTTGAACTATTTAATAATGAAATTGTTTAACTTGCGAAAAGCTTAGGCTATTATTTAAGTATTATGAATATTAATATGATAATGTAAGGAATGGTTATTTATTAATAAAATCTTTATTGCTAAAAAATATATTTTATTCTTAGTTACAATTCTTGAATATTTACATTAAAATTTGTACGTACATTATAAATATCATTATTTAATCTTAGTACCGAAATATTGCTAGCGCTGTGGGTTAAAGTGAAAGAGGAGGAGCCTGCCTACCGCTGCCGTATGCGTGAGAGAAAGGGAAGCCGACAGACTGGCGTCGTAACACGTTACGTAACTAGGCGGTTTACCCTCCCATAAGAAGTTATCACTTCAAAAAGAGGAATTTAGGCTGCCTTTCCACCAGAGGCCGTTGCAACGTTCCTATGGATGCGTTTGATATCCACCAATCTATTCATGCGTCTAGCGTAGCACTGGTGGAAACCGATTGAACTAAGCTACGTTTTTTTTATATTGCCTGAAGCAGGCAGACGGCCCAGCTGATGACAAGTGGTTACCGTCGCGAATGGACATTTACTACACCAGGGCTGTCGCCAACGCGTTGCCGACCTCTAAGCAGTTTTATAATTCCCTTAAAACCCATGTCATAGCGCAAAGGGAAAACCGTGGAGGGAAGTTGCCTCCAGATCTCTGAATATATGATCTAGAGAAGAGATGCGTAGTAGAGCATGGGGGTTGAACATTTTATATGGATGGTCGCGAGTGGTATACTCCGCATGCCTTTCGTATTGTCGATACGTTGCATAGCTACATTGCTGCGGCGCATTTTCATAGCATAACTTACTCACTCCATTATATGCTTAGTATCGGTGGAAACGGTCACAAAATTTTCGTAGCTTAGCTTTTACTTACTCGTCACATGGCTCCATAGCACACCTCCAGTGGAAAGGCACGCTCGGCGTAACCGTGCAAGAGACTAAACTGGTTAAAATATGCAAGAGTGCAGCTTAAGCAAAAATTAATGTGTGACCAAAAGACTGGTTTATACCTTGGACAACGCATCAGCATTGCCATTCAACGAGGCAATGTGGCCAGTCTTTTGGGCACGTTTCCGACTGACAGCGGTTTGGAACTAGATTTTATGGTTTAATTTTAGTTTGTATATATAGTTTTTTTTAGTTTAATTTATTTATAATTTAGTTAATTTTTATTAGGTGTTTGAAATGTTATTTAATATATTAACTATATACTTAGGTAATTTAATATAGATTTTTGTTAGAGCATTTTTATGTACCGTTCCAAACATGTGTGACATTATATTTAGAAGTTTTTTTCTATTGCTAGAGTAGTATTATAGAGACGTATTATAGGCTTTCTGTCCGCATGAAAGAAAATGATTACTGTCGCCATTTGCAAAACAATAGGCATGTGGACAAAGTTTAAATTCTAATATTTTTCCATGTAAAAGAACAGGCGGTTAAATTGATTAATCTTAGCATCTAACTTTAAAATATCATGTTAGAAATAATTTTAATTACTTTCAAACGATTAATGCTTTGTATTTACTTCTACCTGTTTATGACTTCATAATCACCGGCCCACTTCACACATTACCTCTCTTTTCTTTCACCATATCCCAATTAATTGGGGTCGGCACAATACCTATGTCTTTTCCTTCCACACTGTTCTATTCTGACATATATCTTCTGTCACATCACAAATCATCATATCATCCTTCAAGCAGTCCATCCATCTTTTTTCTGGTCTACCTTCAAGCAGTCCATCCATCTTTTTTCTGGTCTACCTTTACATCTGTACCCACCCGTCTTATAGTTTAACATTCTTTTTGTCACGTGACTTTCATCCCTCATTATATGCCCATACCAACTTAGTCTTCTTCCTCTCAATTGTTCAGCCACGGGTGCAACTTTCAAAGATCCCTTATGTACTCATTTCTCACCTTATCCATTCTCGTAACACCACACATCCATCTCAACATTCTCGTCTCAGCTGAGTGGAGACGTTTGTGGTTTATCACTTTAGTGGCCCAACATTCGGACCCATAGAGCATGACAGATGTATGCTCCATAGGCCGTTGAGCGACCTGGAATTTGTGAACCCGTTTCTGCCGTCAGTCGTGACTCTTCAGGCATTTCGTGATGGTCGACGAAAAGACTTAACGAATCTTACTGATCAAGCAAGGATTGATGTAAATCAGCTTTAATTTCTCATTGCAATAATCTTTGCAATGAGTGACCTCATTGCATGATCTAAGTATGCAACCCTCAAAAAAAAATATTCTCCAGTGAAAATAAAACAAATAAAAAAATTTGAACTTAGAAATGCGGTCTGGGATCTTGGATCATGTTTCGGGCCTAATCGTGCCAGAATTTAGGGCGACGCAAATAGCTTCGCGTGATTTTATCAAACTTCCGTATTGACATAGAAAACATAAAAAGGCATTTGGAGCCGCGTAATGGTATTTAATAATAGCGTGGAGCACGAAATTGCTAGAAGAATGGGGTTTTATTGAGGAAAATTTATTTTTCGTTAACTGCTAAATTATAGCAGGCAAATTGAGGTGAGTTAGTACCTGCGCTTATACAATTAATAAAGAATTAAGATTAAGGATGCCGTTTTTAAAATAAGATGCCGTAGGCAGAGGCGGTTATTAGCTCTATATAACCACGTACTTATATACTGCATAAAGGGCTATTTACATGAAGAGTTTCTTACCTCGAAGATACGATTGTCGAAAGCAAGACAAAAAAACGTGTGCGTCTCGACACGCCTGACAGAAGCGATAACTTACTTGGCCACCGCGTGTCCTCGCGCTTCCTCGCTCCTTATTATTACTCCTATCTTTGGTCAATTGAATAAACATGTTATAAATTTATCCTTTAAAGCGAATGAAGCCCCATTTGGAGTACTACATCGCAATCAGAGGAGGAAGATCAAAAGGATGAAAATCAAGCAGGAGCAGGCTCATCAGGTGGTAAGTAGCTGCAATCACGTATATTAAGAACTACGGAGTCGAGGGGTTCTACTAGCAGGCTAGACGATATAATTCGTAAGCAAAGCGCAAATTTTAAAGCATTTAAAAGATCAGCAAGTTTGATTGATATGGAAGTGGACTCCATGTCAGAAAAATGGGAAATGGAGGACGCATTAATGACACTACAAGCATGGTGGGCTCAAATTGACTTCTTTCATTGGGAGATCGATAGCGAAATCGGCGGAGATAACGAAGAGTATGAGGAGATTTATAGCCAGCACGAGCGATCATTTTATACATTTGAAGAAAGCAAAGTACACGAATAGCGGCCACCACGTGTGCTCGCTCCTTTATTACTCCTATCTTTGGTCAATTGAAAACACATTTTATAAAATTATTCTTTCGTTATCCTTGAAGCGAATCCCCACCGCTTTCACTAATCTAAGTTGAAATATTTAATACTGAAATTGTTTAACTTGGGAAAAGCTTAGGTTATAACTTAAATTTTATGTATATTAGTAGGATAATGTATGGAAAGGTTATTTATTAATAAAATCTTTTATCGATTATAAAATATATTTTATTCTGAGTTACAATTCTTGAATATGTACATTAGAATTTTGTGTATGTACATTATAATTATCATTATTTAATCTAATTACCGAAATACGGCTAGCGCTGTGGGTTAGAGTGAGAGTGGAGGAGCCTGCCTATCGCTGCCGTATGCGTGAGAGAAAGGGAAGCCAGACAGACTGGCGCCGTAACGCATTACGTAACGAAGCGGTTTACCCTCCCACAAGAAGTTATCACTACAAAAATATTATCATGTAAACTAAACATACGATATCTTACGTGGAAGGGCGATAATCGCCTTGTCTTTGAATATTAACGTCTATGTGTAAACAAAATACAAAATACTCGAATGGCAAGTCTGGCATTCAAATCGGTCCTCGCATGATTTTGAAAGAATGTTGCCCAAATGCACCATCTGCCGTTCTACATGACGACGGTCGTTATGGTCGTGGCGAAAACGTCGCTAATGACGTCATCTATTTCGATCACATAGCGCTCATAACGACCCATGTCAAGAGGTGTGTCAAAGTGGGCGTAGACCACATAGCATTAATTATCGCTATCGATTGACATTGAAAAAGGCGCGATTTTCAAATCAACCAATGACATTTGTGTATTTATTTCATCGTTAATGACATCAACGCTCCGTAATCCGTTCAACTAGAGTTTCTGATTGTAACGCTCGCAAGCAAGTCGAACAGGAAAAATCCCGGTCGTCAACGTGGTCATTGTGAGTCTCTTGTGGAACGTAGCCTTAATATCATGTTATAAAATAGATTATAAATAGAGATTATCACGAAACGTAAATCATTCTTAATTTTTCTTGGAATTTTCTAGTAATTATCGCGTTTTTAGGTGTTTTTGACTCTAGCTTTCGGTGTTAATATTTTTGATTGTTTGTAACTTTACTATCCTGAACAAGGAATACAAAAATCCCAAAAATTAAAAAATAATGTTTTCTTTTTAAAATACTGGCTAGTCAAAGTATTTTTTGTTATTTACGAGTAGCGCTCATTAAAAAAATGGAATAAGCTGACAGATATTTTTATCAGAAGGTTGCGTGTTCATATCACGTCGGGGTCACCATTTGAGGGTGATGTGATGTGGTGGTGATGAGATAGTTTGGTTGCGGCTGTTGAGCGGTGTACGGAGAAATGAAAGATTACTTGCGTCGTACACTTTTAATCACACGCTCACTCTCAATGTTACAATAATGTTCAGAAGGATTTTTGCTAGGCAAGGAGCAAGCGCGAAAACGAACGTTGAACCCGAGCACGTATGTCGTGCGTTCGTATTGACGGCGAGAGTCGGACTGTAGCCGAGATGTCCCGAAATGAACTTCGGTTCTCGAGTGCATCGCGCCAAGTGAATGCCGCGAAAAATTGGGCGCGCGCTTGTGATAAACGCGATGTTTTGCTTGCCACAGATAAATATTGGTTTCGCGCTTACGTACTTGTTTTTATGTTGGCACTAATGTCGCCACAATTTGTTCTTGTTTCACGCCAACACTTTGTCAAGTAAATCGAAGTTTTGCTTTGCCTTTGTGTGTGTGTGTAATCTAATTCTGAGTACAGTTTATTGAGGCTAAATTCAGGGCTGTTTATTTTTTTATTCACCTAACCATTACTCTACTTACTGGAATTGCGTGAGGGAAAAAAGTAATTTTGCTAAAAGGATTTGGCTTGTGGTTTTTATGTTTAAAATTTGAATATAACAACTACTATAAGGTATTCCCAAAAGACAACTGTTAGTAGAAATGGCTTGCTTTATGTTTTTTTTTTACTTTGCTAGAAGTTGTCATGGTCCCAGAGAGAACTTGCTTGTACGTTTCAAGTACAGCGTTATGCTGTCGCTGCGGTTTATTTTGGCTGTTTTTTTTTAATATGCACACAATTATTTTGTGGGTGAGTAGCTAATGAGTTGCTTACAAAATTCGTAATATAGAGCTTTCAACTAATACTAACTGTAAGTTGAACCGCAAACTCCAGGGATCAGCATCGTAGCACTGCAACTGGAAGAATAAACTCCTAAAATATTACAATGTATTACTTCCTCCTACATGAAACTACTCTTTGTTTTGGCCAGGAGAAATCCGTTTGAGGACTAAGCTACTTCTAAGATAATTCGCGACCCGTATGTGGGATCCGCCCGATCGGGGGTGGCACTATGCACACATACAGATGCCCAGTCAGAACTGGCGCAACGATATTGCCACACCCCAGTTAGGGATACCCACTAAAGCTCTTGGGCGTTCCGTCCGGCGCCTTATGCCAGGGCAACAGGTAAATGGGATTCCCGGCTCTGCGTGTCATGACAGGCGTGGGCCTCACTCACAGGTCTCTTCCATTACCGGAGGAATTTTGTTGTCCCCCAGCATCATCTCTAGGTCTATTCCAGGCACGGGAAGAGAGATGAGCGCGCGCGGAACACTCGCGCTCTCATCTCAACGACAGGTGAGTAATCACCCTCATAATCCCAGGGCCCGAAGGTCGATATCCGCCGCCGGTGCGTCGTCCTTTGGCGGGAGCGGAGCAAGGAGGTCCACTCACGCTCCCGCTCCGCCTCCTCCTTCGCAAACATGACGTATTCGCAGAAGGAGGAGACGGCGCCCCATCCGGGTTTGGTCCCGACCATGGTACGTTCCACGGCCAGGTATGAAACCACTCCAACTACTCCCGGAAATCATCACTAACTACCGATGCAAAGATACAAACTACACAATGAAATGTTGCATTCACAACGAAGGTTATATAGGTTCAAAAATATACTTTTAACGAGAATTGGTTTCAGCAATATCCATTAAATAGATTTTGATAATTTTTTGCCAAGCTTGTAAGAAATTTATGGAGATATGTTGCAGCATAAAATTTTAGTACGTCATGTCATTATTATAACTATAATAATATATTACTTTCTTTCTTTCTGTTTTTGTCTAATTGAGTATGCAGTGTTTGCTACACTTTCCATTAATTCGTCAAAAGTAATTTCAAAAATATAAAGAAGTGTGTTACACACACTTCTTCATGAAACTTATAAAAAAAGAACTTGAGAAATAAATAGAATAAGAAATATAAAGAAAAACAATTATAAGCTAGACGTGTTGCTGGGGAGTTTCTTGCCCTTTCTTCTCCTTAACAGCAATAACACGTTTCGTAGCGGTGTACATTGAATAGGAAGTAAATTAAAATTTCGACCTATATGTACGACCATAAAAAAATGATCTCCAGTGGAACTTATTTTGAATGAAAACGTTCGAATTTGAATTTGATATCTGGAATTTTAAAATAAATGCTTTTTTGAAAATAAAGATTTTTTGAAATTATTTTTAAAAAACAGACCACACAGTCCGATAATTATATTCTTTAACGTAAATAAATTTACTTACGTTTTGTCTCTGGCCGGTATCACACTCGATTGGACATAGACAATCAAAATCATCAAATTAAATATTGCCGTCATTTCGTCCACCATGTTTTATTTCGACCTTGTTATCAATTTCAAACTTATTGATTTATTATACTGTTAAATGGATGAAACATATTTAATGTGTAGAGACTAAAATTACATTGTCTACTTTTAAACTATCTACCTTATAAACCATACCTAGTCTAAGTTATACTACAGAGTTGTGCGCTGGCTTGGCTCCCCTTACAATAAACAATAATTTTTTTGTACACACTACTCTTACATACTACAACTCATTAAAGAATTATCTATTAGATACCATTGAGTAAGTGTAGTATATAGGGCAATGCCTGTTAATAATGTTACATACATAACTTCACGCCAGGTCCCTTGCGGGGTAGGCACGAACAACAGAGCGTTATTTAGGCTTATTCTTACACACCTCACTTGCTTCTTTGACATTCATAGCTCTTGTCATGCACGCTCGTCTGTTCTTAAGGCTCCTGACATCACCTTCTGCTAGTACAAGATCAATTTGATCATGGAAAGTGTGTCGTGGCCTTCCGCGACTTCTGCATCCATCCACTTTTGCATTGTATATATTGTATAACAACCCACAGCCAGGTGGTAGGGCATTTGCCCGACTGGATGGCTGCCACCCCTGGTCTAAAGTATGTCGCCATAACAACCTTGAGTTGTGTTCCGGCATTAGTGACCAGGTTCCAGTCTCCCTTAAGTGGGCAGCAGCGCATTTGTAGCACCTTTGGTGTTGCAAAAGTCCATAGGCGATGGTAACCGCTTTCCATCAAGTGGGCCATCTGCCTGTCTGCTGAACTCCTGCAATAAAAAAAATCAAAAAAAAATCGTCACAAGTCGCAATCGCATAAGTCGAAATTCTATAACTCGAATTCTTTGGTGTTTTCAAGTTCGACTTACAAAGGTTTTACTGCTTCGTCTTATAAGTAAAACCGATCAGTGTCGCCCATTTTTAAGCTAGGAACGTACAGCATTGCGGTTTGCGCACCACTGCGGCATATTTACTGGCACTTTATTCAATCTTCATAGGGAATCGATATTGCTTCTATATTAAAAAAAAACTGCACTATCTATCAAAAACTCATAGCAAGAACCTCCCCAGCAATATCCTTAACTAAGACTGTGTTATTTCATTACTATCGGTCTGTCTAATCACCCTTTACTCATTGTTATGTTACACGCCGACAAAAGTAAATGTACACCTGCAGTTTATTACCTTTTGGCATTTGGACTTCTGTTGTTTACTTTGTTTAAAATTTGCGGTCCAAGCGTTTCAACAGATATATAATTATGTATATATAATAAACCTACGTTAGCCGTATAATTTTTAATCGATTTCATGTGATAATCGATTAACTTACTTAACGATTTGAAGGTTTCAATCCCTAAATATGTCGTAATGAGAACTGTCAATTCGGGCCTGTTATTTTGTGATAATTATAGTTGAGAATATTAAGAGTAAAGTAAAAGCAAAATTACGTAATTAAAACAAGGTTTTAACGGTCAAGCGCGGTAAATTATTTGATTTGTATTGTTTCGGCCACTTTATAACCGACTTCAAAAAAAGGAGGAGGTTCTCAATTCGTCGGGATCTTTTTTTTTGTTTTTGTTTTTTTTATGTATGTTCACCGATTACTTCGTGATTTATGATTCGATTTACGTGATTCTTTTTTTGTTCGACGCGGAATAGCTGCCATTTGGAACCCTAAACATTTGAAATAGTTTGGCCCAGAATTTTTCATTTTACGAACATTTTTTTGTTCCCGTTTCTTGGGACCTATATTTTTTACGAAGCGCGGCACCATTCGTAGGTCCACCCATACATAGCTAGACACTAAAAAGTAACAAATAAAAAGTAAAAACTTCGTTTAAAAAAACCGACTTCAAAAACTAAAAAGTATAAAATAACTTATTTCTAAAGCTATTATTATTAATATATATTATCTAAAACATCTTGAAGTCGGTGCAAAGTAAAACATAAAAATTACTATATTTCGAAAATTACTAAGCACCGACTTTAAGATGTTTTAGATAATATATAATTATGTATTAATAATAATAGCTTTAGAAATAAGTTATTTTATACTTTTTAGTTTTTGAAGTCGGTTTTTTTAAACGAAGTTTTTATTTTCATTTCTAGCCGTTATCACGGAAGACAAAAATGTTAAGTGTCAATGAGTATTGTTAAAGTTTTATTTAGCCTAATGCCATCTTGTTCATTTTAATTTAAAAAAAATATTGCAGCAGACAGGCAGACGGGCCAGTTGACGGATAGCGGTTACCATCGCCTATGGATATTTGCAACACCGAAGGTGCTACAAATGCGCTGCTGCTCTCTTAAGGGAGACTGGAACCTGGTCACTAATGCCGGAACACAACTCAAGGTTGTTAATGCGACATATTTTAGACCAGGGGTGGTGCGCTAGGATCAGACCGGGCGTAACTACGTTCTAAGTCTTAGGCCTTTCCTACCATAAGCGCGAGGGACATGGGAGGAGGGTGGTTTTAGTAGGTATTAGTCATTGGCCGTCCAATGATCTCGAGTCTCCACACAAGCTGATCAACTATGATTGGATTGCCTTTAATGGAATGCCTCCATAAGCGATAACGGTCTAATCCCTTGCAAAGGACCCAGTATTGTGCGTGAATAGCATTTCCCCCGCCTTAAAAAAAATCCCAGGGGTGGTAGCCATCCAGTCGGACAAATGCCCTACCACCTGGCTGTGGGTTTTGTTGCCTCTTACGACAGGCCGCCCAGCCGCTGGATATTGTATTCTTTCTATGTACACCTACACGGATAATCAACTGTAGGTTTTCCATAAATAAATCATCATACATGCACTCTTGTACAAGTCCATCCGTAAATATATATAGAAAGAGTATATCCATATAAAATAAATGGTGTTATATAAGAGTTGTGTTCAGGCACGTAGGGGTGTAAGGTGGAGGGGTGCGGTCTGCGGGGAGAGTCAGCTGGGTGGAGCGGGTCGTCGCACTCTGAAATCAATACAACCTGGATCAATGCCAGCATGCCGGTCGGGGGCCGGTTGCACTGTTTTCGCAAGCTTCGATTAATGAAGAGCGGTTTAATTTTAGTTTGGCACTGGTAACACACTTTAATGATAAAATGTACATACATTGGAATTTTGTGTATGTACATTATTAGTATAATTATTTAATCTAATTACCGAAATACGGCTAGCGCTGTGGGTTGGTGTGAGACAGGAGGAGCCTGCCTACCGCTGCCGTACGCGTCAGAGAAAGGGAAGTCAGACAGACTCGTGCCGTAACGTGTTACGTAACGAAGCGCTTTACCCTCCCATAAGAAGTTATCACTTCAAAAAGCCCGTCTAAATCCTTACATTATGCCCGTATGGGATGATCTCATACTCACAGACCGTCTAGACGCTTGGCCTTCGGAGAGACTTTGCGTTTCTCTGCGTATTCTATGGACTGTATAACGAGGAGTGTTCCGAGGAACTGTTACAGAATGGTATCTTTGACTTCGTTCTACCACCGCATCATTCGCCATGGGCTGGGCATTCATTTACATTTCCTTGAGCCGCTCTGTTCATGTACGCAACGTTTCTCTTGCACACCGCGAGTATTTGGAATGAGCTTCCAGCTGAAGTTTTCCCACAGCGCTACGATATGGAGTTTTTGTTACAAAGGCTGTCCAAAACTTTCTTTTTCTTCTAAACTGTATAATATAACCTAACATCTAGAATGTGTACCATGTTGTTAAGCAAATAAATAATTTCACTGATAGACTGATTGCTTCGACGACGATAGCCTGTTGATGACATTTCTGGTGTTGAAAACGTCCATAGACGACGGTAACCGCTTTCCATCAGGAAGGCTGTCAGACTGCCTGCTGCACTCCACCTGTAAAAAAAGTGCCCACTTCTACGGACAGACAAAGTAAATGAGATTATATGTTCACTTATATGCTACCCTCGCTTGCTTGCAAGTTTGGAGGTTAGACAGCCACTTACGTTTTATTGCGATTAATTAATATTATCCACCATCTTCAACGACTACAGTTTCTTATGTCTAAGAGAGCTAAGAAACTCATACAAATTTATTTATTTGCAGGAAATATGGATACAAGATTTTATAAATTAGATTTACGTTGTACATGTTTGGCCTGATGAAGACATCCAAATTAAAATTATTTTACTTTACTTCTCACAATGTTTTTTTTACATTATGCTAACACACAAATCATACAATTCGTCACATGCTATAGTTTTAATTTTAATTTTACGAAAATTATTTTAATTTATTTAATTGTAATTTTAACAGGAAAATCATAAATTTCTTAGATTAAACGTTGTAGTTCAGAACTTAATTACACATCAATAATACAAAATGGCGTGCAAAGCAAACCTTGTAATTATTTCAATTCAAAGGACTCAATGTGCGAAGATACAATGTAAAATGTATTGTTGAAGATACAATGTGAAATGTATTGTTGTAAAACAGTTGATTCTTCTCATTGTTATGAGAAGAATTGTCCATCTCCTACAATCTTCGCGGCCTATGCAGTCTTCTGCATACGCCGCGAAGATTGTAGGTGATGGACGATTTATGAATATGTGGCAAGTGTCGGTTAGTGAATGATTTAAGACTTAAAATGTGTGGTCGAGATAAGGAGAAATAAACAATATAATTTTCTGATAGTTTTGAGAGAGTGACAATGTCACGTCTCTATTCTTTATTCATAGTGTAACTACTAAATAGGTTCACAATGTTTTAACCTTAACACATTCTCTCAGTGTAAACCTATTAATGCACGTAGCTTACACAATCTTGGTTGCGCTATTGGTTTAGTGAGCAGATCTGCAAGTTGCTGCTCACTGGAGATTTTCTTCACTATAATCTCTCCTCGCGTTACTAGCTCACGAATAAAGAAGTGACGTATACGAATATGTTTCGTACGTCTGTGGTATTCTGGATTTTCAGCCAGTTTAATTGCAGCCTCATTGTCAACCCACAATGTCGGCAATTCTCTATTATCAGTGAGTTGCTTGAATAGTCGGGTTAGCCAGACTGATTCCCTGGCAGCCTCACTTGCAGCGACAACTTCAGCCTCAGTTGTTGATATGGCTACACTCTGTTGTCTCTGGCTCATCCAAGAGACTGGTCCTCCTGCGTATAAACATAATATAGCAGAGGTGGATTTTCCGGTCCCTATATCACCACCATGATCAGCATCACTGTAACATTCAAAGGTCTTATGGTTACCTTTCTGGTAAACAATGCCAAGATCAAGAGTGTACTGCAAATACCTCATAATGCGTTTCACTTTTACGCAATCTTCATTAGTTGGCTTCTCCAGACTTCTCGAAACTACACTGACAGCATATGCTATGTCAGATCTAGTACCAACCATAAGATAGGCTAATGCTCCAACAGCTTGTCTATAATTTTCTGAAATATAATCATCAGTCTTCAAATCATTCTGTGATATATTTTCTTTGATTATAGGTGTTGCTACAGGTCTACAACCTTCCATACCGAATCTATGCAATACTTTCTTAGCATAAGACGCCTGGTGTATCTTAATACTACCTTCTCTGATTTCAATCTCTATACCAAGGAAGAACGAGGCTGGTTTATAAGTAATTTTAAATCTTGTTTTCAAATCTCCTAAAAAGTCATCTATCATCTGTTGATCTGTTGCTGCAACAAGTCCATCATCAACATATAGAGCGACAATCAATTTCTTGTCATCTTTTCTCAGAGTAAATAAACAGGGATCTGCATCACTCGTCTTAAAACCAATTTCCTTGAAGAAATCCAAGATAGTTTTATTCCAACACCTTGGAGCCTGCTTTAAGCCATATAAACTTTTCTTCAAAAGACATACTCTTCCAGTGCCATCATCATAGCCTTCGGGCTGTTTCATGTAAATTTCTTCGTTTGACAGTGAACCATATAGAAATGCAGTCGACACGTCGAATTGGAAAAGCTTCAAGCCTTCACTAGCCGCAATACTTAGTATGGTTCTCACAGTTGACAACTTTGCAACTGGGCTAAAGGTTTGATCATAGTCTAAACCTTTCTTTTGACGAAAACCTTTGGCGACAAGCCTTGCCTTATACTTGTCTACAGAACCATTAGCGTTTTGCTTTACCCGAAACACCCATTTACATGGTATGGCTTTTCTGTTCTTGGGTAGTCTCTGCAAAACCCAGGTTTCATTTTGCTTAAGTGAATTAATTTCACTTTCCATCGCTTTTATCCAAAGATCTCTATCTGGACCCGACACCGCATCCTTATAACAATTTGGTTCTTCATATCCATCAATAATCATAGCATAGTCTTTGAATTTAGCAGGACGTTTTAGTGACGAACGATTTCGAAGCTCTCTCTCGCACTCGATACTAATAAGAGGCTCGAGACTATCTTCAACTTTATCACTCTCATCTACATCTTCCCCCTCTAATTCATTAGACTCTTCATGATCTGATTCTGAATTGTTATTTACTGGAACTTCGTCACAATCCGTTCGAACATTTATAGGTATCTCAACTTCACCTATGTCTTCATTGTTACTGAAGTCTTCTGTTACGAACTTCGATTTGATTGGCCTCTCTTCAAAGGTCACATCTCTGGATCTGACTAAGGAATTTGACTCTTTATTCCATAGTCTGTAACCCTCATCGTTGTCATAGCCAATAAGAAAGCACTTTTTCGCTTTCTTCTGCAATTTCTTCCTTCTCTGCTTAGGAATATGAGCATAGCATGCGGAGCCTATGATTCGAAGATGCTTTATCTGCGGCTTTTTACCAAACCATAACTCATACGGACTTTTGTGATCTATGCAAGTTGGTCCTGTTCTATTCAGAATGTAAACAGCCGTTTGTACCAACTCTGCCCACAACTGTTCAGGTAACTCCTCATGTGCATGCATCATTGCTCTTGCTGACTCAACGATAGTACGGTTTTCTCTTTCGCTACAACCGTTTTGTTCCGGTGTGTATGGCATTATAAGTCTCATATTTATTCCACGTTTCGCTAACTCTTTTCTTACTTTGTCGTTATCAAATTCTCCACCATTATCGCTCAGAAATTCCTTAATAGTATGTCCTGCAACATCAGCTTCATTGAGCATCTGACATAGTTTTTCTGGTACTTCAGACTTCTTTTTCATAAAGTATACATAGCGATAGCGGGTATATTCATCTTTGAAAAGAACAAAATAGTAAAATTTAGAGTAAGATGCAGAAAAAGGACCACATACGTCAGAATGAATGCGCTCTCCAGGCATTTGAGCTTTATCTCTAGTTCCAAACTTTCTTCTGTGTGCTTTACCAAATATACAGCCTTCGCATAATTCTCCACTGTCCTTTGTCTTAATGTCTAACTCTCTCTGTATAAGACTTTTCACATGCCTTTTATCTTGGTGACCCATTCTCTCATGGTAAAGCTGTAATGTATCAAGTGCATTCACCACTGAATCAACTTGACGTACTGCGCTACATTTCAGCTTGTATAATCCACCAAATCTTTTTCTATATCCAGTCACTGCTATCTTTCCATTTATCTTTATGGAACAGGAAGTTACCCGTGACTTAAACAAACTTTTCGGATTCATATCTTGTGCTGCTAACACCGAAAATAAATTTCTACTTATAGATGGAACCAACCAGACCTCCCTAAGAAAGAATTCTTCAGCATGGGCCCGCATTCTTATTGACCCTTGTGCAATGGCCTTTATTACCTTACCATCTGCTGTAGTAATTGTATGAGGTGTCGAAAAGTGCTCAAAATCTTCATAAAGATCATCCCGCATCGTAACATGGTGTGTAGCGCCGTTGTCAACATACCAGTTCTCACGATCGAAATTGCACTCTGAGGAATTTATCTGTAGAAGCAACATGCCAGTGCTTGTACCACCTCGACCTCCTTTACTAATATCTTTCTTTTCTTTATTAGGACAATCCTTTTTAAAGTGACCAAGCTCCTTGCATATGTGGCACCTTAACTCTTTGGTAATTTTCTTTCTTACCCTTGATGTTTTATCTGGTTTTCCATATTTCATTGTAGGCGGGTGCACTACCAGCCCCTCTCCACTAGAACTCCCTTGAGTCATCTCTGAGTTCAATATTGCCCTTTCATGCGCACATAATTGACTCGTCAGATTTTCCACAGTTCGATCCTTCTTTGACATTAGCATCCAACTTGACTTAAATGAGAAATATTCTTCTGGCAAAGTATCTAGCAACTTACATATCAAGAGAAGTTCAGGTAATTTTGCCATCTCATCAGTTTTAATAAGTTCTATATTTAAATTATGCCAGAGGTTCTTTAATTTCGAAACATAAGTCGCCATATTGTCTGCAATATCTTTCTTAAATTTGAAGAAATCCATACATACATCATACAATCGATCTTCATTTGTTCCGTCATATAATCTATGTAATTCCTCCCATACGTCTCTTGGACTCGAAAATCGTATGACTTTATCTAGTGTTTCATCAGAAATATTGTTCGTAATTAAAAGAAGAGCCGTGCTCTCTAATTTAATATACTCATTCCACTTTTTATTAAAATCTGCCAAGACCGCTGCACCGTCAACTTCATTGTCGACCACCACAGGCCTTACCGGCTTCCTTATTCGACCTTCTATAATATCCAATAGTCCATCGATGCCTCTTAACAAAGCCGACATACGATATTTCCATGGTACCCAATTTGTCCCATCTAACTTGGATATTTGCATTTTACACAAATCCATTTTTATTTATTATGAATTTTTAATGCAAATTATCGAAATTACGGCCCATAACCACTTAAAATGTGTGGTCGAGATAAGGAGAAATAAAAAGCAACAATATAATTTTCTGATAGTTTTGAGAGAGTGACAATGTCACGTCTCTATTCTTTATTCATAGTGTAACTACTAAATAGGTTCACAATGTTTTAACCTTAACATTAAGTTTATTAGACTTTCTTATATCGATAACTTCTAGTTTAAAATTTTATCAAAACCTGATTGGTCGGTTTGATACAATGATAATATCGCTGTTGTATTTTCTTGATGTTTGTCAATTTGCTTATTATTCCGTATGCCTATTCCATGTGATATATGTGATGAATGAGTGAATAAACGTAATTGAAATGAGGTGCGACTTCTACCGATACTGTAAGTACTGCTAAACTGTGGTTAAGCATTACAGTATAACTCGTCCCACATCGATACAGAGTTTCAACCTAGCTTAGGTGTTTAGTCTAGTTTAAGGGTGTGGTCGGGCCTAGATCCTGTGTTAGAGCGAGAGAGAAGTACACACTTCTCTTTCACCGGGAACCGGGAATGGATATCTAGACTGTCGCCATGGCAACCGGCATCTGCGCAATTTCAACGATTGCGTAATGTCAGCTGAAGATTTTTCTGATGTAACAACTTGAAATTACTTCTTAATAAAGACTATCTATACCAGCGGAATTAATTCGATAAAGCATGCCTTATTTATTCCTCTGCGGTAATTGGTAAACAAATCATTTAATTTATATAAAAAGTGTATAAAACATTCTAAATCAATATGATCCTCGAGCACGTTGCCGACAAACTGCGTTGCAGTTTGGAAAATGATTGTTTTTAAAATCTTGCAATGTTTGAAAGTCAAATTCAAAGTGATTTATTTCAGGTTTGAATATGATGTCCATAATGATAAAAAGTTAGGTATCACTGCATCCTGTCACATATGTAGCTTACAAAATAATATCATTTAAAACTAATAATGTCTAGTTTAATGTACAATTTATAGTAATAATGCTGAATAATAATTATGATTGCTCATGTCACAAAATCAGACTCCTGTGTCAGTATTTGGATCAGAAAGATACTCATGTATTGTGTAATATGCTTTATTTATTAATAATTGTCTTAATTTTAATTTAAAGCTTTTGATGTTGAGTTCCATAATTTTCAGTGGTAGCTTATTGTAAATTTTAGTCGCTTTTTTAACTTATTTCATAGGAGTAGACTCTTCGGGCTTGTTCAAGCCCGATTGGCTTATTTTGCACATCTGTAATTTCGATGTATAGGTTTCCTTTAAAAAATCTTTATCATCGGAATGTGGTTTATTATATTTTTTATTGCAGGAGTTCAGCAGACAGGCAGGTCGTGATGGGAAGCGGTTACCATCACCTATGGACCTTTGCAACACCAAAGTTGCTACAAATGCGCTGCTGCTCTGTTAAGAGACTGGAATCTGGTCACTAATGCCGGAACACAAGGTTGTTATGGCGACATACTCCAGAACAGGGGTGGTAGCCATCCAGTCGGGCAAATGTCTTACCACCTGGCTGTGGGTTTTTTTGTCACCTCCTACGACAGGCCGCGGCAACGCAGGAAATTGTATTCTTGATGTGGTAACTACGTTGTAGCTACGAAGGCTCGAGTTCCGTATCCTTTTCAACAACTTAATTTCGAAAAAAGTTGTTAGAATTTATACACGCTTATTAGTTATTGTGTTTTTGTACGTGACATTTATTCAATGATATTTGTGTTGTGGTGTGTACCTTAGGAATAACTTACTATATTAATTTATTCTAATTTTAATACCAAACTTCTACTAATGTAGAGTAGTGTTACAGGCTGGTGTTGTGAGGAAGTGCATGTGCAGTATGTGCCTTATGTCTATCTATACCTGTATATTTTATCCTAACTAGTTCCATGTGTGTGTGTCAAATAAAATTTAAGAGTTTTATAGAGTAATGTTTTTTCATGCTTCGAACATTGTTTTTATACCCTTTCTGGTGTATTACGACATCAAATGAGCCTAATCTGTTCTCGTTAGTTGAACTCCGTGAATTGAGATATACGACCACTTAGGGACTTTTATGTCTTTAAGAAACTATCATTGTCCAATGTAAACCGAGCTCTGTTAATTTGGATTCTCAGGGGACGAAGAGACCAGCTTTGAATGGCGATAGAGCCAGTATCAGTTGAGCTAAGAAGTGGGAAGTTTTCAATGAATTCAGATGTCTAGGTATATTAGATGGTTTTGTAGTAATCTTACCAATTTAGAAACCTTCGATTAGGCAGTCACAATGATGTTATCTTTCGTTTCGCCAAATTATTTGTTATTGCTCTCGTTTAAACCTAAATGTCTCCTGCTGTAGACTGTTCGGATACGGAATGCCTCAGTTTGGTAGACGTTGAAAAATAATCCAATAACAAAAAATAAAACTTTTTAATTGTATAAACATCCGTCACTAAATAGATTACCGAATGTAGCACACATGTCTTGCTTCGCTTGTGCTTATCGCTCGACTGACCATCCGTCCCTTGGGGTATTGCTTTATACTGTACAAATACAATATGTGTGTTCGACCGCGGGGATTGAATTTCTAAGAATCACACCTGGCTAATAACTACTATGAAAGATTACGATACATAATATTTTTAATTACAGATTTTAAACACAAAGCAAACAAAAGAAGTCTAAGTGCCGAGAAGGTAATAAAATGTTTTTTGTACAGAAGCAGATGTGAATTGGTCTTTGTCGGTCGTAACAAAATATAGTTAAGATAGCGATGTCCGTCAATGGGGTAAGTTCATATACCGCTTGTTTTTCAACTTTCTTAAACTACGATTCGAAGACAGAATTCAATGGTATTTAAACACGGAAATAATGAGAGATGAATGGAGTTTCTCCACTGACGGACTTCGCCACCTTGACTATAAACATATTGTTCGAACATTTGTAGTCTTCTCCTGTAGACATGTAAAACTTTTTTGTGTTTGACCCACATACGATAAATCTAGCGAGTCGTTTCCTCGGTTGATCATGGCGCGGCGCGCGATTTACGCGAGGCGGCTCACGGCTTAAAAATTTTAAGCCCGGAATACAAATGAAACTGACTAGACATGAAATAACATGACTAGATGTTCCCCGAATGCCCTCTAAACTAGGACCAATCCGGGTAAACCTGAACTGATGGCAACTCTTTTCTTTTTTTGATAACGCAGAGGGAATGTCTTTGGGCACCTTCCTCGGGTCCTTCGGGGGAAGGGCCAAAATGCAGGCATAAGGCATCATCGAGGGTGCTCCGGACACTCAGCGTCCTGTTCAGCGTCCTGCAGCGTCCAGCTCGCTTCTGAAACGAAGCTGTCGAGAGAAACGGCCACCGGAGTATCCAGTAAACCTACTCCCCATTTATAGTGCTTTTACGGTACGTCACGAGATCTCGTACAGAGTAACTGCACCATGACGTCCCTACGCTCTTCAACTGGGCCACCCCGGGCACCTGAGTGACCCACTTCGCACAGCAGGGGGGCCCCCTGTGACGGTAACTATGGGAAGAGATGCGCGTAGCGGCGCCTGCGACCGCCGGTCCGCCTCCTGCGAACGGGGTCCGCGTACGCGTCCATCTCCCTCGCTCTTTCAGCGGCCTCCTCTGCGACATGACGGATTCGCAGAAAGAGGAAACCGCAAGCCAGGAATGTTGACCCTGGAACATCGCTTCTATCGGACGGATGGCAACTTTACCAAGGTGTAGCAAGGGCAAAACAGGTACCTCAAACAACACAATTGTTTAGCTGACATTTTTATTACAATTTCACACACCCTAACCGCCATTAAAGCAACGAAATTCCGGTCTCGAAACCCCAAATGTAGGGTGTGTGGATGACGTCATTTCGACTCATAGGGGTTGACACACCCCTTGTTAAGGCAAAGTTTTACAAAGGTTTCAACGTTGAGTCATGATAAGAACACTGGATGGATACAATCGCCCAATAAAAACGTATTTCGTAAGACTGATACTAAACGGATCAATCAAATTCTAAGAACAAGAATTGCCCTTCGAATTCCTATTCGAAACGCTCTTTAAGGTAATCAGGAGTACTTGAACAAATTAAATGCTATAGAGAAAATAAACTATATAAGTACGCCGCATATTTGCGTGGGCCAAATAAGAACCTTACACAAAGATTGTGAAGGCGCCCAAGTTTATTAAGTTGGGTCTTGGGTTCAATCTAGATATATTTAATAATATAATTTATATCATTACGTAATAATTTAAGTGCCTATAAGCAGTATAAGGATGTTCACAATTTCAACACCAGGCATTGTAATAGACTGACGTTGCCATCTTTGAGGTTACAAAAAGTATTGTCCTCTTTCTTGGGGGTTGGTATACGCTTCTTTAATAAGATTCAGAGTGAAATGTTAGATCTACCTTTAACTAAATTAAAAAGTATCGTGATCAAAAAGGGATACTACACAATTGAAGTATACTTAAATGACATAACTTCATTGAAATGGCAGCCGGCTCCAACAACTTATACTATATTTTGTATAACGTACAATATTTTTCTTGCCTTTTATTGTATCTTTGTCTTATTGACTGTGCATTGTTGGCTACAATAATGGTACGGTAATACTTCAAAAGTAATTCTGTAACATACTTCTGTATAAAACTTACAAAAAAAGCAACTTGAGATGTAAATAAAATAATAAATATAAAGAAAAACATTTTTTAGCTAGACGTGTTGCTGGGGAGTGTCTTGTCGAGACATAAAACGTTGCTAAGCGGTTTACATTAGAATAAGAAGGAAAATTGAATTTTAAATTATATGTATGACCTTCAAAAAGTGTTGTCCAGTGGAAATTATTTTGAATAAAAACTTTTGAATTTTGATAGCTGGCAGCATAATCAAGGATAGGATGTAATAGTGGCTCTGCTATCTTGGCAATGGACAAGAAGTTCCTTAACCTTCCAAGCGACTTGGACGAGAGAAATAGTCTCAGACTTTCGGTGATTCATATCACCGAAAGTCTGAGACTATTACCTCATGGCACCTCATGGTCGCCAAGAAAGCTCACTGTCAAATATAACACCAAGGTTTACCCTATTACTAAATGGAATAATGATCCGTCAAAAATTGTGCTAGGCCTGGTACTCCATTCGACCTTATTTAGCATCCGTAAGCTACCGATGACGATGACTTGTATTTTGACAGATAGATAGATAACACTTTATTGTACACCATTACAGAAAACACAGAAGAACTTATAGCCTTAAAATATTCTAAATGTGCCCAATGGGCGGTCTTATCGCTAAGAAGCGATATCTTCCAGACAACTCGTGGCAGGAGTAAAACATATTATATTGGTTAAAGGTGGTATACATAAATATTAGAAGATATGCAGTTACTTACATATTTTACACTTAATAGACATATATAAATACACCTATTGATATTAAATACATACATAAATATACGTAGAAATTTCAAACATCTGTATATTGTGCTTTTTTGTCATGTTCTTAAATATTGTTAGTGATTTAGCTTGTCTAACAGCAACAGGTAACTCATTCCAGAGTCAAATACCCTGTACAATAAAAGAATCATTGAAAAAAGATGACAGAGACAGATTTCACATGAAGCCAAATGACTTGCACCACTGCAGAATGCATTCGAAATCTGAGCTAATGTGGCGACAGCCGACTGTTTATATATTAATTGTACGTCGTCTGTATAGAGGTGATAGATTGTATTGAGTTGATTAGAGGTGGAGTTAATAAAAACTGCTAATAATTAGGGAGAGAGAATGCCGCCCTGAGGAACACCAGCAGTTAATTCACACCATGTCGAATAGTCATCCTTGATGCGAACCCGCTGCCGGTGGTCGTATAGGTAAGTAACTATGAATCCAATCAATTACTGTAGGAGATATGTTAAGAGAGCTTAGAATACCGAGTAACAGGCCTTTTTTGAGGGGGTTCGTGGGGGCACGCAGTGCCCTTAAAGAAAATTTCGAAAATACCAAAAAATTTTTTTTACAAAAAGTTATAAAAAATTATGGACTTACAACATTCGAGCGTGCCCTCAAACAAGAAGTGACAAAAAAAGGCCTGACGAGTAATATTTCGTAAATAACTCTGTCGAACGCGCTACTGAAGTCAAGAATGATGTACTTGAATAGCGTAGCACTTTATTATGACATAATATTACCGCATATGTACTAGTTGAGAGGAACTGTCTGCAAAGCGGGCCCAACCCACGCCACACACACGATCGATGTCGCCGCGGCGACACGCCGGCCGGGCCTTATTTGGGCAGCTACCACTTTCCTATGTTGCCCTGGTAACAAATGACAAATAAGATTTAATTCACCAAAAATACTCTGCTCTATATCTTCTACAGGATTTATAGGAACTTTGTAATTATGCTTTAAATTGGGCGATCGGGAATTAAAACAGCAAATTTTGTCTTAGGTACATTTATCTTATATATTACTTATTCATTAACACAAGACTATCGGTAGAATTTTGACGTAATATGTATGGAGGTTATTAGCATACTACTATCCTACAAAGCCTATTTATTTGGCTTATAACAAGTACCTATTGATTGACCACTGCAATGTATGCATATTATTGAAATTATTTTCTCAGAAACTATTTTACGATTTTTATTATTTTACAGCTCAAGACTTGTATTCAAACAATACTAGAAATAGTATACTTGTAGTATTCAATGTGACACCAAAGACAATTAATTCTCTTTATCAGAAACTGTGCATTAAATTTTACTATAAAATTCCAAACCACATAAAAAAAGTATTTTGTTAAGTTTTTAAAACCGTTTAAAAGTAGTTTTTGACTTATTTGATGTTAGGTACCTTTTTATATAAACTTAACATAGTGCTGGCTTATAACCCATGTTAACAATTAGGATAAATTTTAACCCAATAAATTATGTCCTTTCCATAAAATAGACAAATTACTTAAACAGATGACACTGCAGTCGCGCGCCATTCACTAAGAAATGCCTTGTCATAGGAAACAAGTCATTCATTGATTGATTTCATTTACTTCAAATAAGGTCGTCTTCAACTCATCTGTATGTTTTGCTGGGCAACTGTTTAGAGAGTTTAGACTATATGGACTTAATTTCTTTGATATTGTAGTGTATTGAACAAGAAACAGTAAATTATTAGTATTAGGTCTGACATATATAAAAAATCTAATTTAGTTTTTATGTAAGTAACATAGAGGTACCTAATACTTGGGCTATTTCATGCGGCATAGCCGCGGGGAAATTTTTATTAGTTTAATGTGACCAAAACATGTGTATTATCTTATATTAATATATAAAACTGAAGAATTTTTTGGCTTGCTTGAACGCGCTATTCTCAGGAACTACTGGTCTGATTTAAAAAGTTCTTTCAGTGTTAGATAGCCCATTTATCGAGGAAGGCCATAGGCTATATATCATCACGCTAAGACCAATAGCAGCGGAGCACCTGTGAACAATGTTTCAAAATCAGGGGATTTTTTTTACTATTCCACGTGGATGAAGACGCGGGCACAAGTTAGTAGCATATATACCAACTGTTTAATCATGTTATGAACAAATAAATTTGATTTGATATTACTGTCCGTTTTCCGATTCGTAGGAAGTAAAACTTTCGTTGTCAATGAAACGATTATGACAACCTTGTGTACATTACACGTGAATGGTAGCATATGGTTAGTCGAAAAAGTTCAGCCTACATCCATTGAGTCCTCGCCTTGGGTTGCGCCCACTGCTGTGACTTCACCGGAGTCCAAACCTGTTACTTACTCACCACTCACCCGCCTACAGCACCGCGGATTAATAACAGGCTTAAAGATTTGAAAAGTTTATGTACTATTTAATCATTATGCATTGAAAAAGACAGGAATTTTTAAGCCAAAGTGTTGGAAAAATATATTATGTGGTAGTACTCAAATGCATAAAAAAATATTGGTTTTTCCATTTGTATCACAGCTTTCGTAGCGGAAGGTCGCCAGCATGGACTACGAAGCCAGGGCTACTCCAACACTTGGGGTCGATTGGGGCTGAGATGATGGCCAGATGGCCAATGGACTGTTGTTTTGTTGCCTCTTACCACAGACCATCGCAGGAATTATCTTCTTTTATTCCAGCGTATATATGCTTCGATGCCAAACCAGGCTTCATCCATACCACAGTACAGCGTAATCTTTTTTAAAATAAAGTTTTATTTTTATTTTTTATTAACAAATCTACGTATCGTAATCTTTTTTAAAATAAAGTTTTATTTTTATTTTTTATTAACAAATCTACGGACTCAAGTTCCGTACCCTTTTTACAACTTAATTACTATAAAAGATTTTTGAGTTCATACACGCATATTGTTTATTTTTGTTACTGTGTGTTACATTAATGTTGTGATTTTTATGTTGTGTTGTGTGTAGGTACTTTAAGAATAACAAATAATATATTATTTTAATTTTAATACTAAACTTATACTAATGTAGAGACATGCTGGTGTTGTAGGAAGTGCATGTGCAGTGTGTGCCTTATGGCTATACCTATATATATTATCTTAACTAGTGCCATGTGTTGTTTTTTCTTTCTGTGTCTAGGTTATTAATTTTTAGGCTCTTTGTGTGTCTTGGTTTGTTTATGAAGTGTGCGTGTAATGCAATGCAGTGGTAGTGCGCTTTGGTGTGAGTAAGTGTATAAGTTTTGTTGTTAGTTGTGTGTTGTGACTTTGTGTGGTGTTATAAAAATTAAAATTAAAATAAAGTTAAAAATCAAGATGACATAAGGATATTATAAATTCAATACATTCAAGTAGTTAAAAGTCCTTCACCAATTTTATATGCAAGTTGCCATATTTGGGGAGTTGACTTCTTATTATGGCAACTGCATATTACAAATTATGGCACAAATTGTTAGTCAATCGTTAAACAACTTTCATTTATTAGTTTTCTGTGTAATTGGTAGAAAGGAGACGGATACGCTTTAGCATATTCTTGGGCCCAAATTGTAAAAAAGATGAGAGTGAATTTGAGATTTTTTATTATATTCATATTTATAATAGAGAAAGAAGATGGTTGGAGTTGAAGTTTTAATAGAGGAGATGATTGGCAAATACCACCTGCTTGGGATCCGATCATCAAAACTATTAAGACCAAAACCCAGCAAAAACCAACTGCCAGACCTCAAGACACTCATTTCCGTTCCTGTTAGTCCAGCAGTTATTCTCAAAAATATTATTAATCTATAAAAGATGGTGGATCACATTTTAAGAATTTTTGCTTACATATTATTAGTAGTTACAGAACTCAGAATTAAAAGGCCGTTAGAATTACTATAGAGTTTATTAGAACTATACAAACATGTATAACGGTACAAATATAACTGAACATAACCAGTCCAAACGAAATAAATGATTCAATAACACGCGCAAAGTCCGTCACTAAATAGATTACTGAATGTACACTAGTCTTGCTCCGCTTGTGGCTATCGCTTGACTGCCTCATCCGGTCATCCCTCCATTGGGGCATTGCTTTATACTGTACAAATACAATATGTCTGCTCGACCACGTGGACTTAATTACCTAGAATCACACCTGGCTAATGATTGCCATAAAATATTACAATACACAATGGGCTGTTTTTCTAATCACAAATTTTAAACACAAAGTAAACAAAAGAAGTCAAAATGCCGCAAAGGTAATAAAACGTATACCGGTATGCAGATGTGAATTTGTCTTTTGTCGGCGCTCAGGTCGTAACAATACGTTATGTCAAAAACTAACTTTGATTTGTTATTACAATGGAAGAATAATGTTTTTGTATTCCACTGCATAAGAAGAAAGACTAAAAATAGCTGCTTACCATTTCTGAGTAAGTCTTGCAGCTAAATCAGGCCATAACCGCAAATGAGCTCAATACTGGTTCTCTTGGTTCTCGGAACTTAATGATTAAGTTATTCAGTTTTAGATTGTTTTAAAATATTCCTGTAATAGAACCGCCATATGAATCGGGAAAATGCAGTATCTGCTATTATTTTATTATTATTTAAAGCACACACACGTATGCTCCCCACCAGTTCAAAATAATTAAAGTAATATATTTATCTACATTCTACACCATATTAAAATTGTGAAAAGGGTTTAGTTTGTATAAGCCGCGCGCAGAAGGTTTGCCGATGACTACTTGCTAGCTAGAGTTAGGTAGGACATGATTTTAAAATAAGTCTGTAAGAGTAACATGACATTTTATACTGAACCAGTACAATGTACCACTTCAAATGAGGCGAGGAGATTAGTATGATTTATACCGCAGCAGTACGCTTAAAGCGATGGGGCCGGTGAGGCGGTGAGCGTCATTCTCTCATTTGCCCCGAACAAAACTTCTAGTTCGGAAATGTTCGTTAATAATCGGATATGATCGGCTTCGGTTACCTCATTTTACTAGCAGTCGAACATGTCATGTTATCTCTCTTGGTCATATGAATATCCGTAGAGCGTTATTATACTGTTGTCCTCGTTCCGTCGTTCCTCGTAATTTTGAGGCTTAAGTAGTAGCAGGACAAACATTTTGAAGTAGTACAAATTCAAATTAGTATTATATAAATACTATTATATACATCATTGATTAGTATTATATATATACTATTATATATTATAGCAACAGCAATAGCTATACAATATTAATAACAGTATTAATAAATAATATATGAATATAAGTTACGAGCTACAGGATTCGAATTAAAATAAATGCCGTTGGAATTACTATAGAATTTATTAGGACTGTACAAACACGTATAAAACAGGTACAAATATAACTGGATACAACCAGAACAAACTGCACGATGCAATAACACGGGCAAAGTCCGTCACTATATCGCTTATCGAATGTACTACACACGTCTTGCTAGTATCGTAATTCTCGCTTGACTGTCTCCCCCCGTTCGGCCATCGTTTTATACTAAACTGTACAATACAACAAAGGACCGCGTGGACTGAAGTTTCCGAGAAACTGTTATCTATCTGTACACCTGCGACGGGTAAACAAGTACAATAACAATAGGCTATTGTCTAATTGCAAATTTTAAACATGAAGTAAACAAAAGAATTCCAAATGCGGGAAAGGTAATAAATGAGGTTTTTGGCAGACAGGTGTGCATCCACTTTTTATCGGCATTTAACAATATATTCATTCAAAATAAATATATATTCACATGTTTTCCTCTTAAATAACATTACAATCTCTCAATGGAACTTATTTACATACTTTGCATGACAATACTTCACTTGAACCGTACAAATTGTGGAATTATAAATAATATATAAAAATATTCATAATAACTTGGCTAAAAGATGACTTCATAGGTATGAGTCAGTGTTGTTTTTATTGAAATATTACAAATGAGCAAGGTCAGGTATTTATATTATTGTGTTATACTGATTTAAGAATTTTTCTTTAACTTATTTTTAAAGGAGACGGATACTCTTTCACACGTTCTTGGGCCCAGATGGTGAAAAGATGAGTGGTTTTAGGATTTCTTATTACTGTGTTGATATCTATACTAATATAATATATATAAAGCTGAAGTTTGTTTGTTGGATTGAACGCGCTAATCGCAGGAATTACTGGTCTGATTTGAAAAATTCTGTCAGTGTTAGATGGCCTATTTAACGAGAAAGGCTATAGTCTATATGTCATCACGCTAAGACCAATAGGAGCGGAGCAACAATGAAGAATGTTTCAAAATCGGTTTTATTTTTAACTTACCTTTTTTTTAAGTATTCCACACCGACGAAGTCGTGAGCAGAAGCTAGTTTTTTATAATTGTAGTGGGTTGTTATTTTGAATGAATTAATTGTGTGGAGTTAAGTGTTTTCACGTTACACTACATGCACCTGTTTTGAGAAATTCATCTGCAGTATAGAAACTCTTTGATCAGCCACTTTTTTAAGACTACAGTGAATTTTCTTGCAGGTACATTCATGATTTCAGTCGGCAAAGAGTTATAAACAAGAGGAGCCATGTAAATACTGTTCCTTCTGAAAACACCCAGAGAAGACACTAGATAGATAGATAGATAACACTTTATTGCTTACCAAAAAAACAAATACAATAACAAAATGCATAATGCACAACACTTCTTGGCAAAACAACAGACGGCCTTATCGCTAAAAGCGACCTCTTCCAGGCAACCCAGCTTAAAAGAAATTCTTAACTAATCTGGCGGTGTAGGTGGAGCAGAAAAAGATAGTACAATTTAAATATACATACTTACACTATTTTATAAATTAAATACATATGTAAATATTATAATAATAATTATACGTATTTTTTTTATTTTTTTTATTGCAGGAGTTCAGCAAACAGGCAGACGGCCCACTCAATGGAATGGCCCCTTACTTACGTCAATAGTCTATTCTCAAAGAAAGACCCAGCGATTAGCGATTTTAAGCGATAGTAAGGTAAATGAACGGTCAGTCAAATAGAGAAACTGGTCATTCGTAATTAACATGAAAATATGGTATGCCATTATTTAAGTACTGTTTTTGGCCCGGTTTTGGCCATAAATATAAATTTTATTTACGATCTTGTCATAATGGTGGGCGTTTTATGTCTTACTTTCCAGTAATAATTGGCATTTGACTTCCAATATGGCGTATTGCCGATACTCAAACTTTTTAATTAAAGTGAAGCGTTTACTTTCACACAGGTCTTTTTTGTGTGGGTGAAACGTCTAATATCGAAAATTGCCATAAAAACTGAAAAATGAAAAAAAAACAAATTTGGTAACCTATACAAAATAGATTATTTTTTATAGGTTTTTTGGAGGTCTATGTTTTTTTAAAAAAAAATAATATAGACTTGCAACATTAGAGAATTAGCGTGCCCCAAAAATAAGTGATTAAAAAAGCCTGCTTTCAAATATTAGGGAGAGAGAGATAAAGCTTTATTGCACACCAAAATATACAGTTACAAAAATCAGACCATATTTACAATATTTTATAGGCAATACAATAGACGGCCTTATCGCTCAAAGCGATCTTTTCCAGGCAACCTAAATGTAAGAAATTTGAATCAGGCGAAATAGGTGGTGCAGAAAAAAGGCAATCTATTGCCTTTTTTCTGCACCACCTATTTCGCCTGATAATAAATACTCAAACTAATTTAAGAAATAAATTTACAAATACATACATGTATATGTACATAATCATATATATACAATAATACATAAGTTATTATGGTAAATGTATTAGCATGATTATGTTCCGTTAATCAGGCATAGCTATTCGTGGACAAATAGTGTTTTCTGAGCAAATTTCTAAATGTTGGTAAGGATTTGGCCTCTCTGACAGTAAGAAGCAGATATCCCAAAGTTTGACAGCCTTCGCCGTAAAAGAATTATCATACAGGGCGTTCCATTAGGGACTCACAACGACCACGATCACGACCGCGATTTTTCCCGTTCCACTTGCTTGCGGGCGTTATAATCATAAAAGCTAGTGGAACGGGTTATGGAGCGTTGATGTCATTAATGTCATACGCAAATGTCATTGGTTGATATGAAAATCGCGCCGTTTTCAATGTGTAGTAGGTTTGACTAATTTATGTTAAAAGAAATACAGCTAATTATACAAAATGTCATTACAATACAATACAAAATGTCCTTACTACTTCATCGCGGTAATAATTCAGAAGAAAGCAAATTCTTCTAGCTCAGATGAAGAGTGGATGTTAAGTTTATAAAACGTAATACTAAAAAACGTGATCTCAGGCCACGTATTACACAATATAAAAATATAGTCGATCGTTATTCAGATGAAGAATTTAAAAGCCTTTCAAGAAATACATTGAATTATCTATTATCTATCTATCTATAATTCTGAATTCTGAGTTATAACTCTTTCGGATAATTCTGCAGCAAAAGCTATTTGTCTACAAACAATGAATTTCTCATTAATTATATAATTATATTCAATTCAACGATAATGAAAACTGATTAGAAATAAATTATGTAAATAATTGCTAATAACAAATAAAGGAAAATGATAGATGGCTGTTCAAAATACATTAAAATAATTTTACGAAATTAATAAAGAAAGATATTTTTCCATTCGCCATCTTTGTTTCAAAATTCGCGCCTTTGTCAACGTATTGACAATAGAAAATTAATGCTCCGTGGTCAACGCCCACTTCGACCCACGTTTTGACATGGGTTGTTGCGGGCGTTGTGTGATCGAAAATGATGACGTCATTAGTGACGTTTTCGCCACGACCGCAACGCTCGCGGTCGCCTTGTGGAACGGCTAACTGAGCATTTTGGACGTTGTGCGTTACTAGTGGAACGCCCTAATAATAGGATGAAGTGTGTGCAGGCGTCATAAGTAAGTCAGAAGTATATATTATACCCTTTTAAATAAATAAAATGGAAACTCGGCCCACAATTGACACATGCATAAAAACATAGTCGAAGACCATCCTTTTTGAAATCGGTTAAGAATTTAAGGAATTCCAGTAACTAAAATTATAGCACCTAAGTCTCTACATCGTCATTCCTTGATCTTTAACAGGAGTAATTTCTTTTTTTTTCACAAGACAAGCTTTTCACACATCATTTAATTTACTCCAGACCGCACCTACACTGTTTTGTATAATTCATTTCTTTCGTGTGTAACAGCTGTAAACATCGAAATAGCACGAAATTTTGAATTGAATAATGCCAGAGCGAAGCAATCTATATTAACTAATAAGACAATAAAGCTTTATTTATTTTATATTAATAATAATCGATTATTTGTGAGCCGATTGTCTGTTTTTCTTGTTTATTTAACAGGTATATAATTTTTTTTTATATTTATGGCTTGGCAACTAGGCCTTTAAGCCAGATCTTAGTTTATAATATACATTTAGTTTCTTCATTTTCTTAAGCCTATGTGTAGCACAGCTGAACTGTAGGTAATCAGCTAGTGCCATTCAACGGAGTTCTTGTGACAACTCAAATGGCCACATTTGACTATACAGTTCACATTTCTCACAAAACACATAATCACTACTCAAAAACTATCAATATCCTACAACTATTGTTCATTTTAGAGTAATTTTACACATTTTTAGAAAATAAAACTGCACAGCACAACATCACCTTTCAGTTCCCGCCAAAAACTCTCAGGTATATAATTATGTGTACTTAACTCATAGATCTTATCACGTTTGTTTCTCAATTCCATAGACGTAGGCAGAGATAATGGATCCTATGGTCCTAGCTTATGGCTTTAGTTTCAAATATTATCAATAATTCATTCGTCATTTTCTTAAATAAGAGACTCGCCTGACCACGTTCACGACCGCCATTTTTCCAGTGAACTCTAGTGAGACGGAATATGGAGCGTTCATGTCATTAACGACGAAATACACTAATGACATTGGTTGATTTGAAAATCGAGCCTTTTCAATGTCAATCGATAGAAAGAATTAATACTGTTACAAGTTGCAGGACTCGAATGAAAATGCCGTTGGAATTATTATAGAGTTTATTAGAACCATACAAACACGCATAATACAGGTACACATATAACTGAACACAATCAGTCCAAACGTAATGCACAATTCAATTACACGCGCAAAGGCCCTCACTAAATAGATTACCGAATGTACATACGTCTTGCTTTGCTTGTGGTTATCGCTTGACTGCCTCATCTCTCAATTGGGGCATTGTTTTATACTGTACAAATGCAATATGTCTGCTCGGCCGCGTGGACTGAATTTCCTAGAATCACACCTGGCTAATGACTACCATAAACGATTACAGTACACAATGGGCTGTTTTCCTAATCACAAATTTTAAACACAAAGTAAACAAAGGAAGTCCGAATGCCGAAAAGGGAATAAAATGTCTACAGGTATGCAGGTGTCAATTTGTCTTTTGTCGGCGTTCAGGTCGTAACAATGCTCTGTGGTCAAGGCCCACTTCGACCCAGCTCTTGGCATGGGACGTTGTGAGCGCTATGTGATCGATAATCATTATTATCGATCACATAGCGTCATGAGTGACGTTTTCGCCACGAACAAAACGACCGTGGTCGTCATGTGGACGACACGACAAAAGGAGCATTTTGAGTGTTGTGAGATACTAAAGGAGCGCGACCATTAGAATAATAATAGAATAGATAACACTTTACTGTTCACCAAAATAAACAATTACAAAATGAATTATTACAATAAAACGGCGAAACAAAAGGCGGCCTTATCGCTTAAAGCGATCTCTTCAACCTGACTGAGAGGATGCTGTTAACAACTTATAAATAATTAATATTCAATGTCATTTTAATGACAATATTTTAAAAAAGCATATTTTAGTTTATGTTTAGTCATTGTGGCTTAGAGGTTAAAGTAACCGTGGCTTACTTTAATCTTGTACTGATATATAAAGCTGAAGATTTCGTTTGTTTGCTTAAACGCGCTAACCTCAGGAACTACTGGTCTGATCTGAAAAATTCTTTCAGTGTTAGATAGCCCATTTACAGAGGAAGGCTATAGGCTATATGTCATCACGCTAAGACCAATAGGAGCGGAGCAACAATGAAGAATGTTTCAAAATCGGGGTTTTTTTAATTCCTTTTTTTTCTATTCCACGTGGAATAGTCGCGGGCAGAAGCTAGTATATTAGAAATTAGCTTAATAATAATCTTACATAACATACATCGCTGGCATAACTGTTGTAAGAGACGACAAAACAAGCCACAGCCAGGTGGTAGGCTGTTTGCCCGTCTGGATGGCTACCCCCTGGTCTAGAGTATGCCGCCATAACAACCTTGATTTGTGTTCCGGCATTAGTGGCCAGGTTCCAGTCACCCTTAAGAGAGCAACAGCGCATTTGCAGCACCTTTGGTGTTACAAATATACATAGGTGATGTTATCTGCTTTCCATCAGGTGGGCTGTCTGCCTATCTGCTGAACTATGCAATACAAAGTCATAAATTACTACGCATTAACAATGAAAAAAAACACCAAAATGAGTTTAGTACGTCGACATAATGGCTGTGTGAAACGCGCCAATCTGCCTTTGATTGCCACCAGAGGGAGGTTCATGAACTGTTATTATTGGACGATTTCTCCACAGAGTGTAATAAATCTTGATGATATTTTATACGCCTTTGCAATTATTGTTACTGATTATTGAGACAATACAAGCGCGAAATTATTTTTCTTTCAAAATTGGACTTTCTAATTCTTTAGAGTCCTATAATATATTGGTAACACCATCAAAGTGACAAATTCAAACACAACTTCGCAAGTCAAGACAAATTGTTATATAGTTCAATACTATAATATACACTTATAAACAAATCGATAAAACCGGCAAAATATTATTTGTTTCAATTCCGTCGCTTCGAGCGCCCCTGTCGGCAGTAAAAATAACTCTGTTACCATGTACGGTAATATCCATGTATAGAAAATAATCGGTCCACGATCCAAGCTGCCAAACACGACGCGAAGTTAGCAGCAAGTTATCGACCAATTAGAGCAGCGCATCCAGACGCCGGCGGAGGCGACCACAGCCTCAAAAATCCCACCGCGCCGTTATTCCGTTCAATCTACGAGTTGTGTGGTGCGCGAGAACCGCGTATAGTGTATAAGTATTTATTGCAATTTTTTAAATTAATATTTAAAAATGAGGGAAATCGTACACCTCCAGGCCGGCCAATGCGGCAACCAGATTGGAGCTAAGGTATGTTACATTCCTTATTCAAATTACAAACTTTTTGAACAGGAGTTCTAGAACCTTGAGTTGCCAGGTGGCATTGCTTTCGAGATATTACCGGCTTCGAAGCGACGATATAATAAATTTACATAGAATATGTGAGAAATATTAGATTACGTAATGTCTTTCACTTTATACAATCTTTTATCTCTTCAAAACACAATAAGGCTTAATTCATAATTTCATATCTCTTTTTATTAGTTTTACTACGATTTCAGTTAGTATATTGACTTATTAGTTTAAGTTTAGTAGTAGTAGTAGTAAACCCAGCTATAACACTACGTGACCTTTTTAAATATAACTTGGTTTTTATCTATTTTGAATATTGCTTGAAAAACAAGCCTTTAAATAACAAAAATTCTGATCTTAATGCTTATTTAGTCCAGTAGATTACCAAGATTTATATAATTATGTTTATCCAGTTATTATTTCCATGTAAGATTTTTTATAATATATTTAAATTATTCTTTCGGCGTTTTATAGTTACACGCTAGCAACTGCACACGCGTGAATAAAAAAATTAACGGTTTCTAACGGTTTCTCTATTGCTATAGGAATAACAGAATACCTTGACGGAATACGAAATAAGTGTATATTTTTAAATCGACTTATCTCTATATTTACTGCAGTTGCATCTACATTGCTAAGGTTAAAATAAACGCTATTTGAGACGCTTTCGAACATTCTAGGATGAATTACAATAAGAAGTGAGCAAACTTAAGAGAAAAAGAAAAAAAAACTTTAAAATTACTGTCTCTTGCATTGTCCCGTTTTTTCCACGAATAATAATTAAAATTATTGCATGTCACGCGTCATTTAAAGTTGAGGGAGACACCCTCGACGGGCGTGTGTCAAAAAACAGCTACAGAATAATTAATAAAAATATTTATTAATTATTCTGATACATGGTTTCAAAATTTTCGATATAATTGTGTATCTATTCGTGATTTCTTTCCCTCGTTTTATGCTAGTCAAATAAACATTTACCACGTGACTCTGGCTGAATGCACAAACCGTGCCTAGCCAAATCGAGAAGAAAAATAGTTATTACTTTTTAAAGTCACTTTTTGTTTTAAAATCATAGACAATCATCGAATCTCATAATGTTCTTTTTACCTTAATTTTGGTATATTTAAAAATTTAAACATAATAATTGGAATCAATTTATAGTTTGATTACTACGATTTAATTAAGATTTTAATTTTGTATGAAATTGACAATAAATTGTATTGATCTTTAGATTAATGTTAAGTCGCGGTCGCGGTGACTCCGTAGTTAAAGTACCAGCAAACCATCCTATGATACTGGTTTGAATCTTTGCAGATAATATGTAGTGTTTCAATAGTTTTTTCTGGTACAATGTGTATTTACCGCTGACAGTAAAGAAAATCATAATAAGGAAAGCCGTTCAGTAAGTCATGTATAGTGTCCTAAAATAGGAAGGGCTGAACCTAGCATTGGGACCTTTATGGGCTGTTATAACATTGTAAACCTTAATATTACTTCAGCTGAGTCCAACTGTTTATAATTACTTTAAATCTTTTAAGACAGAACAACAAATTCTTAGCTTCCATAGACAAGAATACTCATGTAGTCTGAACTAAGCTAAAAATCAAAACATTACTTCGCCCACGGTAAAAGATCCAAAATATTACACATAATTAACAGTGACTCATATTTGATTAAATACCGTATGTGGCCAAACGCCATTGGTCTGTCGTCAAGGATATTTTATAAAATATGAACAAACCGGTTACGTTACGATTCACTGGACCTATTAATTTAACTGGTTGAGTTGTTTTGACATTAGCTTGTTTATGCAATCGCGCATGACATAATCTTAAGTCCCACACATGATATGTATGTCGCCGTAGAATACAGTTGAAGGCTGTATATTATATACTTATTAGAGATTTGTTTACCCACCCTTGTATTATAGCAAAGAAAGTGTAGAATAAAAGGTTGTCATTAAGACTACCAAAGAGCACTAAGGTCGAGAATTGGTTAGATAAATGAAATACGTTTATTCAGTTCAAAGGCGAGTTGGCTTTATTCACAACCAAATGACATGTAATTTCTTCTAATAAGGAAAAATAGTTTGCTTCAAACAACACTGTTGGACCCAGGCCTCCCCAGGTTTGCGTTATGTACGCTGGTTCTATGCTTTCTTCATCTTCTCTCAATCCCCTTTCTGTCACCTATTTCCAATTATTTGAGGTCGGCACAATATATTTCTTCCTTCCATACTCTTCTATTGTGAGATACGTCTGTTATACCACAAAATAATATGTCATCCTTCACACTTCACTTGACTCTATTAGCAAAATTAGGCAGGTTATTAGTCTACAGGTGAAGGCCTGGAGCGCTTTCTACACCATGTTTAATTGTCCTAAGACGTGGTCTCAAATTTTAGAGTTGTCCGATGCATCCTCCATCCATCCTTCAACAGAAGGACAATCCAAATGCCAATTTTATATGGGTTCGGTTTTTGCCAAAAAGACTACTGAATCCGAAAGTGCTAGAACTCAATTGTTACTAAGGGTACATTTTAAAATCTAATATTAAAGAGTGTTTTGATGAAAGTAACGAAATAAGTGAATGTTGCATTAATTTGAAATTCAAAATTAGTTTCATTTGTAATTATCTCCTCATTAAATACTTTAAATTATGCAATATTATTCTCAGCATATATAATTGTAACCGATATTGACTTGCGGGGAATTTGAAGGGCGATAATGTCACTTGTTAGGACATTATTTACATCGTATAATATTACTGAGTCGCGTGTTAACAGAATTATAATATTCTAGCATATTATAAATCATAATATCCCTAGTGTTTTCTACAGTTTGTATAATCGGGTCTATTGCGAGACTGTTCAGAACCATGTTTTAGTCTTTTTTCCTTACAAACCGCCCCCTTTCTGATGGGCGTTGATTCGTTCCAGAAGCCATGACGTTCGTGTACAGAACGTTTCCTTCGCAAGGGATTCAGAAAGTGCTTCTAGTTAGGGTTTCCAATGGAGCATTAACATGGAGTTATTTAGGAAAAACTTCATTCAATTCCATCGTTGATTTATGATCTCTATTAAGCAAATATCTATAAGCGACGGTAACCACATACCATCAAATATGCTGTCATCCTATCTGTTTGTAACTACAATTAAAGACTATAGTCATCAGCTTTGCATTGAAGTTTCACCTTCTGAGTAAGGGGTTAATTGCCAAATTTTACTTAAATCCAAAATTAACGTTTACTTTAAAAGGGGTCGCAAGGGGATGTACTTGAGGACCGGCAACCTTGTTTCGCTTTCTGAAAAAATGAATTTCGGGCCGTCAAGATTCAAATATTATCCTGGTACTTTCTAAAGCTAATTTTGTTATGTCATAAATTGAAGAACACGAAAACAGTAAAAGAAATATAGTACGGTGCATTTTTAGATAGTACTAAATTTATCAGAAAAGTATTAAGTTTACATAACAAGTGACATTCCCTGAACTTATCAATAAGACGATAAGATAACAGTGCATATTGATTGTTTGAATCTCACGTATGACATAAGTAGTAACAAGGCTTATACTATTTATAATTTGTTCGCCTATTCGTTCGCGCGTGACTACGACAATATGTTCATATCTTCTGAACTATACAAAATATCAAAATGAATCAAGATAAAATTGCTATTCTAATGCTAAAAAATTTCATTCAAATCAATTTAGCTGTTTTGAAGTCTATTTGAGACAAACAATCTAAATTTATAAAAACGATCATTTATGATTAACTATCATACAAATAACATTTATTTATTTATTCTGAAAACAGACAAAGACTTTAAATGTATTTATATGTACCTATACATATTACATAAAAGAAGAGTGTAATAGATTTCAGTGTTCTTCTTCATAGATTATGTAATTTTGAAAGACTTATCATCAAAAAGCTAATACACCAAAAGATATTTCACCCGTCATTGCCCATGCTTTTTTTATAATGTTATTATACGTAACTGTATTTAGAGACATTTAAATTATTTATCTAGATAATTTATACCATTGTTATGACAACTATCGCTCCAATTTCATACAAATGAGCCAATTGCCATGCAAATTAGTGTTACAACTTTCATATTAAATCCGTAAATTGTGAAACTTCCCGCTAATGCATGAACACTATATAACAGCGTACATGCAATTTGCAAATGGCCGCTCTATTGCCTTCTACAGATCGATCATTGTTTTCTAATTATCATCTTTCAAACTTTCTAAGATCAAAGATACAATATCCGCCGCAAGAAACGTAATAAAAACTATTCACTTGTTATCGAGTTATTTTGATACATAAAAATTCAGTTTCTATTTGTGTCTGTAAAATTCGAAAAACATTCGATGAATCGACTTATAATAATTAATATCAAACTGAGCTACAGCGAAGTGTGGTCGGATTTATAAAAATGCATTCAAATTAATGTGGGAACCAAGACGATTTTATATTTAAAACTTTCATGTGAAAGATTGCTTAAATTATCTTGTAATGGTTTCTGTGCAATATTTAATTTTATCTCATTATATTTCACGGTCTCCCAATTATCCGGGATCGGCACAAATGGGGGTTTTTTTTCCACCATATTCGTCTATTCTGACATACGACCTCTGTCACATCACAAATAATTATATCATTCTTCACACAATACATCCATTTCTTTTTTGGTCTACATTTACATATGTACCCATCAATCTTGCAGTTTAACATTCCTTTTGTCACGTGGCTTTCATTCCTCCTCAATATATGCCCATACACTTGTCTTCTTCCTCTCAATTTCTCAGTCACGGGTGCAACTTTCAAAGATCCCCTTATATAGTAATTTCTCACCTTATCCATTCTTGTAACACCACAAATCCATCGTCCATCGCAACATTTCTCATCTCCGCTGAGTGAAGATATCTGTGGTGTATGACTTTTGTGGTCGAACATTCGGCCTCATATAACATGACCAGTATTTGGTTATTTTTTTTAAGTTAATAAATATATGCACGTATATACATAGCTTACAATCAGTCTGTGTAACGGCTATGAACTCCGTACCTTATTCCAAAGACGTGCGTATATTCGGTACAAATCTGTAATTAACATAACGGTTCTTGATACTAATATTAGGGGAATTGACCTTAATCAAAATAAATTGACTTGATTTGCTCCGTGGCGAATCTGCAGCTATTATCTGTGATGATTTATAACAAAAATAATTTCTGTTGCGTTGCGTTGAGTTTTTGATGAGAACTAAAGGGTGACGGTGTTGTGCAGTTATATTGTATAAAATTACTTTAAAATGAACAATAGCTGTAGGATATTAAATCATTATTTTCGAGTTAACTGTGTATTCAAATTTGGAAGTCTGTTTATTGGCGGCAGTCGGAGACGGATTCGCCTAAGCTATACCGAAAACATAATGAATCGTAGATAATGATGCTGGATTGATCAATTTTTTGGCTGTAATTATTAATGAGAGGCAAAGTAAACTACTGCTTTTTTTAAACGACGCTAAACATAAGGCATAACGTGTAAGTCTTGTGATATTTTTTATCGTTGTATCAAAAACAATATAGAAGCTATATATAAAGTTGAAAGTGCAGCAGCATTTTGATCCGATATAATTGAGAACGATTGCCTTGCATCATGTATAAACCATTTCTATATTAAGCCAAAACATCGATTACTCAAAGATGACTATACTCTGGAATGCGACTGACAGCGATGCCTATATATTCTTCTCTCGCTCAGACATGAGCAAGTTGTGTCAACATTTTTTGTTTGTTCACAAGTGTGAATCAGTTGAGTTGAGATGTCATCAGTGTGACCAGATTTTATTTGACGAATCTACTGCTTGTGGAGGTTAAAACTACTGAATTCTACCAAAAGAGAACAAGAAAATAGGTACTAAAATCTATTATATTTTTTTGCTGTCATGTTACAACGTAAAAACATGAATGTTATCTTGATTAAACGATAAAATAATAAAAATAACAAAGAAACCATTATCAATTAAAGAAACCAATGTTTTTTTAAAATTAAATTTTAGAATTTAATTTAAAAAAGACCATTGGTTTCTTTAATTATTTAGATAAAAATATAATTAAAAATTACATTACATTCCACATATTAACGTAAGTAGCTTGCATACCTGAGAAGTGTTTGTGGTATTTTTTTGAAAGATGGAGTAACTATGGTGTAACAGGATGATGCTAGTGAAAGCAAGAATTAAGAAAGGTTTGCTAAAGTTTGGGCGATACATTGATGTTGAAAAAAACGAAGGAACAAGCGTCAAAGGTTTATGTAAATGGTGATAAAAAAAACATCGTTTATAAACATCGATATATCGTTCATAAACATCGATGTTTCACTTTTGAAAGCATAGATATCCTAACATCGATGTTTTTATGAGCGATGTTGCTAGGGATGCATATGCCAAAAAAGTACCAAATAATTTTTACATACTAAATTCTGTTGCAAGTACCTCAAAATCTACCAAAAAAGTAGAATCTACTATATCTGGTCACGGTGGATGACATTTTATATTTTTTTAAAGGTGCTATGCATTGCATGCACATTAGACTGCCCTTTTTAATTCTTACACATATTTATAGGGTTAAATAGTCTAGACTGGTTTAATCAAGATCCAAATTAAAATACATATAAACGTGAAAAAGACTTTATTTAGATGTTAGTTTGTCCTTTTTAACAATTTTGAGAACTAACCGATTATGATGAAATTTCAAAAGCATACTTTCGATGAAGGGAATAAACATTGTATATTATTTTTTAATCTTTGAAAATGTGAAAATTTCTACGGAAAATGTATTTAAAGTTTTTGCGAGCTAACTTGCGTGAAATACTGTGGTAATTACTATTATAAATGGGGAATATTTTGCGAGTTAACGATTGTCCCACACTAGTACTACTACAAAGTTATATAGAAAAAATCTTATTTGATTTTTATTAAGGCTACCAATTAAAATGAGATCATTGTCTTTGATTAACTAAAGATCATAGATAATTGATGCACATAACTGGAGATATTAAAGTAATCATTTTATTTTCAGAGCCGATTTCGAGTGGCTAAAGGCATGGCTTCCAAGTCATAAAATTAAAAAAAATCGCCATGTACTAACATTTTTTGTTTTCTATTCCGGAATCAGTATTTAAGCACAAAATATCATATTAACAAAGTTCACTGTGAGTTTAACTCTAAAAAAATATTATTTATTTAAAAACACTACCTCATAACGTCACGATCAATTTAATCGCCTGATTGTAACGAAACAATGACAAAAAGTATGACAATGGCAAAGCGGGTTTCCACTCTGATTGCTGTCTAAACGAATTTTCGAATATGTCATACCAATATTTGGGTTAAATAATATACGAAGTAGGGCTTACCATGCATCTTCTTTTCTGTAAACTTTGGATGCCTGTCGAGTGAGACTGGGTAATCAACCTTTTGAGAATTAAATAGTTATAAACTATAATAGCATCATAATATATCAATCCACGTTATCCACGTTGTCAAACTATCTGTGACAGATCAGCCTAGCGAGTCAAAGAAAAAAAATATATAAAAATCTAAATGATAATCATTAACCGAAATCATATTTTTGTAAAAGCCTAATGTATATCTGGTCTGGGTGTCACTGATATTAATTTCAGTGTTGTTCGTTGTGTTACCCATATAACAAACGTAAATTGCTTAGTTTCGACATGTGTGTTTGTATCTTTATGAAAACTTATAATTATATTTTCTTCTGAGGGTACTTAAAAATATTAAATTCGGGTTTTTCTAACAAATTAAAAAAAATATAGTGGATAAATACACTACTAGTGCTTAGCTATGTTTAAAAAATACTCTGCACCGATGTGACATTATGTCAAATCACAGCTCTAAAGATCGACTCGTGAAGTCTTCCAAAGACCAACTTTAAAAACGTTTTCTAAACACATCAAGCTAACTGCCTAAATGATTACTTAACATTTATCTTATCAAAGACTATTTGGCATTTAGAGCCGCCCGGGTTCAACGCCCGGTCGATGCCCATACAAAAATAGACATCTCGCTGCAAACGCAGCCGTACATGATAACTAACAGACACCGTTAAATATTGCATGGATCGAGCTTAGTTTAACTAGTAGCTCTAGTTTTTAATTTTGAGTTTCTTACATCACTTTTCATCAAGCCACAATATGTTCCGAAGCGGTGGTAAATTAGATTAAGCTACCATAGACTAAATAATAACAATTTAAAAAAAAGAACAAGTTGGGAGTAGGCTAAATAATAACTTTGACATTACTCATTGACACTTCACATTTTGTCTTCCGTGTCACAGCTACTGAAAATTGGCCGAAACTTCGAATAGAATAGAATATATTGTACACCATGTTACAAAATAAATTCATACATACAATCGTAATGATAGTAGAATGGGCGGTCTTATCGCTGGGGACAATTTCTTCCAGACAACCTTTGAATGGACAGAAACAAGAAAGAAATAATATTTTGAATAGAAATTGATACTTAAATTTTACATACCTACGTGAAGCAAAAACTTCGTACCCCTTTTTACGAAAATTGCGCGGACTTTAGTTTATATAGAGAAGAAGCGACGAATGCTTTTTTTAATATTCATAAAAAATGCATTACACACACTACCATGTATTTGACACATCCACGCATATACTCTTTTGTTTATTGTTCAATTAACAGTGTAGCCTTGGCGAAATCTGTGATTATAGAAGAATAGTCTTTGACATTAATCATTATGGTCGAATTTCGACCACGGGCGACCACTAGTAAAGAACACCATTCCACGAATATTACAACTAACCAACATTGTAATTCAGTTACAAATTTGAGATAGTGTTATTTCACCAGGTCAATAATGCACAGACTTTGCTTCTTTTATGTTTTGAGTTAGTGAGTTCCAAAGCCTCGAAATGAAAATCAAATAATAAAATTCCGCGCTTAAACACGCCACTATTCTCTACGATACCGCTATCACACCCTTCAATCCGATTTTAATTGACCTGTCAATTCATATACAACGTTAAGATATGAATAAACGCAAAAAGTGAAAGTAATTCTTTCATAGTAACTGGATAATGTCGAAAGCTGTGTGAACGGCGAGAGGTACAATGATTCGCGGGGAAACCATGGGTAAGACTATAGTGGGTAAAAGTTAGTTTCACCACGGTTCAGTGTAGGGCTTTTAAAGGTCACGTAATGTCTAGACTTAGAAATTTATTACTAGTTTGTTTATTATCTTGATGTTATACATTGTTATTAACCTATTCATTTCTGTCTTACAATTTGAATGACTACCTAAGCGATCCATAATCGATATATATAAAATAGTGTCCTCTCCTTTAATGCAAACATAATAATAATATTGAATATATACAGGTAAAGTATAATTTATATATATATATATATATATATATATATATATATATATATATATATATAAACATGTCATATATTATAATACATATAGGTTATAAAAAAAGTCAGTGTGTCACAATTTTATTTACACATATTTTATTTAAATTACACTAGTCCCTGCATTCCAAGACTTAGCCCAATCCACCACAGATACCGTAGTATGGATGAGTAGTAATAAAATGTCAAGTTCAAGGCACTCTTAAAAAAGTAAATCTTCAAATGAATACTGATTTTTTGTGTTAATAAATATAACGGCAAACTTGTAAGGACATATTCAATAGCCAAATCTATGACATCATCTTAATAAATAGTTCTAGGAAAAATAGTGATGTAACTACGAGGTTACTCATTCGATTCGGTATATATAAAAAATCAATAATTTCAATGCTATGAGTTTTGAACAAAGAATGCCTTCTGTAACTTATGTACGGTGGAGTGAAATTTTAATTTATAAGTTGGCTATAAAAATAATCAAATAACATCTCAGGCAAACAAAATAGGCACCCCGAGACCCGAGCTCTCAGAGTATAGGCTAAAAGGATTTGGCCGATTTTGCAATAGAAAGCCGATTGCGCAGCCAGTACGTTCCGAAAATTAGTATTAAATAATGAATTAGTACGGATAGATGGGTTTGGTTAAAAGTACAGACCACTTATTTGAAGCCGGTGTTATTATTAACCACACAAACCCACACAAGATTTTAAAAACGGCTTCAGTTTATTTGATGCTTTTGTCTACTTAGGCTCCGTTTATAGGCCGCTGGGTGGGGGAGTTGTTCCGTGCTCCCCATTTTTTTTATTGCATGAGTTCAGCAGACAGGGAAAGGCCGGCGCCTGCCAGGGCTTATGCTGAGTAGGCGATCCGTTGGCCTGGTTATAGGGGACTGGAAGGAACACGGGGAGTTTTAATATATAGATTTCTCCTCGTCGAAAAGAGTCTGTTACCAACGCGAATATCTGGCGCCGCCATTAATAACCCGAGAGTGTATGTGTTTCTTATTTCTCTTCTTATTTGTTAATGTCATTTTATAACATTATTAAAAAATGAAATGAAATATTATGGCGTCATTTTATTTCTGGCACTAAATCACCATTTCGCTTTGTAGAGACTCCGAACATTACCCAAAAGCACGAACCAGCTACAGGCTCAGTCTATACTTTTCATTCATCTGAATCTGTAAAACATGTCCGTACACTCGCAGACAACTCTCCTTGATAAAGATCACGTTGTTCTTTTATTTTCTCTAAAACATAACTTTAATTTTCACCTCTAGTGAATTTTATGTAAGTTGTACGCAGAAACAACAGTACATAACCCACACAATGCATGACATCATCCAATATCGCTCGATGAATTTTAATGAGCTTAGTCTCTATGTGCATTTACATCCTTTTGTCGGGCGGCCATCTTGGTTTACGTCAACTCGTTTTGTGTAATTGTTTTTATGCTAAATATGATTGTATGAAATATAGGTACTTATAGGTAATTTGTTTTCAAACGATAATGTTTCGTTATTTTTAAGAGCAAGAAATGATGATACACATTTGATATAGTAAACTGATAGGTTACTTGATAGTCAAGTCAATAAGCTGAGATAGGTACTTTATTTACTTCGACAAAACGCCGTAGCCTCCTAAACTTTAATACAGTATATAAGCACTATGTAAGATTAATAAATCAGCAGTTAGTCCTGCTGAGACCGTTTTAACTCTGTTAGTGTACCTATTTCAAATATATAAAGTTGCCGACACGAATCTTGAGCGGTCGGTGGAATAGTAGAAATCTTTTTACGCATTGAGTGCAGCCAATGTGATGCTATTTTATCGATATATCGAAAATATCATGTTTTTGTCCCTTTCTACGCGAAAGGTATAATACACCACACCGCGAAAAAGAACTTCAATATCACTGTGCATACTCCAAGTTGACCGTTCAAGATTCGTGCCGGGATCAATACTTATAGTTTAAAGCAGCGTTACTCAATCTTTTTGTTCTAAAGACCATAGAAGGAGCAGGTAAAGAGCTGCAAAAATAATTTATTTACGTATTCTTATTGTTAAAGTACCTACAGCAAACAAGCATATGGCCTACCTAATGGAAAGTGATTACCACCGTCTATGAACTTTTGCAAGACAGAGGTTTTATCAATGTAAATCCATTATACATAACACATAGCTGTCTATGCCAGGCGGACCACTCACAAAACAAAAGCTCTGCAGACTGCATGATTCCGTCACAGGGGTCCGCTGTATACGAGGGTAGCAGCGGGCTTTCCCTCCTGTTTGATGAAGTGGTACACTCTGCTCCCAGGGTGCACCAAGTTTTGCGCATGAGGGCGTCACGGTGCAGTAACCCTGTTTTAGATCCCGTGACATCACAGCAAAATGCAGAATTGGGGCGCAGATTAGTTAGTGAGTAGTTTGGTTATCGGCTCTCCCTTTTTAAAGCGGGGTCCGCTCTTGTTATCTCCCGTATGGCTCGGGTATGATGTCCAAAGACATTCCGCTACGTTACCAAAAAAAAATTGCTTGAGTATAGCGTGGTTTAAAGTGTTTCAAAGAAATGTTATCAATTTTGGATTCTTGGAATCTAAATACCTGCCTACCTATGCGGCGTACGCACGTTACTTCGTAGAGTTAAGTAAGTGAAAAAACATTGTAAAATCTAGTAGGATGTTTGCTTACGTGACCCATGAGCACGGATCAATTTAAACTCTACACAACATAAATTGGCAGATGACAGCATTATAGCCGAAAATAAAACTGACGTGGCAATTTCTCATGACAAAATCAGCGACCATATGGCGTCTGATCTTGAATCGGGCCACGGATTTCAAGAATCAAAATATCGAATGTTAATAGGCACTGAACATTCACTGCTTATAAGGACGGATATGCCAAATAAAGGCAGGGCTGTGGGTGGAGGCAAGTCATTGTGCCCATTGTCTTACGTAACCCTTGCTATTACTATTCAATAGGCATTATTTATCTTACCCACCTTCGCGAGACGCTCCATTGAGTTTTACTACCATGTTCTTGACTTGCGATTTAAATAGCATATTGATATATTCACGGTGCTTACGGCGCACCTAAGACTATCTTGCATTTTAAAACCGGTTCGAAAGTAGCTATCATTGCACTCAAGAGCTTTCGTATCGGAATCTTAATTGAGTGCATTCTATTGCTCGGTTTCACTAACGGTGATTTTGCATTGTTCCAGTTCTGGGAGATCATCTCGGACGAGCACGGCATCGACCCTACCGGCGCGTACCATGGCGACTCCGACTTACAGCTGGAGCGCATCAACGTGTACTACAATGAGGCATCCGGCAACAAATACGTGCCCCGTGCCATCTTGGTCGATCTCGAGCCAGGCACTATGGACTCCGTGCGCTCCGGCCCCTTCGGACAGATCTTCCGCCCGGACAACTTCGTCTTCGGACAGTCCGGCGCTGGCAATAACTGGGCCAAGGGACATTACACCGAGGGCGCCGAACTCGTTGACTCAGTACTGGATGTAGTCCGAAAAGAATCAGAATCCTGCGATTGCCTACAGGGCTTCCAACTCACACATTCTCTCGGAGGCGGTACCGGCTCCGGTATGGGCACACTCCTCATCTCCAAAATCAGAGAAGAATATCCCGACAGGATTATGAATACCTACTCAGTCGTCCCCTCGCCCAAAGTATCAGACACAGTTGTCGAACCTTATAATGCCACGCTATCAGTCCACCAGCTCGTAGAAAACACAGACGAAACGTACTGCATCGACAACGAGGCCTTATACGACATCTGCTTCCGCACACTGAAACTGTCCACACCCACCTATGGTGATCTTAACCACTTAGTATCCCTCACAATGTCCGGAGTCACCACGTGCCTTAGGTTCCCTGGTCAGTTGAACGCTGATCTCAGAAAACTAGCAGTCAACATGGTTCCCTTCCCCCGTCTCCACTTCTTCATGCCTGGTTTCGCTCCCCTCACATCCCGGGGAAGCAGACAATACAGGGCCCTGAGTGTACCTGAGCTGACCCAACAGATGTTCGACGCCAAGAACATGATGGCGGCGTGTGATCCACGTCATGGAAGGTATCTAACAGTAGCAGCCATCTTCCGTGGTCGCATGTCCATGAAGGAGGTGGACGAGCAGATGCTCAACATCCAGAACAAGAACTCATCGTACTTCGTAGAATGGATCCCGAACAACGTAAAGACCGCCGTGTGCGACATCCCACCGCGTGGTCTCAAGATGGCTGCCACCTTTATCGGCAACTCCACCGCTATCCAGGAGCTGTTTAAGCGCATCTCAGAGCAATTCACTGCTATGTTCAGGCGCAAGGCTTTCTTGCATTGGTACACCGGCGAGGGTATGGACGAGATGGAGTTCACAGAGGCTGAGAGCAACATGAATGATCTCGTGTCCGAATATCAGCAATACCAGGAGGCGACAGCCGACGAGGATGCTGAATTCGATGAAGAGCAGGAGCAGGATGTGGAATAGCACTAGAATGTGCATCGCATCTCGATATAGTACATTGCCATTTTTACGTTACTTTGGGTAGCAATAATGATTCCTATAGTAAAAGAAACCAGCTTTCTAACACATAACAACGCACGATTTAACCAACCCCGTCTGGAATCTACAATAATCCTTTCGACACATACCTCGACTCTCGGCCTCGTTGAGGATAAGATCTGAATTATTTTAAAGGCTGATCTACCATAGACAATCTTTATGAGTTTTAAAAGTTTGGAAATTTCCGAACGTGATCAATTGACGGCTTCCGTAACAGAAGTTTTATTACGATTTAAAAATTGTTTTGAACAATAATTTAATGTATATAATAAAGATTTTTATTTATTCATTGTTGTTTCATTATCGACACTTTCAAATCCACAAATTCAGGTTTATTTTCAAATACATATTTAGAAAAACTGAGACTAATAACTTTGGAAAACAAACCATTAAGTACTTCGATATTTAAATTTAGAAAAAAAAACATGACTTCATAGATACAATACTTGAAAACAAATTAACAAAATTGTCTATTACAAATTGTTACAGATTGTTTTGAACAATAATTTAATGTATATAATAAAGATTTTTATTTAATCGTTATTGTTTAATTATCAACACATTCAAATCCATAAAATCCACAAATTCAGGTTTAATTTAGAATACATATTTAGAACAATCGAGACCAATAACTTTGGAAAACAAACCATTAAGTACTTCGATATTTAAATTTAGAAAAAAAAACATGACTTCATAGATAAAAAACTTGAATAAAACATTCACAAAATTATCAAAATCATTTCCTTGAACTATATCAGATAATCTTTCTTTCGCAAAAGATAGAAAAACAAGTTGTCTTACCTTACATAAGTTTATAAGTATTGGATAGATTTCAAAATGACTTATCGCCGGCCGGCGCGCGCGAAGGTTATCTGTGTCATGGCCTTACAAGGCAAAACTTAAGGTGATCAATTCTTTGAATACGATAAACCTATTTGAATTCTCATTAAGATGCTCAGTCGCTTTTAGAAAAACTACTATCCTTGTTTGTTGAGAATGTATTTACAAATGACTAATGAATTGCCTATTTAAGGGTATAAGTCAAAGCCGAAAATACTTAATGGCTTTAACTTATATGTCACATAATCCCAATGATATTGCCATGGAAGAATGATATATATAACATAAGGGGAGAAACCGTGCACCCTATTATGTACCATATATTAACTCTTCATATAGGATGAGGGTATTTTTTTCAAACCCTCAGATTAAGGAAATTCCTCCACGTAATTGCCAGATTATGGGTCAGCACGTCAAGGACATCAAGTTGAACCGTCTGTATATGCGCTCGAGTATTTTGATGTTACTTTTTTTGCATATTAAAAAATCGTTAGTATTTTGAATAGGAGTTCCTTTAGGGTTTATTTAACATCCCTTTGGAATATCTGACGCGCTTGAGTATTTATGTACGACTATTTCTATTTTACCTGTATACGCTCCCCCCACCAGTGAAAGGGGGCATGCATCATATACCCTCTTTTTCTTTTTAGCATCTTCACAATCCAAAAGGCCCCTGCGACGCTCGAGTAACTCCACATTTAGCTTCTTGGGCTCCCCTACTATCAGGAGCGACAATCAACATTAAGTAAATCAGAAAAGCTATAACTAAAAATATTACTGACATTTAGTCAAATATAAGAGAAACTTTTTTTATATAATCGGGAGACCAACACATTGTATCGAGCCTTTATCTTCATTTTATTGTATGCGTCGTTTGGATCTTAATATATTTTTTGTTGCAAAAGAATTAAAAAAAATAATCGTCTCCAGTTATAAACTAAGCAAGTACAATACAATTTGACGGCCTCTGTGGTTGAGCGAGCTAATCCTTTGCCGGCCTACCTCGCTTCAACACAGAGGCTCCGGGTTCGATTCCTGGTATAGTAAATTTTGGAAACGCATTTTGTCCGTTATTTACTATGGTCTGGGTGTCTGGGATCGGCCCCAGAGTAGTCCATTGTATATTACCTATAACATAAGCGTAACTTGCCTAATTTAGGGATGTACAATATGTGTGTTTGTCTGCCGATAATTAATTTATTTATTTACAATAGTGCTTGCTTTAACATTATGTGACAATCATCACTCCCCGTAATATCAACTGTGTTACGGCAGAGTAAGTTTACGGCCCGTAAGTTAAAAATATCAAAAGATAGATATTATTTGTTTCGATTGGATATCTTAAAAGATCGCAATCGGCTAAGCATTCGCGCTTACGCCTACAGTGGACTTTAAATGCGTCTGGCAAGATGTAAAAACCATTACAACTGTCCGGCTATTGAGGTAACATTTTTTATGGGTCCCCAAGTAACATATATGAAATTTAACTTTTATACTATAAGGAAAGTATAGTTTATTAAAGTTTAGGGGTGTCCGGCAGGGGGTAGTAACTGTCAAAGTGTCCGGTAATGGATGACGAGATTAGTAAAGTTATCCCGAACAAAATATAAAAAATGAGCTTTACACTTTAACAAACTTAAGGTATTATTTCATACACTTTTACTACCTGCTACCTTTTTTTTTTACTTGCGGAAATGCGTTGCCGCACCACGTCAGCCGCGCGGGTAATACGGTACTTGATAATTTTTGAGAAATAGGTTTATTTTGAGCCTTATGGTCTATTTTAGCCAAAATAGTAATATTTCAGCAAAAAAAACAACATGAACATATTTAATTTAGCAATTTTATAAATACTTTGACATTTCGTCACAAAAACGCGTCAAGCTGTCATGGCGTCCCGCATGACGTCACAGCGTGCAAAACAAACATCTGTTTCATTGAACTGTTATCAAAAGTTTAAGAAATAAGCAATAAAAAGTGGATGCTAATTATTACAAGCACTGTTTAGTATCGCAATGTATCAGTACAACAACCAAAACATCACAGAAACTGTTTAATAACGTGCGTAAGGGGTAAACAAATAAGAAGAAAGTGTTTACATTTTTGTGAAGATCATTTTGATGTAACTGTTTATCAGCCCTATTTTTAATTCTGCATTACCAAATGATATGGAAAATTACGTATAATATCAAAAAATGGGATCTGTATCACAGTTACGTTTACCATTAGCATCAGCTTTCACTAATATTAAATTATCATAACCTAAAAAATAATTATGAATTTATGTATTAAACAATACTTTATATATCTTAATTACAATTTTAACACTAGGTGCCATTGATTAATGTTATATACTTACACAGAATTTTTAACATTACGATATTCTGCAGACCAGAAATTGGTGTTATTTGCGAAACAGACATCCAGAATCACGACATCGATTTTTGGCAAATTACTGGCATTTGCCTTTATAAACCCAGCGTCCATTGTATTTGGTTGTTGTAGTCGTATGAACACAGTGTATAACAATGGGAATACTATTATTTTACAGCGAAAGTACTGAAAAATGATGAATTTTCACTAAGAACTTATAAACAAGTTGTTGTGTTGTGCACCGTAAGACGTCACGCGCTGTGATTGGCGTTCATTGTCACGTGACTAATGGCTGCAATATCACAATTTTATTTCTCAAAAATATAAACGAATATAAGTTAATTTATTTTCTTAAGTTTTCGCGACTTGTATACATAATAAAACTACGTTTTAACGGTTTTAATCGCGGTAATTTATTTGATTTTGGTTTATCCGACGTTTCGGCCGCTTCTCAGTGGCCGTGGTCACGGACGACAAAGATGACATTTGTCTAACGTGTATTGTCAAAGTTTTATTTAGCCTACCGCCAACTTGTTCATTTTAATTATTTAGTTTTGATTGATTTGATATTTAGTTTATGGATACTATTTACTCTATGGGAGCCTAATCTAATTTAAAAAAGCGGCCGAAACGTCGGATAAACCAAAATCAAATAAATTACCGCGCTTAAAACCGTTAAAACGTAGTTTTATTATAAGTTAATTTAATTAATACGATTTATTTTTGTCATGTTTAGACGTAATCTACGATATAAATTAAAATCAGCCTATATTTTCCATACAGTCATGTTCCGTATTGTCGCGGCCGGTGTGTGGGGGCTCCCTGGAAACTCTATATAACCACACTGAAGGGAGCATGCATTTTATGACGTTATAAAGAGTTGTCGTTAAATGGAGAGAAGTCTGTTATATTCGTGTGACGTCTTTTGCTGCACCACTAACTTTGTTGTATTTTTTACTTATTTTATTAGTATCTTGCGATATTGAGGTATCTTGGTGATAAAGGAAGTACTTAGAAATTTCGGTATTCCGGAATTTATTACGGGTTTATAACGGGCTAGTATAATAAAACGATAAATTAACGTACACATCTACGCAGTTTTTACCAATTTTGGCAACTTAAAAGGTACTTTTATTACTTAATTGTTGTCGTTATTGACAGTGGGTGTAATGTTATATAGAGTGTATCATTGTTTGGAAAACAAGCTTAACAAAGCCAAATGATTTTAAAGCTTAAGTTAATAAGTTTATTTGTTAAATCGAGTGACGTTACATGGAGTTTACACTGTAATTAAAAATCAAAGTATAGCTACCCAATCAGCGTAACCTTTTGACTGATGGATGCAAAAAATAAAAATTTACGACCCACTTATTCCGTGGAACAGTCTCCTTAGAGGGTCAGCTTGTAACTCGACAAAAATGACATCATTCGCCTTGTAGCTAAAAATAGCAAATGCATAACCAACCATTGGTATTGGTAATATTAAGTATAAACGTCTTGTTTATTGACTTGTACAAGGTTTTTAGGCTCATTATAGAATACGTTGTCAAAAACTTTTACGTTCATAATCGTAAGTTCGTAACCCTCTATCTATATATATGCCTTCTATAATATCTTTGATTTACAGCCAGGGCGGGCCCTACCACAAATATTCAATAGTAAAGAAAGATGGCGGATCTAGATCAGCTGTTTATTTTTTGGGTTTTAAAGCTGTATTCTTTTTGTTTAATACATGGGTTTGCACGATTTATGTATCTAGCCAGTATCAAATTTCCATAAATTAAAATTTTAATTAACCTTTTCTAAAGGTTTCAAATACACTCCATCAGTTGGGATGTTAGTTTCGGTATATCAGCCACTTTTAACTTTTTTTTAACAACTTCACTTCAGCATTATATAGAACCACGAAATTTTCAAACAGACATGACGATTTTACAAGCGTTTTTGACAAAGTAACTTAGTATAAAAAGTAAAAAAGAAAATTAAATAATTATTATTCAAGATTTAAACGACCATTAGCTAACTATGAGTGGGACGGTAAGGGCATGATCTATATTTTAATGGTAACGCGTGACATAAGCTTGTTTGTTGGTTAGTTCAACCATGACATCACCACTTATCACCTGACCACTCAAGTTGACCTCACGATTTACTATTAATCATGTTACTGTTCGTAAAAATATAAGCTCATCTTAATACTTTAAATAAATCGTGCAAATGGGTGACGTTACGTGACATGTAACTGAGGTATGTTACATATCTTCTAAACTCGAACAATCCTAAATCAAAAAAGGAACAAAAATAAAACATCTTTTTTCTTCCGTGTACCGACTAAAACCCCTGTCCGATTCTCGACATTCTCGATTCTCCCTTGTTTTGTTGATGGGACTGTTCGGCTTCCTCGGGTATGGGTAATGTGCCCAGAAGGCCGACTCCGTTACCTTGCTGAATCGCCATATAGTCAATTGTAGGACGTGAGCGATACAACTCACTTCTGAGCGCCATTGTATAGTTTTCGCTACGCAACATCAAGTATCTAGTATAATATATAAATTATATATATGATGACTGATGCCCCTTTCAGGACAAGATTATGTTACTTTAATTTTTAAATATTTTAGCAATTATATTGTATCTATATAATTTGCCCTGAATAAAATTATTTCCTTTCTTTCTTTCCATACTGATCCGTTGTTGGTACAGTAGTCTCACTAATCCGAAACTAATAACCACTATGGGTGCCGAATTACTAGAAAGTTCGGATTATTGGATCGTATACAAAAATTTATGATATCATAAAATAAAGCATGTTGCCTTGTACTTGATATATTTACCTATATTATTTTCAACTTGAAAACAACAGGAAAAAAATATGTACGTAGTATTATAATAATTTTTGTGGTTATACTGATGCCGGTGCGGTCTAGTACGGAAGGAGAGTATCGTAGGAGACTTGACGTGACGTACCGGACTGCTGAATTACCGAATTAGTGAGACTACTGTATATAGTAGTTATATACTGAAGGTAGGCTACCACCACTAGTTCTTGTAAACAGTTTCTAAAACATTAATAACTGACAATAGTTGTATACATTTTCTGCTTGCCATACCACCTTGATTTAGGGATGGTGTAATAAATTATACATCTATACTAGCTGTACCCGGCAGACGTTGTCCTGCCTTAAAAAAATAAAATTCTAGAACCCCATTCCAGCGTCATCTACCGGGACCAAATGCTAATCTAAACTATTCTCAAATCCACTTGAACAAACAAATTTCATCAAAATCAGGCCCAACGTTTAGGAGGAGTATCGCGGCGCCACCTATTGGGTCCAATCGTTTATTTAAACCATTCCGGGACAAACTTCAACACATACAACAACAACAAGAAACACCTAAATTCTGATACCCGATTGCAGCGCCATCTACCTGGTTCAAAGTAAAATCTAAATCATCCCAGTAGAAAATTATAAAAATACTAATATCGCTATTAAAAAATAGGGGTTGATCGTAGAGGGTTGAAAATGTAGGGTTGTATGTATTTTTAATGCTGTATCATAAAAAACTTAAATTTTAAAAATATTTAGGGTTGGACTACCCTTAACATTTAGGGGGATGAAAAATAGATGTTATCCGATTCTCAGACCTACCCAATATGTACACAAAATTTCATGAGAATCGGTCAAGCCGTTTCGGAGGAGTATGGGAACGAACATTCTGACACGAGAATTTTATATATCTATATAATATCGGAGTCTTAAATATATACTCCTTGCAAAATTGTTATTTGACGAATGTGTCAATAAACCTTAATGGGTTATACGTGACATTACTCAATAATATTGTCACCATTTCTTATAAAGGTAAACACAATTATAACAATTCATATTAACTAAAGCAACGCTAAATGAAATTATTTCTAGTAACTTAATATTTAACTTAGTGGAAACAAAGCTATTGTTGTAAAAAGCTCATTTAATGTTTCAAATAATATTCAAGAAAATGTGCACTGTCCTATGCACTTCATGATCCCCCTTATTCATAATAAATATAAAAGCTTTATCGGTTTGTTAAAATAAATTTAAAAAAAGATTTCCAACAAACCTCACATAACTATTATGTCTTTATATAAATTGTTTTTTTATCTGTTTTTCTGATTTGAGTTTTATCGAAATCGTTTCCGTAGTTTTTAGCTTCTTTAAATGAGCAAAGAGTTATACAACGTTTTAGTACTAATATGCGATTATGAATAACATTTTTTGATAATCGAGCACTTAAATATTAAATACCTGATGTGGAGTAAATTGCACATAATTATAGGCAAATTTTAGAGCATTTATTTTAAGATCTGCCAAATACATACAAAGTCAGTATTTAGTATAAAGTAAGCCTGACATGTGTAATAACCCTACAGTATGCTCTGATTGCATGTAATTTTCCAATTTGCTGCGTTTAAATGCATTTATTCATCAAGTGCAGGTTGTTAAAGGACTCGTTTGTTAAATTAACCTATAGACGTCTGAACTTTGATACGTTCTTGTTATTCTATCAAAAAAAAATTGATATCTGGATCGCCATACTAATCCGTTATTCAAGGTAGACACCAGCCCAGATCAGCCGAAGAGTCAATCGCTCATGGTGAGGCCATGAGCACGACCCATCAACTTTTCGGGAGATCAAAGGGCTGGTGCCTACCATAGACAATGCATCAGTATGGCCATTAAGTGAGGTAACGTAGCCAGTCTTCTGGGCAACTTACCTTTAAAAGACAGTCACACAACGATATCTTTCGAAGTTCTTTAATATTAATATTTAGATATAGTTTTTACTTTAGAAAAATACGTGTTTTAATTTTGAAATATATTCAAAATATATCACATTTTAAATTCAACGATATTTTTTTAATATTTTATAAAATTACAAAATGTCAAACTATTAAACTCTATGGTATCAACGTGGAACCTTTACCATTTCCAACACTAGGCTCAGTATTCTACTTTGTCTTGAGGTATTACAAGTAAAATACAATATTTAAGTTTTGTTTATTGTATTTGTTTATAATGTCTTAGTTTTAATAATTATATAGCAAAACTTTCAGGACAATTTTGCAGAAAAGTCGCGAGTGTTCGCTGGTAAAATATATTGAAAACCCTGCACACAGTCTATCATTCTGACACAGAGTTCCTATTAAGATTGAATCCAATTTCACATTAACAGGCCAAGGTTGAAATCACGTTTGCCGCCCACACAAAAGTGACTTCCTTTTCCTAGTGACATATTGTCTTGTTGCGGATCGTGACTGAATGACATTTACGAGTGTCTAGTGTCCTGTGGTCATTTTAAAAATAAAAAACGGTACCTGTGAAATAATTACGTCAATCCGTCTGTATGTATATGTGTGGAAAGAACGTTAACTGTATATAATAATATAAATCAGCGTTGCCATTTTTAAATCAAAATTAAATGTCCCGCGCGGGATAGGCTCAGTCCCGCTTTCTCGGATAACTCTTCTTTCTATTTCGCGAGAACATACGATAACGTATGAAGGAACTACGAATAGGTACCATTTGTTTTAGTGCTTGGAAATTAGTGAGCAAGTAGTGAGTTGCGTTGCGTGTGTCGGAGATTGCGATATAATTGTAAAAAAATAAGTAATATCTGATATGAGAGGTCGGTAGGAACATGATAGGTAATATGAAGGTATTTAATAAATGGAAGCTGTGTATTTGCCGTGCTAAAAACTTGTCAACCTTAAATTGAGGGTATTTATGTTTTTCTTAAAATACCTGCACTTGACTTTTTGCTAAAAGGTAAACACTGTGTTGTTAGTTCGACAATATAAAAGGTGGTGAAATCACCTAGTCAGACACATTCTACGTTCATCGGTTGAACAGAACGAAAGCTCTGTTGGACAAGAGGCGCATAGTATATTGTGGTCGATATTTACTGTTCGATAATCGCAGTATTCTTTAAGGGCAAATTGCTGCTCGACACCTGACAAGCGTGGAGACAACTCGATCTTGAGGCCATGAGTGTCTACCAATATTTGTCAAAACGACTCATTGACTCTTCAGGTGATCAGAAGGCTGGTGCCTACATATCAGTATGGCGATCCAGCGAGGAAACGTAGCCAGCCTTCTGGGCTTCTGGCCATAGAAAACCGTGATCTAGGCTCAGTATTCTACTTATAGTCTTGAGGGACTATGGGTGGTAAGTATAGTAATAAAATAAGTTAAATTTTCTTTTATTGCATTAGATTATTTGTTGTATTTAGCAATTATATTTAATATGAATAACACATGGCTTATTCATGAATTTTTTTATTATTATATATTTAATGACGACCACTTCAAGGAGAAATATGAAATGAGGAAAAAACAACTAGGTAACTAAAGAGCTCGATTCCAACAGGATGACAGACATTTTACTCAGAAACGACTTGTTTTACATGATTGTTTTATATAACGTGACCATACGTCCCGATTTGGGCGGGACAGTCCCGCTCTCATGCAGTCTGTCCCGCCGTCCCCGGTGAGGCCGACATAGTCCCGCTGTCCCCAGCGAGGCCGACATAGTCTCGATTTTGCAAACAGACCGTTTATTTCAGCAGATTCTGCTTAACAAACTTGAAACAATAGTTTTCAAAATGAGCATAATATTTTTTTCTACGCTGGGTGAGGCGTTTCAAGTTTAGTAAACAGCATAATAAAAATTGGTTAAATTTAAGCCTGAATTATTCTCCGTGTACTATTTTGTGTTTAGTGCGTTGATTATTTATTTTGTGTTATTCTATCTTATATAATAAAATACTTAAAAAACACTAAAAAAATATATTTAATATTATTATATTATTATGTAATGCCGCAGATGTCCCGCTTTGACAAAATATATAAATGGTCACGTTAGTTTTATAGGAATGCATAATCCGAATGTCCATCGCGTTGCGAACTTTTAGGAAGGAATAAAGGGAATGAAATATAGAATAGCATAATAAATAACCTAACCTAACCTCCATCCATATCCACGGTTCATTTGTTTCTACTATTGGTTATAATTTGGCATAAGCATAAGCTCAAGTACAAGAAATGTCAAAATTGAACGTAATGGTAAGACATGTGAAGTTCAGTTCATCATACGTTTTTCCACGGCCCGAAAATTTCTGTTCCCCTATAATACCCTTCCTGGGAATTGACCTCGTCCCATCAATGTAAATTTTCTACTAACATTAGTACATAGTAATTTTTTAAATGTCCTTTTATATAATTGTGTAATGTAGTTGGTTACTTTATGTGGGTACGTTACATTAGGGATTCACAACGACCACGTTCACGACCGCGATTTTACCCGTTTGCTTGCCGGCGTTACAATCGTAAACCGAAGTGGGTTATTCGACCAACCTTTTAACAAAGCTCGTTGTGAGCGTTGTGTGATCGAAAATGATCACGTCATTGGTGCCGTTTTCGCCACGACTACAACGACCGCGGTCACCTTGTGGAACTTCTAACGTAGCATTTTGGGCGTTGTGAGCTACAAATGGAGCGCTGTGTTTGTGTTGTCCAAAGATCGGTAATAACTCGTATAAATCAATGTCCAAAGTTCAATGCATGGAGGGTAGAGGTAAGGAGAACCATCTCAGTATATTAAAAAGTGTCCACTGAAGGGCAGCAAATTAAGATGGCCCCATAATAGCAAATGGAAAGTATTTAAAAATAGCGCCACAAATAATTAGAGTAGGATACTAGGTTAAAGAAAGAAAGAAAGACTTCCTCTTTGACACCGCGCATGTTACGAAAATGTAACTATTGCATTTATATACATACATCTCAATACGAGAAAGTCTCAATACTTTTCCAAATTATAATTTTTAATTTTTTGAACCCAGCACACTTTACTTCGTTTGTAACTGCTAAATTCATATCGTTTCCTTTTTCTACACTAGCGCTATTTTGAAGAGTTTTCGAACCATAATTTGTTTATAGGTGGACACTTCTTCAACTGATCCCCCATACTAGATGGTCCTTCTTACCTCTCTACCCTCGATAGTTCAGTGGCTTAAATTGCACATAGCACCTGTCTTTTCAATTTTGAAATTGTCAAAATCAATGCTGAAGCCGTTGGAGCTATAATTAAAAAAATCGAAATGTGTGCTGGGACACATATTAGAAGTGAAAGTAAAATAAAAAATGCATTCATTAAAATGTACCTATTTAATGAATGCAATTTTTATTTAAACATATTTTATTTCATCAAACAAAAAACTGAATTCGATGCGGAACCAAAAAAACATTCAGTCTACTCTAAAATTATACACATACAACGGAACATTAACAAATGCGCATCTTTCGTCATCAACTTCATTCGGACATCAAATTAAAAAATATTTCCAAAAAAAATAACTCAATAAAATTTCGTTTGCTCAGGTTTTAATGAAGAGGCTCCGAAACTACTGAACCGATTTGAAAAATTCATTCACTGTTGGCAAGCTACACTATTCCCGGGTGACATAAAGTGACATACATATATTATATTTACAAATAAATTAGGGGTCCTTACTAAAACTCCAATAATGATACCGAAGGTGTAAAAAAATACCTAAAATCGCGTGCGCTGCAAAAACTATTGATGATAGAATAAAATAATGTACTACGACTTTGCAGAACACATAATTATTTACAAAAAGTGTCGCGACACTATATGTAATAACTATTATAGTTATGCCACTATAAGCGTTCTTATATTTTAAAATTTTAATTTAGATGCCGCCGCTAGAAAACGCTCTTTATTTGTATCTTGGTATTAATCCTTATTAAAATAAATTACTGCATATTCAAGATTGCTTCAATACCTTTATATAACTTTTTGAATTATTCAATTTGGACATTCCATTCGAAAGATATCACGTGATTAAAAATGTAAGAATGAGACCACGTGTCTGTGACGTTTTTCGTGAGCGAAAAATCGTAAGACCCCTCTACATAGAAGTTTCACTTCAAAAAAAACAAGTGAATGTATAGATTTAGGAACCAGCCATAAAAGAAGTTGGAAAGTAGTCCTTCTGTTCAAAAAAAGTTTTACTGACTTGCATATGAAATCGTAATTTTGTCAATACATCTACCAGTCAAGTGGTATTGCAAATTGGGACCATCTGTTCGCGCAATTTCTCCATGCGGCGCCATTTTGAATTGAGGTCACAAAAACCGATCGCTATAATAATCTATAGGAACATTATACATTGCCTGCTATGTATTTTTTTTAATATATTCAGTTTTATGTCTTGCCTGGTTTCTATATCTTACTTTTCATTCACTTATCTAATCATCGATAGAAAGACGTTACTTGTATGGAGCTTATGTTAAATTTTAACCGCTAGCAAATGAACGGTTATTAAGATATAAGAAACGGTCATAAGCCCATAATTAACATGACAATTTCGGGCCTATTTAAAAAGAGGCTACATACTTAGGTTTTTAATGAAAACACCGTTTCAACGATTTAAGTGTCAAATTTTATATAAATTTGACCTGTTGATTTTCATTAGCCGTGATCACGGAAAACAAAGATATCAAGCGTTAATGAGTAATATTAAAGCTTTTTTATAACGTGAGTTCAGCAGACAAGCAGATGGCCCACTTGATGGAAAGCGTTTACCATTGCCTATGGATATTTACAACACTAAAGGTGCTACAAATGCGCTGCTGCTCTCTTAAGGGAGATTGGAATCTGGTCACTAATGCCGGAATACAATTCAAGGTTATGATGGTATGCTCTAAACCAGGGGTGGTAGCCATCCAGTCGGGCAATTACTCTTCCACCTGGCCTAGGGTGGTTGTTCGCCTCTTACGACAGGACGCCCGGCTGCAAGAATTGTATTCATTCTCCGTTCCTGAACGGATAAACATTATTATTTAGCCTATTTATTTTAATTATTTTAGTTTAAACTTGTTCATTTCATTTATTTAAAATTCTATTCTATTCAAGATAGATAGATAACACTTTATTACTCACCAAATATACAATTCTAAAAATACACAATTACAATATTGTCATAATAGAAACAATAGTTGGCCTTATCGCTTGAATCAATCTCTTCCAGGCAACCTAACTTAAAGAATAGTTAAACCTAATCTGTCGATGACCTATTCAAAATCATTGTATAATAAAAATTCTAAAAAAAATTTGTTTTATCAAATAAGCTTTTCGTAAACAATCTTCTGGGACCCCGGTAAATTTCACAGTTCCTTGAATCAATGGGTCGGGATAAAATCAACATTATATTTTCGATCCCAAACAAGCAATGTATAACATCCAATTTCAAATTTTTGTAATCAATATATCTTATAAACTACACAGCATACACATTATACTTAGAAACCCGAAGTCCGATCACAATAAGAAGACGTCTACTACATATACATTTTTAATTATATAAGCTACTATTGCATATATTCGGTTAATATAATCTGTAATAACCAGCCAGATTGAGATGTACGCGCTTAGTATTGACTCCCTTTAAGGTAGAATTCGTCTTTAACATGCTCAGTTAATACCATTAAACTGCGTATGACTCATGGACTTTCTCAAGGAGCAACAAGTAACCTCTTCCAACTGTGATGCCAAAAATGGTTGACTCTTTATGGCAAGAAGATGGTGAAACGGTACTTTAAATTTAAAATAAGTTATTTTTTTTACCTTTATGCATCGTAACCCTGAAATATAATAAAGACAACTAGGGTTACCATATTTTTTGAAGAAAATATAATCACACAACTCAAAGTTGTTATGGCAGCATCTTAGATCGTATAAACGTTATACCTCAATGGGCAGCATACTCTAGACCAGGAGTGGTAGCCATCCAGTCGGGCAGATGCCCTACCACCTAGCTGTGGGTTGTTTTGTCGCCTCCTACGACAGGCCGCCCGGCCGCGGGAAATTGTATTCTTTGTCCGTTCCTTCGTGCAGGAACCGAGAAAGTTGTTTGAGGAAGAAGGAAGAAGGAAGGAGGAAAGGAGAAGTTGTCCTGCCTAAAAAAAATAAAAATACTTACATTTCTACGACTCATTTTTATTTATACACATATAACACAAAGTCAATTAAGCAATTTACCACAGTTTTTGGGCTTTGGTGGCTTTTAAAGATGTTGTTAATGCTCTTCTAATTTACCGAAAGGAGACGAGGACTTTTGGGCCAAGATATGTATAGAGTTGAGACATGATTTAAAAAAGTGTTATATTCTTTTATTCCAAAATGGACAACACATAAAATGGAAATGAAGAAAATAAGGTCAAAAATAAAATAAGTTAACTACCACCATAAATATATGTGAATAAATTTCAAGAATTAATAATATGAAAACACTTCACACGATTAATTCATCCAAAATAACTTATTCCACTACAATTATAAAAACATCAACAATAAAAATAAATTTAAATGTATCCGTCTCTTTGATTTAACTGACTAAATATACAAATTGGGTGAAATCTAATCTAAATTGGGTTTCATAATAAACTGTCAGAGGGATTGTAAATACGATATTTGTATGCAGTGATTGAATTATCATAAAACTAGCTTTCTATAGTCCATTGGGTTCAATTTTATATCAATATATTATGTTAATATATTATGTAAATTAATGACATTGTTTTCGTGTGGACGACCTTTGTGAGTTTATGATACTATTGTTTTGACAGGGAGTGGCACGATGACGTCACCGTACCCAGTAGTGCAAAATACCGTGAAAGAAAAATTGTCTCACAAGCGTTCATTAAAAATGCCCCCCTTACAAGCCAGTAAAGGAGACGTGGACTTTTGGGCCAAAGAAATGTAATGTATTGACATATTCTTTAAAAAAGCGTTATATTTTTCAATTGCAAAATGGACAACATCAGCCCTAAATTCTATTTGGATAACGAGACATCTTAAAAATACCATCACTAATAAAATAAGTACCTAATCGGTTACCGTAATCGATTTATGTGAATGAATTGCAACAATTAATACTACTAGTGGTCGCCCGCAGTCGAAATTGGACCATAATAATTTATTTAAATTATTAAGTTTGAACATTATTAAAGTTCTGTTGTCGAAGACTATAATCACTCCAACAGGATGGGACGCCGTCTCCTCCTTCTACGAGCGCGTTAGCTTGCGAAGTAGGAGGCGGAGCGGGAACGTGAGCGCACATCCCTGCTCCGTTCCCGCCAAAGGAGGACGCGTCGGCGTCGGAGGGCCAGCCAGGACCTTCGGCCACCGCAAGCGGATGGCGCGGGTGGGGCCTCTTGGGGTATAGAGGTTCTCACTCACGTGCACATGCCGTCGAGATGAGGGCGCGAGTGTTCCGCGCGTGCTCACCTCTCCTCCCGTAGGGCGAGTCACAGACCGCCCCACGTCTAGAGAGATTGAAGATGCCGGGGGATACAAGTAGTCCCCCGGCAGTGGAAGAGGCCTTGCGAGGCCCACGCCTGCCAGGGCTGCGGAGAGGCTAGGTCATATACCCGTAGCCCTGGCATAAGGCGAAGGACGGAACACCCAGGGGTTTTAGTGGTTATCCCTAACCGGGGAGTGGCAATAGCATGGCACCAGTTCTGACTGGGCATGCTAGTGCCACGCCCAATCTGGCGAATCCCACACTAGGTCGCGAATTATCCCCCCAAGGTTCTGCCCTTGTCGCGGCTTAGTCATCAATCGGATTTCCCTGGTTAAAAAAAAAGATTATAATCACAGATTTCGCCAAGGCTACACTGTTAATTTGACTTTAACAATAAACAAAAGATTATGTATGCGTGTGTGTGTCAAATACATGGTAGTGTGTGTAATGTTTTTTTTAAATTAATTTAATGTATTTTTTATGCATAAATAAAAAAATATATCATTCTGCACTCTTTCTGTATATAAACTATAAGTGTGCGAAATTTCATACTCCTTCGTCCGCGCAATTTTCGTAAAAAGGGTACAAAGTTTTGCTTCACGTATCAATATAATGATGAAAACACCTAACGTTGAATTCATTCAAAATAGCTAAACCCCATTATAAAAATATCAACACAATAAAAAAGAAATCTTAAAAGCACTCTTAACTTTTTACTGTCTGGGCCCAAGAATGTGTGAAACCGTATCCATCTCCTTTAACATTTCTTAAACGAGAATATATCGAATTGAGGTCCACCACCGTGCTTGGAAGCATTCCGATCGGTGTGACATCACGCTCTTACAGAATATGGGCATGTAACGGTTGATCTCGAGCTAAACATGCCGTGTCCTGTACATTAAACCTATTAAAAAATTACAATTGGAATAGACTACATAAACGACGGAGAACACGAAGTAATTTCTTCTGCCTATTTTCTGAACTCAGGTAACAAAAGAAAACATTAGTTATCAGAAATAGCATTAGCAGAAATGAATTTTGAAAGCTTCCAAAATTTAAACATTTTTTTTTATTACAGGAGTTCAGCAGACAGGCAGACGGCCCACTTGATGGAAAGCGGTTACCATCGCCTATGGTCATTTGCAACACCAAAGGTGCTACAAATGCGTTGATGCTCTCGTAAGGGACTGGAACCTGGTCACTAATACCGGAACACAAATTAAGGTTGTTATGGCGACATACTTTAGACCAGGGGTGGTAGCCATCCAGTCGGGCAATTACCCTACCACCTGGCAGTGGGTTGTTTTGTCGCCTGTTTCGACAGGCCGCCCGGCCGCAGGAAATGGTATTCTTTCTCCGTTCCTGCACGGATGAATTCGTGTGATTTCGCTAATAAACATTCATAAGGCACGCCATTAGAGTTGACAGTATACCGAGATCAGACAAACGTACGACTGAGACGATAATGACCGGCGATTTTGACAATATAGTTTAGCAGAATAACTGCTTGTCACTGTTCCAATAAAAAGAAATACGTATTTAACTATGTATAATGTCCTAAAAGAACAGTAACTTGAAGAACGCTTCGAATTTATTTCTTGCTCTCACGATTGACGTCCTTCCAGCCAACATAGACTTATTACTCCCATTCATAATACAACGTTCTTCAATAATTCTTTCATGGTTAAGGCTGTCCAACTTTGGAATTCATTGCCTGTTGCTGTCAGACAAGCAAAATCCCTAATAATATTTAAGAACTTGGTCAGAAAATTCTATCTGCAATATAATGATATGTATTTTTATATAATTAGTAGATATTATATTGCATATAGTTATATGTTTATTATGTTTAAATAGTTGCATATTATCGCCATATCTTGTATATGTACATAACTTATGTTTATATTTGTATATATAGTATAGTTATGTATTTTAATAAAATGTAAGTATTTGTACAATAATAATGTATACCACCATCGCCACTTCTAATCGGAATATTCTTGCCACGGGTTGTCTGGAAGATCGCTTTTTAGCGATAAGGCCGCCCTTTGTACTAGAATAATACTAGTTCGTAAGTTTTTCTGTAATGGTGCACAATAAAGTGTTATCTATCTATCTATCTATCTAATGTCAAACTGAAGATATTTTGAAGAGTCAGGTCAGGTCAAATACAGGTAAGATGTATGTATGAAATATGAAAGTAAAAGAATCGAAAGGTGTTTGTAAATGTAGATCCATCGTCTCAGCCGAGCCATATGGGAAACAGGCGTGGTAATTTGTGTAACTATCTATGACACCTTTACATAAGCTCAATTCCAAGTCAACGAGCAAGAAATTGGCCAGGGATTAATGCAGTGCGAGTATGTTTATAACCTATATTATACCTTTATGGTTTGTAAACTCAAGGATAAAAAAAAATTAGAACATATAGAGTGCGCATTGCCCATTTATCTCGCCACTTTCTTGCTTGATGCCGCGGTAGTGAATATAATGTGAATGGAAGTTAAAATATTACAAGCAACTAATATAAACTGACGGACTCATAAACTGCATCAAAGTTCAGGATTACTTTGAAATGATTTTTTTAAATAACTATGCAAACTTTTTAGATTAAATTATATAAATATGGAGAGACTGGCTCTTAATCTAAAAAAAAGGAAAATTTAAAAATAGAACTGCAGTAAAACAAATGAATATAGCCGGGAAAAGAAAATTTACTCGCAGTATCAGATTTGCGTGTTATTTATAGCAAAGTATTAAATTGATTCTCATTGATTTTTTATTATTTTGTCAATTGAATTATTGTTACCAGCAGAATTGTTGGGTTAGTTTTTTAACTCATCGAGAGTTTTTGAACCATAATATGGATACTTCGTCCGAACAAGCGGCTCAAATTGTAGCATTGGTGCGGGAGGGCTTGGATCAACGAACGATTGGTAGAAATTTAAACCAGTCTACGGTTTCTAGAATATACAGAAGGTTTGTGGAGACAGGTTCTTACAGAAGGAGACGTGGTACATGCAGGACTCGAGCAACCACCGTTCGTGATGACCGATTTATTGTTATAACTTCCCTGCGAAATCGTTTCCTCACGTCTGTTAACATCAAAACAGAGCTTAATGAAATGCGTGGAGTAAACATGAGTGCACGAACAATAAGAAGGTTAAAGGAAGCGGATATCACCCCTTTTAGACCAGCAAATGGTCCAAAGTTGTCTGTAGCTCACAGACAAGCTCGCTTAAGATTTGCGCGTGATCACCTGAATTGGACAGAAGAGCAATGGACCTCCGTATTGTTCACGGATGAGTGTAGGACATGTTTATATGGTGCAGATGGTCGCAGAAGAGTCTATCGTCGACGTGGGGAGCGATATGCTCAAAGTTGCATTGAGGAGCGTGTTCCTTTTGGAGGCGGTTCGTGTATGGTCTGGGGCGGCATATCGATGAACGGGCGAATAGAACTTGTGTTCATAGACATGGTCCGTCAAAACGGTAATAGAGGGGTTTGACTGCACATCGCTACATAACAGAGATCTTAGAAGATCACGTGGTGCCATACATAGGATTCATAGGCGAAAATTTTACTTTAATGCAGGAAAATTCCCGGCCGCACGCTACTGCACAAGTTCGACAATATTGCGAAGAGGTTGGGATACGTACAATGAATTGGCCAGCACGCAGCCCGGATCTTAATCCCATTGAGCATGTTTGGGACGATTTAAAAAGAGCTGTATATGCGAGAAACCCTTTGCCCACGACAGTGGCAGCACTAAGAACAGCACTTTCAGAAGAATGGGACAATATTCCGCAAGATCTTTTAATACCCTAATAAAATCTATGCGGAACCGATTAGAATCCGTAATAAGGGCACGTTATTAAAACACCTTATTAAAACATAAATAAACCCTTGCATAAAGTTTGTGTCTATTGTTAAAACCAATTTTTTAATTAAACCAATTTTCCTTAAATTTCTGTTTTTTCTTCAAAAAAAGTCTTAAGGTCCTTACCAGTACAAAAACTTAAACTTAAGGATATGACCCTACGCTGTTTTAAAGTTCACGAACCAATCTAGATGTTTCAATTTAAATCTATATAGAAAGTTTGCATACTTGGTTAAAATATTTATTTCAAAGTCGTCTATTACTTTGATGCAGTTTATGAGTCCGTCAGTGTACATTTAAATTATTTATAGTTCACACGTACTTATTATCGAACAGGAAGGATTATAAATATAAGGAAATCCAGCAAGTTTATTTACAGAATACAATCAATAAACAATTAGGTACTAGGTATTTCTAATTCTAAGTAGGTACTTGTTTTACGTTATGGAACTAGGTCGTTCTATTCAGTCATCTGTTCTTATTAGTCTATATTATATTAAACTACATGCAGTTAGGAACAACTGATAAGGTTAATTTCTATTCAAATCAATAATACTGTTTTGAATTTTGCTGGCCGGCGCCATACGCAGTATCACGCAATCGCCTCAATATCGACAACATTATGAACAAAACATCTGCAGTTTCGAAGCAATTTTATGTTGTTTCTACTGAATTTTAAAAAGACATTCAATGTTGGTTTGCAAATTTATTAGAATATCTATATAAAGTTTCAATCTTGATGTCTGTATTACAATATTTTATAAAAATCATTAATTTGAAATTTAGACGCCCTGTTTTTGTTAGGTTGGCATTCTTGAAGCCGTCAACCAATAGGAGCTCAGTACGTCAATGTAGTGCGTAACATATGTCGATAAAAGTCAAATTATCGAAGATATTTTTTGTAGTGAATGATTATATAAATTTAAAAATTGAATTTTAATCTGCAGCATGTAAGCTTAAAGTATACTTACAATAAAAACTATTCACTGAGCAGTAGTTTTTTTTAAATGGGGCATTTTTGATTAAACAGTTTTTGGGATTTCATAGCTAAATCACAAACAATGAAAGTTCGTCATCTTTACAGATATATCGACGAATATAAAATATAAACAACGAGATGTCAAAATGTTTATAAAATTGCTAAAAAAATATGTTTATGTTTTTTTTTACTAAAATATTAATTTTGGCTAAAATAGACCAGAAGGCACAATATAAACCATAATATAGGTAACTTATTGATTGATAACAGATAATTATACATACATATGTAGTTGACAATATTTGGTAATCACTGGAGATGAAATTGTGATATGGGCTATTTAATTGTTTGTCTATTGTGAAATCAAATCAATCAATCAATCTTTTATTCAGTTTTTATAATCTGTAGTTAATAAGCAGGTTGCGGATCAAATGGTTTTATTGTTCATACCTACTTATTATTTAACAACTATATTGTATGTACAATTTACATATTAAGTCATCTTCATCCATCAAAATACGTTAATTTTATATTGAGGCGCTGCGCGTTATTATGTTCCAATTACGTTAATTTTATATTAAGAATAAAAGACGCAACATGCCGTTTTAAAGAATGTGTCATGGGCCCATTTTAATATTTATATATATATATATATATATATATATATATTGTAAATGAGTTATTTCTAACTAGTTTAAAGAAAAAGCGATAAATGTGGTGAAAGATAACGTAACATTATTTTGTTCATTATATAATATACTAATTTGTTTGAAATATAAAAATATTTAAAGTTTACAAGACGATTTATGAACCTGTTTTTTTATTCATTATATATTTGTTTCAAACTCGACGAACTACGTGGGGTTACTTATAATCTTGTTACCAGAATTATTTAGTACAATTTATCAATTATTTATTCCTAGAAAGTTTAAAATTTTACGTGGGCGTTATTTAGAATGCCATACTATGTCGCAATGCGACAGATATTATCGATATCGAAACCAACGATTCGGGTACAGCACTAGCCTTTCCATAGTCTACGTCGAACGGCGAAATCCGAACAAAATTATTCTTCAAGCGACCACGACAGACGTGGTGCGTGCGGAGCAGAAATATATTTAGTGTTAAGTAATTTATTAAGTTCACATTTATCAATATGAGGGAAATCGTGCACATTCAGGCCGGCCAGTGCGGTAACCAGATTGGAGCTAAGGTAAGATGTTCTTTTGTTTTAATTAACATAAAATTCCGATCGCGAGACCGGCGATGCGGCCCCGGCCGGCATTTTGTGACGCCTCACGCTCTATGCTTGATACGTGGTTTTGACGTCAATATCTTTCCAAATACGCTCTAAATACCTGCAACATGACAAAGAAAGTTCACTTTCATGCATCTACATTTATGGGTGTGCTCTTTCTTTTTGTAACCGTCACTTTTCCTGTTTTATTGCTGAAAGTACTGTTTGAATTAAACCATAGTTATGCGTAAATTTCTAAAGGAAATTGTCATACCTAATATTTTATGGCCCCGCCTAGTTTTAATCGATCGATACCTACAGCTCCGATGCGCCTGTCTGGAGGACAACTTCCACGTGTCTGTTTTTGCAATACCGAGTTTGTGTTTGCTAAATTGTTTCTATACCTACATTTTATTCTTTGTTTGAACTCCAATGTCACAGTTCTGAGAAAAAATTTCAGCTGCATACCTATCGCATATATAAATAAGGTAGCGATGGAGCTAGGGTTGCCAGTTTTTCGGAGAAAATATAGTATTATTGTTATGAAATTGTTCAAATATACTACTTTTAGGAAAATTAAGGGTACAATTAATTAATTAAGAGTAAAAATAGTACACATTTAAAAAAAAAAAATATTGCTTGAGTTCTGCAGACAGACAGATGGCCCACTTTATGGAAAGCGGTTACCATCGCCTATGGACATTTGCAACACCAAAAGTGCTACAAATGCGCTGCTGTTCTCTTAATGGCTACTGGAACCTGGCCACTAATGCCAGAACACAACTCGTGGTTGTTGTGGCGACATACTTTAGACCAGGGGTGCTAGCCATCCAGTCGGACAAATGCCCTACCACCTGGCTGTTTATTTTCATTATTAAAAAAAAATATTGTATTATACTATATTCATTTACTACATAGGGCTTTGACAAGCAAAGATCTATTATTTTTAAAATAAAATGAGTAAGCAATAAAAATATAGTACATTTCATACTATTTTATTTTTATATAATGGTACAATTGGCTAAAATTTAGTAATATATATTATAGTATGGGGGAACCCTAGATTCAAAAGTTTTAGCCAATCAACTTTCCGGTCTTTTCTGAGAGCCCTTGGATAACACAAAACATAATTTTAGGCAACTACACTATAATATGTATAAAGATATCGCTATCTACTAGAGGAAGGATTTTAACATTGACAGGTTGGGGGAAAGTCTGGATAAATGGAGTACAGACAGAGGTGTAAGGATTTTAGGACATACAAAAAAGATGCGATGGAACATTTTTGCATGCAGCTGTATTGATTAATTTATGAGAAGTTGAAGTAAACTTCAATCTTTCTTTTACATCTCAAAAAAAATCTTAAGGGGTTCTCTAAAACACTTGTTTCCTATAATCCCTTTAATACAACAACAAATGACAAAAAGTGGCATAACTTCATAAATCTGATGATGTTTTTACAATTAATCTGTCAAAAGTTTGCAGTCAATATTGACTCCTTATTCAAGATTTGTCTAAACATGACTAATTAAAATTCAAATATGGAATGTAGCAGAGAATTTAAACAGGCCCATTTACTAACATGTATAGCAGTCCTGCAGTGGGTGGAGCTTGTAGGACTCAAGGGGCATCTTACTCTGCTTTGCTGTATGCAATGCAGAAAGCAACAATATCACAATCCTGCATAACGTGGTGGACTGCTAGGTGAATTGCCCTAGGGGATAGTGAATAGGCCTCTTAAGGCCTTTTTTTATTTAAATTAACTACCTATACAAATCAGCATTTTTCTTGAAGAAGATTCCCGATGCCAATACTGTCGGACAATTCCATCATAAAGATTTGTAATAGTCTAAATTGGGAGAATCTTACAATCCTCTTTACTCTTATTTGAATTACTAAGCTACTTTATTAGTCATTATATGTATTATTACTTGTTACTCATAAACAACACGTCAATAGATATTGTAGGTATATTGGTATAATTAAACTTTGGAGTACAGTCAGCGCCATACTATGCCCGCTCTAATTTAGCCACAGGTGGCCTGCCGTACTATATACATTTCAAGTATAATGAATCACTATACACTATGCTGTCATTTACAGGTAGTTTAGAGGTGCCGTTAAATTATTCGCCGAGGTTACAAGCTAGTATATTAATGAGGGATACTTGTAATGCCTAGAAGTGGGCTAGTAGGAACTATTGTCGAAACAACCTAAATGGCGGTTGTTCGCGAAATAGCCACGATTAAGTTATCCATCAACTCGCCAGCTAGCAAATGGTTGTCGTATAAAATCGGAAACAGTCTGCTTTCATCGAAGAGGGCTAAGTTTTTTAAATTTACAATCCCCTTAGTTTTTCAACTTTTCGAAGACTATTATAAATGAACTAATGTTTTAGAACCAACCAACGAAACAATGAATTCATCTATGCAAGTAGAAACAAACTTGTAGGAGTTTAAATTGCGAATAAGATGATATAAAAATTATTTATAATAGCAGTGCTTTTCTATATCAAAAAGCAAAAGAAAGAAGACCAGCGCCCGCTAGAAATTTTAGCGTTATCTACTAGGTGATTGGTAAACTTCTTATTCTTCCATGGTTCGTCTTAAACTATTTGACCTATATATTTCTTTCATTACCAGTTAATGCTAAAACTGCTTGGAAATGCGAATTTAAAATTTAAAGAAAGAAAATAATTTTATTTAGGACAAATTATAACACACAGTATAATTACTTAAAAATTAAAACGAAAATAATATAATTTTGTCCCAAAAGGGGCATCAGACTCAGCATTTTAATCTACAGTTAACCTATGTAATTCAATGCTTCAGACGTTGTATTCACATAAACTGTATTATTATTTCCCGCCATAAAAACCGTTAGAACAACGAATACCTTTTTTGAATCGGATGACGCTCAAGGCTAGCGTCCCCTCGATAAGGGCCGACCAATCACAGGACGGGGATATCGTAACGTTCGAATTTTGAAGTTTATTTACCAATGTTACCGGCCAGCTGTTACGATCGGTATTCTTGATTTAAAAAAATATAGCAGATGTTATCATAGACTAGAAAAAACGGTTGTTTACGGCCGATACATTTCCATTGCCCAATTTATACGTTGCAAAATTAAGCTCTGCTCGCATAATTCAAATACATCGGTTCACACACTACCTAGCACTTTAATATATTGGGTAAAGTAATAAACGCATTGATTTCCTCCTGATAATTGCAATTTCGTAATTATAAAAATTAGATTAGCGTTAAGGGGGTGACATTCTCGCAAGAAACTATCCTGTTGAACGGGTTTTTGTGAGAATGTGGAGCGCTTGATGTGTCATACTCAAAATAGCATTAATATTCATCCAAATTGTTTTCCAGCAATTTGTCACGTATTACGATAGCTGAGATGAAAATATATTGTTAGGATAGTTACGTCGGACATATTCTGCGGAGGCAACGAACTTGTTTTTATCATTTGGTTTAAGATTCTACAAAAACATGGTCATGAATTATGATAATATTTTTCTTCGGACCTTAAATTTAGCGATTTGATAGATTAGAAATCTTACAGCATCAAACATTTTGTTTATTATTTAAGAAAATGTTTGAAGTTTAAAATATACTAGTAATATTTGGCCGCGTTGCCCCAAATCAACCGCGCTGATAGATCTCAATAAAGTCCCAATGCTTCAAGATCCCATGGCCCCAGTCTCGACTTAACACTAAGAACCACAAATATGTACGTTGCTATCCTTAATACAAATTTGCAACCTTTTGAAATTGCGACAACGATGAAGATGGACAGCAGCCGAAAGGTCGACGTACGTGGCGTCCCACATTAAGGATTCTCCTATCTTCCAGGGCACGAAAGACATCCTGCTCGGTCTCATGCCATTGTCATATACATGGCAATTTCTTGAACCGAATGGACTGTCCATTCGGTTCAAGAATTGCCGGCTCTTACTATCCCTGTAAGAGAATTGCGGATTTTATTTAGTACAAGGAGAGTTTCTTGCCTCCAAGATCCGATTGTCAAAAGCAAGAAAAAATATCATCATCTAAAGTTCTAAACTAATCATACGATATTGACGTCTCTGTGTAAAAAAATACCGAGCTCGAAAGGCAAGTCTCGTATTCACATCGGTTCAAACTGATTTGTACGATACTCACATGAAATTGAAAAAATGACATACCGAGTTCTAGTTTAGACCTGTCGCGAAATCGTACACTTTTGTCTCAAGGCGTTGGTGATAATTGCCTCACGATTATCGTAAGACATACTCGTAGGCGAGTTTTTGTTTTTTGGTTGATTGTAAACACGTCAATGCGATTATTATACGAAAATAGTATTCGATTTTCGGCCCAAAACGTGCAATAAAATGGCTCTAAGGCCGCTGAAACTGTTAAAAATTATTTTCCTAATCTCTATATTAGGATAATCCACCTTCAAGTTACAACACATGCAACTCCATCGAATCTGAAAAATATTTCACGAAGCGGGAAGTGTGAAAGTAGTGCGTTCGGTTCGTCGACCCGTCTCTTCCGTGTTATCTAAAATAACTTCTGCCGGCTGTTTTATGACAATGCGAAACGCCGCGCCGTCCGTAGGCTTATAGGCCGGGTTATGATGGACATTTCGTTTTAACTTTTTGTTTGACGTAGAAATAAATTGAAGAATAAAAGAAACAAAATAAATTAATATTAAAAAATAAACTTAGCTGTCTCCGCGTGAATTTCTTTTTCGTGGAACCCTAAACATCAAAAGTTACTCCTAACATCACTAATACCAGTGAAGGTCCCGTAAAAATCGGTCCAGTCGTTTCAAAAATTTGCCAAAACAACCAGACAGACGGACAAAATAAATTAAAAACAGCCAACCTTTTAGGCACGCTTCCCTGTTACTTATTTAAAAATTTAGTTTATTTTTAGAGTTTATGTAGGAGCTGTATCGAACGGTGTAAATACGTAACTATAAGTATAACACTGGCTCGGCAATGCCCACGTATCTCACGTACGTCCGTCCACTCTCGCCTGAGGCTCTCGTGACAGTGACGTCTAGCTTACCAACACATGGACACACGAGACAGCGTATGTATGCTATACCGCATACACTACATCCCTCCCTTGAGGATAAATTGGAAAATGACAACAAAGAATCTTGAAATTGAATCAGTATTTATTACTATACAGACGGGTATCTAACCCTTACAAGTTTTATGCACAAACAATTTAGGTATAGGACACTTCCTTACTCAATTGTAACATATTATTATTATTAGAATCGAGTGATCATCGAATCTCAGTTTTCACTTATTCATTTTCAATGTCCCAGACTTCCTCTTCTGCTACGCCTTCTTGATCCTTTTCCTGAATTGCTTTCCACTGCCCTTCAACTCTTTTTAGGTGGACAATGTTTCTTTTCAGCACTTTCCCTGTTTGGTCGTTCTTCACTGTGATCTCGCCTCCGTTTGTATCTTGTACCGTATGGGGAGTCGGGTTGTAATTAGACGTGAGTTTATTAGCTTTTTCCATATTTCTGATATATACTTTATCTCCTTCACTTAAACCTGATTTAACCGCGCCTCTCCTTTTATCTGCATACTCTTTCCCCTTTTCCTTTTGTGTTTTGTCCCGATCCCGTATTTCTTCATCAACTTCTTTATTTTCTAGTCTATCAATTGATGGAATCTTATCTCTATTTTGCCGTCTAAAAAACAATTCTGATGGCGACTGGCCTGTAACAGAATGAGGTGTGCTATTGTACATTAATAGATACTCCATCAGGCTTTCCTTCATGTCCTTTTTTTCTAAATGACTGATCTTAAGACGCTTTATAATGTCACGGTTTTGTCTTTCGACTTCGCCATTCTGTTGAGGCCAATACGGCACTGTATTGTAAAGGATAATATTGCATTCCTTACAAAATGCGCGAAATTCGTCGCTGACAAATTGTCTCCCGTTATCGGCGGTAATTGAGACCGGATAACCTAGTCTGCTGAAAATTTCCTTAAGCAATTTTATAATCTGGGTGCTGGTCACTGATTTTGTGATCTTAACTTCTTTGTAACGACTATAATAATCAATCATTACAAGGATGTAGTCGTTGCTAGGTAAAGGGCCAAGCAGGTCCATCGCGACATCAATCCAAGGAGCTACAGGGAGCTCACGTCTTTTCATAGGCGTCGGTGGATGTGGCAATCCTACAAGAGTGCAGCTCTTGCAGGATTTTACAAGATTTTCTGCATCTTTGTCAATTCTTGGCCACCACACTTTTGACCTTAACCTTCCTTTCATCGCAACGATTCCGGGATGGCCTTCGTGTGCAGCGTCTAGAACATTTTTTCGTAATATATGTGGTATCACAATTCGGTTTCTACGCAGTAATATATTTTCGTAGAAACATAACTCATTTTCAAATATCTTATAACCTTTGACAGATTCGTGCCACTCTTTTTCATATAATCCTTTCTTAACAGTGTTTATTTCCTTATCACTTCCAGAAGCTTCCATAATGGCACTCATTGATATTGCACATGGTCTTGCTTGCTCCACAATGTGATGTACGTGTTCGTCCTCTCCCCGAGATGGTAATTGTAAATCTTCACATAGACGAAACAACGGGTCAGCGATGTTTACTTTTCCCGGCTTGTAAATTACATTGAATTTATAAGATTGTAACCTGAGCACCCACCGTTCTATGCGCGCACAAGGCCTAGATTTTTGTCCGAACAATATTTCTAGAGGTTTATGATCGGTAATGAGATCAAACTCCTTTCCAAAGAGGAAAATATTGAAATGTTCTACGGACCATACTAGCGCTAAAGCTTCTTTTTCCGTTTGACTAAACTTTCTTTCGCAATCTGTTAGTGTCCTGTTTCCGTATGCGATTACTCGTGGTCCTTTTATGTCAGTTTGTATCAATATAGCGCCGAGGCCTACAGGACTGGCGTCTGCGATAACTTGTGTTTTGTCTTTAATGTCGTAGTAACCTAGAGATTGTATTTGAGTTACCTAACGCTTCTTTCAGTTCTTTGAACGCCCTGTCTTGTTTGCTTGACCAGAACGGCTTAATAACAGTTTTCTTCCCCAATTTTTTTCTTAATAGTTCTTTTAAAGGTTCGGTTTTTGTAGCCAAATTTGGTAACCATTTATTTACATAGTTCACCAATCCTAGAAAGCTTTGAAGTTCTTCTATAGTTGCAGGGACTCTGAAACTGGCGATACTCTCTATGTACTTTGGCAACGGTTTTATTCCGTCTGATGACAGTTCGTGTCCTAAAAAGTTCACCTTCTTTACTTTAAATATGCACTTCTGTTCATTGAGTTGCACATTGTTTTCTTTGAGTACTTTTAACACCTTTTCTAGTTGTGTGTCATGTTGTTCTTCACTATTTCCGAATATTAAAATATCATCGATGAAATTAATGACTCCATCACATTTTATTAACATCTATTCCTATTTTCAAAACACCAAGAAGCGTGGCAGTTTCTTTTCCTAACAGATCTCTTGTACCGCCCGCAATAACGTAAACAGTTGTTTGTTCTTCTCTATCATTTATTTTGATTGCTGTTTCAAACGATCCTTTTATGTTGAGTGGAGTGCGACTGCCGTAAGCTAAGAGCGTTTTGTTTGGCTTGGTTTGCTGGTTGTGTATGACGGCTCTCTTCTCTTTCAAAACCTCCCATGTGTCTTGAGTTATTAAATTGACTTTACAGCCTGAATCTACGAGCATTTTAGTTTGAATTCCACCCAGGGTGCACTCAATTGTTGCGTCATTATCAATACTGAAAACATAATCAACTTCAACTCTTGCTTTCTTGTTTCCTTTTGAGTTTTGTTGGTTTTCAGATTTTCCTTGTTCATTGGCTTTTCTTTTTGTACTTGCAGATCTGCAGAATTGTCGGAAATGACCTGGCTTACTACAAATAAAACAAGTTCTTCCTAAAGCGGGGCATTCTTTGTAATCTGATCGATGACTTTTAATTCCACAGTTATGTTTTTTGTAATTTACTTGTCTCGTTTTGTAGTTTCCTTTTTTTTAATTTCTGTTGTATATAGTGTTAATTTCTAGAATTTCTTGTTTTTTGTCTTCATTTTCTTGTTTTTTATATTCGTATATTTGTAATTGGTCGTTAACCACTTCCAAAGTATTGGCTTCCGTCACGATTTTTTCTAGGGTTATGCTGTCACCTACTGTTAGAATTTTTTTACGTAATTCAGGTGAAGTACATTTCTCGGTGATTTGGTCGATTAAATGGTCTTCTTTTTTGTCAAAATTGCATTTTTCGGCTTGCTTACGTAAACGTACCAAAAAACTTTCAAACTTTTCGTTATCTTCCTGTTTGATTAGCCTAAACATGTGACGTTCAAAAACGCGATTTTGTTTTGGAAGAAAATATTCATCGAGTTTTTTAATGGATACGTCAAAAACGTTGACACCTTCCGCAGCTTCAACATTTGCACCGGGTAAGTTGTAAAATATATCTTGCAGGCTAGTTCCTCCAAAGTGCAACAACGTTGCACGTTTTTTTTGTGGAGACTCGATTGCGGCTGCGTCAAGATATATAATTAGCGATCTTTTCCATCTCTCCCATTTGGTACCGATAGAAGTCCTATCGCCATCTAAATCCAGCTTTTCCAAAGCAAACATGGGTTGTTGGGCCATGTCCCTTGAACTTTTGGGCGACCTGGAATATCCAGTTTATGGGTTGTCAATACAATTACTGTCAAGACAATCTAACTGAGGTTTCGTCAACAAGTTTTAATTTAATGGTGTCTCCATTCATTTGAACAACCTACGGGTTTCAATTTAATAAAGGTATTTTGTTAACCATATCCAATTTAATGGAGGCGTTCATTTGAACCACCAGACAGTTTCCAATTTAATGGAGGTTTGTCAACCAAATCCAATTTAATGGAGGCGTTCATTTGAACCACCAGACAGTTTCCAATTTAATGGAGGTTTGTCAACCAAATCCAATTTAATGGAGGCGTTCATTTGAACCACCAGACAGTTTCCAATTTAATGGAGGTTTGTCAACCAGATCCAATTTAATGGAGGTGTTCATTTGAACCACCAGACAATTTCCAATTTAATGGAGGTTTGTCAACCCTATTTCATACGCGCTTTAGAGCTTTTAAGCTATCAAAGAAATATTTGTCTTATTCGTTTCACTAGCCATGTTAATCTGTTGTGGATATATATAATCATAACATTATTTTATAATATTCGATGATGATGTATGTGAACGTTTGTTCCCTTACTACTCTAAACAAACTAGCTCAAAAAAGTTGAACATGATCTTGTTGTATTCAACATTTTTAAACAAACACTGCTATGCTTTGTTTACATTTACGTTAGACAAGGCCTTATTGTATCGAGAACCATGATTGTTTTAAACTATTATAAGTTATCAAAGTTATAGTTACGACTCAATATTAGTTCAACTGTTAATAATGATACTTTGTAAATGATTACCTTTGTCTATCTTCGGCAAATTTTACGAAAAATGTAATAAACATGCCAAGTTTGTCTTGTCAAATATATTTATGTTAGCCGTAATGATACTTTGTAAATTATTACCTATGTAGTAATTTACTATCTTCGGCAAATTTTACGAAAAAATATATTGTCTCGTCAAATATATATTTATGTTAGTCGTTTCCCTTCCTTGATATTTTTAATAATAAAAAAAAATTACCTTTTGCTCGTCGCCAATTGTAGGAGCTGTATCGAACGGTGTAAATACGTAACTATAAGTATAACACTGGCTCGGCAATGCCCACGTATCTCACGTACGTCCGTCCACTCTCGCCTGAGGCTCTCGTGACAGTGACGTCTAGCTTACCAACACATGGACACACGAGACAGCGTATGTATGCTATACCGCATACACTACAGTTTAGTTTTTATTTAATTAATAAACATTTTCTAATATAATATGTAATTTTAGGTCCTCTTTAAGTTGATTCAAGTTACTGGTTTGATGATATAAGATAAGTAATTTTTTTCTTTTTTTATATAAGTACTGTATAATATACTTTCAAATGCATTTAGTAAAAAGCTGTTATATTGTCATTACAAACAGACACTTTACTTTTATTTATCTGTATAGACAAGGTAAAAAGAAACTAACACATAGGAAAGGGAATAGTCTAAATACTGTAGGCTGATGTAATCTAACGTGTGTGTATATGTTATTCATATTAAGTTGTAGTAAGTTCGTAGGCTTCTTTATAGTTCTTAAAGTAGCCTACAAACTTACTCTAACTCAATATAAATAACACCGTTATTCTTTAATCGTAGATACCTATATAAAGAAACAATTAAATAATTAACCAACTGGTACAATTCAATAGAATAATTGCTCTTGTGGGCTTAAATAGATGATTGTAGACATATTGGATTCTCAATAAGATTATTTACCGATGAACCTCTAAGAAACCTAGACCGCTGGTGAATAAGTTTGATCGTGAATCATCAGTATGGGCGATCTGAAGTGGTAACGTGTCTATCTTTCTGGACAATTAACAACAGAAAACTGTTATCTAGGTTCAGTATCTAGTCTTGGAGACTGGCTGGCTGCCACTTCGATCGCATGCACTTGTTCTTCATATTCATAATTATCTTTTGAACTTTGCAAGATATTGAAACATAAATTTTAGACGTTTAAGAGCTGTAGAATAGAGTAAATGACACTTGCTCACCAAATATACAATTAAAAATATGCACAAGTATAATTATAATTATATCGTCTTGATAAAAACAATAGGCTAGCCTTATCGCTTAAAGCAATCTCTTATAAGTAACGTAAGGTTTTTTACATTTTTGTAAGCCTTGTAGATGCTTCCCCGCAGCTGAAATAGAGGGTTATTGAACATATAAACCTCTTTCCTATCTACCATCTAATCTTCAAAATCTAGTAACACAACTAGGCTCATATATTACAATTGAAAGTCGTGGTAGCGTAATGGGTAGCGCACGTGTCTCAAACTCAAAGGTCGCGGGTTCGATCCTGGCCGGAACGCATGCACCACTTGACAGTTTTCTGAACTAATGTGCATATGGTTACAATTATCACGTGCTAATAACGGCGAAGGAAAACATCGTGATGCAACCTGCACATCGAGATAACCGATGTGTCAAACCTGCCAAGCGGCCTTAGACAAGCGTAGCGGGTGGGTATACTGTCCATTCCTCCATAATGGGAGGCCAGAGCCTAGCAGTGGGACATTTATGGGCTGATATATTGCAAGTGGGCGTGGGCGATTGTAATATAGTTTTCCTATTGCAGTCAGTGCATATCAGACAACTATAAATTATAAATTAACCTTATTATATCTATCAGAATATTGTTATCCATCACATACACACACACAAGTTAACATCTATTTTTTAAAATAAATTAATTTTAAAGATAATAAATGTTAGTCGCACATGTACTTCATGTCACGCGATACAGACTAGTCCTACTGCGAAACGTATGTAAGCATTGTCTGTGTAATTTTTTGTCAATAAATTTATTTTTACAAGCTTTGGATGTACCTATGTATGTATGTAAGTTCGGGTGGAATCTTGCAAGTTCAATTTGACCAACTTCCCGCTTTCCGATTGAGCTGAAATTTTGCACGCATATGTATATCGCGTGACAATGCAATAATATGGTACCATGGGGCTGATCTGATTATGGAGTCGGAAGGTGGCCATAGGAACTCCTGTTCTAAACAAGATAGACCCGTCTTGTTTGGGCTCGTTTTACTTGTCTTGGCTAACACTGCTGCTACATGATTTCCAGGATCTCGAAAGCTTGTATTTAAAAACCTTTTAAAAAACCTAACTAACTTGTCCCACCCATGTAGAAGTCAGTTAAAGCTTTATGAATCAGCGTTGAAAAGACTCCTAAGCCGTAAATCTCATTCGAAATGTATAGGAAGCTCTTTCCAGTTACTTGGAAGTCAGCCAAATTGCAAACGCTCTGAGAGAAAATTAAAACTTTAGTGTTCCGAAAAAAACATTTGTTTATTCGAGAAAGTTTAACTCTGCAGGAGTTTGTTTTAGGGAGATTTAATTTTCTAGTTGTTCAGGCCTAAGCGGTTAACCGCGAAACCGCTCGAGACGTACACACTACGATTATAAACCTTGACCGACTTGGAAAAAAGGAGGAGGTTCTCAATATATTTTTTTTGCTTTATTTTGTGTATGATTTATGTGATCAGATTTGCGTGATTCTTTTTTTGTTCGACGCGGAATAGCTTCCAATTGGTCCCCTAAATTTTTTTACATAGTTTGGCCCAGTAGTTTCATATTATGAACATTTTTTATGAAAAAAAATCCTTTCCGTTCCATATGTACACCGATTACTCTGAGATTTATGATTCGATTTACGTGATTCTTTTTTTGTTCGACGCGGAATGCTGCCATATGGTCCCCTAAAAATTTGACATAGTTTGGCCCAGTAGTTTACATTTTACGAAAAATTTTTTGTTCCCGTTTCTTGGGACTTATATTTTTTAAGAAGCGCAGCACCATTTGTAGGTCCACCTATACATAGCTAGACACTAAAAAGTAACAAATAAAAAATAAAAACTACGTTTAAAAAAACCGTCTGCAAAAACTAAAATGTATAAAATAACTTATTTCTAAAGATATTATTATTAATATATTATATTATCTAAAACATCTTGAAGTCGGTGCAAAGTAAAACATAAAAATTACTAAGCACCGACTTTAAGATGTTTTAGATAATATATATTAATAATAATAGCTTTAGAAATAAGTTATTTTATACATTTTAGATTTTTAGTTTTTGAAGTCGGGTTTTTTTAAACGAAGATTTTTTTTTCTATTTCTTGTACCAGAGCAACAATATACATGCTGCTCTTTTGAAATCCATCTTCACACTGAAAATCACGGGCGGTTTCGCGGTTTATAATCGTAGTGTGTACGTCTCGAGCGGTTTCGCGGTTATAGCGGTTAACCGCTCCCGGGAAAAAACCGTAGTGCGGCCTAGGCCTTGCAAATTTCGCTACGGTTTCTTACCGCGACAATTTTGTAACATTTCACGGTTTTAAAATCAGTCGCGGGTAAAAACCGCAAGTGCGGCCGCTTGTATTCGTTTTCGTGTTTTATAAACTCACACGGTTAATAACTGCTGCGGTTTCACAGTAGCGCGGCCTAGGCCTTAAATACAATAGATACTAGACATGCTCGCGGGTGTTTGATTTCTAAGGTATTACATTGTTTTTAGTCTCTACAGTAAAGATGTGTAACTCAGGAGTGATTGATTTAAAAGATGTATAATCTTTCAAAATTCGAAATCACTCTTTAAATCTTTGATTTTAGAAATACATCTTTAACTCACTACGTTAAGATTGATTTTAGTCACATGGAATGATGAAAACTAACAAATCAGATACTTGGATGTAGTTTGAGACAGTAAATACAGGATATTGTGAATTGAAATGAGATAACATGCGCACTCTAATAAATACAATGATGATACACAGTAAATTAGACTCTCTGGCGTTAATTTTAAGCTTAAAACCGGTCAACTGAATGAATTATGTCATTCGAAACCAAAGATTTAAAAGAGTGATTTAAAGATTTAAATCTTTCAAGGAAAAAGATTTATAAATCACTGATCTCATTGGTGATTTAGTTTGCGCATCGCTACTCTACAGATACAAAACACAGTATAGTAAATTGAAGTGTCTGTTTATAATGTCAAAATAACAGCCTTTTACTGCTGCTGCTACAACTGCATTTGAAAGTATTATATTCATTATACTACGGTTACCAAAAAATCCATTTTTAAATTTTTTGTCTGTCTGTTTGTTCCGGCTAATCTCTGAAACGGCTGGACCGTTTTCGACGGGACTTTCCCTGGCAGATAGCTGATGTTATAAGTAATAACATGGACAACATTTTTAGCGTTTTAAAAATAATAATTAAAATTCTATGTGGACGAAATCGCGGGCACAGCTGGTTCATAATAATTCTAGACACGGAACAACAAACTCATTATAATCGGTGTACATGCAAACCGGCACTTTCACATTTATTATACACCAGAGTTCACCAGACGGATTAATATCACTGTTACGAAAAATGTAAATAAGTCTTCTAAAATTTCTTCTCAAAATATAAATTACTTTTTTTTATTAAGGTACCGAGAGACGTTACTTTCTTCGCCCTCCCAGAAATCGCTCGTTAATCCACTTTCATTTTCTTGTGCATCGCATAATTGAAGTTGGACATGCGATTTTTTTACCGTTTAATTAGTTACGCCCTCATTTGTGACACGTGGAACGTCCGACTTTGAAACACGCTTTTTCTACTTCAAAAAGAGATCTTCGTTTCGCCTGTATTGTATGTAGGTACTTCATAATTTGTGTTCATCAGATGTATGAACAATGATCGTTTTATTGAAGAAATTTATAAATAATCGATTATAATAAAACTTAATTCAAGACCATAAGTAGAATGCTGATCCGTGCAGGAACGGAGAAAGAATACAATTTCCTGCGGCCGGGCGACCTGTCGAAACAGGCGACAAAACAACCCACATCCAGGCGGTAGGGCATTTGCCCGACTGGATGGCTATCACCCCTGGTCTAGAGTATGTCTCCATAACAACCCTGAGTTGTGTTCCGGCATTAGTGACCAGGTTCCAGTCTCCCTTAAGAGAGCAGCAGCCCGTTTGTAGCACCATTTGTGTTGCAAATGTCCATAGGCGATGGTAACCACTTTCCATCAAGTGGGCCGTCTGCCTGTCTGCTGAACTCCTACAATAAAAAAAAACTGAGCCTAGATCACCCACTTCTATGGGTAAGGTGTCCAGAAGGCTGGCTACGTTTCCTTGCTGGATCGCCATACTGATCCGTTGCCCGAGGTAAGCACCAGTCTTCTGATCACCTGAAGAGTCAATGAGTCGTTTTGATAAAATTTTGCAGAGGCTCATTGCTTCAGTTTTATTTTATTTGTAGTATTGATTAATAATTTTTCTATATAACTATGTAACCCAAATAAATAAAGAAGCCCCACAATAATCCGGATCCTGCTAATTCGGGGATCGCGGTAATCTGGACGCCTTAGAACTACTTTGAAATGGGTGGAAAATAACAAATTTCAGAGCTACGAAGTTGTTTGCCTCGACTTACAGACCGCGAACTCTTGAAAAGTGCGAAAATTATAAGCAGAAGATTGTTACATACTAACTTTTTCAAGAATGATTAACTTCGTTTTTGTTAACTTCATGCCAAGTGTGCAGATTACATGTTTGTAATATCCAACATTTATATGTACATTGTACATATTAATTTCTGTCTTGTTATTTGTCTCTACTTTTCGATAATTAATGACAGAAACTTGGTTAAATTGTATTGTACTCGAATGTACAATATTGCAGAACAATCGAGACGCCTTAATAATAATCCGCAGTCTAGATTCTTCTGTAGTAATAGTATCGTGGTTTAGAATTTATCCCAGCAAAGCTACGTAAATAGTTAGTTCTAGATCACTACAATTTAATAACCTCGCGAGAATATAAAGAAATATTATTCCTATATCTAGTATGTTACTTCATTGCGAGTTGTTTTTGAGTCGGATAGGTATTTTTTGTAGTTTTTCTTTGAAAAGCGCTTCTTCGAAGGTCTTTGGTATGCCAGCCATTGGACCTACCAACAGGGCGCGAGAGAAACTGCATTTGATGAAGACGGAATAATCTTTCGTATTCTGTTCACCGCTAAAATGAAACATTTAATGTCTTTTAATATAGGCTTCGTAGGAATGTTATTTTTTCTAACAATAAGAGTTCATGAGTCAATGGATGTTGTAACGGCATTTAACTTAGTTAAATTATAATTATTAGTGAAATTAAGACCTAATGATTCTTAACATTTATTTTTGTCTAAAGGGTTTTTTGCATATAAGTTTGACTCGTATACCTCTATAGTTATTAATCATAACCACGTTGAACATAGCACTTGCCGCAAAAAGCCTTCAATAGATAAAACAACTTCTTTTAATCTACATTATCGTTAAAAGGAAACTGTATTTCACGGTACCTAATCTTTTGATATTACGATACCAATTATTGGAAGTTTGAACATGTCTGAGTCAACAAACTTGACAATCAATAATTCTGCGCAAAGTAATACAAAATGGCGTCGGGTCCCCGTATGGCGTTCCGGTTCGTCTTCCGAAATTGTCTAACGTTCTTTTGTTGTACAGCTGTCTAGTGCCATCTGCAAGACAATCGTGACTTGCCCCACCCGATTCTTAATATTGATTCTAATTATTCAACATTCGATCTTATCGAATTACGACGCTCGCTCACATAGAAAGCAATCAATTGATCAGTGATCTCGAGAAAGTAGCCAGTTATAAAGTTTACTCATTATTATTACCGCATTAAGATGTCCTCAAAATGACAATGTGGCCTGCAAACCCCGACCCGCTTGATTTATGGTTGGACAAGTTGCTCGACGCTCTCCTCTTATATGGCAACGTTACATAAAGACACTAAAGTGGGCGGCCGCAGTTTTTGCGGCAATTACACTCAAGACTTTAAACGCCTGTGATTCAATCGAATGTTTATGGTGTGGAAGATCGATAAGGCGGCCTCGTGAATATGTTAATGCAACTTATATTTGTTGCGAGTACACGTTGCCTTAGCGACAGTGACTCATCCCTGACTCAACAACAGCGTTGGCGTCAAGTAATACTATCAAAGGAAATTTGAGTAATTATACCACATACCACTACGAAAGCACTCTTGAGAGCGTAAAGAATGGATGAACTTGCAATTAAAATTTTGATATTATATATTTTTTTAATATCAAATTGTTAGGTTAGGTTAGGTTATACTATCAAAGGAAATTTGAGTAATTATACCACTACGAAAGCACTCTTGAGAGCGTAAAGAATGGATGAACTTGCAATTAAAATTTTGATATTATATATTTTTTTAATATCAAATTGTTAGGTTATATCGCAGTATCTTCCAATCTTAATATTGGCTAGCTGGCGTTATAGATTTAAATACAAGTATAGACTATAAATTCAATCTGCGTATCGGAGCGCGGCAATTAAATGAAAATATATCACTCGAAACACATGCAGCCACGATATTTATGTTCTTTTTGCATTGTTCCAGTTCTGGGAGATCATCTCGGACGAGCACGGCATCGACCCCACCGGTGCGTACCATGGCGACTCCGACTTACAGCTGGAGCGCATCAACGTATACTACAATGAGGCCTCCGGCGGCAAGTACGTCCCCCGCGCCATCCTGGTGGACCTGGAGCCTGGCACCATGGACTCCGTTCGCTCCGGCCCCTTCGGACAGATCTTCCGCCCGGACAACTTTGTCTTCGGACAGTCCGGCGCCGGTAACAACTGGGCCAAGGGACATTACACCGAGGGCGCCGAACTAGTCGACTCTGTCTTGGACGTAGTACGCAAAGAAGCTGAGTCATGCGACTGCTTACAAGGATTCCAACTCACACACTCGCTCGGAGGCGGTACCGGCTCCGGAATGGGCACACTCCTCATCTCCAAAATCAGAGAAGAATACCCCGACAGAATTATGAACACTTATTCAGTTGTACCATCACCTAAAGTATCAGACACAGTAGTAGAACCTTACAATGCAACACTATCAGTCCATCAGTTAGTAGAAAACACAGACGAAACCTACTGTATCGACAATGAGGCTCTCTATGACATCTGCTTCCGCACGCTCAAACTGTCAACACCCACATACGGCGACCTCAACCACCTCGTGTCGCTTACGATGTCTGGAGTCACCACCTGCCTCAGGTTCCCTGGCCAACTGAATGCGGATCTCCGCAAACTGGCAGTGAACATGGTGCCCTTCCCCCGTCTCCACTTCTTCATGCCTGGTTTCGCACCTCTCACATCCAGGGGTAGCCAGCAGTACCGCGCGCTCACTGTTCCCGAACTCACCCAACAGATGTTCGACGCCAAGAACATGATGGCGGCCTGCGACCCACGCCACGGCAGGTATCTAACAGTGGCAGCCATCTTCCGCGGTCGCATGTCCATGAAGGAGGTTGACGAACAAATGCTCAACATCCAGAACAAGAACTCATCGTACTTCGTAGAATGGATCCCGAACAACGTGAAGACCGCCGTGTGCGACATCCCACCACGTGGTCTCAAGATGGCTGCCACCTTCATCGGCAACTCCACCGCTATCCAGGAGCTGTTTAAGCGCATCTCAGAGCAGTTCACGGCTATGTTCAGGCGCAAGGCTTTCTTGCATTGGTACACTGGCGAGGGTATGGACGAGATGGAGTTCACAGAGGCTGAGAGCAACATGAACGATCTCGTTTCCGAATACCAGCAATACCAGGAGGCGACAGCCGACGAGGATGCTGAATTCGACGAAGAGCAGGAGCAAGAGATCGAAGACAACTAAGCAATTCACCGCCATCCCTCGTAAATCCTCCCCGCGACCTTTTACCTAAGGCGTATAGTATCAATCAGACCAGCATTTTTTTGCTTTAAAGTATTTTAATGTAACTTAACCCAGCTGTCCTGGAGTGTAGCATGAACTCAACCAGGGAGTACACGTCGATGTTGCGATTAAACAGTTTGCGTTAACATTCCCGTTGTTTTTCCTTGTACGAAGGGCGGCTCTCGGATGTTTATGGCAGTAAACAGGTTTCCCTTCGAATGCAGATGCGGGCCCTTCGAGAACATCCGCGCGGTGCACTACCCCGCTGATCACAAAGGAAACGATCTTTTTTTTGATAAGGCTGACTTGATTTTTTTAACTAAGGTTTTAATTTTAATTCTTCGTTTTTTGTAACCAGTGTGATAAGTTCTGTTGGCTTTTCTTAATGAAAAGCCGATGACGTCGTACAATTTTCGAAGTTGATCAAACTTTTTAATTATATTACAGCTGGTAAATAATAAAATTATAATTTATCCAATTGTTTTATTTTTTTGTCTGTACATACAGAAACTACTACCTTATACTAATTACAAGTGGTTTTCAAATTAATCAATTGCAGGTATTGATATTTAAAGTCAAATGATAGTTTTTCATATAAATCAGTAATTATATACATGACAGTTGCTCTTAATGGCTAATTTGATGAAAACTTGAATTACGAACTTCATATAAATTAGTTATTGCATAGACAGTTGCTCTCAAATGGATAATTTGATGCAAACTTTTGAATCAACATCTTCATTAAAAAAAAAATATGGCTTGGCAACTAAGCTGTTAAGCCAGCCATCTTCATATAAATCAGTTGTTACATAGACAAGTTGCTCTTAATGGATAATTTGGTGCACACTTGAATTACCAAACTCTAATATTTAGTCAAATCTGCTTTTTAAATGCAAAACCACTGAACCAGTTTTCATTATAATTTGGTAACTTGTGTTTTATATAGGTGAGTTTGTCTCTTGAATAGTTCAAATGTGATAATCTTACTACGATTAATGTGAAAGTTTGGATGGGTGTCATTTGCTCGATCACGCCAGAAAATTGGGATTGTTCACTTTTTTTCAATCTTGCTATTTCAAAAACCATTTCGAGGAATAGTGTCCCTAATCATTTCTGTCTAGTTAAAATTCCAAAAAACGGTGTATTTTGTAAAAAAATGTGTTTCACCTTTATTTGACCTTACTAAATCCAATCAGGTGGGCCGTCTGCCTGTTTGCCTGCTTCAGGTGTAAAAAAATTCTAGCTGTACATTATTTGATTTAAGTTCTGTAACATAGATTTCTGCTTAAAGATCACTTTAAAAAATTTAACGATAACTATATAAAATAATAATGGTTGAACACGAAAAATTATAAGCCTAGCGACAAAAAACACTAAAATGATCACGATACGTAATGAGTAATTTATTTATTTATTTATTACATATACTACTACTAATGACAGTGACATTTAAGTAGTAGTAGTACAGATTACTATGATTAGTAAGTTTTATTATTTTTGTTTTCTAGGCAAAGAAATCAATTTAAACTTGTCCCTTATGACGTCATCGGATAAATAATTTTCAAATCGAATTATAAAAAAACTAACGCTTAAAATACAAAAATATTCAAATTAGTATCTTATAATACTAATACCCTATTTTACGTAATAAAAATATAAAATCAGAGGGTAATTTTTTGTGAACAATCTCCATTAGATTACATTTGGCTCAGTGATAGATTATAGTCACAGGCTAGTTTTTATCCCCGATTTTTTTACATTGATCTATTCGTTTATCAATCATGAATCGTTTTTTGGTCATGAAACATAAGTACATAGCATACATACGTTGGCGGCTTCCCATCTTCCAAATACAGCCGTCCCAGGGGAGCTGCCACACTTCAAGAAACCCTGAAACACCGCAAATATGCATCCATCGGTGACGGATACATATTTGTGGCTTTCGGGGTTGAGACTGGGGCCATGGGGACGTGAGGCTTATCAACTTTATCGAGATCTTTCAAGGCGATTGAAACAAGTCTCGCGTGACCAAAGGGCTGGCCTATATTTAGTGCAACGGATAAGCGTTGCCATACAACGAGGGAATGCGGCCAGCAGTTTGGGAACGCTCCCCACCGACAGCGATCTGGACTACATCTTTTACTTGTAAATATGTTTATTTTTATATTTAATTTTATAGTTTAATTTTTAGATAATTTTAGTTTATTCTGTTATGCGTTTATATAGTTAGTAATATCTTATCACAATGTTGTTGCCTGTGAAAGTAAGTACATAGCTTTTTATCTTGATATGAATCAAGTTTACACGACTGAATTAGTTAAACCAGATTATTTTGATATTAATTACATGACTAGCTTTTGCCTGCGGCTTCGCTCGTGTTTGAAATTTTTCTAGGGTAAAAAGTAGCTACGTGTTATTCTAGACCATAATATATCTGTGCCTTTCATCTAGATCCATTCTGCTGTTCTGGTGTTTAGCAACAAGCATCCATCCAAACTCACATTTAGAATAGTAAGGGTTTTCACCATAATACTTGTATATCAGAGTTTACACGAGTGTAGCCGTGTGTAAGACAGAAATTAAAAATGGTAGGTACATACTAGTACAATGACAACACTGACCGTGTTGGTTAATTATTGGATCTACAGTTGTAATATTATGTTAGTTATTCTGGTCTAGGTTTTATTGGAAACTGTAAGCATATAACTGTTCCGCGACCCTGGCTTAAGGGGTCAAAATGCCCTGAACGGTATGATCTCCTTTCGTAATACCACTGTAGGGGCCCTCCAGCATCTAGGGAGCGTAGGATTCATCCCCCTGTTGATGTAGAAGAATCTGTCCTGCTTCCCGGGGCATTCTCAAGCACATGCGCAGGATCAGCGTGGACGTAACTACATTTTAAGTCTCACGCTCTTCCTACCATAAGCGTGGAGCACATGGGAAGAGGGTGGTTTTAGCGAGGTATTGGCCCATGGGCTACCTCTCCGCATAGAGGAAGGTAGCTTACTGACACATGCCGGCTTAGGCCTCTGTAGCTGGGCTATCTTCAGTGGCTAACTCTCATCGCTTTGGTCTCATACCCGGTAGTGTACGAAATGTATTTCCCCAGCCTCAAAAAAAGAGGGATCAAAATGTGGGATTGTTTTGATAGGTGTACAAGTTCGCGAATTCCACACTTAGCTTCTATCTTATTCCAGGCCTTGAATGTGCATCATGGGAATAACTATAGCTTTTACTCGTATATATCTATACATATAATAAGCTATAGAGGTCGATTTTCTGTACAATGAAAAAAAAATGCTAAAAACCGAGTCAGGGGGATGTAAGAAATGAAATAGAACTAATTTAGTTTTATTTTCAAATTTTTGTTTCTCCGTTCGTTTGTTTGTACGGGCTAATCTCCGAAACGGCTGGACCGATTTAAATGAAATGTATGGTAGTAACTTATATCCAGGTCCACATATAGGATACTTTTGTTCCCGAAAAATTAAAGAGTTCCCGTGCGATAGTTCAAAACGGCTCCACGCGGACGAAGTCGCTGGCATCAGCTAGTGTTATATAGTACCCGTGACTCCATGCTCCTCCATAACAATGAAGAATTATCACGGCTTCTGTGTTTGAGTAGCTAAGCCTTTGCCAGCCTAACTCGATGAAACGCATTAACTCTGGGTTCGATGCATGGTATGTTAAATTAGTTAAACGACCTTTCTATCATTTACTATGGTCTGGGTGTCTGGGGTCAGTCCCAAAAGTGCTTAGCTGTAATTTGTGTGTGTAAGTAATAAACAACAGTAATTCAATTACTAAAAATGGTCAAAATTTCATAGGCTCGTTCCAAAAACCTACATAATTAAACGGTAAGCAACATAGCTTCATGTCGAGGCCGTAATTAGAGAAATGTGGTTAATTACTACACGGTTAGTATGCAAATTGGGTGCATTTGCATTCTCCGGACGGGCATGCTTCCGCATCAAGTGTAACGGAAATCGCTCAAACGACAATAGGACTTCGCAAGAATAATAAAGGTTTCACATACCTACCGTCTACTTAGATACTCACTCCCTTTAATGATACAAATAATTGCGTAATTCTTTCCTAGGCTTGTTTTTTCTTAGGAGATTGAATAGTTACTTGATTTTAGTTGACAAAATTGGGCCGTTTTGGTCTTACGCCAAAAGTATGCACTGAAAATCAGCTGTGTGTCGGATATAATTCCGGAACAGCAATATGCTGAGTGAAAACCTTGTTTGCTGAAAATGCGGCGTACAAAATCTCAAATTATGCTCTATGTATAATTATGTATAAGGAATGTAACTACATAGCTATTTCTTCAAATAAAGTCTCACTTTCTATGAGAGTGAACATTGGGCCGATGGCAATTTGTGCAGTTTTATTTAGACCAGATCAAACCGTTCCTCGGAATACTTGGATATACATACGGCCGAATACGCAGAGACGTTATCTATGTAGGCTAAGGTTTTCTAAACCATTTGTTAGCATGGGATCTTCAACTAAACGTATGGCGTGACTCTATATGAGTTCGAGGGTTTTGGTATGGTAAGCAGATGCCCTAGCCCATAAATGTGAGCGGTACTACTGCCGCCTGGTTTGCTCTTTATAGAGTGCCAAGTCAGGTCAGATAGATACATACTGTTACATGCCGACAAAGTGAATGCACACCTGGTTTATTATCTTTCCCAAATTTGGACTTCTTTTGTTTAATTTGTGTTTAAAATTTGCAATTAGACACTAGCCTATTGTTCTTGTGCTTGTTTATGGCCGCAGGTGTGCAAATTACGGTTTCTCGGAAACTTCAGTCCACGCGACCGATTGTTGTATTGTTTAGTATAAAACGATGTCCGAACGGTTGAGGCAGTCAAGCGAGGATTACGATAAGAGCAAGACTTGTGCATTCGATTAGCTATATAGTGACGGACTTTCGCGTGTTATTGAATCGTGCAGTTTGTACTGGTTATGTCCAGTTATATTTGTACGTGCGTTAGACGTGTTTGTATAGTTGTAATAAATTCTATAGTAATTCCTACGGCATTTTAATTCGAGTCCCGCACTCGTAACAATACTTAGAACCCAGATTGTACCTATTAGGTAAGTATACATACATTAAGGTTTCTGTAAGTGAATTACAAGGCAGAATGAATCCTTGAAGAACCTTATTTGGGCCAAGTCTTGTGTAGGATTGACTTGAAGGTATTATTAATCGCTTGATTTAAAAGGCGTGGGTAGAAACTGACTACCTCCGCAATTGTGTCGAGAATTGGTTGGCGCCATACTGAATTGTCGCTTTTCGAAGCATATGGTTGCACGATAGGCGGTTTTTCATAGCAAGTCAGATGATTCACAACTATCTGTAGCTTATATGAGGAGGCTATATATTTGGCACTTAATCACACAATTAGATTGTTTGTTTGGTTGAACGCGCTAATCTCAGGAACTACTGGTCTCTTTTGAAAAATTCTTTCAGTGTTAGATAGCCCATTTATCGAGGAAGGCTAATAGGCTCTTATCACGCTAAGATCAATAGGAGCGGAACACCAATGAAGAATGTTTCAAAATTGGGTTTTTTTCCTTTTGAGATCTTCCACTGCGTGCGCTGCGTAAACGGTTAAAGTTTCGCAAAAAATCATGCGTGACAGAAGTTACCGTTAGCCCAAAGAAACTATTCCACGCGGAAAAAGTCGCGGGCAGAAACTAGTATATTTATAAAATCATAGCATAAATGTCCCACTGCTGGGCCTCCTCTTTTTAAAGTAAATTTAAAGTATCCCAGTCAAGCAGGTCGAAGGCGGTTTGGTGGATTTCACAGATCAGTTATGTCAATGTGCAGATTTTATCGCGCCATGTTTTCTTTCGACGTCTGCACGTGGTAATAGTAATATTCATATTAATTAGTAAAAAATACTGCCTAAATGGAGCAAAATTCACCAGTCAGGATGCGAACCCACGTCATTTGATTTACAAACAGGTGCGTTAACCACTAAGCCATTACGACTCAAATTCCTGAATTAACAAGAATAATGCACAGACAGTCGCCATCTTGTTTCCACTTATTTATTTTTATTACTCAGGCATTCGCATGTAAATAATCTTCGAATTGGTAGTACAAGAGAAACCTATCCCATATTTCGGTATAAAAACAAATTATATTCAATTGTTCATCCCATGTATTAGAAATAACATTTTAAACATACAAAATAATAATAATATTATATGATATAATTAATTAAATGACAGGTCGAAAAATGCACATTAAAAATTACTTTCACATTTTTACATTATTAAGTATAGTACCGTTATACTATTTCGACACGAGAATGATAGTAAAAATATATATAAGTAGTATTCTCTATTATTTCGATGACAATTCAACGACTTTTTTTTTTACCGCGATTCGCATAAACTCTTATTTTTTCTGTAAGTAGCTATGAGCTAAGAAATACCTACGTACTTGTAATTAATCAACAGTATTTTAGTAATATGCTAAATTATTAGATTTAGACTTAAATATCTTATCATAAAGTATACAAATCAATACATATGTAAGTACGGCTATAATACATTTCGTCAAGCTAATCCTAGCTTAAATTACTCCAAATTGTCCTTCATACCGAACTGACACTCTCTTATGTGATCGGAGATCATTACCACGGTTTCATTGCTAATCCGGCCGGCTTTATTTAATATATTCACAAGACCGGATAGCGTGAATAGAGATTTTACACCGACGCCATTTGCATTTAGCACACTAGCGCCGCCCTGCTCGCGTTCGAGAACTATAACAGCGTGTGTCACCGTCAAACCTTCTTCGCGTAAAGTTTGAATTGTTTCCAGCAAACTGCCGCCAGATGTCACTACGTCCTCAACGACTAAGCATCTTTGACCTTTTTGGTATACGCCTTCTATAATCTTTTTTGTGGCGTAAAGTTTTGTCTCTTTCCTTTTCATGATCATCGGCGTGTTCGCGTTGACTGACATGACTGCTGATAGTGGTAGGGCGGCGTAAGGCACACCGCAGAGGAGGTCGTGGTGTATTTCCGTCGCGAGCTTCTGAAGTTGTGATGCTACCGCCATCTGTAAAAATAGAACATGTTTTGTTTTTACTTTTTTTTACTGATTCTTGTTCTTTTTTCGAAACGTGATGACTTCAGTCTGTTTAGAATTTTATAAAGAAAGATCAAACAGGATTTTGATTCTTAAATGTATATTGCTACTAATTTAGGGAGGTATATTATAACAACAATCGAATAACAAAAGCTTACCTACTTGAATAATGGTTTGTTAATGTTACATAGACACAATTTAAATCTTATTTGCGCATAAGATTATAGATATAATAAGTTTTATACAATTAATTTAAATAAATAAATAAAAATATGTGAAATAATGAAATGGGTACAAATGACTTTGATTCGTGCTGAAGTGTCGGCTTATGCATGAATATTGATCAAAAATTTTAGCATAATTATATTGCGTATTATAAAAGTAGAAATCTTAAATGCTAAATGAAAAAACTTATAAATGATAATTATTTGACAGTGAAAGTGGAACTCTTCATTCAATGATAATATTCATTTATATAAATATTGTCTGAATAAAATAAGTAGATTTGTGTTTATATTTCAATTTTATTATAAAGTTATTTTGGTTACACGCGAATCTGTAGTAAAGAAAAATCAATACAGTAGACGTTGGCCTGTATTAATGAAGAACCTATATTCTTAGAAGATAATACATTCTTGGATAACATGTTAGTTACATGTTATCCGAAAATTATTAGATAGTGAATGCCTTTAGATGATGAATATAAAACCTTAAAGGTATGTATGATCTTAGTATGAAACATTTTCTTTCATTTCACACCCTAGTCTGTTTAGATACAAAAGAAAACATGTTACTATAAACTATACAATATGTCTCGACACAATACTCGACCGCATAACAATTATTTCCAAGAATCACATCTGGCTAAAGACTACTATAAAATATTACAATACACAATGGGCTGTTATTCTAATTACAATTTTTAAACGCAAAGTAAACAAAAGAAGTCCAAATGCCGAAAAGGTAATAAATTGCAGGTGTGAATTGTTCTATGTCGGTCGTAACAATATGAATAAAAGAGTGAGCATTAAAATATTTTGTTATCGTCATACTTGAAAAAATATTATGTTAGAAATACACGTAATTACTATTAAAAAAACAATTAATTGGGTAGGTATTTAAGTCGTTAAAGACATGACGTTATAAAGGAGACGATAACTTTAGAGCTCTTTTTATATTTTGTATTATTGCATGAGTTCAGCAGATAGGCAGACGGCCTCTGATGGAAAGCGGTTGCTATCGCCTATGGACATATGCAACACCAAAGGTGCCACAAATGCGCTGCTGCTCTCTTAAAGGAGACCGGAACCTGGTCACTAATGCCGAACCACAACACAAGGTTATTATGGCGGCATAATTTAGTTCAGGGATGGTCGCCATCCAGTCGAGCAAATATACCCTACTACCTGACTGTGGGATGTTAGATATGTCTCCTCTTACGACAGGCCGCCCGCCGCAGGAAATTATATTCTTTCTCCGTTCCTGCACGGATAAAATGAGCTCAGCAAATGTAATGAGTTATGGCTTAAAGAACCGCTATATTTATAAAAATATAGCGGTATATAAATAGCGTAATATAAATTACAAAAGGGAAACATCAGACCTAAATTCTATTTGGAAGACTAGAAATCTTAAAAATAAGGTCACAAATAAGATAAGTTATCTATTGCCATAATTAATTTATGTGAATGAGTAGTAGTAGTAGAATTCGCCACAAAGGCAGGCAAAGAAATCTTAGTCCATACAGCCAATTCTGATGTTTAATAAGGTATATACCTATAAGGTATAGTAGCGCAGTTGTATTGCAGGCTACAACCGACGCCATTCAATGGAGTTCTTGTGAAAACTCGAAAGGCCACATCTGACTATACAGATCACATTTCTCACAAAACACATCATTGCTACACAAAAACTATCAATATCCTACAAATGTTGTCCATTTTAAAGTAATTTTACACATTTTTAGTAAATAAAATTGCACAGCACCGTCCTCTTTCAGTTCCCGCCAAACTCCTTACACATACATAAATTAAGAACATAATGTAAAGCAAGCAAATTAAAAATATATTATTTTTTAACAACAAAAACCGGTTTGTTAAAAATGTAATTTTATCTATGGTCAACACAGTTACAGTCTTTCATGACATAAAGTTGTAATAAATTATATTGGGTCAGATCAAGTTCTTAATTTGAGTAAATTAGCAAATTACTTCCGTGTTTATTTTAGCGGTTTTTATGGGTTGTACACACCATGTTTGTACGTCACTAATCACTAGGCAACATAATGATAGGTATACTTTGTTTTTTCTTAGATCATTTTCGTACATTATAAACCGGATATTTGCAATGAATTACACTATTTAATCTTCTTAATGTCAAAGTAAAAATGTGAAAAATATCAGGGGGGTTAATTCGGTCCAGGAGATTACGAAAATACAATTTTTAGTTTTTTCTATCTGGATCTTCCGGCTAATCTTTGAAACGGCTGAGCCGATTTTGACAGGACTTTCACTGGCAGGTAAGTGATGTTGTAAGGAGTAACTTAGGCTAGTATGAAAAATTAGGTTTTCTCGAAAAAATAATAAAAAAAGTCGCGGGCAAGGCTAGCTGTGTCTTGATATATAAAAATGAATGTCTGTCTGTATGTCCTTTATAAAATCGTAAACTATACATCCGATTTTGATGAAATTTTGTGTGTGTGTTTGAGTGGGTCGCGGGATGGCTTACAGCCATAATTGAAACCGGTAGCTGGCGCTGAGAGCGGGTTCTAGAATCACCGGGAGCGATTTTGGTGATTTTATTTTTGTGTCATGGACAGTCTTTTAGCAATTCAGAATATAGGCGGTACGAAGGTCGCCGAATCAGCTAGTAATTATATAAAAAGAAAATAAAGTGTGTACTACCATAATCTGTGGGTGTGAAACGATGACTCGAAGGTCGAAGTAGATGGGAGTTCTTCTGCCAACCTTCGCTTCAATATCACCCAGACGCACTGCGCCCGCGTCGAAAAGCTGCACAGCTAACTCATCCAATTGATGTGACATCTGGAATATTTATTTATTATTTAAGTATAACTTAAAAAAATACAATTAATATACTTAAAAAAAAACTAAGTTATAACAAAGTAAGTAAGTAATAAATATAAGCTTTGTAACAAATCGTTGCCAGAAGCGTGCTCAGAAGGCTGGTTGCTTGCCACGCCGCATGCTGATTCGCTGAGCGAAATAGAAAAAACTCTTTCATGATGGACCCCACGGCTAATGTTTAAAGAAAGAAAGAAAAAAAAGATTAATTAACTTAAAAAAAAAATGCGTCTCGGGACGGCCGACAGAAGTGATGACTTAAACTAATTAATCTAAGTTGAACTATTTAATATTCAAATTGTTTAATTTGAGGAGCCTGCCTACTGCTGCGTTATGGGGAGCCAGACAGACTGGCGCAGTAACGCGTTACGTAACGAAGCGTACCCTCTCATAAGAATTTATCACTTCAATAAATATATAAGGCATGTACGATGAGTTTTTTTTCAAGCTTAGAAATTTTTAGAGAAACACTAAATTTATTCACAGCAAGCTATAATAAAACTAACCATCTCACTTTGTTTTTTGCTAAACACTCAAGGCGAATATAGTCCGAGGCTAAACATACTTACCTATACATAATTTCGACCATTCAAGAAAATTCGATTGAAAAAATCTTATACTATATTCAAATTAGGTATTTAAATATAGCATAGTATTCGTACGATATGGCGGTCGGTTCTTTTATGCTAATTTTATATCAATTTAAATCTATGACCAAAACTTAATCTTTCGTTGAGGTGTTACTATCGTATAATACGGCCGGCGTATCTTGGCGAATGTGAACATAGGCTCTGCAAACTTTAGCGCATGTAAACTCGTGAAGAAAATACAGTGACCAATTAGTACAAAGCAATGAAAAAATACAGGGATAAAGGGCGACCAATTGTATTCACTGACGAGTCGTATGCCCCTCATCACACGAGTGTACATGCTCTAAAGTTCGCAGAGCCTATCTTCACATTTGCCAAGTTACGCCGGCCGTATTATACTCAGAAGTTAAGTAACGTAGCATCAGCACATGAGTTTATTTATTTAGGGTTATGGCTTGACAGCTAGGCCATTAAGCCAGATCTTACTTTATAATATAGTTTCTTCGTTTTAGTCCGTTTCGTAGGTAATCAGCTAGTGCCATTCAACGGAGTTCTTGTAACCACATTTGACTATACAGTTCACATTTCTTACAAAACACATAATTACTACTCAAAAACTATCAATATCCTGCAACTATTTATTGTTCATTTTAGAGTAATTTTACACATGTTTAGAAAATAAAACTGCACAGCACAACATCTCCTTTCAGTTCCCACCAAAAACTCAACGTAGGCTCTATCGTATTCTATTATCAGCGCGTTCCATTAGTAGCCCACAACGCCCAAAATGCTTCGTTAGCCGTTCCACATGACGACCGCGGTCATTGTGGTCGTGGCGAATACTTTACTAATGACGTCATCGTTTTCGATCACACAACGCTCAAAACGACCCATGTCAAGAGGTGGTTCGAATAACCGTTCCATTTGCGTTTACGATTGTAACTTCGGCAAGCAAGTGCAACGGGAAAAATCACAGTCGTGAATGTGGTCATTGTGAGTCTCGGCAAGAACGTAGGCTATATTATTATACTCGTAGGTAGAATGCAATAAAAGTTATCTTTTATTGTTTTAATTTGTAGTCTTATTAAAATAATAAATATTTTTTATTCCTATTATTATAATTTCTTTCGTGCTCTCATAATTTACGCCCTTCTTAACTTAAATCGAAATCTCCTGCGCGTAACTCAACTTTCTACAATAATTATTTTACCGTTAAACCGTCGCTTTACCGCCACCCTGCACAAAAAACCGATATTTTTTTTGAGTCTGAAAAAAATGATAGTTTTTGTGTTTTAAGAATTCTCTCCAAAGGACAGATCAAAAAAAAATTTAAGAGGCCATTCCAAATTTTTTAAGATTTCAATAGTCGCCAAAAATTGATGTATTTTATTAATTTTTTTCTCGTTACGGCATAATTTTATAGACCAAAAAATAATAAGATTCTGAAAGTTTCAATTCAAAATGTGAATTTTCAAAGTTCGCTCATAATGTACTAGTGAATTCATTACTTTAAACTTTTTGGAGCTAGTAATGCACTAGAATATTTTTTTTTTAGTAAAAATAATCTTATTTATTAGTATAATAGTAGTAGCAGTGACAGCCCATAAATTGCCCATTGCTGGGCCGGGCCTCCCAATATAGGGGAACGGACAGTATACTCGCCTCGCTTGTCCAAGGCAGCTTGGCGGGTTTGATACATCAGTTATCCCGATGTGAAGGTTTTATTGTAATCATATGCACATTAGATCAGGAAACTGCCTAAGTGGTTCCGGCCAGGATTCGAACCCGCACCCTTTGAGGCTGGGACGCGTGCGTTAGCCATTACGCTTTTACGACTATCCTGTACGGATTAAATATATGGAAACATAGAAACTAAGTAGAGCAAATATAAGACAAGGTACATTGACTCCTACGTTATCACTGTACGACATCCAAGAAATAGCAAGGATAAAATATTAACCTTGCTCATCTCGAGATGATAAAAGCAATTTATCACGGAAAGGGGCAAAGTGACTTTTCACTACTCATATTCTGAAAGTATTTTTTATTTATTTGGAGTTGCCTCATCACAGGGATGTACTTTCCCAAAATTCCCAACTTTTTTATAGCCACTGTTATTATCCCCGCAAATTGCTATTGCGCCTGGCCGCCATTTTGGTGACGTAACCGTAGCCGAACACTCAGTACCGTTAGCATCACTGGCCGGCGACTACGCATACATATCGAGTTGCGGATGACGTCACGTGCATGTTAATTTGACAAGGTTCCAGCGCATTAGCAATTTGCGGGGATAATAAATCGCGGTATAAATTGTAATACAAAATATCATCAATTTTGTAACATCGTTTTATAAACTTATAAATTACATCTTACTAAATTATTATTTAATTTACATAAATTTGAGATAAATATTTACTATCATCAGTGACAAGAAAGATACTGGCTGGTAGAATGCCATAGAAAAAGTAATTTACTTGACGTTTCATGTGAGGTACGTGATGACGTTTATCAGATTTATATATGGATTTAACGCTGATTTCATTGAACTAATCCATTTTTGTTTAATTTCCTCATATTCTAAATGACAAGCAGAGTGTTAACCACGGATGAAAGGCCTATTTAGGCACTCGAATACTTGCGCCCTCGCTACACTCCTGCGCCAAACTATCTCATAAGCAAGTAACAAAAATGAAACGAAACTCTATGGAGCTTTTCCTAGTTCATGGATTCACATATTATTATACCAGAGTTTACCCCGCGGCGCAGCCGCGGGTTAACCTCTAGTGCGTGTCTCTTGTTTATAGAGCAAGTGCTACAGGTTATATTATATTACATTTTTATGTATTTGCCCACGGAAGATTCACTTCATTTTATATCGCTAATTATACCATCCCCCGTCTACCTGTCAACAAAATAAATTACAAAACTTGACCAAAAAGGCCAAAATGGTCTAAATGACCAAAAGACCACAGCGACCGACATGGCCAAAATGACGGAATAGGCAAAAAGGCCAAAATAATCAAAATGGTCAAAATGACCAGAGGCCAAAATGACCGACATTGCCAAAATGACCGAAAAGGCCACAGTGACCAAATAGGCCAAAATGACCAAAAAGGCCAAAATGACCAAATAGGCCAAAATGACCAAATAGGCCAAAATGACCAAATAGGCCAAAATGACCAAATAGGCCAAAATGACCAAATAGGCCAAAATGACCAAATAGGCCAAAATTACCAAAAAGGCCAAAATGACCGAATAGGCCAAAATGACCGAATAGGCAAAAACCAAATTTGCCAAAATTACCAAAAAAGACCAAAATGAAAATTATCCCTTGTCCACCCTCAGTATTTAATTTACATACGTACCGAATTTCAGCCAAATCGGCCCATTAGTTCTTCCGTAAAAGCATAACAAACAGAAAGACAAATATATTTTTATCCCGGAAACTATCCCACTTTTCGGGATAAAAAGTATCCTATGTTCATTCTCGGTATCGAAAACATATAATATAATGAGTTTCAGCCAAATCGGTCCAGTAGTTTTTACGTGAAAACGAAACAGACAGACAGACAGAGTTACTTTCGCATTTATAATATTAATAGGGATTTGTGCGACTTTTTTATTTTAAATTATATTAGTTTATTTTTTCGGCGTTGGAAAAAAAATTTCCGTCACATTTTTCGGTTACGCGTCGCGTCTCATTTCTAAACCATCAAACTCATAGATGGAACATGGGAAAATGTGACGCGTAACCGAAAAATGTGACTAATTTTTTTTTCCAACGCCGATATAGAAGTATCACTTCAAAAAACTAAAACCTCTGAGTAATACTAAATTATAACACATAAAGCGATTAAATCATAAATGGTCTAAGAATCAAAACGATACAAATTCAAAACTTTTTATTAAATTTAATTGTAAAAAAAGGTACGGAACTAGAGTCCATAGAGTTGTTAATAATAAAAATAAAGTAAAGAAAAAAAAAACATAACAATCAATTAAACTTTTCACTTACATTTAATTATAAATTTTTTATATACTTTTTATATATTTTTCTTTTTTTATCTGTATTTTATCAGTAATTATTGTGGTGACATTTTCTTTTTATTTTGTTCAATATTGACCTAATGTAAATTAAAAAGACATTTTATGTAATTTTCGTTTTTATTTTTATTTTTATTATATAAATTATTTTATAGTGGATACTTGATTGATATATGTAACTATTAATTTTGTGATTTATATTTAAGAATATTAATTAGTGTATGTTTCCCAAACAGTTTTAAATAAATAAAAAATGGGGTAATATTTTTTTGCTGATATCCCGAAAACACGCACACATTGATAGTTTTTCGAGAGTGAATATAGCAACGCTTCGCGTTTTTGGAAACGTTGTTAGTAGGGATGTTCATACAAAAAAAATATCGATATTATTTTCGATATAATATATCGTAATGTTGTATCGATACTTTGCGATATATCGTAGAAATATATCGATATCTTCGATATATCGTGACAAAATGTAATTTTCATACTTAGTTAGTTTTTAATATTAAGTATTTGATAGGGATCAGGTTGATATAAGTAAAAATATCTGGGAATAAGAAACAAATCAAGTTTAATTATTTATAGTTCCCAATACTTTTTGTCGAGACCTTGCTGAAACAAAATTTAAATTAAAATGTAATATATAAAACAGGTAATCAATTTATTGCCACAGCTTGCTTCTTCTATACAATTGAATTGTAGCCGCTTTTATATATTGTGCTATTTATTTTTATTAGTTAGTTTTTATATAACTGTATTTACATTTCGTAAAATGTATCAAACAAAACAATCAAAACAGATAGCTTTTATTTATTTGTAAGTTATTTTGTACTGAGACCGAAACGAGTACCCACAGACACAGATTATACCATTTTTAATACTAGTGCTGCCCTTACTAAGAGTAGGAGTAGTATGTTGTTTAGCGGGGGGCGATTATGACTAATGTCATAATCGAATTATTTTCGAATATTAATATTGAAAATCGATTATGAAATTAGTAGCTTACTTATTTTATAATCGAATCATTTCATTAGTATATCTCATAATCGACCAGCGCTGAAAATATACAAAAAAATAAAACTGAGAGTTTATTGGAGAAACTCAGAAATCGCTCTTTAGCTGTTGAGACGAATATACATTGTAGGTTAGGTATGTAGTGGAGTTTAATTTGAAGTCATTTAGAGTATTTTGTTAACAACGAAACTTTCGTTACTGGGAAGGCTAGTTATTCAATAATTCAGGGTTTTACGTTTTATTTTTACTCAAGTTACCAACCATAAATCAGTTTAAAAAAGTAAAACTTTATTCTATAATTTCTACCGATATTTGATGTATCGGATAAAATGTATCGATTGTACATATCGATACTAGATTATTCGATTATATCGGGAAGAATCGATATATCGTGTACATATATCGATATTTTATTCAATATCGATATATATCGTGCACTCCTAGTTGTTAGCAATGCTCTCTCTAGACAAGTTATATCTCAATGTCAAAATGTAATTTGCAATTATTGTGCAATGTTCGCAAGGCCTGTGTCATTAGCGTCTTATTAAACAAGTTGGGCCTGCCGTATGATACTAAGAACATTGGTGGCTGCCTACGTCTCATCACAAAATTCGCTGGAATGTTCAATTTGATTTCAGCCAACACACTTGGGTTAAACAATTTACCTCTTAACAATTTAAATATAGGAGACCTTTCAAGGTGATTGCAAGAAGTCTCGCGTAAGCAAAGGGCTGGCCTATATTTAGGGCAACGGAGCGTTGCCATACAACGTGGGAATACGGCCAGCATTTTGGGAACGCTCCCCACCGACGGCGAACTGGATTACATCTTTTTTTGTTTATAATAGTATTTAAGTTTTTATTTGTAGAGTTTTAATCAAATTCAATAGGTTTTTATTACTTTACTAATATATTATATAAGATATTATATAAAACTAGCTTCTGCCCGCGACTTCGTCCGCGTGGAAAGTTCTTTTAACTATCCCACGGGAACTCTTTAATTTTTCGGGATCAAAAGTATCCTATGTTACTTCTAATACTAAGAATATGTGTACAAAGTTTCATGATGATCGGTTGAGTAGTTTTCGAGTGAAAGCGTAACAAACAAACTTACATTCGGACTTATAATATTATAGTAGGGATAAATGTGTTTACTACATTGAACAATTGTAAAATTACATACTAATGAATACAATGTATGAAAACTTAACGTATTTGTATTGTATTCTACCCATAGTCCCTCAAGACTATAAGTAGAATACTGAGCCCAGATCACCGTCTTCTATGGGTAAGCCCAGAACGCTGGCTACGTTTCCTCGCTGGATCGCCATACTGATCAGTTGGCTGAGGTAGGCACCAGCCTTCTGTTCACCTGAAGAGTCAATGAGTCGTTTCGATAAATTTTGGTGCGGCTCATAGCCTCAGGATCCCACGGTCCAAGCGTCTCAAAGCAAACGGCACAAATTTAGTTTATTTTTAAGTATTAAGTAGGAGATCAATGCAAACTTTCGCCCAGATGCTAATATATTAGTTACAGATAAATAAAAGTATTTTAAAAATCAAAAATCTTACCTTAACACTCTGTCTTGCTACTAAAATTAAAATGAAAATACTTAAAAAATTACTTTAAAACTAATCACATTTCGCGTTAAAGTTATTAATAGATATATTTCAATCTATATCTGTATAACGGAGAACTAGCTTGCCGCGTCTTGCATCACGTAACACAAATATTAATATGGTTGTACTTTTAAATCCTTGTTTATAGGACAAATACATCCAATCGCAACGTGATTTCTATATAGAATGATTGGTAAACAGCTTTATCGTCAAAACCGGTGTAAAGCGGCATTTGACACGGCTTTGTCTGACTATAATTAATAAAAACGTTTTTATTTGCCAAAGTGAAGTATGTAACAGGTGAAAGATGAAAAATATGAATAGTTCCAACATGTTGTATTATTTTCATGGTGTGCAAATATAAATAAATGCTTTTTATTTCTTTCAAATTATTATCTTAATTAGATTAAGATAATAACTTTGTGTTATTGTTTAATTTTGTATGTATACAATATATTATTTCAAAATATTGTGTCTTTTTTCTTTTAATTTCCTCTTTTAAATGGAATTAATAGAATGTAAAGTATTTACTAGCAAGCATTATACATATCTATATGTCGAAACAATTAAATGGTTATAGATTTTTACTAGTATGTACTTAGCTATGGACTGTTAACTGAAATTAAAACATAAATAAAGTAAGTGTAAAAGTGAAGTACAGCAAAAACTAAAAAAATAATTAATTGATTAACGTACAGAAAAAGTTAAAAAAACATGCTTATATTTAAATGGTAGAAAAACAAAAAATTAAATTAAAGTACCTCAAACGCATTATTTTGGTTACATTATACAATTTTATATACTACTAGGGTTCGCCTGCGACGTCGTCCACGTTGGATGGGTAGCAACGATCACAGTCATTTCAGAACCAGGATTTTTCGAACATTTTGTACCATTTTATACCGTTCCCTCGGGTTTCCCGCGATCAGAAGTACCGCAGGAAGCGGCCCAATGGTTGCTGCGTGAATCCCGAAGAAACATAGACATTTTTACAATTTTATAATTTTACTAGATGTGCCCGCAAAGTTGTCCGCGTGGAATTTATTTTCAAAACTCCCGATTTTGAAACATTCTTCATTGGGGCTTCGGTCCTATTGGTCTTAGCGTAGTGATATATATCCTATAGCCTGTCTCGATAAATGGGCTGTCTAACACTGAAAGAATTTTTCAAATCAGACCAGTAGTTCCTGAGATTAGCGCGTTCAATCAAACAAACAAACTCTTCAGCTTTATATATTAGTATAAGATAAATGTGTCAAACTTTATCACGAGATTTGACCGTGCATAAAAGCGTTTATATATTACTAGCTGTTGCTTGCGGCTTTGCCCGCGAAGTTTAATAATAGTCATTCATAATTTGAGCAAACTTGCATCTCCTTTTTTACCCCTTTATCGTTTGAATTTCCAAAAACGCTGTTACTTGTGTACCTACATTTATATTTAACCAAAAGCAAGTATATAAAATTTCGTGCTTCTTACTTTGAAAATGACGGACTCTCATACAAACTTTCATTCACGTTTTCACCCCCTTAGGGGTTGAATTTTCAAAAATCCTTTCTTAGTTCGCACCTATAGTATATAAAAAACTCGCATGCAAATTTTCACGATCCTAGGTACAGTAGTTTGGGCTGTGCGGTGGTTTGTCATTCAGTCAGCGAGGCTAAGCAATACGGTACATGACAGTATGAAAAATATAGGCTGATTTTAATATATATCGTAGATTACGATCTAAATATGACAAAAATAAATTGTTTTAACTTAAATTTAAATATTAATTGATATTTTTGAGAAATAATTTTTTTATATTGCAGCCATTAGCCACGTGACAATAAACGCCGATCAGAACGCGTGATGTCATAGCGTGCAAAACACAAGAAGTTATCAATGACTTCTCAGATAACACTTCAATGAAACAGATGTTTGTTTTGCACACTGTGACGTCATGCGAGACGCCATGACAGCTTGACGCGTTTTTGTGACGAAATGTCAAAATATTTATAAAATTGCTAAATTAAATATGTTAATGTTGTTTTTTTGCTGAAATATTAGTATTTTGGCTAAAATAGACTATAAGGCTCAAAATAAACCTGTTTCTCAAAAAATTGTCAAATACCGAATTATAAGATGCCTAGATAATCTATACATCTGTACAGACAAATAAAATTGGAGTGTCTGTTTGTAATGTCAAAATAAAAATGTGAAAACAATCAGGGGCATAATTTGGACTATCTCTGAAACGGCTGGATCGATTTTGACGGGACTTTCACCTGCAGATAGCTGATGTTATAAGAAGTAACTTAGGATACTGTTTTAAAGGACATTACTTTACTTATTATTATATATACCATCTCAGTTATAACTGAGAACAGAAAACAGATTGACCGCCCACTTCATGGAAAGCGGTTACTGTCGACTATGGACATCTGCGACATCCGACTGAAGTTAGCTATAGTCAACATTTTAGTTTTTCAAGATGGCCGAGTGTAGTATGGTGGTTGCGTAGCAACGAGTTGTTGATAGATGGATTGTGAATTTGTGAGACGAGCATTGTAATATTTCTTTACTTTATTGTTTTTTAATTAATATACGAGTTTGATGATTTACAAATCATTTATTGAGTATCCTAGTAATTATATGGCTTTTTCTAATACTTGGGTGTGATTGTGGTATTTATTTTTCTTATTAAGTTATTTAGAGTTAACCTCAGTTTTTGATTGTATTTTTAGAGTTAACCTCAGGTTTTGATTGTATTTTTCAATACGGTCGATTAAATAAATAAAGCCCTTATAGGCTTTATTTATTTAACCAATTTAAAGAAGTATAATTTCTAACGCGTGTACATAAGTACACACACACTTTAAAAAAAAACAAGTTACGCATTATAATTAAGCAGTTGGACTACTTACTGATGTTTCTTAGAAGAATAATAAGTTTTTTTTTTTTGTTTTAATTTGATATCTATTTAATCAGGCAAAGACTCAATCAAGAACTAATTTTATTTATTTTATATCACATTGCTCACATTGTTCGGCATTTAAACCGAATTTCGGCCGAATGCCGAAGTTGGGCTCAAGCTGCCGAAATTCGGTCAAACCGAATGTAAAACGAATTTCGGCCCATCCCTAGTAAAAAACCTATCACCGAGCTGTGGGTTCTTTTATCGCCTCGTACTATAGCAGCCCGGACGCAAGAACTGTTATTATTACTTACTTTTCTGTTTTATAAACACTACATGATACTAATACGTTTTTGTTGACGGATATAGTATCTAACACCTATTACAAAGATACGTTAACGAAAGGTTATCATTTGACATAAAACAAGCATTTACGTAATAAAATTAGCAAATTGTCTAATTAGATAGTAGAGGACCCATCAATTACTTCAATTGCACAATATTATGTCAACGAAGTAGGCTGACGTATCTCCATTTCTTACTGGGATGGAAAGTGGTTGCCATCGCTTATAGATATTAGCAATACTAAATAATATTAAATTTGAAAAAATAGAAGAAATAAATAAACAATGAAGTTAAATTAAATAATTAAAAAGGAGTGTAAAACTTCTTGATGTGCTTAACCGATGCATTGGAAATATCGAGCTCGTGGCAGATATTATTGTAGGCAGTACAAAGACGGTAGAGTGGTGAGCGTTGCCAGTACACAGTGCAACATGCTGGTAGAGCGAATGTTTTACGATTATGTAAACGGCATCCAGCTCGTGGTACAGCGAATTTTAGTTTGTCGAGAAGTTCGGGGCTAACGTCGGAACAAACTCAAGGTTATTGCGGTATGCTCTAGACCCGGGATGTAAGCCATCTAGATGGGCGAAGACATCTGGCTGCGAGTTGTATTGGGTGGAGTATAGTTGGCCCCTAGGGGTATAGGGGTTCTCACTCACCCGCACATACCGTCGAGATGAGAGCGCGAGTGATCTGCGCGCGCTCATCTCTCTTCCCGTGGGGGCAGTTACAGACCGCCCACACCGGAAAAGACCTAGTTGTGGCCAGGGGCTTAGTCGCCTGGCATTGGAAGAGGCCCAGTGAGCGGGGCCCACGCCTGCCAGGGCACGCGGAGTTGGGAAAACCGCATGCACGTAGCCCTGCCATAAGGCGCAGGACGGAACACCCAGGGGTTTTAGTGGGTATCCGTAACTGGGGAGTGGCAATAGCGTGGCTCCAGGTCTGATCGGGCACGTCAGTGCCACCCCCGATCTAGCGAATCCCACAGTCACACGGGTCGCGAACATCCCCCCAGGCTTCTGTGCCTGTCGCGGCTTAGTCCTCAAACGGATTGGCCAAAAAAAAGGGTGGAGTATAATTATACGGCACATTTATATATTATTGTTACGTACCGACAAAGAAATGCGCACCTGGTTTATTACCTTTCCTTTATTTAACTTCTTTTGTTAACTTTGTGTTTAAAATTTACAATTAGACAATAGCCTATTGTTATTGTTTTCGCTCAAATAATTAACAAAGTTTTAGTGTAAAACGATGTCCGAACTTTTATTGAATCGTGCAGTTTGTACTGGCTGTGTCCAGTTATATTTGTACCTGCGTTATACATGTTTGTATAGTTCTAATAAATTATATAGTAATTCCAACGACATTTTAATTCGAGTGCTGTAGCTGGTAACATTATAACAGACCCGAACTTTTTTAACATATGTTAGGTTAGGTTCAAGCTCCGATTCGCTTCACACAACCTTAGTATTCGTAGTTTTTTTTTATAACCACCCAAAGATAATTTTACATCACAAATGATAAATAAATCTGCCGTATATCTATACCGCACGCCTTTCTCCATTCCTGCACGGATAAAAGGGCTTTCGGTGGAAGCCTGTAGGAGATGCTGGTGGAAATAATACACCACCAATCAATCTTACGGTTCAGGTCGTTTATTTGGAATGTTATTAATTATAATTACAATTAAAAAACCATTGGCTATATTAAAACCGTAATCGGTAACTAATAGAACGCAGCTCTGACACGTGATGTCACGTGTCAAACACTGATTTTGGCATATCTTTTTTAGGTTTTTTAGCGGGAAACAATTCTAATTTTTATCTATATACTAGCTGTCCCGGCAGACGTCGTCCTGCCCGGAAAAGCTTCAATCGATATGCCGACAGCAGCGCCACCTACCGGGTCCAATTGTGAACCAACTAAGAAACCTCTGACTCATGCACCACAACTTTGCTAAAGATCATCACATGATCAAATGTATAGTCTACGATTCTATAAAGGACATACAGACAAACATTCATTTTTATAAAGAAGAGAAGAAGAAGATATAAAAACCAAATGCTGTTCGTTAGTCTCGCTAAAACTCGAAAACGGCTGGACTGATTTGGCTAATTTTGGTTTTGAAATATTTGTGAGAAAATATAAGTAAAATGGTAACAATATAAAATAAAAATGAATCGTTGAAATGTATGTACGCGCATAACTTGAGACGAATTTACCGATTTTGATTAAATTTTATGTATGTACTTTAGTGGGTTCCTGGATAATATGACATAATATTTTAGATATGTACATAAATGGCACCTTGGCTCAGTACGTAAAGCGATTTTTAGATAGATACATAACACTTTATTGCACACCAAAATATGCAATTACAAAAACAGACTATATTTACTATATTTTCTAGGCCTCATCGCTCAAAGCGATCTCTTCCTGGCAACCTAAATGAAAAAAAATTAATCAGGCGAAATAGGTGGTGCAGTAAAAAGGCAATAGATACTTTAATACTCAAACTAATTTCAGAAATAAATATACAAATACATAATATATATACATAGCCATATATATACGATAATACATAAGATATTATAATAAATGTATTAGCATGTATATTATAGCATATTCTGTTAATCAGACATTTGTGGACAAATAGTGTTTTCTGAGCAAATTTCTAAATATTGGTAAGGATTTGGCCTCTCTGACAGTAAGAGGCAGCATATTCCAAAGTTTGACAGCCTGCACAGGGTGAAGTGTGTGCAGGCGTCACCAGTTTTCGGTACGTATCATGGCGCAAACTGTGGGCCATGGACAGGCGAAGGAATTTAAAACGTTCCTTAAGGTACTGGGGACTATTAGGAGTAAATAATAATTATGTTATAAAGAGGTTATATATATAATTTTTACTATTATTATTTATTTAGGTTTATGGCTTGGCAGCTAGGCCTTTAAGCCAGATCTTAGTTTACAATATAGTTTCTTCATTTTCTTAAGCTTATGTGTAGCACAGCTGAACTGTAGGTAATCAGCTAGTGCCATTCAACGGAGTTCTTGTGACAACTCAAAGGCCACATTTGACTATACAGTTCACATTTCTCTCAAAACACATAATTGCTACTCAAAAACTATCAATATCTGACAACTATTGTTCATTTTAGAGTAATTTTACACATTTTTAGAAAATAAAACTGCACAGCACAACATCTCCTTTCAGTTCCAGCCAAAAACTCAATTATTACTATTCCGCCGACCGTTCAAGATCCCTGCCGGGAACTATACTTCTTTATTGAGTCTATCTAACAGAACTGGTAAAAAGCTTATTTCGGATTCATGACGCTTTATCCACGTGACAGGGTGCCGTGGAACTAGTTTGTAATGTAACGTGGCCAAATTAATGCAAACTGTCGTCAAATGGTTGGAATATTTTTGGTTAAGTGTAACAGTTTATAATAGAGCATACAAGATATTGGATATTTCCGTTGATTGGAATTTTTATAGTATTTGTGGGGGCAGGTATTGCCCTAAATGAAAACACCTCTGAGCAAGTTGACTGTATTTATTTGTATATAGGCGCCGCAAACAGCAACAGGTACATTCAGGCACAATGATTAAATACAAGCGGCACTGGTCACGATGTACTGGTGGTTCACAAGATCCACGTAGTCACGTTGGCTGAAGTCTTCTGATGGTCGTTGATTTTCTTAGTCTTCCTTGTATTGCTTCTTCTTGTGTGTGTATATTCGACTGACGAACGCATACCGTAGGCTCGCTCCGCGCTTACTAAAGTACTACAAAAATGCAGACGCTTAGCAGCTAACGGAGCGAGCTACGTTTCCGCGGTAGGCGGGGCGTGGGCGCACGGGTTTTACGGGGGTGAGGTCAGCGGGGTGATTCTGTCCGCAACAGTATTTGTCGGTTCCATTATCGATAGTCTTTAATAAAATCTTCTTGTTCTTTCTTCTTTGTCACCTGTGTTTGTTTGCTCAAAAACGACTGGGTCTATTCTGTGTAGTCTGTATGGTTAGCACTTCAATGTACTCTTTGGTTAGCACCATTTTTATAAATTTCGGCTTAACTAGTGTATAGTCGCAAAAAAAGTCGTTCAGAACGGTAAATCAACATACCATCAACGCCATCTATTATACGTTCAATGTAACTTCGTAATTTTGTCGAAGTGTCTGTGGAGTAGTGTGGAGTTTCCTTTCAGTGATTACAAACCATTCACAATTAAAACATCATTCGAATTTGATAATAAACTTTATTACTGTAATATTAAGAGTTTTAATAGCTTACTGTTATTTAAACGCCAGTATTGTGCTCTTTACAAACAAACATATTGTAGTTCTAAAATGTACGGCCTTATTCATATTGAGCATGGAGGATAGAGGTTAGGAGAACCATCTCAGTATATTAAAAAGTGTCCACTGGAGGGCAGCAAATTAAGATGGCGCCACAATTATGCCACAATATTTAAAAATTACAATAAACAGTATTTAAAAATAGCGCCACAAATAATTAGAGTAGGATACTAGATTAAAGAAGGAAAGAGAGACTTCTTCTTTGTCACCGCGCATGCGTTTTTCAACCCAGCACACTTCACTTCGTTTATAACTGCTAAATTCATATCATTTCCTTTTCTTACACTAGCGTTATTTTATCGAGTTTTCGAACCATAATTTTCTGTTTACACGTGGACACTTTTTCAACTGATCCCCCATACTAGATGGTCCTCTATCCTCCATGATATTGGGTTAGAACAAGGTTGTAGATTTCTTTAAGGTTTTTAAAGAAGCTTACAAACTTACTTTAACTCAATAAGGCTGTAAATCTATAATTTTAAAAACCTCATTGACAGTGTTTTTTCACAAACTGTTTCATTGATTGTGTTTTGTTTTTACTCGTTTAATTTAATAGATGGCGGTCTCTATGCCTTTACCGGCTTACTTCACTGCAACATAGAGGCATCGGGTTCGATTCCTGGTACAGTCAAATTCCGAAACGATTATTCTCCCTTATTTACTAAGGTCTGGGTGTTTGAGATCGGCCCCAAAGTAATCTTATACTAATATATAAAGCTGAAGGGTTTTTTTGTTTGTTTTCTTGAACGCGCTAATCTCAGGAACTAATGGTCTGATTTCAAAAATTATTTCAGTGTTAGATAGCCCATTTATCGAGAGAGGCTATAGACTATATATCATCACGCTAAGACCAACAGGAGCGGAGCCCCAAGGAAGAATGTTTCAAAATCGGTGTTTTTTTTAACTTCCTTTTTTTTAAACTATTCCACGCGGTTGAAGTCTCGGGCAGAAGCTATTACTCATAACCCAAGCGTAACTACTTAGGGGATATCACACCATGATCAGATAACAGAAGTGTTAATAATAATAATCCCGCAGGGGGGCTTTGTGGCGAAGCCTTAGGTGAGTGGCGACACCTCGAACCTGACTCCGGGGGCCAAGACAAGGCCCCCGTCTCCGTGCTTGCCTTAGCCAGCCGGCACGGAGTGGAGATCGCTAGAGCTAAGACTCAAGCTCCAGGGGTGGAAGTGATAAAAGGCATCACGTCAGAAGTAGCTTCGGTGAACCTGCAGCCCACCTCTCTACACCCCTTAGCCACTCACACCCATGTTGCCCCTGCCTTCTATGGCATTTTTTGGGGCCCATGCAGGGAGTGGCGAGTCACCGTCTGCCCATTTTTCCATGTTCCCTGAACATTGCGACGGGCAGACGCCATAGTCCCCATATTCCTAGACCCCTAGTACCACTAGTAGTTCACCCCAATAGCCCGGTACTTTTTCTCCTCATTTCCCACAATAGTCCTACACTGGCCGGGGCTTGTCCTTGGGTACATTATTATATGGTGGAGAAAGGGATAATCGCCGGTCAGTGTCACGCCACATTTAGATTAAATTTGTCAAGGGGCCTCTACGTGTTGGCCTCCCCATGGCCCCACGCAAGCCCTCCAAAAGTCCGGGCCATTTTTATGGCCCGTGGTCTTCCAAGACTTACAAAATAATAATAATAATAGACCTCGCGCACGAGATTACTGACATGCGGCATATGGAGTCAACGATCATCGTACCGATAGTGGTGTCCGTTAATGGTTTAGTAGCGAAGAGCCTCGACCGACATCTAGAGAGGCTCTCACTCGGTAAATGGGTGAAGGGCCAGATACAGAAGCGGTTCTCCTGAGCCCGGAATTGTGAGGAATATGTATCTATTATATATATATATATATATATATATATATATATATATATATATATATATATATATATATATATATATATATATACAAATATACACAAAGATACACACAATAATGTTAGTAGTTAGTTTGTTCCCCTTATGTCTATGTTAGTAATTAATGACTAGCACTGATTAAAGTCCTCTTGACGAAGGATCAAATCAGTAGGCAGTCAAATTTATCAACTATTCCCTTCAGGAATTCAGGATGTTAAAACGAGGTCAGGTAAATAGCATATCAAATAAAAGTGCATTGATGAAGAGGTTAATGAAGCGATAGTTGTTTGTCAGGATCGTCGCAATTGGAGACCAACACTAGAGAGTATAGGTCTCCACTCTCACACAATCCATGGGGGTAGGCAGAGGCCTATCACCATAGGAAACAGGGGTGATAATAATTATGTATGTATGTGCCAATATGTGTGTTTGTCTGTCGATTATTATCTATTCTAAAATTATAAAGAGGAAAGATTTAATTGTTTGTTTGTTTAATATTTTCTTAAGTTTTTGCGACTTGTATATATAATTAAATTAAGAGCCTGTATACTACTAATTCAAATCGGTGTTTCACATAGTTTACCCCCGCGCAACCAATGTTTACTTCGATGGGACAGCGCCAATTTAAGGCGTGCGTGCGTGTGGTAAAATATTGTATATCACCGAACATTCGCTACGTAACATAAATAGGTGTATACGTAGCTAACGAACATTGCACGGCACCGATATCACACTATTCATGCGGCTGAGAACAAGAGGAAGCGAGACAAAACATGATAAAGTGAGAGAGGTTCACGTGGATAATACGTATTGAAAATTCGACACGAGGTACTAAACATGTTTGGCCTAGTGGTTTTCTAATACTAAGGTAGTGAGGAGGTTGAAGACTCAATCCCCGCACACAGGTGGTTTTTTTTCTCTTTTTGTAACTAATTTTGTTGATACAGTTAAACTTTATTCTAATGATATTAGTTTTTAGATGTAAATGTTATAAAAATCATTTCATTGTATTATGGAACAACAATGAATTCATATTATCCCTATGGATATTATAAATGCGAAAGTAACTGTCTGTCTGTTTGTTCCGTTTTCACGGAAAAACTACTGGACCGATTTGGCTGAAATTCATTTGATATATATTTTCGATGCTGAGAATGAACATAGGATGCTTTTATCCCGAAATATGGAATAGTTTCCGGGATAAAAATATATTTGTCTTTTTGTTTGTTATCCTTTTACGGAAAAACTACCGAACCGATTTAGTTAAAATTCGGTATAATGGATTTATGTAATCAATATTATGGGTTATCCCAAAAAATGGGGTAGGTTTTTTGTGATTTTCCATTTTGGTCATTGCAGCCATTTCAGTAATTTCAACCATTTGGGCTATTTGGGCCATTTCAGTCATTTAGCCATTTCGGTCATTTGAGCGATTTGGGCCATTTCAGTAATTTCGGTCATTTGGGCCATTTGGTCATTTCGGCCATTTCAGCCATTTCGGTCATTTCAGCCCTTTGGGCCATTTCAGTCATTTTGGCCATTTAGGCCATTTCAGTCATTTTGGCCATTTAGGCCATTTCGGTAATTTCGGCCATTTCAGCCATTTCAGTCATTTCAACCATTTGGGCCATTTCAGCCATTTCGGTCATTTGGGCCATTTTGGTCATTTCGGCCATTTCAGTCATTTTGGCCATTTCGGTCATTTCAGCCATTTGGGCCATTTCAGTCATTTGGCCATTTAGGCCATTTGGGCCATTTTGGTCATTTCGGCCATTTCGGTCATTTCGGCAATTTGGGCCATTTCAGCCATTTCGGTCATTTCAGCCATTTCAGTCATTTTGGCCATTTCGGCCATTTTGGTCATTTCGGCCATTTCAGCCAATTCGGTCATTTCAGCCATTTCAGCCATTTCAGTCATTTTGGCCATTTGGACCTTTTAGGCCATTTCGGCCATTTTAGTCATTTCAGCCATTTCGGTCATTTCAGCCATTTAGGCCATTTCAGTCATTTTGGCCATTTAGGCCATTTCGGTAATTTCGGCCATTTCAGCCATTTCAGTCATTTCAACCATTTGGGCCATTTCAGCCATTTAGGCCATTTCGGCCATTTTGGTCATTTCGGCCATTTCAGCCATTTCAGCTATTTCAGCCATTTGGGCCATTTCAGTCATTTTGGCCATTTAGGCCATTTCGGTCATTTCGGCCATTTAGGCCATTTCGGCCATTTCGGTCATTTGGGCCATTTAAACCATTTCGGCCATTTCAGCCATTTCAGTCAATTCAGCTATTTCGGCCATTTGGGCAATTTCAGCCATTTCATTCATTTCAGCCATTTCGGTCATTAGGGCCATTTCAGCCATTTCAGTCATTTCAGCCATTTCGGCCATTTCAGCCATTTCAGTCGTTTCGGTCAATTCGACCATTTGTGTCATTCAGCCGTTTGATCATTTAGGTCCGTTCGGCCAAATATATTTTCATATTGGAAACTGTCTCATTTTTCGGGATGAAAAGTAGTTCTTGGCCACCCTCGATATTAAAATAACATATGTACCCAGTTTCATCCAAATCGGTTCAATAGTCTGTCCATAAAAGGATAACAAACAGAAAGACAAATATGCTTTTGGATTTTTTTTCGCGGAACCCTAAAAACGTAGCCTAAGGTACTTCTTATAACATCAGCTATCTGCCATTTAAAATTACGTCAAAATCGATCCAGCTGTGTCCGAGATAAGCCGGAACATCCAGACACACAGACAGACAGACAAAAATTCTATAAATAGCATTTTCGGAATCTCCTGGTCCGATTTTTTTTTAATTTATTTTGAGATTTCAAACAGGCCCTTCACTTTGCATTTTTGGAATCTCCTGGTCCAATTTTTTAGTTTTTATTTTGACATTACAAACAAACCATTTGTTTATCTGTATAGATAAGAACTTTAAAATAAATTATAATAGATAAAACATAAAAAAATTAGAGAGAAAAATGAAATGAGCACTCGAACCATGAACTCTAATCGTACGTGTACTAGTATCATCTCACTCTACCACAATAACATTGAAGAAAGTAATTGAAAGTTTTGTAATATTTATAACTCTACTTATCCACGTGTCAACGTAATTTTCTATGAAGAATCATAGATGGCGCTTTCGAATTTTAATGTTACCGGTAAGATTGATTTAAATACGTTTTATTGTCAATAGTATAAAAGTCCAGATGAAATGAAATATAAAAATTTAGAAAAGTATTTTTATTGCATTTTATAAAATTATTTAGGAAGAGAAAAAGAGCATTTTATCAACTTTCTTTTAAAAAAAAAGTCTTCTAGATCAAGTGAAACTAGTAGGGTTCGAACCCACACAGCTAGTGATTTAGACCAGACCTCTACCGTATACGCCAAATAAGTATAGCGCGACCGCTTCAAAATTCTTGTTATTATTGCTCCTTCGTTTATTTAAAATTATTTTTCAATGGCGGTCGTGGAGAAGAGCAGCGCGTCCGTATTAGCCGACGCTCTAAAGCGATCTAATAAATTCCATACATTGGGACCGGCAGGCGGGATTTTTGCAGTCATTTTTAATAAAATAATTAATTACTTCGAAATTAAGTTAAGTAACCCAATAAAAGATCTATAATTGAATTTGTTATAATATAATATGTTACTGTTATTTATTTTAGCGATGTACGATTAACAGTAATAACAATAACCAAGATTGAATAACTCGTTTAGAGGTTACTTTGCAATTATTTTCTATCGAGAAAATCTATCGTAAATGCGTTCTGAGTACAAAGTTTACGTCAGAAATATGATCAAGATTGACATATATTTTTTTCACCGCAATAAAGTGTGTATAACTACTGTAAAAATGGTTGAGAAATCGATCTAAAAACGCATTCTGTCTCTTATCTCGCTGTTAACAGATTTACACGCGGTAATTTATTTGAGTTTTGTTATTCCGACGTTTCGGCCACTTTTCAGTGGCCGTGATCACGGTAGACAAAGATGTCAAGTGTCAACGAGTATTGTTAAAGTTTTATTTAGCCTACCGCCAACTTGTTGCTTTTAATTTGGTTTGCGGTTATTATTTACTCTATGGGAGCCTAATCTAATTTTCCATCGCTTCGCAACATTCAACACTTCGCTTGAAGAGAAAAAGCGGCGCAAGAAACTCTTCAGCAAACATGCCTAGCTCGAACAATTTTATATAATATCTAAATGGGTGGAAGGAAAATAAAAGAAATTATCAGTCAAGTTGGTTTGTGTTCCGTTGCACGTAGAAAGAGCTCACAGTGTTTTAAGGTCTGGCAGTTGGATGGCACCTAGATGCGTGAGGCTATTGAAAAAAAAAAACCACCCAAATTTCATCAAAACTATTAAGTCCCAATCCCAGCAAAAACTAACTTTTGTTAATACTGTTACGAGTTACGGGACTCGAATTAAAATGCCGTTTGAATTACTATAGATTTTATTAGAACTATACAAACACGTATAACACCGGTACAAATATAACTGGACACAACCAGCACAAACGTAATGCACGATTCGATAGCACGCGCAAAGTCGGTCACTATACATATAGCTTATCGAATGTACACACGTCTTGCCTTGCTCGTGGTTATAGCTTGACTGCCTCTCCCCTCCGTTTGGGCAGTGTTTTTATACTAAACAATATGTCTCGACACAATACTCGATCGCGTAAACATTGATTTCCAAGAATCACACCTGGCTAAATACTACCATAAAATATTACATATATAGGCTGTTTTTCTAATTATAAATTTTATACTCAAAGTAAACAAAAGAAATCAAAATGCCGAAAAGGTAATAAACTACAGTTGTGATTTGTTCTTTGTCGATCGTAACAATACATTTCTACATAACTAAATAAACTTCTACGGAACTCATTGTGCGTCGTCCGATAAGCGCTTGGCTTTATATTTATTTGCAATTTAACGAGTGACGTGTTCCAGTGATAGTTGGCTTATATATTTATTTACTCAATTCAGTCTTCCCCATAAAACTAGGCTATGTTTACTAGTTCGTACATTGAACGCGCCTGGACATTGTCAGTAGGAAATATCATGTTTACTCTTTAAGCGAAATTAACATTTTATTAATGGGTTAATGGACACGTTAATCTGGTTGTTATTTATGACTGGTACTAGTGATTACCAGCGACTTCGTTCTTATGTTTTGCTTAGTAAGCGAAGCAAAAATAAGCCGCATTTTTTAATTTTAGCCTCATGTCATGTATGCAACCTTTAAAACATCTGGGATTTCAAAGCTTACCGAGCTTGAAATTGATAGATAAGAATTAGATTAAGATAAAAAATAATCATATTTTGGAATTTTCGATTATGACGTAATTTATTTATTTTTAATACTTAGCATACCTAACCTTTTTATTATCCTGAAGACTTATTTGGTATTATAATTATGACATATAGTTGGTTTCGAATTCTGTTTTATCCGTCTAGGAACGGAGAAAGAATACAATTTCCTGCGGCCGGGCGGGCTGTCGTAAGAGGCAACAAAACAACCTACAGCTAGGTGGTAGGGTATTTTCTCGACTGGATGGCGACCACCCCTGGTCTAGAATATGCCGCCATAACAACCTTGAGTTGTGTTCCGGTATTAGTGACCAGGTCCCAGTCTTCCTTAAGAGGGCAGCAGCGCATTTGTAGCCCCTTTGGTGTTGCAATTGTCCATAGGCGAAATCTCTTTACATGTATAATTCGTGATTTCACCAGCTTTTTTACATTTAAAGTTTTCAAATCATGTCAATATTGGCATAGTAACGAAAAGGTTGTAATATAGACAAAGTAATGGAATAAATTGTCTAATACAAAGAATATTGGTGTTTCCTACATAAATGCTTTTGGAGAAACTGAACATATAGAATTATAAAGAAAATATGTAGCTATTTAGTGGGAGTAGACGTATTGTAAGGAATGTAAGACGAATTGCATGTGTGATTTGTAATAATATTTTATATTAAAATGAGGTTTAATGGAATAAAAGAATTGCATTAGTCGATACAAAGAATAGGTAGGACTTTTTCATCTCGACCCATTGAAAACATTTCTAAAATATAATCCGAACAAGTCTACAAGAATAAAGTTGCAAGCTTTATACAAGAATGTTACTAGATAATTAATTGTAAAGCAGTAAATGAGAGTAAATCCAGCAATTTCCTGTATCTCCCGCCGCGCGGCGAAGTCAACGACATTTCTGGCAAAATGCCAAGCTGTCGTCATGCCATCGCCGGCAGGACGCCGACAATATCATCCAGTTCCTTGATAGTCTATGCAACTAATTTTTTTTAAGGTCTTTAGTAATGCACTTTTACTTTTGCAGCTGGTCAAGTAAAATTGGCGCGTAACAACAAACTGATTATAGGCTCTCATTATTTTGTTGTTTCGTTATTTTCCTGCGGCCGGCCGGCCTGTCGTAAGACTTGACAAAAGTAAGGTATTTGCCTGTCTGAATGGCTACCACCCATGGTCTAGAGTCTAGAATATGCCGCCCTAACAAACTTGAATTGTGTTCCGGCATTAGTAACCAGGTTCGAGTCTTCGTTTAGAGAGTGGCAGCACATTAGGAGCACTTTTGGTGTTACAAATGTTCATAGGCGATGGTAGCCGCTTTCTTTCAGGTGAGCTGTCTACTTGCTTCTTTTGTCGCCTCTTATGACAGGCTGCCCCAACGCAGGAACTCCTTTCCTAAATAAAATTGTCTAAAAAACTTATTTTAAAGTCCCGCTTGACTTTTGTCATCATTTTAATTTTACCTCTATTTATTTCTACTTATATTATAGGGGCCCATACACAAACCTGCAGTGGGTGGAGCTTGCAGAACTCAACTCGGTGATGCCGGACGCAATGAAAGCGGCAACAACATTCACTCAGAAACTTTATTTTATTGGAACAACATAAAATATTAATCAATAATGCAAATATTAACAGCGCTGTCCACAAGTTAAAATATAAGTATATACACCTTCCATGATCAAATTGATCTTGTACTAGCAGAAGGTGATGTCAGGAGCCTTAAGAACGGACGAGCGTGCATAACAAGGGCTATGAATGTCAAAGAAGCAAGTGAGGTGTGTAAGAATAAGCCTGAATGGCGCTCTGTTGTTCGTGCCTACCCCGCAAGGGACCTGGCGTGAAATAATGTATGTATGTATAAAAGGATTTTGGTAATCGCTAGGCTTAATATTCAAGATGTATATACCTACTTATTTATACAAGGAAGGAAAAGAAAATTAGTAAAAGAAGAAGAAGCGCAAGGAGAAAATAGAAATGGAATTACTGTTGTGTTAGTGTTTTGTGAACCAGGAATTTGAATTTAGAAGGTGAATTGGCAAATATGTCTATGGGTTCAAAGAGTTTATTATGGGTGTCGAAGTCGTTAAGCAGATCTAACAACGATTGATACTAGAGTTTACTAGACGAACGTCATCAACGTCTGGCTTTCAACTTTATCTTAATAGGATCAATGTTGTGTACGTTAATATTAAGATACTAGGGCTTCCCACCCGACTTAGCTTACGTAATATTTTTCATATATTTTTTGAATAAATACTTCAAGTTTATCTAAATTGTAGCCACAAATCTCCCGCCAGACGCCATTTTGAATTTCGATTACTTTTTTAATGTATGAACCTAAAACCGTAGGGTTGTCAAATCTGTGACCCAATTACAAGTTATTTAATTTAAATATTTTTGCTATGCCCTTAGAGGGTTAGTGTATAATTATATTTTATGTATATGTACATTTTAAAAAACGGACAAGTGGAAAAACGACTCGCAACGGACAAGTTGAAAAACTCATGGCAACGGATGAGTGGAAAAACGAACCTCAACGGACAAGTTGAAAAACTCATGGCAATGGATGAGTGGAAAAACGAACCGCAACGGATAAGTGAAAAAACGAATGGCAACGGATAAGTGGAAAAACGAATGGCAACTGACAAGTGGAAAAATAAAAAGTGTCTACGACTTTGCAGGACACTTTTTATTTACATAAAGTAACACATTAACACATCATTATTTACAAAAACTGTCGCGACAGCATATGTATAACTATTATAATTATGCCAAAATAAGTGTTTTTTTAATTTTGAAAATTTAATTAAAATGCCGCCGCTAGAAAAGGCTCTCTATTTGTATCTTGGTATTCAGGCTTATCAAAATAAATTACTTCATATTCAAGACTGCTTCAATACCTTTATATAACTTTTTGAATTATTCAATTCGGACATTCCATTCGAAAGATATGAAGATAGAACACGCGGCCGTGATGCTTTTTCGTAAACGAAAAATAATTAAGACCCCGTCTATAGAAGTTTCACTTCAATAGCAAGTTGAAGTAGCAGTGGGCCCGTCACGTCTGTTGCAGGACCGACGGCCAATGGAGCAAACGAGTCCTGGAATGGAGGCCACTTCTCGGCAAACGTAGCGTAGGACCCGCTAGCCCGGTGGACTGACGACCTGCGCAAGATTGCCGGCAGGGGCTGGATGAGGAAGACAGGAGATCGAGATATGTGGCGGATACTTGGGGAGGCCTACGTCCAGCAGTGGACTGAGATTTGCTGAAGAAGAAGTATACCAAGCATTGAATAAACGAATTGAATTAAGTTTCAAGTCCTTTCAAGGCGATTGAAAGAAGTCTCGCGTGACCAAAGTGCTGGCCTATATTTAGGGCAACGGATTAACGTTGCCATACAACGTGGGAATGCGGCCAGTATTTTGGAAATTTGGAAACCGACAGCTCTCTGGACTACATATTTACTTGTAAATATGTTTATAATTTACAAGTTTTGTTTGTAGTGAAATATTTTTTTAGATGGTTTAATTTATAACTAGTGATCGCCCGTGGTCGAAATTAGACCATAATAATTAATTTCAAAGACTATACTTCTATAATCACAGTTTCGTCAAGGCTACATTGTTAATTTGACTTGAACAATAACCAAAAGATATACTCTTTTACTCTAAAAAATAAAACTAAATCTATATACGTGAAGCAATAACTTTATACCCCTTTTTACAAAAATTGCGTGGACGGAGGAGTATGTAATTTCGCACACTTATAGTTTATATAGAGGAGTGCACAATGATATTTTTTTATTTATGCATAAAAAATACATTAAATCAATAAAAAAACAACACACACTACCATGTATTTGACACACACACGCATATATACACTTGTTTATGCTACATACGTTCCGGCCACTTTTCAGTAGCGGTAAGCCGTGAACGTTGGAGTAATGAAAATCAAATAAATTACCGCGTTTTAAACCGACACAACGTACCTACTTTTATTATTTTGATATTATAACAATAATAATTGAATATGGGCAAAAAAATTGCTACAAGACAAAATAAATAAGTTAATGATAAAGGACGTGTGTAAATAAAAAACTTGTATCCAATAGCATTCCGAAAACAGGAAAAGGCGCTGATTCATCGGCACGAGACAAAGACCGTCTGTCTTGTGTCCCTGAATTTATTAGTAACAACATTCAGAGATTAAGTGGATCGAGAAGATCAAACTGCGTATTTTAGCTATCTGGATATGAATGTAATATTCCGATAATGTTTACTTATTAGGTACATTGTGTATTATATTTATTTATTTATAATTTATAGTATATTATTGTACTGGCCGCCAACAATTAACTTTTAATAAGTTCTTGTCCATCCAAAGGTTGCCTGGAAGAGATTGCTTTAAGCGATAAGGCCATCCATTGTACTCTACCTTATAGTTAAGACAAATAACATGTATTTTCTTTTTACTTTTTTATCTTGGTGTACAATAAAGATAATTGTTATTCTTGCTGTTGTTGTACATAACTAAGTTGCACACTTTGTCATTCCTATTTGAAAATGAATCTTTATTCTGCAAAATAGAATTTTAGTATTTTCTTAGGTTATAGGCGACTTTGCGACTTAATCCACGTGGAATAGTTTAAAAAAAAAGGAAGTAAAAAAACCTCCCGATTTTGAAACATTCATCACTGCTGCTCCGTTGCTATTGGTCTTAGCGTGATAATATATAGCCTATAAGCCTTGTTCGATAAATGGGCTATCGAATACTACAATAATTTTTCAAACTAGATCAGTAGTTCCTGAGATTAACGCGTTCAACTAAACAAACTCTTCAGCTTTATATATAACATTTATTATTTTGACGTTTCGGCCACTTTTCAGTAGCCATGCTGGGAGTTTTTGGCGGGAACTGAAAGGTGATGTTGTGCTGTGCAGTTTTATTTTCTAAAAATGTGTAAAATTACTCTAAAATGAACAATAGTTGTAGGATATTGATAGTTTTTGAGTAGTGATTATGTGTTTTGTGAGAAATGTGAACTGTATAGTCAAATGTGGCCTTTTGAGTTGTCACAAGAACTCCGTTGAATGGCACTAGCTGATTACCTACAGTTCAGCTGTGCTACACATAGGCTTAAGAAAATGAAGAAACTAAATGTATATTATAAACTAAGATCTGGCTTAAAGGCCTAGTTGCCAAGCCATAAATATAATAAAATAAAATAAGTAGCCATGCTCACAGAAGTCAAAGGTGTCGTGTCAATAAGTTTTTTTTTCGTAAGTTTTATTAAACCACCGCCAACTTGTTTATTTTAATTATTCTTTACTCTAGGAGGGCCTAATCTGCTTTACCACCGCTTCGCAACACGTTGAAGAGATGAAGCGGCGCAAGAAACTCTTCAGCAACAAGCCTAGCTCTAATTAATTTATATTATATTAAAATAGATCACAAAAGAGCTTAATACTATAAAAAGTAACATAAGCAAGTATAGAACAGTATCATAGATCTCTTGCTTTTGAAACAATTATTTACTTTAATGCCTTCTAACACTGGCCCTATCTATCTAGTAAACTGGTATTCTTCATATAATAATAATCAGAAACAACCATCAATAGAAACACAGTCTCGAAGTATCAAAATTAAGCCAGCTAAATGATGCCGATTTTGTAATAGGGTGCCGATCGCGCTGCCAGGTAGGGTATTTGCCCGTCTGGATGGATACCACCCCTGGTCTAGAGCCAGGCTCCGGAGTCACTATAGAGAGCGGCAGCGCATTTGTAATTCCTTTGGTGTCGCAAATGTCTATAGGCAATGGTAACCGCTTTCCATCAGGTGGGTCATCTGTCTGTGTGCTGATGTCATGCAAAAAAAACAAAAAAGAGATAAAGGCCACTTTATGTGAGACAACATATATAGATAAATTCTGCTTAACGCGAGACAAGATTTATGTATTTCTCTAATCGGAATATTCTTACAAGTGCCAGCCCTGATAGTCGTCTAGCTGTCAGAGTGACAGTAAAAATGGCGGGAGTTTATGCGTATTGTTTGGCGTGCATTAAGCCATGGCTTTATTGAGTGTACCGTTAGATACAATCAGTAGACGTAATAAAATGTACCACATTAAGCTAATGTATTTCTAGAGTTAAAGAATGAATATGAGTTTAAAAGCTGAACATTTAAGTGCGACTTTCATACTGCACGAATTTAGCTGGGATATTAAAATGCATTGTATTTTTTTCTAGTATTGCCAATGCATATAGTCATTAGTCAAGGTGGCAAAGTCCGTCAATGGGAACAGTTCATACATCGCTCGTGTTTTAACTTTTATAGACGCAATTTAATGCCAACCACAATTTGAAGACAGAATTCAATGGTGTCATAACTTCACAGACTGATTTTTTAACTACTCAAAGATGGGAAACAACAAAAATAACAAGAAATAAATTATTCTAGAAACAGCACTGTCCCATGACAACAAGCTGACCTATAGTAAAGATGGCGGATATGACCCGACCTGTTCGCACTAACTGTACTCTATAATTCGTTAGTACAAAAACTTTTTTTTTGTCCTGATTTCTCATAATAGTCCTACACTGGCCGGGGCTTGTCCTTGGCAGCATTATTAAGAAAGAGGGAGTTATTTTCCTCATTAGTTTTTCTTTCTTTTATATTATATATATATTCTACAAGCACTACAAGCCCACAATTGGCAAAACACTGCGCAGGACAGAGGGAAATGGCGTGCACTCGTTTCGTAGGCCAAGACTCACTTTGGGTCTCTGAGCCAACGGAGTTAGTTATATATTATACATTCTAATTTACGGGAGTAGGGGATCTTTTTTTATTTTCTTTTTTATGTACCTTATTTCTAATACGTATATTGTTGACGGTCGCTATGTTGCTTCAAGTAATTTAATTTTCATAAATTAATTTTCAAGTAATTTAAATTTCACTTTCCGGCCATGATTCGAAGCCGCGCTCTTTGCGTTTCGGACGCGCGAAGCACAAGTTACCACGTTGTAAATAATTTAATGATGAGGTAAAATAATGAAATTCGAAATAAGGCAAAATGTGCCTTATGCTTACAAAATACGACAGTTCTTGTAGCATACGCAACCAAAGTTGACGAGTTAGGCTAAAAAGCACATATCATTGTTACCCCTTTTCCCTTTTTTGGTAACTCCGGCCCTGTAATAAGTATACAGTGCGATGTCATAGAGAATGTAATTACATGTTCATTAATTTATGGTTAGGTTGCCGGCCGGTTGAACTCGAGTCGCATGGTGAATCATGCCGGGTGTTGCCATGTCTTTCGACAAAAATCACAAAAATCCTTTGATAATAATATTGAAGTGAGATTTATATTGCGTTCATGTGACTACAGTCATAAAATATGCAGAACAGTTTTTTTTATAAAACTGTTATGTCTGTATTATTAGATATTTTAAATTTTTAGAGTACTGGCAAATTCTATCGATTAGGTTACTGGCCTACTAGATAGAAAGTGATTACCATCGCCTAGTGACATTTGCAAAACTAAAGTTATTACTAATGTTCTATCCGCTTTGAAATGTTATAATATCACTTTTTTTTTAAAATCTTAAAGATTTGATAATTTGTAAATTTGGATTTGTTTTTTTACTGTTACTTGTAGAATGCTGTAACCAGAGCTTAATTCCTATTTGTCATTATTTAAAGCATCAGTAAGAATTTATAGAATATCTTAAAAAGATTAAGTTACTTTTGTATGTCGTGTATATATCAATAGTTTTGACTTAATAACTTTTATTAAATTTAACGATCAAAGACTAATTTTTGTATCATTAATCAAAACTATATAGGGGGTTACTTAATTACTTATTGTATATTTTAAGATATTCAAGATATTTGTTAATATTATAATAGAAAAAAAAATCCAAACAATACGCAGCAACTACATGCCCCTTAAGAACGAGTTACAAATATTCATAAATTATATAAGGTTATTGTGAAAATAAATTTAATAATTATATACTTAACGCTAACTTTAAAATATCACGGATATCGGCAAATTTTTATCACCTTGCCACCCAACCACCCCGAGGCGCTCCGTTCGTTCGTTCCTTGAATTCCTATTCATTTCATTCGAGCACAGCAGCCGGTCGCGTCGGCTGTTACAAAATACAAATTTAGAATAATAAATATAATAAATTCATAGATAATATGAGGGAAATAGTGCACCTCCAGGCCGGTCAGTGCGGGAACCAGATTGGATCTAAAGTGAGTTTTTCAAACTTTTAAATTTCGAACTCATTAACGTCATGCATCACGTTAGTTCGCAACGTTTGTTTTTACGGTTGCAATTTGATTTTACCAAGCGAGTTGCTGAATGATTAATGATAACTTTTTGTTAAATCTTAACTAATGGTTTATTAATCTCTACCTTCTTTTTATGGTTTTTTGTTAGAAGAATTTCTTTGGCAGGGATGGTTTTCAAATATTGCTTTATTGTTGAATTTATTTTTGATTTTTGAACATGGAACGCATTGCATCCTTTTCCTTTATGACCAGAGATTTTTTTTAGTTTTTACCAAAGCGTTACTTTTTAAACTTCTCTGCAGCAGCTGAAAATGGATTTAAAAATGTCTGCATTAAAGTTAAAGTTATTTTGTCGAGTTTCCGAATAAATTAATGTGAAATCTTCCACGTATTAATTTACATCAAAAATATTAATTAAGCGTTAATTAAGACATTATTGTAGACAATTAGAAACCTTTTTACACAAACTTCTTGCTTATTTATTACTGTAGTGTAATTCTTGTTTTCTTCAAGCCGTTTTGCCGATTTACGCGATTTCCCAATAAGTGTTATGTTTTCAGGGTTTTAATTCACCACAATTGTAATTAGTAAATGTCTGAATTAATTTTGAGTTTATACATTCCAGTTATAAATTTTTATATGTATAACTTTTCTGTACGTATGTGTCACTTAACTCCTAAACCCCTGCACCGAATTTATATATTTTTTATATTTAAGTGGCTCCCGGAATGGTTTAGATTCACAATTAGATCCGGTATAGGTGGCGCTGTAATCGAGTTCTAGATTTGTTTTCAGAGCAGGACAATGTCTGCCGGTCTCGCTCGTATTATCATGTATTATTTGATAAAATTTCACGTTACAAATGTAAGCATAGGACTTACTCTCAAAGGCCTTTCGTCGTTTTCTTTTAGAACTTGTTTCACTTGTTTTTTCTTATATTTATGGAAAATCTCCATTGTATGTTCCATTTATTTTTGGGTTACCATATTATTGTAGTTTTCAAGAGAAATTTTTGTTCTTCCTCTAAAATTTTATTCACTCTTTCGGACTCATTGGACCATAACGAACGACGAATGACATTTGAGAATGCCTCCGGTGACGTTTATGGTAACGCTGTTTTATTTTTCTTAAAACATATTCTTTATGCAATTAAAACTTAAAAACTAGGAAGGGGTTACGTGTTTGTGCCGTTTAGAATTAAAACTTTAGGTCCGTGGGGTCCATAGCGAAGGGTTTCTTTAAAGAAATTTGTAAGTAACTTTGACACCACCCATGATCAGGCTGTTTCGTATTTCGCGCAACGAATCAGCATTCCCATACAACGTGGCAATGCAGCCAGCCTTCTGGGCACGCTTCCCTCTGGCAGCGATTTGTTACATACTTTATATTAATTTATTTATAATTTTGTTTTTTTTAAAGTATTTAATTCAATTTATAATTGAATTAATTTGCATCACATTATATTAATTTTTAACAACTAACTTAAAAAAAGGTTTTTAAGTACAAGCTTTTGAGATCTTCGATAATATGTAGCAGCAGAGTGCTAGCCAAGACAAGTAAAATGAGCCCAAACACGACGGGTCTATCTTGTTTAGTACAGGAGTTCCTATGGTCACCTTCAAACTCCTTCATCACATCAGCTCCATGGTACCATATTATTGCATTGTCACACGATATACATATTCATGCAAAATTTCAGCTCAATCAGAAACCGGGAAGCTGGTCAAATTTGACTTGCAAGATTACACCCGAACTTACATACATTGCAAGTTAAATAAAATCTTGTAAAATACACGTTGATATTTTATGTTTTCACAGATTTGGTCTAAAATATATTTTATTTTAATTTCTATAAACCAAAAAGCTAGAGAATGGTAACTTGAGCGCTATCTTTTTGTCTATGATTCAGCAGTTTTCCAGAGTTCGTTTTAAACTGGGTAATTGTTATTCTTAGTTTTTATTCTTTGATAATAATTGTTGATCATTTTAAGCGGAACCTACTGTTACTTATTCCAGTAACACCCATACTAGGGCAAATATAAATTGTTTATCTTTCGTAACCGGTCATATTATACGGGTCCGAATGTTGGACCATGATATGATAATGATAGACCACTCAGCTGAGACGAGAATGTTGAGATGGATGTGTGGTGTTACAAGAATGGATAAGATGAGAAATGAGCACATAAGGGGATCTTTGAAAGTTGCACCCGTGACGGAAAACTTGAGAGGAGGAAGATTAAGGTGGTAATAGCATGTAACGAGGAGGGATAGAAGCCACGTGTCTGCAACTGCAAGGTTGATGGGTACAAAAGGAAGAGATGGATGGATTGTGTGAAGGATGATATGATGATTTGTGGTGTGACAGAGGACGTATGTCTGATAATTGGGAGAAGATGAAAGAAAAGAGATCTTTCGTAATCGGTAAACAAAACGTAAATAATAATGTTCTATATAAGTAATAATTAATCGTAGAAATGTATGTACGCGCATAACTTGTGAACGACTTTACCGATTTTAATGAATATTTTGTGTATGTTTGAGTGGGTCACCGGATAGTTTAGAGTCACAATTGGAACCGCTTGTAACTAGAATCTGTTTATAAGACTGGGGTATAAGAGACATCGTAAGGAAATCTGTATACAGCGATTGTCAATGTGTGAAACCCATCAATCTGCTTTAGACAACCGTTTCGGATCTATTCCTTCGGAAATTGGAAAGCCAACAGGACTGGGGCTAATGTATTTTTCCATTATTGAAAAGCTCATCAAACTATATATATATCAATGCATATATAATCTACATGACTATACTAATAATACTAACAACAATCTGACTGTACCTATTTTGTTACGGAACTTGAATCATAATATTGTTTCGTAGAACAATACGATAAGATAAAAAATACTTATTTTGATTCACATGTGGTAATGAAGTGCACGTTAAATATAATATGTGACTAAAGTCATCGGTATCAAAATTAGAAGTAAATAAAAAAGTCATAAAACATTTTAATATGGCTTCGCAATATCAGTGAATTTAAGTAGTATATTTCTTGGGTTTATGGTAAGCCTTTAAATCAGAACTAGTAGAGCCGTGTTTACCCGGGGGTGCATGGAGTTCGTGGCATCCGGTACAGGAACCTACGAAAATGCAATTTTTTATAATTGACGGTTTAATATGCTTATGACAACCCTGAGAAGTAGTAATATTGTCATTACAATTGGTTTAGTTGTAAACATTCTGAAGCTAAAGATCACCTTATTGTCCATTTTTTTGAAAAATTGAAGTACATATTTTAAAACATTACAATATTAAATATTTCAAAAATTACTTTGTGTAAAATGAAAATATATCATTATATCTGATTTATATTTGTATTGGAAAGCAACTAAGTACTTACCCGGTTTATTTAAAAGGACCTTGTCTTACGTAAATTTAAATTTATTTACTAAAAAGGTGCATGGATTTTTACTTCACTTTTTACACCTAAAGAGATCGGAGATGAACTTGAATACGTTTTATTACGAAAAGGTAATAATAATGGGTCGTGGGGTACCGAACTAGTATTATAGCATATGCTAAAATTAAATTTCTGGCTTAAAGGCTTAGTTGCCAAGCCATAAACACCAAAAAAATACGATGTAAACATTCTAAACTCTTTAAATATTCTAAAAATAGTGATAAATTTCACTCACGTATCATTTCCTAACAACCGCTACGTGTTTAAAATTATTACAATGAGAAAAATTGAAACGATTATACTATTCTTTTAAGAAGACGTCAATAAAGTTAAAATAATAGTTAATATATTCATAACTTAATGCAGCATAGCAGTGTTGGCTCCAGTTAGCCGTTCTATGAAATAAGTTTTGGTTATACATAAATCGCTTGACAAAGTTGAGTATGATATGTCTGAATGATGAACAGGCTACAGTCATAGGCAAAAAAATATAGCCTCGGCTTGTATTGAATTTATATCATTGCAATTTAAATTTTATATTTGTAATAAATCTATTAAACTAGGCTTACCTCCTGTGGGTTGAAATATTCGGACTTCGGTCTCTTGGGAAATACTGGATCATAATATCAGAATAATAATTATCAACAGACTATAAAGGACTTATTGTCAAATATTATGGTTAATTCTGGGGTTTAGAAAGATAACAAATAGAGGGAAATATTTACCTCTGCATTTATAATGATTTTACATTATGAAATAATACACCCTTTTAAATTGCTAAACAAATCATTTGTTTAGATAAGGGATATATGCTCGTTATATAGCGTTTTTATGATATGCCGAATACTTAAAACTTTTCAAACCGGTTCCCTTTCTTGCATCTGCTGATATTAATACTACAATTTGCTAAATAAAATATGCAAAATGAAACTTCCTTTAATCCGTAATTAAGAAATTAGTACCTATATAAAAAAAGACAAATCAGACAGCTGTCAGAAACACAGTCAAGATGGCGTCAGAAAAATTAAACATGCCGACGAAATCTCATCGAAATTGTCCCGCGTAGTTGCTTTAGAAAGCAAATGGCTGCCTTGCTCCAATAAATAAAAAACTGTGTAAAAGCGTAACAATGACCGTTATACTTAAGTATCAGATGAAAGCGTACAGCTGAATTATTATTGTGACTTGGATTCACCTCTTTTCATACTCATTAAAAAAATGTCAAGCAGTTTTGTCTGTGGTGCATTATTTTTTTAAGTTTTACTGAATAGGACAATTGGACGTAGTTACGCAAAAAGGATCCAACCCACAAGATGTTACTTTTGAATTAAAGTTTTAGCTGTATTTCCGCATTGATGCAGTTAATCTATATCTCCTACGTCCAATTGACAGTCAAATCAACTTTAATATTCTTTCTCCTTATTTTTGATTTTAAATTTTGATGAATTATCTAAAGTATGATATACTTGGTGACATATGTACATCAGTGTTTTTAGCCAAAATCAGGGTACGTGATCATTCTCTGTTTGAATGTGGCTTTGATGGAGGGACTCTTGAACATAATTTTATATATACACCTTCATATGATATTTTCTCCCCTGATCTCGGCGGTCCTATTAACATCAATTTCCTTCTAACTCTAGTTTACAGCAAACATGTCCATGTATTATTTGCAGATTTATATCCTTTAATAACATTTTTATAAAGTAATTAATGTGCAGCAGGTTTTTCGAAAAACCGACCATCAAAATTTCTTCTATATAACACTAGCTCCAATAGCATACATATATTATATATTATCCCCTGCCTCTTTTACCGCCACATTGCTTAAATCAATGCCAAAGGCGTTGGAGCCTACACCAGCAAGAGTAGAATAAAGTGATATACATAATTTTAAATCATTCAATGTCATTGAATACCGTCGGGTTCTTTCTGTGCCTTTCAACGAAATTAATTCAATTTGGTTGATCCGTCTAATATTAGTATTAAAAAACGCCGAAACCTCTAGATTTTGTACAGGTGTATAAAGTTATTACGTCATTCATGTCTTTATCGAGTCAAAAAACGTATTTATTTTATTATTTAATTAGCATTCAAGATTAATTATCTCATCGTATTTTTAAAGTATAATAAGAGTTAGATATTTTAATGTCTGCTCTTTTATAAAATAGAACGATTTTTTTTAAATTTATTGGTCAATAATAGCCTTCATTTCTATGGCTATGTTCCACGAGCGGCTCACAACCACCACGTTCACGACCGCGATTTTTCCCGTTCCACTTACTTGCGGACGTTACAATCATAAATTCTTGTGGAATGGATTATGGAGCGTTGATGTCATAAACGAGGAAATACACAAATGTCATTGGTTGATTTGATAATCGCGCGTTTTTCAATGTCAATCGATAGAATTAATGCTCTGTGGTCAACGTCCACTTCGACCCAGCTCTTGACATAGGTCGTTGTGAGCGCTGTGTGATTGAAAATGATGACTCATTAGCTTAGTTTAATGGTCTACGCTCATTAGCGATGTTTTCGCCATGACCATAACGACCGTGGTCGCCATGTGGAACGGCTGACGGAGCATTTTGGGCGTTGTGAGCTAGTATCGGAAAGCGTCCTATAAAGTGATAATCATTACACCTGGATAAACATTTACAGATAATTAATGGACAGTCAACCTTTGGTAATCCGACAACTCGCAAGGCAATGTCGGAGTATCGAATTTGTCGGATTATAGAATACTACTAAAGATCGCCTGTAGTCCTAATTTTTTTATAAAGAGTGCCTTGTAATCCTTCAAATTATAAATCAAAGTGATAAGATTCTATCTGAACTACAAATAATACTACATATGTATATAATAGATATTTGGATTTAATTAAATTAAACTGCACAATAAAGAGCTTTCATTTTATTATAAAATTAACATTCTAATGCTTACAAAAAATAATATCTATTATATTTGCCACTAAATGGAAATAAATTCAATGACAAAACTTCATTTCAATTGCAGCTCGCTCCAGTCTCTTATACTATCGTCTGTATAACTTTTTTATCTACCCTAGCGTGTAAGGAATTTATGGAGATATGTTGCAGTATACAATTTTAGTACGTCATGTTATTATTTTAACTATAATAATATTTTTCACTGTTTGCTACAACTCCATTAATTCTCCGAAAAGTAGTTGTGTAACATATTGTGTCTGTATAATATTTTTTTTTTAAGTTTGAGCTAGATAAATAAGAAGAAAAACAATTTTTAGCTAGACGTGTTGCTGGGGAGTTTGTTGCCGCTTCTTCTCCTTAACAGCAATAACACGTTGCGAAGCGGTGTTCATATACTACAAAGTAAAATTAAATTATAACCTATATGTTTGACCTTCAAAATGTGTTCTCCAGTGGAACTTATGTTGAATAAAAACTTTTGAATTTGAATTTAAATCAAGTGAGCAGTCATTCGTCTTACTAGGTCAGCAATAATTGGTATTGTCATTACACTTCGATCACTGAAAGTAGCCAACACCGTTATAACAGTGAATTATTATGGATCTATCAGTATACGCCATCACAATTTTAAATTTAACCCAACTTTCTATCACGTCTCGGTTGCAATTTCTTTATAATCAATATTTTAATAACACGCTGCTTTCTGTAAACTTTTAGAGATAAAATCTTTTGTTTGGGTGATATTATGTACCTACTAAATGATTTAAAGAACTTTGTAGTTCTGAAAAATTTAAAAACTTCCTTTAAAAAAACCGACTTCAAAAACTAAAATGTATAAAATAACTTATTTCTAAAGCTATTATTATTAATATATATTATCTAAAACATCTTAAAGTCGGTGCTTAGTAATTTTCAAAATATAGTAATTTTTATGTTTTACTTTGCACCGACTTCAAGATGTTTTAGATAATATATATTAATAATAATAGCTTTAGAAATAAGTTATTTTATACATTTTAGTTTTTTCGTTTTTGAAGTCGGTTTTTTTAAATGAAGTTTTTAAATTTTATATGTTACTTTTTAGTGTCTAGCTATGTATGGGTGGACATACGAATGGTGCCGCGCTTCTTAAAAAATATAGGTCCCAAGAACCGGGAACAAAAAATCGTAAAATGAAAACTACTGGGCCAAACTATGTCAAATTTTTAGGGGACCACATGACAGATATTCCGCGTCGAACAAAAAAAGAATCACGTAAATCGGATCATAAATCACGGAGTAATCGGCGAACATACATAAAAAAAAACAAAAAAAAAAAGATCCCGACGAATTGAGAACCTCCTCCTTTTTCAAAGTCGGTTAAAAAGTTAATAAACATTGACACTTGTTGAAATAATAAAATGAAATAAAAAGTGACCATAGACGATATTCAGGCAGTCGGCCTGGCCAGCTCCAGGGTTTTGTTCCGAAATTAAAACCTATTACATATTATGCATACATGTATAAGTAGAAACACACAGCCAAAAATTCTTTACGTTGCATTTTTCAGTTTTGATTTAAATCTCTATAAACTAGAATTACTTAATTTGTTTTTTATATAAATTTTGTTTTATGATTACAGCGATTTGAGTCCAATCAATTCTATCTGCAATCCATTAAGGAAGTCCTAAGTTTTCGGTTATTGAACTTCAGCATGTAACCTTCAAATAACAATCGATTTTAATATTATACGCGAACGGATAAAATAATAATTTAGTCAAAACTTCCTTTCATTATAGTCTATGGTCAACCCATAAAAAAATAATAAATCAACAATCATTCGAAATTCAAAAATCGCCTCGCGTGATTCACGAAGCTGGGAAGTCGGGCGCGTGCGTTGCATTTCTCATTACGGATCAGTATTGCCAGCTTTGTATATTGTTTCAAACAATGGGTAATTTGAGATACAAATTGATAACAATAGATGCCGCGTGTATATGTAAATTATGCCATGTCGTTAGATTGTCTCGAATAATTTCAATTCACACAATACTTTAGTGATAGACGCTACATACAAACCAAAATATACTTATAAATAATACAACTAGGAAATGAAGTTTTAAATCGGCCCTAATTCAGCATGATGCTGGTTGAATCAACCAGCGCTGGTCTTCCGCTGACACCATTACAGTGACTCACGTGTAGACAAAATAAACAAATAAGAAAAACTACTAGTTCTACTAGAAAACCAAATACTTATATGAAAAAAAATGCTACCAAGCAAGTTTGTAAACAAGAACATAATAGAAAAGCTAAGAAACTACATATAATCTATATTTAATATTATAAAGAGGTAAAGTTTGTGAGTTTGTGACGTTGTAGTTGGATTACCCACTACAACGTTAGAATAAGGCTATACAATCTTGATACGCCAAAGAAGTATAACTTCTAACGCGTGTACATAAGTACACAGACACACACACAATTTTTTTAATTATTTTAAGTCTGCTTTCAATCTGATTATTCTTCTCTTCTTCGAACACTTTTTCATTAGGCACGATAATAAGTTTTAATTATATATTACATTCACAAAAAAATAAGGAAATATAATACCATTGGATACTGATCCTTTGCTTTTAGCCGTAGCGTGATGTTACATGGCCATCTCAATAAACGGGCTATATAAGGAAAAATATTTTTGATATAAATTAAATAAATAAGCGCTTATAACATATATAAAGAGGTACATGACATAATGACATGTTTCAAAGACGTAAATGACACATGTTTCAATAAATTCTCAAATTATTTTCATATAAAAGAGCGAGTGCGAAAATATCATAAAAAGGTAATTCTAATATCTGTTTAAATAATACTCTATAACTCGTTAAGTAATGACGTCATAAAATGCCACACTCAAGTACAAAATCTTAGGGGTTTCAGCGTTTTGTAACAAGATAAATGAGTGTCTTAATGGACTTAAATATCGATTACTACTATTATACAAATCCTTGCCAGTCAATTGCAGTTTAGTGCTCAACGTAGACCTTCCTAATATGGACCATAAACAATAAGTAGCGATCAACGCCTCCAGCCCACCACCGCTTCAACCTGAATAACACATTTCACTTATTTAATTTTTACCAGGAAAAATGACAATAGTAATTAAGGGACTGGCAAAACGGTCTCAATTTAAATCTAAAGCGGACCATATATAACCTGGCAACACTCATTACAGACAATAATGTGACGCCATATTAGCCGCCATTGTACCATAGACATCAGCTGACTAATATCCGGCCCTGTTTTGTCTTTCGTTTATGGTTTTGGCGTCTTATTTGGGTAACTGAGGCCTTAATTATAATATGTGATAGTTATTAAATGGGTTTTAAAAGGTCTTGTTATGGTTTTAAAAGATTTAAGTGGCTTATTTAGCCTATTTTGGTGTCACTGAGTTGACAGCTTGTGATATTGTTTGTCTTTGACCAAGAGTTTTTGTAAAATCGTTATAATTTTTCCTGTAATCTCCATATTAAAGCCCGTATTCTAGGAAAATAATCTTATGCAACCAGATGCAACAAAACTTGAATGGATGTTTGTTTATTATGTTTCCGCTTCACTTGGGATAATGTTAGTGAATTTATGTATCACCCATGTTGGGTGGCCATGGGCTCAATGCTTAATTTGAAAAAAAAAAGTGCGTGTAACGTTCACACGCGATTGAAGTAAAACTTTTTTACTAATTTTTTTTTCAAAATTTTTTGATTGATTTGTTTATAAACTTTTTATTGACAAAAAAATATTTGAAAACCGGATGGTACAGAAACGTGACGCCATATTGCCGTAACGGACTTCCGTTGCATTGTCGTCCAGTTACCTCCTAGTCGCGCCTAAAGAAGTTTTACTTCAAAAAGAGATTCTAGTTTGTCAATGACGGTAAACATTGGTAGATAGCACATGTATGTTGTATTTTTTAAAGCTATATGTAAGATGCCTTGATTAGTTAGAGCAGGGAGATTAGAAATATTTAAAGATTCATATTTATATACTTAACTATTATTAGGTCCACAAAAACAATTCAACTTGCTATATGTTTCACCACTAAGATAAATTTCTGTACAATTTGTATACTATAATCACACTAATTCAGTGAATGAGGTGGTGTGTGGTTAGGAAAAATCATAGGTACAATAAGCGCAATAGCGCAGTATGTCGGCTTCACTTATTGTAAGTCGGAAAACTTTGTCGGCGGCATGTTGGCGGCTCGAGATGATGAACAAATAAAATTTAAAAAACTTCGTTTAAAAAAACCGACTTCAAAAACGAAAAAACTAAAATGTATAAAATAACTTATTTCTAAAGCTATTCTTATTAATATACTAGCTGTACCCGGCAGACGTTGTCCTGCCTTTAAAGAACACCTAAATTCGGGTACCCGATTGCAGCGCCATCTACCTGGTTCAAATTAAAATCTAAATCATCCCAGTAGAAAATTATAAAAATACTAATATAGCTATAAAAAATTAGGGGTTGATCGTAGAGGGTTGAAAATTTAGGGTTGTATGTATTTTTTAATGCTGTATCATAAAAAAATAGAAATTAAAAATTTTGACGCACGGGTGCATGTTGCCGCATGATTCTTTTCAATCATACAGGCCGTCGAGTTGTGTGGACGAGCTGTGCCGGCGGCTCGGCAGCTTTGATGTATATTGCGCTTTATACATTGACAAAAAAATGTAATTAATGTTATATTGTGAACTTCGTTGCGTTTGATGTTGTAGTATATAGCTAAAACCAACACTACTATATAATAAGATTAAATAGGATTTAAATAATATATTTTCCGCCATGACTTTCTCTCTGTCAAATCTCGACAGTTGTCAATAATAACTATAAAATCTGGCAGACCGGCCAAGGTGCGAACAAAAGCAGGCTTTATCCGACACAAGGAAATAGCCATTCTAATAATGCTGGTGTGCACCGACATTTAACCGACGGTTAACCAAAAATAATCACTGTTTATGCATACATTTTTAGCGTTTAATTTATTTTAACCACCGGTTAAAAGTCGGTGCACACCAGCCTTAGTACGTTACTCTTCATCCATGAACATGACGCATTAGCGGTGGCGGTGGGTAACCAACCGAAATTACAAAAAATTAGCCATGCGGCTAATTGCAGTTCATTATATAAATCAGCTGATGGCTCTTTGGCTAATGGGTGAATGTCTTGCCAACCGACAGCCGACGGCTGACGGCTAAAAGTTCATTCTTACCCTTACCAACAGTTCATTTACTTTACTATCTGTTAAAATTTGACATTCGCTTCATACAAGTAACATTAAAATTCAACTGATAGTAAGACGAGTCTTAAACAAGTTTAGGGTTTTATTCGACAACCATTAGCTAGTTGTCGAAGTGGTTGACAGCCTAGCCGTGGTTGTAAAGAACCGTTAATTAGCTGGCTTTTACAATAAAAAGTCATCTCTATAACGCACCATAGGCACCAATCAGCTGTTTTAAATACCGAGACGATTGACGTCCTTGTGCGGTCTAAATACGAAGTTCATTTATACATAATATTATGTCTGTGTGCTTGTTTGTGTAACGAGTTTAGTCATTAGTTTACCTGATCCAGCGCCAGACGCGTCGTACATGTGCTTTATCCTCGTTAATGTGAGTATTATTTTATTTAGTTTCCAATATTTTCATGTATCTACTGACCTTTTTTTGTTTTATTCCACGAAAAGTAGGCAATTCGTAGAACATTTTTTAAAAATGGAAGTATTGGTTTGCGTTGAGTAATGACGCAGTATAGGATGGAGCACTCTTACCTAAAAGATATTCACTCGTGACTTGAAGACTTCGAGATTGTATGTGTCAGGAAAAACAGACTCCGGCAAATTATTCCACTCTTCGGCAGTGCGCACTAGAAAAGATGAAGCGAAACTTGGTTCTGACTGGTGGTGTTTCCACCAAAACATGTACGTATTATTATGTTCCCTAGCATTGAAAACAACAAGTGTTGTATGGAAGATAATCTTTTATAGTATAGCGTCATGTTTACAAGCTATATAGTATTTGTAGTACTATACGAGCTCAGAATACAGAAATATATCTGTATTCTGAGTATACGAGTATAAATTGTACTGGCCCCGCTGATAAGCCGCATTAGCGCTAAATGATTGGAATTGAAAATGTAACAGAATGACATATTGCTAAGTAGGAGTATTATGTCAATACCATACATTTGGGGCCAATCACAAATTACGTCACATGAACTTCATGATTTTTTGACCACTATACCGTTCTTGTGTCAGCTGGTCACATTCGTGAGAGGCTTGCCTCCCTATTGTGACATCAGATATTTCGCAAAAAAGACGTGATAGCGTAATGGTTAGCGCGCGCGCCTCGATCTCAGAGGGCGTGGGTTCAATCCTGGCCGGAACGCATGCACCGTTTAGTCAGTTTTCTGATCAAATGTGCATATTGTTACAATTACCACGTACTAACAACGGTAAAGGAAAACATCGTGATGCAACCTGCACATCGAGACAACTGATGTGTCAAACCTGCCAAACCTTGGACAAGCGTGGCGTGTATACTGTCTGTATCCCTATAATGGAAGGCCCGAGCCCAGTAGTGGGACATTTATGGGCTGATATTATATTATTATATATATTTTACAAATTTAAATCAAGAAATTATTAAATTTAACAGTAGTTCTGGAATTAGTTATAATCCGCACAGGAACGGAGAAAGAATACAATTTCCTGCGGCCGGGTGGCCTGTCGTAAGATGCGAAAAAAACAACCAATAGCCAGGTGGTAGGGTATTTGCCCGACTGGATAGCTATCACCATTGGTCTAAAGTATGCCACCATAACAACCTTAAGTTGTTTCGGCGTTAGTGGCCAGGTTCACGTCAGTCTACGACTGACAGTTTTTTACTGGGTCTTTGGTTGTCCCACACATCTAAGCCTTTGCTAGCTCAGCTCACTGAAACGCAGGCGTCCCAGTTTAGATTCTATGGTAAATTTCGTAAACGACCTTTGCTTTGTTTACTATGACCGGGGTGTCTGGGATCAGCTCAAGAATGCTCCGTTGTATATCACCTATAATAACACAAGCTTAATTTGCTTAGCTTGGAAATGCAATGTGTGTTTTCGTACAGATTGGCAGAATAAAGTAATAAATGTTATAGGTGCCACTTTCGCAAATTTGTATAAACTTTAACAACTCCAATATTAGGTTAAGAGTAGTTTAGTACGACATCAAACATCGTGCAAGTATCAAGTTGCTTTAGTTACGTCATACGCATTTTGTCAACAAAGCCTATGATGTGTACTTTAATAATAATAACTATAATTTTGTAAGCAAGAGCTTTAACACCTTGTGACAGTTGACAGGATATTTATTTGATTAAACGAAGCTAAACTAACCATTACAAACCTATCATGTCGGCTGTTCTTGAATCAATTTCCCGAATAACAACAAAAAGATTTTTACTTCAAATTCCACTAGACACCCTTGATAAACTTTAAAAATTACTGCTCACGTGAAACTTGGTCATTGAGGTATTGAACTTGTTATTGTTACAGGCGTATTTAGTTATTTTTTAGCAGATCTTAGATTCGGATCAACGTTTAAGTTAAAATAACATGAATAAATTCGCTTTGTTTATGATCCACTGACCTTGGCTACAGATAAAACAGAATATTACCAGAAAGCAAAAAAAATTGTTCTCGTTCTACACGTTATGGTCAGGTTATATCCGATTATTTATTTTAGCATTTTTCAATTACGTTGTTATACATATTCGTTGAGATTTTCTATAAAAACAAGAACATACTGGTTTCGCCAACTGTATTATGAATTAACGTATTTTATTGAGCGATTATCATTCCTTATTTTTCTGTCATGCTCTTATGTAGTCTTATGGAGAAATGGACGTTGTCCCTTTCTTTAGTTTTATATTTCGTACCGCACAAAAGAAACAAAATTCATGATGCAATGGAGCAAACAAAACCGGTTCAACGATTATTTACTTAAGCTACGTGCACACAATACGATGTATCATATCGTCTACACGTATCACTTCCAATATCATGATCACTCTAACGTCATTTGCCAGTTGCATTCGAAGTTTCCACTTCGGTACTCGAAATCTGATTTCCTACTTTTTCTTCTCTACTTTGCGCGGTCTTAGATTTCTTTCATTGTTACACCATCACCATATATCATACTTCGCATTTCTTGAGCTTACCTCTACTAGAGGATGGCATAGGCAGACATCTGCTTGCCATAAAACTAGCCGCTTTCTGTAAAACGTGGCCGTACCAGCCATTCTAATACTCGTAGTTTATTACTGACAATAACATAGACTAAGCAAAGTTACAGTGTATTAAAAAAATCTCTTATAATATTTCTATATAGACAATTTTAGGATTTAACACAGATGTGATATCTGGAGACCTCAAAACTGATAAAATTGATGGTAATACATTAATCATTTATGTAATTTGTGCTTTGGTTCAATAAATAAGCGATTGTACCGATAAGTATAAATTTTTCATTATAATCACCGTATAAAATATATTTTATTAGATACTTACTTTTTATTTATTATGCGATCTGGTGGCATAGATTTGTATTTGGGATTATGACATTTATCATTAAAAAAAACTATAACTTAATTCACTTCAACTATGAAAAATAAATATGCTTTTGTGAAAATATTATATTCAAATGAAATAGGGATCGGCATTTATTGTTATTCAGCTTTTATAAAAATGCAGTTTTATCGTATCGTGGTATTTGTAATTGATACACAACGGAGTCAGGATATGATACGATATCAAGACTGTGTAGAACTAGCTTTATGTAGTACAAAAACCAAGTTGCAAAGAATAATATTGCTTTTCTTAAGGTGTAAATAATTGGTTAAATAAATTCACACGTACAACACATGATATCCATAACAAGCGTATAAAATGTTTATTTTAGTATCAGAATATTCTGTTAGATTCAATTTCATCTGTATCTGATTTGTATGTTGTATCATCTGTTGAACCTGCCATCTTGTGGGATACCCGAGGGATCTGTACTTGGCTATCCAGCTTTCTTGATAGGCGCAGCATTCAAGTCGTTGTCGATGATTACTGCTCTAGCATCAAGCCCATCAATTCTGGTGTGCCCCAGGGTTGTGTGCTCTCGCCAACGTTGTTCATATTGCATGTCAGTGATATGCTGCCTGTTGAGAACATTCTTTGCTATGCGGATAACAGCACTGGCGACGCGTAGTACTCTGACCGTACAAACGTCCTCTGAGCATTTGTGGAGAAAAGTCGGGTTAGATTTGTGTCTGAAGTAAAGAACTACTTAGAGTTTCTGAATGTGGATGATAAAACCTTGTCCATTTCAACCCCAAGAAGACACGGCTGCGTATTCTCTGCCAAGAAAACTTTCGTACATGCGCCTCAGTTCCAAGGAACTCCTCTTGCCACCTCCAAGAGTATAGGGATCATTGGTGTCGACATTGCGAAAGTGCTAAACCAGTCCAAGCAGTACTTTACTCCGCGGCAACGCCTTGTGCTTTATAAAGTCCAGTTGAGACCGCATATAGAGTACTGCTCACACTTGTGGGATGGAGCACCAACCTGCCAGCTTAATCCCCTAGCCTGTTTTCAACGTCGAACCATTCGCGTTGTCGATGATCCCATACTCACAGACAGAAATACGATTGGCCTTCGGGGAGACTTCGCGTCTCTGCGTATTCTACCGACTGTATAGCGGGGAGTGTTCAGAGCAACATTTCAGAATGGCGCCTTCGTTTTTGTTCTACCACCGCGCCGCTCGCCATCGCCGGGGCGTTCCTCCGCATTTCCTTGAGCCACTTCCCGCATGTACGCAACGTTTCTCTGGAGTACCATGGGAATTTGAAATGAGCTTTCGACTGGTGTTTTCTCACACCGCTACAACATGAAGTTTATTAAGGGTGTCATAAAATTTCTCCGAGGCCGGCACCGTCTTCATGACATCCCTGGTGTTGCAAACGCCCATAAGCGACTATAAGCGTTTTTCATCAGGTGGGCCCTCTGCCTCTCTGTTGTACTCCAGCTATAAAAAAATGGTTTTTTATTAAACGATTGTTATTCCTTGTTTTTCTTCCACGCTTGGACTGATTTGATTTTTATCTATTACTCACAACTTTCAGCTTTGTTTCTGAATCATAGAGCAGAATGCATTACCTTAAAAAATACAAGAACGATTTGTTAGTCATCGTTTGTCATGCAAAATATAGACGAAGATAACCATGATAAATTCAAATTCTAATAAATGAAACATTGTTTCTTTAACAACAACACTAAAAGCGGTTGTCATAATAGTCATTTCCCTCCTGCGTTGTGAATTGCCTTAGTAGCGGTTAAAATTTGACACAAGCTCTATAGTATGTCAAACTCAACCGATGGTAAGGCAAGTGAATGAATGGTAAAATACAGAAACTACATGAAAATATTGAGAGAAAATAATGGAAATTAAACATAATTAGTTTAACAAAAGCCAAAGTTTGACTAACTGTAAACAGCCCCTAACTAAGCAAATGATGGTTGATAACAACCAACGCTGGTTTTCCGTTAATGTCAAGCATTAACGTCCCTTCACAGAATAAAAATAAAACTAATGAACATTTAAATATTTATGCCTAAGTATATTCTATAGACTAATAATATAATTTATAATTAGAACAACTAAAAACAAAGAATAGACAAAAGATATATACACATATAAAATCGACCATATTTACAATATTTTCTAGGCAATACAATAGGCGGTCTTATTGCCCAAAGCGAACTCTTCCAGGCAACCTAAATGAAAGAAATTTAAATCAGGCGATGTAGGTGATGTATTATTATATCATACAAAGAAAACAAATATTATATTATAATTGACAAAGGAAAATTGTGTTGTATTTATTTTAAATGATGAAAAATAATGATATTATTATACAACACAATATAATAATACAATATATTTTGAGTCATTTTAATGAAAAATAAATTATTGTTACAAAGTATTATAATAATATGAATATCGTATAATAAAATAATACCATGTTTACGTGTTTCTAACTATTGGACATTATTAACCAGTCGGCAACCAAATCCCCCTTTAAATAAAAATCCTATAAATATATAGAATCTGACATGCTGAAGTTAGCTCTGCTTTTAGAAAGAAAGAAAAAGATTTACTTAGAACTGCAATAAAACTAACTAAAACTATAAGTAAATGTAGTACTAAATTGGCCTTAGCTCAGTAAAACTGCCGGTTAATGTAACCAGCGCTGATCTTCCGCCAGGGCCATTAGTGACATACAGGAACAAACAGCAACAAGAAAAAAATTAAACAAACAAACCATAATAACGGTATCTATTAAAAATTACTAACTAAATATTTTATTAGTTTCTTGCTATCACGTTTTTTTTTAATTTGTGCTCTATACTTAAAAGGGTAAAATCTATACGGATAAATAAAATTGAAGTGTCTGTTTGTAAGGATAATATAAAAATTTGAAAATAATCAGGGTGGATAATTCGGAGCAGAGCAGGCCATTCCGAAAATGCAATTTTTAGCATTTTTGTCTGGATGTTCCGGCCAATCTCTGAAACGGTTGGATCGATTTTAACGGGATTTTCACTGGCAAATAGCTGATGTTAAAAGGAGTAACTTAGTATACTTCTTTATAGGGTTCCGCGAAATAAAATCGACGCGGTATGCCTTGCCCACGATTATATTATTTATTAAAATTATATAATGACATTTTAAATCTAAATAAATGCCGTGTTAATTGCTTAAAATGAAACATCTGCATTTAAAAACGATTAAATAGGTATTAACACGATAGTCATATAGTCTGTGCATTAGATGACTCAGAGAACATCACTAATTACGTCAACTAGAACAATGAAATATAGCAATTGTGACATCTGTACTATGTCACCGTCAATAAATATGTAATACAAATGTCAACAGTAAAATAAATATGTTTGGCAAGATGATGTCGTTTCACGTTTTATTATTTAAAATATATTCAATTTATCCAGATCAAACAAAAATTGTCTTTGCCAGTATGTTATCAATGTTTGACTGATTCAGGGCCGATTTGACATAGCTCCATAGAAGGAATGTCAAAATTCAGACGATGGCAGTGTAAATGAATGATTATTAAGATATAGAGCAGGCCAGTTAGTCTAAGAAATCCTTAGTTACGATAAAAAGGAGACGAGGACTTTTGGGGCAAAGAAATGTAATGAGTTGAGATATGGCTTAAAACAGCGTTATATTTATCTAATACAAAATGGAAATCATCAGCGCTAAATTCTTTAGAGCTTATTTTAAAGATAAGAAATCTTTACAATAAGGTCACAAAATAAAATACGTTATCGATTATCATAATTGATTTATCTGAATGAATTACGAAATAACACGTAATTTGAAAGCACTACAAGATTAACTCATTCAAAATAATAAACCAAATACAATTATTAAAAAAATATTAACATAAAAAGAAACCTTAAAATCACTCTCATCTTTTTTACAATCTGGGCCTAAAAGTGTACAAAAGCGCATCCGTCTCCTTTATATCTTTTTACTATAAAAATATCAAATGAAAACACATCTAAATATTTTTAGTGTTTCTCGACTTCCATTTGCTAATTCAATTTCCCGCCAAACCCTCGAGTTCTCCAAAATGGCGCCTCACAATGTCACAACTCGCTGACAACACTAATTGGGTAATTGTATAATTCGGTATAATCCTGTTGGCGAACATGTGTCATACTTAAGCCGTTTGATGTGTAATATGTGCAGGCACGAAGAAAGAATACAAGTTCCTGCGGCCGGGTGGCCTGTCGTAAGGCGACAAAACAACCCACAGCCAGATGGTAGGGTATTTGACCGTCTGGATGGCTACCACCTAGTCTAGATTATGCCGCCATAACGACCTTAAATTGTGTTCCGGCATTATTGGCTAGGTTCCAGTCTCTCTTTAGAGAGCGGCAGTACGTTGTTTGCACCTTTGGTGTTGCAAATGTCCATAAGCGATGGTAGCCGCTTTCCATCGCGTGGGCTGTCAGCCTGTCTGTTTAACTTATCTATACATATAATAAAATTGTAGAGGTCAAATTTCTGTACAATGAAAAAAATGCTAAAAACCGTGTTAGGGGGATGTAAGAAGTGAAATAGAACTAATTTAGATTTTTCAATTTTTTTTGCTTCTCTGTTTGTCTGTCTGTTTGTACCGGCTAATCTCCGAAACGACTGGACCGATTTACATGAAGTTTTGTATGATGGTAGCTTATATCCCTGGTCAACATATAGGATACTTTTGATCCCAAAAAATTAAAGAGTTCCCGTGGGATAGTTAAAAAACTGCACCACGCGGACGAAGTCGCGGGCAGAAGCTAGTGCAATGAATATATATGTCGCAGAACGGCCTCATTCTCACGACATCTTCTTTAGTTATTGCAGGTTTAGTGGGCGTCATCAGGATAAAATGCGAGCATAAAACACAATAGCCACGGTTTATACACTTTTAATTTAGATTTGATCAACATTGACATAGTTTAGACCGAGCAGCGGGTTCAGGGCACCCGCTCATACTTTCAGCTTGAATACTTTCTTTAAAACTCTCAAAGGTCCAACTCGACTTGTAGCCACCAACCAAATGTGCCACAAAAACTCCTCAGTCTACCCAAGTAGATATTACTCAAAGTATAGAGGGCGCTGACCCCGCTCAAGACATGCTCTGCTCTCATTGGTCGTTTATTAAATTACAATATTCATAACTTTTATTAGGTTAGAACGATCTTTAAGTTATAGAAACATTTAACAAATCTAATTAAATTAGTATTTTAGAAGTAATTAAAATGTAAACAAATGATATTGTGCGTTATACATCCAAATAATAATCCATCCAACTATAACTTCCCTCCGACATATATATATATATATATATATATATATATAAAACGCTGAAGCTTCACCTGCATAGTGTTAAAGATATTGACAATGTAGAATGCGTCTTATTTAAAGCGTTGAAAAATTACGCCGTTAACGAATAGCCACATTTTTATATACATATAAGTTATTATTAATAATGTTGCATCTCAAATAACGCATAAATCCCATCGCCATATCGGCGTGAAACAACCTATATCTGTAAAATTATCGCAGATGAAGTCTCAGCATAAGATGTTTTTTTTTTTCAAATATTTGACGGGCATTATAATCAAGATAGGGTTAGTATGATTTACCTAAAATTCGGAAAATCCAGAAATACCGTAAATTCAGTGTTAACTCTACATAACGCCACTGAAGTTACTGTGCATTTTATGGTGTAATAGACAGTTGTCGCTAAATGGAGAGAAGTATATTATTTTTGTATGACGTCTTTTGCTGCACCAGTAATTTTCTTGTATATTTTACTTATTTTATTGACATCTGGCGATATTGAGGCATCTTGGTGATAAAGGAAGTACTTAGGAAATTTCAGTATGCATGATGCCAACAGCCGAGTTTATTACGGGCTAGAATAATAAAGCGATAAAAGAACGTACACAGCTGCGCGGTGTTTACTAGTTTTGGCAACTTAAAAAGTACTTTTTATTACTTATTTTTTGTCGTTATTGAGAGTGAGTATAATGCTATTGTATGGATGACAAGCTAAACCAACCAAAAGCACGTGATTTCGACGCTTAAGAGAGTTTGTTGTTAAATCGAGTGACGTTACATGGAGTTTACACTGTATATATAGTTACAGATCAAACATGTGAGTGAAATGGCACGGGCGGTGATAAAGATGCGAGACCGTAGTGCCATCTTTTAGGGTGTAGTCGTATATATATACCAATGAAGCGACATCATTTATTAAGATAATAAGTATCTATAGTCTATCTCTATAGTATATAAATGCTGAAAAACTTCACAAACTCTTGAAGTCTCAAAAACTCATCTTTCTATTCTTAATTAACTCTCGTAGTTAATGTTGAGTCATTTGTTTTTGCGCTTTTTTTCCTGTAAAGGTCAACGACTGGTAATGATCATTAAATTAGCTTTGGTACTTGAAATATAAAAGTTTAGGTACAGCAAGAGCGTATGCTCCTATACAATGTGCTCTTTTAATTATTTGTTTAGTCTTTATAAGGATAATTGTATTTCACCAGTTTTTAATGACACAGTTTATGAGAATAATAGAGAAATAATCTTTACAATATTAAGTAAGATTCTGTTCAGATTGAAAAAGAAACAACGTTACAAAAAAATACCGGTAGCCATCAATAACCACTCAACACACTTCAGTGTTCCTCCGATATTCAAAATGGCAGCCACTTCCGTCTTTTTCTTTGCCTTAACTTAACGATCAGTGTTTACATTACACATTGAAAAAACACCCAAGTGTTTATGTTTTATTTTAAGATATTGAACATGCCAGATGTAGTGCGTTTTTTAAGATCAAACAGTGCAGTGTTCGCTTTTTATTTTACACTAGCTTCTGCCCGCGACTTCGTTCGCGTGGAATAGTTAAAAAAGAGTAACTGAAAAACACCCGCGATTGTGAAACATTCTTCATTGGTGCTCCGCTCCTATTGGTCGTAGCGTGATGGTTCATAGCCTATAACTTTCCTCGATAAATTGGCTATCTAACACTGAAAAAAAATAACCAAATTAGACCAGTAGTTCCTGAGATTAGCGCATTAAAGCAAACAAACAAAGAAACAAACTTATCAGCTTTATATATTATATGTACAATATAAGATAAAACTCTCTCACCGACACCACACCCTGTCAAAATATCCGCTTCTATTATGTTACGTTGCAGAGAAATTACTTTTAGTCTGTTATAAGCTGTTTAAGTAATTAAAGCTATTTAACTATCCCACGGGAACTATTTAATGTTTCACGATCAAAAGTATCCTATATGTTGACCAGGGATATAAGCTACTACCATACAAAATTTCATGTAAATCAGTCCAGTCGTTTCGGAGATTAGCCGGTACAAACAGAGAAACAAAAAATTCGAAAAAATCTAAATTAGTTCTATTTCACTTCTAACATCCCCCTGACTCGGTTTTTAGCATTTTTTTTCATTGTACAGAAATTTGACCTCTACAATTTTATTATATAGATACACATTTTATTCACTTCTTTTAATATTTGGCTTCGTACGTATGGTGCATGTAACTAATTTTCTTGTCTGCAGAGTCTATCTTACGAAAGTAAAACTTCGTAGGCTTTAATAATTCTTAATATTCCTTGGTTCCACAACATATTCCTTGGTACTAAAGCAGGCGGAGATATTCATTCGTCTTTGATAATCGAAAGTAAAGGGTGACATTTTGATACTTATCCAGTTTTTTTAGAAAATATATTAAGTGTGTAATAATAATTACAGCCCTTAAACGTCCCACTGCTGGGCACAGGCCTCCTGTTTATAGGGGGGCACTGATAGTATACACGCTACGCTTATCCAGGCAGCTTGGCGGGTTCAACACATCGGTTATCGCGATGTGCAGGTTTCATAACAATGTTGTTTTTTACCATTAGCACGGGGTTATATTGGTTATATTAAAATGCAAGATATAGATTATTTTTGATCTAGCATTGTGTGATGGGGAGTGAATAATTTTAACTGCTTAGTGAAATGTGATCAGATACCACAAGAACTCGGTATGTTAAGCGTCAGGTAAATATAGTGGAGCTTAAGTACATCTGCTTATGGTTTATGGACTTAGTTCCTTCGCCAACTTAGAGGAAAAAAGAACAGAATCAACAACTCTTTGAATCCGGCGGGTAAAAATGATTCATAAATACTAACGAATATAGAACAGTTAGAGTCTATTAAATTTTGTCCGACACCACAGCTTACGGCCCATAAAACTTCAAACACTTTAAAGCAACTACTCTAAACACTGCCTGTGTAATTACTAATTACTTTTGATGCGTGTTAATTGCTTTGTTCCTTGCAAGTTGCCTTTTAAGGGCCGTAAATGATAACCTACTTTTATCATGGATCCTTTATTTAATCTTTTTTGGGCTCCAACACGTCCATATTATATTTACATAATTATGCTCTATAATTCTTTAAGTCGAAAGTAATTACGTTCGTTAACTGTTAACGATTATACGCCTGCACGAATCTTTGTTTAGTATATGGCTTGGCAGCTAGGCCTTCAAGTTAGAATTGTACGCATCTAAGGGGGCTATTCACAAATTACGTCACACGAATTTCATGATTTTTTTGACCCCTCCCCCGTCCTTGTCACATCACATTCGTGAGACTCCTTCCCTAAATGACATCACATATTTTGTAATTGCAACATTGTTTTGTTCATAATTTAAACACTATGCTCATTCAGATAGAGTTGGAAATATTTTGAAGTTTTTCGTTAATAGTTTAAATTTAATTTTTTAAAAGTTTAATATATTTTGATATTGATAACTGTGACGTATTTATGAGGGTCCCTTAATGAAAAACTCTTTTCTTGACAATGCGAACAAATCGTCCTAAGACAACATAGATTATATCCCAGAGCACATGACGTTTGTGTCTCCAAAATAAAGGTTATAAAAATTTGTACCGACAACCAATAATTCCTTAAGTCAGATATTATATTTATATATATTATGGAAAAACTTCCTCACGACTTTTGTCGGTTTTTATAAATATCCCGTCCCGTTGCCCACGGGAAAAAAGATATTTATGTCCCCACTATTGATACTGGATGGTGTGCGTGTGTGTATCTCTTCTTTGTCTTCCTCTAACTGTCTGTGTTTGCGTGGTTCATGTGTGTATGTCGCTTGGGTGTAATGTGTGTGGTCATTGTGATGTGTGTTCTGGTTGTTGAGTTGTGTTATGTGTGGTTGAATTTAAGGTGTCTGTGTTGTTTACAAATACAGTATCTCCTAACACCTTGCGTAGAATGTTTGTGGTGTGTAACGCTGCCTGCTTCTGTAAAATAGTTATATCAATTGAAGTGTCTAGTTTTTCTATGTATTTATTTATGCTTTTAGCTACTATCCCTGTTGCACCTATAACTATGGGGATGACAGTCGTCTGTGTATTCTATATTAATAAATATAATATTACTTAAACTTAATATAATAACTAATAACTTAATATAATACTTTTGGTAAATTGCGTATGTTTCAGTATTACAAGTGTGTTTTACTTTTATTTATAAGAAAAAGTGGTCAAGTAGATGAAAATGTATTTTCTCCTACTGAAACTGGCGCTAGAAAAAAACTAATAAAAACTTGTGGACTAGTTCAGGCTTTGTTCTAAACACGGAAGTCTGTTTATTAGCAAAAAACAACCATATTAACAGTTTTTCAAGTGTTTTTTTCTATAAGACATTTTTTGCCTTCATAATCTCTGTGTTACCAATTCTACGCCGGTCATTACGACATAAATTATTTATATATATTAATTATTATAATATAAGTTATAATCTAACACAGTAACGAACGTTGAACCTAACTAATAAGTTCCGTGTTTTACCTGTAGTCCTATTGAGACGCTGTGAATTCACTAAAATTCTGGGTAAGTGCTTTAAAGTAGGACTATTATTATTGCAAGGCTAACTAAGAATAATAATAATGTATTATCGAACCATTAAATGATAATTTTTTTACTCAACTTAGAAAGTTATAATAAGAAGTGAATTCAAATATTTTTATCACTTACTTAACCCACACGACCACACACAAGATTTAAAAAAGATACAATGTTTCCTCTCACAAACATGTATTTTCGCCTCGTATTACATAGGTAAATTTAGTAGCCTTTATATAGCAACACCCCGCACTGGCCGAAAATAAGATGCGACGAAGTCAACGTCCCAAGCGATGCAACGAAAGAAAAAAAAACTAGTTCTATTTTCAAATTGCAGCGCAGTCATTCCAACATGGCGGGTTGTCGACAAAAAAGGAAATAGTTTGTGCGTTGGTATTCTATGTTATTTTAGCTCTTCCAAATAATTTATTTTTGAGATTAGAGAACGGAAAATGGTCTTGAAGAGGCATTGACTAACTGTCGGCATAATATCTCGGGATATCAGGCATAATTTAAGAAAAACGTGAGCCGAAATCTACAACTAAACTACGCCGATCTATCTGTACCGGGTCCCTAAATCAGTGTAGTGTTATAACTTACGCATAAATAAGCATTGTTGCTTAAGTTATAGAAGCTTTTTGGCATTGCTACAACAACAATTTTTTATCAACAATGTAATAAAACCTTCGTATTGAATCGTGCCTCGGTGTTGAAATAAAATAAGGTCTGGCGCCAATAAACATATTGAATACAGTTAGAATATCAGGCGGTTTCATGGTTCGCGCGTACAGTCACTTTTATTGCTGTGTTGCCAGTTTATGTATTTATTAATTGCCCTTTTATGGAACATGTTTTATATTTATATTTGACATTTGCATGGTGGTTAAGAACTCCTATATATAACATCATATTTTAAAAAATATTTTGTAAATACTAACGTATCTTGAAGTATTTATTATTACGGCGTTTCTTTTTTCTTATTACATATTTAACACAGACAGGTAATTAAACAAATAGATAAATCTACACTCAAACACACACTTGTATATCCCCAAGTTGAGCAAGTTACACTTGTGATGTAGATAATATACAACGCACCACTCTGAGGCCGATCCCAGACACCCAGACCATAGTAATAAATCAATAACTATCTTACTTAAAATATTGTTTACTGTGACCAATATTATAGATTTTTTACAAAGACACAGCAAAACATTATATTTTAAGCTCCCACCAAAAACTTTCAATCATTCTCGTAAACAATCCGCCATGATGTCAGGCAATGATTCTTAGTCCATACAGCCTATTCAGATGTCATTTTTGCTCTTGCCATGCGTGGCTTCGAATGACTTTTCTATTTGACAAACGTAACAGTATAAAGTAATTATGCTGTGGTCGATGGTAAATAGGGAAGCCCACAAACATGTCCTGCCACGTCACCCTAACTCAGACAGATCGATAGGTGGTCTAGACTTTATGGCTCGGCGTAATAGCCTTATCTAATAAGCTGATAAAATCAAGAATAAGGTACATATCTGTCATTTTTGTTATATTTATGGCTTGACAACGAGGCCCTTAAGCCAGACATATCAGTGAAATCTACTGTTTACTGTCTGTCACAAAGGGCTTGTTTTCAAATGTCTTTTTGGATTTCGTTTTTGCATATCTCTTTATTTTATTTATTGGATCAACAAACAGCTACATAATTAAAATTGAATACAAATATTACAACTTGCAATATGAAGTAATAATGCAGCCCACAGCGCTGTCCCCAAGTTAAAATATAAATCTATACTAATATTAGAAATGGGTAAAGTTTGTGAGTTTGTGACGTTGTAGGGGGTAATCTCTGGATCTACCAAACCGATTTAAAAAATTCTTTTATTGTTCGAAGGCTATGTTAACAGGGAGTGTCACAGACTATATTACATGACGCTATATACTACGATGGTGGCCGCTTTCCATCAAGTAAGCCGTATGCCTGTCTGCTGAACTTATGTACTAATTATTTGAAAAATCATGATAATTGTTACAAAATTAAGACAATAGCACAAATTATAAGTTTCTTTTATTAGGTTTTAATTATTTTATTCAATTACATACTATTGAATACAATGTAAGAAAACTTAACTTATTTGTATTGTATTCTACCCATAGTCCCTCACAAATTATAATAGATATTAAAGAATTCATTTGAAGATTTGGATCACATCAATTTCAGGAATTGTACAGAAAACAAAGATCATTATAAAAATGTAATTACTAATATGTCACCTATCTTTGACCTGAATCAATAGGGAAAACCATAATTAACCTGAATACGGTATTCAACCCAAAATCGAATATGTCGAAGCCAATATACGGAGAAACTGTATGACCTATCGCGTGCGGACAAATGTCATGTAAAAGCTTAAATTATCTCTGCATTCGTATTTATTTAATGGTAACCCCATAGTGAGACAAATTATATAGTTTAACGTTATTTAATTATATAGTTTTACATTTTACAGTTTACGTTTTACGTTATATTTATTTATTTCAAATTGCTTTTGGTAATAAATAATATTTAGTATGAATTTTTGACACTATCGCAATGGAATTGTGCTTTGAATATCTTCGCAACGTAAGATATCGAAATAGCAGTGCCCCTGGGTCCCTGTTGGTTGTTTTGTTGCCTCTTACGATAAATTATTTATCCGTGCAAGAACGGAGAAAATGTACAATTTCATGCTTTGTGGCGGCCTGTCGTAAGAGGCGACAAAATAACCCACAACCAGGTGGTAGAGCATTTGCTCGTTAGGGGGCCAAGCAAGGCTGGCCTTAGCCAGCCGCCACGGAGTGGAGATCGCTAGAGCTAAGTCTCAAGCTCCAAGGGTGTAAGTGATAAATGGCATCACGTTAGAAGTAGCTTCAGCGAACTTCAGTGTCACTAGCAATTCACCCCAATAGCCCTGTACTTTTTGTCCTCATTAACCACAATAGTCCTACACTGGCCGCGGCTTGTCCGTAGGTGCATTAGTATATGATGTAGACAGGGACAATCGCCATTATTAAATTTGTCAGGGGGCATCTACGTGTTGGCCTTCTCATGGCTCCACGCAAGCCCTCCAAATGTCCGGGCAATTCTCATGGCCCGTGGTCTTCAAAGACATACAAGATGATAATATATAATATTTATTAAAATTCCTACAATAAGGATAATCATTAAAACATAACATTTCTGGCATATACATGAAGTGAAGCTTTCAGTGTCAATTGGTATATGTCATCCTATCTCCAGTCATGTCATCCATACTATTAGTATACTTAAACGAATCACAACATTGGACAAGTACCCGCTTAAGTGGCTACAATCACTTCCAATCTGACACTATTGTCAATACATTAAGCAATACTCAACACTTCACTTTACGGCCTTATTTATAGCCGTGGCTGGAGGAGTCCTACGACTTCTGTGAGGGGTTAGTGTACCCAAAATAATAGCTATTAATTTCTGCGGTCGGGTGGTATTCTTTTTCATAGCATGAGTTCAGGCAGACGGCCCACTTGATTGAAAGCGGTTATCATCGCCTATGGACATTTGCAATATCAAAGGTGCTACAAATGCGCTGCTGCTCTCTTAAGGGAGACTGGAACCTGGTCACTAATGCCGGAACACAACTCAAGGCTGCTATGGCGGCATACTATAGACCACGGGTGGTAGCCATCCAGTCCGGTAATTACCCCACCACTTGGCCTGTGGGCGGGTATTCCTGCACGTATAAAAAGATATGTATGTAGATATTTTATAGCATTTTACTCTGTCAACATTATGGTCAACTTTGAAAGAGTAAAATGGTTTCAGGTTAATCTGGAAGTGGTTTGGTAAATTATTTTCTGAACTTGAAATAACTAGAAAAATTATGAAAAAAAATTATGTTACGTCATATACCTAGTGAAGATTCACTATATTTTATTTTAGTAAATTATTGATCAGTAGACACCAAAAAAAAGTTGTTTCTTTCACACCCCACTTTTGACCTTTTGCGGCAGTAGGTGCCTAAAACCTCATTACATTTTAGGAACTATAGTAATTTTACATGCCGTCTTTAGAGATTACGTCATTCTCGAATAGATCATGTCCAAACACGTTCAGCAGTCCCCTAAATATGAACAGATGTTCCTATAACTTCCTATGGGATGTGAAAAAATGTAACAATAGCATTAGGGGGATGCCGGATTGGTTTTGAAACACCTTTGTAAATATTACCAGCTGAGAAGCTTCAAGTCAACGGATATTATTTATATTGTTACGAGTTGCAGGACTCGATTTAAAATGCCGTTGGAATTACTATAGATTTTATTAGAACTATACAAACACGTATAACACAGGTACAAATATAACTGAACACAACCAGTACAAACGTAATGCACGGTTCAATAACACGCGCAAAGTCCGTCACTATATAGATTATTGAATGTACACACGTCTTGCCTCGCTTGTGCTTATCGCTTGTCTGCCCCTCTCTCCATTGGGGCACTGCTTTATAATGCAGAAATACAATATGTCTCTCGGTCGCATAGACTGAATTTTTTAGAATCACACCTGGCTAATGACTACAATAAAATATTACATACACAATGGGCTGTTTTTCCAATTACAAATTTTAAACATAAATTAAATAAAAGAAGTCCAAATGAAGGAAAGGTAATAAAATGTCCACAGGTACGCAGGTGTGAATTTGTCTTTTGTCGGCATTCAGATTGTAACAATATTAAAAAAGCAGGTGTCTCAAAGTAAACTACTGTATATAATATTTTCTTAAGTTTTCGCGACTTGTATACATAATACAACTACGTTTTAACGGTTTTAAGCGCGGTACTGTATATACTCAACACGATTTATGGTAAAAGAGGATAATTGAAGTAACTATTTCAACTAATGATCACCCAGTGGTCGAAATTCGACCATAATATAAATATAAATATTATAAACTAGTTGCGCGCCCCGCGGTCTCATCTGCGTGGTGATGGAAAATCCTTATATTTTGGCTAATTCACACTATATCTTCATAAATTATAGTCAATATATTATTCTGATGTGTAATCTATATTATCGTAAAGTTTCATCAAAATCCATTCAGCAGTTTTTGCGTGAGAGAGTTACAAACATACATTCTTACAAACTTTCACGTTTATAACATTAGTAGGCCTATATTACATTTTTTGAAGATTTAACATTTTGAGGAAACGTTTCCCAAATAGGATAATTTTGACAGCGTCCGTAATTGAGAAGGCTAAACCTTTGCCGGCTTTCTTCACCGCAGCGCAAAAGCTTTGAGTTCGATTCCTGGAATGGATTCCTGGTTTAGCGGTTGTAAACGAAATTCGTTATTTACTATGGTCTCGCTATGCAGAACCGGGCCCAGAGCGGTCCCTTGGATCCAAAAGTAACTTGCTTAGCTTAGAAATATGAAATGTATCTGTTTGTCCGCCGATTATTATTTACTAGCTGCGCCCCGCGGTCTCTCCCGATTGCTGATTGAAAATCGTCATAATTACAAAATAAAAGAAATTTTCTAAAATAAAAGTTGCCTAAGTTACTCCTTATTACATCAGCTACCTGCCAATATAAGTCCCGTCAAAATCGGTCCAGCCATTTCAGAGATTATCCGGAACAGACAGACAGATAAAAATTGTTTTTTTTTTTGGTGCATGTACCGTATATATATATTCATATGCATGTAGTAAAAAGCGGTTATTTCAATATTATAAACAGACACTCCAATTTTATTTATAATTTATCAATGAATCTCATTTGTTGGTCGTAGTTGGCGCTGTGTGTACGCGCTTTTACCAGCATAAAACAATGCAAATGGCGATCGCATAAAGTGACTCATATACCTCTGAGTATTGATTAACACGTACTTTCCATACAATACTAACACTGTGTTCTGTTTGTCTTTAGTTCTGGGAGATCATATCAGAGGAGCACGGCATCGACCCCAACGGCGTGTATCGTGGAACCAGCGACCTTCAGCTCGAGAGAATCTCCGTTTATTACAATGAGGCCTCTGGTACGTCTTAAAAACCCTAAAATATAATTCTTTTCATGTAAGGAAGTGGTCTGGTATAAACGCTGCGTGCGGCGTGAGACTGTACGCAACCAACGAATGCTTATTATGATAATCGGTGTACATATGGAACGGAATGGAATTTTTTTTCATAAATAAATTTCATAAAATGTAAACTGCTGGGCCGAAGCATGTTAAATTTTTAGGGGAACAAATGGCAACTATTCCGCATCGAACTAAGTAAGAATCAGATCAGAATTCGGATCATAAATCTCAGAGTAATCGGTGTACATACATAAAAAATATACATAGCGGCCAAGTTCAGAACTTCCTCCTTTTCGAAGTCGTCACTAGTAATTCGGTTAAAGACCTTATTGCAGAAAACTGAAATATTCATCTATTTAGTAACATATGCACTAATAATAAATAATATAGTCATAATTGACACTAATATACATGATAATATATGTAAGTATTCATAGTTTCAGCATTAATAGTATAAAAGTACATATACCTAAATAAGAAATAAATTTATCAAGAACAAGCTTAGAAAGAATAAGTTGTTACATATATAAATAAGTACAGATATGTGTATATATATATATATATATATATATATATATATATATACACACATACATATGTGTGTGTGTGTGTATATATATATATATATATATATATATATATATATATACACACACACATACATATGTGTGTGTGTGTGTGTGTGTGTGAGTATAAATAAGCATCTTCTAGATCCATACATCCTCTTTCATGAACCAAGAAAGAGGTTAAATTGTTTAAAAAAAAATCATTATAACTTCAGGCTAGGATTCAGGCTAGATTAGTTATTTACCCGTGGCCCTGGCATTTAAGGCGAAGGACGGAATACCGAAGGGTATTAATCAGTTCAGTTTCCCCCGTTAAAAAAAGGCCTAGATTTGTTCATTCAGAAAGTAAAATAATACGTACGTAAGTCGCGGTTAACAATTTGTACTTATGAATACAATGTGAATAGACAAGTGACAATTATAAGTCTTTATTGACAATCTTGAGTGGTATAATTGACTCAAATTGGGTCTGGCTGACATCTGGTTCAACGAACTCCCCTTCATGCGGATTAAATTGTTATTATCTGGTACTCGCTGTAACACGTATAGTGGGCACAATCCATTCTCTAACAGAGAAAATTGAAAAGAAACTAAGAGTTTCAACTTGGTATTGATGCGTTAAAAATAATCATTATATTAATACGCGAAGCAAAAACTTATGGAATGAACACCCTTCCGCGGTTTTCCCAGAGTACTACAATATGGGGCTCTTCAAAAAGGGCGTGAACAAATACCTAAAGTCTCAGGTAGGCAACGCACCGGCTCCCTTAATGTTGCAGATGTCCAAGGGCGACGGTAGCCACCTATCACCAGGTGGTCCATTTGCCAGTTTGCCTATAAGCCTGCCTATAATATAAAAAAAAGTTATTCCATTTTGAAATAGCTAAAATACATAAATTTTCATTTTTCATTCGGAGATAGTTTTTGTTGTTAAGCTGGCAAACAGGCAGACGTCCCACCTGATGGAAAGCGGTTACCATCGTCTTTGGTCATTTGTAACACCAAAAGTGATACCAAAGTGCTGCTGCTCTCTCTCTCAAAGACTGGAACCTGGCCACTAATGCCGGAACACAACTCAGGGTTATTGTGGCGGCATGTATAGCCTAGACTAAGAGTGGTAGCCACCTGTTGTATCGATTATTGGTCCAATAGTTTTAATGTGTGAAGTCTGTCAAAAAACAAAACTACTGTGATTGTGACATTACCAAATATATGTGAATAAACTGCAAAGTGGTCTTTTTAATAATTTCATGGCGCACACTGGCAAAGCCTTACCGCCTGACTGTAAATTATTTTATCGTCTCTTACGTCAGGCCACGCGACCGCAGGAAATTGTATCCTTTCTCCGTTCCTACATGAATAAATTTAGGTAGCCCCATAAACCGAAATAATAAATCCATGATAAAACACATGAAATGACCTTGTTCGCCGGCGATTACTGTATGCATATTACGGGCAGACGGATTCATGCATAATAATACAGTAACAGGAATTGCCGTTAGTGAAACCGGCGGAGCGTGCCTTCGAGAGCGGCGAATACGGCTTGCCGGCGAAATTCGATTACCTATTGGACAACCTATGCTTTTCCACTTTCTGCTAGTGTTTCTCTCTCTTTCCTTTTCACCTTTCATCACTTGATTGAGAATGCAGTGTAAACTCCATGTTACGTCACTGGATTTAACGACAAACTCCCTTAAGCGTCGAAATCACCTGGCTTTGGTTGGTTTAGCTTGTCTTCCATAGAATGATACACTATAGCATTACACCCACTCTCAATAACGAGAACAGTTAAGTAATAAAAAGTACCTTTTAAGTTGCCAAAATTAGTAAAACCATATATAGCCCGTAATAAATTCGGCTGTCGGCATCATGCATACCGAAATTTCTAAGTACTTCTTTTATCACCAAGATGCCTCCAATATGTCTCAATATCGCAAGATATGAATCAAATAAGTAAAATAATACAACAAAATTACTAGTGCAGTTCAAGACGTCAGAGAAATATAACAGACAACTCTCCATTTAACTACAACTCATAGAGAGAGAGAGAGAGAGAACGCCATAAAATGCACAGTTCCTTCAGGGTCGTTATATAGAGATTACACTGTACTTATTTAGGTTCGGCTCGGTCGGTGTAAAACGGTTTCCTTGAGCTAATCCTATTTCGTGCGATAAGTGAAAGTTCCAATAGCTCACCTACCTCTCCAATCCCATATTCCTTCCTCTCTATCCTATTCCTTTTTCCCCACCAGATGGAAAGCGGTTTCCGTCGCCTATGAACATCCGTAATCTTGCTACTAGCAATGAGCTGCCGTTCAGCAAAAGGAGACTCGAACGTGGCCACGAATGCCGGAACACAACTCAAGGTTGTTATACTCGCGCTTCCCCACACAGCGGAACTCTTAACGAGTCTGGGAAGATGTTTGGCCTGTCAGATTTGTCTGGCTCATTGGAAAATATTTTAAAATATTATACTTGATAATATATATACAATTCAGCCTTCCTAAAATGACGTAAGGTCCCACATTTCTTTTAAATGTCTGTCATAAGTTATGGTCCACAGGAAGTGTCTGGCAACTGTATATCTTTGTTTATAACACTATCATATATGACATATGTAAAAACTAGCCTTGTTACTATGACGAAAGTTAGTTTTGTTTCCACCTTTGATACCTGTTACCTGAAAAACGACCCCGCTTTCAGCTTAGCGAGTATTTATTTATTTCTAAATTTATGTTAAACTACCGATTCTAAACATTTCATCTTTCCTAAAATCTCGTAAATCTGGGGTGACTTGGATCTCTATCTATAACGTATCATCTTTTACCGTATTTAAGATCTTTCTGGAATACTTTTGAACAAATGAAACTTGGGCGATCAAGTGAAACTCAAAAGGGGATGTTCATAAAACTTTTAAGACACAAAGATAATGTATTTGTTGTGTGTTCAGCGTAATAAACCGAGTTCAAGACCGCAATAACTGAGATAGGGGGTCGACGACCGGCGGTTCTCACAACGGCTGCTGCGGACGCGAAAAGGCCAATCTAGTCTAGCTGAAGGACGTACTTTTTGCTTTTAAGAAAAATGATGCAAAAACGCAGCAGACACTGCGATTGTTTTATTTCTAGCTTTGCAACTATTATACGTAGTTAAATTATTCTAATATTCTGTATTTGCTCGACAACAACGGCCATGATGCGCAAAAGCATCTTACAGTAGATAATTTTTTTTTGGTCTACCTCTACATTTGTGGATACAAATGTAGAAGTAGATGGATGTTTGTGACGTGACTTTCATTCCTCCTCATTATATGCCCATACCAACTTAATCTTATTCCTCTCAATTTACAGTACGGGTGCAACTTTCAAAGATCCCCTTATGTACTCATTTCTCACCTTATCCATTCTTGTAATACCACACATCCACCTCAACATTCTCATCTCAGCTGAGTGGAGATGTTTGTGGTATATCACTTTAGTGGCCCAACATTCGGACCCGAACCAAAGTATCTGAATTCGGGGTTACATGGTAGTGTGGCTGATTGTAGTTTAAGTTCCACAGCCCTAGCAGTATGCATCCTATATATGTGTATTAATTTTACTCGCTACAAGACAGCTGAGAGTGCACTAGAGGAAGGTACGTTGGTGTTCAGTGAAGACCACTGGCTATGGGTTGTTTTGTCCACTCTATCGAAATCGATACTTCTAGTAAAAACTATATAGAAAACAGAACCCAATCTCTTATTCTTAGCATAATAAATTCAAGTCTCATGGGAACGCGTCGCCTTCGAGTTCATTTATTCATCAATGCGTGACATTGCGGACTATTGATTATTTAACTACATTTTTCCTACAGTCCTACATCAGTTTGCCGTCTGCAACCTCCTTGATTTACAGATGCGATATGAGATTGGTATCCTGTGAATTGTTTGTGGCTATCTGTAAATACTGATCGCAATGTATTGTAAAACTTCGTGATATTTTTTTTAATCAGTAACTTTTATCCGTGCAGAACGGAGAAAGTATATAATATCCTGCGGCCGGGCGGCCTGTCGTAAAAGGCGACTAAACAACCCACAGCCAGATGGGAGGGCATTTTCTTGACTGCATGGCGACCACCCCTGGTCTAGAATATGCTGCCATAACAACCTTGTGCTGTGTTCCGGCATTAGTAGACAGTCTGTCTCCCTTAAGAGAGCAGCAGCGCATTTGTAACACATTTGGTGTTGCAAATGTCCATAGGTGATGGTGACCGCTATCCATCAAGTGGGCCGTCTGCCTGTCCACCTTCAATAAAAATAAAAAAACTAGCGGTTTTGGCAAACGTTGTCTGCCCTGAAAGAACAAAAATCCAGAAATCAGAAATCTTTTATTCACAACAAAGTTACACGTCAATTTCTATATCACTTATGGTCCCAATACAAGTCCCAATTAAAATGATGTCATATTATAGGACTAGCTTCTGGCCGCGGCACCGGCCGCGTGGAATATTAAAAAAAAACGAGTTTGAAATTTTCTTTATTGGTGCTCCGTTCCTATTTGTCTTAGCGTGATGATATATCTCACACAGAAAGTGGGTAGAGAGCAAAGTACTTCATACTTTATATTAGGCAAGGACCGAAAGCAGTCTATGGTTGATATTATTATATTTATCACAACTTCTAATAACACACTAAAATTGTTTGTTAAAAAGGTTTTTAAATACAAACTTTTGAGATCTTGGATATCATGTAGCAACAGAGTGCTATCCAAGTCAAGTAAAACGAGCCCAAACACGACGGGTCTATCTTGTTTAGTACAAGCATTGTCATGCGATATACATATGCGTGCAAAATTTCAGCTCAATCGGAAACCGGGAAGTTGGTCAAATTTAACTTGCAAGATTCCACCCGAACTTACATATATACATACATCCATTGCAAGTTACATAAAAGCTTGTAAAAATACACAATGACAAAAAGTAAACGTACTTTCCTGGGCATTGAAACTATCTGTTCGACGATAACTCTAGTAAAACAGTACTAACGCAAATTCTATCTATGTTTACAGTTGCGACGGCGGAGAGTGGCGGAAAGTACGTCCCCCGCGCCATCCTCCTCGACCTCGAGCCAGGCACCATGGACGCGGTGCGCTCTGGGGTCTACGGCCAACTGTTCCGGCCGGACAACTTCGTCTTCGGCCAGTCAGGCGCCGGCAACAACTGGGCAAAGGGACACTACACCGAGGGCGCGGAACTAGTCGACGCCGTCCTCGACGTGGTGCGCAAGGAGTGCGAGAACTGCGACTGCCTGCAAGGGTTCCAACTCACACACTCGCTCGGAGGCGGCACCGGCTCCGGAATGGGCACACTCCTCATCTCCAAAATCAGAGAAGAATACCCCGACAGGATCATGAACACATACTCAGTTGTACCATCACCTAAAGTATCAGATACAGTAGTCGAACCTTACAATGCGGTCCTCTCCATTCATCAGCTAGTCGAGAACACGGACGAAACTTACTGCATAGACAACGAAGCGCTATATGACATCTGTTACAGAACCCTCAAAGTCCCGAATCCGACTTACGGTGATCTAAACCACCTCGTGTCCCTAACTATGTCTGGAGTCACGACCTGCCTCAGGTTCCCTGGCCAGCTGAATGCGGATCTCCGCAAACTGGCAGTGAACATGGTGCCCTTCCCCCGTCTCCACTTCTTCATGCCTGGTTTCGCTCCTCTCACATCCAGGGGTAGCCAGCAGTACCGCGCGCTCACTGTTCCCGAACTCACCCAACAGATGTTCGACGCCAAGAATATGATGGCGGCATGCGACCCTCGCCACGGCAGGTATCTGACAGTGGCGGCCATCTTCCGCGGTCGCATGTCCATGAAGGAGGTTGACGAGCAGATGCTCTCGATCCAAAACAAAAACAGCAGCTTCTTCGTGGAATGGATCCCGAACAACGTGAAGACCGCCGTATGCGATATCCCTCCTAAAGGCGTGAAGATGTCATCCACATTCATCGGCAACACAACGGCTATCCAGGAGTTGTTTAAGAGAATATCAGAGCAGTTCACGGCTATGTTCAGACGCAAGGCCTTCTTGCATTGGTACACTGGGGAGGGCATGGACGAGATGGAGTTCAATGAAGCCGAGAGCAACGTCAACGATCTGGTTTCCGAATACCAGCAGTACCAGGAGGCCACAGCCGAGGATGACACAGAGTTTGACCAGGAGGACATGGAAGAGCTGGCCCAAGACGAACACAACGATTAGACTGATACTTCTACCCCTCAAAATGATGCTCAGTCGTGAAATTATGCAATAAGTCTAAATGCAAATGCATGAAGGCCTCCCTAAGATCCTTTAAGTCAGAACCAAGATAACCTTTCATTGTCATAATTATAAATTAGTTAAAATATCTCTCTATAGAGTTTGTTAAGGCGGGTGCTAGTTTGCAATCTTAGGAAGGGTTTCAAGTATCAAATCAATAATCAAAAATGAATCCTCGCTAGGAATATCTTTCTCTCTATTTTTATATATATCATCAAAATTTAGAGGCTAAGACGCGTGAATTTCTTGTTTAAAATCCACCAAAGCGTCCATTTTGGACCGACGATCAATTTCCGAATCTTTATTCTATGTACGATCTCGCACTGTGATCCGTCAAGTTTTTTGACGAGTCTCGAAGTGCAATATAAAAAATTATTACAATCTACCACGCTTAATTTGCCAAGAATTGGGATACTAAAATATACATGGCAATTTAACTATGGACAAAAGTGGACTCAAATACTGTAGGTAATTTTGTTAAAATAATCTTTAAGACGTGCTTCAAAAGGCCTTGAAGCCAGAACCATAAAACACTCCAAAATGAATTCGAAGAAGTATAAATTTCAAACGTCGAATATTGCAGTATTTAACTTTATGGGTATTTGTTTTTTTTTTAATTTATTCATGACCGTAGAATCAAAGTCTTTCAGTCGGAAACATGTTAATTAATAGGTCTTCGTATAGTAGCGCAGTTGTATTGCAGGCTACAACCGACGCCATTCAATGGAGTTCTTGTGAAAACTCAAAAGATCACATCCGACTATACAGTTCACATTGCTCACAAAAACACATAATTTCTACTCAAAAACTATCAATATCCTGCAACTATTGTTCATTTTAGAGTAATTATACACATTTTTAGAAAATAAAACTGCACAGCACAACGTCTCCTTTCAGTTCCCTTTATGGGTAAATTTTCAACGGTGCTGCCAGTTTTTGATTCAATAAATTACCAATATAAGGCAAATTTTTCATGGTAGATAGAAACAATATTGTAATGATATGAATAGTATTATACGAAGTCTGTTTTAATGAATTTTAAATTAGAATATAAAGAAAGTCGAAACTTAATGGGAACGTACCAATCAGTGCATTTCTTAGCTTAAGTTATTATTGTCTTGTACGGCTTTTATATATTAATTTATAATTAAATGTTTTAAACAAAGTGGCTTTTAATTAACTTTCCACGCAACATAATTAATACTGAAAGGTTTTTTAATGGAGATTTTATTTATAAGCTAGTTGAAATTATGATCCACATATAACAAATTATATTATTTAGATAGCAAGCATAGAGAATGCTAACAGTGAATAGATAATTGAGATTTATGAAAGAAAGAAAATGAAAGACGCCTGGAATTAAGTACTTATAATAATTCTCATAAGCGACGGGTTAGGTTACTTATGTCGAGTGGTGCTTCAAGATGTTGCACCTACGCACATCATGGCTACATTCCAGAAGGGACTCACGACGACCACTTTTACGACGTTGCCGGCGTTACAATCGTAATCCCAAGTGGAACGGCTATTCGACTCACCTCTTGACATGGGTCGTTGTGAGCGTTGTGTGATCGAAAATGATGACGTCATTAGTGAGTAGTTAGTCATATTGTATGACCTACTTCCTTGGCAGTAAGCAAGATGGCGTCTCATGAGCTTTTCTGATGACAAAACAACTTGTACCAGATTTTAATGAAATGGTTGAGACGAAACTATTTTTGACAATTAAATCAAGTTCAGGTTGTTTAATTCGTGGATATAAATAACGAAACGACTAAGGGCGCGTTCCCACTTTGTCGTGACGACAGATAATCGTGTAGTTTTAAGTGTCGTATCTTATATGTTTAAATGAAGGTGTACACATATAGAACGACACGATTTACTGTCGTCTACGACATTTTTTGCAGTGATGACAGATTTTCATGACAGTGGGAACAGCTAGCACGAGTCGTAAAACAATAAAAAATCGTTACGACTAAATCGTGACGGCAAATCTATCGTAGCCACGATTGCTTGCTTTATCTTCCTTCTTTTCAAAGAGTAATACATTATTAAAATTTCGTCTTCGTCCATTGAACTCAGGAGCATAAGCGCACTACTGATTGCCAATGATGTGTAAACGACAAAGCGACTGCCGTGAAATGATAAAATGTCATCGCGATCCAATGGGAACAGCTAGATACGATAGTCGCTAAACGATAAAAAAATTTGACTACAAACAATCGTTATAATGGGAACAGCGAGAGACGATAGTCTTCTAACGATAAATTAATCGTTACGACATAGTGGGAACGCGCCCTAACGAGACACTAGGGACTTTAAAACGGTAGCTTATACTTGTTCTAGAACAGTACAGTGTTCCCAACTTATCTGAGAAACGAAGACCGCGCTGTTCGCTCCGGTGTTGCCACTCTTCAAAAAATCCTCTTACATTTGAATATGTTTCGCCTGATCATTACAATATATAATAAATAGTTATTGATTATGACCACATGTGATTTATTTAAAGCGTTAAAAATATGTCGTTAACGAATAAACAACTTTTTAGAACTGGCAGCACTAATTCGTATGAAATTTCAACGGAGTTTATGGCGGGAACTGAAAGGAGACGTTGTGCTGTGCAGTTTTATTTTCTAAAGATGTGTATAATTACTCTAAAATGAACAATAGTTGCAGGATATTGATAGTTTTTGAGTAGAAATTATGTGTTTTTGTGAGAAATGTGAACTGTATAGTCAGATGTGATATTTCGAATTTTCACAAGAACTCCATTGAATGGCGTCGGTTGTAGCCTGCAATACAACTGCGCTACTATACGAAGACCTACTAATTAACATGTTTCCGACTGAAAGACTTTGATTCTATGGTCATGAATAAATAATATAAAAAAAATAAAAAAATGCAATTTCAACATGGCGACTGTAGTTCCATTTTTGACATTGCACGAATAAGTTCGGAGAGCTATGCTCTTCCACCATTGCAGTAAATGAAATAAAACAAAGAATTCAATAGACAAATAACTTTATTTCTCTCATAACTTCTTATTTAAGACTTATCACTAAATATTTACAGAGGATGAACACAATACAATCTCCATAAACAAATAATAAACACATCATTTTACATATTGTCCTATACTTTGTTAACGAGATACAGTAATCTATTATTAGCGAGTTTTTATAGTATGAGTTCAGCAGACAGGCAGACGGAGCACCTGGGGCCAAATTCTGCTCTTACCATCTCTTCAAAGTCGCTAGATACTATCGTCTAAACAGTATTGTTACGAGTTGAGAGACTCGAATTAAAATGCCGTTGGAATTATTATATAGTTTATTAAAACTATCCAAACACGTATAACACATGTACAAATATAACGGTACCAACAACAAGTCCAAACATAATGCAGAAGGTCGTAATTCAATAAAACGCGCAAAGTCCGTCACTATTAGATTCCCGATTGTAGCACACACGTCTCGTCTTGATCGTGGTCCTCGCTCAACTCCCTCCCTTAGTCAGGCCATCGTTTCATACTGCACAAATACAATATGCCCGCCCGGCAACGTGGACCGAACTTCCTAGAATCAGGTTGTACTTTAAAATCCGTAACACCTGGCTAATGAGCACAGGCGCAAGCGGCTGTTAGCGATTACAATAGAATAGGCCACGTAAGCCAATAACGACGATCATAAAATAATTACAATAGTTTCAATGTTATTAGTTGCCGACGGGTAATAAATGTGATTCCAAAAATCCGTACGTGGAACCTGTCTTTGTCGGCGCCTAGGTTGTAACAGTATGTTTGCCTGATTTCGGTATTCTGTTCATTCCCTTTCAATAATCATTTAGGCTGACGTCATTTATATTAATGGTAATAAATACTACTTTTTTTCTACTATCATTCCGCCGCGACGATATCGAGTGATTGTGGATTTAGTAGAATACGGATTTATGACACTATCGCAATGGAAACTAACTTTGAATATCTTCTCAACGTCAAGACATTGAAATAGCAGAATTGGGCCCCTGGACGTAGGCCTCTCCAAGTTAATTCAACAAACTTAAGGAGGCTCACTTTTTGCTAAATAATTATCAAACATTATACTTCCACGGTTTGTACTTTCTCAAATTGATAACATAAAAATAAACACAAACTACACAACTTAACAACTAAACAGTTTATAGCTAACTTAAATTTAAAATTTTCAAAAATGCATGTTATTCGGTGTTTACAAGGTACAAAATAGGACACAGAAATATGGCAGCAAATACAGTGTAAACTCTATGTAACGTCACTCGATTTAACGACAAACTCCATTAAGCGTCGAAATCAGTTGGCTTTGTATCCCATACAGTGGTACACTCTATATAGCATTACGCCCACTCTCAATAACGACAACAATTAAGTAATAAAAAGTACCTTTTAAGTTGCCAAAATTAGTCAAAACTGCACTGCTGTGTATGTTCTTTTATCGCTTTATTATAACCCCGTAACAAACTCAAGTGTCGGCATTATGCATACCCAAATTTCTAACCACTTGCTTTATCTCCAAGTTGCTGAGGCTATTGAGATATCGCCAGATATAAAATAAGTAAAAAAACAACAAAGTTACTGCTGCAGCAAAAGACGACAGACAAAAATAACACACTTCCCTCCGTTTAACGACAACTCTCTGTAACGCCATAAAATGCACAGTCGCTTCAGTGTCGTTATATAGAGTATACAGTGTAATTTATTTTAGAAAATAATATGGCCATAATAAAATTTAGTCATGTGACCCCCGCTTTTTAAGGTTTTGTAGTTATTTTGTCAAAAGTGGAACTTTTAATCATACATATTATGTCCACTTCCACAGCAACAGGTATATATGTATGGAAATTTTTATTAATTTTTTATTCATTCATTTTGTTCAGAAACAACCCTTTGCCTTGTTTTATCTCATAATGTACATTATGATTTGATATAATAAAACAGGAGCGACATTTTTTTTCTATAAATATTATTTATAAATTACTGGTGCCATACATAATACACTTTTCTGCATTAGTTTTATTATTAGCAAAGTAATAAATACTTTAAAATACCTTTTGCAACAAAAAATATACTTCCAAATGTCGCTTATGACAATATTGAGGTAAAGGCTCGTTATGGGAACGTCACCCAACATTGGTCACACGGGGGGGGGGGGGGGGGGGGAAATTATTAGTTCTGTGAAACTGTAGCCCCTTAACTTAATTTTTTTAAATGCCATTAAATTACTACATATATACAAAGTTTTACAAATATTTATATGATTACACGCTACCTATAAAATACTATTCGGCACTTCATTTGTTATTTTTTTAAACTAAATTATTAACTAATTTGTTAAGAGTTTATTTATTATATAATAATTGTCGAAGTTTGATAATGCCCGAGGCATATATTTACACATTTGGAAAGCACGAATTTTATGATCGGCGACAATGGCGCGTTTGAACGAGCAGAGTACGCTCGGACCGAATGCACTCGGACTCGACTCGGTATCTTGGGCAAGTGGCAATCCAAGACTCGAAACTGAAACTCGGACAACAGCGTCCGATTCGAGTAGACTCGGATCATGCTCAAGTTTTGTGAGGACATTCAGAAAACCTTAAAGAAACAAAATGGCGACGACTGACATCTTCAACATTGAATTTTTATTTATATTATTTATTTTTATTAAATAAAAATTCTGATACCTCATTGCTATCCGAGTGCACTCGGACAAATGCGTCTGATCCGAGTACACTCGGACTGTGCTCAACTTTTACGACTCCACTGCGATGACTTTATACAAACAAGTAATAGTAATTAGTCTAATATATTTCACCTTGAAAATAAATATAAACACAGCATACAAATGAGCACGGATGTGTGTGTACACTCTCATGGCATTATTATATACGAGCGCACTCGGTCCGAGCGTACTCTGAACGTGTGAACAAGGCTTAAGAATTTTCTAAAACATAAAATATTATATGCTGAATAGTTATTGAAATTGAAAAGAGGTATTTTACACTGTATAAGTAAGTACAAGTACCAATTGCACTTTGCAAATGTGTAAACTCTAGACTTAGGAAGTAAAATAATGTTAGTGTGGTGATTTTCATACGTACATTCAGAATTTCAATTGAAAATTTATGCCGAAAGCAACACTTACTTACGGGATACAAGTCTCAAATTTATAAACTTTTAATTTCCATTTACGAAACCCTGATTGCGGCAGATGGTATAAAAATCACCACAAAGTGTAAAGTTAATATACATTTTGAACCGCTTTATTTGATATACTTGTTGTCGAGGCTTGGAACCGGTTATAACCGGTTTATTTCGCGAGAAGAGAAAGTATCATTGTATCTCTTTCAATATATGCGACAAACAACTTGCTGTACCACATGGCTGCACTTTGAAGGTTCGCAGCAAAAAAACAGTTCAAAACCGGTTCATTCAACAAAATCTATTTCAAAGAAATGTTGTTACCGAATAACGTTCAAAATTGAGCTCAAAATGAGAACAAACCCGAAAAGAAAACTGCCTATATCCTAAACTCAAAGGGCGCGGGTTCGAATCCTGGCCGGAAAGCATGCACCACTTAGGCAGTTATCTGACCTGATGTGCATTTTGTTACAATTAGCACGTGGTAACAACGGTGAAGGAGTACATCGCGATGAAACCTGCTCATCGAGATAGCTGTGTCAATATATACGGAGCCCGAGCCCAGCAGTGGGACTTTTATGGGCTCTATAAACGGTTCGACTTTTTTAACCGGTTTCCAAGCCTCGCTCCATGTATAGCGCGCCAAATGTTATTGCCTCTCTTATTTACCAACGTCAATCAAATATTAGCATAGAGTATTATTTTCTTCTTTCTTTGCGTTTATGGCTTGGCAATTTGGCTCTTAAGCCACAGTCATAGTTTAAGTATGGATAATATTAACAGAAAGTGTGCTTTTTAGGGTAGGTATTTTTTTTTCTTTTTTATTATTACAGTGTAAACTCTACGTAAACTCATTTGGCTTTGGTTGGTTTAGCTTGTATTTCATACAATGATACACTATATATAGCTATATATCCGCTCTTAATAACGACAACAATTAAGTAATCAAAAGTACCAAAGTTGCCAAAATTAGTAAACTGCACAGCTGTTTACTTTCCTTTATCGCTTTATTATCCTAACCCGTAATAAACTCGACTGTCGGCATTATGCATACCGAAATGTCTAAGAAATTCCGAAATTTCTAAGTATTTCCTTTATCACCAAGATGCGTCAATATCTCAAGATATGAATAAAATAAAAAATTACTGGTGCAGCAAAAGACGTCAGACAAATATAGCATCCTCTCCATTTAACGATAACTCCATATAACACCATAAAATGCACAGTTCCTCGGTGTCGTTATATAGAGTTTACACTGTATTTCATTGTTTTGTTATGTTAAGGTATTATTGAATAATTCTTTGTAATAGTTTAAGGTTACTTGTTGTACATACTTAGGGGTCTTATGACACATGTGATTTCGGAGCTGGGTACTAGAAACCAGTGCTGTGCTTTACCATGTTTCAGCACAGCCACGATTTCTTAAATGGCGGCATTCAATTAGTTTGTATGTAATATATTTTCTAATCTGTTTGTATTGTGTGTGTCGCGATTAGAAATGAACATTTTCATTGTTAACTTATTGCGCAGTCTTCGGCCGGTTAACCTTCATCATACCTGGTGGATGGCCCTAAAGCGACACCTCGTTGTCGTCGTCGAGGTGGATGGAGTTGTCCAGGGCGGCCAGCTTCAGGAGGGTCTTCCTTATCCTCAGGGCTGGCAGCCGCACCGACGGGTTCTGGTGCCAGCACTCCCTCATTATGTTCGCCATGCCCACCATTGTCTGGAAAGGTGAGCAGGGTAGTTGTACGAGTGCAAAACGCCAAAGCCAACGTACAGTTTGTACGAGGATAGCAAGTTGTGACGTCACGACTTAATCGAATAAAACAAGAGTAGAATTACTCTCTAAACAATTATTAAAAATGAAAGGAACGCGGGTGTAGGGTAGAGGAGTGGGGAATGTAAGAAAAGGAAGTTGGGAATGTAAGGAAGGGGAGTTGGGTATGTAAGGAAGGGGAGTTGGGTATGTAAGGAAGGGGAGTTGGGTATGTAAGGAAGGGGAGTTGGGTATGTAAGGAAGGGGAGTTGGGTATGTAAGGAAGGGGAGTTGGGTATGTAAGGAAGGGGAGTTGGGTATGTAAGGAAGGGGAGTTGGGAATGTTGAGAAGGTGAGTTGGGTATGTAAGGAAGGAGAGTGGGGAATGTAAAGAAGGGCAGTGGGGAGTATAGTGAAGGGGAGTATGGTGCAGTCAGTGGGAAATTGATATAGTTATAGAGTGCGAGGCAATATACACATAAGCATATTACAATATAGAAAAACATGAGTTATATTTTTTATTTAAATAATACAGTAATAAAATTTATATACTGTTTATTCTATGTAGGTATATATTATTATTATATGAAGGTATATACAAATTAAACAGTTTTTAAATTCAATTCACAAAATATTCGGGTCGTTTTAGTATTACGCCAAAAGGATGGTTTGCACCGAAAATCAGCTTTGTGTCGGATTTTATGCCGGCACAGCAACGTGCCGATTGCTGAAATTTTCCAAATATTTTTTCTCTCTCTCTCTCTCGGCTAGTGAGCGGGGGGAGCGGGAGCGAGAGGGGCACTCACCGGGTGGTCGTGCTCCGGGGGCTCGGGCCTCGCCTGGTCGACGCACACGATCTTGCGCATGTCCTCGAAGCTGGGGTCTGCGGCCACGAGCTCGTGGAAAGGGGGCCGGTACTCCCTGGCGGGCGCCACCCTCCGGCACGCCTCCCACGCGACCAGCGCGTACGCGTAGATGTCGCAGCGGAGGTACGCCTCGAAGCACTGCACGTTCATGCTGACCACCAATTGTTAACATGATAGATACTATAGTGGAATTATTTTGTCCGTGCAGTTTGGGTCATAAATCACAGCTCGGCCTCAGCCCGGCTAGGGCGGTGAGCATGTTGCGCGGCCGCAACGCCACTATCGATAAAAACTCATTCTTATCAAAGAAAGATTATCATTCTTATAAAAATCATTATTATCTTTTTGGCTGTTAATTTTAAACTTAGATATAAGTATTTATATTTATTTTTAATATAACTTGTTACATTCTAAACTTTTGCACTTATAGTTTTTTAATACATAGATACCTAATTAATAATTTATTTTAAATCATTATTATTCTTATTTTAATACATACATTGTTTTATCTATTTTTTTTTTCTTTCATTGTTATCACTAACCCACAAAATGACAAAACCAAATACACTATCGATAACGCTTATCGACAACAATAATTCGCAATCACTATGCCCGCCCATAAGGCCCGTGAGTGGAAGAGAGAGCGAAATACTCCGATTATTTATGACTCAAACTGCACGGACAAAATAATTCTACTATAGAGTTCACCAACCTCTAGTGAAAAAGCTTACAACACAGGTCACATTGTGGTCAATTTTTATGTTACTACTATTCAATCAAATACAAGATTCACTTCATTTTATATCGCAAACTATCCCATCTCCCGAATGCAAAGTATCTACACCCATTTCCTATGTATTAAAACTACATATGTACACCAAAATGACTAAACGGAACAAATCGATAACATCGATGAAATCGACCAAACCGGAGGCGACCAATGGGGATTGTTCACTTTTTTTCAATCTGGCTATTTGAAAAACCATTTCGAGGAATAGTGTCCCTAATCATTTCTGTCTAGTTAAAACTCCAAAAAACGTACGATCTTCTTGTATTTTGTAAGAAATGCGTTTGACCTTTATTTGACCTTACTAAATCCAATAAGGTGGGCCGTTTGCCTGTTTGCCTGCTTCATGTGTAGTAACATCTAGCTGTACATTATTTGATTTAAGTTATGTAACATGGATTTTCCCTAAAGACCACTTTAAAAAATTTAACGATAACTATAGAAAATAATAATGGTTGAACACGAAAAATTCTAAGCCTAGCGACAAAATACACTAAAATGATCACGATACGTAATGAGTAATGACAGTGATAGTTAAATAAGTAGCAAAGATTACTATGATTATTAGATGTAGATAAAACTTGCTTTGTTTATTTTTGTTTTCTAGGCAAAGAAATCAATGTAAACTTGTGCCTTATGACGTCATCGGAGGAATAACTTTAAAATCGAATTTAAAAAAAACTAACGCTTAAAATACAAAAATATTCAAATTAGTATCTTAAAATACCCTATTTTACGTAATAAAAATATAAAATCAGAGGGTAATTTTTTGTGAACAATCCCCATTCGACCATATCGACGAAATTGACCACAAAATCTATCTTACTTTCTGGGATAATGTTTACCTAATTCTTCATATATCGCCAAGTTTATTAGGTTAAACTATCCCTCATGTTAGGTTGCTTAATTTATTAATTAACTGTTGATCGGCGAAAGCGCATCGAATTCGGCTCAGTAGTTTTTATGTAAATCCGGAACAAACAGACAACTATTCCAGTTGCTTTTTTGTTAATAACTTTACTGTATATATATGTAACTTTACTGTTTATATTATAGCCCACAAAAATCGCACAGATGGGCTCAAGCCTCCCACTATAGGCTAACGGACATTATTATTCCGATCAAGATTCGAACCCACAGCGTTTGAGTTTGGGACATACCTCTGGTCCAGCATCTCGGGGCTCATGTACCTCTTGGTGCCCTGCCTGGGGTTGTGATGGTGGTTGGTCTCCACCAGGTGGGGGGTGACCGCCAGACCCAAGTCACCGATGCAGCACTCCCCGTTCACCTTCACCAGGATGTTCTTGCTCTTTATGTCCCGGTGGGCTATGGCCGGCTTGCCCTGAAATACATTTTTTTTAATTCACTACCTGATATCTTACAGATGAAGGCTAGCAACAAAACAACCCACTGCCAGGTGGTAGGGTATATGCCCATCTGGATGGCTACCATCATAATAATCTTGAGTTGTGTTCCGGCATGGTTCCGGTCTGCCTTTAGAGAGCAATAGCTCATTGGTAGCACCTTTGATGTTGCAATGCCCATAGGGGATGGTAACCGCTTTCCATCAGGTGGGCTGTTTGCAATGGCGTAGCCAGCCCAGGGCCTATAAGTGAGAGGTTTTAATATCATTTATGCAACTATCACTAAAAATCACATGTTCAGTACAAAATATAAAAACTTTTCCTACATTCTGGGATAATCTTTAGGTAAATCTATCCTCAAACTTATCCAATTATCTAGGACGAAAAGTATCACTTGTCCACCTTTAAAAAAAATTACATATATACCGAATTTCAGCCAAAAGGGTAGTTTTTCCGTAAAAACAAACAAATAATATATTTTTATCCCCGAAACTATTCCATTTTTCGGGATAACAAGTATCCTATGTTCACCCTCGGCATCGAATATATATATATATATATATATATATATATATATATATATATATATATATATATATATATATATAAATAGTGAGTTTCAGCCACATCGGTCCAGTAGTTATTCCGTGAAAACTATACGTGGGAACAGACAGACAGAAGAGTTATATATAGTTTATAATATTATAATAAGGGAATAAGAATACGGATGTATTATATAATATTAAATTATAATGCGCTTTATTAATTTGTTTAAGTACTATGTATGTTAGAAATTATATTTCATTTTTTGCCAGGTGGTGATATTTTATTTATATGAATAAGATAATAAATAAAAAAATAAAAATTACCCGTAGACTGCCTTTGTCACACTTGACATTGGCAGTAATGGTTGTTGGGTAAGCAAACGAACCTATTGCCAAAAAACTAAATAAATAAATAAAGAAAGAAAGATTCCACTTTAGTTTTTGTCCAAATCGGCCTTGAGACTCATTATGAGTGTTGTTCACTATCCTGGGTTTGCTTTTGTATTCGCAAAAAGATCTTAGGATTGATCTTGGGAAAAGGTACTGAAAGACGAGGGTCTCGCTGATGCGTCTTTGCCCTCGTGCATACAGGCCACTGACCGTCTGTCTGTCTGTCCGTCTACTAAAATCGTGTAATAAAAAAATAATGTGTTTGTGTACTTATGTACACGCGTTAGAAGTTATACTTCTTCGGCGTATCAAGATAAAAATCTTTCAAAAATTTTATCTTTCGCCTTAATTTACGTTTGTAGAAAAAACGATACTAACAATAGAAAAACTAAAATGTTGACTATAGCTAACTTCAGGGTGTCGGTTTTTCGTGACAGTGTGCGCGCGCGCATTTTGAAAGTATAACTTCAAAACTAAAATGTTGACTATAGCTAACTTCAGGGTGTCGGTTGACTATAGCTAACTTCATGGTGTCGGTTTTTCGTGACAGTGTGCGCGCGCGCATCGTGAAAGTATAACTTCAAAACTAAAATGTTGACTATAGCTAACTTCAGGGTGTCGGTTGACTATAGCTAACTTCATGGTGTCGGTTTTTCGTGACAGTGTGCGCGCGCGCATTTTGAAAGTATAACTTCAAAACTAAAATGTTGACTATAGCTAACTTCAGGGTGTCGGTTGACTATAGCTAACTTCATGGTGTCGGTTTTTCGTGACAGTGTGCGCGCGCGCATCGTGAAAGTATAACTTCAAAACTAAAATGTTGACTATAGCTAACTTCAGGGTGTCGGTTGACTATAGCTAACTTCATGGTGTCGGTTTTTCGTGACAGTGTGCGCGCGCGCATCGTGAAAGTATAACTTCAAAACTAAAATGTTGACTATAGCTAACTTCATGGTGTAGGTTTTTCGTGGGACGGTGTGCGCGCGTATCGTAAAAATTTACTCTCATCATTTTCCCCTAACGCGCCTAAAGAAGTATAACTTCAAAAATCAAAATCCGCTGTATTGAGCCTAAATAGGCTTACCTGCGTCCCGTGTATCTGCGTGTGCAGATGCAGCAGCCCGTTGATGGTGGACAGGCATATGACCATCATCTGGTGCCTGGTCAGCGTCGTCCTGTTCAGGTGCTCGTACAACGAGCCCAACGGATGGAAGTGCGTTATTAACCAGAGCTGGAAATAATATAATTACAGTGATAAAAAATAAAAACTTAATTTAAAAAAACCAAATTCAAAAACTAAAATGTATAAAATAACTTATTTCTAAAGCTATTATTATTAATATATATTATCTAAAACATCTTAAAGTCGGTGCTTAGTCATTTTCAAAATATTATAGTAATTTTTATGATTTACTTTGCACCGACTTCAAGATGTTTTAGATAATATATATTAATAATAATAGCTTTAGAAATAAGTTATTTTATACATTTTAGTTTTTTAGTTTTTGAAGTCGGTTTTTTTAAACGAAGTTTTTATTTTTTATTTGTCACTTTTTAGTGGTGAGCTATGTATGGGTGGACTTACGAATAGTGCCGCGCTTCTTATAAAATATAGGTCCCAAGAAACAAGAACAAAAAAATGTTCGTAAAATGAAAACTACTGGGCCAAACTATGTCAAATTTTTAGGGGACCAATTGGAAGCTATTCCGCGTCGAACAAAAAAAGAATCACGTAAATCGGATCATAAATCACGGAGTAATCGGCGAATGTTTGAATAATATTTATTCATTAAAGGGCCGATGTGGGTGTGGCTCGCGTAAGCCAGAGTACCCGTTCTCGACCGTATTTTCATCCCTCTGGGAAAATTTTAAATATAGATCTTACGGTTTCGGGAGTTGACACTTTTTTTTAGGAAATTTCCTCCTCTATTCGAATCTTATTTTAAATTTGAAAAATCTTTATTACTTTTTGAGATATTTGCAAAAAACTAAACCCCCCCTTTTTTTAGTTAATTGTTAATAACTTTTACAATTTTTGCAAGTGGAACTTCATTTTTTTCAAAAATCATCTAGATGCCATTCCGAATCGTATGACACCTCATTTATAATTTTCGGAGACTGCTGAAAAAAGTTGGTCCAAAAGGCACTTGTTTACCAGCTGCCTCCTGCCATCAAAATTGCCGCGCCAATAAACCGAGAGAATTATATCATCTCTTTTATTCTAATACAAATTCTATGTAGTTAGAGGGAGAAAGCATCAGTTTCAACGTTCATTTCAATTATCTATATTTGACCACAAAGTGGAACTTCGCAAAGAGCCGTGTTCGTCAATAAATTTGTGGTGGTTCCGTCTTACAAGTTAATAGAAGTAAGAGAAGAATTATCTGAGTATACAGTAATCCCCCCTATAACACGATACTCTTATACCGCATTTTTAACCGACTTCGAAAAAAGGAGGAGGTTCTCAATTCGTCGGGATTTTTTTTTTTTTTGCTTTTTTTTTATGTATGTTCGCCGATTACTCCCTCATTTATGATCCGATTTACGTGATACTTTTTTTGTTCGACGTAGAATAGCTGCCATGTGGTCCCCTAAAAATTTTACATAGTTTGGCCCAGTAGTCTTCATTTTATGAACATTTTTCATGGAAATAATTTTCACTCCGTTCCATATGTCCGCCGATTACTCCGTCATTTATGATCCGATTTACGTGATTCTTTTTTTGTTCGACGTAGAATAGCTGCCATGTGGTCCCCTAAAAATTTTACATAGTTTGGCCCAGTAGTTTTCATTTTACGAACATTTTTTTGTTCCCGGTTCTTGGGACCTATATTTTTTAAGAAGCGCGGCACCATTCGTAGGTCCACCCACACATAGCTAGACACTAAAAAGTAACAAATAAAATTTAAAAACTTCGTTTAAAAAAACCGACTTCAAAAACGAAAAAACTAAAATGTATAAAATAACTTATTTCTTAAGCTATTATTATTAATATATATTATCTAAAACATCTTGAAGTCGGTGCAAAGTAAAACATAAAAATTACTATATTTTGAAAATTACTAAGCACCGACTTTAAGATGTTTTAGATAATATATATTAATAATAATAGCTTAAGAAATAAGTTATTTTATACATTTTAGTTTTTTCGATTTTGAAGTCGGTTTTTTTAAACGAAGTTTTTAAATTTTCATATTACGCGATCTCAATCCCCCGTATAACACGGGCATTCCTCCATATAACGTGGTATTAAAACATATAGAGATTTTATGTTTATAAATGTTATTTTAAATAAAAAATTTAGTTTTTGTTTTATTCATTCACATGCATACGATTTTATTCAAAATGTAGTTTAGTTTGATTTTAATAGTACATATTTCGTTCATAATATAGTTTTTTCTTAATATTCGACTTAACCCCTATAGCGTGAAAAGTTAAACGTGAATAATTTATACATAACGCGTTATACGGGATCGCAAAAACGCGTTATACGGGATCGAAAAATACGTTATACGGGATCGAAAAACTCGTTATACGGGGTCGTAAAAACGCGTTATACGGGAACACTCGTACAATGCGGAACCAATCAACCGTGTTATGTATTGTCTACATTGTTGAATCGTCGGGAGGCGTGTCACCTGCGTGCAGCTGCCCCTGCTGGTCATGTCGCTGCCGATGTAGGCGAGGATGTTCTCGTGGCGCAGCAGCACCGTGCTGTAGATCTCCGTCTCGCGCCGCCAGCTCGCCTCGTCGCGGGAGAAGAAGATCTTCACGGCCACGCTGTCCGCGTACCACGAGCCGCGCCACACCTCGCCGTACCTGCCCTGAGGGACGGCACGGTTCACTCTCTCACTCACTCACTCTCTCACTCACTCACTCACTCTCACTCACTCACTCTCACTCACTCACTCTCACTCACTCTCACTCACTCACTCTCTCACTCACTCACTCTCACTCACTCACTCTCACTCACTCACTCTCACTCACTCACTCACTCACTCTCACTTACTCACTCACTCTCACTCAGTCACTCACTCTCACTCTCACTCACTCACTCTCGCCACGCGAACACGCACACGAGTGAGTGTACATGAGTGAGTTGTCAAATCAAATCGAATTTATTTATTCAAAACATAGTTAAACAGTTGGCATATGTTATGTTATAATGTACACATGTCCTGAATCAGTATTAGTGAGTGAGTGTACAAGAGAGTATTCATAAGTGAGTATACAGCATAGTGTTTGTGAGTCAGTGTACTTGTCTCTGAGTGTACCTGATTGAGTGTATGTGATCACTCACATATACCTGTACATATACTGAGTTTCAGCCAAATCGGTCCAGTACTTTCTCCGTGAAAACGAAACAAATAGAGTTACTTTCGCATTTATAACACCATGATACGGAGTCGAAACTAGTTCGTTAGAAATATTTCATGATTTTAAGCGAAACAGCGAAATACCTTCCCGACGCACTCGATGAGCGTGACCTGCTTGGCGAGGGTGCGCTGCACCATGAGCGGCAGCCCGGAGCCCGAGCCGCTGGTCACCGAGCACTCCAGGTACTCCCGGAGGGTGGAGTCGCCCGCCGGCACCGCCCGCACCCACCCGCCGTTCTGGGAGCCCTCCACGCCTTACCACATACAACAAAAAACAATCACTGTCAAAACAACAACAAAAGAGTGCGTGTAAACGTTCACACGCGATTGAAGTAAAACTTTTTTACTAATTTTTTTTTCAAAATTTTTGATTGATTTGTTTATAAACTATCTATTGACAAAAAAATATTTGAAAACCGGATGGTACAGAAACGTGACGCCATATTGCCGTAACGGACTTCCGTTGCATTGTCGTCCAGTTACCTCCTAGTCGCGCCTAAAGAACTACTATACTTCAAAATGACATTTCTGAGGTGATACATTCTTATGGGATGGGTAAACGCTTCGTTACGTAACGCGTTACAACAACAAGAAAAGAATGAGAGAAATATAAAGAAAAACAATTTCTAGCTAGACGTGTCGCCGGGGAGTTTCTTGTCGCTTCTTCTCCTTAACAGCAATAACACGTTGCCAAGCGGTGTACATAGACAGAGAAGTAAAATTAAATTTTAACCTATATGTATGACCTTCAAAAAGTGTTCTCCAGTGGAACTTATTTTGAATAAACACTTTTGAATTTGAAACATTTATTGAGTACTCACCTTCGTAATAGGCGCTGGTAACTTGCTGACTGTACATGCTCGGTGTGAAATACTTTGAATCCTCGCCGAGTTTGTGCAGAGCCGTTCTCGACACACGTAACCTAAAAAAACCACACACATGATGTAACAAAAAAAAAATGCATGGAAATGTAACTTTTGTTCGTGTCTTTTAACGTTTCCCATTGTTTTTAGGGTACCATAGGCCTATTGGCTAAAATGAACAAAACTTGACAAGTTGTATTCCACACTTTAGTCGTGAAGTTGAACATTGACGGCGTTACTTATAATAATCTCGTTAAGAAACGATTAGGCATTTCTTAAGTAAGAGAATCAGAATCAGTCCCTAATCAATGAATATCTCTTTTTTTTCACTTATAAACGTGTATTTCCTGTTGTGTACCTATGAGGAGCACAGATAAACGAAATTTGACTGATCAACGTAGGTTGTACCCAAAATATTCGACTAAAGAGGAGTTTATGGGTGAGATTTTCATTAAACAGTTGCTGAGCAGTTTCTTAAAATTTAAGAAACGATTATAAGTAATGCCCTTAATGTCCTAATTAAGTTACATATAAAGTTTTGATCATATTTTTTTTAAAATATAATCTGTAATTATTGAAGTACGTCGCTATTTCTTCAAATGAAAATGTATGTATATGCATGAGTCCACCACTGCTTCCAAAGCCATTTTAGTTACTGTGAAAGGAGATGAACAAATAGCGCACCAAACAAAGAAGGAAGAGATCGCTTTTAGCAATAAGGCCGCTTGTTGTTTTGCCAGGAATTATTGTATTGTAACTATAGATTATTTGTAATTATATATTTTGATGACCATTAAAGTGTTATCTCTCTCTCTCTTTAATCTACATTGTTATTAAAAAAAAATGCACGAGTTTAGCAGACAGGCAGACGGCCCACCTGATGGAAAGCGGTTACCATCGCCTATGGACGTTTGCAACTCAAAAGGTGCTGCTCTCTTAAGGGAGACTGGAACCTGGTCACTAATGCCGGAATACAACACAAGGGTGTTATTGCGGCACAGTCTAGACCAGGGGTGGTCGCCATCCGGTCGAGCAAAACTACCTGGCAAAATTGGATAGGATTGTATATTTTGGTGACAATTAGAGTGTTATCTCACTAATTCTCTCTCTAATTTTCATTCTTGTCATCTTACAAGACACGCCTATAGGAGAATTATTTTCTCCGTGCAGTTTCGGTTATAAATAATCGGAGCGGTGAAGCGAGTATTTCGCTCTCTCTCCCACTCACGGGCCTTATGGGCGGGCATAGTGATGCGCATTATTGTTGTCGACAAGCGTTATCGATAGTGTATTCAGTTTTGTCATTTTGTGGGTTAGTGATACAAATGAAAGAAAAAAAATAGATAAAACAACGTATTTATTAATTTAGGAATAATAATGATTTCAAATAAATTATTAATTAGGTATCTATGTATTAAAAAACTATAAGTACAAAAGTTCAGAATGTAACAAGTTATATTAAAAATAAATATAAATACTTTTATATCTAAGTTTAAAATTAACAGCAAAAAAGATAATAATGATTTTTATAAGAATGATAATCTTTCTTTGATAAGAATGAGTTTTTATCGATAATGGCGTTGCGCCCGCGCAACATGCTCACCGCCCTAGCCGGGCTGAGGCCGAGTTTGATTAATGAACCAAACTGCTCTAACAAAATAATTCTACTATAATAAGATAGATACATAATTGTAATAGTAAATAAGAGAATGTAATAGAAAATATGATTTGTAATTAATAAGAAAGAAAAGGAAATAAATAAGATCCCCCCCCCCCCCTTATCATCCCTAGAATAATAGAAATAGTTTAAGGTAACTAGAATAAGACTTGAAAGCAATAGTCTCTGTCTTGAAACATGACAGAGGAATGGGCAATTTAAAAAAAAAAGAGTGCGTGTAACGTTCACACGCCATTGAAGTAAAACTTTTTTACTATATTTTTTTTCAAAATTTTTTGATTGATTTGTCCATAAACTAAAAAATATTTGTAAACCGGATGGTACAGAAACGTGACGCCATATTGCCGTAACGGACTTCCGTTGCATTGTCGTCCAGTTACCTCCTAGTCGCGCCTAAAGAAGGTTTAATTCAAAAAAGAAAAAACCTACCTGTGGTTCCGCCTGACGACGAAGACGGCCATCGCGGCGATGGCGCCGACGAGCAGCAGGCCGGCGGCCACGCTGGCCCAGGGCTTCCACGCGGCCGCGTGCAGGGGCTGCACCTGCGGCAGCGCCGGCAGCAGGGGGTACGCCCCGTCGTTGCACAGGTCGCCGTGGCAGCACGACACGTTGTGCTGGCCGGCGTGACGTTTCCTCATGCTAGCATTTAGAAAACAACGACATTTTTCTATTATTTATAATGCCGTTCGAATTACTATAGAATTTATCACAACTACTAGCTGACCCGGCGAACTTCGTACCAACATATTTTCTGAATTCCTTAAAAACTTCGTTTCCTGACACAAACACAAAATCACCATAATCGGTCCAGGTGATTAGCAGGATTCTAGAACCCGATCTCAGCGCCACCTACCGGTTCTAATTGCGAATCTAAACCATCCGGGAACCCACTCAAACACACAAAAACAAAATCGCTCCCGGTGATTAGGATTCTAGAACCCGACCTCAGCGCCACCTACCGGTTCTAATTGCGAATCTAAACCATCCGGGAACCCACTCAAACACACAAAAACAAAATAGCTCCCGGTGATTAGGAGGATTCTAGAACCCGATCTCAACGCCAACTACCGGTTCCAACGATATAAAAAGTATCCTATCTTTCAAGTTGGATCAAACTGCATACGGTGTGCAAATTTGATTGAAATCGGTTCAGTAGTTTTGGAGTTTATTGGCAACATACATCGTGACACAAAATTTATATATATATATAGATACAAACACGTCTAACACGGCTACAAATATAACTGAACACAACCAGTACAAACGTATAGATTATCGAATGTACACACCTCTCTCTCCATTGAGGCATTGCTTTATACTACAAAAATACAATATGTCTCTCGACCGCGTGGACTGAATTTCTTTGAACTACACCTGGCTAATGACTACCACAAAAGGTTTACAATACACAATGGGCTGCTTTCCAAATTACAAATTTTAAACGTAAAGTAAACAAAAGAAATCCAAATACCGAAAAGGTAATATAAACTGCAGGTAGGAATTGGTCTCTGTCGGGTGTTTACGTACCAACAATAAACACGTGAAGCGAAAATTGCGCGGACGGAGGAGTATGAAATTTCGCACACTTATAGTTTACTAACTTCTACCCGCGACTTCATCCTTGTGGAATGTTTTTTATAACTATTCCACGGGAACTCTTTAATTTTTCGGGAAAACTATCCTATATGTTGACCAGGGATATAAGCTACCACCATACAAAATTTCATTTAAATCGGTCCAGTCGTTTCGGAGATTAGCCCGTACAAACAGACAAACAGAGAAAAAATATATTTGAACAATTCTAAATTAGTTCTATTTCACTTCTTACATCCCCCTTCGGTTTTTAGCATTATTTATCATTGTACAGAAATTCGACCTCTACAGTTTTATTATTATATTATGTATAGAAGATATAGAGAAGACTCGACGAAGGCTAATATTATTTTTCAATTATGCCTAAAAAATACATTAAATCAATAAATAATAATTACACACACTACCAAGTATTTGAAACACACACGCATATATACACATTTGTTTATTGTTGCCTTGGCGAAATCTGCGATTATAGAAGTATAAATCCTTGACAACAAATTATTATGGTCGAATTTCGACCACGGGCGACCACTAGTTATCACAAATAATTATTAAAAGTACAGGTAAATTAGCTTCGAGAAGTTTTTGCGTTTGGAGTAGTGTTTGTATATTTACAGGTATTCTAAACTTAAAATTTATTATTTTTATTATTATATTTATGGCTTGGCAACTAGGCCTTTAAGCCAGATCTTAGTTTATAATATACATTTAGTTTCTTCATTTTCTTAAGCCTATGTGTAGCACAGCTGAACTGTAGGTAATCAGCTAGTGCCATTCAACGGAGTTCTTGTGACAACTCAAAAGGCCACATTTGACTATACAGTTCACATTTCTCACAAAACAAATAATCACTACTCAAAAACTATCATTATCCTACAACTATTGTTCATTTTAGAGTAACTTTACACATTTTTAGATAATAAAACTGCACAGCACAACATCACCTTTCAGTTCCCGCCAAAAACTCCAACTTAAAATTTCAAATTCCTTGTACAATCAGCAAAAAGAGGCTCGTTACATTTTCGAGAAGAAAATATATTTACAATCAGTAGTCAATGGTGAAAGTCAAATAAATAATAATTGCAAATTGTTGCGAGGTCCGACTATTTGGTTTTAGTTTGATAATTAATGAGTTAGTTGATTTTATTTGTGACAATAGCGGTTAAATTTGAATAGGTACATAAAAGAATGAGAACAGGTTATTTAAATTCCATGGGGTTATAGAACACGTGTTGCAAAGGATTATATTGTTACTAGTTACAGGACTCGAATTAAAATGCCGTTGAAATTACTGTTACGTGCGAGCGGGGGTACGCACTTATGGATTGGAAGAAAACACCAGTTTTTAATTTAAATGCTTTTATTGACTTACACAGCCGCACGTAGTACCTCTCTGTAGGGTTGCCCCTATACGCACGACCAACGTTGCACAGTCCCGATGATAAGTTTTTACACCCTCAATACCGTCGCCGATATTATCGCGGGTAGCTCGCTTCTTGTTCCTCTTTCGAACTACGCTACGCACCTCCTTCACGTATCTGTCCACCAAACTTGTCACTAAATTCACCACTTAATTCGTCTCTGTCTTCTATTAAACTTCTCTTCCAACTCCTTAGTATCGCACTTGTCGCTTCACTGTCTTGGACTGAACTCAACTTTAAACTGCCCGGTAGGCGCGCCTTACGCTGTTTATATACCCGGAAGAATTTTCTAGAACCCATCTATCTATCCCCGTCTCTTCCTTCCCGAACCTTCTGTTCGGGAACTTTCGTTTATACATCTATCTATCTCTGTCTTTTCTTTCCCGAACCTTCTGTTCGGGAACTTTCGTTCATACATCTATCCCTCTCTTTCTTTCTTGCGACGTCTATCTCTTTCTAACATCTAACTATCTCTTTCTTTCGTTTATCGTCTATCCTTTTCTAAATATATCTGTCCTTGTCTTTTCGTTCTAGATTGTTCTGGATATTTCCAAAAGTTCTACAACTAACTAGATGGTTCCACCATCATTCGCCACATTACTATAGAATTTATTACAACTATACAAACACGTATAACACAGGCACGGCACAAATATAACTGGACACATCCAGTACAAACTGCACGTTTCAATAACACGCGCAAAGTCCGTTATTCTATAGCGTATCGAATGAACACACGTCTTGCTCGTATCGTAATCGTTGACTGCCTCACCCCTCCGTTCGGGCATTGTTTTATACTAAACTATATAATACAATACTCGACCGCGTGGACTGAATTTACCAAGAATCACACCTGGCTAACGACCATCATAAAGGATTACAATACACACAATAGGATGTTTTTCTAAAACACAAAGTAAACATAAGAAGTCCAAATGCCAAAAGGTAATAAACTGCAGGTGTGCATTTATTTTTGTCAGCGTGTAACAATATAATGAATTCGTTGATTTTATTTGTGACAATAGCGGTTAAAGATCAATACTTAAAAGAATGAGAACAGGTTATTTAAATTCCATGGGGTAGTAAAATGTGTGTTGCAAACTCACCCCTGCGTGACCCTGTTGATCCGGCACGTGAGGTGATAGTGGTCGTGCTCGGTGATGCAGCCGCGCGTGCGGCGCACCTCGGCCTCGGACGCGCGCACCGACGACTTGAAGCACGCGAGCGCCCCCCCGCACCACCCCTGCCCGTGGCCGTCCAGGCATTTCGGCGGCTCGCACAAGTGACACTTGTATCTGGGAGTGGAACGAAACGGGATTGGACTGTGTTATTCATTTACAATGACACTTCTTACATACAACTCTTGGCCGTAACAGTCCAAGCATTTCGGCAGCTCGCACAAGTGACACTTGTATCTGGGAGTGGAACGAAACGGGAGTGGACTGTGTTATTCATTTACAATGACACTTCTTACATACAACTCTTGGCCGTAACAGTCCAAGCATTTCGGCGGCTCGCACAAGTGACACTTGTATCTGGGAGTGGAACGAAACGGGAGTGAATGACACTTCTTACATACAATTCTTGGCCGTAACAGTCCAAGCATTTCGGCGGCTCGCACAAGTGACACTTGTATCTGTGAGTGGAACGAAACGGGAGTGGACTGTGTTATTCATTTACAATGACACTTCTTACATACAACTCTTGGCCGTAACAGTCCAAGCATTTCGGCGGCTCGCACAAGTGACACTTGTATCTGGGAGTGGAACGAAACGGGAGTGAATGACACTTCTTACATACAATTCTTGGCCGTAACAGTCCAAGCATTTCGGCGGCTCGCACAAGTGACACTTGTATCTGGGAGTGGAACGAAACGGGAGTGGACTGTGTTATTCATTTACAATGACACTTCTTACATACAACTCTTGGCCGTAACAGTCCAAGCATTTCGGCGCCTCGCACAAGTGACACTTGTATCTGGGAGTGGAACGAAACGGGAGTGGACTGTGTTATTAATTTACAATGACACTTCTTACATACAACTCTTGGCCGTAACAGTCCAGGCATTTCAGCGGGTCGCACAAGTGACATTTGTATCTGGGAGTGGAACGAAACAACAATAGTGGACTGTGTTCTTCATTTACAATTAAACTTCTTACATACAACTCTTAGCCGTAACAGTCCAGGCATTTCAGCGGGTCGCACAAGTGACACTTGTATCTGGGAGTGGAACGTAACAACGGTAGTGGCATGTGTTATTCATTTACAATGACACTTCTTACATACAACTCTTGGCCGTAACAGTCCAGGCATTTCAGCGGGTCGCACAAGTCACACTTGTATCTTGGAGTGGAACGAAACAACGGCAGTGGACTGTGTTATTCATTCACAATGAAACTTCTTACATACAACTCTTGGCCGTAACAGTCCAAGCATTTCGGCGGGTTGCACAAGTGACACTTGTATCTGGGAGTGAAACAAAACATCAATAGTGGACTGCGTTATTCATTTAGAATTAAACTTTTTACATACAACTCTTGGCAGTAACAGTCCAAGCATTTCGGCGGGTCGCACAAGTGATACTTGTATCTTGGAGTGGAACGAAACAACGGCAGTGGACTGTGTTATTCATTCACAATGAAACTTCTTACATACAACTCTTGGCCGTAACAGTCCAAGCATTTCGGCGGCTCGCACAAGTGACATTTGTATCTGGGAGTGGAACGAAACAACAATAGTGGACTGTGTTCTTCATTTACAATTAAACTTCTTACATACAACTCTTAGCCGTAACAGTCCAGGCATTTCAGCGGGTCGCACAAGTGACACTTGTATCTGGGAGTGGAACGAAACAACAATAGTGGACTGTGTTCTTCATTTACAATTAAACTTCTTACATACAACTCTTAGCCGTAACAGTCCAGGCATTTCAGCGGGTCGCACAAGTGACACTTGTATCTGGGAGTGGAACGTAACAACGGTAGTGGCATGTGTTATTCATTTACAATGACACTTCTTACATACAACTCTTGGCCGTAACAGTCCAGGCATTTCAGCGGGTCGCACAAGTCACACTTGTATCTTGGAGTGGAACGAAACAACGGCAGTGGACTGTGTTATTCATTCACAATGAAACTTCTTACATACAACTCTTGGCCGTAACAGTCCAAGCATTTCGGCGGGTTGCACAAGTGACACTTGTATCTGGGAGTGAAACAAAACATCAATAGTGGACTGCGTTATTCATTTAGAATTAAACTTTTTACATACAACTCTTGGCAGTAACAGTCCAAGCATTTCGGCGGGTCGCACAAGTGATACTTGTATCTTGGAGTGGAACGAAACAACGGCAGTGGACTGTGTTATTCATTCACAATGAAACTTCTTACATACAACTCTTGGCCGTAACAGTCCAAGCATTTCGGCGGCTCGCACAAGTAACACTTGGATCTGGGAGATAAACGAAACAACAATAGCGGACTGTGTTTTTCGTATACAATGAATCTTATTACACACTACTCTTGGTTGTAGTTGTTCACGCATTTCCGCGGCTCCCACAAGTGACACTTGTATCTTTGAGTGAAACATTGAATAAGACATAATAATAGTGGACTGTAAAATACATTTGTAAATGAAATACATAGTATTTTTTTTTATTTCTGTGACTAATAAACATAATTAAAAAATCCCTGGCTTGCCAATACACGAAATTAGCTTTATCCATTTTTATCACACATATTTATTTTTATCACATCCAAACTTTATCCCGGTTGAAGTAGGGACATACATAATAATTATTATTGTTGATATTTATGGAATAAATTGTCTGGGAACTTAAAACTAATATACAGTATGTATATATTACAGATATAGTACAATATTTAAAGTATATATTACCTTTTCTCAAATTTTTTTCTCCTTGGGAAATATGCAAGAATAAAAACATGATATATATAATGGTTAATGTCAAATATTACTAATAATAAAACTGGGTCAAGTGCGGGACATCCAGTATAATTCAATTCAATTCCTTTTCCTTAGTTTGAGATTTGACATTCCTTCACAGAAATTGATTGTTGGGCCGTGGAAAGGGAAATATGTTATTTACACGTATTTATTACAGGACACGATATTACATACACCCGCGCTGTGGCTGGCAGAACGCAAACTATATATACTTATGTATCTATATTCTAAGTACATGCAGCACACAGCTCACGATTCGTATATCGACATTGAACACTGTCCTTTTGTATGGTAGCGGAGAGTGGCTTGTACTTGAGTGACACAAGAACTGCGTGTCACAGAGGTGACTCTTTTGCGGTGGATGTGTGGAGTGATGCGGCAAGACCATGTCAGAAACTCCCACATTCGCAGCAGTCTAACTGCAAGAGTGTCGCTTACGCTGGTACGGCCACATTTTACGGAGACCGGCTAATTATGTGGACAAATGTCTAGGCAAGCCACCTCCGCCAGCTGCTGCTCGAAGGGGAAGGCCCAAGAAATGTTGGCTTCGTGTTGTGAAGGATGACATGCGTAGCAATGGTCTCAAAATGGAAAATGCTGAAGATCGCACAAAGTGGAGAAGAAAAATTAGGAACACTCCGATGATGAATGAATGAATAAATATTTTTTTTTACAAAATCAGCTAATTAGATTCCCAACTATAGTAATTGATTTTTCAAGAATCTAATATCACTTTTATATTTTAAAAAACAGTTTTGAGACTTATTTTGAGTATTTTTCGCTATTTATTATATAGTTGGTTTGGGGCTGGAGGCCCACATGAAAAATTTACCTGTATAATTTTTTAAATCTGGGATCAAGAATGTGTGAAATCTCCTTTTTTGGACTAATGCAGACGCAGATGGAGGTCCTGGCAGATGCTACTTAGCAATGCTTTTGTATTTAATTACTAGCTGACCCGGCGAACTTCGTACCGCCTATTTTCTGAATTCTTAAAAGACTTTGTTCCATGACACAAAAACAAAATCACCAAAATCAGTCCAGGTGATTAGGAGGATTCTAGAACCCGATCACAGCGTCATCTACGAGTTCCAATTGTGACTGTAAACCAACCCGGGACCCACTCAAACACACACACACACACACAAAATTTCATCAAAATCGGTTGTATCATTTACGATCCTATAAAGGACATACACACAAACATGCAGGAGGTGCTCAATTCGTCGGGATCTTTTTTTTAATGTATGTTCACCAATTACTCTGAGATTTATAATCCGATTTACGTGATTGTTTTTTTGTTCGACGCGTAATAGTTGTCATTTTGTATCCTAAAAATTTAACATAGTTTGGCCCAGTAGTTTTCGTTTTACGTTTCTTGGGACCTATATTTTTAAGGAGCGCGGCACCTTTCGAAGGTCTACCCATACATAGCTAGACACTAAAAAGTAACAAATAAAATAAAAAAAACATCCTTTAAAAGACTTCAAAAACTAAAAAGCATAAAATAACTTATTTCTAAAGCTATTATTATTACTATAAATAGTTTCATAACACAAAAACAAAATCACCAGAATCGCTCCAGTGATTAGGAGGATTCTAGAACCCGATCTCAGCGCCACCTACCGGTTCTAATTGCAAATCTAAGCAATCCGGGAACCCACTTAAGTGGGTACACACATTTATTAATTATTAATTGGTGCTCCGCTCGTATTGCTCTTAGCATGATGGTATATAGCCTATAACCTTTCTCGATAAATGGGCTATCTAACACTGAAAGAATTTTTCAAATCACACCAGTAGTTCTTGAGATTAGCGCGTTCAAGCAAACAAACAAAGAAACAAACTTATCAGCTTTATATATTAATATATATAAGATAAAACTCTCTCACCGACACCACACCCTATCAAAATCTCTACTTCTATTATATTACGTTGCAGAGAAATTACATTCAGTCTGTTATAAGCTGTTTAAGAAATTAAAGGTTTTTAATTATCCCACAGGAACTCTTTAATTTTTCGGGATCAAAAGTATCCTATATGTTGACCAGGGATATAAGCTATCACCATACAAAATTTCATGTAAATCGGTCCAGTCGTTTCGGAGATTAGCCGGTACACACAGACAGACAAACAAAAAATTTGAAAAAAATCTTAATTAGTTCTATTTCACTTCTTACATCCCCCTGACTCGGTTTTTATCATTTTTTTTCATTGTACAGAAATTTGACCTCTACAATTTGAATTTTATTATATGTATAGATTGCTGTAGCCCAGCAGACAGGCTCACGGCTCAACTGTGATGGAAAGTGGTTAACATCGCCTATGGATATTAACAACACCAGAGGTGCTGTCAAAGTGCTGCCACTCTCTAAAGAGAGACTGAAACCTGGCCATCGATGCCATACACAACTTCGAATTTGTTATGGAGGCACACTTTAGACCAAGGGTGGTAGCCATCCAGTTGGACAAATGCCCTGCCATCAGTGTAGTTGAACTATAATTTTACCTTGGGTGCTGTACCATCATCTTGTCAACATCTTTAGGCTCGTTAATTTGATTTGTCTCCATATCGTATATACTTGAAGATCCTGCATCACTGTCTAGAGAGTCCAAACTTGGTAGACCTGGAAAAATTTGAACATCACAATTAATGAATGAAAACACTTTTTTATTCCTCAAAAATAAAAAAAAGTACAATAAATGTTGAACAAGGGCATCCAGTTCCTTATAGCATCTCTCCAGGCAACCCCTAAATTAAGGAAAATATTTAAAAAAAACATTATAGTGATGGTAGAGACAAATGAAAAATTACCGTGGCTGAAAAATTGAGAGGAAGAAGATTAAGGTTGTATGGGCAAATAATGAGGCAGGAGTCATGTGACAGAAATAATTTTAAACTAAAAGATGGATGGGTACAAATGTAAAGGTAGTCCAAGAGATGGATGGATTGTGTGGAAGATGATATGATGGCTTGTGGTGTGACAGGAGATGTATGTCAGAATAGAGGACTATGGAAGGAAAAGATATATTGTGCTGACCCCAAATAATTGGGATATGGTGAAAGAAAAGAGAGAGTGATGGTAAAGACACTAAACAATATTGATATGTTGCAACTAGTCATACTTTTGAAATATTAAATTTCCAGTATCAAATTATATATGTTTTGACTTGTACTGTTCACACTAGCAGTGGGCAATGAACTGAAATTCCAAAAACATAGCCATATGGGTAATGGAAGTCAGCTAAAAAATCAGCTGATGACTATTAGGCTAATGGATGAATGGGTCGTCAACCAACTGTTAAAGCCCTAAATTTGTTTTCAGTTTTATTTGACAAACATAAGTTCATGTATTATGTTTTTAATCCAAATTTATATGAAAAGTGAACGAGTTCTTTAGACATCAACGAGTAGGGTCCAAAGCAAAAAATCACACAGTCTTTTATAGGACACGAAAATAAGTTTGTAAAAGTAACATGACTTTTTGTATTGAAGCAGTATGATGTACTGCTTCAAGTGAGTCGAGGAGATCTGTATGGTTTCTACAGAAGCTGTACATTTGAAGTGATAAGGCCAGTGAGGCAATGAGCTTCATTCCCTCATTTGTCCTCCATTCCTTACAATTTGTACCTATGCACAGTACAATAAAACTTCTTGTATGGAAATGTTGGTTAAGAATTGGATGTAATCAGACTCAGTGACATCAGTTTACTTGTAGAAGCTAGCAGTCATACTGTGGGATCTCATGTTGTCCCTCTTTATCATGTGAGTATCCATAGAGATGTTCTTGTACTGTTCTAGAATAAGCCTCATTCCATCCTTCCTCATACATTTCATATTATTTGAGGAATGAATTGCATACAGAACATAATGTACTGGCTTATATGTTTCCTATTCAAGTGAGAACATTAGAGTAAAATGTTCCACATAATTGAAAGTTAGCTTAAGCAACATAAAGTACAACAGGGGACATAAACAATAACCTACATTGACAAATTCAATGTGAGAGTATAAACTTCATAAATGAAAAAATTATAGCAATCCACAGTTTAGATGATAAACTAGGCAGAACGTTTATCAGGAAAAGCTGAGGACATCACACATGTAACTGCTTTTAAAATATGCTTTTTATTTATAAGACAAATGTTTGCTAAAGGAACTGAGGTAGAAAAATTATTGGATGAACAAATCTATGTACATGTGTGCATGAAAATAGAGTTATATCGTTTTAGTTCAATAAATACATAAAAAATATCCACCAGAGAAGCTCTAACAAAATGTATGTTTTCCATAAGTTCATAGTTGGCAGAAGCTTTGAAGTCACAGCGTAATTAAATAAGCTATATAGTAGTACAATTTTATTGTTCTAAACTCACCACAATTTACATTTATCAATAAAAAAGTGAACAAATATCCAAATACAATAATGTCCGCCATTCTTCAGTCATCATAACAATATACTGCTGGAGTCATACACTTATTTTTAATAATTTGTTACAAATAAATATGTATATATATTAGAAAGATAATGGGTTCTAAAATGTTATTTATATTAGATTTTTTTAAATTATTATCTAAAAATGACTGTTTGGAAATATTCATGAAGAGTAGTATAAGAGTTGTAAGTGAGTAAATTTGGTTTCCGCTTCAAAAAGGATGTGCGTTTTTATTTTGTGAGGCCGTTCGGTTACAGAATATTTTTATGTGTGATACGCAAAACTTTTTTTAACTGTACAACACTTGGGTTAGTAGTTCGTTGTATTTCATAGATTTTTCCAAAGAAAATCAAAGCATTCTGTCATCTTTGAATATATGTCTACTACTGCATTACTGATAATAAATAACAAAAAATCGTTGCAACTTTCCGAACTTTCAGATACTTCAACGAGATAATAAAAACAAAAAGAATCAAATAGATTGTGTGGTTTATTTTTCGTAGAATCGTTCCATTCTACTGTTCGTTAATTTTTATTTGGAATGACCAGTCTGTTCGCATTTTCAATTTGGCCATTTACGTTCGGATACATTTTTCATTGTAGCCGTGCCTAACCGCATCTTGAATCTTGATTCGTCAACGTATCCGAACTATTCGATTCAATGAATTATTTGAAAATGGTCGGTTGTATATTTTGTTTTCTAAGCAACTGATTACTGAATGCAAATTTAACTTTTTTAGAATAATAATAATAAATTAAATACAGTGGTGGTTTTGTTTAAACAACTATTGTTATTGGCCCGATTATAGTATAGAGAAAGTGCTAAGTTAACATTGCAATATGCCACGGACGAAAAAGCCTGCAAGGAACTCGAGGAAGGAAAAATCTATTGAAGACGACGGAGTGCTAAAAAAATTAGATAAACTTAGTTAGTATTGATTAAAACGGCGATAATATTATAAACTTCACTACGTTTTCAGATAAACTTTTTGAGGGCCCAATGTTTGGGCTCGATATGAGTGCACCTGCTTGTTTACCCGATTAACTTTAGCTCTATTAGCTCTATTTGCTAATAACAATGGGAAACAATTATATATTATATAAGTCCAGGGGCTATGCAGTCCATTTCTCTTGGATATGGTGCCCAACATCAACAGTAGATTGTGTTGGAGTGATGATTGATTCTGCGTACCTAATTTTACCTTTTACTGTCCACGAACATAAGATATTGATGTGCTATTGATGTAGTAAAGATAAATAATGGAGGTGTTATTGAGGGCCAAATGTTGACTTTATAGGATTATAAATTATTATATTAGTTATTCTGCAATTTGAACTTCTAGACATTTAACTGAAATAGCCTTATCAATGGTACTCATTTGAATAAGAACAAAGTCGCTAACAGGAGTAAATAGAGTAATGAATATGTCCAGATACTTTTTTTTATTATTGGAATACAGCAGGCAGAGACTGATGGAAAATACTGGCATTTATGGACATTGCAACATTAGAGATGCAGCCAATCTGGTGCTCAAAAGAGATCAGTCCTTTTGGAGCCTGTAGCCAGTGCACCTTTTTTTTATTTATGAAACACAGGCTTACAGCCCAACTGTGATAGAAAGTGGTTACCATCATCTATAGACTATAGATTTTCAACATGAGCTAGCTAGCTTGCTAGCCTTTAGGATAATAGGATAGGAAAGATGGAATAGGGGGAGGACCCAAATTGGGCCATTGAAACTGTCACTTGTTGCATGAAACATGATTAGCTGAAAGCTAAGGGTGTGGTATAGTTATAGGGCGCATTTATTTAGTATGAACAGATCTGAATTTCTTTAATATAGGTTAGAATTTATTGGTTTATTAATATTGGTTCCCGTACAGTTTAGAATGTGGAATTTAGAAAACGCCAAATGCACAACCACTTACCTTGTTTGCTGTGCTGCGGGAACACTTCGGTTGTGGATTGTAAATCACATTCACTGCTTACTATTTGCCTGCTGCAGGTAATAAAAAAACTCTTATTATCATCCTTGTATTTATTATAAAAGTATTTTATTTTGTCTTCCAGCCAATGAACTGAAGAAGAAGGTAGAGATAAGAAGGCAGACTGAGATAAAGAATTTAGAAATAGCTTTCAAGATATTACTTGACTCTATCAGTCAAAGCCATCTGCAAATGACTGTCGGCCAGTTGGTAAGATATTCTCTACGTTATCTGTTTTGTTCCAACCTGCAAACTTTGCAAATGCAACTTTCATTTTTTTATCTATGAGTTTATAGGTGATTTTACATTGAGCCAAATAACTGAGTTGGGGGATCGGACTGAAATATTTAATTGGGAAATATAGAGGTCAACACTGACTTGATAGCACTGTACTGACTTTTCCTGTCATAGCTCGCTCCATAGATGCTGAATGACCTTCACTTATATATAGATACACCTATACTAATATTATACATAGGAAACATTTGTATTTTTGTATGTTTATAAAGAATAAACTCAAAAACTACTGGACCAATTTCAAAAATTCTTTCACCATTAGTATACCTGAGTAACATAGCCCCTATTTCATTTCAATAATCTGGTTCTAAATTTTTTTCAAGGCAGGGCAACATCTGGCAGGACCACTAGTAGTAGCATAATAATTACATTATTTCATGGACTGACATATTGTAACACACAGCCAAAGCTATTGGAGCTAAGATTGTGAATATTTACTTGGGTTCTTTTTATACTGTAGGCGTGCGCTAAGAACGAATTTTTGAAAATTCATCCTCTAAGGGGGGTGAAGAAGGAGAGGACATTTTAAGAAAATCTGTCATTTTCAAAGTAAGACGCACAAAATGTTATATACCTGCTTCTGGTTGGAAATAATTATACACTGTCAGCCATTTTTTGGAAATTTATCCCATTAGGGGTGAAAACAGGGCTACCTTTAAGTTTTTTATGACTATTCAAACTATGTAGTGGTAGGGTAATGGCTAGCTGACGTGTCCGAATTTCAAAGGGTGCAGGTTCGAATCCTAGCTTGAACACCACTTAGGCAAATTTCTGACCTAAAGTGCATATTGTCACACTCGCCACGTGCTAACAATGGTGAAGCAAAACATTGTGATGACACCAGCACATCGAGATAACTGATGTTTCAAACTTGCCACGCCGCTTTGGACGAGCGTGGCGGGTATATTGTCCATTTACCAATAGTGGGAGGTCCGAGCCCAGCATTGGGACATTTATGGGCTGTTGTTATTATTATATGTTATTATTACTCAAAGCATTATTATTATTATTGCAGAAATCTGAATTATATTTAAAGGAAGTGCCAAATATAAGAGTGACGGGAGAATCAATCAAATCACACGATGATGGTAAGATTTTATATTTATACTTCCTAGTTTGTCTATTCTGGAACACAGCATTCAGTTTTGAGTTGAGCAATCACAGAAGGTACTTGGGTTACGAATATCAACGATTGAATAGTGAAAGAAGGGGTGAGTTAAGATCTTGGGGCCTAAGAAGAAATTGACATATTATGTCTGTTGGTAGTAGTAATATTGGTGACAGCAAAAAATGTTGCCACATTTTTGTGATACATGTAAGATGATGTTATTATTAACAGTATTTAACACTTTTAATATTACCTACATGAAGGTCAATAGTAGGTTGTTTGGGTTGATTTTGGTTTGATGGAGGCTGGTACTGAAAATCAGTGGTGTGTTAGCTCCTGACACAGCATAATTCTGAGCCTCATTGCCGTGTATTTTATGTACATACATTTCTGAAACTGTATCTATTTATTACTAAAAATCCTTGTATTTTAAATGTGTGCATTTATTTGCGATAGTAAATCTTTTTCTTTCTTCTTTCTTTCTTCCAAATTCCACTTTATGTCCATACTTGTGATGTTTATAATACGAATCTGCAAAAAGACCTTGTTAGTCCTTCTCGTCATACTTTGGACGGATATTGTTGAGTTAAGGTGCTACCTAGCTACAGTTCGCTAGTTCGCATTATCATCAAGATATTATATGCTTTTAGTTACTTTCGTCAAATCCAGAATCTACAAATCTCATCAATAATATTTACAGTTTTACACAACTAATAATTCCTCTGGATGTAGCTACGCAGTGGATCGATTTTAGTAAAGCGGGAAATAGGAATAGTGTACGAATCGTGTAAGCGGAGAGCTAAGAATGCGTAGCAAGCAACTCTGCCATTTCAGATTGCGTAGAAATCTCGATATAGGTTATTTACATGTCGGAAATGGGTATGCACTCTTCTACGCAAGCGAAAATTGTCGATCGGAATTATGAGTCGTGTAAAAATGTACTTCGGTTTCTAATTATTCATACTTGGTATTAGTGACTATTAATACTTGAATGTAGTTTAGTAAGGGACCATCCATCAATTGCGTTACAGGAATTTCATGATTTATTGACCCCATCCCACGTGCTTGTCACAGCTGGTCACATTCGTGGGACTCCTCCCTCCCTAGTGTGACATCACTTAATTTGCAATTTTATATCAAGACATTTTTATATTAAAACAGCTGTTCCGTAATTAGCTTAAATACAGTGTAAACTCCGTGTAACGTCACTCGATTTAACGACAAACTCCCTTAAGTGTCGAAATCACTTGGCTTTGGTTGGTTTAGCTCGTCTTCAATACAATGACACTCTATATAGCATTATACACCTACTCTCAATAACGACAACAATTAAATTATAAAAAATACCTTATAACTTGTCAAAATTAGTAAAAGCTGCGCAGATGTGTACGTTCTTTCATCGCTTTATTATCCAAGCCCGTAGTAATCTCGACTCGGCATCATGCATACCGAAATTTCTAACTACTTCCTTTATTGCCAAGATGCCTCAATATCGCCAGATATGAAGAAAATAAGTAAAACAATACAACAAAATGACTGGTGCAGCAAAAGACGTCAGACTAAAATAACAGACTTCTCTCCATTTAACGACAACTCTCTATAACTAAAATGCACAGTCCCTTCATTGTCGTTATGCAGAGTTTACACTGTGTTAGATTTATGTGACATTATCAAATTTAGGACCCTCCCACCCCTTGTCACACAATGTCACACTTCGTCAATCCCCCAACCCTCCTAAATATGTGACGTAATTTATGGATGCCCCCCTAAGGTCTGCTACACCTGGGTCAATGTTAGTGACTGTATCATGTAAATGTAGCCATGGTACGTTATACGAATATAAGAATGTTTCGAAATCGGGGGGTTTTTTAACTTACTTTTTTCAACTATTCCACGCGGATGAATTCGCGGGCAGAAGCTAGTACACTAATTTAGCTATCGTTAATTGGGTTATTTCTGTTACGATATTCTTTATAGCACGTTACTCAGCAGATGGGAGCTAGATGAAAAAAGTGTAACTGAAACGAAAAATGCTGACCGCAGTATATTATTATACCATTTTGAACTTTAATGCAATGATATAAGATCTGAAATAATATCCATCAGTGTAATATATAGTGTTTTGAAAGCAGGTCTTGTAATTGTCCCTTATTACTATACAATTTCTTCGATATATAGCTTGCTATGGTCTTCAAAGTTTGGTAGTTTTTAATGCTGTATGTAAGTCACAGTGTCTTTATGGTTCATTTTCATCTTGATAGTCTTAAAAAACATGATAATTCACGAAGTCACAGTTTAAATGTCATACAGTTTATACAAACACTAGTAGACTTATACAAACGGTAGACAAACATGCTTCATGTACAACTTGATACAAGGCACGCTAGGCTGTGGGATATGAAGGATAAGTACTTTAAAAAGTGTAAGTAGCATAATTGGATTAGTGGAAACATTATTATATATTTATATTTAAAATCAAGTAAGACTATTCAAAGATTTTTAGAAGAAAAAAAAACACTTTATTGTTTCTGTTAAAAGGTTCTAAGTAATTTATTATCTTAAAGACTAGGACTAGTCTGGGTGTCAGTATTTGGCCCCGGTGTTGTCTATTGTATATTATCCATAACACCCATATAACTTAATAAAACTACGTTTTAACGGTTTTAAGCGCTGAATTTTATTCTTTCTTTATTTATTAACTTCGGAATACAAACTAAATAAAATGTCGCACTTAAAACCGATAAAACGTAGTTCTATTATGTGTATTCGTTGCGAAAACTTAAGTTGTATTTTACTTAACGTGTTTACTTTTTAAACGAGTTTTCAAAATACTTGTCGCGAGGCCGGCAACAGCTTGTAATGCCTATAGTGTTGCAAATGTCATAGGCGATGGTGACCACTTTCCATCAGACGGTTGATCTGTTCACCGTACCTACTCCAGCAATAAAGAAAAATATGTGTATGTTTGTCTGCCGATTGATTTATTTACTACGTTTTAACGATTTTAAGTATTTTATTTGTTGTTTTATTCTGACGTTTCGGCCACTTTTCAGTAGCCGTGATCACGGAAGACAAAGATGTCAAATGTCCAGTGAATTATGTTTAGCCTACCCCTAATTTGTTGGAAAATTGGACCCGTTAGGTGGCCCTAACGGGTCCAATTGTCAACCAACTCAGAAACCTCTGGCTCATGCACAACAACTTTGCTAAAGATCAAATCACATGATCAAATGTATAGTTTACGATTCTATAAAGGACTATATAGATCTGAGTTGGCTTACTGTATGATAGTTAAACTGTGCGAAGGGCTATACTAACACCCATGCCCATACTATTTCCACTAACCGGGCGCTTTTTGGGATCAGGCTATCTCACCGAGAACTCAACCCAGGGCTCTGGAGAGCGGAGCGGGGTCAGGAAGTACATGGGTAAGTAAGGCTACTACACACTTAATTTTCAAATTTCTATCTCGATACATTAAAATTACACTACATTTTTGTGGACACACGAGGCTTGTGCATGTGTACAAAATTTCATATTCCATACTTAGAGCAGAGACTCCCAAAGTGGTCAATATCGCCCCCTACGGTCAAAATCGATTGAGTCATTTTTGGTTTAGATGTATTTATTATTTGGCATCTAAATTTAGGGTGATACTGTAGGATACTTTATCCTAATAAAAAAACCTATGTGTCTAGGGACGCCTGACAGTCGTGTAAACTTAAACTAATCTAAGTTGAACTATTGAATATTGACATTGTTTAACTTGGGAAAAGCTTAGGTTATTACATATATTGTATGCATATTAATATGATAATGTAAGGAAATTTTTAGGGATGGGCCGAATGTGGTTTGAACCACATTCGGCCTTCGGTTTGATTTTGCTACGCTTTCTTAACAGCAATACAGCGTGACCTGTTGACAACGTCAACTTGATAACACCGATTTTTTTTGCTTTCTTACAACATAACCTGCCTCTAGTAAATTTTAATTATGAGTAGTAGATAAAAGAATAGATTTTTAGACCTTTGATTGAAAAAAAGTCACCTTTTCATAATTCTAAATTCATAATGTTTAATTCGTAAAAAAATATTTCAATAAAAATTAAAGTTGTAATTTCTGATAATCCCCTACACGTGTTTTTATTTTAATTCAAGTTAGCATCATAATTAAGCAGTTGCACTACTTACAGTGGTTTCTTAGAGGAATAATAAGTTTATTTTATTTTTGTTTTAATTTGAAGTCTATACTCAATCAAGAACTAATTTTATTTATTTTTTATCGCATTCCACGTTAAGGGTTACATTACATGTTCCTAAAATAAATCACCAATTTTTATATAGCGGTTATGATAGATATGATCTTTATTAACTTCAGTTTAAATATTGCAAGTAGGTATTTTACTTTTTCCTTGCGCCGAATTTCGGCCGTATGCCGAAGTTCGACTCAAGCTGCCGAAATTCGGACAAACCAAATGTAAAACGAATTTCGGCCCATCCCTAGAAATTTTATTTACTAATAAAACCTTTTATTGATTATAAAATATATTTTATTCTTAGTTACAATTCTTGACAATCGAATGCACATAGCATTAGAATTTTGTGTATGTACATTATTAGTATCATCATTTAATCTAATTCTCGAAATACGGCTAGCGCTGTGGGTTAGAGTGAGAGAGGAGGAGCCTGCCTGGCTCCGTTACGCGTTACGTAACGCGTAACGAAGCGGTTTACTCTCCCATAAGGCGTCGTACAGACGAGCAGCACTCTGCTGTCGACAGAGGCAACTGCAGCTGTCGGCGTTTGCCGTCGACACGTGGACAGCAAACGCCGACCAATGGCGGCAGCTGCAGTATGAGCGCAGCGCGCACACCCAAGTATTAGAAAAAACGATATAATTACTTACTTTTTTTAGAAATTCACTGGAATTAGAATTAAAATAAATCCTTTGATTTTGCTGATCACTTAATATATATATATATATATATATATATATATATATATATATATATATATATATATGTGTATATGTATATATATATATATTAATTAAAACACAATAAAGTAAAAAAATATTACAATGCTCGTCTCACAAATTCACAATCCATCTATCAACAACTCGTTGCTACGCAACCACCATACTACACTCTGCCATCTTGAAAAACTAAAATGTTGACTATAGCTAACTTCAGGGTGTCGGTTGACTGTAGCTAACTTCATGGTGTAGGGTTTCTTCGTGACGGTGTGCGCGCGCATCTTAAAAAATTACTCTCATCGTTTTTCCCCAACGCGCCTAAAGAAGTATAACTTGGAAAAATCGCAAGGTATCCCGGTGGCGGCGCACCGGTCGAACGCGACCGTCCGCCGGTCGCGGTCGGCGGACGCGTCCTGCCGCAAGCCGTCGGCGGCGCCGTCGACCGCGTCGAAGCCGTCGCAGCGGCGGCGCTCGCGCTCCGTCTACCGGACGCCCGCGTACAACAAGAACGTGGCGGTCAACTATCCCCCAATCACGCCGAAGGTCAGTCCTATCTCTATTTTTATTCCCCGTAGAGAGAGAGAGAGATAACTCTTTATTGCACACCAAAACATACAATTACAAAAACAGACCGTATTTACAATGTTTTCTAGGCGATACAATAGGCGGCCTTATCGCTCAAAGCGACCTCTTTCAGGCAACCTGAATCAAAAACAAATTTGAATCAGGCGATGTAGGTGGTGCAGGAAAAAGGCAATGGACACATAAATACTCAAACTAATTTAACAAATAAATATACAAATATATACATAGTCATAAATATAATATACGTATAATAATATATTACAAAATACATATGTTATTATAATAAATGTATTAGCATGATTATATTGTGTTAATCAGACAGCTATTTATGGACAAATAGTGTTTTCTGAGTAAACTTCTAAATGTCGGTAAGGATTTGACCTCTCTGACGTGAGTGAGTCTGACACTGTAAAAGAATTATCATAATTATTTACCCCGTATCGAGCGTTTATTTTACTTTTTTTTTAATTCAGCACTCGTATTCCCAGGCGAACGAGATATGCCGGAGTTTATAGCTTACTAGGTTAATACTATGTGTGTGCGTTATGCGTATCAGGATGTGTTGGTCTTGGAAAGTTGGTTTGAGTTGGCATACATTGGCTTATGTTGGAAGTTGTTGGTTTGAGTTGGGTGTGATTAGGATTTGTTGAAAGTAAGTTACATATACGAAGTGTGACATTGTGTGACAAGGGGTGGGAGGGAGTCCTAAATTTGTGTCCGTGCTCAGATCAAGTGTTTATCTGACTCGTTATTGATTTCAGGTGACCCCTCAGACCCCTCTGACGGTGTTCCGGCAGCCTCGTATCGGTGAGATGATGCTCTCCATGTCAGGGTCACCGCTCATGGCGCCAGCTTGTTCCGCGTAAGTAATCATTTGTTTCCTTTCTTAGGGACCATCCACATGTTACGACAAACGAATTTCATTATTTCTTTTTACCTCTTCCCCCGTCCATGTCGATGCTGATATCATTCGTGAGACTCCTCCCTCCCTAGTGTGACATCACGTATTTTGCAATTTTGCATCGAGGAGTTATTAAATTAAAACAGCAGTCTCGTAGTTAGCTTTAACTACGAAATTATATCGTCTCTTTTATTCTGATACAAATTCTACGTAGTTAGAGGGAGAAGCATCAGTTCAACGTTCCTTTCAATTATCTGTATTTGACCACAAATTTGTGGTGCTATCCAATTAACCGTGTGTGACAGTTGGGCAGTTTTTATCCGTGCAGGAACGGAGAAAGAATACAATTTCCTGCGGCCGGGCGGCCTGTCGTAAAAGGCGACAAAACGACCCACAGCCAGGTGGTAGGGCATTTGCCCGACTGGAAGGCTACCACCCCTGGTCTAAAGTATGTCGCCATAACAACCTTGAGTTGTGTTCCGGCATTAGTGACCAGGTTCCAGTCTCCCTTAAGAATGCAGCAGCGCATTTACACCAACAACAACACCTTTGGTGTTGCAAATGTCCATAGGCGATGGTACCCGCTTTCCATCAAGTGGGCCATCTGCCTGTCTGCTGAACTCCTGCAATAAAAAAAAATCGGCAAAAATTCGTGGTCGTTCAGTATTAAAAGGTTAACCAGTTGAACTATTGTTTCAGAATGAATCCAGATGCAATGGCGAACTGTAACATCCGTCTCCATGATGGTACGATGTTGTCCCTTCAACCGAAAGAGCTCCGGCAGTCCCAAGCTTATATCCCGTTCTCGCTCATGGACGAAAATGTGCTGAATCAGCTCAAGACCCTCCAGAACAACTTGGGCAAGGTGGTGAAGCTCGGCGAGAAGGCTATTAAGTGAAGTGCTAAATGTCAAGTGTAGTGTGTAGTGGTTGCATTTGATGGTATTGCAGTGTTTATGGTAAGGTGGATATGGCCAGTTGCAATTTTCATTGCTCTGTGAGGTATTTTTGTTTTTCTTCTCGAGATTGTGTTAATAGTACAACGGTTAAGCCAGGTTCTCATCTGCAAGCCATAACTGAAACCACATACACATTTTTGATTACAAAGTTTCAAAATGAGTATGGGGTTGTCCTGGGCTTGCTGCGAGCGCAGTGCGTTCTGCTCAACTCGAACTTGCTAATAACATACACTCTATGATTTTTGGTTACAGTAATGTGCAATGGTTACAGTTACAAAATGAGTATGGGGTTGCCCTCGGCTCGCTGCAAGTGCCTTTCGCTTGACTCGACCTTGCGAGCCATGTACACACCATGATTTTTGGATACAGTCATCTGCAACCATTACAGTTTCAAAATTAGTATGGGACTGCCCTTGGCCCGCTGCAAGCGCAGTGCGTTTCGCTCAACTCAAGCTCGTGAGCTATGTACTTGTTACGGATTTTGGTTACTGCTGTAGTTATGGTTCGCAGGTGAGTATGTGGCTCAAGGTTAACTAGTCGGACTGTGGCACTCTCGTAACGATATAGAGTGAATCAGAATACTCTCATAGAGATATAGACGCACTTGCAAAGCTAACAGAACCGCATATATTGAGCATACCAAATCCGCAACATCAAATTGGAAAGCGAGCTTACATAGTTTTAATATTATTATAGTTTTACATGACTTATAACTCCGATAGGCAGTTTTTGTTTGCGCAGAAGAGTGGAGGCCGATTTCAGACATGTAAATATGTATATTGATCTTTATTTGCAAGCGGAAATTGTCGTGTTGCTTGCTATGCATTCTTAGTTCTGTTTCACTTACACGATTCGTACACTGTCGGATATTTCCCGCGCTACTAAAATTCATCTACTGTGAAGGTAAATCAGGAGGAATTATTAGTTGTGTAAAACAGAGAGTCTAAAGCGGTCGCCTTTGGAGAATTGCATAGTGAGATTGATACGTGTTTCTAAATAGGGAACTTACCAATATTACGTGACCTGTTTGGGAGAGAGTGGCTCTTCAAAATACCACGCTTGGTCACGCAATTATGGTTGAATTTCCACCACTGGGTGACCATTAGTAATTATGAATCTGCAAAAACGACCTCTTTAGACCCTCTGTGCAAGAGTATGAATGTTCAAGTATACCTAATTATGGTGTACAGTAATTTTTATTGTTATGGCTGACTATGTATGATAATTGTGTGTTTGTGTTTCTTTTGTATTATTATTTTTTATTAGTATTAAATATTGATTTCCAATGTGGATGTTGTTTTTATTTCTTTAATGTTCCTGCTCCATCTGGGATAATGCTAGTGTTGTGACCGTGGTTAGATGCGTCTTGTTGTGTTATAATAAGGCAGTTAATGATTACCTGCATTAGTGTACATATTGTTACATGCCGACAAAGTGAATGGTTTATTACTGGTTTATTATCTTTCCCGCATCAGGACTTCTTTTGTTTACTTTGTGTTTAAAATTTGAAATTAGACAATAGCTTATTGTTATTGTATTCGTTTATGGCCATTCGCAAGAAAAATTAAGCAGGTGCGTAAATTACGCTTTCTTGCAAAAACAGTCCATGCGGTCGATTGTTGTATTGTACAGTTTACTATAAAGCAATGCCCGAACGGAGGGGTAGGGCAATAAGAACATTCAATAAGCGATATAGTGACGGACTTTGCGCATGTTATTGAATCGTGCCGTTTGTACTGGTTGTGTCCAGCTATAATTGTACCTGTTTTATGCCTGTTTATATAGTTCTAATAAATTTTATAGTAATTCCAACAGCATTTTAATTCGAGTCCTGTCCCTTTTACAATATATTCAAATTCAAAAGTATATACATACTCGGATATGCCCGCGATTTCGTCCACGCTTGACTTGAAATTCTCGCGGGATACCCGGGACACAGAATAGTGAAAACTATCGGAATAAGCTAATTTATATGCACCCAAATAACTACAAAATGCTCCCGGGATAAAAAATATTACACATTTTATTACATAAAATTTGCAGTCGTTCAGTGAAAAAAATGGCATTGTAATTGGTTTTTTTTAATCAGATCATTTTTAAGCATTCTCAGAAAAATGCCCGCGGGATTCCCAGGTTATAAAGTAGTGCAGATTTTAAGTCTTAAGAATTTCTTATCGATTAGCGAAAACCACATCGAAATCGCTCCAGTAGTTTTTACGTGAATCTCAAATAAACACAGACAAAACATTGCATTGTTCTCCATCGCTTATATAGTGTATTCAATTTCAATTCTAGTGTGCAGATATTGCAACATTATTCAAGATTTTCTACTAGGTAATCAAAACTTCATACGGGTTTGACTCGAATTGCATTTTTCAAGTTGACCGATAACATTACTCTGATAGAACTTAAAAAATACTGTCGGATTTATTTTGTGTTGTATAGTTTTTGTTATTAATTGTTATAAAGCAGTGCTCTTCAATATTTTTGAACACGCGACCCCTTTATAGGTTGAAAATTTTTGGCGACCCCCTTGGGCCATAGACAGACAAAAAGTTAGTAATTTAAATGACTATGTTTGTCTTTCCCTATTTTGTTACCTATATTCAATATTACGGCCTATACTCTGCAAAAAGCTGCCGAGCTTAGAAAGTACCTAAGTATGAGACATAAATTGACCCCCCGAGCAAGGCTCTACGACTCCTAGTTAGGGGTCGCGACCCACAGATTGAAAAACACTTATAAAGCAATAAAATAATTCATGTATGTAATATAACATACTTCATGAATAAAACAAGTATGATTACTTTGCACACAATTTTATTACACTCTACATACATAAAAAGGAATATCATATGGTAATGTTAGATTTTAACTCTGAAACCAGCCTTATGTAAATAGTAAATTGAGTCAAAATTTTGGCTGTTATAACACTTTTTTCATATAACGCCGAAGCTACCTGGTTCTGCTCTACTAACTGCACTTGAAGTAAAATCGAAAAATAAAACAACGACCACGTTCACGACCGCGATTTTTCCCGTTCCACTTGCGTGCGGATGTTACAATCAAACTCTAGTGGAACGGATTATGGGGCGTTGATGTCAAACGACGAAATACACAAATGTCATTGGTTGGTTTGAAAATCACGCCTTTCTCAATGTCAAGAGATAGAGAGAATTAATGCTCTGTGGTCAACGCTCACTTCGACCCAACTCTTGACATGGGTCGATGCGAGTGCTGTGTGATCGAAAATAATGACGTAAGTGACGTTTTCGCCACGACCATAACGACTGTGGTCGCCTTGTGGAACGGAACGGAACATTTTGGGCGTTGTGAGTTACTAAAGGAACGCGTCCCAAGAGGGCAGTTTTTGTTCGAGAAATACAATTTCTGACATCCTAACTGGAACGAGTCAAATGGCTTATTAATCATTGTTTAAACAGATATTGGAATTATCTTGCATGATATTTTAAAAGTAAGATACTATAGTATAGCTCTAGCGCCCAATTTCTGATAAGAAAACAATTTTAGAATTTATTGTAGCATTTTGTGTTTTGTTATTGCTAACTAATTTACTATTTATAACCATGTTTGCCAAGAGTCTGTTCCACTTCCTTTACATATTTCTCATTCACTTGTTGCTGTCGCATTGCCGCCACCTGTAAAAAAAAAGAATTAAAAAAAAATATTTTTTAAAGATGGTATTGCATAATGTTAGTATTTAACCAGTATGCAAAGATAAGTTTTATTTTATCCTCAAGTAAAAGTTTTGAGCACTTAGGTTAAACTTTTACTTGAAGATATATAAGATAAGAAACGGTTTGTGATTATTATAGAACAACGGAGTTCTTGTGGAAACTGAAAAAGGGACATTTCGCTATTTAATTGGGATTATCATACATAACACTTTTTTTTAGTTTTAACCAATATCATGTATTGATATACATATAAAGTAAAGCCTTTCGAGATTCAATCGTCGTTTTGTTGGGGGATCTAATCTAAAGGCAAAATTTTCCGTAACCTAGTTTTTGGACGGCCCTTAGTCAAGATTTTTTGTCAAAATATAAAAAATGTTCCCACCTTTTCTTTGATGACTTTCCTTTCGTACTTGTCCTGCTGCTCTTGCTCCATCCTCAAAGCAACGCCTTCGTTGTGTATCTTTTCTCTCAGTTCGGCCCTTTACACACAAAAACACATTGGGTATTTTTTATTTTTAAAATCGCTTCGAAACAGTTCTCGAAATAATAAAAAAGCCCTTAAAATCACAGAAAATAGAAGCAAATTTACAATATGGCAAGTAGTTAACAGTCAAATCAACTGAGATATTTGTTTTGTAAATAATGACGTCATCTCTATAACGAGTCAAAAGCATATTGTAAATTACGTCCTAAAAAACTCAATCGGTAATTGATGATTTCTATAATAATATTCTAAAGTCATAATTATGACATCGTATTTATCCTATTTATTATTGAATAAATGTTCAAACTATGTTAAGTCACATTTATAAGTAAAAATACTGGCAGTTTCTACCTCGCCCTCTCCTTGTCGTTGATTTGTTTCATGATCTCTTGTCTATGTTTTTCAATGCGGGCCTTTCGCTTTTCATCCAACTGATGGATAAAGAAACAGAAAAAGTTTTGAATAATCATGTCCTCATCTAGTCGCACACACTCCTTTTATTCTTTCTTTCTCTATCTCCCTCACAAGTAAAGTGCACTACGTAAAAGAATCTGTCAGTTGTAGGACTGCACGTCAGAAATGAAAAATTTATATTCGATCAGGCAGCGCTCATAACGACCCAACTTAGCATAGGTCACCAAAGTTAGCCCCCCAAACATTGTTTTTTCTATTTTCTATTTTTTTCTATTAATTCGTTTGTTCTTAATAATTTGTTTGTTGTTGTTAATAATTGTTTGTTCTTCATTTATTTAGTTTAAAAAATTATTAAAAATATACTTTAACTTAGCAATATTGCAATTTTTAATACTTTTCCGTCAATAATGACTCGTAAATATTTATTTTCGATTGTTCGTGAATAAAATACGTTTGTTCTCTTTCGAAATTACTCATTTTTTGTTTAATTAACTTTTTTAATTAGTCTCATATATGTATGCAAAATATGTGTACTGCGCATGAAAGGCACATTACCTCGCTGAATGGCAACGCTGATTCTCGCTGAACGAACGCGTTGCCCGAGGCTCTATATTGCTTTTTTTTAGTTAAAAACATTGTTTATAAAATTACTCAAAACTTTGAGGAAATCATGACATTTCGTTTGGAAACTGGTATGCTGAACACAAACCCAGTAGACTTGTGAGTACAATAAAATGTTAATAATAAAACATTATTAATTTATATTTTTAATATTTTTTTAAAATAAAAATTAATAAATGAAGAACAAAAATTTATTAACAGCGAACAATTAAAAACAAACGATGAACAAACGAATTAATAGAAAAAAAATGAAAATAGAAAAAAAATATTTTTGGGGGGGGCTAACTTTGGGGACCCACCTAGCAGAATTTATAGAATTATCGATATAACGCCATCTAGTGGTTACATATAAGAATATACCGATTGTAGCGCCATCTATCGGGAAGGGTAAATGGTATTTTGTTATTTTATACTAGAGAGGCTCATCTATTTTATATATAATGTATTATCTATGGTAACCACTTTCCGTCTGGTCTGGTGGGCCGCCTGTCTGTTTGCTATATTGTAATTTGCATTCGATAATAATGGTAGTGTACCGACCGCCTTCTCCTTCTTGAGGAACTCCTCGTTCTGCCTGGCGGCGTTGTTGAAACTCAGCTCGTCCTTCGCTATCTCGCGAGCTATCAAACGGTGGATGTCGTTGATCTGAAATCGTTTGTACGTATATAAATCTATGATAGAAAGAAAGAAAATCATTTTATTCATGTCAAATTCACAGCAGTTATAGTATACTAATGCTCTTCAACAAAATCCCAGTACACGTTTCAGATATATCGGTAAATAAGATTAAAAAAAACTAAAAAGTATAAAATAACTTATTTCTAAAATTATTTTTAATTATAATATCTTATTATTAATATATATCATCTTAAACATCTTTAAAGTTGGTGCTTAGTAATTTTCAAAATATAGTAATTTTTATGTTTTACTTTGCACCGACTTTAAAATGTTTTACATAATATATATTAAAAATAAGATATTATAATTAAAAATAGCTTTAGAAATAAGTTATTTTATACTTTTTAGTTTTTGAAGTCGGTTTTTTTAAACGAAGTTTTTACGTATTTATTACTTTTTAGTGTCTAGCTATGGGTAGACGTACGAAAGGTGCCGCGCGTCTTAAAAAATATGGGTCCCAAGAAACGGGAACAGAAAAAAAATCATAATATCAAAATTACTGGGCCAAAGTATATTAAATTTTAGGGGTACCAAATGGCAGCCAATCCGCGTCGTACAAAAAAAGAATCACGTAAATCGGATTATAAATCTCAGAGTAATCGGTGTACATACATAAAAAAAAATACCGACCAAGTTGAGAACCTCCTCCTTTTGGAAGTCGGTTAAAAAAATTAGTAACGCAACCTTCCTAATGGCAATATTTCGATATAATAATCTCTCTATCTTTTCTTTCACCATATTCCAATTGATTGGGGTCGGCACAATGTGTCTTATCGCAAAGAATACTTCTTCTCGTCTTTAATATAATTAACCAATATAACTCAAATCCCTTTACCTGCTGAACCCTGGCCTCGTGGAGCTGCGTCATCTCCTTGTTCCTCTTAATGGCGGCGTCCCGTTCCCTCCTGCGGTACTCCCTTTCCACATCCTCCTGGATCTTTAGGTTTCTGATGCGGTCCAGCTCCTCCTTAAGCTCTTGTTCCGCCTCGAATCAGGGAAGTAATACCGTAATTTAATTACTAGTTTCTTTGTTACAAAAGGCCGTGAAATCCTCGCAATGTTTTTGGACATAAGCTCATATAAGTTTTTGCAGTTTCTTTCAACTGTAATCTTAGTCACGGGGCTCATAATTTCATTGCTATACGCTGGGTACTTAAAGAATAATATATGGTACAAAGGTAAAAGTCGTGGTAGCGTAATGGCTAGCGCGGGTTCGATCCTGTCCGGAACGCACGCACCACTTAGACAGTTATCTGACCTATAGTAGAATTATTTTGTCCGTGCAGTTTGGGTTATAAATCAAGCTCGGCCTCAGCCCGGCTAAGGCGGTGAGCGTGTTGCGCGGGCGCAACGCCATTATCGATAAAAACTCATTCTTATCAAATAAAGATTATCAATCTTATAAAAATCATTATTATCTTTTTGGCTGTTAATTTTAAACTTAGATATAAGTATTTATATTAATTTTTAATATAACTTGTTACATTCTAAACTTTTGTACTTATAGTTTTTTTTAACATAGATACCTAATTATAAATTTATTATAAGTCATTATTATTCTTATTTTAATAAATACGCTGTTGTATCTATTATTATTTTTCACTTTTATAACTAACCCACAAAATGACAAAACTAAATACACTATCGATAACGCTTATCGACAACAATAATGCGCATCACTATGCCCGCCCATAAGGCCCGTGAGTGGAAGAGAGAGCGAAATACTCGATTTATTTTATGACCCAAACTGCACGGACAAAATAATTCTACTATAATGTGCATATTGTTACAATTACCACGTGCTAACAACGGTGAAGGAAAACATCGTGATGCAACCTGCACATCGAGATAACCGATGCGTCAAACGTGCCAAGCCGCCTTGGACAACCATGACAACCGGTTGAGACAGAGTCAGTTGAATTTCAACTGCGATCGAGGTGTTACCAAGTGTACTTTCGGAACGAGAATCTTACATCGACGGACTCTGCGCGTTTTTTTTAAATACGATTTTCAGTCAAATGGTTTGGACTTGTTGTATTTCTAAATTATGAATTAAGTGTGTATTTTTAATAAACTTTGTTATAATTGCAACGGCATTTTAAATTCAAGTCCTACGAATTCGTAACAACATCAAAAGTTAAAAGAAAAATTCGTTTAACACTCACTGGAAATGTGTATTTACAGGCTTTTCTGAATATCTATCTCTCTCTTTTCTTCCACCATTCCCAATTAATTGGGGCCGGCACAATATGTCTTTTCCTTCCACACTCCTCTACATGACATACATCTTCTGTCACACCACATATCATCCTTCACACCATCCATCCATCTTTTTTTGGTCTACCTTTACATTTGTACCCATCTATTTTGTAGTTTAACATTCTTTTTGCCACGTGACTTTCATCCCTCCTCGTTATATGCCCAACCTGAATATCTATCTAGCTAGATGACATACCTTCTGGGCCTTAGCAATATGGTCTATGCCTTTCTGTTTGGCGGCCTTGATGGCGTCCGCTTCGGCCTTGTTCCTCGCTTCCCTCTCTTGCTTCTGTTTCAAGAAGTTTTTGATGCGGAGATCCATTATACGCTCTTCCTCGTTCTGAAGCTGCTTATAGTATAATAGCTCAGCGTTCCCTGTAAAGTTTCGAGTAAGTATTTGAATAATAAATTGTTTTCTCGCCTCTCACGACAGGCCGCTCGACTATAGGACTCGCTATTAAAAAAAAATTGTGTGTGTACAAAGTACACATGTCAGAAGTGAAACTTCTTTGGCAAACTAATTTTTAAGTCTTGTTTATATTTATACAAATCTAAAACTTTAGATTTCCGTAAGTCTCACGCGCCTAAAGAAGTTTCACTTCAAAAATACCTAAAATCGCGGGCGCTGCGAACACTATTGACGATAGAATAAAATAATGTACTACGACTTTGCAGAACACGTCATTGTTTACAAAGAGTGTCGCGACAGCATATGTCTAACTATTATAGTTATGCCACAATAAGTGAGGAGTGACCATTGATATATAAAAATCCAAGATGCACAAACAACGGCTCAAAACCGTCCTCATAAAATGAGCGCAACATTCTAAATAGTGCGCTCCTGTCAAAGAGTCTCGCGTCGCCCGCCTCTAGGTGCACTCGTTAAAAATGCTCTCACAAATTGCAAGAATATTACGTCAAAAAGGTTAAAAAAGTATGGGATATCCATATTTTCGGTAAGTAAAGTTTATTGATTAGTTTTTGTTGTTTTTATATCTGAATATAGGAAGCAATATGTGATTTTGATTTAATTTGTCTAAAAACTTCACTCAACGGTCGCATAATAAAAATTACCCTGTTCTTGTCAATGGACTCGATTTTTTTGTTGTGTTTATTTTTTTAATTAATAAAATATTTACTTTTGAAATTTTTTGTATTTAGTTTTTGACAAATATGGTTACGTTATATAATTTAATATAGGAGAAGAGGTAGTCAAATTGACGATTTTTTTTAATGTTCGTAAATATTATAATGTATATGGATTAATTATGGGACAACTTATGGGTTCGCGACATGCGGCATGCTAATGTCAGAAGTGTCGCGTAGTCTGTGAGTGTCGCTTTGGCGCAACACGTCACATTAAAGACTTCTTGAAAACTTAATAGCGTATTTTTTATATTTTAGCTTTCCTCGTGATCCTATACGATGTGAAGAATGGAGATCACTTGTTAGTCGACAAAGGCGTGAAGAATTTTTTAAGGTGAATAATTCAAGCGTCCTATGTTCAGAACATTTTTTGGATGAAGATGTGTATGTCACTGCAAAGGGCATAAAACGTCTTCGTAAAACGGCTGGTCCTCGCGTAGTGGTAAGTAACGCGTTAGCCAGAAAAATAAATTTGTCTACTAATTGAATGTTGGTACGATACTAGTAGTATCGTACCTTCATTCAATTATTTTTTTGTAATCATAATTATTTTTTACAGTATATGTCACCACAGGAACTCCAGATTGTAAGTAACTGCGATGAAGAACGAACGGAACCTTAGTGCCGCTGTATTTTAAAATGTTATTTTATGTGCTAGCAGATACTTATCATTTTGATTTTGCTTACGGATTGAAATACCGGATGATGGCGGTAATACTGAAGTCTGTGGTATGAATTCAATGTTTGATTTAGAAAATGAAAAGAAGTTCGAATCTACCACTACTACTTCTCTAAGCATAGGGTCAATTTTGGATACACCTCAAAAAGTTCGTATAAAAAGCGAACTTCACAAATGCCGCAAAAGGTTAATTAGCAAGGAAAAAGTCATTAACAACTTAAGGAAAAAAAAATCGAGACTTGTTAAAAAGACAAGGCAAGGCGTACTCGGGTGATGAGCTTATGTCATAAGATGACATATTTGTCATTGATCATAAAAAAACATAATATTTTACACTTACAATATATTACTAAAAATTATTATATATATTATATACCGATCTTTGAGAGTCTACCTGTTTCTTGAACAGCACTTCTATATAACCTACCTTATGAACATAGGGTTAACGGTATTGCAGCGAAGGGTTCCTGCTACTAGATGATCACGATTTATGGCCAAATGGCCAATATTATATATTTTACTCATTTAATAAATTTTATATATTTCCAATATATATATTCTTTTGTTTCAAATCCCACTCAATGCTTCGGCTTGAGTATATCATTCCTTGACCTTTGGATCAGGGGTGAACGTCACATGTTTTAATAATTAATACCTTTAATATAAATAAATGATTATAACAGTTAATATTTGTTTTATTGATATATACATGTCCTATCCACGAAAATATTTACGCTCAAATACAAGTATAATTATGTGTTTAGAACTCAATTTAACAAACTCTAAAAATATTATAAAAAATGTCGCAAGAATTTTTTTTTTTATAAAAGTTCGTCTCCACTCTTCCTTGTCCTACCGGCAGCCGTCAGTCGTAATGCTTTTCGAAAACTGCGTTGTAAAAACAACTTTATATAATTTGCGTAAGGTTGAATTTACAAAAATATATGCTTCAGCATAACTATAACTACATAGGTATAATTGGTGAGTGCTTGGGACACTTCCGAGCGTTACTTTTATTCGACAATGTGTATCTAGTACATACATACATTATACACTGACGGACTCATAAACTGCATCAAAGTAATAGACGACTTTGAAATAAATATTTTAACCAAGTATGCAAACTTTCTATACAGATTTAAATTGAAACCTCTAGATTGGTTCGTGAACTTTAAAACAGCGTAGGGTCATATCCTTAAGTTTAAGTTTGTGTACTGGAAAGGACCTTAACTTTTTTTGAAGTAAAAACAGAAATTTAAGGAAATTGGTTTCGCCTGTTTCCCATTGGGGTAGACAGAGACGATGGATCTCCACTTGTTACGATCTTGACAAACACTTTTCGCTTCACCAACTTTTACTTAATCTTCTCATACATACACGCTTATTTGACCTACTTTTTATCTAGTATTTTTTATATATCAATGGGAGTGACCGAACAAAGCATCATAATTCCTCTTTATGTAAAATAAAAGTTAGCGATGAAATTCGACAGAATACCATAAATTATGTCGCCCGTTACGCTGGTGTAGTTCAATTCGTGCTTATTCCTGTAGTAAATAGCCTCTGAAGTTGAAAGGTTGCTTCAAATCATGATGTTTCTACATTTAAAAATATTCATTAACAAAATCGGAACAAAACATGATACATTTCTGGTACGCAGATTGAAAGTTGGCACAAAATAGGGTGTTTCCATATAAAAATAACTTATCGACTTTTGAATGCTTTATTAGCTTTAATTCTAGGGTGCCGAAGCCGTAAAAAAGTACATTATTTTTCTATGATTAAGCTGTTTTTTTGACATATGTCACATCACTACAGATTCAAGTCAATGTCAAAATATTGGGGAATTTTTGGCGGGAACTGAAAGGAGATGTTGTGCTGTGCAGTTTTATTTTCTAAAAATGTGTAAAATTACTCTAAAATGAACAATAGTTGTAGGATATTGATTATGAGTAGTTATTATGTGTTTTGTGAGAAATGTGAACAAGAAATGTGTATAGTTAAATGTGGCCTTTTGAGTTGTCATAAGAACTCCGTTGAATGGCACTAGCTGATTACCTACAGTTCAGCCTTGCTACACGTGCTTAAGAAAATGAAGAAACTATAATGTAAACTAAGATCTGGCTTAAAGGCCTAGCTGCTAAGCCATAAACCTAAATTAATAATAATCAAAATATTGGTGGTCGGTCGCATTCGGTTGGTATTTAAAAAAAATTGACAACTGCGAGTGAGAAATATCTAAATTGAGTTATTTAAAGTATTTTCAATCGATTTACAAGCATGTCTGAGCAGTCAAATACTGTTTGTGCACTCAATAGTGGAGCGAAGAAAAAGATATATTTTTTCAAAACATGATATTTCCAAACAGTTTGGGACAAATCATGATATTTTCGTCAGATCTGATCAGAACATGATATTTCCTTTTTTTAACCGACTTCTTCCATAAGTATAGATACGCAATTTGAAATAAATAAAAATAATAAAAAAACATACTTAAAGGACTTTACAACATTGAACAAATGGCATTTTCTTTGAATGAACGGAGGTTCCCACTGTGTACGAATGTGCCCCACGCTATGCACGAAGCTAACCCATGCATGGGGTGCTTTCGTGCGTTTTCCATTTTTTAGCAAGACGTTCGTAACTTCTCCGTGTTGCTTTATATGAAAACTGCACTTCATAATATTAAAGCCAGATAAATGGGTAATATACCGCTATTAAAATAAATTTGTAATAGCTAATAGTTTCTTTTTTATAAGGCTCAGAACAAAAAACGTACGAATCCTACCTGCTCTCCCCTACAGTTATTTATTAATAGAATCCATGTTTTTCTTAACTGCACAAAGGCAAAGTAGTTGCCGGTTTTTAGCCTTTTGTGAAAAGTTAGACATTATGGAATTATCATGTTTTGTTCTGTCACTCCTCAAGTGTTCTTTTATTTCAAAAATTTATTTAAAATGCCACTGCTAGAAAAGGCTCTTTATTTGTATCTTGGATGTCTCACGTGACCAAAAGACTGGCTTAAACCTTGGACAACGTATCAGCATTGCCATTCAGCGAGGCAATGTGGCCAGTCTTTTGGGCACGTTTCCGACTGACAGCGGTCTGGAACTAGATTTTATGGTTTAATTTTAGTTTGTATATATAGCTTATTTTTAGTTTAATTTATTTATAATTTAGTTTATTTTTAATTAGGAGTTTAGGGTAAATTTTCTTATTTTAATTTATAAACAATAAATTGTTCTCTTGGTATTAATCCTTATCCACATAAATTACTTCATATTGAAGAGTGCTTCAATACCTTTATATCACTTTTTGAATTATTTAATTCGGACATTCCATTCGAAAGATATCACGAGTTTAAAAAGATAACAGATATATTAGTTCGCCCTTTCTCACTCTCTCTCAATCGCTCTCTCCCTCTTCTTCGACAAAAACGCTGCACATCTTCGTGGCGCTAAATTGGGTTTCACCCGTAAAATTGTTATCCTCATGCACCTAAAGAAGTTTCACTTCAAAAACACTGAGAACTCTGTCACCTCTACAAAACCCTGCACTGTAGGTGAACTGAGACTCATCATCTTTCCCTTATTTGAATTAAAGTCACCACGCTAGTAAAGAAATGAGGGAATTCGGACCTTGATCAAGAATCTCCTTGAGCTTGGCCGCTCGGCCGTGCTTCTCTTTCAACTTCTGCGCCTCGTCGATTTGCATCGCGATGTTCGCCTGGTTCACCCTTATGCTCTCCTCCTCTATGCGCTCGGCTTCCATTATCTATGAAAAAAAGAATATAGAGGTACATATCCCTTAGGAGAGCAGCAGCGCATTTGTAGCACCTTTAGTGTTGCAAATATCCATAGGCGATGGTAACCGCTTTCTATCAGGTGGGCCATCTGCCTGTCTGCTGAACTCCAGCAATAAAAAAAAAAACAAAATGTGTGCGGACACATATTAGAAGTGAAACTTCAACGGACAAGTGGAAAAACGAATCGCAACGGACATGTTGAAAAACGAATGGCAACGGATGAGTGGAAAAACGAACCTCAACGGACAAGTGGAAAAACGAATGGCAACGGTTAAGTGGAAAAACGAATGGCAACGGTTAAGTGGAAAAACGAATCGCTACTGACAAGTTGAAAAATGAATCGCAACGGACAAGTTGAAAAACGAATCGCAACGGACAAGTGGAAAATCTTCAACTGTTAAGTCAATATTTTGTTGCGATTCATTTTGTCACATATATAAATACCTCGCTATGCTCGAAGGTATTGCTCAATTCAATTCAATTTCCAATATAAATGAGGGGTGTTGGTAATCCTGTCATTTGTATTATTTCAACAAACTCTATGATCTAGAACTTTTCAAGTCTACGTCCACGCTTTGCTCGTGTAATTTTTAAATACATTCTACTCATACCTCATTAATATAGCAATGTTCAGGATAAAAACCTATCGACTGTACTTACATATAGTGACTTTTGACAACTAATCCGGAGAATTTAATATTTTATTGCTAAAAAACGCATGTTCAAAAACCTCGAATCGTGCAGTTTGTACTACTAGTGTCTAGTTATATTAGCACCTATGTTATACGTGTTTGTATAGTTCTAATAAATTCTATAGTAATTCCAACGGCATTTTAATTCGAGTCCTGCGTAACTCGTAACACTATATTAAAAAAGAAAAATGTCAGACATTAGATGTTAGTGTCATTTCACATGAAAATCTGAAGATAAATAAATGCTCTCGTAACCATAGATGATACACCATATACGCTCTTAATAAATGTAAGAATATGATTTTTAGGGATGGGCCCAATGTGGTTTGAACCGAATTACGAACATTCGGTTAAAGGTGAACGCACACTTATCCAAGCCGAACGAATCGAAGTCAAGGAGGCCTCGCACACATATCCGCACCAGAAGAATCGACCAGAACACAATGCAGAAACAGTACTTGCGCGTTGCTCTGTCATACGCAACTGATAGAATGCGAGCGCATCGGTCGAGTAGACCGCATAAGCCGCGCCGAATCTGATGAGGTCATCCGAATTCGTCTAGGATTTCTGGGGTTCTTCCAGATTCGGACGATTCGACGCGGGGAAGTGTGCGAGGTTTCATGAGATTTCATATACAGAATTCTAAAATTCGTTTCGTTCGACTCGTTCGACGCGTTAGGCTCGGATAAGTGTGCGTTCATCTTAAAACAATAGATTCGGCCGAATAACTTCGGTATGATTTCGCCGCACTTTCTTAAGAGTTAATTCATCCGTACAGGAACGGAGAAAGAATACAATTTCCTGCGGCCGGGCAGCCTGTCGTAAGAGGCGACAAAATAACCCTCAGCCAGGTGGTAGGGCATTTGCCCGACTCGATGGCTACCATCCCTGGTCTAGAGTATGTCGCCATAGCAACCTTGAGTTGTGTTCCGGCATTAGTGACCAAGTTCCAGTCTCCCTTAAGAGTGCAGCATCGCATTTGTAGCACCTTTGGTGTTGCAAATGTCCATAGGCGATGGTAACCGCTTTCCATCAAGTGGGCCATCTGCCTGTCTGCTGAACTCCTGCAATAAAAATAAATAAATAAAAGAGCGACACGTCGGTCGTGACCTGCTGACGTCGTGACTTGACAACGCCGTAAATGTTAAGTATGGTTAGGTGGATAAAAGAATCGATTTTTAGACTTTCGATTGAAAAAAATCACCATTTCATAATTCTAAATTCATAATGTTTATTTTGTAAAATGTGATTTCAATCAAAATTAAAGTTATAATTGCTGATGTCCCTTAGACGTGTTTTTTTTAATTCAAGTTACGCATTATAATAAGCAGTTGCCTACTTAGCGATGTTTCTTAGGGGAATAATAAGTTTATTTTGTTTTAATTTGAAGTCTATCTAATTAGGCAAAGATCTATCAATCAAGAACTATTTTTTTTACACATTGCACGTTAAGCCTTACATGTTCCTAACTAAAATAAATGACCATGAGTATATATATATAATATGTCGCAGAACGGCCTCGTTCTCACGACATCATCTTTAGTTATTGCAGGTTTAGTGGGCGTCTTCAGGATAAAATGCGAGCATAAAACACAATAGCCACGGTTTATACACTTTTAATTTAGATTTGATCAACATTATGACATAGTTTAGACCGAGCAGCGGGTTCAGGGCACCCGCTCTTACTTCCAGCTTCAATACTTTCTTTAAAATACTCCATGGTCCAACTCGACCTGTTGCCACCAACCAAATGTGTCACAAAAACTCCTCAGTGTACCCAAGTAGATATTACTCAAAGTATAGAGGGCTCTGACCCCGCTCAAGACATGCTCTGCTCTCATTGGTCGTTTATTAAATTACAATATTCATAACTTTTATTAGGTTAAAACGATCTTTAAGTTATAGAAACATTTAACAAATCTAATTAAATTACATTAAGAATTTTAGAAGTAATTAAAATGTAAACAAATGATATTGTGCGTTATACATCCAAATAATAATCCATCCAACTATAACTTCCCTCCGACATATATATGTAAATTTTTAACCGACTTCGAAAAAAGGAGGAGGTTCTCAATTCGTCGGGATCTTTTTTTTGTTTGCTTTTTTTAATGTATGTTCGCCGATTACTCCGTGATTTGTGATCCGATTTACGTGATTCTTTTTTTGTTCGACGCGGAATAGCTTCCAATTGGTCCCCTAAAAATTTGACATAGTTTGGCCCAGTAGTTTTCATTTTACGAACATTTTTTGTTCCCGTTTCTTGGGACCTATATTTTTTAAGAAGCGCGGCACCATTCGTAGGTCCACCCATACATAGCTAGACACTAAAAAGTAACAAAAAAAAACTTCGTTTAAAAAAACCGACTTCAAAAACTAAAATGTATAAAATAACTTATTTCTAAAGCTATTATTATTAATATATATATTATCTAAAACATCTTAAAGTCGGTGCTTAGTAATTTTCAAAATATAGTAATTTTTATGTTTTATTTTGCACCGACTTCAAATACATTTTAGTATTTGAAGTCGGTTTTTTTAAACGAAGTTTTTATTTTTTATTATATTACTGTTATGATGATATGATTTCTAATTTTCTATTAACTTCAGTCAAAATAGTAGTAGTACCTCCCACTACTTTATTTTTTCTTGAACCAAATTTCGGCCCATCCCTATTCCCTAATGATTTTGATTTATGCAATTGTTATCTACTAACTAAATTAATTAGATTCTTAGGGTATTATGTGGGCCAATCCCGGCGGCACTGCAATGCCGGGCCGACCCGTGACGGGAGTGGAGCGAGCCCCGAACATCCCGTCGATTTACAAAAATCAGTTTAATATACTGGTCCCGCAGTGCGGGAACTTTCAGATATTAAGCTGAAAAGAACAGATACTACACTTTGATCTTAGCCAAAAGGCCGAGAAGCGATACCTTGCTAATGATATTGGGTAAACGTCTGTTAGAATGTTGAGAACACGTCAGCGACTTAAGGTTTTTGGTCGAAAACGTACAGCGCCATCTAGTGTTGAAATAAAAAATGCATTATAATATGTATAAAACGTATTTTAATCTAATTAGAGAAAAAGATTAAAGAAATATAATAATTTTTAGTTAAGGGCTAAAAACCAAAATTATAATTTGTTTATTAGTTTTTCTATCAAAAAGAAAATTAAATGCTTGTGATTATTTTTTTCTGTTGTGTGTCAAAAAAATTATTTGGTAATAGAATAATAATTTTTCATGATTGATAATTAATTACATACTGAAATTTAACAAGACTAATAAGGTGAATGTAAAGTTTGAATTGAAAATAAAAGCCGTTAAAATTATTGTACACAAGTAAACAAATATGTATTTTATTCAAATATTCAATAGCATAAAATTTAATATAACGTTCATTTTACAACCAAATTATATATAATCAAATCCAAATTATATATAATATAATCCTCAAAGATATAGTATAAAAATAATCTAAATACGTTATCAACATCTCAGTGCTGCCATCTATTGGTTAATTTTCATAACTGAAATACATTTTGAGTCCCTTCTTTAAATTGCTATATATTACTAGCTGTTCCGGCAGAGTATATAGAAAAACTCATTCATTATGTCCCCTCCGCCTGAGACGAACTGAAGCAGAATTTCCAAGCTCTTTTAACGAAATAAAATTTAAAAACTTCGTTTAAAAAAACCGACTTCAAAAACGAAAAAACTAAAATGTATAAAATAACTTATTTCTTAAGCTATTATTATTAATATATATTATCTAAAACATCTTAATGTCGGTGCTTAGTAATTTTCAAAATATAGTAATTTTTATTATGTTTTACTTTGCACCGACTTCAAGATGTTTTAGATAATATATATTAATAATAATAGCTTAAGAAATAAGTTATTTTATATATTTTAGTTTTTTCGTTTTTGAAGTCGGTTTTTTTAAACGAAGTTTTTAAATTTTATTTGTTACTTTTTAGTGTCTAGCTATGTATGGGTGGATCTACGAATGGTGCCGCGCTTCTTAAAAAATATAGGTCCCAAGAACCGGGAACAAAAAAATGTTCGTAAAATGAAAACTACTAGGCCAAACTATGTCAAATTTTTAGGGGACCATATGGCAGCTATTCCGCGTCGAACAAAAAAAGAATCAAGTAAATCGAATCATAAATCTCAGAGTAATCGGTGTACATATGGAACGGAGTGAAAATTATTTCCATGAAAAATGTTCATAAAATGAAAACTACTGGGCCAAACTATGTAAAATTTTTAGGGGATCAATTGGAAGCTATTCCGCGTCGAACAAAAAAAGAATCACGTAAATCGGATTATAAATGACGGAGTAATCGGCGAACATACATAAAAAAAGTAACGACAAAAAAAAAAGGATCCCGACGAGTTGAGAACCTCCTCCTTTTTTCGAAGTCGGTTAAAAACACTTGTAAATAAATGCTGCTAAAATACGTACACACACAAACAAATATTTCAAAACCAAATTAGCTAAATCAGTCCAGCGGTTCCCGAGTTTTAGCGAGACTAACGAATAGCAATTGATTTTTATATATATACATATATGAACAACAGTCGCGGATTCTCTTACAGATGAACGTTTAGCCCAGTAAAGGTTGAATGGAATAGAATAAAATAGAATATGCTTTATTGCACACAATGTTACGAAATAAATTCGTACATACAATCATAATAATAAGCACAATGGGCGGTCTTATGACCGGGAGCAATTTCATCCAAACATACATAACTTCACGCCAGGTCCCTTGCGGGGTAGGCACGAACAACAGAGCGCCATTCAGGCATATTCTTACACACCTCACTTGCCTCTTTGACATTCATAGCTCTTGTCATGCACGCTCGTCTGTTCTCAAGGCTCCTGACATCACCTTCTGCTGGTACACGATCAATTTGATCATGGAAGGTGTGTCGTGGCCTTCCGCGACTTCTGCATCCATCCACTTTTGCATTGTATATCTGTTTAGTCATTCTTTCATCATACATTCTTCCAAACAACCTTTGAATATCAGTCACTGGCCGGCCTTTCACGAGGCAACGAAGTTGGGTCTCACTTGCTGTTTTTGGGAAAAGGTCTCGGCACGCTAGAAAGACGATGTACCTTGCTAGTCTCGTGGGCTTTGATCTGCTCTTTGAGCGCGGCCAAGTTCTGCAGACGCAGGTCGTGGCGGCGCTTCTCTTCCTTCTCCGCTCGACGGACCGCAGCCTGCCGATTCTCCTCCATTATTGCATCCAAACTGAATACGCGAAAGGAAATACTTTCAAGAATTATTGTAAAAAGAAAGTGTATTTTAAATATAACTACAATACGCTCTTGTAGTGGCTCATACTGTTAACTGACGACTAAAGTTGCTTTTTTTACAAGCTTTTTATTAACTTGCCATGGATGTATATAAGTTCGGGTGGAATCTTGCAAGTTAAATTTGACCAACTTCCCGGTTTCCGATTGAGCTGAAATTTTGCACGCATATGTATATCGCGTGACAATGCAATAATATTGTACCATGGAGCTGATTGAATCGGAACATGATGGAGTCGGAAGGTGGCCATTGGAACTCCTGTACTAAACAAATTAGACCCGCCGTGTTTGAGCTCGTTTTACTTGTCTTGGCTAGCACTCTGCTGCCACATGATATCCAGGATCTCAAAAGCTTGTATTTAAAAACCTTTTTAAAAAAGCTTATGTTAGTGTAGCTCTACGTACATACGCACGTGGGACATAATTCGGCAAATCATGACCTTTTAATTTAGCATGAGGTATTCGCTTCTCAAGTCACAACCTTATCTTCTAAGCGTTAAGTCTCAGTTGCATTCACAACCCCGGAGTCCATTTTCTTACCTCTTCTTTTCTATTTCGCGTGGTCTTCGGCGTCCCTTAACGAGACCACGTATATCATTCCTCATGATGTCAAACTAACATTTCTTGGCTCTACCCCTTCTACCAGAACCTGACGAAGGCGGCATGTCTAGACATTTGCTTCCTACGTGACATGGAGGTTAGAGGTAAGGAGAACCATCTCAGTATATTAAAAAGTGTCCACTGCAGGGCAGCAAATTAAGATGGCGCCATAATAGCAAGTGGAAAGTGTTTAAAAATAGCGCCAAAAATAATTAGAGTAGGATACATTAAGGAAGGAAAGGAAGACTTCCTCTTTGTCACCGCGCATTTTACGAAAATGTAACTATTATTACATTTATATACATACATCTCAATACGAGAAAGTCTCAATACTTTTGCAAATCATAATTTTTTAAATTTTCAACCCAGCACACTTCACTTCGTTTACAACTGCTAAATTCATATCATTTCCTTTTCCTACACTAGCGCTATTTTGACGAGTTTTCGAACCATAATTTGCTGTTTACAGGTGGACACTTCTTCAACTGTTCCCCCATACTAGATGGTCCTCCTTACCTCTACCCTCGATACTACGTGACTAGCAGTTTATAACACGTGACCGTACTAGCGTAGGCGACTCTTTACAAGTTTGTCTGTAAGTCGTAACTTGTTTACCTATTGATTTAGTAGATTTAGAAGTTAATTAGATTCACATAAAGGAAAAGAAGTATTTCTCACCGTCTTTGCTCTTCATCCAGCTCTTTCTTAATAAGCTCCTTCTCTGAGATTTGCGCGTCGCGTATCGCGTGGCATTTCGACGCCAGGATGATGCGGTTGCATAGGCGTGGACCCTGCATGTTGTCTGCTCGCAACACTGGGATTGCATGGTAGGAAATAATAATATCAGCATTTAGATACCCTCGATGTTCATTTTGAGACAAATAAATGGTATACTTTGTACCAGATATGATCCAGTTCGAAGGACCAAGACATGTACTATAACCTGGCTATAACATTTAGAACATGAACTTTTTTTTTGCCTTGGCAATATTCTATCTTATATGTAATCAATGTCAGTGAATTGTAAAGGGAATCTATCTATGTTAATTTAATTTTAACCGTGATCCAAGATTGTAATCCACTAAAAATAACTTAATACGGATATATAGCAATATTAAGTTTTAAACGAGCAGTGATTTTTAAAGTTTACCAGGGATCTAACAGAATTTGAAACGAAAATATTTTCGTTAGAACTCCATATTTTCCAATGAACCGCCGACATTACAGGTTTTGGTTCGTCTCCCTTTTTGTATCGAATAATTGCTCTATCAGTAATTACAAGGTGCTAAAGCTATTGGTTAAAAAATTATAGTCAAAATCATAGGATATTATAAAACCATGTTTTAAGCGCGGTAATTTATTTGTTTGTTGTCATTCCGATGTTTCGGTCACTTTTGACTGTTCTGGCCACTGATTTATTTTGGAAATGGTAACCTTAAGTACAAATATTAACAATTCGTGGAAGAATGTATGGAACAGTGTGTGAGCGGGACGGATGATGTGCGAGCGAGATAGAGCAACTATTAATGTCTGCGACTCTGCGCTCCCGCGCTGCGGAGCTAGACACTCTTGCCCGCAACAAGTGCTCCGCATCACGGAGCACGTCCTCTCCCATTTTCAACGCGTCGGACGAAGACCCTGGCCGACAGGCGCAGTATTCTTCGACGTCGCGAAAGCCTTCGATAAAGTTTGGCACAACGGGCTTATATACAAGCTGTATCAGCTCGGTGTGCCAGACCGACTCGTACTCATTCTACGGGACTTCCTCAAAGACCGTAAATTCAGATTCCGAGTGGAGGGCACCCGCTCCTCCCCTCATACCATCTCAGCGGGAGTCCCCCAGGGCTCCGCGCTCTCCCCCCTACTTTTCACGCTGTTCACCAGCGACATGCCACGGCACCCCCATACCCAGCTAGCCCTATATGCGGATGACACCGCCATATTCAGTAGCGACCCCAGCAGATACAGAATCTGCAAGCAGCTCAACACCGCCATCAAAGAACTAGGTGACTGGTTCCGTAGATGGCGGATTGAGGTGAACCCCGAGAAGAGTGCAGCCATCATGTTCTCCCGCAAATGCCTCTCACCCAATACCCGCCCCTCCAACCAACTTATGCCCATCAAGCTATTCGACCAAGTTATCCCTTGGGCTAACGAAGTCAAATATCTTGGGGTAACCCTAGACAGAGGCTTGTACTTCCACAAGCATACCAGAGCGGTCGGGAACAGAGCATACTGGATCCTCGGCCGACTCTATCCGATGATAGGCAAGAGGAGTAAGATGAGCCTTAGAAATAAGGTGACTCTTTACAAAACTTGCATCCGCCCCATCTTGACCTATGCGAGTGTGGTCTTCGGCCACGCCAGCGACGTTAACATCTGGAGACTGCAAAGAATCCAGAACCACTTTCTACGTGCTGCAGTCGACGGCCCGCGCTATATGCGGCTCGCCGACTTGCATCGCGACCTGGAGCTTCCCTCCATCAAGGACTATATAACTTTACTATCGCGCAGATTCTTTGACCTCGCCCCCCATCACCCGAACCCTCTGGTGACGGAAACGGTCAACTACAAACCCACTCCAAACGCTCCCACGAGTAAACGCAGACCTCGCAATGTACTCATTGACGAGCCTGACAAAATCGCACGTCAAATCGCGATCATGAACCCCCCGAGGCTCAGAACATCAGCCTGGCATAACAGACGCCGGAGAGCCCCCGGCTCGAATCCTCTTACACAATCGTAAGACCCACCAATCCATACTCATTACAGACACAAGTAGCCATACAAGATTAGCCTAGGCGTGTTGCTGGAGAGTTTCTTCCGCCGCTTCTTCTCCTCCAGCTATAACACGTTGCGAAGCGGTAGTAATGATAGACTAGGATCGACTCCGCCGGCGGAGTCGATGAAGAGTCCCCAAATAATCACTTCAGCCTGTTGGCTTAGCTCTTTCAGCCTTTTACGGCTTGTTCCCAATATAGAGTCAATCCCCCGCAGCGGTCGAGCCGAGGTCGAACCTCACAGGAGGTGCCTCCTCGAGCGTGCTGCTTCCGGGCTGAACGCCTCCGCTCCCACGGAGGCGGGAAGCCCCCAAAGCCCGGTATCGCTGAAACAGCCATCTGCGGCTATTCAGCTGAGTCAGCTCCAAAAAAAAAAAAAAAAAAACCCGCGCTGCGTTAGTCCGCTAGCCGCTAGTGACCAGTCAGTACTTCAGTAGTTCGTTGTCCGCTGGCATGATTAGACGTATGCAGCTCTCATATAACCAGTATTGTTTTTGTTTGTCAATCACAGGCCACTACTGGACGAAGGCCTCAGCGGCATTTATCCCGGTTGTCTGCTTTTCTCATCATGCCCTCTCCACGGTCTCCATTCTTCTTACATGAGTAACATAATGAAGTAGGAATTATCTTACTCTCTGCTCTGGACATAGTATGCGCGGCCTGGTCTGGTCCTTCCAGCTCGGGATCAGCGTCACCAGTGGCCGCTTCAGCACCAGGCTGTGGCTTCAGATTCGCTTTGAGCTGCTGCTTGCGTGCCTCAGACTCCTTGGCGGCGAGCTGGATCGCAGCTTCCTGGGCGTGCATGGCCTTCAGCTGTTCTTCTTGAGAAACTATCTGTAACGAAGAGAACAATTAGTTGTACTCTTCCTACATGTGGTTCATGAACCCATTTCTTCATTATAATTTTTTATTGCGAAGCTAGTAATATAGGCAGACGGCCCAGTTTTTGGAAAATGGTTACCCTCGCCTATATACGTTTGCAACACCAAGGGAGAAGCCAACGCGTTGCCAGTCTTTACGTTGAGATAAAGAGGATAGAAGAGATAGGGGGATGAGAAAGAAGGATCAGACAAGGGAGAGCGTGGAAGTGGGCCATCGGAATCTCACTATCACACTAATGACGATTAGTACGAAGCTAACCGTTTCACGCCGATATTCTGTAAAAGTGTTATATATAACACCAATCGAGCCGACCCTAAGACCAATATCTTGACTAAATCCACAATGTCGAGACGACGTAGAAAAATATTGGTATTACAATTATAGACACAAAGTGGTTAGGCACTCCATTGGAATTAACAGAATACCGAAATCGAGCAAAACTACGATTGAGACGATAGTGTCCGGTGATTTTGACGATATAGTAGTAGTAGAGTTGGGCCCCTGTAATCTAGATAATGACTCCAGCAAGGTTCTACCACGTTATATTACTTTGTTCGTTTAATAATAATAATAACAGCTCATAAACGTCTTAGTGCTGAGATCGGTATACCTACCAGAGAAAAGACAGTATTCCCGCCACAATCGTCCAAGGCGGCTTGACAGGTTTGACACATCGGTGGAGGTCTCATCAGCTCATCACGATGTTATCCTTCACCGTTGCTAGCACGCGGTAATTGTAACAAAGTGCACATTAGGTCGAAAGTGCCTATGCGTATGGCCTGAGTGCCCGCTCTATTCGAGCGTGCAGCGTTTGGTGAAACACATGAAAACGCCTAGTGATGCAGCGGCTACAGCGGGCATGTTTGCGTCGTGTATAGTGAACGCTGCTCGCTCGGTCACGTACAGGTTTAAACCATTTTGTAAACGATGAACACGAGTGTGCACTCAGGCCACTCTGTCGGACGCTCTATTGTTCGCAGCCCGCCCCGCCCGACCCTTTGCCACTTAGGAAGTACATGAGGTGCATGCGTTCCGGCTAGCATTCGAACCCACGCCCTTTTCAGTGTGCATATTGTGCATTGCTTAAAAAAAATATTACGCACTGTGGCCTGTTTCTTCAGTCTGTCAAACTCTTCTTTATGCATGATGGCCGGGTAAAAGTTGGGTTTGGTATCTGGCACCAGTAAGGTCCTCCAGCCACCCAACTGCGGGACCATGACGTAATCCTTTTTCGGCACTTCGCACTTGTGGATCGGACGCTTGCTAATCGGAAATTTCAGGCGGCATTGAGAAGGTCTAAAATATTAAAAAATGTTATTATAATATCAAGTCTTGTCTTTCAAGAAATCTTTACGAATATATATCCGGACAGGAACGGAGAAAGAATACAATTTCTTGCGGCCGGGCGGCCTGTTGTAAGAGGCGACAAAACAACCTACAGCCAGGTGGTAGGGCTTTTGCCCGTATGGCTACCACCCCTGGCCTAGGGTATGCTGCCATAACAACCTTGAGTTGTGTTCCGGCATTAGTGGCCAGGTTCCAGTCTCCATTTAGAGAGCAACAGCGCACTTGTAGCACCATTTGTAGCACCTTTGATGTTGGGAATGTTTTCCACCGATGGGCCGTCTGCCTGTCTGCTGTTCTCATGCAATAAAAAAAACGTACCGGGTTGTTTACAGAAATTGTTACACATTTTTTAACAAAAACAAAATCGGCTTCAAATTAAAAAGCAAAAAACACTCTTTAACAAAGATTGTTCTGATTTTCCTGGGATATACTCATCAGATCCTAACTTGGTAACAATGGAACCATGTCAGGAGTATACTCTTTCAAATAAAAAAAAAATTGAAAATCGGTCAACAATTGACGGGGAAATCGCGTAACAAACATTCGAAAAAAACAGGGGGCATTTCACGTGAAACCGCTACCATTAAAAAAAGTTGAAGTTTCTGATTTCAGTTATATTACAGTATGTTTTATCTGTATACACCCTCAACACCTCCAGGAGGTTCTCAATTCGTATTTGGTTTACATAGTTCTTAAGGTCCTAGCTCATTAGAGCCACATCACTTGATCGGATAGCCCTGCTCTCAAGCTGTCAAGGCTTCCTTTGAAACGTTTTTCGTAGTTCGTTTTTGTTTATTGCTTGTTTTTTTAATATTTAAGTACATTTTCCATTGCATGTACTATTTATTTTTATGTTATATAAAAAGCTGTGCCCGTGACTGCGATAGCGTGGATTTTTTTCGGAGAACTCTAAAAAAAGAGTTTGAGAGTAAGGCCTCAGTCAAGTGAACACTTGAAGACAACCTGCTGCGGCTCTCGTCAACTTTACATTCGTACCATGAGATTGCGAATGTTTACTAATAGATATATATGACTATTTATTGTCAAGATATCTTGATAATAGAATTCTGGGGCTTCAATATGCCAGGAAGCAGAGCAAGTCAGAATCGGGTCATTAATTTTCTTCGAAGGTATTAACAAGTGTCGAAATAAGCATACCTATGTAACTGATAGCAGCCTGGAGTACATCCTTGAGATTCCTTCCTAACTTTATGATAAGGGATACCCTCATGAAAATCTTTGAAAACTTTGGGCATTGTAAATAGTTTACAAATTAAAATTGTTATTTATACAATTGCTAAAACATTTATTCGTTGCTAGGCAACAATTTGTTTTTATTTGTTATCAAATTTTCATATCTCCTTTTATGTAATGTACTCTGTGGTAACACCTAATGGCTTAAAATGGCTAAAACTTCCTGAGGATAAGGAATTGAAGTTTATGCGTATAATACCATTAAAAGAATCTTAAATTAGGTACCATAAGAATCGATCTAAGAAGCTTAATGTTATAATTAGTTTATTTAATGCAATACTTTCATTCAATTTTATTATAAATTGGACTCGTGTGTCTTTATTAGAAGGAGACCTTTGTCTTAAATTGCAATAATAAAAAAAATTGAAACGTCAGTGTCGACCTATTATTAATCTGAGGTTCTAGTAAAAAATCAAAAAATAAAACAAAATAGATTTTCGACTACCTTCCACCAGAGACTCACAACGACCATGTTCATGATCGCAATTTTTCCCGTTCCAGTTGTTTACGAGCGACACAATATACGTAGTATCCATATTAGTTTGTGATTACAATCATAAACTGTAGTGGACTGGATTATGTAACGTTTATGTCATTAACGATGAAATACACAAATGACATTGGTCCATTTGAAAATTGCGCCTTTTTTAATGCACATCCATGACGAGAATTAATGCTCTGTGGTCAACGCCCACTTTGACCCACCTCTTATCATAGATCGTTGTTACCGAATATGATATAATGATGTCATTAGTGACGTTTTCGCCACGACCATGGCTACGCTCCAGAAAAGACTCACAAAGACCACGTTCACGACCGCGATTTCTCTCATTCCACTTGCTTGCGGGCGTTAGAATCATAAACTCTAGTGGAACGGATTATGGGGTTTTGATGTCATTAACGACGAAATACACAAATGTCATTGCTTGATTAGAAATTGTGCCTTTTTCAATGTCAAGAGATAGAGAGAATTAATGCTCTGTGGTCAATGACCAATTCGACCCAGCTTTTGACAGAGGTCGTTGTGAGCGCTGTGTGAAAATGTTGACATCATTAGTGACGTTTTCGCCACGACCATAACTAACGTGGTCGCCTTGACGAACGGCTGACGGAGCATTTTGGGCGTTGTGAGATACTAAAGGAACGCGTCCTATACTACCGTGGTCGCCACATAGCATTTTGGGCTATAGGAATACGCGACATGACTCTGGCTGAATGCACAAGCCGTGCCAAGCCATTATTGAACAAAGAAGAAGGAATACGCGCTTTGTCTCTCTTATACTTGAATGTGATTCCCATTTACTGTGATTTTCTTTCATTCTATGATTTCGATATATGTAGTATCCATAGGCTATGTTCCATTGGGGACTCACAACGACCACGATCACGACCGTGATTTTTAACCGGTTCACCTGCTTGCCAGCGTTGCAATCGTAAATCCAAGTGGAATGGTTATTCGACCCACCTCTTGAAATGGGTCGTTGCGAGCGTTGTGTGATCGTAAATGATGTCGTCATTAGTGACGTTTTCGCTACGACCACAAGGACCGCGGTCATCTTGTAGAACGACGAACGGAGCATTTTGGGCGTTGTGAGCTACGAATGGAACGCGCTGATAGTAGTCTGTGATTTCGATAACACGAAGCGCGAAATATGAATTTTTTCTTGATATCATTATTTTGGTTTTAGATCTTAATTTTTGATTATAATCATAAAATAAAGATAGTTACGAAATTTGAATTTAAAAATCCTTTTGTTATGTTTGAACTCCTATACGAAATAGTAATTCTTTAACATATCTATTGACAGTGCTATGTGGTGTTATGAAACTAAAAAAATCATATTGTTTTGCAATTTATTTTTGTTATAATTAGTCAATCATGGATGTGGATACTTCAAAACCAACCAAAACAACGAACTCTACATACCTGGCACCTTTATTAGTAAGTTTTTAGTTATAATCGCAGTATTTAAATACATTTGCTTTGAGGTTATGTTTTTATAGTAATATCTATGATGATGCAATATGCATTAATAATTATATCAGTAAACTATTATTATAAATGTGATATTATTACTTTATCTCTTGTGGTTTCACATCAAAACCATCGAACTCAGAGAAAGGACATACATAGGCTGCTTTTCAAAATGTTTGCTTACGGAATATCATTGTATATTGTGTTCCTGCTGGAGATTTTTTATAGATATGGCAATATTGCCGTAGTAAAGGGCAATGATTGTTCTCTGAGCTGATAATGGAGGGAAGAGGTAAGGAGAACCCGTCTCATATGGGTGGAAAGTTGGAGCTCCCGCCTTAGCCTTCTAACCTATATTTGGATATTATTTGGATCTGTTCATAATAAATAGTTCATGATAAATTAAAGTGCCTTTTAACTATACTTGCAACAACTCAGAACGGTTTATGGTAGTAAAAGAGCAGCAACTGGTCACAATATTTTATAATCAGAGAACCTTACGGTTTTAACACATATTATAACTCTTCTCTTCTTCTTCTAACGCTTCTCACCTTACAAGCATTTTTAGAACACCTCGCTGTCCCTCCAACAATTCAACAGTCTAACAAATTTAGCAATTGGTAGAACCGATAGCAGATTGAAGTCATTGATAAACCATTTTAATTAAAGTGTTATGAATGAAAAGAATTGAATACATTACTGTTTGGAAATTCCAGATAATACTTTATATAAGGTATTATATTAAACATTATACTTTAAGTTTTACATGTAATAAAACAAACCTAACTCAGTACAAATCTATCGCATCTGTCAACATAAAAATGAAATGTAATTAATACCGTCTATATACAATTGAGAGACCTTGAATTATAACCTACTACAATTACCACAGTACATTATTGTTATATGAATTGGGGGTAAATTATGGAGAACTACTCTATACCAAAATAAATAAGAATATAACATTATTATTCAATTAAGGAAATGGCCGATTGTATCGTTTAGAAATAAGAGGGTACATAGCAAAATTAATTATCAACTTTAAATGGAAATATGACAAGAACAACTATGCTACTAAATAACTGTAACAATACACCACCCAAAAAAAGTGTTTGACAACCATAACTTTGTCATGTGTTACGTTTGTAAAGAAATAAGCTAATTGTGTTGTTTTAATTTTATGTAAATTATTTTGATATTGTTACAAAGTTAGTTCCTCATTATTTGTATGAAACTTCAGATGGGGCTTCTTAAGACGGCTCAACTATAGTAAGACATAAAAGCATAAACATTCATTTAAATTCAGTAGTCAGTTGCTTGGTCTTGATAATATTGTAGAGCCCAACAATAATGATTTCATTAAATTATGTTATAGGCTGGTGCGATGGCTGGGCTGTCTGTAGATGTTGCATTATACCCATTGGACACTTTGAAGACAAGGTTACAGAGTGCACAAGGCTTCCAAAAAGCTGGTGGATTTAAGGGAGTGTATAGAGGTGTGTATTACAATCAGTAGTATGTGACTACCATGTAACCCTGAATTCAGATACCTCAGCTCACTACTGCAGAGTAATTGTGATATAGAGAAGGATGTAAGGAGAAGAGTATATGTAGCATGGCTAAAGTCACCATGGAGACAGGTCACCAGTGTGACATGCGACAAACTAATGCTACTGAAACTAATAGTAATAGACCATAAATGTCCCACTGGTGCGCTTGGGTCTCCCACTACAGGGGAATGGACAGTATACCCGCCACGCTTGTCCAAGGTGCCTTGGCTGGTTTGACACATCCGTTTTCTCAGTGTGCAGGTTGCATCATGATGTATTCCTTCACCGCTGTTAGCATGTGGTAAGTCTAACAATATGCACATTAAGTCAGAAAACTGCCTAAGTTTAGTTCAATGTTATTATAATATAGAAAAAAAATCGAAAATGAGTCCAATAGCAATTCAAGCAGTATTATGACTCCCACTCAATTAGTTACTTAATCAATCGCAATATCATTGACTTCCATCTGAGAGGTGCTACACAGCAAATGTCGTTCTTCAGAACAGGGACCAAAAATTTTGTATTAAAAATTATGTTTAATATCATTAGTTTCATATTAAGTACCTGCCTCTAAACATACACTACTACAAACGCCTCGAAGCTAATTTACCTGTAATATATCTAAAATTAAAAACTAGTGGTCGATTCAATGTGAGAATCTAGTGTTCCTTGAAGCCGTGGCTCATACGTCTCCTGGGCCTCGGGCCTCAGAGTCGGCAGTAACCTATTTGGCGGTGTCCCAACTAGTGATGTGTAGTACACCTGTGAGGCAGTACATTTGTCCTGTATATAATACATTTGTACTGATACAGCTCAAAATTTAATTTTATAATTTCAAAAATTTTGTTCCGCTCTACTCACGCGTCAAATGCTCTTACATTAGGATGTAACGAGGACTTCAATACAATAACGCCTCTACGTATATTGCCATGACAAAGAGGGACTATGTTCCTGCACGGATACAAATTTTAGTTTGTTTGTACTGTAATTTTAGTTACTCTTGAAGTCGGTTTTTTTTACTAGAAACTTCTTATATTTCACTTATAAGTTATGTGTATGATATCCATAGTAAGGTATCTTTTCGAATGTGGTAACGACATTCTCGACTTCCGTGCTTTCTCTGCTCGTGAGTTTTTTTTTTTTTTTAGAATGTGGAGGACTTATATACTTATAATATGTTTTACAGTGCCTTATTTACACCTAGCAATGTTTATTATACATTAATAATAATATTTTTTTGACTGAATAAATGAATGAATCTTTTGTTTGTAGAAATACAGGTGATAGTTGTTATTCATCATTCCAGGTCTACTTACAGTAGCAACTAGTTCGATGCCCACCACGGCACTATTCTTCGTGTCTTATGAGACGGCTAAAAATCTAGCACAGCCCCATGTGCCAGTGAAATACGCACCTTTAGTACATATGACAGCAGCTGGTATCGGTGATGTGGTAAGCTATGAGATAATAGTGTTACGAGTGCGGGACTCGAATTAAAATGCCGTTGGAATTACTATACAATTTATTAGAACTATATAAACACGTATAACACAAGTACAAATATAACTGGACACAACCAGTACAAACTGCACGATTCAATAACACGCGCAAAGTTCGTCACTATATAGCTCATCGAATGTACACACGTCTTGCTCGTATCGTAATCGTCGCTTGACTGCCTCACCCCTCCTTTCGGCCATTGTTTTATACTAAACTATACAATACAACGCTCGACCGCGTGGACTGAATTTTCCAAGAAAACGTAATCTGCACACCTGCGGCCATAAACGAGTACAACAACAATGGATGTTTTCCTCATTACAAAACACAAAGTAAACAAAAGAAGTCCGAATTCGGGGAAAGGTAATAAATTGCAGGTGTGCATACACTTTGTCGGCGTGTAACAATAGAATAATCTTTATTGCACATAAGAAAAAAATTAACAATCATTTAACTAGTATAATCCTCGGCACGCAGTCACAGTCGTTTTTTAGGTTAGGTTGTCAAGCGGGACGCGGGGAATGAGTCTACTCAACTGTCTCCTTCATACTCATAAGTTTGACCGCGTGCGAGAGAGACGGATAGAATTTTCATGGTGCGAATGCAGTGCACGCGGTTGTTCACAGTTAAAAAAATAAAATCTAGAAACCAATTTCAGCGCCATCTACCGGGAGCAAATGTTCATCTAAAGTTTAGCGATAAGACCGCCCTTTGTACATACATAACTAGATATAATTTAGTCTTAAGTTCATGTTTGTATTGGTGTACAATAAAGAGTTATCTATCTATCTATCTTTACTCGAATCCACTTGAACGAGAATAAAATTTCATTAAAATCGATCCCGCCGTTCAGTTGTTTACCTAGCAGACGTTTATAAAAGACCCGTAGTCTCTCCGAAAGGGTGGCAACACTTAGCTTCGTTCTGTATGTCGGTCTTAATCTCTCTTTCTGTTAGTCTTGTATAGTTTGCCGTGACGTCGCTCTAGGTTCAAGCGGAAGATCGCTGGTCTAACAGATCGACATTTTTGCTGAGCTTGATCCAATGTTTAGGGCTTCATAACAAATGGACGTATACGCAAAAGTGCCATTTTGTTGTTGTTTATCTATGCATGTAACAATTCGGAAAGTCTTGCCCGTATGCAAGTGTACCTAAGGGTAATCCAAATTTCAACCTTATACAACTGGTCTTGTTTTATTCAAAATTTTGTCCCTTGTGTCAAAACTTCACTTGTGTGACTCGCATTCGTTATGAAGCCCTCCTCGGCATGTCCTCGTATATCTTGTGATACTTATTATTATTATTATAAAAATAATATCTTTAAAAAAAAAAAAAAAATTTGAAAACATATAAGTTCAGTATAATAATTATTTATTTATTTCAGACATAAAGATCCGTAATTACAACACTTTTTTATAGATTGTTATTATTAAATTAAATTAAAACCTTAAAAATAAAAAATAACAAATGTCCATCAGTCAGTCGATCAGATCTTTACTTAAGCATTTCATTCACATATATTTTACATTAATTTAATTATTCAATACATTTTTGTTTGTGGCCTGCTAGCAATGGCCGCAATTATACTGTTTCTATATCTTTCAACCCTGGTCAAGGAATTTGCAATGCGACTTTGCCGAATTATGCTATACTTATTTATTACTTTCAATGTGTTTAGTTTACTTGTCCAAAAATAAACCTATTTTCTTTCTTAGAAATGTTGTTTATATTCCAGCTCGCCTGCATGATAAGGGTGCCTACGGAAGTAGCGAAGCAGAGGAAACAAACATATGTTGGTACCAAGAAGAGAAGTAGCATAGCTATATTAATAGAGGTATGATTTGTCTTTATAGAATTGTAATGATTACTAACTATAATGTAACGTGTGTGTCACAAGTACATGGTAGTGTGTGTAATGTTTTTTTAAATTGATTTATTGTATTTTTTTGCATAATAAAAAAATAGCTTTTGTCGTTTCTTATCTATATAAACTATAAGTGTGCGAAATTTCATAGCGTAATTTTCGTCAAAAGGGGTACAAAGTTTTTGCTTCACGTATTAATACAGTGTAAACTCGATGTAACGTCACTCGATTTAACGATAAACTCCCTTAAACGTCGCAATCACTTGGCTTTGGTTGGTTTTAGCTTGCCTTCATACAATGATACACTCTATATAGCGTTAAACCCACTCTCAATAACGACAACAATTAAGTAATAAAAAGTTAAAAAGTACCTTGTAAGTTGCCAAAATTAGTTAAAACTGCGCAGCTGTTATTGATTTTTTATTCCTTCAGTATCCTAGCCCACTAAATATGACCGTCGGCATCACGTATATCGAAATTTCTAAGAAATTCCGTAACAGCGAAGTTTCTAAAGGAACTTGCCACTAAATTGGCTTGATGCCACAATATCGCAAGACATGAATAAAATAAGTAAAAAACTACAACATAATTACTGGTGCAGCAGAAGACATCAAACAATAATAACAGACTTCTCTCCATTTAACGTCAACTCTATATAACGCCATAAAATACGCTCGCCCTACAGTGTCATTGTGTACAGTTCACATTGTATATAGATTGCTGAAAATGTTTTAACGATTTTCAGGCATACAAAGCGGAAGGTATTCGCAAGGGTGTATATCGTGGATTCCTATCTACGGTGGCAAGGGACCTACCGTTCAGCTTTATCGAGCTCCCAGTCTGGGAGTACCTCAAGACCCAATTCAGGAACCAGAACAACGGACAGATCAGCATTTTTCAGGTATGCACATATTAAACTTTAATAATATGAACACCAGTCTATTAATACCTTAATAGTAATAAGATAAAACTTAGGTACTGGCATCTGCAGAGTAGGGAAGGGAAGGTCGCAGCGCAAGGAGCAAATAGAGTAACACTTTTATTACTTCTTACATTAAACAGGCGAAGGTTGAGAAATTCATAATACATTACAGTTTCCGGCACGATTCTTGAGCGATCACCTTGGCCCATGCATAGTGAAATTACGGTTCCTTTTCGAAGTAAAACAACAAAAACATAATATTTTCGATATGTCGATATATTTATCGATGCAGGCTATTGCATCATATAACGCCGATCGCTCAAGATCGGTGCCGGGAACTATAGCGTGTAACTAATTTCAAAAGTCCTCCCGCCACGCTTGTCCAAGGTGGATTGGTGGGTTTGACACATCGGTTATCCCAATATGGAGGTGGTTTCCTTCACCGTTAGCATGAAAAGAGGGCCTAAAGCGGTCGCCTTTGGACAATCGCTGAGTGAAATTGACACGTGTCTAGATATACTGGTAGTTGTAAGACATAACATAAAATATAATTTTATTTTGATACTTGTAATGTTCCTCATACGATCTGCGACAACGTGCTCTTTAGACCTTCTGATTGTAACAATATGCACATAAGGTCAGAAAACTCTGACTGCGCCTCTGGTGCAGGTCGGCAACGCGTTTGCAACGCCCAAGATGTAGGCGAAAAACGTGTTGTCAACACCTTTGGTGCACGTCAGCAACGCGTTACAACGCACATGGTGTGGGTCGGCAACGTCTCTGGTGCACGTTGGAAATGCCCATGGTGAGGGTCGGCAACACGTTAGCAATGCCCCTGGTGTTGCAAACGTGCATAGGCGGCAGTGACCACTTTCCATCAGATGGGCCGTCTTCTGTTTACCAGCTTTTGTCAAGAAAATAAATTCTTTTCGACCAGGATTGTGCCTTTTGAGTTTAGGATGCAAGAGCACTGACCACCAAACTATAACGACTATGGGCTATTTTTATTATACAGTGTAACCTTGATATAACAAATTAGAAAATATTCTTTATACAGAGAAATTTGTTACAATGAGGTTTTTCATATAGAAATTATTATAATTTAATTAAGATTCGTTTTGGCAAGGTTAAAGGAAACTTAAAATAAGAGTAAACACATTGTAATGAACGCACTTTAATGTTTATTAACCTTACAACAATAAACATTAATTTATTATAAACATTTAAATTCCTGTCTTACTTTATACGAATATGTTTGAAACTGTTGAGACACGAGTTTTTGTTAGATGGGCTGGTAGAATACTCATACTTTATGCAAAGGTTTTGGCTTGACAAAAATCGTTATACAGGGGTTAATTATATTTTCTAATCTTTCTATATATGTTTTCCCAATAATTGAAAATTCGTTATAAAGAGGGTTTTTTAAAACACAAGTATATTCATAAAGTAAAGGTATATTTTGCATTGAATCTTACGGCGGGTTCTAGGGGATTTACAAGAATTTGTAATACATTTACTACGAAATACGAAAATTGGTTATTAAGAAATTAATTAATTACAATGGCTTTATAAACTAATACTAAAACAAAACTCAGTAATATTGTAGTTGTCAACTCAGTTATATTGCTAAAAATGATGATGTACTTACCATACCAACATCCAACAGTGAATGTATATAAGAAGGCGAACATCCTATTTATCACTTTTATATATGTAACGCTCTGATTATATCATAGGAAAACTGTGCGTAAGTTAGAAATTGCGCATAAACGTATCGATAAATGCCCAATACCACAAGTAAGGACTAGTTTTGTCTCTCAAAACTATAAGTATAATACTGAGCCCCTAGGTCGCCGTTTTCTATGGGCAAGGTGCCCAGAAGGCTGGCTATATTCGATCGCCAATTTGTTGAATCGAGAAAATCGTTATATAGAGGTTCGTTATAATGAGGATTTCGCTGCATTATTATTTATTGCTAGTAATTGGTTTTGATTTTGAAATTGTCTTTCCTCACCGCCAGAGCGCCCTCTGTGGGTCGGTAGCAGGTGGATTCGCAGCAGCAGTGACTACTCCCTTGGACCTGGCGAAGACCAGGATAATGCTCGCGGAGGGTTACACCGTGACCAGGAAACTGAGGATAAGACCTGTCCTGGCCAATATATACTTTGAGTCCGGTCTCAGGGGCCTCTTCGCCGGAGTCACGCCGCGCATGACCGCGTTCATGATCGGCGGCTTCGTGTTCTTCGGTGTCTATGAGGATAGTAAAAAATTGTTTGAAGACTATCTCAATAAATAGTGTTTTAGTAAATACCTTATACTATGACTAGCTTCTGCCCGCGACTTCGCGTGGAATAGTTAAAAAAATTAAGTTAAAAAACCTCCCAATTTTGAAACATTCTTCATTGGTGCTCCGCTCCTATTGGTCTTAGCGTGATCATATATCGCCAATAGCCTTCCTCGATAATGGGCTAACACTGAAGTTTTCAAATCAGACCATTCGTTCCTGGGATTAGCGCGTTCAAGCAAACAAACAAACAAACTCTTCAGCTTTATATATTAGTATAAGATGAACTTTAACAGCAGTCCTTTAAATTTTGATATTTATTTGGGGGCCATACAAAAATGACGTCACACGTGTGGGGTGGGGGTGATGAAGTGTGACATTGTGTGACAAGGGGTGGGAGGAGTCCTAACCTTCGTGACGTCACATTTCGTCAAATCTAATACATTTAAGCTTTTAAAACACGAAATTTGAACTATTAACGAAAATCTTCAAAATATTTACAACTCATCGGTATGAGCGTTTAATTTTTTTTAAATAATTTTGATATAAACAAAAATCATTACGAAACTGCTGTTTCAATGTAATAATTTCTTGATGTCAAATTGCAAAATGTGTGCAAGGTAGGGGTCAAAAATCATGAAAATCGTGTGATGTGATTTGTGGATGGAAGACGCCTACAGACACTTCAATATTTTATTAGTATACATTAGACATGTACGCCGCGTTGTAAAACGGCAGCGGCGGCTTGTTGGCGATTTTCAGTCGCCGGCGTGACCATTTCAGGCACCTTTTTTTTTTGTTACTATATTTAAATCCACTCCGTCTATGTATCTTTATTATGTTTGCTAGTATGCAAACTGGCAAACGGACCACCTGGTGATAGGTGGCTACCGTTGCCCATGGACATCTGCAACTCAAGGGGAGTCGATGCGTTGCCTACCAAATATAGTCCTCTAAATGTAGTCACAAACGTGTCTGCCGATTATTGATTTATTTACACACGACCTCGTCTCATCTAAGAGTTTGAGCTGCAAACCGGGAATAAAAAATACAGAATTCAAAGATCCACTACTACCATCATGTTACCATTTTAACAAACGGTTTACCATAGATAAGTTATTTTTAAATACTTAAATCCCTATTTAACATTATAAATGCGATAGTAACTCTGTCTGTCTGTTACGCTTTCACGGAATAACTACTGGACCGATTTGGCTGAAATTCGGTATGTATGTAATTGTAATACCGAAGGTTGACAAGGGATACTTTCATCCTGGATAAAGGGATAGATTTATGTAAAGGTTAACACAGAAAGTAGGATGGATTTTGTTATTTATGTGATTAGTCAGTTTTGTCATTTTGGTAATTAGTGCAATGTAATATGTATTGATGCAGGCGTCAATACTAACTAGTGTGTGCCTCTTGTTTAAAGAGCACGCTCTTTAAACAAGAGCCACGCACTAGTGTTTGACTCGCGGCATAGCTGTGGGCTACACTCTCCCTGTAAATTTAATAATAGTATGTAAATTGTATATAACTCAACCTACTTACGATCACACTGTGTGTGTACGCCCAATAGGCGGCGCGCCGGATGAGCGCGGCGTTACCACGCCGGCGTGGCGCACACACATATCTAATATTGTATATAACTCAATCTACGTCTTAAGATCACACTGTGTGTGTACGCCCAATAGGCGGCGCGCCGGATGAACGCGGCGTTACCACGCCGGCGCGGCGCACACACATATCTAATATTGTATATAACTCAACCTACTTACGATCACACTGTGTGTGTACGCCCAATAGGCGGCGCGCCGGATGAACGCGGCGTTACCACGCCGGCGCGGCGCACACACATATCTAATATTGTATATAACTCAACCTACTTACGATCACACCGTGTGTGTACGCCCAATAGGCGGCGCGCCGGATGAGCGCGGCGTTACCACGCCGGCGTGGCGCACACACATATCTAATATTGTATATAACTCAATCTACTTACGATCACACTGTGTGTGTACGCCCAATAGGCGGCGCGCCGGATGAACGCGGCGTTACCACGCCGGCGCGGCGCACACACATATCTAATATTGTATATAACTCAACCTACTTACGATCACACCGTGTGTGTACGCCCAATAGGCGGCGCGCCGGATGAGCGCGGCGTTACCACGCCGGCGTGGCGCACACACATATCTAATATTGTATATAACTCAATCTACTTACGATCACACTGTGTGTGTACGCCCAATAGGCGGCGCGCCGGATGAACGCGGCGTTACCACGCCGGCGCGGCGCACACACATATCTAATATTGTATATAACTCAATCTACTTACGATCACACTGTGTGTGTACGCCCAATAGGCGGCGCGCCGGATGAACGCGGCGTTACCACGCCGGCGCGGCGCACACACATATCTGATATTGTATATAACTCAATCTACTTACGATCACACTGTATGTGTACGCCCAATAGGCGGCGCGCCGGATGAGCGCGGCGTTACCACGCCGGCGTGGCGCACACACATCTAATATTGTATATAACTCAACCTACTTACGATCACACCGTGTGTGTACGCCCAATAGGCGGCGCGCCGGATGAGCGCGGCGTTACCACGCCGGCGTGGCGCACACACATATCTAATATTGTATATAACTCAATCTACTTACGATCACACTGTGTGTGTACGCCCAATAGGCGGCGCGCCGGATGAACGCGGCGTTACCACGCCGGCGCGGCGCACACACATATCTAATATTGTATATAACTCAATCTACTTACGATCACACTGTGTGTGTACGCCCAATAGGCGGCGCGCCGGATGAACGCGGCGTTACCACGCCGGCGCGGCGCACACACATATCTAATATTGTATATAACTCAATCTACGTCTTACGATCACACTGTGTGTGTACGCCCAATAGGCGGCGCGCCGGATGAACGCGGCGTTACCACGCCGGCGCGGCGCACACACATATCTAATATTGTATATAACTCAATCTACGTCTTACGATCACACTGTGTGTGTACGCCCAATAGGCGGCGCGCCGGATGAACGCGGCGTTACCACGCCGGCGCGGCGCACACACATATCTAATATTGTATATAACTCAATCTACGTCTTACGATCACACTGTGTGTGTACGCCCAATAGGCGGCGCGCCGGATGAACGCGGCGTTACCACGCCGACGTCGCGCACACACATATCTAATATTGTATATAACTCAATCTACGTCTTACGATCACACTGTGTGTGTACGCCCAATAGGCGGCGCGCCGGATGAACGCGGCGTTACCACGCCGGCGCGGCGCACACACATATCTAATATTGTATATAACTCAATCTACTTACGATCACACTGTGTGTGTACGCCCAATAGGCGGCGCGCCGGATGAGCGCGGCGTTACCACGCCGGCGCGGCGCACACACATATCTAATATTGTATATAACTCAATCTACTTACGATCACACTGTGTGTGTACGCCCAATAGGCGGCGCGCCGGATGAACGCGGCGTTACCACGCCGACGTCGCGCACACACATATCTAATATTGTATATAACTCAATCTACGTCTTACGATCACACTGTGTGTGTACGCCCAATAGGCGGCGCGCCGGATGAACGCGGCGTTACCACGCCGGCGCGGCGCACACACATATCTAATATTGTATATAACTCAATCTACTTACGATCACACTGTGTGTGTACGCCCAATAGGCGGGCGCGCCGGATGAGCGCGGCGTTACCACGCCGGCGTGGCGCACACACATATCTAATATTGTATATAACTCAATCTACGTCTTACTATCACACTGTGTGTGCATGCGCAAGTGGCGGCGGCACGCCGGATTAACGTGGCGTCACCACGCCGGCGCGGCGCACATATAGAGGGCTTCATAACAAATGGGCGTACAGACAAAAGTGCACTTTTACACAAGGGACAAAATTGTGTATAAAACTAAACTAGTTGATTGTATAAGGCTGAAATTTGGAATACCTGTCTATTTAGGTACACTTGCATACTGGTAAGAGTCTCTAAATTGTAACATGCATAATTTTAGGTATACAACAAAAAATGATTTTTTTACGTATACGCCTATATGTTATGAAGCCCTCGATATCTAGTATTTTGTATAACTCAACCTACGCCTAACGACCACATTTTGTGCGCACGCGCAAGAGGCGGCGGCGCGCCCGTTGAACGCGGCGTCGCCACGCCGGCGCGCACATATCTAGTATAAGCTGTTATAGTCGAAGAGCGATATGCAGTCTCTTCCTGCAAAGACTGGTTTATCCTAGGTTTGACCAAGGCCTTTCGATAAAACTCGATATAAATTCCAATTTTGTCCTTTGACTAAAGTATTTTTAGTCAAACCTAGAAGTAACAAACTTTAGTCAAACGTCGAACGTAAAATAATCTGTATCGGGCTTTGCCTAGTTCTAGTCGATCCTATAAGCGACTAAGTCAGACTCGGTCAAACGTCGATTCGGACTGCACTTGTTATATGTTTAACGACTATAAATTAGTCTCTCCTAGGTTAGACAAAAAGTCGTTAGTCAAAGGCAGAAAAACAACATTTATCTGGACTTTGACTAAGACTGTCAGACCTGAGGTTTGACTAGTCAAACCTAGGAGCGCCAGAGCTTCGATGTTTTAATAACATAGATTAAAAATTAAAATCCTAGAAATGTCAATGATGATCACATCCACCATTGATAATGAAATGTTGAATTAAGTTTAATTTAAAAACAGGGTTTTGAAATATTGCTGTTGTAAATAGTAGTAATATTCATGTTAATGTATTTGTATTGTTATTAAAGTGGTTTATTGTTTTAATTTCTTGTTTTATTAATTGAAAACCTCATTTTTATTGTTACACGCCGACAAAGTAAATGCAGACCTGGTTTATTACCTTTCCCGCATTCGGACTTCTTGTGTTTACTTCCTGTTTAAAATTTGTAATTAAGAAAATCATTCTATTGTTATTGTACATGTTTATCGCCGCAGGTGTGCAGATTACGGTTTCTCGGAAACTTCAGTCCACGCGGTCCATTGTTGTATTGTACAATTAGTATAAATCGATACCCGAACGGTGAGGCAGTCAAGCGACGTTTACTATACAAGCAAGTGGTGCAGTTCGTACTAGTTGTGACCAGTTATATTATTTGTACCTGTGTTATACGTGTTTGTATAGTTCTAATAAATTCTATAGTAATTCCAACGGCATTTAAATTCGAGTCCTGTAGCTCGTAACAATATTACTAAGCCGCTGATGACACAGGCCTTGCGAACAACAAGATATGTCAACAGTTTTTATTTGTACTGTGACTGAATTCACAACAACTGCATATTATATTATATGTTATGACGACTGAATATGTATATATCGAGCTTTTGCCCGCGACTTCGTCCGCGTGGAATAGTTCCTTTGGACCAACGCTTACTTTAACCCGCGACTTTGCTTACGTAGAAGGTGAAAATATTAAAATAATATCAAAATGCGCGCGCAGTTCTTAATCATTATTTTGCTGCGATGTTATTTTAAAACTGCGATATCTCCTAAGATATTCCTTGAAATCGAATGATGTAAATGGCAATTTTGTTTTAAATTTAATACTTGTGATGAATAACGTATTTATTTGGATAAGAATTAATATCATGTTTATAAAAACACCTTCGCAAATAATACATTATTTTAGAACAAATTTGGTTAGCATATAAAAGGTTATAGTGAGCCAACCTTAAAAGATAGACACGCTGTCGCGGACTTTTTTTTAGAACTTTTAGGCCTTGTCCGCACAGCGATATTTCACCGCGAGATTTTTATTCGCGCGTATTAAATTCCGCGACCGGAATTACACCTAGTACGCACTGCGAATAAAATTTCGTACTATTTTTGACAGTTTAATTCAGTGCTCGGCTGAGACGCACGTGTATAAAAAATAAAAACTTCGTTTAAAAAAACCGACTTCAAAAACTAAAATGTATAAAATAACTTATTTCTAAAGCTATTATTATTAATATATATTATCTAAAACATCTTAAAGTCGGTGCTTAGTAATTTTCAAAATATAGTAATTTTTATGTTTTATTTTGCACCGACTTTAAGATGTTTTATATAATATATATTAATAATAATAGCTTTAGAAATAAGTTATTTTATACATTTTAGTTTTTGAAGTCGGTTTTTTTAAACGAAGTTTTTATTTTTTATTTGTTACTTTTTAGTGTCTAGCTATGTATGGGTGGACCTATGAATGGTGGCGCTTCTTAAAAAATATAGGTCCCAAGAACCGGGAACAAAAAAATGTTCGTAAAATGAAAACTACTGGGCCAAACTATGTCAAATTTTTAGGGGACCACATGGCAGCTATTCCGCATCGAACAAAAAAAGAATCAAGTAAATCGAATCATAAATCTCAGAGGAATCGGTGTACATATGAAACGAAAAGGAAATTTTTTTCATAAAAAATGTTCATAAAATGAAAACTACTGGGCCAAACTATGTAAAATTTTTAGGGGACCAATTCGAAGCTATTCCGCGTCGAACAAAAAAAAGAATCACGTAAATCGGATAATCGGATCACGGAGTAATCGGCGAACATACATAAAAAAAAGCAACAAAAAAAAAGATCCCGACGAATTGAGAACCTCCTCCTTTTTTCGAAGTCGGTTAAAAATGGACAACCGCACTAAAATTTTTATTTATCTAATACTAAGGCGGCGTAACAGACGCATCAAAGATGTCATGAACATTGGATTCACCTACTTACGGCATTGAGATGGAAAAGGATCATCATCCCATCAAAGGATTTTTCTTCGTAAAATATCAAGAGTTGCGAAAATAAAGCAAAAAGTTTTTTGGCTATTACAGAATGAAAAAAAAATCATTCGATAATTTACTACAGCTTTCAATAGCGACGTTGCAAGACTGAGCGAAACGCGCGAATTTTATTCCACGTGCGAACATAGCCATACTTACTCTATACGGTACAAAATATTCGCGCGAAAATAAATCGCACTGCTTCGCGATTAATTTGCATCAAGTCACAGATTTTTATCTCTCGCGATTTTTTTTATCGCCAGTGCGGCTACTCCTATAATATTCATTGTGTTACAGAATTACGAGAAATAAATCGTGCTGTGAAATATCGCTGTGCGGACAGGCTCTTACAGGGAAACAATTGTGTCACACATGATTTTTGCAAAACTAACCGTTTACTCAGCGCACGCAGTGGAAGCTTTCAAAAGGGAAAAAAACCCGATTTTGAAACATTCTTCATTGGTGCTCCGCTCTGTTTGTCTTAGCGTGATGATATTATATAGCTTAGAGCCTTCCTCGATAAATGGGCTGTCTAATACTGATAGAATTTTTCAAATTAGACCATTAGTTCCTGAGATTTGCGCGTTCAAGCAAACAAACAAATTCATCAGCTTTATATATTAGTATAGATTATGAGTACGTTCCATTAGGGACTCACAACGACGGCAGTTTTTCCCGTTCCACTTGCTTGCCTGCGTTACAATTGTAGACTCAAGTGGAACGGCTATTCGACCCACCTCTTGACATGGGTCATTGTGAGCGTTGGGTGATCAAAAATGATGACGTCATTAGTGAAGTCTTCGCTACGACCACAACGACCGCGGTCGCCCTGTGAAACGGAGCATTTTGGGCGTTGTGAGCTACTTATGGAACGCTCTGTATGTGTACCACGCTATAGTATTGATGGCAAATGTAATGATAGCGATATTTGTAAGTTAATAAATAAATACATTTTGGTGAAGTTGGTTAAGATTGATTGAGCAGAAAATACCAATGTATTGTAAACTTTCTTAATGACAACAAGTTTTAAAAAATACAGTAACATCATCAATCACTTGAAATTAACACGTAATTTCCAAAGGAAATGAGTAATATAACAAACAAAGTATACATATAATAATTATATATAACATATCTAAGGTTTGTTGGAAAAGTATCTGCAAACATGTTTTGTTTATTCGCGGCGACATTGAAAGCGAAGTCGCGTCATATGACATGTCTTACGTGATGGATTTCCTTTGAAATATTCTGTTGTTTTGGATGGGTTTATGCAAGAATTAGCCAAGAGTCATTCATAACTGTGTTTTATTGCGTGAGTTTAGCAGACAGGTAGATGGCCCACCTGATGGAAAGCGGTTACCATCGCCTATGGACATGTCTAACTCCAAAGGTTCTACCAATGCGCTGCCGCTCTCTAAACGGAGACTGCAATCTGACCACTAATGCCGGAACGCAACGGCATACTTCTAGGCCAGAGATGGTAGCCATCCAGACGGGTAAATCACTACCCTACCACTTCGCTGTGGGTTGGTTTGTCGCCTCTTGCGACAGGCCGCCTGGCCGCAGGAAATTGTATTATTAACACTTGTGCATTGCCCAAATACAGACCAGCCTTTTGGTCGCGTTAAACTTCTATCAGCCGTGTAGATAGCTTCTGGATCCCATGGCACTAGAGTTTGTACACAAAAACGTCCGCTGCCTACTGATGCGTGTTAGGTCTTCTTGCCACGCGGCAGTTGCGACCGCTAACGCAGCCGTGTTGGGAAGATGGGACGCAGTCAGAGTGTCAACGCAAGTGGGGACCTACACTAGTGGTCGTACTGTTATACCCATGCATTGTGAGGGTTGATGCTGACCCTGCAAGACTGCCGAGCTACCTCAGCAGCCTTGCTTATGATATATACCATTTTCCATGGCGAATAGTCAGTCTGTCATAAACATTTGTCGTGAGCGGTTGCTTTATAAATCACTTTTCCTTAGTCATAGTGTGTATAAAAAAAATATTCTTTTTTAAAAAGGATTGATTTATTCTCCTTATAACAGTACCATCTTTCAGGCTACCAAAGACATTCTGTTCGGTCTATTGCCATCGTCGCGACACATACTAGTAGGTTCCAGGATGGCTGCACTGCAATCCCGGCGGTGAAAAGAGCCCGACAGATAATGTCATTTAATAATAAAAAATTAAAATAATTTAATTGTTCAAATTATAATGTAATTTAAGTTTATAAAATAAAAACTAAAATATCCTATAAATAAACCTAACTTAAAAATATATATACAGTAGTAAAAAACTAATATAAAAATAAAAACCTATATCAAAGCCTGTCCAGCCCCACCAGACCACTGTCGCTGGGCATTGTACCTAGAAGGCTGGCAGCATTATCTCGCTGGATTCAGAGGCTAATCTTTTGAGCGAGGTAAGCTCCAGCCTTCCGGTCTCCTGTTGCATCGACCACTCACACTTTCACAATAAACAATATAAATATTTAAACCATTTCATATTTTTATCGCAACTAAAAATTGGGAACAATTGAAAAGAGCACGGATTTTTTTTTAACTTATTCTTGGTATAACCTTTTTTTGAATATTTTGTGGCACAAAAGAAATATATTTTTTTAAATCGGTTCAGTAAATCCAGAAATTACCCCCTACAACGTCACAAACACAAATTTTACCTCTTTATAACATTGTATAATTAAATTGAAATCTATATATATAAAAGAAAGTTGTGTTAGTTACACTATTTATAACTCAAGAACGGCTGTATTGATTTGGCTGAAAATTGGTGGGAAGGTAGCTTAGAACCAGGAGACGGACATAGGATACTTTTTATCCATAATTGGAACCGGTAGGTGGCACTGGAACCGGTCCTCGATTTTTACTTTTTCAGAGCAGGACAACGTCTGCCGGGGTCAGTACCTAAATAAAAGGGCGGCAAAATCGTCTTCCGGTCGGGGGGCCGTCACCCACGCTACGCCGCCCATATTGTTATTTAATTTTAAATTGCCACTTTCTAACATAAACCGATCCCGTCATATATAAAGAGATCCTCACAAATTAACACATCAGTGTTAAATCGACCGAAAATGAAGTTGTTCACGATCGCTCTATTTTGCGTGTTCACACTCGCCTATGGGCAAAGTCACGATTTACTACTCGGCCAACCGACCTACGGCGATGTGGTGATTTACAAATACAACGAATACAAATATGGATTCCCGCTAATTGTCAGAACGAGCTATATTGAGTATCCAGAATCTGGCACCACGAATTTTGCTTACATAAGGGCGATTTACGTGAAGGATAACGATAAGGATGGTTCAGGAGGATATCCCATGATCGTTGCTGGAGGCGTTGGGCAACGTTTCGTGAAAATCAAGCTTAAAAGTCAAAGGAGTTATGGATTTAACTTTACCATTGCTATCTACGGAAGATATTAGGCAATTTCAACGAGATTAAAGGACTGTAGAACCTGAATGAATGGCGTATCGGACAGTGAGTGTTGTATATGTTTCATATTTCGTGCTGAGTGAATTAAGTTATTAAAGTGCTTTTGTATTACTGTTTTAATAGAGTAAGTATAAGGCACTAGGCGGAATCTTGTGGGGCAAAGGCAGCTTTAATTAAATATACAGTGTAAACTCTATAAGACGACACTGAAGGGACAGTGCGTTTTATGGCGGAGAGAAGTGTGTTATTTTTGTCTGACGTCGTTTACTGTACCAGCAATTTTGTTGTAATTTTTTACATATTTTATTCATATCTTGCAAAATTAAGCCATCTTGGTGATAAATTCTTATAAATTTTGGTATTTCGGAATTTCTTAGAAATTTAGGTGTGCATGATGCCCAGTTTATTACGGGCTAGGACAACAAAGAGATAAAAGAACGTAATAAAAGGTACTTATTACTTAATTGTTGTCGTTATTGTAAGTAGGTGTAATGCTATATAGAGTGTATCATTGTGTGGAAGACAAGCTAAACCATCCAAATCAAGTGATTTCGCCGCTTAAGGGAGTTTGTTGTCGTTAAATCGAGTGACGTTACATGGAGTTTACCCACTGGTCAAAATTTGATATAAAGTCCATATAAGTAATGTTAGCTTTCTATTAATGGCAAAGTAAAATAATGGATAGTAAAAGAAGTATAAACCGGCTTTAAAATATTAAATACAATAATTAAATTTTTCTACCCGCCGCCGCGACTAAATCGCGTAATGCGCTTGTAAATCACAATTGCAGCAAAGACAAATAGACCAAAATTTTGTGCTTGAATGTAATTAAGTTAGAATTTTATTTTCCAATACTATAGTTGCTATAAAACTTCTACGAATTCTTAAATTGGAAATAATTGCAAATGATGTCTGTTTACCATTACGTAATACAATTGTATTTACATATTTATTACAAAAGGTGCTGTTATTCGTAGAACTCAAAACGAACAAAACAGTTATATTGATAAGAGGTTAACCGGTTAATTTATTGAAGATATTAAGAAACTTTAGATAGATAGATAACACTTTATTGTTCACCAAATAATCAATTACCGATTGGCCGCCTTTTGTTTTCCCGTTAAATTTTTGTAATAATTCATTCGGTAATTGATTATTTGGTGAACAATAAAGTGTTTTCTATTGTAAATAAATTAATAGGTTGCCAATAACGGAGGGTGATGTCAAAAATGGTATAACTTAATCCATTATCAACATTGCTTTTTTCGTTATGAATTTTACAAATGGCAACATTCTGATGAGATGATGATTCTCTTATATAAAGTTGGCTGCAGAAAGTGGCAATGATCTTCTATCTTATGAAACATAGAAATAGACAATACCAGGAAAGTAATTTTAAAAGTAAAAATGTTTGGTGATATAATATCGATATGTAATAAATTCTGTTGTTATATATACCTACTCTAAAAAGTTAATTTTTACCATAATTATGTCAAAGGTTATTATGTTAAATATAAATGTTTTTATTGTTATTAAATTATTTATTGATAAACTGTTTGTTTGTATTCATTTAGTTAAATTATACGTACCTTATTTACACATTTTTATTTATTGACATCAAAATATACCTAAATTATGAACTAATACAATAGAGGAAACTTAGTTATATTGTATTGTACCTATAATCCCTCGAGACTATAAGTAGACTACTGAGTCTAAGTCACGGTCTTCTGTGGGTTAGAGGTCCAGAAGACTGGCTACGTTACCTCTTTGGATCGCCATACTGATCCGTTGTTCGAGGAATGACCCAGCCCTCTGATTACCATTGCTGTGACCATTCTAATCATTCTGATCACCATTGCTGTACGACATGTTGCGATTGCTCTCGCGGAAACGCGGGACCCTGACCTTCAGATTGACGCAGATACCGGGTACGGGTGCTTTTCGATGAGTATCTGAGTCAGATTGCGGACTGCCTGCAGACGCTAGTCGATTCAGCAGCATGGGCTCCACAGAGATTTGAACTCGAGACAATCGTAGGTCCGATCGACTCGCTCGATAGTCTGGTGTAAGCCATGCTGCATAGCGACGATCGTTGGGTGGGTGCGTCCAATTTCCGCGAGACAGTGATGTTTCAAAAGGAGGCCGCAGAACGAGATAGGGAGAGAAGTGCGCATGCATCTCACGGGTACCGACGGCAGTCGGGGTCCTGGAGGCGCAGATATGCGCAAGATCTCCTCCTGTAAATACCGCTACAGGGTCCTCTAGCATCTAGGGAGCAGAGGAGTCTTCACCCCTGTTCACGAAGTGAGTTTGCCTTTCCCGGGGCATTCTCAAGCAGTGATGCGCAAGGATCAGTGTGGGCGTAACTACGTTCTAAGTCTCACTCTCTTCCTGCCATAAGCGCGGGGCACATGGGAGGAGGGTGGTTTTAGTGGAGTATTGAGTCTTCGAGTCTCCACACAAGCCGGCGATTTGACTCTGGTGGCTGACTATCTTCAGTAGCTTCTCCTCTCATCGCTTTGGTCTAATCCCTAGCAAAGGATTCGGTAGTGTGCGAAATGAATTTCCGTCTCAAAAAAAAAAAGTCTGGAACTGAAAATCAGCTCTGTGATAGCTCCTAATACAGCACAAGGCTGAGTTTCCAGCCTCATTGCCATGAGTTTTATGTACATACATTTCTGAAACTGCATCTATTTGTAAGTAAAAATACTTTTTTTTATGTGTGTGCATTTATTTGTGTCAATAAATAGTTTTCTTTCTTAAGACAGAAATCCATCTTCTACCGTACGCAAATAAAACATTTCAGAGCATATTTTTAAATAATCTTTAATGCTTTTTCCATAACAATTTATACAATATATCCTTCAACTAAATGTTTATACACCGTTATACATTATTTTTAATGTCTAAATACAACTATACAATATTAAAAACACCGTTGAACATGACCAAAAAATACTGGGATACTTATATTAAACTGACTGTTCAAAATCTATACTGAAATAAGTGAATTAAACTAGAATAATTTTCAAACAAATTCTCACCCAACTTGTAGCAGTCCGCAAAACTACATTGTAGAAGGTTATATAATGTTCCGGCATTAGGCGCCAGGTTCCAGTCAACCTTTAGAGAGCACCAGCGCAGTTGCAAGTGTCCATAGGAGATGATAACCGCTTTCCATCAGGCCCATCTGCCTGTCTGCTGAACTCGATGCCATAGAAAAAACAATCTATACAAACGAAAATATGTTTGTTCTCTACACGTTCCTGAATCATTAATCACATCACCGCGAAGGTTTCTGGCCCAAAATCCAGAACACACAACCAAACCATTTTTTTACTTTACATAGAATTGCAACGCTGGGTGCAGCTAATATTATGTTTTTGAAAACAAAACTGCATAGCAAATATTACTTTACAAGTTCCCTCCAAAAACTTTTTGACGTATTAAAATTGTCACAAAATATGCGTTCCATGTGTTCAGTACTGTTCAGAAATCTAAACATCATAAGAAAATGTGAATTTATTGATTACAAAGCTGTCTAGGTTTTCACCACCAGCAAAAATAACAGTTACCTAATAATAAAGTCCATAAATTCTGTGAAATACAGAAAGGTAGCGCCATCTATATTTTATGGTCAGATTCAAACGTCTAACACTAATTTTTTGGGTGCGATCAATATTTTTAACGTGTTTTACAACTTTACTATCGATCACAACCAAAATCTTATTAATTTTACGTCCAATATATTATTTATTACAATATTTTAAAGTACTTGAACAAAAATATACATAAATACTCTATATGATATGCAAAATTTATACTGATTTTTTCTTTTCTTATGTATTTTTTACAAGCTTTATTTAACTTGCAACTGTATGCAAGTTCGGGTGGAATCTTGCAAGTTAAATTTGACCAACTTCCCGGTTTCTGATTGAGCTGAAATTTTGCACGCATATGTATATCGTGTGTCAATGCAATAATATGGTACCATGGAGCTGATCTGATGATGGAGTCGGAAGGTGGCCATAGGAACTCCTGTTCTAAACAAAATAGACCCGTCGTGTTTGGGCTCGTTTTATTTGTCTTGGCTAGCACTCTGCTGCTACATGATATCTCAAAAGCTTGTATTTAAAAACGTTTTTAGCAAAAGCTGGTTATTTTTCTAAAAATACAAAGCTTTACACGCTTTAACTGACATTCTTTCGTCCACAGACAAAAGTATACAATATGTTTGAACGCGTTGTGGGTGCCTTACATAAATATGAAGCCCCAAATATATTGTCGGAGAGGTCCGTAAGCCGCGGCTTACAGTCGCGACTGAGTAAGTGTGCACGGTCGTTTCGGAAGCGGCTTCAGTGTTGCCAACTATCGTTAGAGAAAACGCACTTCTCTACTGATATATCGACGTGTACTGGAATGTTTTGAATTATTTCGTGTATATTTTATGTTCTTACTGTATGTTTAGATTTTTTTCGAAATACATCCCTATCTAGCGCTTTGCAAGAGTTGACACGGCGCGTTTTCTTCATCAACAGTTGGCAACACTGAAACACAGATTTTTTATCAAACGTGAGAACGCTCAATGATGGCGCGAGGTTACTTCCGAGGCATACGACCGGTAGTTTACACAGTGTTCATTAATTATCCAGATACCTAAATGTCGCGGCTGAAGGCCACAGCCGATACTGTTTTTTCGTCGACTGTGCACATCTTTTTAAATAAATAAAGAGGTGACAGTTCTCAATTTTTTCTTTTTTAATGCTACCTCATAGACAATTTAAATAATCAATACAGTAAAACCTCTGTAAGTCTAACTTGAATGGAGACACCAAAAAATTCGAGTTATCAGTTTTCAACTAATGGAGGATTTCGACTTAAGTGAAAAGGAAACATTCGACTTTTAGAGATTAAGATTTATATTATATTTATATTTGTAGAGGTTGTAAAATCAAATATTGCTATGTTTGAGATACAGAGGTCCAATTTATTTTCTCGAGTTACAAAGGGAAAATAAGTACTAAATTTGCTAATTTCAGATTTCGAGGTTTTGGGGGTTAAAGGTAAGGAACACATTTTTTTTCGATTTTGGGAGGTTCGACTTGAAGAGGTTCTACTGAGATATTTTCTTGTATTGACATTCTGAGGTTGTGGATACCCTTTGATATTTCAATCTCATTGATGGCGCTTTCAAATAGATTCTTCATAAATGTGATTAAGTTGAAAGGTGCAGAACTGAAAGGACACAAGAACACCGTTGTGTCCTTTATGACATTGAATACTTCAAGTTTATATTCATATGGATCACTTTGGTGGATTCATTCAAATTGAGAGAAATAAATCAACCGTCTAATACAGATTTTAGAAACGATTTCAACTTGAAATCTAACAGACCCTGTTCAAATCGAAAATTGATTTGAACAGGGTCTGTTACATACTTTTTTGATTTTACATTTCGATTTAAATGTTTTTTTTAATAGGTTTCTTTAGCTAAATGACAAAACAGTGGCGTCCGTCATTTCGCGAAACCCTACTGTACGTGGAACAAAACGTACTTGGTCGATTCTCTATCAACTACAAAGTTTACTTGTCAATATTTCAGAGAAAAATGTCTATAAAAATGGGTTGTTTCAAATATAGTGTAATTAATGTAAGACATGTGTAATGGCCAGTTCCTATATATTACTAATCATTCACTTGCCTTATCTATAGTTGAAATTTGATTGGTCAGGCAAATTAACGGTTATTAAGATACAGCAACCGGCCATAAATGATTTCGATTACTAAGTTGTAAATATATATAGAATAATAAAATGTTCTGATTAAGTTAAGAACACACTTAAATAACTTTGGACATTCATAGCCAACTTAACGTACTAAATACTAGCATGAAAGAAGAGTAGTAGAGTATAATAAGAAGTTCTTAGTCCTATGCCACTAGATGGCGCCGCAGGTCAATCTTCTTTTCTATTATAACATTAAGAAATGTATCCAAAATTGAAAAAAATCCAAGATGTCAAAAAGCGAGAATAATGACATACATGTTGAGTTTAGAAACATTTCAGATGAAAGTAATTCACTGAGCTTCATGGCATTATGATAAAACAATACATTCACCATAACCCGGACGAATCACCGTTTAATATAAACTTAAAACCATCAAGTCTTGTTGGTAATTTATCAACTCGGTATAAGGGAATGTGTTTAGTAAACTAGATGACGCTGAAATCGATAAAACTTTAATACATCATATAACTAAATAACTACGAATGACAGTAGTCCAGTATATAACTAAAAACAACCCTAATGCAACATTTGTAGAGGGCGCCACGAGGGTGTGTTCTCTTGCGTTTTGATACCACAAAAATTTTCATTCAACGTCTTATTATTCAAACATTTTTTTTAATTAGTTCGATATCAAGTCTTGCAAGTCTTTTTAAACTTTATAGTCTCGGTTTTATCCAACTATTCCGTTCGGAGTGAAAATGTCAAAAATAGTGTTGTATTTTTAACGTTTTCACTATTTACCTTTTACCTTTCACTATTTACCTTAAATATTGAATAGGTTCGCGTATAACTGACATTGCAGTCTAAGGTGGAGCACGCTTACCTAGAAGGTAAGTACCTGTTCACGCGAGACTTCAAGACACGAGTTTTTTGGCGGGAACTGAATGGAGATGTTGAGCTGTGCAGTTTTATTTTCTAAAAATGTGTAAAATTACTCTAAAATGAACAATAGATGTAGGATATTGATAGTTTTTGAGTAGTAATTATGTGTCTTTTGAGAAATGTGAACTGTATAGTCAAATGTGGCTTTTTGAGTTGTCACAAGAACTCCGTTGAATGGCACCAGCTGATAACCTACAGTTCAGCTGTGCTTCACATAGGCTTAAGAAAATGAAGAAACTATATTGTAAACTAAGATCTGGCTTAAAGGCCTAGCTGCCAAGCCATAAACCTAAATAATAACTTGAAGACACCTAGATTGTATTCTTCAGTAAAAACAGACAACGGTAAAGAGTTCCACTCTTCAGCGGTGCGTGTGATAAAAGTGGAAGCATGGCGTTTCGTCCGCTTTGTTGGTATTTCCACCATATATCGGTGGCGCCTGCTTGCCCGGTGGCAAAATGGTGGAGGCATTATTCGGTTAATTCTGCGATAATTACTTTCTCTATATGACCACTGATTCTAATCTAAATATGCGTTTTTGTGCGACATCAAAGTGGCTTATACCACATGACTGCTTTAAAGGTGCGCACAAAAACCGTTCAAAACCGGTTGATTCAAAAAACTTATTTAAAGAACTTTTATTGCTAATAAGCGTTAATGTAACCGGTGTTTCCGGTTTCCAAACCCTGCAAGAATTTAAGATAAATTGATATTAGCGACATCTAGAAAACAAAGTAGACTAACTACCAAGGCTTCACATTAAAGTACTGAGATTGTCATCCCTAATTAATTTGCTTCCATAGTTAATTATCACTAATCAAATCCATACATTTTTAATTATATCCCAAAATTATGTCTTCCATACATGTCACATTCATTATGAACTGAATTTTCATCAGTGTTTAAACTAGCATATATTATTAAAACTACATTTTAGTGGATTTAAAAGGATTTTTAAACCAATATTTTATTTTTATACTCATAGTCATTTTTACTGTTAAAAAGTCATTAAAAACGAATCACAATTTCCTGGTAAAAATTAAAAGCCCACTGAAATCTATTTTAAATATAGTTTTAACTCAATCACTGTCGTTTATTTAAAACAAACCAATACATAAATAATAATAATAATCATCAGCAGAAAATACTTGCGTATTATGGATAATATGCAATGGACAATTCTCGGCCCGATTCTATACACCCAGACCATAGCAAATAACTAACAGTGTGTTTTTACCAAATTTACCATGCTCGGAATCGAACGCGGGACTTCTGCATCCCAGTGAATTAGGCGGGCAAAAGTGTAGACCACTCGAGTACAGACTGTCGGCGGTGTTTAGTTCTTTATTTTGCATAACAGATGGCGCTTATCTAAATATGACATTACTATACGGTTACTTTATCTCACCAATGGTTCATTTGCCTTTCTGTCGGTAAAAATTGAACATAAGCTCCATACGTGTAATGTCAAAATCAACCGATGGCAAGGCAAGTGAATGAATAAAAAGACATAGAAACCGCCCATAACACCACTCGAGTACAGACTGTCGGCGGTGTTTAGTTCTTTATTTTGCATAACAGATGGCGCTTATCTAAATATGACATTACTATACGGTTACTTTATCTCACCAATGGTTCATTTGCCTTTCTGTCGGTAAAAATTGAACATAAGCTCCATACGTGTAATGTCAAAATCAACCGATGGCAAGGCAAGTGAATGAATAAAAAGACATAGAAACCGCCCATAACACCACTCGAGTACAGACTGTCTTAGACAGCGGTGTTTAGTTCTTTACTTTGCATAACAGATGGCGCTTATCTAAATATGACATTACTAGTGTGAGAACCCCGATGCGAGCTGTTGTCTCTGGTCGTGTTTCGTCGAAACGGGTTCCAAGATGGCGCCCGTCTTGCCGATGATCTGGCAGTGACGGCTGTGGAGCCACTGGACGCTGTGGAAGCGGCCGACACGGAACCCTGGTTTGAATTCGACTGTCTGGGGGTCTCTGGCGATGCCTGGGAATATTAGGGGTCGTCCATTAATCACGCGAGGGAATGAACTCGTCGGAAAAATCGTGAGATATCACGTATTTGTTTATTTGTATTAGATTATTCTTGTTGGAACTATTATTTTTTCATATAATTAAATGTATTCTGTTTTGACTAAATAGTATTGTTTATCAATGTCACCTGTGATCATTAATTTTATTGCCTGAAGTAGGCCAACAGGCAGATGGCCCACCCGTCGCCTATAGACGTTTACATCACCAGGAATGTCGCCAACGCGTTGCCGACCACTATTTTAAGATATATTTTATGAAGAAAAGTGTATATATGTACGGATAAGTAGTGAATTATGATTTATTTAATATATTTATCTTTATTTATGTAAATCAAAATAAATCCACAACAATAGCTGTATTTCAATATTTTGAATTTTTTAATTTATTTGTGCCTCACCAGGGGGAGAAAGAGAGGTTTAAAAGCTTTTAAAAGTCATCACGTGATTAATGAACAACTACTTATTAGTTTTCCCTTCGAGTTTTTATTAAAACTTCAAAGTTTTCTATAGGAACAAGAACACAGGTCAGCACCTGTTCAAAAGTGACTTCAGGTGGCAAGCCACCTGAAGTCACTTTTGAAGTTTCATATAAATACTGAGCAACTTTGTAACAGCATCAAAATAGTTAATATCAAATTAAAACACCATAATTAGCTTACTTCTTCAAAAACGTAACACATGACAATGTTATGTCTGTCAACTCTTTTTTCTTAAACATTAGTGATGTGACCTGAAGATGAAAGTATAATCGAAAAGTGGAACATAAATCTTAATTAAGTTATGTATATTTTATATATTTTTCAAGATATTAAAATCAAAACATGTATCATATATTTTTGAAATAATAAATTATTAATTTATTTTAATCGATTCGTTAATTTGTGTCTTACTATATCGATGTCAATTGTTAATCACATCATAATCATCGTTAATTCATATAACTTCTAAAATCAGTATGACAGATACCATATGTGGCTTTATAGAACGGCTGATATCTAAGGTAGACAATTTTTTAAAGTTTCCGTATTACCTTCAAAGTGTTTTTATCCATGGGTGTAGCCAGCCTCATGGTAAGTGTATCTGTTGCCTGTTGGATGAGTCTAACCACCTCCTCGTGGGAACTCCACTTCACATCTTTGTCACCTATGGATATTATGAAGTCCCCTTCACGCATGCCACCAATCTGAAAATATATTATATAGATGGCAGAGCTGTTCATTAATCTCTGATTCGTGTATTTCAATTACTATGTTCATTACCAAGAAAACTAATTCGTTTTTAATATGGATTAACCTATCTTATAGGACCTGACCTTTCGTGTACGACCAGACCTATACTGTAAGATCCGACCTGTCCTGTAAGTATTGACTTATCATTCACAACTTGACCTATACTGTAAGATCCGACCTGTCCTGTAAGTAGTGACTTATCATTCACAACTTGACCTATACTAGGACCCGACCTTTCGTGTACGACCAGACCTATACTGTAAGATCCGACCTGTCCTGTAAGTATTGACTTATCATTCACAACTTGACTTATACTAGGACTCGACCTGTCCTGTACTACCAGACCTATACTGTAAGATCCGACCTGTCCTGTAAGTATTGACTTATCATTCACAACTTGACCTATACTGTAAGATCCGACCTGTCCTGTAAGTATTGACTTATCATTCACAACTTGACTTATACTAGGACGCGACCTGTCCTGTACTACCAGACCTATACTGTAAGATCCGACCTGTCCTGTAAGTATTGACTTATCATTCACAACTTGACCTATACTAGGACTCGACCTGTCCTGTACTACCAGACCTATACTGTAAGATCCGACCTGTCCTGTAAGTATTGACTTATCATTCACAACTTGACTTATACTAGGACTCGACCTGTCCTGTACTACCAGACCTATACTGTAAGATCCGACCTGTCCTGTAAGTATTGACTTATCATTCACAACTTGACCTATACTGTAAGATCCGACCTGTCCTGTAAGTATTGACTTATCATTCACAACTTGACCTATACTAGGACTCGACCTGTCCTGTACTACCAGACCTATACTGTAAGATCCGACCTGTCCTGTAAGTATTGACTTATCATTCACAACTTGACCTATACTGTAAGATCCGACCTGTCCTGTAAGTATTGACTTATCATTCACAACTTGACTTATACTAGGACTCGACCTGTCCTGTACTACCAGACCTATACTGTAAGATCCGACCTGTCCTGTAAGTATTGACTTATCATTCACAACTTGACCTATACTGTAAGATCCGACCTGTCCTGTAAGTATTGACTTATCATTCACAACTTGACTTATACTAGGACTCGACCTGTCCTGTACTACCAGACCTATACTGTAAGATCCGACCTGTCCTGTACGAATTGACTTATCATTCACAACTTGACCTATGCAGCAAAATCCGACCTGTCTTGTAATAATTAACTTATCCTGTACGACCTGACCTATACAATATGAATTGATCTATATTTTACTTACATAAGCCAAGGAGTTAGGTTCAACTGCAGCTATGACGACCGGCGCATCCCCTCGTACAGAGAACCCAAACCCTTCCTCCTCACTTTTGGCAACGTTATATTCACTGGCAACCCTTCTCAACACTTCCTTTCTCTCTCTCTTCTTTCCATCCAGCACTTTATACTCATAACTATCATAATCAAGCACCTTCGGATGGAAATCATAATTATTATTATTATAGCTATTTATATAGATCCCATTTTGTTTAGTAATCTTATTTAATTTCTTTTCTAAGTCATCGTTATAATTCTCATCGCTACGTATTATTTGGTTGTAATAAGTGCTATTGTCTTCGGATCTGTCTCGTTTCTCGCTTCTCTTTCCGTTTCTCTCTTTTGTGAATTCTTCTCTTGCTCTCTCTCTTTTGGTCTGGTGTTTTTGGAGTTGAACTAAGCGGGGGGCGCTCCAGTGTCGTTTTGCTGAGAATACTGCGATGGGTCCTAAGGATTTGAAGAGGTCTTCGACTCGATGTTGAGCGAAGTCTGGTGGGGTTAGTGCCAGCTGGAATTTCGATGATGCTGTGGGGAAAACAATAATTTACGTAGATTTCTCTTCTCTATATATAATAAAATTGTACAATTTTCTGTACAATGAAAAAAAAGCTAAAAACCGAGTCAGGGTGTAAGAAGTGAAATAGAACTAATTTAGATTTTTTTCAAATTTTTTGTCTCTGTTTGTTTGTACCGACTAATTTCCGGAACGACTGGACCGATTTACATGAAATTTTGTATGGTGATAGCTTATATCCCTGGTCAATATATAGGATACTTTTGATCGCGAAAAATTAAAGAGTTCCCGTGGGATAGTTAAAAAATCTTTAATTACTTAAACAGCTTATAACAGACTGAAAGTAATTTCTCTGCAACGTAACATAATAGAAGCGGAGATTTTGACAGGGTGTGGTGTCGGTGAGACAGTTTTATCTTATATAAAATATATAATATATAAAGCTGATAAGTTTGTTTCTTTGTTTGTTTGCTTGACCGCGCTAATCTCAGGAATTACTGGTCTGATTTGAATTTTTTTTCAGTGTTAGATAGCCCATTTATTGAGGAAGGTTATAGGCTATATACCATCACGCTAAGACCAATAGGAGCGGAGCACCAATGAAGAATGTTTCAATATCGCGGGGTTTTTTAACTTACTTTTTTTTTTAACTATTCCACGCGAACGAAGTCGCGGGCAGAAGCTAGTCTACAATATTATAAAAGTGTGCCTTTTGCTTATTAGTTATTTTGTGTTTGTCTCTCTGTTAGGGATTCACGTAAAAACTATTGGGCCGATTTCGATAAGGTTTTTACTGATTGAGCAAATTCCCGGACTTAAAATCTTCGGTACTTTATATGCCGGGAATCCCGCGGGATTTTCCCGAGTACGGTTCAAGTTGTTAGGGCATATAAACATCTTCATCAGCTTATTCCGACACAATTTAAAGTAAAACGATTCTTTTGAGGTAATGCGGTACTTTACATTTCCCGAAGGTGGTTTAAAGTAGTCAGGGTGCACAAAAAATGGCTTATTTAAATGAGTTGCTACCAGTCTAACGTGTATGCAGTCGCGGGCGAATACTAGTTATGGATATATCTTAATTAATTAAACGTAGCGCAGAGGGCAGAGTTCAAGTTTGAGAATTAGCTGTTGACCAGCGAAAACCGCATCGAAATAGGACCAGTAGTTTTTACGTGAATCCCGAACAAACAAGAAATGCATAAAATGCATCGTGTTCCCTATCGTTTGATGATGGAAAGTCATATTTTGGATAATTCACACTATATCTTTATAAATTATAGTCTATGTGTCATTCTGATGTGTAAGCTATATTATAGTAAAGTTTCATCAAAATCCATTCGGTAGTTTTTACATGAAAGACTAACAAACATACATACATTCATACAAACTTTCGCGTTTATAATTTATAATATATAAAATTCTCGTGTCGCGGTGTTTGTAATTAAACTCCTCTGAAACGGCTTGACCGATTCTCATAAAATTTTGTGTGCCTATTGGGTAGGTCTGAGAATCGGACAACATCTATTTTTCATCCCCCTAAATGTTAAGGGTAGTCAACCGCTATTTTTTTTTAACTTTTAGATAATTTTTATGTTTTTCAAATTAAATCAAATCAAATTTATTTGTTCAAAACATGGTTAAACAGTTTTTATGATACAGCATTAAAAAATACATACAACCCTAAGTTTTCAACCCTCTACGATCAAGCCCTATTTTTTAATAGCGATATTAGTACTGTAATCATTTGACTTGCTTAAAACTACTAAATATAATTTAAAAGGCAAAACAACTTTTGCCGGGTCAGCTAGTATTTTATAATATAGTCTATTCCAGATGTTTTTTTTAATAATCTCTATGTTCAGAATTTTATAGATTTTATCCGTGCAGGAACGGAGAAAGAATACAAATTCCTGCGGCCGGGCGGCCTGTCGTAAGAGGCGACGAAACAACCCACAGCCAGGTGGTAGGGCATTCGTCCGACTGGATGGCTACCACCCCTGGTGTAAAGTATGTCGCCACAACAACCTTGAATTGTGTTCCGGCGTTAGTGACCAGGTTCCAGTCTCCCTTAAGAGAGCAGCAGCGCATTTGTAGCACCTTTGGTGTTGCAAATGACCATAGGCGATGGTAACCGCTTTCCATCAAGTGGGCCGTCTGCCTGTCTGCTGAACTCCTGCTATAAAAAAAAGATTTCTTTTTCTATCTTCATCGCTATAATATTACTTACGTAGTATATTAGGCGCGTCCAATATGTCCGTGAAGTCTGGTGTTTCGGGCCTCGTACCTCCCTGCCTCGAGGCCCTCTCCAGCTGCGCCCGCACCACCAGCGACAGGGCTTCCTTGTCACGGAGCTCACTATGAGGACCACATGTATATTAGATTGGAGCAAAAAACGACTACTTTTTGAGTCTCGAGTGAAAAAAGGCTAGTATTCGATGTTTAAAGAACTCTCCAAAAGACATCTCAAAAAAAAATTTAAGAGATCACTCCATTTTTTAATAAATTTCAAATTTTTTATTTTTTTATTCATTTTGTTTTCTCGTTACGGTATAGACCAAAACGTAATAAGCTTCTGAAAGTTGCACTTCATAATTTGAATTTTAAAAGGTCGCTCATATTTTTTTTTAATATACTATAATCGGACCAACCCTAAATAAGGACCACCCTAATATATATATTTATATGTGTGTGTATATGTATATATCAAACCGAGCCCCGCCGACGTCTCACGAGCGTCTACGAACGGCTAAGGCGCGGCTTGCCAGCCCCGCGCTTTATAAACTATTTACATAATTTATGATATAAAAAAAAAGTTTATACTGTGAATGGCGTATAAAAAAATATCGTTGTAAAACCGGTGAAATTTAAACTGGCTCCAAGTAGTAGTAGTAGTTGTAGTCTTAGTAGTAGAGTAGTAGTAGTGAGTAGTAGTAGTAGTAGTGAGTAGTAGTAGTGCGTAGTAGTAGTAGAGTAGTAGTAGAGGAGTAGTAGTAGAGTAGTAGTGGCGGTAATCTTACCGGCACATCCTTTGAAGCCTCAACGCCTCTTCGTAGAGCGCCAGTGCTTCGGCGAGGTGGGCCCTCCCCAACGCCATGTGGTCCATGTCTTCGTCTTTCAGAGGTGGCGTGATAGATGCTCCTTTCAAACGAAATATACATAATTAAGTTATTTTGGATGGTTATTAACATAGATAATATAATTATCTGTCTGTCTGTCAAAGTTTGTCAAAAAAGTATCGGGAACGTATGATTTGTTTACGGTTCCAAATCCAAATTTTGTTTTTTTGTTGTTGTGAGATTGGCACAACTGTTGTTCATTTTGGCGCGAAGATGAAGTTACATCGGTCATTCAGATAAAATACAGTGCTTTTTTTAGTTAAATCATATCTAGTGTGTATTGCGAATTTCATAATGAACAAAAAACAACGAACATCGGACCACCGGTTTGAGCCACCGTTACATGGTGGAAACAGTCAGAACCAAGCGTTTCGCTTCATCTTTTCTGGTGCGCACTGCCGAAGAGTGGAATAATTTGCCGCAGTCTGTTTTTTTTCTGACAAATACAATCTTAAAGTCACGAGTGAATAGGTATCTTCTAGGTAAGCATGCTCCATCCTAGACTGCATCATCACTCAACATCAGGTGGAAACAGTGGTCAAATGCAAACCTATACTTCTATGAAAAAAATCGACCGAGGCGTTTTTGTTCACCTCTCGTATATTAGCTTGCTCACCAAGATGAGTTTAGCAAAAGTACTATATTTATGTTATCATTATTAATATTTATGTGGTTTGGGCATGATGAAAGCAGAATCACTAAACAAGTATATGACAGCAATGTGAGTGGTGGTCGGTGGCGGTAGACCGAGACGTAGGTACTCAAAATGATCAAATTGAAGAAGGTTAGATAAAAGCAGTGTATGAAAAGATTAATGAAGTTGAAAAAGCGAAGTGTTTTTCATTGAAGCAGGTGGAGATCCAACGTCTCTGCTTATCCCAATGGGAAACAGGCGTGACAATATGTATGCATGTGGTTTTAATATTTAATCAATATGTTTGTAACTGTTGATATATGTATTTTCTAGTAGCTAAATAGTTATCTATTTAAAGAGTAAGTGCCAGTCGTGCGTCAGAATGGACACACATAAGATTTTTAGTCAGTTAGTTTTTATTTAGAATTTAGTTTCAACTTCCTACGTAAACACCTCGCTGACAAAGAAAATATTATTCGATAGCTAAATTAGACTATTATTTATAACGAAAACTTACCATTGTCGATGTTCCGGTCGTTTGTATTTGAGTACAGCATGCTCAGTCGGTCCCGAGTTCGAGTCGTGGACTGGGAATGCAAGAGGCCGATAGCGCAGTACTGGTGCGCGAGCGCTGCAAACATTGCAAATACAGTGTAAACTTTATGTAACGTCACTCGATTTAACGACAACCTCCCTTAAGCGTCGAAATCACTTGGCTTTGGTTGGTTTAGCTTGTCTTCCACACAATGATACACTCTATATAGCATTGCACCCACTCTCAATAACGACAATTAAGTAATAAAAAGTACCTTTTAAGTTGCCACAATTAGTAAAAACTGCGCAGCTGTGTACGTTCTTTTATCGCTTTACTACCTAGCCCGTAATAAACTCGACTGTTGGCATCATGCATACCGAAATTTATTAAGAAAAAACTACAACAACAAAGTATTGGTGCAGCAAAGGACGTCAGACAAAAATAATTGCCTTCTCTCCATATAACGACTACTCTCTATAACGCCATAAAGTGCACTGTCCCTCCAATGTCTTTATATAGAGTTTACACTGTATATGAATAATATATAAAATAACAACTATATAATAAAACTAGCGGTCCCGTCAGATGTAGTCCTGCCCTAAAAAATAAAAATGTAGAACCCGATTCCAGCGTCACAATGGGACCACCATAGTCTCCAAATGAAATTTAGAGCAACCTGTATCTGATCAAATTCGATTAAATGAATCGATACACGTTGATATACGCAATATACATAATACAAGCATGAGTTATATTTTCATTTAAATCATAAAATTAACAAAATATTTATACTGTTTATTCTATATATATTACTATTTACAAATTAAATAGTTTTTACATTAAATTCTTAAAATATTCGGATCGTTTTAGTATTACGCCAAAAAGAATGTTTGCAGTGGAAATCAGCGTTGGTCGGATATTATTCCGGCACAGAAATAAGCTGAGTGCAAACATTGTTTGCTGTAAATTCGTCTTACAAATTCTCGTAATATATTTTTAATTTTAAGATACATAATATTTTCTTAAGTTTTCGCGACTTGTACACATAATAAAACTACGTTTTAACGGTTTTAAGCGCGGTAATTTATTTGATTTATTTGTCTTCCGTGACCACGGCCACTGAAAAGCGGCCGAAACGTCGGATAAACCTAAATCAAATAAATTACCGCGCTTAAAACCGATAAAACGTAGTTTTATTATTTAAGATACATGTCAGCAATGTAAGTACATAACTATTTCTTCAAATATTTTCTTTCATTGTTTCTCGTTGAAGAGCGCCTACATTAATCGATAAGCAATACTTGTATACGCGTGTCATTACATTTTCTACAGGCGCTGATTTTTTTACCTTTATAGAATTCAGTCTTGACGTGGACTAAAGAAACCCACGAGTATGGCACGTAATTGAATACACCCTCAGTTTGCATCTGAAATTAAACAAGAAAGTTCAATAGAGCAGCATTGCATCCATATACTTTAGACAACTACTCAGCCATACATAGAGGTGAGTCAAAGTCAACCTGATTTGAACAACGTAGGTAGTTGATTGTAAGCTGAAAAGCGCGATTGCAGTGACATCTATTTTGTTAATCAGAGGAAGTGACGTCATTTATCGAGATAAAAAGTAACCTAAGTAAACGACCCGTGATATAAGTTAGTTCCGTTTCGAATTTCGCTTAAATCCGTTCAGTAGTTTTCACGTGATACTCTACCAGATAGACAGATAAAAATCTAAGAATTGCATTTACGGAATCTCCCGGTCCGAATTATCCCCCTTGATTTTTTTCACATTTTAAACGTAATGTAGGTACAAACTCGAAACATTCTTTTTGCTGAAGCACAGAAGACAGGCTGACCCAACTGTGATGTCAAGTGGATACCGTCGCTTATGGACATTAGCAATACCGGAAGTGCTGCCAATGCCCTGCTGGCCTTGAAGGAGAAACTTCCAACATTTCTAGTATTCTCCTGTAGACATGTTAAGCTTTTTTGTGTTTCACCCTCTTTCCTTTATTCTTTTACCATATCCCAATTAATTAGGGTCGGCACAATATGTCTTTTCCTTCCACACTCCTCTTACATCTTTTGTCACACCACAAATCATCATATCATCCTTCACACATCCATCCATCTTTACATTTGTAGTATAAGACGTGACTTTCATCCATCATTATATTCCCATACCACCTTACTCATCTTTGTCTCAATTTGACCTAGATCAGGGGTCGGCAACCTGCGGCTCGCGAGCCACATGTGGCTCTTTAGTTATACATCGCGGGCTTCTTACCAAATGGGCGTACAGACAAAAGTGCAATTTTACACAATGCACAAAATGTGAATAAAACAAAACTAGGTGATCGTATAAGGCTGAAATCCGGAATACCCTTCTTCTTAGGTACACTTGCATACTGATAAGATCTCCTAAATTGTAACATGCATATTTTTTTTTTAAACACAAAATTTGCATTTTTGCGTATACCCCTATATGTTATGAAGCTCTTGATATGTAAAAAAAGACATGGCTTTCATTGAGTTTGTATGCCCAATTGTTTGTTATTGAAGCACAAGTTAGTCTTGTAAGTTAATAAGTTAATTGTTTTCATTTTTTTATTTAATAATAAGTAATTATCTAATAATGTCACATAAATATTATCTTTTTGTTGTGAAAAACACTACTTATATATGAATAAATAGATTTGTTTGTTATTATCAAACACTTAATTTATGCAAGTAATATTTATTGTTGTACAGGCTTTGCATTCATAGCAGTAAAACTACACTAATGCAAAAAAGTGTATTATGTATGGCACCAGTATTATACAATAAATTAATTGACTATATAAAGAATCAAAAATCCATATTATTATTTAAAGGACACCTAAAACAATTTTTGACAATTAAATGCTACCCATAGAAGACGGTGATCTGGGCTCAGTATTCTACTTATAGTCTTGAGGGACTATGGGTAGAATACAATACAAATAAGTTAAGTTTTCTTACATTGTATTCAATAATATGTAATCAATAATAAATTATATTTATTTAAAATAAATCATTAATTAGGTATCTATATATTAAAAAACTATAAGTACAAAAGTTTAGAATGTAACAAGTTATATTAAAAATAAATATAAAAACTAATGCTACTATAAAATCGATGATTATATAATTGATAAATTCTAATGATTACTATGTATTCTTATTTAACTATTGCTTTGCTTGACATTTAATATAATTATATTTATTTAATTATTATAGTAATTATTTCAATATTTTTGTAATGTTATTTAGTTTCAATTTAGATTTAGTTATAAGATGTGAAAAATTGCACGCCTAATAAGGCAAAATGTATTGAGACACTACAAAAAAAAACACCTATGTACACATACATTTAAAGCAATAAATGATTATTCTATTCTATTCTATTCTTGGCAAGAAAAAAAATTGTATTTTTGACTCTTCCGACTCGAAAGGTTGCCGACCCCTGACCTAGATAGGCGAAATGCCAGTGTGGGCAGGTTACCTTCTCGTAGAGGTGGCGGTAGGTGTTGGCGAGGTGCGCGCTCTCCTGCGCGAGGTCCAGGCACATGTCGAGGTCGCCGCTGAGCTCGCCGCACGCCTCGCGCGCCTGCAGCTGCAGCTTCTCGAACAGGCACTCGCGCGCTTGCGCCTGCGCACACACCAGTTACTCTCAAACGATTTTATTTTACCACCTTTTGGCTATTTCGTTTCGTCGAGTTTCAAATCACAACGATTCTAAAGTTTCACTTCGAAAACTGAAAATCGGTCTACAATTGGACGTAGTTACGCAAAAAGGATCCAACCCACAAAATGTTATTTTTGAATTATTAAAGATTAAAGTTTTAGCTGTATTTCCGCATTGATGCAGTGAAACTTATTTATATAAAAAATGATACAATTTAGCTTATATTTTCCTAAGAACCCATAGACACAAACAAGTACATCAATGGGGAAATACAGCTAAAACTTTAATAATTCAAAAGTAACTTTTGTGGGTTGGATCCTTTTTGCGTAGCTACGTCCAATTGACAGTGAAATCGCATAACACAGATACATATAAAAAATATTACAGTCGCATTAAGCACCTACTCCTTTTTAAAAGTGGTTTAAAAATAATATACTACAGATTCTTTTTTAATTGGGCCTATTAAGTAAGACTTTCCTATAAATAAAACTAACTTACAAATATATCCAGTAGTAAAAAAAACAATTGTGCGTGTACTAGTTGTACACAGGTAAGAAGTGAAACTTCTTTATGACCTTATTTTTCGAAAAATGATCTACTACAGTGTTTTTCAATGTGTGGGTCGCGTCCCCCTGGGGGGTCGCGAAGCTTCTGTAGCGGAGTTGCAAAACGTTGGGAAAGCTACTGCAGTTAAATCTGCAATATCCGTATATTAATCAAATTGCAAGGACACAAAAGTACTTTCTTTTAATTTTCTATGACTCAATCACGAACATCGGTCGCCTTATCGCTTATCCTGCGGTGAATGGCATTGTCAGAGAGAGGTATATTTTTGAGTTTTTCGACCTCTTGTTTGCCAAACTTAGTCTCCGCCTTATCTAAAGCCCCTGGTAAAATGAAATCTCGGTAATAGTATGAGGTTTTCCTACTTTAGCCACACGAAGAGCTACTCGATAGTTAGCCAGCAATGCTTTTTCATTTACGCGGGGCGGGGGCGGGGCAGCCGGCACCAGCCGTGGTCGTACATATGCGCGTAAATTGCGTTATCTTATGGCGACGCATTCGATGTAAAAAAAATACTTACTTAATCATGAATTTATACGTACCCTATTTATGAAATTATTGAATATTTGTCTCAAAATAATATACATGAAAAAAAGCAACAGGGGTCGCGAGATATTTCTTCATACCACACAAGATGATGTCGTGAGAACGAGGCCGTTCTGCGACATATATATATGTCGGAGAAGGCCTCGTTCTCACGACATCTTCTTTAGTTATTGCAGGTTTAGTGGGCGTCATCAGGGTAAAATGCGAGCATAAAACACGATGGCCACGTTTTATACACTTTTAATTTAGATTTAAACGATATTTAGACATAGTTTAGACCGAGCAGCGGGTTCAGGGCACCGCTCATACTTCTAACTTAACACTTTATTTAAAATTCTCCATGGTCCAACTCGACCTATTGCCATCAACCAAATGCGCCACAAAAACTCCTCAGTCTACCCAAGTAGATACTACTCAAAGTATAGAGGGCGTCTGACCCCGCTCCGCCATATACTCTGCTCTGCTTGGTCGTTTATTAAATTACAATATTCATAACTTTTATTAGGTTAGAACGATCTTTAAGTTATAGAAACATTTAACAAATCAAAGTAAATTAAATTAAGAATTTTAGAAGTAATTAAAATGTAAACAAATGATATTGTGCGTTATTCATCAAGTCAACAATACATCCAATTATAGCTTCCCTCCGACATATATATATATATATATATATATATATATATATATATATATATATATTAAATAAATGATTTATAAATCATGAAACTCGTATATTAATTAAAACACAATAAAGTAAATAAATATTACAATGTTCGTCTATCAACAACTCGTTGCTACGCAATATGGATTGTTCGAAAATGTGACGGTAAATTTTTTTCCAACGCCGATAAAGAAATTTCACTTCAATTATAGCTCGTCCAGCCCCTCTAGACAGACTAGTTCTTTCTCCGTTTCCGCATGGGTCCTCCACACCTACATCTAGATTTGTTTAAGCAGATCAGGCTTGTTCACGTGATTGCTTCAGGCACTAAGAAGAAGAGTGATGATTTGGCATACCGTCATGAGTGCGGTGAGGACCAGCAGCGTGTCAGCCGCGAGGTCCACGGAGGGGGCGTTCGTGAAGTTCTCGTGGATGTAGCGCAAGGCGCCGGCGGCGCGCAACAGCGCGTCCACGGACCCGTCCAGCCCCGAACAGGTGTTACGCTCCTGTTTCACACGAAACTCAATTACAACATGGAAAATGAAAATTAGGAATGTGGGTTCCGTACCGTGGTGGGGATTAAGATAAAGACGGGTGCACTTCTCGTAATACTTTAATGTGGTAGTGGAACACTTACAAGCCAATAGATGGCGCTGTACCATAATTGAGGTCGCAAACGTTTCCCGAAATGTACAAAGAAATACACATAGGCACACACACACACACACACACACACACACACACACACACGCACGCACGCACGCACGCACGCACGCACGCACGCACGCACGCACGCACGCACGCACGCACGCACGCACGCACGCACGCACACACACACACACACACACACACACACACACACACACACACACACGCACACACTGTAAACTCCGTATAACGACACCGAGGGGACTGTCAATTTTATGGCGTTATAGAGGAAAGAAATGGAATATTTATGAAAAAGTTATTTACTTAAATGGAAAGAAGTGTGTTATTTTTGTGTGTCTTTTACTGCACCAGTAATTTTGTTGTATTTTTTATTCTAATTTTTTTCATATCTTGCGGTATTGTGGCATCTTGGTGATACAGGAAGTACTTCGAAATTTCGCTATTTCGGTATGCATGATGCCGACAGTCGAGTTTATTACTTTATGCTAGGATAGTAAAGCGATAAAAAATTGTACACAGCTGCGCAGGTTTTTCTAATTTTGGCAACTTAAAAGGTACTTTTTTACTTAATTGTCGTTATTAACAGTGGGTGTAATGCTATATATACTGTATCATTATATGGAAGACAAGCTAAACCAATCAAAGCCAAGTGATTTCGAAGCTTAAGAAAGTTTGTCGTTAAATGAGTGACGTTACATAGAGTTTCTACTGTATATATATATATATATATACATACATATTTAAAACGATGAGTTTACCTGTTTAGCGCCTATCTGCGTGTATATGCCAGCTATGTTGAACAAAACACAAGCTTTCTCGAAAGCGACTGTTCGCTGGCACGATGGGACTCCTAAAACAAACAGGAATGGTGTACATCTTGCCAATTTCACAATTATAACAGTCCAACTAAAGTCAAACCAAGTCGTGGTAGCATAATATCTAGCGCACGGGTCCCAAACTCAACGGGCGTGGATTCGAATCTTGGCCGGAACGCATGAAACACTTAGGCAGTTTTCTGATCCAATCTGCATATTGTTACAGAAAGAGAATTGTTTTATTTAGGACAAATAAACACTTTAAAAATACTAAGCAAAATAAGTGTCCTGGGACACAAAGTACAAGTGAAACTTCAACGGAAAAGTGGCAAAACGTATCGCAACACAATTTTAACTTGAAGTTTTCCGGGCAGCTTTTCAAATTGGACAAGTACATTAACAATAAATTTTCTACTACCTCCCAGCACATATTTGATTTTTCGCAGGTTTACTGCAGATTATGATTTGGTTAGGTTAGGTACATATTAATTAATGCATTTTTTATTTAAACATTTTATTTTATCAAGAAAAAAACTGAATTCGATCCGGAACCAGTAAAATATCGATAGTGTACTCTAACATGCCGCCGCTCACCACGTCTGCTCTAAAATGATGCCGCCATTCACGACGGCCGTTACGCGTTTTCGTGACCGAATAAATCCTAATAGACGGGGTCTGTATAGAAGTATCACTTCAATAAAAGCATCAATATAAGTCCTAAAATTGGACCCAGACTCAGCGTAATGCTAGCCGCTAAGACCAGCGCTGTTCTTCCGCCTGGCACCAGCAGGTGGAGTCACGGAGGACAATAATACACAATAATATTGTTACGACCGACAAACTCACACCTGCAGCCCTATAGAAACACATTTTATTACCTTTTCGGCATTGGACTTCTTTTGTTTACTTTGTGATTACAAAAACAGCCCATTGTGTATTGTAAGCTTTTATGACAGTCATTAGGCAGGTGTGATTCTAAGAAATTCGGTCCACGCGGTCGAGCAGACATATTGTATTTGTACAGTATAAAGCAATCCCCCAATGGAGAGGTGAGACAGTCTAGAAATATCCACAAGCGAAGCAATACGTTAGTGACGGACTTTACGCGTGTGAGTGCATCGTGCATTACGTTAGGACTGGTTGTGTACAGTTATATTTGTACCTGTGTTATACGTGTTTGTATAGTTCCAATAAATTCTATAGTAATTACAATGGCATTTTAATTAAATAATTATTATAACAAAACGGATTGCTAGACAAATTTACATCAAAATAATAACATTAAACTATATAACTAACGATACTAAAAACATGATTTTATACCGCACTTGTGAGCAATACAATGCACTATTTCCTAATGTAGATCCTTTCATAGGTAAGTTATATCAATTTAAAACCCCAAATCAAAAAATGTAATTTAGAATGATCCAATGACTTACACTTTTTAGAATAATGATGTTGTATTTAAGTCGACTACGCAACCTAGTTTAAAACAGATGAAACACGACAAGTTAGTTGCGGACTAGAACAACAGATGGCGTTACCTGTTAATGAATCAAACCACTCGAAGTAAACGCCGAGCGACCTATCTGGGGGGAAGAACCGCCGCTCGATGAAGTATAGTTGGTTGTAATACTTGAATAGCAACGCAACGCCGGCGGTCGAGCGGACGGGGGTGCGCATTGCCTGAAAATCGCAAATTACAAGTTATTACATAAAGAATATGGAAAGGAAAGTGAGGATTCTATAGGTAGTCTTACTCCTCTCCTTATTGTTAGTGTAGGTTCAAGAGTAAGGAGGGAACGCAACGTTTGTTAAGTCACTATTGAACAGAATGAATGATCTAATATAGCTGAAGTTAGGGTCAAATCAGAGGCTAGTGTTATGCCCTGAATATTGTAGATATCATAGCAATATGACACTCCAGATCTAGATACGGATATATGAATAATATTATAGCGTATTTAGTTGCGGATATTAGATTATAGAGTAGACCGTAGGTGATGGTCTACTCTACATCTACACTTGTACACAGGCCACCAAGAGCGGGGCGATGAGGTGTCCGCATACAGCCCTCTTGATTCAAATCGGACTGAAGTTGCCGTGAGAGACCAATCATCTCCCGGCTGAAGCAGTGTCGCTCACAGGCTGCGGCGTAAATTACTATGGCAGAAGCACTGAGGTTTTTTAGTGAGTATACTGGCAGAGCAGCCGGCGAGTCCCACACTAATTCACTTTCTTATCCCCGAGCAATGGGGTGTCCGCAAAGGCATTCCCCTTGTCAAAATAAAGGTAGACCATACATGCAAAGATCGTTGACAGCTCCTTGTCATCAGCCAATCGCAATCTTCTGCTACTGGACGTAGGCCTCCCCCAATTAGCGCCACTCGTCCCTATCCTCTGACTTCCTCATCCAGCGCCTGCCGGCGATCTTGCACGGGTCGTCGGTCCATCGGGCCGGAGGGCGTCTGACACTATGTTTACCGAGACGCGATCCCCACTTCAGGACTCGTCTGCTCCATCTGCCTTCGGTCCAGCGGCAGACGTGACCGGCCCACTGCCACTTTAACTTGCTAATTTTGCGAGCTATGTCGGTTAACTTGATTCTCTTAGGGATATCCTCATTTCTAATTCTATCTATAAGAGAAACACCAAACATAGCTCACTCCATAGCGCGTTGAGCGACTTGTAACCTGTGGACCAATCCTGCCGTCTGTGTCCATGTCTCGGCCCCGTTGGCCAGGACAGGGAAGACGCACTGCTCGAAGACTTTCGTCTTCAAGCATTGCGGGATGGTCAACGAGAACTTGACGAAGCATACCAGATGCTGCCCAGCCCAACTAAATCCTCCCATTGGTTTCCCCCTTGAATTTGTGCCTGCCTACTTGTATTTCTATCCAAGGTAGACATAGCTCCTCATAGTCTATTAATGGCCATAAGCCTTCCTAAATAATAACAGCCCACTGCTGTGCACGCGTCTCCCGAATTTTTAGGGAAACGGAGAGTAAACCAGATGGCAGACCGGCGGGTTTGACAGATCGGTTATCACAATGTTCTCCTTCACCGTTATGGCGTGGAAAAAGCTCTTGAGAAGAAGAAAGAAGATCATGGTGATATGATTCGAATATTACCTGTCTCATATCCATGAAATCTGATATGGCATCCTCGTATGAGGCAGCGTCTTCGCTGTAGTGCTCCAGGATGAAGTCCTTGAAGGGTTCCCGAAAGTCTACCTCCTTTGTTTCCTTCAGGCCCAAAGGGATCATTGGCATTACGCATTCTTGGCTGGAACAAATAAAAACAGTATTATACTCTTTATAGCCTAGTTGCGAGGTCAACCCTCGAATATTATAAGCACGTACAATATCCCACTGCTGGGCGGGCTTTTCACCATAGAGGAACGGACAGTATACCCGCCACACTGTCCAAGGCGGCTTGGCAGGTTTGACACATCGGATATCTCGATGTGCAGGTTGCATCACGATGTTTTCCTTCATCGTTGTTAGCACGTGGTAATTGTAACAATATGCATATTAGGTCGACAAAACTGCCAAAGAGGTTTTGCTAGGCATTCGTTCCAGCTAGGATTCGAACAGCGAAGCGTGCACTAGTCATTACGCTACCACGACTTTTAACTTGTAACTAAATATAAAGGACAAAATAATTTTTTTCTACATCTTGAAGTCGGTGCCAAGTAATAAATAAAAAACAACATCTTTGCAAAATATAGCAATTTTTGTTTCAATGTTTTACTTCGCACTAACTTTTTCTTTAAATTTACTATTGGTCGCCCGTGGTCGAAATTCGACCATAATAATTAATGGCAAAGACTATTATACTTCTACAATCACAGATTTCGCCATGTTGTTGTTTCGCCTGTTAATTTGACTTTAACATTAAACAAAAGAGTATATATGCGTGTGTGTGTCAAATACATGGTAGTGTGTGTAATGTTTTTTTTTTAATTAATGTTTTTTTTATGCATAACTTTAAAAAATTTAGCATTCGTCGCTCAGGCTTCTTCTCTATATAAACTATAAGTGTGCGAAATGTCATACTTCGACGTCCGCGCAATTTTCGTAAAAAGCGGTACAAAGTTTTTGCTTCACGAATTAATTTATAGATTTGGACCAAAAGCAGTATTGTACAGAATTTTGTATTATGAGTGTTATAACTTTTACATAAGTAGTTTCAATTAATACAACACCAACATAATTTGCCACATATCGAATAATTTAAGCTACCGTATGTAAAATCAGAGAAAGAAAAAAGATGATATTGTAGAAAAAAATTGCTGAGAACTTGCTAGATATTACATGGCAACATCGTTTTCACTAAACGCACGAAAAACAAACTTGTTTCAATAAATTATCACAAAAAATACTACAGCTATTAAACTGTCATGCATTCGTTATTGTTTTTTTTTAAATCGTTAACTAGACTGATTTAAGATGACAGCTCGAATGGCGCGCGGTCGTTGGTTGTCAGCGTCATTTTAAATCTTTCGGCTTCTCAAAGGCTTCTGTGACGTAATGACGTTTTACAAATTACTATAGAAACTATTTACATAAAAAAAATTGTCCAGAAACACTGTCAGGATTCATTATTGTTATTATTTTTTATTATTTATTATGTACAAAAAACCTGTATATACTCAACAAAAATAATCGTCGCGACACCACACTGTTTAATGCGAAATAGAAAGACGAAACGAAAATAACTGGCTTGCTTTCTATGAGAGAGAGAGAGAGAGAGAGAGAGAGAGAGAGACAGACAGAGAAACACGCGCACGCCGCACGGCTTACAACTATAGCAAAAAGTGTTAATTTTTTCCGTCTAGCCCCCTTTCGCAACGCGCGATTAGGAACTTCGTTCCAAAATTCAGCTTTGGTTAGTTTGTATTTATAAAAAACGAAAAAGAAACGACGGGAGTGAAAAGTGATTCGATTTTTTTTTTAATTGCCTCAAGCACAATGCTGAGTTGCCAACCTCATTGACAAAAAAACTCGACGTACAAGGCTTATTTAATTATTATGAATATGTTTTTGTTTCGTGAATCAGGCTGTCTTTTGTTTTTGTGTAAACAATTTATTTATTATTATAGGCGACAGTAAGCACTTTCCATCAGGTCGTCAGTCTGTCTGTTGTACTCCAACAATTTCACTCGCACACTTTTTCAACAGATGCACTTATTGTTCCAAGTGCTGATTCATTACAAGACCGCACCCTACCTCTCCAACCGCATAAACAAATGTAAGACCATAAATATACCGTTGCTTTCAACGGAATATTCAAAACTTTCTGAACAATTACTTAGTCGCGAGTTTTCTTTTTAATTCATGTGTTTTTATAAAGACATTAAACACTATGATACTTTTTAGAGCATAAACTTTTTAATATCTTTATATTCTATGGTCTATGGTCATAAAATGGCTACCTAGCGCGGGAAATTCGCAACAATGGCGGAATCTTTACCATGAGTTTTTACTTTAATTAATCATGCGAGCGCTTTAATTAATACATTAATTATATTGTTTTTGTTTTTAATCAGTCTTAGGTCATTGACCAAGTGCGGATTAGAATGTTAGTGAAATGCAAAAGTTTTAATTCTAAATAAGTTCCACTGGAGAACACTTTTTGAAGGTCATTGATGTGAGTCAACATTTAAATCTATCTAATCTACCTATTCTATGTACACCGCTTCGCAATGTGTTATTGCTGTTCAAAGAAGAAGCGGCAAGAAACTCCCCAGCAACACGTCTAGCTAAAAAAGATTTTTTCATCATAATTATTTATATTTCATTTCAGGCTCTTTAAAAAAAATACATATTATAGAAGTTGTATTACAATAACTTTTCAAAGAATGAATGGAGTTGTAATAAACAAAAAAATATTGTCACCGTCGCAATAATGACATACTGAGAATTCATACTGCGACAAATGACCATAGATACCTTACATGTTATGTAAAACTAGCTTCTACCCGCGACTTCGTTCGCGTGGAATAGTTAAAAAAAAGTAAGTTAAAAAACCCCGCGATTTTGAAACTTTCTTCATTGGTGCTCCGCTCCTATTGGTCTTAGTGTGATGGTATATAGCCTATAACCTTCCTCGATAAATGGGCTATCTAACACTGAAAGAATTGTTCAAATCAGACCAGTAGTTCCTGAGATTAGCGCGGTCAAGCAAACAAACAAAGAAACAAACTTATCAGCTTTATAAGATAAAACTGTCTCACCGACACCACACCCTGTCAAAATCTCCGCTTCTATTATGTTACGTTGCAGAGAAATTACTTTCAGCCTGTTATAAGCTGTTTAAGTAATTAAAGCTTTTTTAACTATCCCACGGGAACTCTTTAATTTTTCGCGATCAAAAGTATCCTATATATTGACCAGGGATATAAGCTATCACCATACAAAATTTCATGTAAATCGGTCCAGTCGTTTCGGAGATTAGTCGGTACAAACAAACAGAGAAACAAAAAATTTGAAAAAAAAACTAAATTAGTTCTATTTCACTTCTTACATCTCCCTGACTCCGTTTTTAGTTTTTTTTTCATTGTACAGAAAATTGACCTCTACAATTTTATTCTATGTATAGATATAAACATGATACAGAAGATAGTATAAGAGCAGCTATGTAAATGCAGTTTTGTCATTTAAATATTGTTACATGCCAACAAAGGTGAATGCACACCTGCCTGTCATAAAGCGTAGTTTATTACCTTTCCCGCATTTGGACTTCTTTTGTTTACTTTGTCTTTAAATTTTGTAATAAATGTAAAAAAGTTAGCAAATACTCCGAGTCTACTTTCGCTAACCAAACTGCACCATAGCACGAAGTCCAAATTAACTTTAAAGCGTAATCTAAAGCCGCAAGCCATATTCAGAGCGGTCGATTTGGATTGCTATAATCATAAACGGGCCAAGCCGAAGCATTTACATAACATAAATCAAATAAATCGCGGTCATTAAGTGCTAAGCGCGGTTGACTTTCACATTTTGTGAACATAACTTTATGTCTAACGGCTGGTTCCTATTCCTGTACCTTTTTATTTTATTTTTTATTGCATGAGTTCAGCAGACAGGTAGACGGCCCACTTGGTGGAAAGCGGTTACCATCGCCTAAACACATTTGCAACACCAAAAGCTACGACTACTGCTGCTCTTTTCAGGAAGACTGGAACCTGGTCACTAATGCCGGAACACAACTCAAGGTTGTTATGGCGGCATACTCTAGAGACCAAGGGTGGTAGCCATCCAGTCGGGCAAATACTCTACCATCTGGCTGTGGGTTGTTTTGTCGCCTCCTGTGAAAGGCAGCGCGGCCGCAGGAAATTGTATTCTTTCTGCGGTGTTTTTATTTTGTCAACGCTGGGGTGATGCATTTGCGCATATCCTCAGGCCACGGGGGAGGCCACCAAGTATGTGGCACTGGGACTCCCGGCTGCCGGTGTTGCACACAAATTTCACGTTAGAGCAATATTTCTTATCTTTATCTTATTTATTATCTGTATCTTTTTATCTTGATCTTATATATTTATGTTTACTTTTTTCTTATTTCCTTTAATACACTACACTTGTGTTTTGTTTATAGCACTAGTTCAAATGGTTTTGTCCTATGAGCCTTATATGGTTATAAAAAATAAAAACTTCAAAACTAAAATGTATAAAATAACTTATTTCTAAAGCTATTATTATTAATATATATTATCTAAAACATCTTAAAGTCGGTGCTTAGTAATTTTCAAAATATAGTAATTTTTATGTTTTACTTTGCACCGACTTCAAGATGTTTTAGATAATATATATTAATAATAATAGCTTTAGACATAAGTTATTTTATACATTTTAGTTTTTGAAGTCGGTTTTTTTAAACGAAGTTTTTATTTTTTATTTGTTACTTTTTAGTGTCTAGCTATGTATGGGTGGACCTACGAAAGGTGCCGCGCTCCTTAAAAATATAGGTCCCAAGAAACGTAAAATGAAAACTACTGGGCCAAACTATGTCAAATTTTTAGGGGACCACATGGCAGCTGTTCCGCGTCGAACAAAAAAAATCACGTAAATCGGATCATAAATCACGGAGTAATCGGCGAACATACATAAAAAAGCAACAAAAAAAAAACCCGACGAATTGAGAACCTCCTCCTTTTTTCGAAATCGGTTAAAAATAATAAATTTTATTTCATAGCAAAAAGCATACGAAGCTTCGTCTACAGCGGCAGCTAACAGGTTTTTATTACTACTTCTAAATAAAAACAAAATAATATCAACAAACAATATATCAAAATCTATCTCATAAATGCCGAGTGTTCAATTAATTTTAACTCAATAAAATGAGTATTTATGTCTTTATGGCATGTATGAAGCAAGAAATCTAATTTGGAATAATTACACGATTTTATCACCTTAACTTTGGTGTTAAAAGCCGCCATTAAAGTTGTAAAAAGCTTGTTGTGCTTTACGAAATATCATTTTATTTTATTTATCTCCATATATTATAAGAAGAGAGTTGGTATGAAAGAGAGTGTCGGGGTGAAGGTAAGGAAAGGAATGCTCCGGTGGTTCGGGCATGTGGAAAGAATGTATGATGAAAGAATGACTAAACAGATATACAATGCAAAAGCGGATGGATGCAGAAGTCGCGGAAGGCCACGACACACCTTCCACGATCAAATTGATCGTGTACTAGCAGAAGGTGATGTCAGGAGCCTTAAGAACAGACGAGTGTGCACGACAAGAGCTATGAATGTCATAGAAGGAAGTGAGGTGTGTCAGAATAAACCTGTATGGCGCTCTGTTGTTCGTGCCTACCCCGCAAGGGACCTGGCGTGAAGTTATGTTATGTCATATATTATAATTGTCGAAGAAATATTGAAGAGGTAGAGACATAGCTCTTAGGGGCGGCACGAACGTCTAGATACCACGTTCTTACAGATTAGTGATGAGTAGTGCACGTGTGAGGCAGTACATTTGTCCCGTACAAAGTAGATTTGTACTGATACAGCTCAAAATTTAAATTAGTTCTACTTTTAAAATTTTGTCCCGCTACTACTCACGCGTCAAATGTAAGAGGGACAACATGAAATGTACGACTGCTAGTGAAATGAGGTGACCGAAGTCAATCACATCCGATTCTTAACGAACATTTCCGAACTAGAAGTTTTGTACGGAACAAATGAGGGAATGACGCTCACCGCCTCACCGGCCTCATCGCTTCAAATGTACTGCCTCGGTATAAACCATACAAATCTCCTCGCCTCATTTCCTTGAGCTACCACGCTTAACTACGCAGCAGTTCCGTACATCGTTTATTTCGCATTTATAACTTGGAGCAAATTTCCTGCCAATATTTTCCTTCTGCGCTACGACATGAGGTCTGTTAAGAAGGGCGTTATAAAACTTCGTTGAGGCCGGCATCGCGTGATCACTTACCATCAGGTGGGCCGTTTGCCTGTCTGCCAGTTTTCGGCAATCAAAATTATTGTAGCAAATTTAATCGCCTAGTATAAACATAATTATGATAAGCTAGATCCTGTATTATTTTGTGCCATGGTGTAATAATTCTCAGAATACACTTAATATGTTTTATGCACAGCTCAGCTGCGTGAAACACAACTGTAATTATCTAAGCAAGTCATGCTCACAATTTAAGTTATTAAACTTGGCGAATTATAATAAAAGTTAAACGGTCGGCGAGAGCAAAAACTGCGAAATGACGTGTAATGACCGTAATGATGGGTAACCACTGGTAGGTCTGAAACACGCACATTATATATCCTCATGCCCCTGCTACACCTGGGATGACGTATTAAACATTGACTTCAAATTCGAAGCCTCCTTATTGAAAGGAACGTTTGACTTCCTACATCTTTCTCATTCCCGTTATTTGCGCTCTAGTAATAATCTCTCCTTAATGACACCTGTACAAACTTCTTCCTTCGTTGACAACTCATTCACAGTATAGGCTGTCCGTTAATGGTTAATGTTAATAATACTCACTGCCACTCACCATCAGACAAGCTAAGTCAGTATCCTGTTTTCAAATCATGGTTATTATTATTTTTGGTCCCCTCAGGTATAATAGTACTGCTTATTCTGTATGTATTATGATATGATATATAAAGTACTAGAGCTGCGCCGCGGGTTAACCTCTAGTGCATCTCTTGTTTATAGAGCAAGCGCTACAGGTTATATTATATTAATTTTTTATGTATTTGCCCACGGAAGATTCACTTCATTTTATATCGCTAATTATACCATCCCCCGTCTATCTGTAAACAACATAAATTACAAAACTTGACCAAAAAGGCCAAAATGGTCAAAGTGACCAAAAGGCCACAGTGACCGACATGGCCAAAATGACGGAATAGGCAAAAACGACCAAAAAGGCCAAAATAATCAAAATGGTCAAATGACCGACATGGCCAAAATGACGGAATAGGCAAAAACGACCAAAAAGGCCAAAATTATCAAAAAGGCCAAAATGACCAAAAAGGCCACAGTGACCGATATGGCCAAAATGACGGAATAGGCAAAAACGACCAAAAAGGCCAAAATTACCAAAAAGGTCCAAATGCCCGACATGGCCAAAATGACCAAAAAGGCCACAGTGACAGACATGGTCAAATGACCAAAAAGGCCAAAATGACCAACAAGGCCAAAATAACCAAAAAGGCAACAAGGACCGAAATGACCAAAAAGGCCAAAATAGTCAAAATGACCAAAACGGCCAAAATGACCAACATGGCCAAAATGACCGAAAAGGCTAAAATAGCCAAAATTAACAAAATTACCCAAAATGGCCAAAATGAAAAGTATCCCTTGTCCACCCTCAGTATTTAATTTACATACGTACCGAATTTCAGCCAAATCGACCCATTAGTTCTTCCGTAAAAGAATAACAAACCGAAAGACAAATATATTTTTATCCCGGAAACTATCCCATTTTTCGGGATAAAAAGTGTCCTATGTTCATTCTCGGCATCGAATATATACTGAGTTTCAGCCAAATCGGTCCAGTAGTTTTTAAATGAAAACGGAACAGACAGACTTTCGCATTTATAATATTAATTACCTAATAGGGATATAATAAAGATTTTTATATACTTATTTCATATATTTTGAATATTTTATGTTATTTATTGTCTAGTGGAGGTCACTGTAATGTTTTAATATTTTCCTTAGTTTAAGGTGTTGCCTGGAAGAGATCGCTTTAAGCGATAAGGCCGCCCTTTGTTCAACATTTATTGTGTCTAGTTTTTAAGAACGTAGTTTTAATTTTGGTGAACAATAAAGTGTTTTCATTCATTCATTCATTCATTCAAGTCAGTGTTGACTTCATCGTGGCATTGTGTGAATTAATTTAAAGTCAGTACAGCTTTTTTTTTGAGGCGGGGGTAATGCATTTCGCACACTACCTGGTCCTTTGCTAGGTATTAGACCAAAGCGATGAAAGGAGAAGCCACTGAAGTTAGCGCAGCCACCAGAGTCAATCGCCGGCATGTATGGAGACTCGCTACGCAACACTCCACTAAACCCACCTTCCTCCCATGTGCCCCGCGCTTATGGCAGGAAGAGAGTGAGATTTACAGCGTAGTTGCGCCCACGCTGATCCTAGCGCATCAGTGTTGAGAATGCCCCGAATTCCAAATTCAAATTCCTGCTTCACAAAACTCTAACTTATCAATAATGGTCTGAATTCTAATCCTATTTTCTCCTTGCTCTTTTATTTTTACTTACTTTCCTTTCCTTCCTTCTATAAATATATATTTAATACTAGCTGACCCGGCCAACGTTGTTTTGCCTTTTAAATTATTTTTAGTAATTTTAAGCAAGTTAAATGATTACAGTACTAATATCGCTATTAAAAAATAGGGGTTTATCGTAGAGGGTTGACAATTTAGGGTTGTATGTATTTTTTAATGCTGTATCATAAAAAATTAAAAAAATAATCTAAGAATTAAAAAAAAAGGGTGGACTACCCTTAACATTTAGGGGGTAAAAAAAAGATGTTGTCCGATTCTCAGACCTACCCAATATGCACACAAAACTTCATGAGAATCGGTCAAGCCGTTTCAGAGGAGTATGATAACTAACATTGTGACACGAGAATTTTATATATAAGATTTTAACTTGTGGAAAGCGCGGTGGGCTGCATTATTACTTAATATTTAATGTTGTAATTTTGTTTTTAATTTTAATAATGTAGCTATTTGTTTTTCAAATAAAATCTTACCTATCGTTCTGATATAGCTCCACGGATGAATTGAGCTCGGCGAGTTGTTCCTTCAGGAGCTGGAGGTTCGAGTTCACGAAGCTCAGCTCCAGGGCGACCGTCTCGCGGAGTTTCCTATTCGTTGTCGCCTGGAAACACGTCAAGTGAAAATTATTGAAACGACATTGAGGCCTGTAAAACACATCTTTAAATTATTGTTACATACCGACAAAGAAATGCACACCTGGTTTATTACCTTCTCGAATTTGGACTTTTGTTTGCTTTGTGTTTAAAATTCGCAATTAGACAATAGCCTGTTGTTATTGTTTTCGTTTATGACCGTTCGCAGGAATAATTAAGCAGGTGTACAGATTACGTTTTCTTGATAACCCCAGTTCACGCGGTAGATTTTTGTATTGTATGGTTAGTATAAAACAATGCCCGAACGAGGGGTGGGGCAGGCTAGCTAGAACCACGATCAAAGCAAGACAACTACTTTCGATAAACGATATAGTGACGGACTTTGCGCGTGTTATTGAAGCCTGCAGTTTGTACTGGCTGTATCCAGTTTTATTTGTATCTGTTTTATACGTGTTTGTATAGTTCTAATAAATAATTTAGTAATTCCAACGATATTTTAATTCGAGTCCTGTAGCTCGTAACATTATCATGATTTCAACCATAGACAAAGGTATTAATTAATGCCAGAATTCTTCGCGTGTGACGCCAACTAGTGTGTCGCTCATCCCTAATCCCGAATCCGTTGCCAGGCCGTCAGCTTTCGCTCTCAATGATAAGGGCGTGGCCAGGCTGTAAGTATTGAGATGCGTGTGCGCCGGTCCGTGACACCCTTGCTTACACGGCGGTCCGTGAACTTTGACCTTGGCTGTGGGAAGTGAACTCATTTCGACTGTCTTCAGTTTTCTTTGTCATTAGAGTTTATATTCGCTTGATATTTTACGTACTAAATGATTGAAAACCAATGTATTAATTTCATAATGGAATATTACTTACAAAATGAACTCTTGCAAAGCAATTTTATTAACAGTTAAAAGGTTCTCCTTGGGGGTGGCCAGGCTGTAAAGCAGTAAAGCGGCGTAACAAACTTCCCAGCAACATATATTTATTTTTATTATATTAGATAGATAGATAGATAACACTTTATTGCACATCAAAATATACAATTACAGAGACAGACCATATTTACAATATTTCGTGTAAAAGTCAAGTGGCTCCCTATTCGCTTTCGCCGGAATACTCACATTCTCACATTACTTTATAACATTTTATTTACCCCTAGTAGTCCTCCCTACCTTAAGGAACGTTTTGAATTCCTTCGCCTTTCTACTTCCCACAATTTGCGCACTCATACGTATCGTAAACTCACTACACCTACTTACTACACACACTTCATCCTTTTATGATAACTCTTTCACAGTGCAGGCTGTCAAACTTTGGAATGCGCTGACTCTTACTGTCAGAGAGGCCAAAACATCGCCTACATTTAAGAACGCACTCAGAAAACACTACTTTTCCTTAAATAATTATGCCTAATTCTTATATTATAGACTATTTAATATATATGTATGTGTGTATTTAATTTATAAAGTAGTTTACGTATGTGTATTTTTTATTTATTTATAAATTATTTAGTTTAAGTATGTTTATTTATGATATTTAATATTTAATGATCTGCACCACCTACATCGCCAGATTAGATTAAATTATTCCTTAAGTTAGGTTGCCTGGAAGAGATTGCTTTCAGCGATAAGGCCGCCTTTTGTTTCTACCATAACAATATTGTAATTGTATATTTTGAAATTGTGTATTTGGTGAGCAATAAAGTGTCATCTATCTATCTATCTATATATATATATATATATATATACATACATATTTAGAGTTATTATAATAAATGTATTAGCATGATTATATTTTGTTAATCAAACATAATAGCTATTTGTGGACAAATAGTGTTTTCTGATCAAATTTATAAATATTGGTAAGGATTTGGCCTCTGACAGTAAGATTATATTGTATGTCTTTCAAGACCACGGGCCATAGAAATGGCCCGGACTTTTGGAGGGCTTGCGTGGGGTCATGGGAAAGCCAACACGTAGAGGCCCCTTGACAAATTTAATGTACATGTGACGTGACACTGACCGGCGATTATTCCTGTCTACACCATATAAAATGCACCCAAGGGGACAAGGACAAGCCCCAGTAAGTGTAGGACTATTGTAGAGAATGAGAACAAAAGGTAGCGGGATATTGGGAACTGCTAGTGGAGTTACAGATCGGGTACTATGGAGACTATGGCGTCTGCCCGTCACAATATTCAAGGAATATGGGAAAAATCGGCAGACGGTCACTGGCCACTCACTGCATGGACCCTAAAAAATGCCATAGAAGACAGGGGCAACATGGGTGTGTGGTTAAGGGGTGTCGAGAGGTGGGCTGCAGGTTCACCGAAGCTACTTCCGACTTGATGCCATTTGTCACTTCCACCCCTGGAGCTTGAGTCTTAGCTCTAGCGATCACCACTCCGTGCCGGCTGGTTAAGGCAAGTAAGAAGGCGGGGCCTTGCTTTGGCCCCCGGAAACGAGGTGACGTTACTCTACTATAACATAAACGTAGTTTTTTAAATTACTAACTTAGTGTCCGTCTACATGACCCAAGGGGGTCTCCAAAATTTTTCAATCTGTACAGGGATCGCGTGTTCCAAAACATTGAAATGCATTGCTTTAAATAATGTTATATTCACTGCAGCCGTGGAACAGCGACTGACAATGCCCTACGCTCTCTATCCAAATCTGCATCGTGCCTAAGGTTGTCGCTTACCAAATGCCCAAGGAATTGTTACGACTTAGATGCCGACAAAAGACAAATTCACACCTGCATACTTGTAGAACACATTTTATTACCTTTCGGCATTTGGACTTCTTTTGTTTACTTTATCTTTAAAATTTGTGATTAAAAAAACAGCTCATTGTGTATTGTAATCTTTTACGGCCTATTGTTGTGTTGTGATCACTGCCAGGTGGCTCGGATTTAAAAGTACAAACTGATTGTAGGAAATTCGGTCCACGCGGTCGGAGACATTGCATCCAATTGAGAAATCAGGCAGTCGAGCGAGAACGACAAGCGAAGCAAGACTTGTGTACATTCGGTAATTTATTTAGTGACGGCCTTTGCACGTGCGTTTGAATTACGACCTTCTGCATTACGTTTGGATTTGTTGTGTTCGGTTATATTTATACCTGTTTTATACGTGTTTGTATAGTTCTAATAATTCCAACGGCAATTAGAGTCCTGCAACTCGTAACAGTATACATACACACCTAACCAATCATTTACTTTACAAGTTTACCCAATGTAGTTCAACAAGCGTTGCCTTTCAAGTGTTGGTACTGATTTGCATAACATGTGTCACAATTAAGGTTACCAGAACAAAATAATTATTGTATTTATCAACGTTTACTTTCATCGATTACGTGAATTGTTCATTTCAAAGCGATATATAAGCTCTATATAACATACTAGCGGCTTTCACCCGCGCTCTGTCCCGCTCCCGTATATAGCGTCATGTTATATATGACACTCCCTGTTAGGGCGCGGTCCCACAATGTCGTAACGATTAATTTATCGTTGGACGACTGTCGTCTCTAGCTGTTCCCATTATAACGATTGTTTGTCGTCAAAATATTTTATTGTTTAGCGACTATCGTATCTAGCTGTTCCCATTGGATCGCGACGACATTTTATCGTTCCACGGCAGTCGCTTTGTCGTTTACACATAATTAGAGGGGGAAGAGAAAAGACGTGTAAACGACGAGAAGATATTTTTATCGTACGATAGATTTGCCGTCTCGATTTAGTCGTAACAATTTTTTATCGTTTTACGACTGTCGTGCTAGCCGGTCCCACTGTCATGACAATCTGTCGTCGCTGAAAAAAGTGTCGTTGACGACAGTACATCGTGTCGTTCTATATGTGAACACCTCCATTTAAATATATAAGCCACGACACTTAAAACTACACGATTATCTGTCGTCACGACAAAGTGGGAACGCGCCCTTAACGTAGCTATCCAACAGTAAAAGAATTTTTAAAATCGGTTTAGTAGATCCAGAGATTACCCCCTACAATGTCACAAACTTTAACCTCTTTATAATATTAGTATAGAAACGATATACGAATTATTATACATTTAATATTGTGTACGTTTACTTATTATAAGTTATAATAATGTGTGGAAATATACGGAAATACTCGGGAAATATACAGTTAGCCGTGACTTCGCTCTAGGCTTTTTCCAACAGACTAACAATAATGCTGAGCTTGATCCAATTTTTAGGACTTACATTTTTTTTTAATTGCTTGAGTTCAGCAAACAGGCAGACGGCCCACTTGATGGAAAGCGGTTACCATCGCCTATGGACATTTGCAACACCAAACGTGCTACATATGCGCTGCTGCTCTCTTGAGGGAGACTGGAACCTGGTCACTAATGCCGGAACACAACTCAAGGTTGTTGTGGCGACATACTTTAGACCAGGGGTGGTAGCCATCCAGACGGGCAAATGCCTGTGGGTTATTTTGTCGCCTCTTACGACAGGACGCCCAACCGCAGGAAATTGTATTCTTTCTCCGTTCCTGCACGGATAAAATGTCTTTTTAGTTTGCCATTGTTTTTTTCTTTATTTATTTAGATTTATCACTTTAAACATGCTTATTTTACCTATATATGTTCATTCTAGAAAGAAACATGTTTTCTTGTTTCTTCTTTCTTTCTTTCGAAATGGAATGGAGATATTAGCGACAATACTACTGGTACTACTGGCTGCCTATACGTTACTATTCATTCACTTGCCTTACTATCGGTTGAATTTTGAAACTTCTTATGGAGCTTATGTCATCACCAATGCATGCCGAGTATGGCAAATAAACGCTTAGTAAGATATAGAAATCAGCCATTATTGTTATGTCAGTGTGAGTGTATGCATGGGTAAGCAAAAATCTTGTAGGAACTAACCTTAAAGAGGTTCTCAGCCCCTGCCCTGAGACGCAACTCCTTGTTGATCTCCTGATTGAGCTGACAGCGGCGAGTCTGCAGCCGGCCGCGGCATGTTGCCACGCGAGGGTCGGAACCCTAAAACAAGGGAACTCGTCTTAGAACTATAGTAAAACAGATAGCCGGTCTCGAAATAGGGGTTCGAACCTGCCTACTAATGCCGGAAGACAACTCGAGGTTGTCATGGCCGCATACACTAGACTCTAGAGTACTCTAGACCAAGGGTGGTAACTGTCCTGACAAGCGGCTGTCCTACCACCAGGGACCCAATTCTGCTATTTCAATATATTGGCGTTGTGAAGATCATACGATTCCATTGCGATAGTATCAAAAATTTGTGTTCTACTAAATCCACAATATCTTCTCCATATAGTCGCGGCGGAATAATATTCGAAAAAATTGCATTACTATAAGCACAAATGGCGTTGGACGCACAAATATTAAGTTACCAAAAATTTTAAACATATATTTCGCAAGTTTTCGCTTATAAATATTTACAAGGTTAAAGTGCGCAGAAGGTTTGCCGATAGCCTCATTGTTGCGGACAGAGAGCACCCCCCTGTCTCACCCGCCGGAGCACACCTACTCGCCCCGCCACGCATACCGCCGACGCCCACAGCTCGCACAATTAGCTAGACGTCGGACGGTACGCGGGATATAGGAGCGGCCTTGTAGGCAAAATTAAAATGTTAATATATCTTGACAATTCTGTCACAATTCTCATTGAGGACTTACACTCTCTCTCGACTCTCTCGCACAATTTGTAATTACGTACTTCTTACTCATGATGTCACGCGTCGATGGCCAGTAGGGTTGACAAAAAAGGTTACATAAATTTATTATTGTATATACTTTACATAAGTATATACAATAATAGTAAGTAGTCATCGGCAAAACTTCTGCGCGCGGCTTATACATAATATAAAGTTTCCAGTATGTTTTGTCATGACGTGCAAGTGCTTTCTTCTATTTTTGTTTATCAAAGAAAAAACGTATTCAATTAGTTTACTATCCACGTAAATGTGTCGTTTTATTTTATCCTCGTAAGTAAAGGCCTATTATAAAAGTGTAACATAAATAACGCTATAAAAGTCGTCCGTATCTTTATGAACTTTACGAAGGAGTAAAGCTTAAATACTGTTACAGAGAGTCTACTTGATACGGCGCACTGTAATTTGCCTACTAAATTCTTACATAGATTGTTAACGCCAACTTGCTAGGTTTTTCATTTCTTCTGTTTTAATTGTATTTATATTATTGTTCCTGTATTAGTAATAAAGAAAACGTGTAATTAAATATCAATAAGAGAGAAGTGTAAAATACGTTAGACAGATAAACAGAACAAATATATAGATTCTAAAGAAAAAAAAATTAGGGATCCTTACTAAAACTCCAATAATGTAACCCAAGGTGTAAAAAATTACCTAAAATCGCGTGCGCTGCGAAAACTATTGATGATAGAACAAAATAATGTACTACGACTTTGCAGAACACATTCTTATTTACAAAAAGTGTCGCGACAGTATATGTCTAACTATTATAGTTATGTCACAATAAGACTTCTTTTATTTTAAAAATTTAATTTAATGCCGCCGCTAGAAAAGGCTCTTTATTTGTATCTCGGTATTCATCCTTATCAAAACAAATTACTTCATATTCAAGACTGCTTCAATACCTTTATAAAACTTTTTGAATGATTAAATTCGGACATTCCATTCGAAAGATATCACGAGTTTAAAAATGTAAGTATTTGAACACGCGGCCGTGACGCTTTTACGTGACTGAAAAATCGGAATACCCCGTCTATATAGAAGTTTAGCACTTTAAAAAAAAACCATATTTAGCTAGATGTGTTGCTGGGGAGTTTCTTGCCGCTTCTTCTCCTTAACAGCATTAACACGTTGCGAAGCGGTGTACATAGACTAGGAAGTAGATTTAAATTTTGAATTACATCTTACTACCTTAAAAAAGTGTTTTCCAGTGGAACTTATTTTGAATAAAAACCTTTGAATTTGAATATAAATAAATGTAAGTAAAAAAACAAAAACATAAAAAAAAATATAAAGTAAAATAAAACCCAAATATTGTATTAGAAGTAAGCACAATGTTAAAAAAAGTTGTTAAGATTTGTTGAACAATAAGAATAAGATTCCCCCCCTTATTAATCTCTATTTATTAAAAGAAAAGAAACAAAAAGAAAAGAAAATTAAAATTTCCGTTTTGACCTATAATGCAGGAGGTGATAAAAAAATATATTGTACCTATGAAGTAATTGTTAAGTTTATACATTACTGTGTGTTGTGGAGCTAAGCCGTGGGAACGCGTCCTTGTGACAGATCAGCCCTACTTGGGTAACTGGGATTATGCTGAGCAAAGTAAGTAAGTAAGCAAAGTAACTCAGTTATTTGTATCATTAGAAACTGCCTACTTATTTTCGACCTACTAAAAGGTAATTTTGAAATGTAGTATACATTATCGAATCGTCTTTATTGCACAAGCTTTCAGTTCCATCAATAATTACAAATTTTTAAAAAGTACAAATAGAAGTTATTGTCTTTTGCAGTGCAATACTAACGCAGATGCAGCCCTAGGAAGGTTCGCACTGAAAATCAGCCTTGTGTCGGATATAACTCCGGAACAGCAATATGCTGAGTGCAAACCTTGTTGCTGAAAATGCGACGTACAAATTCTCAAACTATGCTCTATGTATAATAATGTATAAAGAATGTAATTACATCACTATTTCTACAAATTAAGTTTTTCTTTCTTTCCCTAGCTTTATATACTATATTGACTTAAAATTGTACTATAATAAAATAATTTAATATAAAAACGGCAGTACAATCCAAGTATGTACTCCATATTAGAAATTTAAAAAAATATACATTATTAAGTAATGAAACATATTTAGAGGGTATTGACTGGAACGCGGGTATTTCTTGTTTGTCTGTAACCTTGTATAGTTTACGCTCAAGTTAGTTGGCAACAGATATCTGCGCAATAGGTGAGATTTCATACAAAATTAAGCATTGCGCAGCCTTCTATAGCTAATTTGGAGATGCGACCAAAATATAAATTAATATTCAGACTTTATTTTATCTGCCAGCGAAACATCTTATTATTTAAAAATAATAATCAGAGACAAACACATATTGTGCTTCCCAAATTAAGCAAGTGATGCTTGTGTTATGGGTAATATACAACGGACTAAGCTCTGGGGTCGATCACATACACCTAGACTATAGTAAATAATGTAGAAAAATTGTTTCCGAAATTTACGACAAAGCAACGACAGAGTCATCTTTCTGGTTATATTAGTCTATAGTGTGCATATACTAGGAAGCAAAATTAAATTTTAACTTATTTGTATGACCTTCAAAAAATGTTCTCCAGTGGAAATTATTTTGAATAAAAACTTTTGAATTTGAATTTATTAAGTAAGCCTTCTGTTTATTTTTTACTCGTGCATAATCTGTGCCCATGTCACGCGCTACATAGTTTACTGCCCTTCGGAGCATTAAAGGGCCCGATGAAGAGAGCTCATCATTCTCATGGCCTCATTGTCATTCGATCTGTTTACATCGCGATTAGCCGACGGTTATTTATCGATTGTTTCCCAGGAGATGTCAATAAAATGAAAGAAGAACAAACAAAAATATAGTACAGTGGAATTATGGAACCCTAGGAAGGGGTTACATATTTGTGCCGTTTCGAGTTGAAACTTTAGGTCCGTGAGGTCCATCGGCAAAGGGTTTCTTCACAGAAATTTGTAAGAAACTCTTTGATACCACCCGTGATCAGAAGGCTGGTTCGTATTTCGCGCAACGAATCAGCATTGCGATACAGCGTGGCAATGCAGCCAGCTTTCTGGGCACGCTTCCCTTTGGCATCGATTTGCTATATTCTTTATATTAATTTATTTATAATTTAGTTTATTTTTAAGTATTTACTTAAGGTATTCTCATATTACTATTTTATGTTATATAAATATGATAATGATAGAATTATCTATGTTCTAAATCGCTTATTTTTTACTTACTACTTAACTTAAAAATATTATAGATAAAGTAATTATTAATACCAACTTTAGCAGGAAATAGCCAGAATATTATTAAATCATGTACAGTGGAATCTCTATAACTCGAATCTTGTTAAGTCGAAATTCATAAGTCGAAAAAAATGCCGATCCCATCCACTAAATCTACTCGGTATTTAGAATTATTTGGACTTTGTAAATCGAATAAAATATCTTTTCTCTGCTTTGGCATTTTAGTACATGTTTATACTCGATAACTCGAATTTCAAAAATCAGACTGAAAGTCGAATTAGTCCAACATAACGTCTTACTTGGAATTTCCCGAACTCGAAACAGGAATGTGCAATGCATGAATCTATTCTAATGAATAGATTCATGCATTGCAAGTTTAAGTTTAATTAAACTTTCTTAGTCACACAGCTGTGTACTATAAGGTAATGAACAAACATAAATTTGTATTTTGCGATCAGTACTTATTGGGGCGTTAACTATGAGAAAATCGAAAGTCGACATTTTACCCAACAAATACTTCATATCTCGAACTCCTTATTAAGTCGAAGACTCGACTCAATCAGTCGAAGATTTTGCATTTCTTTTGACATTCGAGATAACGAGATGCTACTCATCATCATCATTCGAGCGTTAAGCACCGGTTGTGGAACGCCCAGGGTTCGCTTTTCTACTTTTTGTTCTCCACTCGCACACTCCTCGGTATCCCCCATTTTGAGACCATTGGTACGCATGTTATCCTTCACAACGTCAAGCCAGCATTTCTTGGGCCTTCTTCGACCGGGACCGGGCGGAGGCGGCATGTTTAGACATTTGTTTCCCACATAATTAGCCGGTCTTCGTAAAACGTGGCCGTACCAGCGTAAGCGACTTTCTTGCAGTTTGTCTGCTATGTCACGGACATGAAGACAGCTGCGGATGCTGGAGTTCCTGACACGATCTTTCCGCGTGACTCCTCATACCCATTGCAACGTATTCATCGTTATAGTATGCACCACAATGGTTGATTAAGGAACTTGGTTCATACAGCCTTCTCTAGTGAAGTCTTCAGTATAGCTCAGCTAAATTGTCGGGGTAGTTGTATTGTAGGTAATATTTTTTAAATTCTTTATTGTACACATAAAGTTACATACAAAATTTTAGAATAGTGGTTATTTTCAAAGGCGAACTTAACCCTTAAAGAGTTTTCTTTCAGTAAACCTATTCTAGCGAGAAGGGAAGAAGGAAAAGGCTGGGTTGTGTACACAAAAGATATTTAACGATATAAACAATTTACAAAAATAAATCTAAGATACATACTGTTACAACCTAGGCGTCGACAAAAACAAATTTACACCTGTATATCTGTAAAAGCACATTTATTACCCATCGGCATTTGAACTGATAATTAATAACATTGAAACTATTGTAATTCGACCGTCTTATTTAGTTTACTTATTTATTGGTATACTGCCTATTGTTGTATTGTAATCATTAGCTAGGTGTTTCGGATTTTAAAGTACAAGCTGATTCTAGATGACATATTGCATTTGTGCAGTATAAAGCAATGACCCGATTGAGGGAGGTGACAGTGCGAGAACCAAGGTCGAAGCGAGACGTGTGTACTACAATCGGTAATCTATTAGTGACGGACTTTGCGCGTTTTATTGCATTACGACCTTCTACATTACGTTTGGATTTGTTGTGTTCGGTTATATTATACCTGTGTTGTACATGTTTGTAGTTCTAATAAACTCTATAATAATTCCAACGGCATTTTTATTCGAGTCCCGCTAAATTCATAACAATACATACACATATAATGTAAAATTTAGGTATATAAGGATAATTTAAGATAGATAGTGCTCTTTGACTTTTTTTGAACCTGCTATCCGATGAGCAATCTCGGATCATATGTGGCAGGGCGTGGATGGAGAATTTTCTTATAAATAAATATAAAAACGAGCCAGGAAGTTGATAGGCAACTACCAGCTATTTAATGACAAATTACAAAGTCGTTCAAGACTCGTCGACGCAGGGTTGCCAGCTTGTCGGTTTTCTATCGGATACATTTTGGAGAGTGTGCATCGGAGCTTTTCAATCTTATCCCGCCGTCTCCCTTCCATCATCGGACAACCAGACGCACTGGCATGCACCGCTATATGGTGGACATATCACCTATACGAAGAAAGAGCTTTGAGTCCACCTTTATTATACGCACCGCAAAGGAGTGGAACCCACTGCCAGAGTCTGTTTTTCCCGAAAACTGCAACCTGGGTGTCTTCAAGTCTCGTGTGAATAGGTACCTTTTAGGTAAGCGTGCTCGATCTAAGACCATATCTCCGCTCAAATCGAGCGAGATAACGGTCAAACGCGAACCTATGCGTGATAAAAAAAAACAAGTTTGGTACTTTGAACACGTTAACGAAACAAGTAAAATTCATCTGTCGACAAAATCAGGAAGCACTTATATGGGCGCAACGCCATTAACGATAAAGACTCATTGTTATCAAAGAAAGATTATCATTCTTATAAAAATCATTATTATCTTTTTTGCTGTTAATTTTAAACTTAGATATAAATATTTATATTTATTTTTAATATAACTTGTTACATTCTTAACTTTTGTACTTATAGTCTTTTAATACATAGATACCTAATTAATAATTTATTTTAAATCAATATTATTCTTATTTTGATACATACATTGTTTTATCATTTTTTTTTCATTTTTATCACTAACCCACAAAATGACAAAACCAAATACACTATCGATAACGCTTGTCGACAACAATAATGCGCAATCACTATGCCCGCCCATAAGGCCCGTGAGTGGAAGAGAGAGCGAAATACTCCGATTATTTATGACTTAAACTGCACGGACAAAATAATTCTACTATAGTTGCCAACACAATATTATTGATGCAATATCGGGATAAAATCTTTAATGGAGATAAGTGAAAGCCGATGTATGATTGCGTCTGACGACGCTTGACTTGAATTCCGCGCAACTTGTCGCCCGGCGCATGCGCACCTGTCACTGAGCCGCGCAGTATATCATTCCAATACAAAATACTACATCATTGCAACAGAATATATTTTAACAACGCTTCTTTTCATACTTAATACAACTAAGAAGACACTACTATTTAATATATATGTATGTATATGTATGTATGTATTTAATTTATAAAGTAGTTTAAGTATGTGTAAATAATTAGTAAATTATGTAGTTTAAGTACGTTTATTTATGATATATTTAATGATCTGCACCACCTACATCGCCAGATTAGATTAAATTATTGCTTAAGTTAGGTTGCCTGGAAGAGATTGCTTTCAGCGATAAGGCCGCCTTTTGTTTCTACCATGACAATATTGTAATTGTGTATTTTGAAATTGTATATTTCGTGAGCAATAAAGTGTTATCTGTCTATCTATCTATAATTATATTGAATTAAAACTACATTTTAACGTTTCGGGCGCTTTTCGTAGCCGTGATCACAAAAGTCAGAGATTGCAACTTGACATCTGTGTCTGTCTGTGGCGGGCATATCGAGAGGCGATAAAACAGCCCACAGTCAGGTGGTAGGGTATCCGCCCGTCTGGATGGCTACCGCCACTGGTCTAGAGTTTGCCACCATAACAACCCTGTATTGTTGAAGATCCACTTCATTTAACATCCCATCTCCCGGCATGAAAAGTATCTATGTCAATTTTTGGTATTAAAACTACATATGTACACCAGAATGACCATATCGACCATATCGATCACATCGGCCAAATCGACTAAATCGGCCAAAACGAACACATCGACCAAACCGACCTAAATGACTAAATTAACCAAAATGACGAAAATGGCAAAACACAAAATAAAGAAATATCCATTATCTATGTAAAGAATATCCCAGAATACTTTCTGGGATAATCTTTGCATAAATCTATACCCAAACTATCCTTATCCGAAATGACAAGTACCCCTTGTCTCGGTATTAAAATTACATATACACCGAATTTCCGCCAAGTCGGTCCAGTAGTTTTTCAGTGAACACGGAACAGACAGACAGTCAGAGTTACTTTCGCATTTATAATATTGCTACAACTCAGATCCCGACAAGCACAAAACCCACCTGCATATCTGAAACAAAGCTCATTTATTACCCGTCGGCATTTGAACTAATAACATTAAAATTCTTTTGTGGTCGTCTTCTTTTGTTTACTTATTGGCATACGGCCAATGTATTGTGATCATTAGCCAGGTGTTACGGATTTAAAGTGCGGACATATTGCATCTGTGCAGTATAAAGCAATGGCCCGATTGAGGGAGGAGTGAGTCGAAGACGAACTTTGCGCCTTTTACTGAATGACCTTCTGCATTACGTTTGGATTTGCTGTGTTCGCTTATATTTGTACCGGTGTTTATACGTGTTTGTATAGTTCTAATAAACTCTATAATAATTTCAACGGCATTTTAATTCGAGTCCCGCGACTCGTAACAATATTGAAATTAAAATAAATATTAATAGGGAATCAATAGAATACTATATCGTTCCTTAAAGTACCTTTGGTATTGAATAAGGCCATTCGCCAAGTAGACAACTTTCCATTTGATGGGTTGTTACTTCGTTCGCACTAAATACTCTATCTGCAACTCAGTGGTTCGTTTAAGAAATGGTTTGCTCAATTTGCGTGTAAGAACCACGGGTACAGTGTTGCTCAATGGAAATTGTCATGCAACGCTGTAATGCGTTACAAAACACATGTTCGTTTAGCATTCCACACGTGTTACAATGTGTTATGGTTGCATACAATTAATTATGTTAATTGGTCAAGGAATCGTTTCCTATTTTGGTTTACCATGCAATGTATGCAGGCTAGAACAACACCGACTTCAAACCACAAATCCGTACAGGAACGAAGAAAGAATACAATTTCCTTCAGCCAGGTGGCCTGTCGTAAGAGGTGACAAAACAACCCACAGCCAGGTGGTAGGGCATTTGGCCGACTGGATGGCTACCACCCCTTGTCTAAAGTATGTCGCCATAACAACATCAGCAACAACGCTATAGCACCTTTGGTGTTGCAAATGTCCATAGGCGATGGTAACCGTTCTCCATCAAGTGGGCCGTCTGCCTGTCTGCTGAACTCCTTCAATAAAGATAATAAAAAAAAAAAAAAAAAAAATATTTTCTAGAAGATCTTTAAGTTAGAGATTTGGATTAACTAGTGATGGCCCGTGGTGGAAATTCGACTATAATAATTAATATCAAAGACTATGCTGATACTGATTATAGAAATTAGATATTTCGCCAAGGCTACAAAGTGACATCTTTGTCTTGAACAATAAACAAATACTTCGTAGTATCTGTAAATGTTTTTTATTGATGTAATGTACTTTTTATGCATAATTAAGATAAAAATACTAGCATTCGTCGCTTCTTCTCTATATAAAATATAAGTGTGCGAAATTTCATACTTCTCCGTCCGCGCAATTTTCGTAAAAAGAGGCACAAAATTTTTGCTTTACGTATTAATATAGATATAGATTAGAAATCGTTTTTTTTTGTCAAAAAATATATTTTCTATTTTTTATTTGCTTGAATAGCTTTAGGAATAATATTTCAAGCGTTTTAGAAATTGTACTACTGGCATGCGTATATACAAGATTTGCCCCTCGAAGAGTTTGGCGCTCTTCTGCTCAGACTTGGTTACAATGGAACCATTTCACGAGTATACTCTATCGAATTAAGGGAAAATAATTGAAAATCGGTTATAATATCATAATTGACGAAGAAATCGTTTAACAAACATACAGTCGAATTAAGATCTTTTTTTATGGAAGTATAGGTTGTGTTTGACCGCCTCACCTGATGTTGAGTGATGACACAGTCTAGGATGGAGCACGCTTACCTAGAAGATACCTATCAACGCTTGGTTCTGACTGGTGGTGTTTCACCATTAACGGTGGCATAAACCGGTCCGTGTGGTTGCCCGATGGTAAAAAGGGGATGGAGGAATTAGCTCGTGCAATTCTAAGGAACACTCCCCGAAATGTATCCGATAGAAGACAGTCAGCCCCGCGACCTTGCGTCTATGCTATAGACTCTGAAGTAGAACCTCATTTTAGAATTCGATTAAACATGACTACGGAACATTAGTTATCGAAATTAATAAAAAAATAACCCATAACGGGCCTCGTCATGTATTAATATGTTAATATTATCAAACATTGACACTATGTTTTATGAATTAGTTGACATTTAGAAACAATTAATATGTGAGCGTAAAACGTAAATTAATCGACACGATTGCCTTGATATAAATAGTTTAGATGTTGTACGCCTATAAAACAGTATACTTTGCCTAATTCAGCGATTCAATATATAATATACTAGAGCTTTATTCGTGCAGGAACGGAGAAAGAATACAACTTCCTGCTATCGGGTTGTGATAAGAGGCGACACAACATCACACAGGTAGTAGGCTGTTTTGTCGTAATGGTGTACAATAAAGTGTTAACTCTCCCTTCTCTCTCTCTCTACTACACTAGTTGAGAGAGAGAGAGAGAGAGAGATAACACTTTACTGACATACACCATTACAGAAAACACAGAAAAACTTATAGCCCAAAAATATTCTAAATGTGCACAATGGGTCTTATCGCTAAGAAGTGATCTCTTATAGAAAACCAATGGCAGGAATAAAATAGTTTCAACTTGTCTAAGGTGGTATACATACATAATGTACGATATGCAGTTACTTACATTATATTTAGTGTATTTACTTGTCTGAATGCCTAACACTCCAGGTCTAGAGTATGCCGCCACCAAAACCTTCAGTTGTGTTCTGGTATTAGTGACCAGGTTCCAGTCTCCCTTAAGAGAGCAGCAGCGCATTTGTAGCACCATTGGTGTTGCAAATGTCCAAAGGCGATGGTAACCGCTTTCCAACAGGTGGGCCGTCTGCCAGTTAGCTGAACTCATGTAATTGTTACAACCTAGGCGCCGACAAAGACAAATTCCACGTACAGATTTGCAGAAGCACATTCATTACCCGGCGGCATTTGAACTAATTGTATTTTTTTATGATCATCTTTTGTTTACTTATTTATTGCCATAGGTTTCTAGAGAACAACCTATTGTTCTATTGTAATCGTTTACGACCGTTTGCGGCTGTAATCTTTAGCCAGGTGTTACGGATTATAAAGTACAAGCTGATTCTAGGAAATTCGGTCCACGTTGCCATTATGCGTTGGGCGGGCACATTGCATTTGTGCAAAATAAAACGATGGCCTGATTGAGGGAGGGGGGCAGTTCAGCGACAACTACGATCAAGTCGTGACGTGTGTACAATCGGGAACGTTTTATTGAATTACGACCTTCTGCATTATGTTTGGATTTGTTGTGTTCGGTTATATTTGTACCTGTGTTATACGTGTTTGTATAGTTCTAATAAAGTCTATAATAAATTCCAACGACATTTTAATCGAATCTCGCAACTCGTAACATAATAATAAAATATCAAAATACCACATTCAATCATAAATATTCACATCAAAAAGTACCACAATAGAAGTTATAAACGCATATTCATTCCACTAGGAAACTCGGAACCGTTACTTTGCCCTACAATTGACCAGGTTCGATACCCGCCCGTGCATGTTTGCAATCGAGTCTACCGTTATGCAATGATATTAATAACAACGGAAATGGAATCAATGGATATGGGAAAGGTAATTTTAAAATTAAAAAATTAAGAGGAATTTTAGTAAAAAAGAAACCGTCTTCAAGAGTAACTTAAAAGCAAAAAATATATTTTATACATATTAATGTCGGTGCGAAGTAAAACATAATAATTACTACTAGTGGCCGCCCGTGGGCGAAAGTCGACCATAATTAATTTAAATTATAAGTTTGAACATTATTAAGGTTCTGTTGTCAAAGACTATACTTCTATAATTACAGATTTCGCCAAGGCAAAACTGTTAATTTGACTTTAACAATAAACAAAAGAGTATATATATGTGTGTGTGTCAAATATATGGTAGTATGTGTAATGTTTTTTTTCTTGATTTAATGTTTTTTTATGCATAATTAAAAAAAATATTAGCACTCATTTTCTATATAAACTATAGGTGTACGAAATTTCATACTCCTTCGTCCTCGCAATTTTCGTAAAAATGGGTACAAAGTTTTTGAAGTAAAACTTCTTTAGGCGCGACTAGGAGGTAACTGGACGACAATGCAACCGAAGTCCGTTACGGCAATATGGCGTCGCAATATGGCGTCACGTTTCTGTACCATCCGGTTTATATTTTTTTGTCAATAGATAGTTTATAAACAAATCAATAAAAAAAATTTGAAAAAAAATGAGTTAAAAAGTTTTACTTCAATCGCGTGTGAACGTTACACGCACTCTTTTTGCTGTGTTTTTGCTTCACGTATAAAGAGATATATTATTGTTTTTGTTTTTTGCATACTTAACACCGACCGACTTTAATACGTAGATAATATTAATTTATGCATTTCAGTTATTCTATTAGTCGGTCTTTCTTTTTTACTAGACTTTTTTGTTATTGTTTAAGTTACATTCATGGTCTCCAATAACATGAAACTATTCTAAAGCGGAACATCAACAGCTATTATTTTAACGACTTTTCAACGAAGTATGTATTTTGGGTCAAAATCAAAAGAATAACTGTTCGTTTTACGGCAAGGTTACGAAAAAAACGATTAAATTTTTTTTGACATTGTTCGACCACTTCACAAATAAACGAAAAATTATTGAGGATGATTTTTAATAACTTGGAAAAAGTTTTGAAGTAAAACTTCTTTAGGCGCGACTAGGAGGTAACTGGACGACAATGCAACGGAAGTCTGTTATGGCAATATGGCGTCACGTTTCTGTACCATCCGGTTTTCAAATATTTTTTTGTCAATAGATAGTTTATAAACAAATCAATAAAAAAAAATTGAAAAAAAAAGAATTAGTAAAAAAGTTTTACTTCAATCGCGTGTGAACGTTACACGCACTCTTTTTTTTGTCTGCTTTTTGTCCGGGAATTAAAGTAAAAATAATTTAAATGCCTTTTACTTCTAATAGGTATTGGTAAAAAAATCGTCAAAGGTTGTTTTGTAATTTTACTATTGAAAAGGAAACAAATATTGGTTTTTAAAACAAAACTTGAAACTAAAAATTTGGGGGAAATTTTATTTGGTAAAAAAACGATTCCCATAATATAAACAGAAATCGCCGTGGAGGCAGATTTCTCTTATAAATCCTGACAAAGTGTATAGAAAAAAGGTATAGGGAGTCCACAATTCTAAGTAGTATTTATTGCGTTTTTTTAATATGTAATCGCTTTGATTATATTACCGCTGTAATAGATATTTAAATTCAATGACTCATAATTTTGATTTAGGTCTCTATAATATTAAGACGAGCGAAGCCGCGTCCAAAACACAGACTCGTAGCGCCATCTGTGATTCCTTAGTACTATACTTCCATGATGAAAGGGAAACCCTAGAAAGTATCTGTAAATAAATTGCAAAGCCATTCATGTGTTGTCAAAGGTTACAAAGAAATTTCTATAAGAATGTTAAGAATTCCAATTTAAAGAGATTACACACGTATTCGATTGTTTTCGCAATTGAAAGTGTAGTAATTAATAAATCTTACCCACATTTATTTTCATGTGTAAAAATATATTAAACCCATTCAAAATGGTTTTTAATATATCTTATCTACTTAATCCGCTAGATAAATTCAAAGCTCTTATTTCAGTGATGCTGTTTCGAATAACTCAAACAAGTTATGATGCCATTAATAATAATAATTAATAACTCGGTTTACATTACCGTGGAAAAAGAAGAGAAATAACACATTAATTAAAATGACAAGCGGTTAATATAAAATAACACACTCTTTCACAGTAATAATGCGCGCCACCAATTCCTCCCCGTTTTCATAGAAAATCTAAATACCAAAACATAGGTTTGTTTTGGGCTAAAGTGCCTAATTACTCGATTGCAATAAATCAATAAATTAATGTAAGAAAACACTTTATTGTTCACTAAAAATTAAAACTATACTCCAAAAAACTAGGTACAATAATTGTTGAACAAAAAGTAGAAAGTAAAAGTATTTTTTGTTATTAAGTTTTTGAAATTTGTATTATTGGTCTTTATGCTCTAATACAAACTGCTGGTCTTCTACAGTTGCACTATTCTTATGTCCACTAAATGTTGTGCTTAAAACACCATCATCCACCGACTTCTGTAAAACCGTCGGTATCTCAAGTGGCGCCATTTTAAAATAGCATTAGTTCACGGAAAGAAGGTTTTCATAACAATACAATTATTTATTTTCATAGCTGTCAAAATTTACATCGTATACAATTAGTTATATAGTCTCACATAATGTATTAAATTATGACATTATAATACGAGTAATTACTACAACTATATTTTCATGACGTCTCCTATAATTAGATATTAGCTGCCATACATTTTAGGATGCCAATAGATTACATTTTGAACTTAGAAAATCTTTCTTTTAATTATGCAAAAGAAAGTCGTGTTAGTTACACTATTTATAACTCAAGAACGGCTGTACTGATTTGGCTGGCCGATTGATGATCACCGATTTGACGGATATAGGATACTTTTTATCCCGTTGAAACCGGTAGGTGGCGCTGAGATCGGGTTCTAGAATCCTCCTAATCACCTGGAGCGATTTTGCTGATTTTGTATTTGTGTGTTTGAGTGGGTCCCCGCATGGTTTAAATCCACAATTGGAACCGGTAGGTGGCGCTGGGATCGAGTCCTAGATTTTTATTTTTTCAGAGCAGGACAACGTCTGCCGTGGCCGCTAGTTAAACATAAAAAAGTACAGCAATAATTATCTTAGAATAATAATTCTTACGTTATCCGCTTGTCGGGCCTACTAACTACCTACTACTCTTTATTGACTTGACATTATTAGTATACGCCTTAAACAGACTAGTGCAGCTGAACTTGAAGCGGTTAAAAACTTGCATATTGGATATTAACACAATACAATCACGCAATACAATGCTATATAATCAATGTGTCAATCAATAACCAGCAATATATAATAACGGGCTTTTATGAAAAATAATCAGGTACCAGCCAACATAACGAGTTGAACAAGATAATTGTAACTTATCAAACTAGAAATCCGAGAAAGTGTAATGCTTCCTTTACGTATATGTGATGTGTACAATCTTGAAAACAAAGTATTGATTTGATTGGTGGCAGTTGCTTCTTGTATGGAAATCAAACTCGATGAAATGGACTGTATGATTAGTATAATTGAACTTTTTACATGAATCGAAATATGCATAGAATAAGTACAGATTACGCTAAAGATTTGTTTAAGAAATTGAATCAGTTCTACTAATTTCAACTCCTCATCAACACATTTGTTTTGTTTATAACGCAATTAGAAATATTTTATTTCAAAAACTTGAAGCCGTAGTGGATTTGGCAGGGAATTCTTAATAAAGGTGCATAAATTAGATCTGAAATCTAATTAGTACGTAACAATAAATAAGAAACAACACAAAGAGAACTAAACCATTCCGCCAGGCTTGAAGGCAAAAGTCTTCTAGCCGTGCGTCCTCCCCGTCCCGACCTACGGGGCCGAGACAGGGACACTGACGGCAGCATTGATCCACAAGTTCCAAGTCGCTCAACGGGTTATGGAGCAAACTGTGAAGGGTGTTTTGACGAGTCCTGGAGTGGAGACCGCGTCTCGGTAAACGTAGTGTGAGATGGATCGACGACTTGTGCACGGTCGCCGGTTGGCGCTGGATGAGGAAGTCAGAGGACAGGGATGAGTGGCACCTTGGGGAGGCCTACGTCCAGCAGTGGACTGCGAATGGCTGACGACGACATAAAAACCGACACCTAGATTGATTATAATTGCCAACCATAAAAGAGTCCTCAGGGAAGCCCACTCCATGCTTTCAGGAAAAAAAGATTGTAATCTACGAGCTATTTCAATGACAAAATTCAAAGTCTTAAGCAACGATGTAGAATCGCTAGCCATGTTTGTTAGTCTTAGCAAACGACAGATTTCGAAAATTAATTCCAACTACGTAAAGTCATACAACTCATACATAAGCAAGTTAAAGCCTTATATCCACTTAGTCATGCGCAGCGAGTCCACTTTCTCAAGTGAAAAGGGTTGATTGGTAATGACTACAAATATATCATTAAACGTTAGTATGCCAACTGCTCGCTTAACAAGATATTTTCGAATTGTGTTGTGGTGTAACGTTAAAGACGGAGTCTCGGTCTCTTAAAGCGAAGCCAGCTGAAGGATGCCGATCTTAGAATAAGATAGTATTTTCGTAAGTTTTTTTATTGCAGGAGTTCAGCCGACAGACGGCCCACTTGATAGAAAGCGGTTACCATCGCCTATGGACATTTGCAACACCAAAGGTGCTACAAATGTGCTGCTGCTCTTTTAAGGGAGACTGGAACCTGGTCACTAATGCCGGAACATAACTCAAAGTTGTCATAGCGGCATACTCTAGACCAGGGATGGTTGCCATCCAGTTGATCAAAAACTCTACCACCTGGCTGTGGGTTGTTTTGTCGCCTCTTACGACAGACCGCCCCCGGCCGCGGGATATTGTATTCTTTCTCCGTTCCTGCACGGATAAAAATCTCTTATCTTATCTTCTCTGATTTTAGCAGAGAATAGTATTTTCGTTAGTTTTCGCGACTTGTACACATAATAAAAACTAGGTTTGACGATTTTATGCTCGGTATTTTAGTTTACCTTACTTTCGATATCATAAAAATTCATTATATTGTGATATACAGAAGTATGTCAGGAGAAGGATAAATGTAGCATGGCTTAAGTAGAGACAGGTGACTGGTATGACATGCGACAAAGAAATGCCACTGAAACTAACAGGTCAGATGTATAAGTCTGTCATACAGCCGGTCATGCCATACGGGTCCGAATGTTGGACCTCTAAAGTGATACTCGTAGACCACAAACTTCTCCACTCAGCTGATATGAGAATGTTGAGATGTATGAGTGGTGTTACAAGAATGGATAAGGTAAAAAATCTTATATATACTAATATATAAACCTGAAGAGTTTGTTTGTTTAAACGCACTAATCTCAGGAACCGCGAGTCCGATTTGAAAAATTATTTCAGTGTTGGATAGTACATTTATCGAGGAAGGCAATAGGCTATATATCATCACGCTAAGACCAATAGGAGCGGAGCAGCAATGAAAAATGTTTCAAAATCGGGAGATCTTTTTAACTATTCAACGCGGACGACGTCGCGGGCACAGCTAGTGAGTACATAATGTTGCACCCGTGACTGAAAAATTGGAAAAAAAAGATTAAGGAGATATTTGTGTAATACAGATTTGTGTCGTAAGTACATACATACATACATACAGAACTTCACGCCAGGTCCCTTGCGGGGTAGGCACGAACACGTCGTAAGTAATTTCTGTTAATTTATATCTTCGTAAATACGATACAGGGAGAGCGAGATAGTACTTGCTGTTTCTATTAAAAGTACACATATATGGAAAGCGTCTGTATATATAATATGAATGTATATAATAAGGTTACCTGCTCACTGACCGGACTAACTAACTGATTATAGTAATTTCGCCATAGACGATGGTTATTTAGGGCGAGTGCTGAACACGTGTCTCCACCATGCAATTGAGAACTTACGCCTGAGGCATTTGTACCGTGAAAGTTTAATACTAGTGTAGTATGAAGAATTGAAATGTTTTATGGTCTGAAGGAAAGCGAGCGGAAGATAAACTTGATGGTAAGTGGCACATTTTAATTTTTATTCTTAGATCCTATATATATTATAAACGCGAAAGATTGAAAGGATGTATGTATGGATATGGATATATATTGATTTATAGATGTATGGATGAATGTTTGTTTCTCTTTCACGCAAAAACTACTGAATAGATTTTGATGAAACTTTCGCGATGTGATGCTGCGATCCGGGATGAGGTTTGGGATAATTTAAAAGTCGAATATTTTAACTTATTTTATTACCCCAAAGCTACAACCTCACTCACGCTCGGGTCGGCTCGCAGTGTCCGCCCGCCTTTCATACATCTCCTTGCACGATGCATTTTGTTTACCTAGCACGCTTACATGTTCCCTACAAAACTTTACACTAATGTAGTTTACACATCAAAAATATAAGACATAGGCTATAATTCGTAAAGATATAGTGTGAATTATCCAAAATAGAACGATTTCCATCATCACGCGAGTGAATACCGCGGGTGCAGCTAGTCATTAATAAAAAGACAGTCTCAGCCTTTCAAATTGAGAGACAGAAAGAAAGAAAAATATTTACTTCCAATAGCCGACACACAACACAAAATAGTACTAGGATAACAAAGTATATATAAAATTATACAGATACAGAAATTGTTTGCCGCAATTTGGAAATGAGGTTGGCACTCAGCATTTTTTTTTGTGCCGGAACGTATTCCGACACAGCGCTGATTTTCAGTGCCCACCTCCTCAGCGAGAGAGATAACACTTTATTCCACACCAAAATATACAATTACAAAAACAGATTTTTACAATATTTTCTAGGCAATACAATAGGCGGTCTTATAGCTCAAAGCGATCTCTTCCAGGCAACCAAAATCAAAGAAATTTAAATCAAGCGATGTAGGTGGTGCAGGAAAAAGACAATAGATACATAAATACTCACACTAATTTAAGTATTATATATACAAATACATTCATATATACATTGTCATATATATATACAATAATATATTTCAAAATACAGAAGTTTTTATTAAAAATAAGTTCCACTGGAGAACACACTTTTTGAAGGTCATACATATAGGTTACAATTTAATTTTACTTCCCAGTCTATGTACACCGCTTCGCAACGTGTTATTGCTGTTAAGGAGAAGAAGCGGCAAGAAACTCCCCAGCAACACGTCTAGCTAAAAATTGTTTTTCTTTATATTTCTCTTATTCAATTTATATCTTTTTTTTAACATGAAAAACAACACAAATATTGCAAATAAAAGTATAAATAATTAATATTTTCTAAATTATAAATAAATTAAACTAAAAATAAGCTATAAATAAAAACTAAAATTAAACCATAAAATCTAGTTCCAGACCGCTGTCAGTCGGAAACGTGCCCAAAAGACTGGCCACATTGCCTCGCTGAATGGCAATGCTGATACGTTGTCCAAGGTATAAGCCAGTCTTTTGGTCATGTGAGACATCCACCAGACGTTTGGCTATGTCTCGATAAAGTCTGTGAGCCTCAGGCCCCCATGGTCCCAGGGTCTCGACCCCAAAAGCCGCAAATATGTAGCCATTTCCGATGGCTGAGTATTTGCGGCGTTTTAGGGCCTCCTGTTGTGCAGCAGCTGTACCGGCAGACATGCTAGTAGCTGGAAGATGGGACGCTGCCAAAGTATCAACGCAAGACGCGTCCCATACTAAGGGGCGACCCATCTTCCAGGGCACCAATGACATACCATCGGGTCTCTTGCCATCGTCGCGGCACAGGCCGTTCGGTTCTAGGACGCCAGGTACCCCGGCGGTGACAAGAGCCCGACGGATTATGTCATTAAGTGTTGCATGACGTGAAATTCTACCGGCACTCCTGATGCACGATAACCCATGGTGACCGAGGCGCTCGACCTTATCTCCGCACTGACAGCGGTGTGGGACAACACAGGCTGCCCCTAGGCGAATGCAAGCACTTATTCTAAACGTGTTATCGTCTAGAAAAGTACCTAAATTCGCCGAGGGGAGTGCCTGTAGCCACAAGCCAGACTCCCAACGCGAGACAGCTAGGAGACGAGCACGCTCCGTCTCATTGGCACACGTATCCAAAAGATTTTTATGCACCAATGAGCAAAGCGGGCCGTCCCATAGCTTCTGTGACTTTAGATTTATGGGTAAATTTTGATATGGGCAGGCCATAGACCAAGCATTTCTGGCCTCAGTCAAATACAGGACCTCAAAGTCACCGAGTGACGGATTTAATATTTCACCAATGAGGTCCTTTGTACTGTACACTGAGGATAGAAAGGCGGGTAAAGAAACTGCAGAAATTTTGCGTATACCCAAACCTCCATACCTTATTGGTAGGGAGGCTTGGGTCCATGTACGGTCATCAAAGGGAATGTTGAAAATCGATGAGAGCGAGTACCGAATAACATTATCCAAAGTTGTTAGAATATTTTGGTTTTGCCATATAGGACAGCATCTCAAAATATATATAAAATTTGGCGTAAAAACACAGTGCCGAATAATATAATATGCGCTATGTAAACTTATACTTTTTAAGTTTTCTATCTTTGACTGAAAATTTTGAATTTTGTTACTAACGAAAGTAGAAAAAGACTCCTCAAAAATGGGGCACCCAAGGAGGCTGAGGCTGTTTTTGTCAACAATTTTAAAATTTAGTCCCAAACTATGAAAATCTGATATAATATTAAAGATATTTGGCACCTTGTCACTGAAATATATCTCACATTTTGAATAATTTAGCTCTAAACCAATTTTATCAAACTCGCAAATTAAATATTGTATATCTTTTTTAAGAGTATCAATGTCTCCTCCAAGGGTGTCGTCGTCGAGGTACCATACGTTGAATTTAGAATTTAATTTTTCTATAATGGGATGAATGGCGAGTGAAAATATGGCCGGCCCAAGGGGGTCCCCCTGCTGGCAACCGGTTTCTGAAAAAACTTTTTGATTTTGGTACATTAAAATTGATTTATCAGAGTAGCATTGGTGGATAAAATTGAGAATTCTTGGGGACTTATCGCGCACTTGAGCCAGCAAGGTGGCCCTGTTGACCGAATTAAAAGCGTTCTTTACATCCACCTTCAGAAGAGCTTCGCAACAGTCTCTGGACGTAAAAGTTCGAAGTGAATGTACCGCCGCCTCGCAGCCGCCCTTTATGCCAAAACCTAATTGGCGTGTTGCAAAATAGGAAGAGCCTAAATCCGTTATCTCCCGGCAGCATATCTTGGCGGCAAGGCGGCGGTATGTAGTACCGACTGCTATAGGGCGTATGCCTCCATCTTTTTTATTAAGAGCACATAAATTTGCACCGTATAAAGTTGGAATAACGTCTTTATTTACTCCACCTGAAAGCATTAGGTTAATTAAGTCTGTTATGTCTTTCAGAAGAGTCTCACTAGCTGTGCCAGTACCTACTCCCAACAAATCCTTTAGGTGTTGGGGAGTCAAGGCATCAAGCCCACCGGCTGAACCACTTCTGAAAGACATAACAGATGTAAAAACTGATTTTGGTGCTGCAACTAGGCTATCTTCAGGACATACTAAGCTGGAGCTCGGAGCTGTCTCTGAATGTGGATGTTTTTCTTCTAAAGCCCGCAGAGTTGTCTCGTTAATGGGAGCAATGGTGTCATTGGAAAATAGAATTCTAGCTGCCCCCTTGATGTCTCCATCAGAAATTTTTGCTTCTACAATTTTATTAAGTCTGTATGTCCTGTCCTTGTCATTTTTTGTAATATTTCTATTTGTAAGAAAATCATCTAATTCTGGGAGATTTTGGCAGCGTTTTTTAATTTTAGTTGTAAGATTTCCAGATTCGTTAGGCTTAATGCTTAAAATTTTATAAGGGAGCTGTAATAAATCCTCCCAGGCTCGTAAGGAATTTAAAGTGACTGTATTTCGAATAAATTTAGAAAAAATTTGGCATACCGAAATTCTAGCTCCTCGTGGGATTCTTTTTATAATTTGGACCGAATGTTTTAGTCTACTTAGTTTTTCCGAAAGAGTAAAAATATTAGTGTCACTAGAAAGAGGTTGTTGGGGCGTGGCTGAGGTTGATAATGCATCTTGGTCCCTGTGGGCTTTGCCGAGATGTATTTTCAAGCCTCTATTACCTTTAAAATAACGGGCCTGTGAGCATTTAGGACACTGAACTAGGTTTTCCAACGGCGCCACATCAGGTTGGGGCTGTGTCATGAAATGCAACACAATTAAATTAAAGATAAAAAGAACTTACAAATAATCTATAAAACATGTTGCTAAAATTAATATACTTAGAAAGTGTAAATTAATTCCTAAATTATAATTCGCTTAAAAAAAAGGACTAATACTAAAGAATTAAGAAAAAGATGATTAAAAATGGTGAGGGTTTTACAGAGGCTGTTTCCTGCTTCAAAGTGATCTCGAGAGTTCGAATGTAGCAGGTCCTTAGATGAGGTGAATCTGGCGTGCGATGGGTTGAGACTGGGTCGGGTTCAGAGACAAGTTTGCTTCTATCTGTTAGCCAAAATATATCTTCGTCGAAACACTGGATTTTTTATATATTTGTTGAGGCGGAAATATCTGGCGTGCGATGGGTTGAGACTGGGTCGGGTTCAGAGACTAGTTTGCTTCTGTCTTTTAGCCAAAATATATTATCTTCGCCGAAACACTGGATTTTTTATATACTTATTTGTTGAGGCGGAAATATCTGGTAGAGTAACATGAACCGAAACAGAGGTATATTCTCAGAATTTTCGTGATGCACTAGATACTTATGACAGTTTTTTGCATTGTTCACTGATTTGGAGAAAGTAATATTGAGCTAATTATATTTAATATTTGATAAATATTCAGGAAAAATTTTAAAAGACAGTTTTCAGTTTGACGTTCCTGTTGACAAAAATATATATATATATATATATATATATATATATATATTTATATATATTATATTTATTTGTGTTGTTTTTCATGTTAAAAAAAAGATTATGTGTAACGTAGGTTTATTTGCATAAAATAGCTTTAAAAAGAAGTTATTTTATACTTTTTAGTTTTTGAAGTTAGTTTTTTTACACGAAGTTTTTTATTTATATCTCAAGTTCTTTTTATTAAAGTTTGATACAGAAGTATGTTACAGAATGACTTTGAAGAATTAATGGAGTTGTAGTAAGCAGTGCATATTCAATAAGACAAAGAGACAATAAAAGAAAATAATAATATTATTAAGTTATAACAAAGACATGACATTTTTTGCTGCAACATGTCTACTCCTAAGCTTGGAAAGATAAAAACGTTATACAAAATATAGTACAAGAGATTGGAGCGAGCTGCTATGTAAATGAAGTTTTGTCATTTAAGTATTCTTAAAGATAATTAATTTCTGTTTTGTCATTTAAGTATTCTTAAAGATAATTAATTTCTGTTTTGTCATTTAAGTATTCTTAAAGATAATTCTGAGAGATATATATCGAGGGCTTCATAACAAATAGGCGACCATACAAAAGTGCAGTTTTACACAAGGGACAAAATTGTGAATAAAACAAAACTAGTTGATTGTACAAGGCTGCAATTTGGAATACACTTCTTTTTAGGTACAACTTGCATACTTACTGGTAAAACTTTATCAATTGTAACATACATAGTTTTTAATAAACAACAAGAACATGGCATATTTACGTATACGCCTATTATGTTAAGAAGCCTATTGGTGGCAGTTGCTTCTTTATTAATTTGGAAATCAAACTCGATTTTATTGGACTGTATAATTATTGTTGAATTAAAAGAATACATAAAGTAGTACAGAGCGTAATTATTTACAAGATACATAAGAGCGATGCTGAGAGGTGAAGTGTAGAGTAGCCGAGAGCATTTCGCCTGCCAGGGTCGCTCCTTAAGTCCCGCATCCCGCCCGACGCCTAAGTGCTAATCGTGCCCTCTGAGGGCGCCGGCGGTATGCGGGGCGCGGAGAGTAGGTGTGCTTCGGCGGGCGGGTCAGGGGGGTGCTCTCTGTCCGCAACAAAGCCCTTGATATAGTTTTTATAATAAATAAATAAATTTGATTGTATGTGTGTTTACATTTTCTTCAAAAGTCTGTCACTTACATTCCGAAATTCCACAATATTGAAAAACATTAATTCTCATATGTTTAATACTTTTAATTAAATTGTTCTCCGCTTTCACCGACATAAAAGTAACATTAAGAGATTTGAAGATAATAACATCGTGGTTAAACGCAATTGTGGAGATAACAATGTTTTCGTTTCAAACGTTAAGTACTGAACACTTATTTTTGCCTAATAACAGTTAATCTTTATTTAAATTTGCATTAATTAAGTAAAGTTAACTCTCGATAATTTGACACCTAGAAGTTCAAACTACCAACAATTCAATAACAGGAGGTTTATAATCAAGTAAAGAGGGAGGGAGGAACAAATGTAGTTTTTTTATATTTTTTTACTAGCTGCGCCCCGCGGTCTCTCCCGCGTGGTCATTAAAAATCGTCATAATTCCAAAATAAAAGAATTTTTCTAAAATAACAGTAGCCTAAGTTACTCCTTATTACATCAGCTACCTGTCAATAAAAGTCCCGTCAAAATCGGTCCAGCCATTTCAGAGATTAGCCGGAACAAACAGACAGACAGACAGACAAAAATCGTAAAAAATGTTATTTTGGTGTATGTACCGTATATATATTCATATGCATGTAGTAAAGAGCGGTTATTTCAATATTACAAACAGACACTCCGATTTTATTTATATGTATAGATTGCAGGAGTTCAGCAGACAGGTAGGCGGCCCACATGATGGAAAGCGGTTACCATCGCTTATGAACATTTCCAACACCAAAGGTGCTACAAATGCGCTGCTGCTCTCTTAACTGGAACTGGAAGAACCTGGTCATTAATGCCGGAACACAACTCAAGGTTGTTATAGCGACATACTTTAAACCAGGGGTGGTAGCCATCCATTCTGGTAAACACCTACTATCTGGCTGTGGGTTGTTTTGTCGCCTCTTACGACAGGCCGCTCGGCCGTAAGAAATTGTATTCTTTCCGTTCCTGCACAGATGAAATAACTAAACAATTATAATCTGGTGATAACAAATCTTTAATCTTCCTTTAACATCTTGTTTAAAAACATCGTATCAACATATTTGAATAAAACGTCATACTTGATGTTTAATGTAATTAAACTAAATACTTAAAATAAATCTATACTAATATTATAAAGCTGAAGAGTTTGTTTGTTTGTTTGAACGCGCTAATCTCAGGAACCGCTAGTCCGATTTGAAAAATTCTGTCAGTGTTGGATGGTAAATTTATCGAGGAAGGGTATAGGCTATATTATATTTTCAAAAAAATTAGGGATCTTTACTAAATGTCCAATAATGTAACCCAAGGTGTAAAAAAATTACCCGAAAAAATCCTTACACGGCGTGCGCTGCGAAAACAATTGATTATAGAACAAAACAATGTACTACCACTTTGCAGAACATATAATCTATACTAATATTATAAAGCTGAAGAGTTTGTTTGTATGTTTGTTTGATTGAACGCGCTAATCTCAGGAACTACTGATCTGATTTGAAAAATTCTAAATTCAGTGTTGGATAGCCCATTTATCGAGGAAGGCTATAGGCTATGTATCATCACGCTAAGACCAATAGGAGCGGAGCACCAATGAAGAAAATCGGGGGGATTTGAAAACAAATTCCACGCGGATGACGTCGCGGGCACAGCTAGTAAATTAATATAAAGCATGTAACCAATCGCTGCCATAGGGAAGCGAGCCCAGAAGGCTGGCTGCATTGCCACTGTATGGCAATGATGATTCGTTTCGCGAAATACGAACCAGCCTTCGGATTCGACGATACATTATACAAATGTATATTCATACAAATTCTTCAGAAGTAAAATCTAGATCATTTTAAGATATTCTTTGACCCAGTATATTAACATTAAATTTATTTTTAGCTGACTTTAGGCGCGAACTTGAAAAGTGAGTTTTTGTGCAGTTTTATTTTTTTATCTGTAAAACATTGGTTTAAAATGTACAATACCTTTAGAACTTTAGACTGTTCATTACTGTCTTTCAATTTGCATGAATCAACCAAAGTGAACCGTATAAACATAAACTTGAATTATTCAATATTGACCACCGTCGTGTTCTTTCAAGTAGATTTATATATATAACATTGAAATGACGTATTATTAGTAAAAAAAACAAAGACATTGAAACTAAAATACATGTGTTATGTAGCTGATTACTGCCAACGGGGAGCGTCCCCAGGAGGCTGCCTGCATTACCACGCTGTATGGCAATACCTATTTGTTGTGAAAAATATAAGCCAGCCTTCTGATCACGGGTAGGGTCATTGGAAGATGTGACGTGGCCAGTGTGTCAACACAGGTCGCATCCCACACTAGCGGCCGCCCCATTTTCCAAGGGACAAGTGACATTCCGTCCGCGTAAGCAGATTGATTCAATTTCATTGATCCGTCTAATGTAATAGATAGCATCAGTGATAAATGTGTTTACGTGGAAAATGTTTAATGAAACGTGGCATTTCGAGTTGGTGTCAGATCGTTGTTTAGCATCAGTCAAAAATCTACACAAATAAATAAAATTTAAGTGTCTGTTTGTAATATCAAAATAACAACGTTTTACTAAATGCATATGAAAATATATAGTACTTATATCAAGATATCATTTTTTTAATTTTTTGTCCGTCTATCTCTGTAACGGCTGGATCAATTTTGACATGACTTTTACTGGCAGATATCTTATAAGGAGTAAATTAGACTATTTTTATTTTAGATAATTAAAAACAAAACTTCGTTTAAAAAAAACCGAATTCAAAAACTAAAATTTAATGTCTTATATATATATATATATATATTAATAATAGTTCTAATATCTTATTTTTAATATAAATTATCTAAAAAATCTTAAAGTCGGTGCTCAGTATATTTTGTAAATAACTGTTGCTAAAAATGCGGCGTACGAATTCTTAAAATATGCTCTGTGTATAATAATGTATAAGGCATATAATTATATCGCTATTTCTACAAATAAAGTTTTTCTTTCTTTCTTCTGTATTGTACGTCCGAAAGGACAAACTGTCGTTCCTATAAAGAACACAACATCTTTTCTATCATGTATTGATGTGACAGTTTTACAATAAATGATGTTCTGTTCTATTCTTCTAAAATTGACATTTTTTTTGCTAGTGGCTGCCATTTTAGTGTTGAATACAATACAGTAATAACTTAACTAAATTATGAATAAATTACTCTACAAACAAGAAACTTTGGCTGCTACTTAAGAATCTAATACACAAATTTTAGTTGTGGGTGGGCGTAGTGTACTTACGTACGTATACTTTCACATCTGTATATGTATAAAGATTAATAAGTTTTACACATCGACTAAATCAACTTAATTGTCTGAACGTAATTGTTAATTAGAATTGTAATTAAAATATTAAATTTTTTACAATGATTCCCACGTTACACTTGCTTGCCAATTTTGACTTTCCGCTTTTTTGATTCCCACGTATATAACCGCCAAGAATTCTTTCCACGGCTGAAATTTTATTAGAGGTTATGTTTACTTACAGAAAATTAGTTTGGGTTGAATAGTAATATAAAAAATCCAACTAAAAAAACAAAAAATAAAATTTAATATAATAAAAAAAGCGTGGGGTGTATTCAATTAATAATATAATATCTTAAAAAGCGCTTTGAATACACCCCACGCTTTTTTTATTATATTAAATTTTATTTTTTGTTTTTTTAGTTGGATTTTTTATAAAAGCGTGTTTTTTTTAGTTTTTTTAAACTATTATTTATTTTTCATTTTTTAGTTGATTTTTGTTTAAATGTTTTTAAATACAAGCTTTTGAGATCCTGCATATCATGTAGCAGCAGAGTGCTAGCCAAGACAAGTAAAACGAGCCCAAACACGACGGGTCTATCTTGTTTAGTACAGGAGTTCCTATGGCCACCTTCCGACTCCATCATCAGATCAGCTCCATGGTACCATATTATTGCATTGTCACGCGATATAAACATACGAGCCCAAACACGAAGGGTCTATCTTGTTTAGTACAGGAGTTCCTATGGCCACCTTCCGACTCCATCATCAGATCAGCTCCATGGTACCATATTATTGCATTGTCACGCGATATAAACATACGGGCCCAAACACGAAGGGTCTATCTTGTTTAGTACAGGAGTTCCTATGGCCACCTTCCGACTCCATCATCAGATCAGCTCCATGGTACCATATTATTGCATTGTCACGCGATATAAACATACGGGCCCAAACACGAAGGGTCTATCTTGTTTAGTACAGGAGTTCCTATGGCCACCTTCCGACTCCATCATCAGATCAGCTCCATGGTACCATATTATTGCATTTTCACGCGATATAAACATACTGGCCCAAACACGAAGGGTCTATCTTGTTTAGTACAGGAGTTCCTATGGCCACCTTCCCACTCCATCATCAGATCAGCTCCATGATACTATATTATTGCATTGTCATCGACCTTTGACAGGTGTGCAAAGTATGAATTAAATCTGATCGTTCAAAGTAGGACAAAATCGAGCTCAAGTTACATACTGACATACTGACATACAAGTGAAGCTAATATAAAGCGTGTAAAAAAAGAAAGAATGATGTAAAAAAATATATGAATTTCGCTTAATGAATGGTGAAAAATTCATTAATACTTGACACTAGTTAAACGCTCGAACCGTGCGAAACCATATTTAAAAGTAAAAGAGACATAGCCTGGTAGACGACTCACGCGATCAAAATACTGGTCTGTACCTCGGACAACGCATATCAGCGTTGCCATACAGCGAGGTAATGCAGCCAGTCTTTTGGGAACGTCTCCAACTGACAGCGGTCTGACACTAGATTTTATAGTTTTATTGTATAACTAATTTTGTTTTCAAATTACATTATGTAAGAGTATTATTACTATTAATTCAAAATAAACGTAATACAATTTGTAGGCATCATTTAAACAATGTACATATAAAAGAAATAAGCACAGAAATTAATTTACCTTAAAGAATTTTAAATCTAGCTACCTTATCTTCTTTACATAGTAAAAAAAACAATTCGCTTTCCCTGCCTGTCTCGTCTGTCTTTCGCTAAACCCGAAACGAAATGACGAAAATAATTTTTAAGCGATTTTCACCATCAGTTTGATACTTTTTCTTCTAGATAAAGCGCCGGAGCATAGCTTCTCCTCTCCCTTCGCCCCGCATATCGGTAACGCCCATAGCTCGCACAGTTAGCAGCTAGGCGTCGGACGCAACGAGGGATAAAAGAAGCGGCCTTGGAGGCCGAAAAACATTACTCACATGCATATGGCACCAATACGCATTGCTTTATTCTCTATAATTCATCATTCTCTCTGTATTTTGTATATGTATAGTTTTACTTTAATTGTAAATAACTCCAATAATAAATCATACAGTCCACATCGAGTTTTATCTAGAAGAAGCAACTGCCACTAATAGAAGCTTCATTTTTTAAATGTTGCCAGTTTCCAATCGACTCCATCACGGCCCAGTGCGTGTCTACTTCACTCGAACCGATTGGATTCGATCCGATTATGATTCGATTGCGAAAATGGTTTTACGTAACGATTTACGCAATTTCACGTTTTGTACACGAGTTATGTACGTATTTTTAAAATTCGATTTTTTTAATCGAATATTTTTTTCGAAAACAAGTTTTAAATATTTATATCCATAGTTTATCTCTATACCAATAAATAATGCTTAAGTGTCTGTCTGTGATTTTAAAATAAACACCATTATTTATGTTAAACTATTCTAGATTTTTTAACTGATTGTAAGTTTGTCATGAATAGGCTGGTGGAACGGGATACAGGATTTCAATGAAAACTTTAGAAACCAAGTAACTTACTTCTTTATAGATCCTAAAGAAGCTTACTCTAATTCAATATGAATAAGACCGTAAATCTTTATGCATTATGTTTAAAATTTGAACTGAGGGCTTCCTCGGAAACCTCTTTGGTCGTTCGTTTTAGTTTTAAAACTTTTTTGTTAATTTTTTATATATTTAAGTGCATTTTAAATTGTATGTTCTCTTTATTTTTATGTTACGTGGAATATCTTATTGTAGTATTAAAGAGATCTTTGTTCCTTCTTTCTCGTATCTGAAATTTCATAGACTCTTTCGTGTTGATCGGACGAAAGCGAACCACGTTTGAGAGTAAGGCCCTGTGTCAATAGACGTGCTTCCGATGAAATAATTAAAAAAAAATCGAACTCGCTTCCAAATCCAAATTATAAATCACTAATTTATATTGTGTATTATATTATATATTTATAATCACAATTTATCCGTACAGGAACCGAGAAAGAATAAAATTTCCTACGGCCGGGCGGCCTGTTGTAAGAAGCGACAAAACAACCCACAGCCAGGTGGAAGTATTTGACCGACTAGATGGCTACCACCACTGCTCTAGAATATGCCTCCATAACAACTTTTGAGTTGTGTTCCGGCATTTGTGAGCAGGTTCCAGTCTCCCTTAAGAGAGCGGTAGCGCATTTGTAGCACCTTTGGTGTTGTAAATGTCCATAGGCGATGGTAACCTCTGCCTGTCTGTTGAACTCATGCAATAAAAAAAACAGAGGAACCGTTCAATGAAAAACATTGCAAAAGAAACGATCAACATGATTGTGAAAACGCTATAATATTAATTATCGAACGATTAATTTTGACCTCGCGTTGAATGGGTGGTTGAACCGGTAAGGCCGTGGTTGGTGATGCGCGGACTGTTATAGCATTGATTAAGATATCCTCATATAAATCATCAATCCATAATTATTATTAATACAAAATAAACTAAATTATAAATAAATTACACTACAAAAAACTTAGAAAAAAACTATTATAAACATATTTACAAGTAAAAGATTTAGTCCAGATCTCTGTAGGTGGGGAGCGTTCCCAAAATGCTGGCCGTATTCCCACGTTGCATGGCAACGCTTATCCGTTACCCTAAACAATGCTCATTGACACTTGACATCTTTGTCTTCTCTGTTCACGGCTACTGAAAAAGTATCCGAAACGTCGTATGAAATAAAAACCAAATAAATTACCGCGCTCAAAACCGTTAAAACGTTGTTTTATTATGTATACAAGTCACAAAAGTTTAAAAGGGTTTTCTTAAGCTTTCGTGACTATTATTATCTAAGGATAAACTAATATTATAAACGGGAAAGTTTGTAAGAATGTATGGATGTATATTTGTTACTATAGAGTTACTCTTTCACGCAAAAATTACTGAATGGATTTTGATGAAACTTTACAATAATATAGCTTACACATTAGAATAGCACAAAGGCTATAATTTATAAAGATATAGATTAGCATTACATAAAGAAGCGTTCAAACTTACTCTAACTCTCTATGAATAAAACTGAAAACATTTAGAATCATATTTATTTCTCTACGCCTATCAAGCACTGCGAACATACGTTTACATATCTATGTGATGTTTTATTCAAAAGTTATAATTAATGTGATATGAATGTATTATGTATCTTTTTAGCCTGTTTCTCATTTAGTGTACACACTTTTCCGTATTATAGCGTACTATACTATAGTTATATTCTTTTTTCGAGTATGCCTACACGTGTTTTCTTTTCTCAATAAATAATGTGTATGAAAAAAAAACAAAGACATTAAAACTAAAATACTGTTCGAGCTACAGGACTCGAATTAAAATGCCGTTGGAATTACTATAGAATTTATTAGAACTATACGAAAACGTATAACATAGGTACAAATATAACTAGACACTAGACACATACAAACTGCACGATTGAATAACACGCGCAAAGTCCGTCACTATATCGCTCATCGAATGTACGTCTTGATCGTATAGTAATCCTCGCTTAACTGCCTCATCCCTCCGTTCGGGCGTTGTTTTATACTAACCATACAATACAAAAATCTACCGCGTGGACTGGGGTTTCCAAGAAACCTTAATCTGCACACCTGGCTAATTATTCCTGCAAACGGCCAACAAAGTCGAAAAGAATAACACTAGGCTATTGTGTAATTGCAAATTTTAAAAACAAAGTAAACAAAAGAACTCCAGATGCGACAAAGGTAATAAACTGCGTTTTATGACAAGCAAGTGTGTCTTCACCTTTACCGGCTTGTAACAATACATTATGTAGCAGATCACTGCCAACAGGGAGCGTGCCCAGAAGGCTGCCTGCATTGCCACGCTGTATAATACAATATGGCAATACTTATTTGTCTTAAAAAATTATGTAACATAGGAAGAGCGAGGTTTCTCAACACAAGTGTCATTTGATTACTTTCTGGGAAGCCCCGGCAACTTACATGTATAGACTTTTTGAAATAAATACATTTTTATTTTTATTTGTTGTGCAAAATATGAGCCAGCCTTCTGGTCACGGGTATTGTCAAAGAGTTTCTTACATATTTCTTTAAACAAACTCTTTGCCGACGGACCCCACGGGCCTAATGTTTCAACCCCAAACGGTACAAATATGTAACCCCCTCCTAAGGCTCCATATTTGCGCCGTTAGACGTCATCAGCTGAAGCGGCAGCGTTCCTAGCCCCTGACTCGGTCATTGGAAGATGTGACGGGGCCAGTGTGTCAACACAGGTCGCATCCCACAGTCGGCCGCCCCATTTTCCAAGGGACGACTTTCATTTCTTAGATGTAACCTTATTTAGGGTTCCGTTAATACTTTTGCAAATCCCTCTGAAAGTTGATTTTATAAGTCAGCCATTATTTTTCATGACATTGTCGCAAAATAAATCAAATTGAAAAATAATCTTAAAAAAACAGGATGCGAATCATTGAGGGGTTTTTTTCATTGCGTGATATCAGCAGATAGGCAGACGGCCTGATGGAAAGCGGTTACCATCGCCTATGGACATTTACATACATACATACATAACTTCACGCCAGGTCCCTTGCGGGGTAGGCACGAACAACAGAGCGCCATTTAGGCTTATTCTTACACACCTCACTTGCTTCTTTGAAATTCATATGGACATTTGTAACACTAAATACACTGCCACTCTCTGAAGGCCACTAATGCCAGGACACAACTCAATTTTGTTATGGCAACATACTCTAGACTAGGAGTGGTAGCCGTCCTAATGGGCAAATACCGTACCACCTAGCAGTGAAATGTTTTGTCGCCTCTTACGACAGGCCGCCCGGCCGCAGGAAATCGTATTCTTCTGTGTTACTGCACGGGGATGCCAAACATTATATACTTCACTCCTATGTACACAACTCAAACCAAATAATAGAACGATAAATTTCCATGCAAATTTAATGGCTTACTTCTCTTCGAAGGCCACATACACTACACACATTTGATTTAGGTTTTATTGCATCAAAGCAATACTCGTTAGCCATATGGCCATTATAGTAAACAATAAGAACGATCGAAATTGCTAACTCGATTTAACGTACCCATTTTAACAATGGTCTGTGCAACTGTTTGCACAATAACCAACGAGGCTTCAACTCCTTGTTACATTCAGCTATTTCAGTGCAAACACGGTCTACAAGGTCTTTTTATCCGTGTAGGAACGGAGAAAGAATACAATTTCCCGCGGCCGGGCGGACTGTCGTAAGAGGCGACAAAACAACCCACAGCCAGGTGGTAGGGCATTTGAGTTGTGTTCCGGCATTAGTGACCAGGTTCCAGTCTCCCTTAAGAACGCATTTGAAAAAATGAATTTTGAAAATTGCAAAGTAGTCCACCAGCTTCTTAACGTTGCCGAAGACTTCTCGGAGGCTACCTAGGGTGTCCAGATACTTCGGCCTATATTCCTTGTAGGGCCACACACCAGTATGTAAGTACTACACTTACGTAACTGTACTGAGCGGTGTGCATCTTTCCCATTTGCCGTTCATGTTTTAATATTGTTACAACCTAGGCCCGACAAAGACAAATTCCACGTACAAATCTGTAAAAACACATTTTATTACCCGTCGGCATTTGAATTAATCGTAATCCTTTTATGATCGTTTTCTTTTGTTCACTTATTTATTGGCATACGTTTCTAACTATTGTGGAGAATAGCCTATTGTCCTATTGTACTCGCTCATTAGCATCATTAGCCAGGTGTTACAGGCTAATTCTAGGAAACTGCGGCGACGTTACCAGGCCAATATACATTTGCATTTGTGGAGCATAAAAGGGAGGCAGTTCAGCGACAAGTACGATCAAGGCGTAACGTGTGTACAATCGGAGATCTAATAGTGACGGACTTTGCACGTTTTATTGAATTACGACCTTCTGCATTACGTTTGGATTTGTTGTGTTCGGTTATATTTGTACCTGCGTTATACGTGTTTGTATAGTTCTAATAAACTCTATAATAATTCCAACGGCATTTTAATTCTATGGGCGTTTGGGCCTACGTTCCACATACACTTAGAAGATTTCTATTTGAATAGGCTAGGAGGTGCGTTTACAATTACGAAACTTGAGTTTTAGTATAATTACCCAAAGGTATGCTGTAATAGCTTCACATCGTGCGTGCATGCAGAGAATAGATTTCTATTGACTAACACTGGTCAATTTGTTAAGATATTTCCTTCCACTCTTCAAATCGTCGGTGCAGTCACTTTGATTTTGGACAATGGATCAGTACATAAAATATGGCAATTTAGTAGAGTAACGTAGCCAGCGGTCTGGGTTATCTGGGTTACCTTATCCATAGAAGACGATGATCTAGGTTCAATATTCTACTTATAATATTTAGGGATTTCATGTAGAATACAATGTCACTAAGTTAGTTAATTTTTTATTATTGTATTAGTTTTTTTTTTGTAAAATAATTGTTGTAAATGTAGTGGAACTTACAAGCTAATAGCTGGCGCTGTGCAATAATAGAGGTCGCAAATGATTCCCAACACGTACAAAGAATATATACGACGGCCTCTGTGGTTGAGCGGCCTAAGCCTTTGCCGGCCTACCTCGCTCCAGGGTTCGATTCCTGGTATAGTACATTTCGGAAACGTATTTTCTCCTTTATTTACTATGGTCTGGGTGTCTGGGATCGGCCCCAGAGTAGTCCGTTGTATATTACCCATAACACAAGCGTAACTTGCTTAATTTGGGGATACAAAATATGTGTGTTTGTTTGCCGATTATTATTATTATTATACAACTACATTTTAACGGTTTTAAGTGCGGCATCATTTTTGCACTTTATTTCGGCCATTTTCCTGTAACCGTGATCACGGGACAAAGACGACAAGTGTCAATTAGTAACGTAAAAGTTTATTATAGTAGTTAGTAAAGCGTAGCTTTAATTGCTTACTAGTGTAATTTTGTTTTAATATTTTGACATGTATTCAACATTGCACGCCTTTAGAGTAAAATGTATCGATATCAACGCATATTATAACATATTATGTTACATACACTTCACACAAAAATTAAGGGAGCAAAATTATATCTACATTTTGGGTGATTTTCAACAGGCTGTAAATTGAAGAAAAATAATCGTACTGCAAATTAAAAAAAAAAACAAATTAGTAGCTCCAACTGTCTAGTTTTGGATGTGAATTTTAAAAAGAACCGATTATTTTTTTCGAGTAGTTTTGAGAAACCCACCACCAGATAAGCTACACTTTCCTTATTTTAAATTTGCTAAACGATTATTTTTCTTCAAATTTCAGCCTGTTGGAAATCACCCAAAAAAATTTAATTTTTTGCTCCCTTATTTTCCGTGCTTATATTTTCGCGAAAACACATTAATTCATAGTCGCGAAAACTTAAGAAATTACAATGATTGTTATTTTCACAGTGGGACCTTTAAAGCCATAATAAACACCTATGAATACCGGCCATGGTATCCAAAGGTGGTATCCCGCATACCGGCCATGGGCGAATATTCTGTCAAATCACTACACAACAATGTAGTGGAACTTTCTCGTTGTCGCAATGGCCAAGAGAGAGCTACAACTTCACTCGTGGTAATCGTTTATTATCGAAAACTCACATATATGGTGGTAAGAACCGTCCATCCATCTTTTATTTATATTCATTTAATCAAGTTATTTAAACTATATAACTTAATACAATGACATTATAAACTAATACAATAAAAGAAAACTTAAATTTAATGTTAAATTGTATTTTTTTTTAAATTTATTTATTTATCAGAAAAGCAAACAGATACAATATATATATTCTATAACTAAAGTGATATTATAATTAATGATATGGTATCCTACAGCACTTTTCACATTTAATTTTAGGACATAATAACAAATTTTTACCGCTAACCACGCAACTTACATGTAGTAACAAAAATAACAAGATATAAGACAATAAAATATAATATAAGAAAATATAGCATTAAGGTGTAGACGACGTATTTAAAAGTTTGTTTCTTACATTGTGTTTGAATTTCCCAATAGCCATAGAGAATATATCAATTTCATTAAAGTGTTTATTGTATGAATCTACCATTCGACGAAGAGGTGCGCGTAGTCCAGCATTAGTACGACAATTACCCAAGGCAAACAAGTGATATTTGCGCACCTCCCGTATTAATACAGTCCTAGGTATGGCATAGCATATGTTTCTTACAAGGTTCATACAATCGAAGTAGTTGTTGACTATCTTATAGAGAGTCATAACTTCTAAATACCGTCGTCTAGCTTCAAGTGTTAGCATTTTATAATTTTCAAGTAGTAAAGTGTATGTCAGATATCGTTTGTTACACCTGTAATGCATAGCACGTAGGAATTTTTTCTGAACATTCTCAATGCTCTCTCTATATTTATTGTGTTGCATCTTGCATACGTGTAGGAACGGAGAAAGAAGACAATGTCCTGCGGTAGGACGGTCTATCGTAAGACGCGACTAAATACCCCACAGACACGTGGTAGGGCATTTGTCCGACTGGATGGCTACCACCCCTGGTCTAAAGTATGCCGCCATAACATCCTTAAGTTGTGTTCCAGCATTAGTGGCTAGGTTCCAGTCTCCCTTAAGGGAGCTGCAGCGCATTTGTAGCACCTTCCGTGTTGCAAATGTCCATAGGCGATGGTAACCGCTTTCCATCAAGTGAGCCGTCTGCCTGTCTGCTGAACTCCTGCAATGAACAAAATAAAAAATACTCGAACGGCGCGGTTTCGATCCTGGATGGAACGCAGGCAGTTTTCAGACCTAATGTGCTTATTGCTACCATTACCACGTGTTATCAATGATAAAGGAAAACGTCATGATGAAACAGTATGTAGGTCAGGAAACCAAGTGGTGCATGCTTTCCGGTCAGGATTCGAACCCACGCCCTTTGAGTTTGGGACTTGAGTGCGCTAACTACCGCGTCTTTGCTTTGCAATATATGTAGCTAAATTATTTTTTTAATGTAATCAGTTGTTTCCAGTATTGGTTCCTCCCTCCTCTATTCCTTTCCAAAATAAAATGACGTAACGTAAAAAGAATATGTCAATTGTTCTGAACTTGTTATAATTAACCCATTGAGATCCGTAAGAAGTGGTTATTATTATTTTCTATGATAATTACAGTATTAATATAGTGTTTTTAAAATATGATATTCTAAGGTCGTGCTCTATTATACGCGCTAAAAGCGGCCTTTAGCATCAATCGACGTCGGACGTCGCGTTCGGCGTTATAAAACATTTCATACACTGACCTTACACAAACATTTTTAGAACACTTCGCCATCCCTCTAACTATTTTACAGTATTTTTCTTATTGCACGAGTTCAGCGACAAACAGGCCCACTTGATGGAAAGCGGTTACCATCGCCTATTGACATTTGCAATACTAAAGGCGCTACAAACGCACTGCTGTTCTCTTAAAGGAGACTGGAACCTGGTCACTAGTGCCGGAACACAATAAGGTTGTTATGGCGGCATACTCTAGACCAGGGGTCGTCACCACCCAGTCACGCAAATACCCTACCACCTGGCTGTGGGTTGTTTTGTCGCCTCTTGCGTCAGGGCGCCCGGCCGCAGGAAATTGTATTCTTTCTCCGTTTCGGCACGGATAGAATGTATGTTTGTAAATATACAAAACCGGGTATGAGCAAGTCAAGCGAGTCATCTTTCGATGTCACTCGTTGACCTACAATCGAATACCGTAACATTTCCGGTCACTCCCCAGAGTATCGATTTCGATTCGAGCGGAACTCAGACATTTACGTAAAGGTATTTTTTGTTTTATTTTTTGCGACATCTTTTTTATTATTTATTAGATTTCAAATAGCAATTATTGTCGCAGAGATATCATAATCGTTATTCTCCGATTTTTTGGGGTTTCATAAGTAAAGAAGACGGGGACTTTTGGGCCAAAGAAATATAATGAGTTGAAATATGGCTTTTGAAATTGTTAATTTAATTTAACTTGTTTTTACCGTGGGTCGCATGACTTTTGTGATTAAGGAGGTGGGCATTGCTGTCGGTGACCATGAAACCACCTCTGGACCTTACGAATAAAGAAAAAAAATCGCTTCACAATTAACGAAGATATCGCGTAACAATGAAGTCGGTTAACAATTTTCGAGGGTTTCTCTTGATTTTCCTGGAATCCACTCATCAGTTCTTGACATGGTAATGGAACCAATTCAGGAGTACACCCTTTCGGTTAAAGGAAATTTTTTGAACATCGGTCCACAAAAACACATACAGTCAAATTCAAATTCAAATTAAATTAAAAAATTCATGCTTGCTCAAGTTTTCCTTCAATAGTTTCCAACCTTCATACAGCAAATCTTGAGTCACATTTCAAAAATCTCAAGTATTCAAAAATGTATAGCTACAAAGAAACATTGTTGTTGTCAAAATTGAATTATGTATGCAATCGAAAAACTAACTTCCTTTTATTAACATTCTGTACAGGTGTACACAAAAATCTTTTGTGCTTTGTGAGCTGTCAATTTGACAGGCATGTCACGTTTGAAGTTCGAACGCTGTCACTACTGTCACCGACACAAAACATTAAAAGCGTGTTTCTGGTATATTAGCATTTAAATGTGTAGTAAACAAATAGTTGACTTAATGTGTTGTAACATAATTTGAATTATTTTAAATGAGTTACATAATATGACATGTTGCTTATTTCTTATCGCTTTTTCTTCTTAAAATCATACTAACTAGTAAAAAGCGATGCTTTAGGAGGGCTTGCGAAGTTTTTTACCTAGTAATAAATAATTTTTAAGATAGTTTAAAAAAATATAATGTGCGTATTATTAATATGGGCTTCTGTCATTAATTTATACCACAAATTATTTCCATTCATTTTTTATTTTATCCAAACAAATTTCATACAATAAAATTCAAAATAGTAAAAATTGTTATATCTTCCATTTTCTTTCTTTCTTCTTCTTTCTATTTTTATAAATATGTATTAAATTATATTTTTATGATATAACACATCTAGACATAAATTGAAATTACTATCTCAAAGCCCACATCTGAAAGTGTGACAGTTTCTCAGTAAAGTCAGTGTACCCACAAAAATGTATAGATTGTGGGATAGTGTTAGGGCTCAATTCGTTCGCCCTGATAATACTTTGAAAAACGTTGTTCTCATTGGTCAGTTTCAACATTACGCCGTAGACTGCTTACGGCGTGACGCTGTATGCTACAGATGAATTTTATTATGAACATGCACTATGGTAGGTTCTTTTAGATGCCCGACGCGGCGCATGTACGTGCAAGGCCTCCACACATTATACGCTGCATCCGCTGTCATTCTTGGGCATTACATTGTATAGACGTCGCGTTTATAACATCAATTAACAAATCTGTCCAATCATAGAGAGTGTACGTGAAAAACTGACGCGCTTTTACACGTTTCCAGAGTGACCAATGGTGTTTTGCAATAAACTTGTTCTTGAAGTATATTTAATGTGGTTTCAAAGACTGTTTATTATTATATGATAGAGGAATTGTATACTCCTAAAATTAGATATGTATGATTCATAATAATATTATATCATGTTATAATGAGGTTTCAATGGACGAAGAAATTGCATTAAGCGCACATCGAACCGATGCTAGAATATAGCTATCCGTGCAGGAACGGAGAAAGAATACAATTTCCTGGGCTGGGGCGGCCTGTCATAAGAAGCGACATAACAACCCACAGCCAGGTGTTAGGGCATTTGCCCGTCTGGACGGTTACCACCCCTGGTCTAAAGTATGTCGCCATAACAACGTTGAGTTCCTTCCGGCATTAGTGACCAGGTTCCAGTCTCCCTTTCAAATGCGCTGCTCTCAGCAGCGCATTTGTAGCACCTTTGGTGTTGCAAATGTCCATAGGCGATGGTAACCGCTTTCCATCAAGTGGGCCGTCTACCTGTCTGCTGAAATACTGCAATAGAACAAAAGCACCATGACAGGGCACGGCTTTAGCGCTTTCATTATATAAAACAAAGCTTTCTTTGCACTTTTGTTACGAACTGTACATTTCCAATTTAGAATATAAGTACTAATTGAGGATGTAAGCAATGGTCTGCGTGCAAATATATTGTGCAATATTACCTGTTTGTGCTATTTAGCAATATTTCGGTGCATAATTCAAAGTTATTAGTTATTGGTTTTTTAGTTAGTATGTTATAATTGTATCCGTGCAGGAAATTTATAGAATACATACAATTTCCTGCGGCTGGGTGGCCTGTCGTAAGAAGCGTCAAAACAATCTACAGGCACAGCTATATATGCTAGGGTCTTTCCCCGCCTAGATGGCTACCACCCCTGGTCTAGAGTAGTTGAGTTGTGTATCGGCATTAGTAGCCAGGTTTCAGTATCACTTTCGACCGCGACCTACTTTGCACAAACCTCAAGATGTTGTAGAAAATATATAATTGTGAAGTTTATTTATTTTCTGTTAGATTTTTTTTACAATACAGTTTAAACTCCATGTAACGTCCCTCGATTTAACGACACCCTTCTTTAAGCGTCGAAATCACTTGGCTTTGATTGGTTTAACTTATCTTTCATACAATGATACACTCTATATAGCATTACACCCACTGTCAATAACAACAACAAGTAAGTATAATAAAAAGTACCTTTTAAGTTGCCAAAATTAGTAAAAGCTACGCAGCTATGTACGTTCTTTTATCGCTTTATTATCCTAGACCGTAAAAAATTGGACTGTCGGCATCATGCAAACCGAAATTTCCAAGAAACTCCGAAACATCGAAATTCCTAAGTACTTCCTTTATCAGCAAGATGCCTCAATATCGCAAAATATTAATAAAATAAAAAATACAACAAAATACTGGTGTAGCAAAAGACGCCAGACAAAAATAACAGACTCCTCTCCATTTAACGACAACTCTCTATAACGCCTTAAAATGCACATTCCCTTCAATGTCGTTATATAGAGTACTCACTGTATTTGTAAAATTGTTTCGAAGCTCTAAAATATTAATTTAAACATAAGAAAATCTTGTACCATTAAAATAAGCTTTTTAAAACGGTTATTAAATACAAGATTTTGAGATCCTGGATATCACGTAGCAGCAGAGTGCTAGCCAAGACAAGTAAACGAGCCCAAACAAGACGGGTCTTGTTTAGTACAGGAGTTCCTATGGCCTTCCGACTCCATCATCAGATCAGCTCCATGGTACCTATTGCATTGTCACGCGATATACATACGCGTGAAAAATTTCAGCTCAATCGGAAACTGGGAAATTGGTCAAATTTAACATGCAAGATTCCACCCGAACTTACATACATAGTGTACCTATGTATATAACCCATTGCAAGTTAAGTAAAAGCTTGAAATAACTTGAATAAAAAAAACTTAAATTTGAATATGTAGTGCCCTCTACCGTAGACATGTGAAACATCTATGTTATCTTAGCAACGTGTTAGAGGATGGCATAAATCGATCGTAACCAGCGACTGGTTGCTGGGACATTATTATGCAACGCAACTGCCAGTGCGACGACCCGCCGCACGGCGAAATGCATCGAGTCGTCTTGTCTATGTCTGTTTTATTTATGACAAGCGGTTCCGGAAGACGTTCTCCGGCCTTGAAAAAATAAAAAAGAGTGTGCGAAAATCGAAGTTGAACTATTTAATACTGAAATTGTTTAACTTCAGATAAGCTTAGGTTATTACTTACAATTTATGTGTATTAATATGAATCTGAAAGAAAAGCTATTTACTAATAAAATGTTTTATTGATTATAACATTTATTTTATTCTTAGTTACAATTCTTGAATATGTACATTATTAGTGTCATTATTTAATCTAATTACCAAAATACGGCTAGCGCTGTGGGTTAGAGTGAGAGAGGTGCGTGAGAGCCGCTGCCGTATGCGTGAGAGAAAGGGAAGTCAGATAGACCGGCGTCGTAACGCGTTACGTAACGAAGCGGTTTGCCCTCCCATAATAAGTTATCACTTCAATAAAAATCTAGAACCCGATTCCAGAGCCAAGTAGATTTTTGACTGACATTTTTAAATTCGTAGTATCTTATGAATGATGTCCGATTTGAATAATTGAAAAAGTAATATGAAATTATTTATTTGGGTAAGTATTATAAAGGTAGGGATAACATGGTCTGATTTTGGTCGGCATTTTGGGTAAGTATTAGTGGAACTAAGTACCTGGGACTACGAGGCCTATGGCGTCTGCTAATCACAATGTCCGGGGACCATCCGTAGGGCAGACAGTGACTCGTCACGGTTCCGATTTCGCCATCTGACTGCGAAAGCCTATATTATATAATTACGTTTATTTTAGTTTTTCGAATGTTATTGTATGGCAGAATTTAATCCTGATTAATAACATTATTATACATTGTCATTGTAGGTGACACACATATATAGATTTATATTACAATTCCGTATATATTTTGTCAACAATAATAAAACTATGTTTTAACCGGTTTTAAGCGCGGTTTATTATGTATATTGGTAGCGTAAACTTACGGAATTTATTGTTATTTTTTAATTAAAATAAGGGCCATACGGTGCTATTGGTTTATATTTGTAAGTCAGTGTCACGTGAGTCTCCGTTCTTAAATTTAAAGAAACTGCTCAGCAACTGTTTCATAATAATCTTACCCATAAACTCCTCTTTGGCCGAATATTTTGGGTACAATTTACGTTAATCATACAAATTTCGTTTATCTGTGCTCACAACATGTAATACGCGTTTATAAGTGAAGAAAAAAATATTGATTGATTAGGGTATGATTCTCTTGCTTAAGACATGCCTAATCGTTTCTTAACGAGATTATTATAAAGCATCCCTTACAAGTAGAATTCATATTTTTTACCTTTAACTGTCTATCTTTAATAACTTTTTTTATAATTTTAATCTTCTATATATATAAAATGAATCGTAGATATGTATGTACGCGCATAACTTGAGAACGACTTAACCGATTTTAATGAAAGTTGTTTTGTTTGTTTGAATGGGTCTCCGGATGGTTTATATTCACAATTGGAACCGGTAGGTCTGTGCTGAGATCGGGTTTTAGAATCCTCCTATAGTAGAATTATTTTCTCCGTGCAGTTTGGGTCACATGTTGCGCGGGCGCAACGCCATTATCGATAAAAACTCATTATTATCAAAGAAAGATTATCATTCTTATAAAAATCATTATTATCTTTATTGCTGTTAATTTTAAACTTAGATATAAGTATTTATATTTATTTTTTTAATATAACTTGTTACATTCTCAACTTTTGTACTATAGTTTATTTTCAATCATTATTATTCTTATTTTAATAAATACGTGGTTTTATCTATTTTTTTCTTTCATTTATATCACTAACCTACAAAATGACAAAACTAAATACACTATCGATAACGCTTATCGACAACAATAATGCGTATCACTATGCCTGCCCATAAGGCCCGTGAGCGGAAGAGAGAGTGAAATACTCGCTTCACCGCTCCGATTATTTATGAGCCAAACTGCACGGAGAAAATAATTCTACTATAATCACCTGGACCGATTTTGGTGATTTTGTTTTTGTGTCTTGAAACAGTCTTTTAGGAATTCAAAAAATATGGCTGTACGAAGATCGCCCAGTCAGCTAGTTTATAATATAATAGATGTATTAGAACTGTAATTTGTTTTTAGGAATACCGACTGCATAGTTTTCCCTGTTGGACTAATAAGAAATCCCGCAGGCACTTGTATGTCGGCAGGAAACACGACCTCGTATTACGACATGAGACAGCGTATAGATATAGTTGTAACAAATATAATCAATCAGAACGTTTTTATTTATTTAGGTTTATGGCTAAAGCCAGATCTTAGTTTACAATATAGTTTCTTCATAATCTTAAAAGCCTATGTGTAGCACAGCTGAGCTGTAGGTTATCCATTCAACAGAGTTCTTGTGACAACTCAAAAGGCCACATTTGACTATACAGTTCATATTTCTCATAAAACACATAATTACTACTCAAAAACTATCAATATCCTACAACTATTGTTCATTTTAGAGTAATTTTACACATTTTTAGAAAATAAAACTGCACAGCACAACATCTCCTTTCAGTTCCCCCCAAAAACTCTAATCAAACAGAATGTGATATTAAGCAAATCTTTATAAAATATACAGATATTTTAAAAGAAAAATAAATGACTATTCAAATATTTAAAAAAAACCGTTCTATACTTGTCAATTCTCATGCTTGTATCTGTGCGAAAAAAAAGTTTTTTAAGTTTTAAAAATACCGAAAATAATATAAAAGGATCATTCTTTAAAACAATCAACGAAACAACATGTTATGAGACCAAATAGAAAATCCCGTAAATCGCGTGCGTATTACCAATAAACTGGTGCGTTACAATTTAACCGTTTAACTCGAATTCAATTTAAAAGAAAGCCGCACACGTAATCGTTACTAAATTATAATGGCAATTAATTCTTGTGGGCGTCAATTACTTTTGCATTGCCAGGTGGTACCACCCATGGTTTTTTTATTGCATAAGTTCAGCAGATGGCAGGTGACCCACCTGATGGAAAGCGGTTACCATCGCCTATAGGCATTTGCAACACCAAAGGTGCTACAAATGCGCTGCTGCTCTCTAAACGGAGGCGGTATGTCGCAACACAACTCAAATTTGTTATGGCGGCATACTCTAAGCCAAGGGTAGTAGCCATCCAGACGTGCAAATACCTGGCCAAGGTTATGTATATATATCAAAAAATCAATTCTTAGAATTTTTTTCTGTCTGTTTGTTGTTCCGGCTTATCTTCTCTGAAATGGCTGGATCGATTTAAACCGGACTTTCACTGGCAGATAGCTGATGTTAGGAGTAACTTTATAAAAAAAAAACGCGCCGACGAAGTCGCGGGAACAGCAAGTAATCATATAAATATTATGATATTAAATTTCAGTTATATTTTTTTTAAATGTAATTAAGTTATTAATAAAAAAATTACAACAAAACATCTAAATGTAGTTAAATCAATAAGAAACAATAATTACGCGTCAAAGTAGGTTACTATTACAAGATTAACAAATAATAAACATTCCATTCTGAACAAATATTGCAATAAAAATAAATACGACAAACATTACAAAAGTTCTGTCTGTATGCTGTCATTGTGAATGTCATGTAAATTGCCTAACCGAATTCGATAAAATGAATTAACGGTTTTACGAAATGTGTACATATAACATTCATTTTGTGTGGACATAACTGAAAATAATTACTAATGGCCGGTTCCTATATCCAACATAGGTTAGATATATGATGATGTTAGATATGAACCGATATTAGTACTTGACATTACTGGAATGGAGCGTATGTCAAATTTTCTATTCTATTCTAAGATTATAAAGTCATAGAATGTTATTCTCTATCCCTATTAATATTATAAATGCGAAAGTAACTCTGTCTGTCTGTCTGTTCCGTTTTCACGTAAAAACTACTGGACCGATTTGGCTGAAACTCAGTATATATATATTTTCGATACCGAGGATGAACATAGGATACTTTTTATCCCGAAAAATGGTATAGGTTCCGGGATAACATGATATTTGTCTGTTTGTTTGTTATGCTTTTACGTAAAAACTACTGGACCGATTTGGATGAAATTCGGTACGTATGTAAATTAAATACTGAGGATGGACAAGGGATAATTTTCATTTTGGCCTTTTTGGTAATTTTGAACTTTTTGGTCATTTTGGCCTATTTGGTCATTTTGGCCTATTTGGTCATTTTGGCCTTTTTGATCATTTTGGCCTTTTTGATCATTTTGACCTTTTTGGTCATTTTGGCCTATTTGGTCATTTTGGCCCATTTGGTCATTTTGGCCTATTTGGTCATTTTGGCCTATTTGGTCATTTTGGCCTATTTGGTCATTTTGGCCTATTTGGTCATTGGTCATTTTGGCCTATTTGGTTATTTTGGCCTATTTGGTCATTTTGATCATTTTGATTATTTTGGCCTTTTTGGTCGTTTTTGCCTATTCCGTCATTTTAGCCATGTCGGTCACTGTGGTCTTTTGGTCATTTAGACCATTTTGGCCTTTTTGGTCAAGTTTTGTCATTTATTTTGTTGACAGATAGACGGGGGATGGTATATATAATTAGCGATATAAAATGAAGTGAATCTTCTGTGCGCAAATACATAAAAATGTAATATAATATAACCTGTAGCACTTGCTCTAAACACAAGAGACACGCACTAGAGTTTATCTATTTATAAACTCTAGTAATCTATAATCTTTAATCTTTATTAATAATACGTGAAGCAAAAACACAGCAAAAACGTTGTACCCCTTTTTACGAAAATTGCGCGGACGGAGGAGTATGAAATTTCACACACATAGTTTACATAGAGAAGGAGTGCAGAATGCTAATATTGTTTTTTCAGTTACGACAAAAAAATACATTAAATCAATTAAAAAGACATTACACACACTACCATGTATTTGACACACACGCATATATACTCTTTTGTTAACTGTTAAAGTCAAATTAACAGGCGAAACAACAACATGGCGAAATCTGTGATTATAGAAGTTATAGTCTTTGGCAACAGAATCTTAATAATGTCCAAACTTATAATTTAAATTAATAATGGTCGAATTTCAACCAAGGGCGGCCACTAGTTAATAATAATAATTTATAATAATATTTTTTATAGTTCTCTATATTCTCGCAAGAATGCGTGACCATCACGAGAATATTATATTATACTCTGAAGTTTAATTACCTGGACTAAAATGACATCTGCAATCGATCAGTTTTTGATTTATAAGCGAGTTGAATCCCACAGAATTACTATAGAATTCATCATTCATTACTATGAATGTAATTAATGTAATGTAAGTTACTACTTACAATGGTGAGTTGTTCCAGGCTTGCAAGAAAAAATAACTTATTTTTTAAAAGGTTTTTAAATATAAGCTTTTGAGATCCTGGCTACCATGTAGCAGCAGAGTGCTAGCCAAGACAAGTAATACGGGCCCAAATACAACGGGTCTATCTTGTTTAGTACAGGCGTTCCTATGGCGACCTTCCGACTCCATCATCAGATCAGCTCCACGGTATACATATACATATGCGTGCAAAATTTCAGCTCAATCGGAAACCGAGAAGTTGGTTAAGTTAAACTTGCAAGATTCCACCCGAACTTACATACATCCATTGCAAGTTCAATAAAAGCTTGTAATAAGGTCGATCGCAACTGTCATTTTAGTCCAGGTAATTGAAAATCAGAGTAAACTTATAATGAATTGGTTCCACATTCTCGTGCTACTGTCGCAAGAATGTAGAGCCCTTTTAACAAACGGCTCAACGAACGAAATTTTAATTAAATATTTTAATTGACATTGTTTTGTTGTAACTCTTTCAACAAATAGCAATAAGAAACGCAATAGAACAGTAATAAAATGATTCAATATTGCGAAATGAGAAAGTTATTTGATGGATTTTTTTCTTATTTTACATTGACTTGTGTTTGTAGAAATGATCTTCACGCCTCCAATCGTTTAGTAATTCTTTGAAACACAAATAAATCTTTTATTTTTGTAAATAGCAGTGTTTTTGTAGCTTGTTAGTATTTTGAAGTGCTTAAATAAAAGTTACTTAGTCATATCATCAGAGCCGTCTTGAGCGCATTGAGCACCAGAGTGCGAAAATCAGTTTTTGTCAGAAATATAATATATTAAAAATTAAAAAAAAAATTTGACGACATTGAGAACCTAATCTTTTTTGAAATCGGTTAAAAAGCGACGTCTATAATATTGTAAAATTCTAAAAATGCCCTGTTAAAAAATTAAAACAAAACAAACAACAATATATAAACGATAGACACACGATGCAAATGTTTTTAGATTTCTTGTTTAGTTTTGTTTGTCTGTTTGTTTTGGGATTCACGTCAAAACTACTGGGACGATTTCGATGCGGTTTTCGTTAATCGAGAACAAATTTTTAGACTTAAAATCTGCGCTGCCTCTTATCCTGGGTTACAAGATTTAAAAAAAAAACCAATACCAACATGACTAATTCTGATCGATAGCAAATTTTATGTAACAAAATGTGTGATATTTTTTATACCGGGAATCCCGCGGGAATTTTCCCGGTAGCGCGGGGTATTTGTTCGGGTGCATAAAAATTAGCATATTCCAACAGTTTTCACGCAAAGAGATAGGTTACATTCTTTTTTAAATACTGCGGTACTTTGTGTCTCGGGAATCTCGCGGAAATTTTACTTCACTTATCACAGATTATAGTAAAACATTCAATGATCAAATTGATCGTGTACTAGCAGAAGGTGATGTCAGGAGCCTTAAGAACAGACGAGCGTGCATGACAAGAGCTATGAATGTCAAAGAAGCAAGTGAGGTATGTAAGAATAAGCTTAAATGGCGCTCTGTTGTTCGTGTCTACCCCGCAACGGACCTGGCGTGAAGTTATGTATGTATGTAAGAAAATAAATCGTGTGTTACATATTTTTTCAACAGCGGTGTAGTCAGCGCTTGCATCATTTTTTTTTAAGACGGGGGAAATGCTGTTTGCTTTGCAAGGGATTAGACCGGTGTCGCATATGGAGGAATCACCTTCGGGTGATCCGTCCATACTTGACCAGCATTGTGGTGACTCAGAGAAGCAGGACGGCCAGCAACCAATACCCACTAAAACCACCCTCCTCCCATGTGCCCCGCGCTTTTGAGTAGGAAAGCCTGAGACTTAAAACGTAGTTACGCCCAGTCCGACGCTTGCATCATACGGTATGCTTTTCCAACCTAGTCTAGTTTCCACCCCTCGCCACTGCTCCACAGTATACAATTAATATACCACATTAATATTAACTCCACATAGACTGACGGATAGACAGATTTCATTCATCATCATTATCTGAACGTTAAATCCCGGTTGCGCTCGGAGCGTCCGTTCCGACGCCCAGGCTCCGCTTTCCTAACTTTCTTCTCCACTTCGCGCGATCTTCGGCATCCCTCATTTTGAGACCCATTTACGCATGTTATCCTTCACAAAGTCTAGCCAGCATTTCTGAAATCCCGCCAATCCACCTTTAAAACCAATTGGCGGGTTTGACACATCAGATTTAAGTCGATGTACAGGTTACATCACGATGTTTTACTTCACCACGTGGTCATAATAACACTATTCATATTAGGGCAGAAAACTATCAAGTATTGCATGATTACTTGGTGCGTTCTTTGGATTTGGGACACGTGATATATAGTATGTGTATCATCTAAAGCGTGCGCTGACCATAAAACTTGATTTACATTGTGCGAGCTACTGACTTGAAATTCGAACAAAGTCAGCGCTGACTTCATACTGGCATCGTGTAAATTGATTTGAAATCAGCCATTAAGCTACCACGGCTTGCGGACGTACTTAATATCATTCAAAACATGATATTCAACTAATATCTGTAGTCATCATTATACAACACATAAAGTAGGTTTATTGATATAAAACAGTATAATTATTAAAAAAATAATAGAAAACTACCTCAAGAATATCTATGGTCTTCATTGATGACACCTTTGTTTTTCACACAAAAAAATACTGTCACATTATTTCACTGAACAACAATCACAAACACACACTAATCCAAACTTGAGATTAATTTGAAATTGGAATGTTGTATAATTCGATTTTCGAACGCGCTCCGATTGGTGCGTGCTAACTGCGCGCGGCTTGCCGGAGAATGCGCGCGCCGTGGCGGGCTGCGCGCGCGCAAGATTGTGGCTAAGTTTTGTTAAGGCCAAGCTATTATAAATTAAATTTTACTTAACGCAATAGTTTACTTAATTTTTATTCAAGTTTCATAGTGCTTACAAAAATTAAAATGTAAATAAGCATAAGTGAAATTATTCTTTTCATATTTTAGTACGTTCGTTGTTGATCACACGATATCGAGTGTCCGCATTGACTCGTCAAGCGACGTCGATTTGTGTGCTAATATTGTTATCTACCTTGACTATTTTAAAAACACACTGTAAACTCCATGTAACGTCACTCGATTTAACGGCAAACTCCCTTAAACGTCGAAATCACTTGGCTACGGATGGTTTAGCGTGTCTTCCATAGAATGATATACTCTATATATCATTATACCCGCTCTCAATATCGACAACAATTAAGGAATAAAAATTACCTTTTAATTAGCCAAAATTAGTAAAAACTGCGCAGCTGTGTACGTTTTTTTATCATTTTATTATCCTAGCCTGGAATACACTCGACGGTCGACATCATGTATACCGAAATTTCTAATAAATTCCTAATATATTGTAATAAATATAACGCCGTAAAACGCCACAGTCCCTTCAGTGTCGTTATATAGAGTTTACACTGTATATATGAGCTACTAGAAATAATATATGCCTTGCCTTGCCGGCGTGGCACGTACAGTTATAAAGTTCAAAACCGTTAATTAAATTGTTAGCGCGATAAAGAAGAGATAGATGATAGATTAAAAAGAACAGAGTTATTATAGAGGTATTGTCCGCATTTTTGAATTCTGCCTATTTATTCCCGGTTTGCAGCTCGCACTTTTAAGTGTTCGAGTCTTATTTGTACGATTTTTCGAAGGAAACAAGTCCCATATCTCATCCTACAGGCTGGCAATGCGTTGGCTTCGCCCCTGGTGTTGCAAACGTTTAGAGGCAACGGCAACCACTTGTCACGAGCCGGGCTGCTATTTCTTTGTCAGCTTCGCAATAATAAAGATTATATATAAAAATGTAGCACAAAATGGCATTCCACATAAACAAACAAATTGTATCAAAGTACATATACCCGTACAGTGTAAACTCTATATAACGAAACTGAAAGGACTGTGCATTTTATAGTCTTATAGAGAGGTGTCGTTAAATGGAGATAATGCTGTTATTTTTGTCTGACGTCGTTTGCTGTACCAGTATTTTTTTTGTATTTTTTACTTATATCTTTTGATATTGAGGCATCTTGGTGTAAAGGAAAAACCTAGAAATTTCGGTATGCATGATACCGACAGTGTAGTATGTTACGGGCTAGGATAATAAAGCGATAAAACAACGCACACAGCGGCGCAGTTTCTATTAATATTGTTACGTACGAGCGGGGGTACGCACTTGTGGATTGGAAGAAAACACCAGTTTTTAATTTAAAAGCTTTTATTGACTTACAAAGCCGCGCACAGTACCTCCCTGTAGAGTTGCTGTCCTTAAACACACGACCAACGATGCACAATTCCGACGATAAGTTGTCACACCCTCAATACCGTCGCCGATATTGCGTAGACCACCTCCGAAATTATCGCGTGTAGCTCGCCTCTGGCTCCTCTCTCGAACTACGCTACACACTTCCTTCACGTATCTATCCACCAAACTTGCCACTAAATTCACCACTTGATTCGTCTCTGTACTCTATTAATCTTCTCTAACAACTCTTTAGTATCGCACTTGTTGCTTCACCGTCTTAGACTGACTCAACTTTTAACTCTTAAACTTTCAACTCTAAACTGCCCGGTAGGCGTGCTTTACGCTGTTTATATACCCGGAAGAATTTTCTAGAAACCATATATCTATCTCTGTCTCTTCTTTCCCGAACCTTCTGTTCGGGAACTTTCGTTTATACATCTATCCCTTTCCAACATCTATCTATCTCTTTCTTTCGTTCATTGTCCATCTCTTTCTAACATCTATCTATCTCTTTCTTTCGTTTATCGTCTATCCCTTTCTAACATCTATCTATCTCTTTCTTTCGTTTATCGTCTATCCCTTTCTAACATCTATCCGTCCTTGTCTTTTCCTTCCAGAAATGTCTAGTATTTTCTAAAAGTTCTAAAACTGATTTACGCTGCTGGGCAGTTCCACCCTCGGTCGCCACAATATTATTAATCGTTGTCGTTATTGAGAGTGGGTGTAATGCTATATAGAGTGTATCATTGTACGGAAGACGAGCTAAACCAACCAAAGGCAAGTGATCTCGACGCTTAAGGGAATTTGTCGTTAAATCGAGTGACGTTACATGTAGTTTACACAGTAATATAGTACCGTGTAAAAACTTGAATTTAAAATAGCGCCATCTGTGAAAGTTGCCAGAACAAATATATGGGTAATTAGTATACAACCAACATCAAATTATACCCTACTACTACACAGTGGTCAGCATTTTTCATTACGCTTACACTTCTATCCGTCTAGCTCCCATTCACCGAGTAACTTGTGATAAAGAACTTCATTCCAAATCCGATGACACAATAACTTTGTTATAATCAAGTAACACTGTATGTTACGTATTGCCCTTAAGACGTTGCCTGCAATCTCAATGCGGAAACGGCGATCAGCGCCTAGTGGGCAATAGTATATTGCGCGTAACGGGACTCTCCGGCCATAATGGGCATCGGCTGGCCATCTGATCAAGTCTATACTTCAAGAGTTCCGTAGCCAAAGCCAAATGTTTGTGAGTACTTCAACCCATTGGGGTCTATGGAGGGCAGAGGTAAGGAGAACCATCTCAGAATATTAAAAAGTGTCCACTGAAGGACAGCAAGTTAAGATGGAGATTTAAAAATAGCGCCACAAATAATTAGAGTAGGATACTAGATTAAAGAAGGAAAGAAAGACTTCCTCTTTGTCACCGCGCATTTTACGAAAATGTAACTATTGAATGTCTCCTCATGGTGGAATTTTCAGATAATTTAGTTAGTTATCTTAATTAGTGAAATAGGTTTCAAAATACGATACCTCAATACGAGAAATTCTCAATACTTTTCCAAATTATAATTTTTAAATTTTTCAACTCGGCACACTTCACTTCGTTTATAACTGCTAAATTCATATCATTTCCTTTTCCTACACTAGCGCTATTTTGACGAGTTTTCGAACCATAATTTGCTGTTTACAGGTGGACACTTTTTCAACTGATCCCCCATACTAGATGGTCCTCCTTATCTCTCCCCCTCCATATTGGGGGCCAACAGATTACGTCACACGAATTTCAAAGATTTTTTTACCCCTCCCTCGTCCTTAAGACTCCTCCAGCCCTAGTATGAAATCAAATATTTGTCAATTTTACATTAAGAAATTATTAAATTAAAAGAGTAGTTCCGTAATTAGTTTCACTGGTGGTCGAAATTCGACCATAATTAATTCAAATTCTAAGTTTGAACATTATTAAGGTTCGTGTTATATAAACTACTAGTTTCTGTCCGCGACTTCGTCCGCGTGGAATAGTTAAGAAAAGTCCCCGATTTTGAAACATTCTTCATTGGTGAACCGCTTCTATTGGTCTTGCGCATAGCGTGATGATATATAATCTATAGCCTTCTTCGATGAATGGGCTACCTAACACTGAAAGCATTTTTCGCAGCAAAGTTAGTCATCATAGACGATACGTTGACACGTTGTCACATTTTTGACAACATTTTATATATTTCTTTTCTACACATGAATACCTTGTTTTAGAAAAAAAGAGATTATTATTCGCTGGGTGCGCAGACATCTACTAATTAAAAAAATGCGCTATATAGATAATTAGCGAATCTATACTTCGACTCGTATTTAGCCGATTTTAGGGTGGCTGTGACCATAACCTTTTTGGAGGGTTAGATCTGCGCTTGGCCCACCTAAGTTCTCCCCTTCTTCTTGTACCCTCCCATCTTACAGAGAATGCTATCGTGTAGAAGTAAATGACTAAACATTCTTCTTTCCTCTATGGTTTGATTATTGAAAGGCTTTTTTGAATATAGTCAATACCTCTTCATTGGTCTTTTTCTACTTCTAGCTTATTTTTTTCATACGCCACCAACATCACATTTCGATTGCTTCTAGTCTTTCTCGATCTCTTTTAGTCGTCCACCGGTCTGTTATTTATTATTATTGTTTTATAGTAGTGGTATTAAAGTATTAAAGAACATCAGACATCAGTTAAAACTGTTGAGCAAGTTTGCATTGCATATTTTATAACGATCAAGGATTTCGGACTTCTTTGTTTGTACTTTGTACATTTAAGAGTTTGACATTAGTAATTATCATTGGATTCGAAATATAGCAATGTAAAATAAACAACGTATTTTTTCTCTTCAGAAAATTATATCTAAATATCAATAATTAAGGCTTTGAAAGGTATTGTTAATTCGATTGTTTAACCATTATATAAAATGTGGCGCCTCAAACTCTTTATATAGCAATGAACAGAAAAATGATTTTGCCATAATACATTCATCAGGCGTTAAGATTAAAATAATGGAAAAATAGTATTCTTTTTCTATGGTAATACTAAACATTAAAAATGACATATTCATTATTATATACGCATTTAAGATATTTTGATTTTGTAAAAATAAGTATAGAAGTTCTTTACGAGAACATAGTTCGATATTCAATGTTGTTCATTACATGAAATATTCAGTTAGGGGCGTCTGTCGTTAGGGGCGATAAAGTAACCCACAGACAGGTGGTAGGGCATTTGCTCTTTAGATGGCTATCACTCTTGGTCTGTAGTATGACGTCATAACAACCTTGAGTTGTGTCCCGGCATCCGTGGCCTAGTTGCAGTCCCCCCTTCGAGGCCAGAAGCTCATTGGTAGCACCTTTGGTGTTACAAATATTGAACAGACGATATAGGTGGTGCAATAAAAGAAGCAGGACTAAATATTTTATATAGACATACGTATACATATTTAAACTAATCAAGAAATTAAAATCACAGATATATTTTGCATACATAATATGAAAACGTGAAGCAAAAACTTTGAACCCCTTTTTACGAAAATTGCGCCGACGGAGGAGTATGAAATTTCGCACACTTATAGTTTATATAGAAGAAGCAAGTAATGCAATTTTTTTTTAATTATGCATAAAAATACATTAAGGGGCGATTGCATGACGATCGCCTTTAAATAAAATTAGTAGGCAGTTTAATATTAATCATATTAAACTGCCTAAATACGTTTTACACAAAACGTATTGACAGTTCTTTAAACATATTTAGCAGCAAATTTTGCGTTGTGCAAGACGCTAATCGTAACACCCTTAAGTTAAATGCGTTTAGTGTTTCTTAAATAAATTTAAGCAACCTTATGTAAGCGACTCTAAGGGCCGCTTGCATAAGGTCTCTTAAATTTATTTAAGAAACACAAAACGTATTTAACACCCTTAAACACAATTAGCATCTTGCATTTGTAGCATTTGTTTATTGTTAAAGTCAAACTGTAGCCTTGGCGAAATCTGTGATTATAGAAGTATAGTCTTTGACAACAAAACCTTAGTAATATTCAAACTTATAACTGTTGTCGAATTTCGACCACTAGTGCCTATAATAAGGCGGAGTCGATAATCAATTTATTTGGTGACAAATCTACCATTCTGAGCACAAAGCTATTATTTAAGTAATAAAACTATTATTATAAGAACGAAGTTTATATTAATCTAATGCACTACAATTTTATTAGTAATCCATCTCTTATTTTACACATATATTAACATTAATTTGATAATTGATACCTGGGAACACTTTTCAAATAAAAATTTGAGAACGAAAATATTTCGTGGCCATAGATCTATTTATTAGGTGATACAACTTGACGACAAATATAAGTTTTGGTGACAAGAAATATAGTCCCCATAATAAATAGGAAAGCGGCCTCCAGGCTCCAAAGTAAATATTCTGCACGTAACCGGGATAAAGTTTTACGAGTAAATTATCAGCTACAAATTATTTTTAGTATTTTTTTAATATAATCCATTAAACTTCAAAAAAACGTGTGACACCTCCAACCAGTTTAACAATACATTGTTTTCATTCAAGTCCCAAGAAAAATACTATAGGTACTCGGATTATTCTTAGAAAATCAACTCAAGGCCCGTCAAGCTGGTTCGTCTCAGCACTCATTTTAATTATAATACTAATTATGTACTTATCTTTTAAATTAAAAATAATAAACGAGGATCATTTATTGTTAAATACTTTATAGTTTGTACCTAATGTATAGTATAGTAAAAAAGAGAGATATAATTAGGATATGCAAGCAAGTAATGCTCATATAAATATGTATTGAAAAGTACCCCTGTTCATATCAATTTTTTTTGTCCATAAAGGTTGTCTGGAAGAAATCGCTAATAGCGATAAGACCCCGCCTATTATATTGTAAAATTTTGTTTCTGTTAACTGTATCTTTAAAACACAATAAAGAATATTCATTCATTCATTCATTCATACAGTAGTATAAAAGCTTTTGAAAATTCTATTTCAGTAAAGAAGTAATAGTATATAAATACTAGCTGTCCCGGCAGACGTCGTCCTGCCCGGAACAGCTTCAATCGATATTTAACCAATAAAAAATAGGAGTTGATCGAAGAGGGTTGAAAATTTAGGGTTGTATGTATTTTTTAATGCTGTATCATAAAAAAAAATATAATTATCTAAAAATTAAAAAAAAAATAGGAGTGGACTAACATTAACATTTAGGGGGATGAAAAATAGATGTTGTCCGATTCTCAGACCTACCCAATAGGCACACAAAATTTCATGAGAATCGGTCAAGCCGTTTCAGAGGAGTTTAACTACAAACACCGCGACACGAGAATGTTATATATTAAGAAGTATGTATAAATATTGCATAAATAGATTTTGTATCACATTTACAGTGCATATAAATGTTATATGATATATAGTTATATATATATATATATATATATATATATATATATATACATACATAACTACTTCACGCCAGGACCCTTGCGGGGTAGGCACGAACAACAGAGCGCCATTCAGGCTTATTCTTACACATCTCACTTGCTTCTTTGACATTCATAGCTCTTGTCATGCACGCTCGTCTGTTTTTAAGGCTCCTGACATATATAGTTAAGATGAAAACAAAAATGTAATAGTATGTTATGCTACTCTCTTTATATTGTTACAACCTAGGCGCCGACAAAAACAAATTCACAGCTGCATGTCTGTAAAAACACATTTTATTACCTGTCAGCATTTGAACCAATTGTAACTCTGTTATGATCGTCTTCTTTTGTTTACTTATTTGTTGGCATGCGTTTACTCATTATTCTAGAAAACAGTCCATTGTTTTATTGTACTCGTTTACGGCCGTTGCGGTCGAATCATTAGCCAGGTGTTGCGGATTAGGTCGACTACAATACAGGCACATTTGTATTTGTGAAGTATAAAACCAAGGCTCGATGGAGAGAGGAGGCAGTCGAGCGAGAACCACGATCGAAGCGAGACGTGTGTACTACAATCGGTAATCTATTAGTGACGGACATTGCGCGTTGTTTTGAATTACGACCTTCTGCATTACGTTTGGATTTGTTGTGTTCGGTTATATTTGTACCTGTGTTATACGTGTTTGTATAGTTCTAATAAACTCCTACGGCATTTTATTTCGAGTCTCGCAACTCGTAACAATATAATTCAATAAAATTTATTATAAATATTTGTATGCTCGTATGTGAGCAAAACATGTGTACACTACAACATATATGCCAACTGTTTAAACATGTTTTGAACAAATAAATTTGATTTGATTTGAACGTATGTATGTATTTACACTAATGTAACTAATAATTAAGGGCGTTATTTTGTAACGCTACAAACAAGACACATTTGGCCACAGTCGCTGAAACTATTATGCTAGATGTAGCAGGGACATAAGAGCAACAGGAAACAGTGCAAGAACGGAGAAAGAATATAATTTCCTGCGTTCGAGCGCCCTGTCGTAAGAGGCGACAAAACAACCCACAGACAGGTGGAAGGATATTTGCCCATCTGGATGACTACGACCTCTATAGTATACCGCCGTAACAAACTTGAGTGTGTTCCGGCATTGGTGATCAGGCTCAAGTTTCCCTTTAAAGAGCAGCACATTGGGTGTGATAAATGTCCATAGGCGATGGTGACCGCTTTCCATCAGGTGGGCCGTCCGCCTGCCTGCTGAACATACGCAATATTTTTTTCAAAAATGACATCGTCATTGTTGTTATATTTCTAACCTTACTGCTTCCCCTGGGATAATGTCATTGTTAAGGTGGATTCCTAGTCCAGGAGAACTACTACTAGGTAAAATAAAAAGAAAAAAAAATGAATAAACTTATATGATATATTGCAAAACCGAAACTTGACATACCTACGAGTGACATGTCTATATCTTATAAATAACTGGTTTTTTTAAAAGGTTTTTAAATACACGCTTTTGAGATCCTGGATGTCATATAGCAGCAGAGTGCTAGCCAAGACAAGTAAAACGAGCCCAAACACGACGGGTCTATTTTGTTTTGTACACGAGTTCTTATGGCCACCTTCCGACCCCATGATCAGATCAGCTCCATGGTACCATATTATTGCATTGTCACGCGATATACATACGCGTGCAAAATTTCATCTCTATTGGATATCGGGAACTTGGTCAAATTTTGCGTGCAAGATTCCACCCGAACTTACATAGGTACATCCATTGCAAGTTAAATAAAAGCTTGTAATAATAAAAAGTCAAGGTTTGTATATTTGTCCTCAATGTGTTCCCAAGGCATTGATCAAATTCTGATGAAACTTTGATAGGGTGTTCTGAGGACGCCCGCGAGTGTATCTGACCCAAAAATCTTTATATACAATATTCTTGTTTTTTCAAAAAAAATATTATTGCTTGAGTGTAGCAGACAGCCACCCACTTAATGGAAAGCGGTTACCATCGCCTATGGACATTTGCAACACCAAATGTGCTACAAATGCGCTGCTGCTCTCTTAAGGGAGACTGGAACCTGGTCACCAATGCCGGAACACAACCCGAGGTTGTTATGGCGACATACTTTAGACCAGGGGTGGTAGCCATCCAGTGGGGCAAATGCCCTACCACCTGGCTGTGGGTTGTTTTGTCGCCTCTTACGACAGGCCGCCCCAACTCAGGAAATTGTATTCTTTCTCCGTTCCTGCACGGATAAAATAATAAAATGTTTGTGTGAATGCCACTGAACTCTTCCTTCCTAAACGATTGAACCACTTGGCGAATGGCGGGACTAAAAAAGCACACTAAATAGTGATATAGTACAAATATTCTTGCTCGTTTAAAAGGTTAACCGAAAATGATAGCACAGTATTGTCGCGTGGGTGGTCCGTTTTACATACAATGGTCCCAATGATTGCTTTCCGATGACGCTGTGAAATCACGTGGGCATTTACATTGAGAAATGGCATTGCCATCGTAAGTAAGATTAGGAAGTGGTAACTTCTATATGATAACATTAAAACTGGCTTATAACGACTCGGAGAAGCCTTAGCGAGAAACATCGCTGGATGTATCTCTACAGATAAATAAAATTGAAGTGTCTGTTTGTAATGTCAAAATAACAGCTCATACATACTTGTATCAAAATATCAATTTTTAATTTTTTTTTCTGTATGTTCCGGCTAATCTATGAAACAGCTGGACCGATTTTAAATCGGTCCAGCTGTGTAATGCTGTTAACAGCATTACACAGCATTTCACAGCATTAGAAAATACATACAACCCTAAATTTTCAACCCTCTACGATCAACCCCTATTTTTTATTTGTTAATTATAAACTTTAATGCTGTCGGCATATCGACTGAAGCTTTTCCGGGCAGGACGACGTCTGACGGGACAGCTAGTATATATAAACTGACGGACTCATAAACTGCATCAAAGTTCAGGATTACTTTGAAATGATTTTTTAAATAAGTATGGAAACTTTTTAGATTAAATTATATAAATATGGAGAGACTGGCTCTTAATCTCAAAAAAAGGAAAATTTAAAAATAGAACTGCAGTAAAACAAATGAATATAGCTGGGAAAAGAAAATTTACTCGTAGTATCAGATTTGCGTGTTATTTATAGCTAAGTTTTAAATTGATTCTCATTGATTTTTTATTCTTTTGTCAATTGAATTATTGTTACCAACAGAATTGTTGGGTTAGTTTTTTAACTCATCGAGAGTTTTTGAACCATAATATGGATACTTCGTCCGAACAAGCGGCTCAAATTGTAGCATTGGTGCGGGAGGGCTTGGATCAACGAACGATTGGTAGAAATTTAAACCAGTCTACGGTTTCTAGAATATACAGAAGGTTTGTGGAGACAGGTTCTTACAGAAGGAGACGTGGTACTGGCAGGACTCGAGCAACCACCGGTCGTGATGACCGATTTATTGTTACAACTTCCCTGCGAAATCGCTTCCTCGCGTCTGCTAACATCAAAACAGAGCTTAATGAAGTTTAGCATATAGAATATATAAAAAACATTAATTTCTGTAAATACAGTGATAAAGTAAATCGCAAGTAAATTATATTAATGTAAAACAGCGAACGGAAAACATATACATATACAAAATATTACTTACCGAGTAGTAAGTAATATTTTGTTATTTATTGATGTGTATACGCAAAGTAGACGTCTGCCGCGATCAATATACGTTTTTAAGACTATAATAAACAAAATATATCAATGGCAGATCTGGTCAATTACTTTGAAATTTTTTTATCATTTTCAAAATGGTCTGCCACAAACTTAACCGTGTGATAATGGTCTGACATTCTTATTTTCCGATAATAATAAGCCTATATTTTCAAATATCAAAACGGCAGCCCTGGTATTTGACCAGAACGATTTAAAATTCGTCAAAAATCGATACTGTCTTACCTCAGCGCTCGTCGCGTCCACCACTAGAGCTTAGTGAGTCCCCGTACCATGCATGGTAGGTATAGGTGCTTCAATGTACAAAACCTCAGGTCTGGTCAAATACATACAGGTAGCCGATCACTGGCTCCTAATCTATGTTATATATATATGTATATTTGTATTGTCATATGTATATATACGTGTCTGTATACGTATGTATATATATTTATATTGTTTTAGTACTTATATGTAGTGTGTATACTTATAATTTATCATTATTTGTAAACTGCACCACCGTCAGTGTTAAAAATCCATTGATACCTGCCAAGGGTTGCTTGGAAGAGGTCGCTTTAGGCGATAAGGCCGCCCGTTGTACTATCTCTTGTTTTTTCTATTTCTGTATATCTGTATTTTGGTGTACAACAAATTGTTGTCTATCTATCTATATAATATATGCAAATATTTTTATGCTTATATCATTAATTGCTCTGTATTATTGAGCTTACGAGCTTTACGAGCTTAAGGACTCAGCGGAAGTTCTGCACTGGTTTTAACAGTGACCAGCATTGTGCTGCAGCTGATGCCTTTCTTAGGGCAAGTTTCTTTATTTTATTTGTAACAATTACTTTTATGTAAGTGTCTATATAAATAAAAATGTATCTTGCTAAGCGCAATACTCGAGAACGGCTCGACCAATTCGGCTAATTTGTTTTTCGCATGTTCCTTAAGGCTCACAGATAGTTTTAATTAAAAAAAAACCGTGGACAATAGTAAAAACAACAATATTCTTTTCACATAAAAACCCAATCGTGAATCTAAACCATCCCGGGACCCACTTGAACAAAACACAAAAAATAATTTAACCAATTCCTGGTAACAGATTGCAGCTAACCCGGTGGGTGGCGCCGCTAGACTCCTAAACGGTGGGACCGATTTTAATGAAATTTACTTTTGTTCAAGTGGATTCGAGAAAAGTTTAGATTAACATTTGGTCCCGGTAGATGGCACTGCAATCGGTTTCTAGATTTTTATTTTTTAAGGCAGAACAACGTCTGCCGGGTACAGCTAGTCCTAAATAAAATTACTTTCTTTTTTTCTACAAATAGATACCACTAACAAAAATACGCATGCCACCCAACGCATAACGTCCACGGAATCATCTCTAAACTTGTTTTATGAATGATTTCATTGACCGCTAGCTGTATCTAGTCCAAAATAACCGTAACAGAGAACAGGTATCGCCAGAATCCGGATTATTCAGATCCTAATTCTTGTATTCAGTTCAGTGGGTAGATCTGATATGTTTACACTACAGTTTTTAGCCTTTGGTGACCACGAAGGACTCCTTCTATAGATCTGTTAGTTCAGAGGTAGACCAAAAAATAGATGGATGGATTGTGTGAAGGATGACATGATGATATGTGATGTGACAGAAGATGTGTATGTATGTGTATGTCCGAGTAGAGGAGTGTGGAAGGAAAAGACATGTTGTGCCGACCCCAAATAATTGGATATGGTGAAAGAAACGAGAGAGAGTTCAAATGTCGGCAAACTCGTCATGCAAAAGAGCACAATATAAACAATACAAAGTTTTTAAACATAAGTGAGCTATGTAATATATATATATATATGTCGGAGGGAAGCTTTAATTGGACGTATCGTTGATTGGATGTATAACGCACAATATCATTTGTTTACATTTTAATTACTTCTAAAATTCTTAATGTAATTTAATTTGATTTGTTGAATGTTTCTATAACTTAAAGATCGTTCTAACCTAATAAAAGTTATGAATATTGTAATTTAATAAACGACCAATCAGAGCAGAGCATATGGCGGAGCGAGGTCAGCGCCCTCTATACTTTGAGTAATATCTACTTGGGTAGACTGAGGAGTTTTTGTGACACATTTTGGTTGGTGGCTATAGGTCGAGTTGGACCATGGAGTGTTTTAAAGAGGGTGTTGAGGCTGGAAGTATGAGCGGGTGCCCTGAGCCCGCTGCTCGGTCTAAACTGTGTCATAATGTGGATCAAATCTAACTTAAAAGTGTATAAGCCGTGGCTATTGTGTTTTATGCTCGCATTTTATCCTGATGACGCCCACTAAACCTGCAATGACTAAGGATGTCGTGAGAGCGAGGCCGTTCTGCGACATATATATGTCGGAGGGAAGTTATAGTTGGATGGATTATTATTTGGATGTATAACGCACAATATCATTTGTTTACATTTTAATTAGTTCTAAAATTCTTAATGTAAGTTAATTAGATTTGTTAAATGTTTCTCATAATGTTGATCAAATCTAAATTAAAAGTGTATAAACCGTGGCTATTGTGTTTTATGCTCGCATTTTATCCTGATGACGCCCACTAAACCTGCAATAACTAAAGATGTCGTGAGAACGAGGCCGTTCTGCGACATATATATTATATATATATATATATATATATAACTGTTTAGAATGGTGCCTTCGTCCTCTTTCTACCATCGCACCGCTCGCCATCGGTTGGGAGTTCACCCCCACTTCCTTGAGCCGCTTCGCTCATGTACGCAACGGTTCTGTAGAACGTTTCTCTTGCGTACCGTGGGGATTTGGAATGAGCTCCCAGCCGAGGTTTTCCCACAGCGCTACGGTATGGAGTTTTTTAAAAAGGGTGTCATAAAATTTCTTCGAGGCCGGCAGCGCGTTGGTGACATCTCTGATATTGCAAACGTCCATAGGCGACGGTAACCGCTTTCCATCAGGTGGGCCGTCAGCCTGTTTGCTGTACTCCAGCTATAAAATAAATATATATATATATATATATATATATATATATATATATATATAAATTGAAGTGCACATTATAAAATGAAAAAAAAAGCGGGATCCAAACTAGATTTCTTATATTAAATTTCGACTAGTAAAATATTTCTGTTACGAATTTGTAGGGTGTAAATTCGAAAATGCCATTGTAATTATCATAAAGTTTATTAGAAGTACACACGTAGGTTGAAAGGCACACTGAATTGAAATTCACTCATCCAAATTTAAAGATAAAAATGATCCATAGTTAAAACTATGTTTTAAAGGTTTTATTATACTTTATTTCATTTTTTGAAGCGTAATGGCTAGCGCACGCGTCCCAAACTCAAAGGGCGCGGGTTCGATCCTGGTCGGAATGCATCCACCACTTAGTCAGTTTTCTGATCCAATGTGCATATTGTTACAATTACCACGTGCTAACAACGGTGAAGGAAAACATCGTGATGCCTGCACATCGAGATAACCGATGTGTCAAACCAGCCAAGCCACCTTGGACATGCTTGGTGGGTATATTCTCCGTTCTCCCGGGGAATCATTCCTCCCATACTGGGAGGCCCGAGCCCCAACAGTGGGACAGTTATGGGTTGATATTATTATTATTTTTATTACGAGGATTTGACCATTTTTCAATAGCGATCACGGAAGACAAAGATGTCGTCAAGTCTCAATAAGTAATGTTAAAGTTATTTGTTCTTGGTCCCCACCTTGTTCATTTCAATCACCTATTTAATTTTCATTTTTGTTTGGGACGCAACGTGCGTTGACACTTTGGCAGCGTCCCATCTTCCCGATACGGCTGTGGTGGCTGGTGCTGCTGCCGCACGACAAGAGGACCTGAAACGATGCAAATATGCATCCGTTGGTAGTGGATACATATTTGCGGCTTTTGGTGTCGAAACTCTCGGGCCATGGGGTCCAGAAGCCCATCGCCTTTATCGAGACCTATCAAAACGGTTGATAAATATCTCACGAAACCAAAACGCTGGCCCGTATTTTCGGCAACGCATAAGCACTGTCATACAACGTTTTGGGACTTCCCAACTGACGGTGATTTGGGACCTATTTACTATTTGTAGTTTTATCTTTTATAAATTAAGTTGTATATATATATTTTTAGAATAGGTAAATTATGTAACATAAATTCAAGTACAGTCAAAAAGAAACAAATATTTTTTTTGTTTAAGGTGTCTAATATCGTCCCAAGTTAATGGTCTTTTAAGTTTTCTGAGTATGGTAATTATACATCCTTGAGGCGTAATTAAGAGTTGTCTCGAGTACATAGAAGCGAGAGTTGCTCCGATCGCCGACAAATATTTGGCGTATGTAAGCGTTGCCCAACCCAAGTGGATAGGCCGGAATCTGTACCTGCCCTCTAACTTATGGAAGTATTGCGAAATGGACACACTGCGTGTTGGTTTAGTATGTGAATGAAATAACCATAGGAACGTCAACTCAAAGGAAAATTTCTTAGTATGGTTTAATGTTCAGGGCCCCTAGTCAAATTCAAATGTTTTTATCTTATACTAATATATAAAGCTGAAGAGTTTGTTTGTTTGAACGCGCTAATCTCAGAAACTACTGGTCTGATTTGAAAAATTCTTTCAGTGTTGGATAGCACATTTATCGAGAAAGGCTATAGGCTATATATCATTACGCTAAGACCAATAGGAGCGGAGCAGCAATGAAAAATGTTCTTTTGTCCTCATACATATTGTCAAGCGTGTTTCCCATTGAGGTAGGCAGAGATGATAGATCTCCACCTGCTAGTGCATTATTTTACTCTCTGCCATTCATCATTCTCTCTGTAACTTGTTTATGCACAGTTTTAATTAAATTGTAAATAACGAAATAATAAGTCATACAGTCCACATCGAGTTTTATTTGGAAGGAGCAACTGCCACGAATAAAGATAAAACTTTGTACAGAGATGACAAATATTCGGTTTTTACTAAAACTACTACAGAACCCTAATAATATCTGAATGCAGATAGCTAGTAAACAATCTGAACGTTTGTTTGTTTCCTAGTAATTTTAAAATCAACGTGATCGCCGGTTCTTGCAATCCTAAACTTTCCCTGAACATTCCGACGTAACGCGACCAATATGGTTGGCAAAAAGTGATCAATTGGCCAAGAATCTCTTAGCACTTTTCCTGCTGCCATCGAGAACGTTTCCTGGAAGGCTTGTAATCGACATGTTGAGTAATTTAAAAATGTATTTCATCATGTTGTTTTAAAGTATATATTGCATTAGTTTAATAGATACGAAACGAGTGTCAAATAAGTCCATTTTAATGTTTTAATCAATTATCGATTTTAGTTGGGACAGGACATAGGCGCCACGCACATGCTAATACATTTATTATGATATGAAATAGTTTATCTTATACTAATACCAGCGGCCCCGGCAGACGTTGTCCTGCTCTGAAAAAATAAAAATCTAGGACCCGATCCCAGCGCCACCTACCGGTTCTAATTGTGGATTTGAACCATCCGGGGACCCAATCAAACACACAAAACAAAATCACCAAAATCAGTCCAGGTGATTAGGAGGATTCTAGAACCCGATGTCAGCGCCACCTACCGGTTCCAACGGGATAAACAGTATTCTATGTCCGTCTCCTGGTTGCAAGTTACCTTCCCACCAATTTTCAGCCAAATCGGTACAGCCGTTCTTGAGTTATAAATAGTGTAACTAACACGACTTTCTTTTATATATATAGATACTAGCTGTACCCGGCAGACGTTGTCCTGCCTTTAAAAAATTAAAATCTAGAACCCGATTCCAGCGTCATCTACCGGGACCAAATGTTAATCTAAACTATTCTCAAATCCATTTGAACAAACAAAAAATTTCATCAAAATCAAGCCCAGCGTTTAGGAGGAGTATTCCGGCGCCACCTACTGGGTCCAATCGTTTATTTAAACCATTCCGGGTCAAACTTCAACACATACAACAACAAAAAGAACACGTAAATTCTGGTTCCCGATTGCAGCGCCGTCTGGTTCAAATTAAAATCCAAATCATCCCAGTAGAAAATTATAAAATAATTAAAAAATAGGGGTTGATCGTAGAGGGTTGACAATTTAGGGTTGTATGTATTTTTCAATGCTGTATCATAAAAAAATAAAAATAAAAAATAATCTAAAAATTAAAGAAAATATTTAGGGGTGGACTACCCTTAACATTTACGGGGATGAAAAATAGATGTTGTCCGATTCTCAGACCTACCCAATAGGCACACAAAATGTTATGAAAATCGGTCAAGCCGTTTCAGAGGAGTATGGGAACGAACATTGTGACACGAGAATTTTATAAGATATTGTTACAACTCAGGTCCCGACAAAAACAAAATCCACCTGCATATCTGAAACAAAACACATTTTATTACCTGCCGGCATTTAAACTAATTCTCACTCTTTTATAATCGTCTTCTTTTGTTTACTTTGTGTTTAAAATTTGTGATTATAAAACAGCTCATTGTTTTATTGTACTATTTTATGGAAGTCATTAGCCAGGTGTGGCGGAGTAAGTCGACTTAAATACAGGGATATTGCATTTGTGCACTGATTTGATGACCGGATGGAGGGGGGGCAGTCGAGCGATATCCACGAGCGCAGCGAGACGTGTGTACTACAATCGGGAATCTAATAAGTGACGGACTTTGCAAGTTTAATTGAATTACGACATCACCTTTCGCCTTGTTGTGTTCAGTTATTATGTACCTGTCTTATACGTTCTGTATAGTTGTATTAAACTCTAGAGTAATTCTAACGGCATTTTAATTCGAGTCTCGCGACTTGTAACAATATAAAGTTGAAGAATTTGTTTGTTTGATTGAACGCGCTAATCTCAGGATCTACTGGTCTTATTTGAAAAATTCTTTCAGTGTTAGATAGACCATTTATCGAGGAATAATAAATAATCTAATACAATAGATGTAATTAGTTAAATAGTGTAATTCTATGACAGTCAAGTGTGAGTGCGATAGGTTCTGTGCAAGTGTTCTGTGTAAATCTGGAGAATAATACATTAAAGTGATTTATGGATTGAAATTCTGCTTGTCATTTCTGGATTTTTGACTCGACTTTGTGTGGATGATTTAGGCTCTGAAGCCTCTGTCGAATTGCGTATCAGCTTTATTCTTTTCCCAATGGACTCGAGTGTCTCGAGCTGGTATTTGCTATTATGCTGAACTGCACCTATTTGGTACCATCGTGAGACTTTTTTTTTGCTATATTACCTATAAAGTTATTTTTTTTGTTTTAAATGTATTTCCTTTCTTTCTTCTTTTTAGATATAGGAACCAACCATTAAAAAGGTGTAGCTTGTGTACTGTGCGTTCCATTAAATTGGGAAGCCCGGGAACAGCACTGGAAAGATTATGAGCAGTTAAGCTGTTACTATAACTTGAATTTAACTGAGCGTTATTTTAATATGGGAAAATTAGCGCTTTCCAAGTTTGTCCGAATGATACCGTTGTAAAAAAAGGTGGTCACGTAATATTATCAATTTAGTGTTACCACCCGCCGTGGCAATTAGACTGCACAAATGGACTATTTATTTGACACGTATCGACTTAGACGGAAGGGACAATCTTGAGCATTAAAAAAATTTAATTGCGTGAGTTCAGGAGACACGCAGCCAGCCCACCTAATGGAAAGCGGTTACCATCGACTATGGGCATTTGTAGCACCAGAGGTACTACTAATGTGCTGCCACTCTCTAAAGGGACACTGGAACCTGGCCACTAATGTCGGAACACAACTCAAGGTTGCTATGGCGACATGCTCTAGACCAGGGCAGTCGTCCAAACGACCAAATACCCTATCACCTCACTGTGGGTTACAACAGTCCGTCAGACCGTCCAAGTTCCACAGTTCGTCTTGTGATTTCAAACCCCGTTTTTAACCGACTTGAAAAAAGGAGGTTCTAAATTCGTTAATGGCTAGTACTGATTCAGTACAAAATGACATATTACTCTCACAAACTCATTTTAAAATCATGTCCTACCCAACACTATCCATTTTTATTGGTAGTGCGCAGAAGCTTTGCCGACGACAACCCCTCCTCCTCTCACAACCGCGACCCGCGATCGTCCCACTCGTAGAAACGGGAAGACCATCGGCAAACCTTCTGCACACGACTTATATTTAACAAACATTCTCTCCACGCCTATTATATCATAATTATTTGCCATACATAATAGAAAGTTGTATGTTCCCATGACTAGCATCGGTTAAACAATGCCTTGTTTACCAAATATACATGAGTTTTCACCCAAACACGAGATGTTTCAAAGCTTTCACTAGGGAATGGAGTTTATTCGATGTCAGTTGGGCTGAAAGGCATATAAACAGGAGGGATGAAAGTCACGATACAAAAAGAATGTTAAACTACAAGATGGACGGGTACAACAGATGTAAAGGTAGATCAAAAAAGATGGATGGATTGTGTGAAGGATGATATGATGATTTGTAGTGTGACAGAAGATGCAAGTCATAGCAGAGGAGTGTGGAAGAAAAAGACATATTTTGCCAACCCCAAGTAATTGGGATATGGATAAAGAAAAGAGAGAGCTGGGCTGAAAGGGACAACTGTCCGTCTCCCTAGATTTTTGAAATGGAAAAATCAAATACAACCTTATTAAATACACGGCCATAGTTTAAGCATAAAGAACTTATATGGTCCTATAATGTGGAAAAACAACTTGTGTTTGTTAAAGTAAATATTATTTTAGTAATATATAAACAAAATATCAGTAAATTATTACATAACAACTGGTATCACTTTTTAGTATGCATACTGGCAACATTGTCTTTCCTTTTTTCTCCCATTCCGTGTTCTCTGAATGTTAATTGTGCTCTGTTCATGTATTTTATGAAATACAATAAAATCAGTTTAAATCAAGACTTTCGTGCTTCTTTTTGCCCATAACTCTTCAGTGTTTGTCAGTTCCGACGTACGACTGACGTTTAGTCCTCAAATATTAAAAAATATATGCACGTGCGACAGAATAAGGGCGTTTACCTATGAAACATCAGCGGAAAATCTGCCAAGTTCCGATTAGCGTCAATCCTTCCGTCGCCGAACGTTCTAGACCGTATCTCTATATTAATTCTAGACCGCATGCAGAGTCCCATTACCCCTGGCTACCCAAAGAAAAAGGTAGTAACGACAAAAAGTTGAACCCGATACTTTCTCGTCTCACCGAACTGCCAGTCGACAAAAACCAGACTTGGAAGTAGGGCAACTATTGTCATCAAACAATAATTATTGTTACGTATTATGAAGTATGCAGTCACCTAGTTCTCTATCAGCCGTGTTGCGGTGTTACTGGTTATTTCGAATCTTCTAATAAAATTTACTGATAATACAAGTTGTTATACGAGTATTTGTTTAATTTTTCAAGTAACAATATTTTATTGTTCATTTTATTAAAATTTATTTATTTGTTTTACTAATTAAATTTATACTAATATATAAAGCTGAAGAGTTTGTTAATTTGTTTGTTTGCTTGAACGCGGTAATCTCAGGAACTACTGGTCTGATTTGAAAAATTCTTTCAGTGTTAGATAGCCCATTTATCGAGGAAGGCTATCATCACGCTAAGACCAATAGGAGCGGAGAACCGATGAAGAATGTTTCAAAATCGGAGGATTTATTAACTGGCTATTCCTCGCGGATTATATAATTCCGGCACAGCAATATGCTGAGGGCAAACTTTGTTTGCTGAAAATGCGGCATACAAATTCTCAAAATATGCTCAGTGTATAATGATATATAAAGAATGTAATTAACGTCGTTATTTCTTCAAGTAAAGTTTTTCTTTCGTTCTCTTTCTTTCTTTAGTATATATCTCAAATACGACGATATGGCTGACACATCCCATAGAACGTTACTTGTATCATTCATTGTTTTACATACATTACATACATTTGACGTATGAGTAACATACACATTTTAATTTTATAGAAATTATTTAATACTGCTTAGGGCCGCTTGCATTTTTTTTATAGCAGGAGTTCAGCAGACAGGCAGACGGCCCACTTGATGGAAAGCGGTTACTATCGCCTATGGACATTTGCAACACCAAAATGTGCTACAAATGCGCTGCTGCTCTCTTAAGGGAGACTGGAACCTGGTCACTAATGCCGCAACACAACACAAGGTTGTTATGGCGACATACTTTAGACCAGGGGCGGGAGCCATCCAGTCGGGCAAATGCCCTACCACCTGGCTGCGGGTTGTTTTGTCGCCTCTTACGACAGGCCCGGCCGCAAGAAATTGTATTCTTTCTCCGTTCCTGCACGGATAAAATATGATCGCCGATCGATGCATAATTAACGCCTTTAAATAAAATTAGTTAATCATATTAAACTGCCTAATTACGTTTTGCACAAAACGTATTGACAGTTCTTTAAACATATTCAGCGGCAAATTTTGCGTTGTGCAAGACGCTAATTGTATTTAAGGGTGTTAAATACGTTTTGTGCTTCTAAAATAAATTTAAGCAAGCGGCCCTTACTCTTTAAAACTGACATTATAATTATATTCACGATGCTTTTCTCTTTATTTACGTAATTTTCATGTAACATTTTACTATTTACCTGATTTAAAGTTACTACTAACAAGGGCATACTATTTACTACTCTAAATACCCTAAATACGTAAATTAGGGCATTGAGAGTATATACAGTTTTGGAAAATAAATATTTCTGAAACTCACCCTTACAAACGGGTTCTTCTTAGGCAGCTGCTCGACCCTGTCCACCTCATCCTGACCTTCCTCGGAGTTAACCCTCACGCAGGTCTTGTGCATCGCCTCTGCCTCATCCATACTCCGAACACATTATACACTTCGAATTTAAATTACAAACTTATTACTCTCACTTTGTAAGCTTCACTTTGAACTTTAATATTCACTTTGACCTGTAAGATCCACTTTGACCTGTAGGTTTCACTTTGACCTTTATCAAACCTATTCTTGTATTTTTTTCTTATTCTAATTTATTTCCTTAAATTTTATTCGCGTCAGGTAAAATTTAAATTTTCTTGTCTTGTTTATTAATAAATTATTATAAAGTTCAATGCACCGCGTTATCTTTTATACATTAACATAGTAAATTATGGTTTATCAATAATTTTATCAAATCTTTATTTGTTTCGACATTAATATTACTTTAATTAGTTTATCAATGAATCAAATCAATGTTGTTGTGGCAAGAATTAAATATTTTATTTATTATTAAGGAATAGCTTCGCAATGTAAACACTGGGTTGTATATAATATGATAATTCGAGTTACTTTTAACACTATGATAGGCGACTTCAGTTTAGCACTGCGTTAATCTGAAACAAAACAAGACTGAGTTACTTATCTGGTATAAAGGTTGTTAAGAAACCGTCATACGCTACCAAATTAAAATCAAACTTTAGTTTTGATTTGACTGCTTTGATAGATATATAACACTTTATTGCTCACCAAAACAAACAAAAATAAAATGCATAATTACAATACTTCTTGGCAAAACAACAGGCGGCCTTATCGCTAAAAGCGATCTCTTCCAGGCAACCTAGCTTAAAAGATATTCTTAACTAATCTGGCGATGTAAGTAGAGCAGAAAGAAGATAGGACTGATGTATGGTTGAATGTCTCACGTATATATAACATTTTTATCTGTCGGCGTTATTATTACTAGTGGTCGCCCGTGGTCGAAATTCGACCAAAATTAATTTAAATTATTGGTTTGAACATTATTAAGGTTCTGTTGTCAAATAATTTACTTCTGTAACCACAGATTTCGCCAAGGCTACACGGTTAATGTGACTTTAACAATAAACAAAAGAGTATATATGCGTGTGCATGTCAAATACATGGTAGTGTGTATTATTTCCGCAAATTGCTAATGGGCTGGAAGCTTGTCAAATTAACATTCACGTGACGTCATCCGCAACTCGATATGTACGCGTACTCGCCGGCCAATGATGCTACGGGGACGTCATCAAAATGGCGGCCAGGCGCAATAGCAATTTGCGGGGATAATATAATGTTTTTTTTTGCACTCCTTCTGTATATAAACCATAAATATGCGAAATTTTATACTCCTCAAAAGGGGTATTAATTGTTTGCTTCACGTTTTAATAATTAAAATATTTATCTTATGTGATTTTGAAAGCGTATAATGAAACAGAAAATATTTTGTATAAGAAAAATTCTTGAAGCCATATTGATAGTTTAAAATGACTAAGTTAATGACTGAGTAAATATTGATGTCATACGGCCGAGTTTCCATATCCCTGTACTGATAAAGAGTTATCAGATCTTGTAATCTTTTTGTTTATTACTCATTGAGTAATTCTTCAATGAAAATAAAGGTGACAACTATAAAAGATGTTATTAAAATTCCGTCATGGCCAGAAGCATATTCTTACACCTTTGATGTAGGCCTGTTGACGAAGACCATAGATGCCGGTGATCACTTCCCATCAGGTGGGCTGTAAAATATACCATTTCCGGAATGATGATAATAATAATAATCGGCTGACATATACATATTTTATATATTCCTAAATTAAGCCAGTTAAGTTTATCTTAAGCATATGTCTAATATATAAAATTCTCGTGTCGCGGTGTTTGTAGTTAAACTGCTCCGAAACGGCTTGACCGATTCTCATGAAATTTTGTGTGCATATTGGGTAGGTCTGAGAATTGGACAACATCTATTTTTCATCTCCCTAAATATTAAGGGTAGTCCACTCCTAAATTTTAATGATTAAAGTTAATAAAGTTCAGAAACAAAGCATCTTAAAGAAATTCAAATGAAGAGATTAATGGCAGTAGAAGTTGTTTGTCGGGATCGTCCCACGTGGAGGTCCACCATCTCTGTCTACCTCAAGGGAATCACGCGATAATATGTACATTACACGTATTATTATATTATTAAAAGATTCAACGACCCCGTCACTTTTCAACCTTGCAGTAATTGAGTTGCAATCAAATATTTGAATGAAATATTTAAATGATGACGCGAATTATAATTAGGAGGCTTATACTTATTCATAATACCTAACGATTCAGTTTTACCGAATTAAATGAGTCAAGATGATTAAGGAACATGATATCAGCTTTATATTTTAGTTATTGTTTTAATTATTCGGCGGATAGAAACACGAGTTAAGTTTTAAAGCGAAGTTGGTAACTACCAGATGGTTCAGCTAATAGAAAGTTGTCACACCATTTGTCGTTAAAAATACAACAGAAATATACTATATCAGGGGTTCCCAAAGTGTGCGTCGCGGTGCCCTGGTGCGCCGTAGAGAGTAAAGAGGGGCGCCGTGAGGCGATCCTGATTACCATTCTCCGGAAACTAAACTTAGGCTTCGCGGTTAAAAAATGTGCGGAGATCACCAAGCTCACACGTCATATTGACTAATTTGCATTATATTTTATTTCCTATTTTTCTTAAATAATAAATGTTTTATTGTATGTAAGTATGACAACTTTATTTCATACTAGCTTCTGCCCGGGACTTCGACCGCGTGGAATTTTTTTTTGCATAAAAAGTATCCTATGTTATTTCTAATACCTCCAAGAATATGTGTACAAAGTTTCATGATGATCGGTTCAGTAGTTTTCGCGTGAAAGCGTAACAAACAAACTTACATTCACATTTATAATATTAGTTAGGATTGTGGATGTTTAAATTTTTGGGCTTATCCCTATGCAGGTATAAGCACAAAAATTGAGTCTTGAAAAAAGTTGAAAAATGATATTAGTATCATAGGCACATGCGTATGATACTAATATCATTCGACCCTATTTCAACTAGCTAGGGCGCCGTGACAAAGTACTTTAAGTGCACCACAAACTGAAAAAGTGTGGGAGCCTCTGGACTATATAATTTTTTTTAGATCTCTTGTCGGTTTGTCTGTTTGTTCGGGATTCACATAAAAACTACTGGGCCGATTTCGATGCTGTTTTCGCTGATCGACAGCAAATTCTTAGGCGTAAAAATCTGCGTCACTTTTTATTCCGGGAATACGGCGGGAATTTTTTAAGGAATTATTTGAAATGGCCAAATTGAAAAAAAACGAAATTCAATACGATTTGTTCAATGATGGATAATAAATTTTATTCAATGTAACATAATCGCCTAGTAAATATTCTAAGTTTTTTTATTGCAGGAGGTCAGCAGGCAGGCAGACGGCCCACTTGATGGAAAGCGGTTACCATCGCCTATGGTCATTTGCAACACCAAAGGTGCGCTGCTGCACTCTTAGGGAGACTGGAACCTGGTCACTAATGCCGGAACACAACTCAAGGTTGATATGGCGACAAACTTTAGACCAGGGGTGGTAGCCATCGAGTCGGCCAAATGCCCTACCACCTGGCGAATGTGTGCGAAAGTATGGTATGTTTTTGTAATTGTTGTTTTGGTGTGCAATAAAGTGTTATCTCTCTCTCTCTCTCTTATAATTGTTTATGTAATGTTGTTGTAAGAATATTCAAGCCTACCAAATAACATTTTTCGTTAGGCTTCATATTAGACGGCTTAAGCCTAAGTTAATTACCGATTTGTCTACCCTTTGTGACATTGCTAGCAATTACTGTAATTACGAAGTCCTAATTGTTTGTTATTTTCGTTCTATACTATAAGGTTTCATAGCCATTTTGTCAAAAACGGATTATCAATCATTTCTTTTGTTTTTGTATGAATTTTATTGATAGTGTTCAGAAGACAGACGACAGCAGCACCTTTGTGTTCAGAATACAAAGGTGCTGCGAATTTACTGCCAACCGTGTAAAGCAGACGGAACCTGGTCACTGATGTCAGAACAGCTAAAGAGTATTACGGTGGTATGTTCTAGACCAGGGGTGGTGGCCATCCCTTAATGGTATTGGATGGCACCATCTGGTAGTAATTCGTGGTATTTTACTAATATAATGAAATAACTGTTAGTGATGTTGAGACGTTTTAAATATATATGTATAAATGCTTGTATCATAACGCCAGAAGTTAGAGAATGAATAAATCATATTCGATCACACAACTTTATGACATAATTGACACTATTGCTCTATCACTAGTACAAATATTTAATAGATGTGTAGATAAAGGAGTATTTCCTGACTTACTGAAAGTTAGCAAAGTTATTCCTATATTTAAAAGTGGAAACAAAACGACCTCTCCAACTTTAGGCCAATTTCTATTTTACCAACCTTAAGCAAGGTCTTTGAAAAAATCATTTTTAACTGCTCTCACATTTTAATATTACACGCAAGCCCTCCAAAAGTCTGGGCCAGTTTTATGGCCCGCGATCTGCAGAAACATACAACTATAAAATTTATTTATTCAAGTTAATAAACTACTAATCCTTCTGTTCGTGCGCATATGTGTTACTGAATTCCTTCTAAACGGTTGGACCAATGTTGGTACTGGAACGAAGTTTCTTATCGCGCGGTGCGAATGGCGAAAGGGGGCTAGACGGAAAATTTTAAGACCAAAAAAGTTGTAACGACACTTTTTTGTGATTTGCCATTTTTGTCATTTTGGTGCATTTGGTCGAACGGTGTGGTCGGTGTAGTCGGTGTAGTCGGTGTGGTCGGTGTGATCGATGTGGTCGGTGTGGTACGTATGGTCGGTATGGTCAAAGTGGGTGATGTGGTAAACTCTAGTATATATATATATATATATATATATATATATATATATATATATATATATATATATATATATATATATCGGAGAAGGCCTCGTTCTCGTGATATGTTGTTTATAGATTGCAGGTTTAGTGGGCGTCATCAGGGTAAAATGCGAGCATAAAACACGATGGCCACGGTTTATACACTTTTAATTTAGATTTGATCAACACTTTGACATAGTTTAGACCGAGCAGCGGGTTCAGGGCACCGCTCATACTTCCAACTTCAATACTTTCTTTAAAATTCTCAATGGTCCAACTCGACCTATTGCCATCAACCAAATGTGCCACAAAAACTCCTCCGTCTACCGAAGTAGATACTACTAAAGTATAGAGGGCGTCTGACCCCGCTCCGAGCCATATGCTCTGCTCTGATTGGTCGTTTATTAAATTACAATATTCATAACTTTTATTAGGTTAGAACGATCTTTAAGTTATAGAAACATTTAACAAATCAAATTAAATTAAATTAAGAATTTTAGAAGTAATTAAAATGTAAACAATTTATATTCTGCGTTATACATCCAAACAACAATTCATCCAAATATTACTATAATTATTACTAAAATTGAGCCTACTGATTAAGTTTATATTATATTATATTTTTATAACTTAAAAAAATACATTTTTATTACAATTCCTTTACTAATTAATTGATAGGAACTTCGTTCCATCCGGGTTACCTTGACACCTCTCCAGTTTTTTTTTGTGTGTTGAAATGGATTGAGAGAAAGGTTTTCATTCACAATTAGACCCAATAGGTGGCATTGAATGACGGTGCTGAAATGCCTATGTGCCAAGTCCTAAATAAATAAAAGAAAAATATATATACTCTTCTATTAAAAAATTATAATCTGAAATCTTATGTTGCCAAGGTCGCAACATAAAGAACCCTAAAACCGTTATCTGAATTAATGAAACTGTATACAATGCCATTATATTGCGAAAAAAGTAAGTATTCTGTTATCTCCACGCGACACTCAAAACTGGTTTGCAAATGTTTAAATTACACAACTTATTTTGAACGTGTAATGAAAAGTTACAAAAATGAAAATGTTTATAAAATGTACATCAGACGGTTCATTTAAGTCTTTCAATGTGAATGATTACCTAGACAAACAGATAATAAAAGGAAACAAAAATATTACTATAGTAATCATTTTTAGGGGCTCATGCAGGGAGTGGCGAGTCACCGTCTGCCCATTTTTCCATGTTCCCCGAACATTGCGACGGGCAGACGCCATAGTCCCCATATTCCCAGACCCCTAGTACCACTAGCAGTTCACCCCAATAGCCCGGCACTTTCTGTTCTCATTCTCCACAACAGTCCTACACTGGCCGGGGCTTGTCCTTGGGCGCATTACTATATGGTGTAAACAGGGATAATCGCCGGTCAGTTTCACGCCACATTTAAGAAAGATAGAAAGAAGAAAGAAAGAAAATAATTTTATTCAGGCCAAATTACATTGGTGTAGTGTAGGTATAATTGTTAAAAAAGATAATTAAAACTAAAAACATCATCTTGTCCTGAAAGGGGGGGCATCAGACTCAGCATAATGCTGGTCTTTTAAAACCAGCGCTGATCTTCCGCTGAGCCCATAAGGTACTGTCACGGCAGACATTACATCATTGCAAAGCATGAAGGTAGAATCTTAAATAATGTATATATATATATATATATATATATATATATATATGTATATATATATATATACACATTACATACATTTACATTAAATTTGTCAAGGGGCTTCTACGTGTTGGCCTCCCATGGCCCCACGCAAGCCCTCCAAATGTCCGGCCAATTTTTATGGCCCGTGGTCTTGAAAGACATACAAATAATCTATGACATGACATAGTACAATTCTAAACATGTCCGTGTCTGTACGTTGAAGTAACTAAAAAAAAGAACGTGTGTCTCAGGACGCCCTACATAAGTGATAACCTGTGTGAGAGAAAGGGAAGACAGACTGGCGCCGTAACGCGTTACGTAACGAAGCGATTTTGTTATAATACTGGTTTGTAATATTTGTTCTTTTATATTTAAATATTTTTCATAGTATCTAAGCAACCTTTGTTACCTGTCTTTACAAAATAACTCTTCAATAAAAACATATATGAAGAAGACTAATTTTAATTTCAACTGATTTACCCTCCCATAAGAAGTTATCACTTCAAAAAATAAATCTAAATAGGCTATATAAATGACGGTGAACACAAGGCAATTTTTTTAGAATTTTTGTGTGTTTGTTCGGAATTCACATAAAAACTACTGGGGCGATTTGGATGCGGATTTCACTGATCGACAGTTAATTCATAGATTTAAACTCGGCGCTACTTTTTATCCTGGGAATTTTTCGGGGAATAATTTTATTGGCCAGATTGAAAAAAAAATCCAATGCGATTTTATCACTGATCGATAGGAAATTTTATGTAATAACTAGCTGCGCCCCGCCGTCTCTCCCGCGTGGTGATTGACAATCGTCATAATTCAACAATAAAAGAATTTTTCTAAAATAAAATTAGCCTAAGTTACTCCTTAATACATCAGCTACCTGCCAATAGAAGTCCCGTCAAAATCGGTCCAGCCATTTCAGAGATTAGCCGGAACAAACAGACAGACATACAGACAGACAAAATTTAAAAAAAAATGTTATTTTGGTGTATGTACCATATATATATATAGTTTAAGTATGTTTATTTATGATATATTTAAAGATCAGCACCACCTACATCGCCAGATTAGATTAAATTATTCCTTAAGTTAGGTTGCCTGGAAGAGATTGCTTTCAGCGATAAGGCCGCCTTTTGTTTCTACCATGACAATATTGTAATTGTGTATTTTGAAATTGTATATTTGGTGAGCAATAAAGTGTTATCTATCTATCTATCTATATATATTCATATGCATGTAGTAAAAAGCGGTTATTTCAATATTACAAACAGACAGTCCAATTTTATTTATATATATACATGTATAGATTTTCTTGGGAGCGATTTGAAGTTTTTCGGGTGCATAAAAATTAGCTCATTCTTTTTCTTTTTTTTTGTTCTTATATTCTTTTTTTAATCACTGCAGTACGTTATGTCCCGGGAACCCCGCAGGAATTGAAGTCGAGCATGGACGATGTCGCGGACATATGCTAGTTGCCCATAAAACAAGGGTAACAATACTTGGAAGTATAAAATGTATGTGTTTGTCTGCCATTTGTAATTATTTTAAAAATACTATTGTCTTTGAATATTCGATGTCAACAAACTTAAGAAGCTTAGGTGATAAAGAGTGTTTCTCGTTAACCTACTTCAAATAATGCGCTATTAAGATAACCCATAATTATTGTCCTACGTTGTCCTATTATTTTAATCTCTGAAATACGTGTTAAAATAGACGTTGTGATTCTACCAGGACCAATGAAGCACATTTGTTTAAAACAACTTCTATCTGTATGGAAAGAGGAGATGACCGAAGAAAGAAAGAAAGAAAAGTCGGCGCCACTCATCACGGTCCTCTGTCTTCCCCATTCAGCGCCAACCAGCGACAGGTCGTCAGTCCACCAGGCAGTCCAACACTACGTTTACCGAGACGGCGTCTCCACTCCAGGACTCTGCTCCATCGGCCATCGCTCGTGCATCGTTGTCCATCAGAGAAGTATTTAACTTATTTACCAGCTTCAGAAGAAAAATCTTTTTTGGTTTTTAGTTTAATTTCTTATCACCCACATACCATAAGTGTTGTTTGAAGGTCACCCGACGCCGTGATATCAGTTGCTGATAAGATAATCCTTGGAGGTATTTTTTTAATTAGTTTCCAAATCCAAGTTATTTCTAGTACTAGAGTCCTTTGGAGAACAAAGATCGCTTCAAAAAAGCTTAGGGTGCTCAACAGGGCTAAGCGGTACTTCACACCGGGATATAGGGTTTTATTATATAAGGCCTAAGTCCGTCTACATGTTAAAAATTATCAGTTGAAACTAAATTTTTTCAGTTATCAAAACAGGTGAAGGTTATGAATTTTATTATTAATTAACTTAATTAGAAATACAAATTTTTAGATTTAATTCAGATTTTTTCGAGCGAGTAATGCACGAGTAAATTAAAAAAAATACGAGCGACCTTTTAAAATTCAAATTTTTAACTGTAACTTTCCGAAAAGTATTATTTTTTGGTCTATAAAATTATACCGAAACGAGAAAAAAAAAATTGAATAAAAAAAATCAGTTTTTGGCGATTTTTGTAATCTTTAAAAATTTCGACGACCTCAGTTAGGCAATCGCTCGGCCTGCGTTTGCCTACGAAAGTGCTGACCACGCAGCTCTTGGTCATCGTTTAGGCTAATAATTAGATTTTAAATTAAATTACTTTATAACAGTTTAATTGTAATTAATGTAGTCTTGTAAGAACTGTCTTAGAATAAAGTTATCTAAATAAATTGTTTTTTTTAACAATTTCCGTGCCGCCCTAGTTCTTCTCATCGTAATTTTTTTTTTCAGCTATCCTTTGGAGGGAATTTTTAAAACAGCAACAACTAACATTTTTTCACTCGAGACTCAAAAAACAGTGTTTTTGTTTTGCGGCACCATACTATATGTAGAATTAGTATCATGTTTTAGACTTGCGAGGACCAAAGATATTTAATAACCATCAGTTTAAAAGACAATATGGATTTTGATTGTATGATGTTGAGTGGCAAGGAAGGAAGAAGGTAGAAGTGTACACAGGTGTCATTAAGGAGAGATTATTACTAGAGCGCAAATAACGGGAAAGAGAAAGATGTAGGAGATCAAAACGTTTCTTTAAATACGGACCCCTCCGTAGTACGAGGATCAAAATAGTAGGAGAGGCCAAGCTGGACTTTTGGGATTTACTCGACCGTGGCAGAATAACATAAGGGAGAAACCTTGCACCCTATTATGTACCCCCATCATATATGAACCCTTCATAAAGGTGGGGTTATTTTTTATTCTTATTTTTCTTTTCAAACTGTCAGATTGAGGAAGTTCCTCCACATAATTGTCAGATTATGGGTCAGCACAACAAGAGCGTCAAGCTGAACCGTCATAATATTATTCTGACGCGCTCGAGTATTTCAATGTTTTTTTTTTCTCTCTTTATTTTGAAGTGACTTTCATTTACAAAAAATATGTCAGTCCCATTGTACCTTATAGTTTAAAAAAATCAAATTATTTCGCTTAGAGCTATTAACATTTGTTTGGATGTACTCGATTTGATGTCTGCTAGAATACTATTAAACATTCCTATGTCAAACCTGCATAAATTAGCGCTCTTCATTAGCTTACTCCTCATTTGTTCAGTCCTGACACATTCTGCTAATAAGTGCGGCACATCCTCGACAAGGTCGCAATCTTCACAATTTGGCGTTATACTTCTGCGCATAAGGTATTTGAACTTATTAAGCGGAATGTGCCCGGATCTTAATCTATGTGCTATAACTAAAAGACGTCTATTTAGCTTAATAGAATGAAACCAAGGTATACGAGGAGGCTCACTCACTATCGTTCTATACCAAATACCTTTGTCTAAAGATTTTCTATCAAAATACTCCTTCCAAAGATGTTGTATATTGTGTTCAATGTTACGTTTTGTTTTTTCATTTTCAAAAAGTGGCCATTACTTTTTGTCGCGTCCAAATCGTCAGTGGTTTGAATAGGAGTTCCTTTAGGGTTTATTTAAAATCCCTTTTGAATATCTGACGCGCTTGAGTATTTCTGTGCGACTTTGTTTTTTTTAAAGCCTGAACACGCTTCTCCCACCAGTGAAAGGGCATACATCATATAACCTTTTTTTCTTTTTAGAATCTAATCGTCTCAATCCAAAAGGGCCCCGCGATGCTCGAGTAAATGTAAATTTATCATTTGCATCTTGGGCTCCCCTACTAACAAATATATTGTACAAAAGAGAGAGTAAGTGAACATTCCGGCGAAGGCGAATACATAACCATTTTAGCTTCTTGCGATATTCGATAACATGGTCAAAAGAATTATTAGCAAAGAACAAAAGTGTCATGCCAAACATCCATTGATAACTTGAAGCTTCCTCTTCGAAGACAAAACACGAACCCATTTCGCTATTATGGGAACCGATAGCCATTGTTAGTCAAGAAAGCGTGTTTCAAACGCTTCGTATGTCACTCAAATTACTTCTTAATGCTGTTTCCATGTATGCATTACTTTAATCTATCATTAATTGCCACAGTCAGAGTTTGTTAATGGGCATTAATTTTGTTAGAAACATACGAAAAACTTGAATAGTTTTTCGTATGTGATTTTATTCAAATATACAGTGTGAATTTTTCAAGTGGGCCTCCATGGCCAAATTAAGCAAATAAGAGATATCGAAAAATAATCAAGGGGATCGATTTTCTTCAAAACTAGAACGGTATCATTGGATTTAAAAAAAATCATGTACCGTAAGTAATTAAATGTAACTAAACGTAGTGACTATTTGTAATGTAAAAAAACAACTTTTTATTAAATGCGTATGAAGTATATACGCTACTCATAAAAAAACAATATGTTTAAAGTGATAACTTCTTATGGGAGGGTAAACCGGATCGTTACGTAACGCATTGCGTCGCCAGTCTGTCTGGCTTCCTTTTCTCTCACGCATGTGGCAGGGGTAGGCAGGCTCCTCTCTCACTCGAACCCACAGCGCTAGCCGTATTTCTTCTAATGTACATATTCAAGTATTGTAACTAAGAATAAAATATATTTTATAATCAATAAAAGATTTTATTAATAAATAACCTTTCCTTACATTATCATATTAATATACATAAAATTTAAATAATAACCTAAGCTTTAGTCAAGTTAAACAATTTCAATATTAAATAGTTCAACTTAGATTAGTTAAGTTATCACTTCTGTCGGGCGTCCCGAGATGTTTGCTTACAACGGATTACTCTGGGGCCGGTCCTAGACCATAGTAAATAAAAAACTTCAACGGACAAGTGGAAAAAACCTGCCCGTAAAACTTCAAGTCAAAATTTTGTTGCGATTCATTTTATCACTTGTCAGTTGAAGATTTTCCACTTGTCCGTTGCGATTCGTTTTCCACTTGTACGTTGCGATTCGTTTTTCCACTTGTCCTTTGCGATTCGTTTTTCCACTTATCCGTTGCCATTCGTTTTTCCACTTGTCGGTTGCGATTCGTTTTTCCACTTATCCGTTGCCATTCTTTTTTCCACTTGTCCGTTGCGATTCGTTTTGCCACTTATCCGTTGCTATTCGTTTTTCTACTTGTCCGTTGCGATTCGTTTTTCCACTTGTCCGTTGAAGTTTCACTTCTAATATGTGTCCCAGCACACATTTCGATTTTTCGCAGGTTTACTGCAAATTATGATTTGGTTAGGTTAAGTACATTTTAATGGTGTATGTAATACGCTACCCACGCACCGACCATTTTTTACGTCAACACTTTTGTCATTCGTTGTCGTTCACTTTTATTATGACTTTCGAAAAACTGAACAGTTGGCAAAGTTTTCTTGTTGTTATTTTTGTTTCCTCAACAAACTCTATTTATTTATTTATATTGTTTTTTACACATACCACAAATAGAGGCAGTTATGCCTTGTCACGTGGAGAGCAGAGCTATAGTTCGATGCAAACTTAAGTTTGCCTCCATTAATAGCGGCTCGGATCATCGCACTTTCCGATGCGCAGAACGCAATTTTAGGTATTAGAGGGATGAGGTAGTCTGAGGACGCGGTATATCCTCGCTCGCTCTCTCGCTAGCTTTCTCGTTTACGAGACTTTCCCGGCACTCGGCTCACCAGAGCTGCCAATTTAGCGCTTTAGGAGCTAGATATAGCGCTTTTTAGGGCAATCCAGCTCCCAATTTTATTAAACAACTTCCAGCGCAAAATCTTGCGCTTTTTATAATATGCAAATATGTAATTAATTTTATAATAAATATATATGAATATCTATACTAATATTATAAAGAGAAAAGATTAAATTCTTTGTTTGCATTGAAGAGGCTCCAAAACTACTTAACCGATTTGAAAAATTCTTTCACTGTTGGCAAGCTACGCTATCCCCGGGTGACATAGGGTATATTATATTTACAAAAAAATTAGGGATCATTACTAAAACTCCAATAATGAAGTCCAAGGTATAAAAAAATACCTAAAATCGCGTGCGCTGCGAAAACTATTGATGATAAAATAACAAATAAAATAAATTACTGAACCGATTTGAAAAATTCTTTCACTGTTGGCAAGCTACGCTATCCCCGGGTGACATAGGGTATATTATATTTACAAAAAAATTAGGGATCATTGCTAAAACTCCAATAATTTAATCCAAGGTATAAAAAAATACCTAAAATCGCGTGCGCTGCGAAAACTATTGATGATAAAATAAAATAATGTACTACGACTTTGTAGAACACATCATTATTTACAAAAAGTATCGCGACAACATATATCTAACTATTATAGTTATGCCACAATAAGCGTTTTTTTATTATAAAAAATTAATTAAAATGCCGCCGCTAGAAAAGGCTTTTTATTTATATCTTGATATTAATCCTTATCAAAATAAATTACTTCATATTCAAGACTGCTTCAATACCTTTATATAACTTTTTGAATTATTCAATTCGGACATTCCATTCGAAAGATATCACGAGTTTAAAAATGTAAGAATTAGTGACGGTGATCACGTGACTGTGACATCTTTTCGTGAGTCAAAACTCCATAAGACCCCCTCTATATAGAAGTTTCACTTCAATAACAGCGAAGATTCGTTTCCGAAATTTACTATGCCAGGAATCAAACCCGGAGCCTCCGCGTTGCAGCGAGGTAGGCTAGTAAAGGCTTAGCCCGCTCAAGCACAGGCCGTCGGTATTAATTGTATTTTTAAGTACATAAGTGCTAATGACCCCAAAATAAACACGATTTAACGCTATAAACTTGACAATTTAATTCCTTGCACGGACTAATGCAGGAAGTTCGTGTTACATGATTCGTGTATGTGTGAGTGTTAGTTGTTATGTCTGGGTGCGATGCGTCATGCACGATCAAGTTTAGTTTTGAAACGAGGGTTGGAAAATACCTACATCTCTTTTTATTTCATCATCTATCAATTGTTTGCGGCCGGCACAATGTCTTTTCCTTCCACACTCCTCTATTCTGGCATACGTCAATCCAAGAGGATTGTCAAGTCAGTGTCATGCCCAACTGACGAAGTAGACGGCCCACTTGATGGAAAGAGGTTACCATCGCCTATGGACGTTTGCAACACCAAAGGTGCTACAAATGCGCTGCTGCTCTCTTAAGAGAGACTGGAACCTGGTCACTAATATCGGAACACAACTCGAGGTTGTTATGGCGGCATACTCTAAGACCAGGGGTGGTTGCCATCCACCTGGCTGTGGTTTATTTTGTCGCCTCTTACGAAGTTGTATTCTTTCTCCGTTCCTGCACGGATAAAATAATATATATATATATATATATATATATATATATATATATATATATGTCGCAGAACGGCCTCGTTCTCACGACATCTTTAGTTATTGCAGGTTTTTAGTGGGCATCATCAGGATAAAATGCGAGCATAAAACACAATAGCCACGGTTTATACACTTTTAATTTAGATTTGATCAACATTATGACATAGTTTAGACCGAGCAGCGGGTTCAGGGCACCCGCTCATACTTCCAGCTTCAATACTTTCTTTAAAATACTCCATGGTCCAACTCGACCTGTTGCCACCAAGCGAATGCGCCACAAAAACTCCTGTCTACCCAAGTAGATATTACTCAAAGTATAGAGGGCGCTGACCCCGCTCTTGACATGCTCTGCTCTCATTGGTCGTTTATTAAATTACAATATTCATAACTTTTATTAGGTTAGAACGATCTTGAAGTTATAGAAACATTAACAAATCTAATTAAATTACATTAAGAATTTTAGAAGTGATTATAATGTAAACAAATGATATTGTGCGTTATACATCCAGTCAACAATACATAGTCATATCGTCATAGTCATAGCTTCCCTCCGACATATATATAATAAAAAATACCTAAATCTTTTTTTATTAAACCTCCTCCCAATTATTTGGGGCGGCCGCAATATTCTTTTCCTTCCACAATCCTCAAAGAGGATTGCTAAGTCAGTATCACGCCACATTTACGTTAAATTTGTAAGCAAGCCTCTACATGTTGGTCTTCCCATGGCCCCACGCAAGTCCTCCAAAAGTCCGGGCCATTTTTATGGTCTTCATAGATATTATAAGTAGTATATCATACAATGTACTACAAATGTTTCACAAAAACATAATTTTAATTTCAGACTAGATTTCATATTATTAAGAAAAAAATACAAGAATTGATGTTTAAATATAGAAATGTATCTCTTTTCTTCCAGTTATTTGGGGCCGGCACAATATGTCTTTCTTCCACACTCCTCTATTCGAACATACGTCCTCCGTCACACCACAAATCACCATATTATTATCATCCTTCACACAATCCATCCATCTTGCAGTTTATCATTCTTTTATTCACGTGACCTTCATCCCACCTCATTACATGCCATACCATCTTAATCTTCTACCTCTCAATTGTTCAATCACGGTTGCAACTTTCAAAGATCCCCTTATGTACTAATTTCTCACCTTATCCATTCTTGTAACACCATTTATCCATCTCAACATTCTCATCTCAGCAATATCTGAAATCCAGGTAAGAACAGTGACAGCCCTATATAAAACTTCACACTCCACTTGCATAGCACAAATTGATCGCTAATATATCCGTCCCTCTCACTCGTACGCACACATGCAACCATCCCACTCACTTGTAACTGTGGTACTTACAGTTAGATCGATGACGAACCGTGACTCCGACTATTAGTTGAAGCGATTAGAAACAATAGGTCGAGTTATATCGGTAGGCTGGGAGATAGTGGGAACTTGGTTAAATACCTTTAAGATGATAATTGGTGAGGGTATGTGAAGTTAGGCAGTAGATAAGACTTTATTAATATAATGTATTTTTATTGCAGGAGTTCAGCAGACAGGCATATAGCCCACTTGATGGAAAGCGGTTACCATCGCCTATGGTCATTTGCCACAGCAAAGGTGCTACAAATGCGTTGCTGCTGGGATACTGATACCTGGTCAGTAATGCCTGAACACAACTAAAGGTTGTTATGGCGACATACTTTAGACTAGGGTTGGTAGCCATCGGGCAAATGCCCTACCACCTGGCTGTGGCCGTCCGGCCGCATGAAATTGTATTCTTTCTCCGTTCCTGCACGGATTAAAGAATGAATGCAAGTCTATAGCAGTTTATTATTTTTTGTTTCTTCTTTAACTGTTTAACCACCAAATATTATTTTTTCTTTTAAAGTCTCCTTGGACACTGGCTTGCCTCGAAGAGATCGCTATAAGCGATAAGGCCGCCTTGTAATAAATATATTAATAATATAGTAATAAATGTATTCTATCCATATTCCCTCAAGACTATGTAAAATATTGACCCTGGGTCACCGTCTTCTATGGGTAAGGTGCCCAGAAGGCTGGATACGTTCCCTCGCTGGATCGCCATACCACTAGTACACATAGGATGCACCACTTAGGCAATTTAGGCAAAAAAATAATTGTGTATGTCACTTACATCTTTTAATAAACTCCCCAAAGATATCTAACTTTGTAGACAGTAATTTAGGTATGTATATGTAACGTTATGTTACATATATTTGTATACAAATATGTATGTATATATTTTTTCTATTAATATACTAGCTGTCCCGGCAGACGTTGTCCTGCCCTGAAGAAATAAAATTTAGAAGCCGACTGCAGCGCCATCTGCCGGATGTAAGCTATCCTATCTTTCAAGTTGGATCAAACTGCACACGGTGTGCAAATTTGATTAAAATCGGTTAAGTAGTTTAGGAGTCCAAACAACTTGACATGTAATTTATAAAAATATTAAGATTAATACATACCGACAAAGAAATGCGCACACCTGGCTGTCGTAAAACGCAGTTTATTACCTTTCCTGTATTCGGAGTTCATCTGTTTAGTTCGTGTTTACAATTTGCAATTAAAAACATCCTATTGTTATCGTACTTGTTTTATGGCCGTCATTAGTGTCGAACTAATCCTTGTTGTTATTGCATTGCGTCGAAGCTTGCCAGATGTGCGGATTAACTCAGTTAACACAGCCCTTTGTCGGTATTCGCACCAGCGGAACCCTGACCTTCAGGACGACTCAGATACTGACCGGACACGGTTGTTTCGATCAGTATCTGTTTCGCATTGTGGGCTGCTTGCCTTCCCCGGACTGCCGCCAGTGCGGCGCACCCGATACGGCGTTACACACGCTTGTTGAGTGCGCTGCATGGACGCCTCAGCGTTTCGAGCTCGAGACGCACGTAGGAGCCGTCCGATCGCTTGGCGACTTGGTAACGGCCATGTTGCATAGCGACGACCGCTGGGAGTCTGCGGTTACTTTCTGTGAGGCAGTAATGTCTCTCAAAGAGGCCGCAGAAAGGGACAGGGAGCGAAGTCCTGCAGCGCGTGCTAATGTCTCTACCCGAGGTCGCCGGCCTTCAGCTGGCACCCGGAGAGGCAGGTACGCGCATTACTTCCCTCCCTGAGTTAGGTTCCGGTACGAGGGGCCCCTTGCTACTAGGCAAACGCAAGGGATTCATCTGCCCCCGTTTCGAAGTGGGGTGTGTTCTCCCAGGGCACACTCCAGGCACTTTATTGCGCTGGATCGACTGTTGGGTAACTATGTTCTATATCTCAGTCTTTCCATCACAACAAAAGCGCAGGATCGACAGGGAGGAGGGGGTTTTTAGTGGGTATTGAGGTTGCTCGCCCGTGCGGCATCGCTCGGAGTCTCCACACTCCTCTGTGTCAAGCCATCGCGGACGGAGCGCAAACAAAGCATACTATTGCTAGCGTTATCGCCCCCGATGGATGCGCGCCGTTTCCTAGTGACGGCCCAGAGAGTGCGTAAATCGGTTAGCATTTTCCCTCGCCTCAAAAAAAAAAAGCCCTTTGTCGGTATTATACAGTTTAGTATAAATAAATGCCCGAACGGAGGGGTGGGGCAGTCAAGCGACGATTACGATACTAGCAAGACGTGTGTAGTACTTTCGATTAGCGATATAGTGACGGACTTTGCGCGTGTTATTGAATCGTGCAGTTTATACAGTGTCTAGTTATATTTGTACCTGTTTTATACGTGTTTGTACAGTTCTAATAAACTCTATAGTAATTCCAACGGCATTTTAATTCGAGTCCTGTGTAGCTCGTAACAATATGTATATATGCCTGTATATATTTTAAACTATATGCACCATCTTTTAAACGTCAATTCCAACACGTGTCTGTCACCTTAATTCGAGCATGGCTCTACCACACTTTGATGCTTTTTCTCACTTACACCCAGTCATTCAACATAATTTTGTGAATGTTCTACCTATACTATTACCGACCACGTGTTATATTTGATTAGTAGTAGCTATTTAGCCTTGAACCACCGCAAAGTGCGACCTCGCATAGAAATGTAAGCAAGAATTGGAGCGTGCATTGTGTTGCTTCTATATTAAATATGTGGTCATTCTTACATCCATCCAAGTATGATTCCTGTCATAATATCACCGCATAACTGTTTCAGTACTCAGGCTACCGTATTGTTAAATATTTAATCCATTGTTGCTAACGAGAGAAGTGCGACCCAGACGCATTGGGGTACTGAGGAATTCAACGCCTCCCCTGACCCATGGTGTACATAGATAGGAATAAAAATAAAATATAAGAAAAGTTTAAGTAGAAATAAGAAAAAAATATAAGAGAGAAAATTACTAAAAATAATCAGATAAAAGCTCGGCTCCTTGAGACGCAGAAACTTGAAATTTTCGATTCGATTTGTGCGATATTCGTCATAAATATGTCGAGTTCTTAAGCTCGCGTTGCCCACTTACCTTGCCAATGTCCTGCTTGTTGCTGTGGAATTGGACATAATGTATTCAAGGTGTAGCCATATAGACGGAGCGGTGCGGGGCGTGGATTCTGTCAGCGGATATCTTAAAATCATGGTATCTTTTGCATTTTAACACAATGTCAGCACAGCATAGCGGATCAAGGCTGTCATCTCTACAAGAATTTTGAGTGCAAGACGATATTTAAAAAATCGCTGGATTTCTGTAGTAAGACGGTCAGTCAGAATTTCAATATAAATCGAACAAGTAAGTGTCGTGTCACGCTATTTGGAGGGTTTCGTAGAATCGACGAATCACCACTGTTCTTGTCATTACGCCCCGATACCCTAAACAACATAGATTGGACTATACTTCCTCTCTATCCTATGCTCCTATTGAAAAATCCTCGAAAAACAAATTAACGCTGTAGTGTTGCCACAATACGAATATAATGAATGTCGTATCTCACTATTCTAAATATCGCTGGAAGTTTAGAGGAAGGCCGTCTGCTGTAATCCAGCAAAAACAAACATTCTTCAAACTAACACAATGGTCATAAATTTACACTTTCTCAGCAACATGGCTGTCTTTCTGCGACTACGCGTTGCGTGCGTGCCTCCCGCTAGTATATACCGTTGCATATAGATTCTCTTGACGAACCACTGCACAAAAGGCGGTGACTGGCTCCACGGGCTTACTATGCGTGACTGCGGCATGGGCACCATCAAAGCGGTCATTAATTCTATTAGGTTCGAAACGGGATATAACTATATTCTGGGTTCCGCGGCCATGTTCGCCATATCTTTTTTATTTGGAAGTTAGCAAACAGGCGGCTTAGTTCACCATCTACAAACGTCTATACATAGACGTTTGGTAACACTAAGAGCGAGGTGGACCCGGAAAACTATGTTCGCCTGGGACCACAAACAATAGCGCAACTCTTACGCGGATGCAACGCGAATGCGGCTAGCATTTTGGGCACGCTTTACCTATAATAGAATACAATAAAAGAAGACCTATTTATATAGTATATTCTACCCATAGTCCCTCAAGACTATAAGGATAATACAATTCAAATTAAAGGTTATATCAAGAAATTAACAACTCCGTATTATTACTATTTCATCACGGAAAAAGATAATATTTTTATTCCATGGTTTCATCTAGTTTCAAATCAAAACGATGTAAAGAAGTTTTACTACAATAAAATTTAACCCAAAAACCAGTAGACTTTCGTAACTATGGAATCCTATATTATTTGTCGCCTAACACACTTGCCTAGTTGTTTTTCTAATTGCTGTACTAGAAAGAAATCTAAATTAAAATTATAAAACTTTCAAAAAATGTTCTGCATCAAAATTTAATTTGAATAAAACCAATTTGCATTTGGACTATAACACAAATGGTCGCGTGCGAGTCTGACTAGCGAAAAGACTATATAAGCCATGGAGAACACGATGCAATTTTTTTTAGATTTCTTGTCTGTTTGTTCGGGATTCACGTAAAAACTACTTGGCCAATTTCGATATAGCAAATTCACAGAGTTAAAATATGCGCTACTTTTCGTGCAGACTGTGAGTTGCTCTCTCTCAGGGCCTTTATTGGACTAGTGAGATTCCTCGTCTCACCGGCGAAGGTCTTTGCAAAAACTTGCCGGTCATATCCGAGTAGGCAGTATAGGGCTTCTTGCTGTCGGTAGTACTCTATTGTCGGGTGGGGAGGTGAAAATATGGAAATATGACTAGAGTTGGAGTGTCATCATCCAATAGGTACATAGGTCTGACAATGTTGTCAGCATGGACCGTCTCAAACCCGCGTACTGCAAAAGCTTAAAAGGTAAGCCACAAACTGAATGTATACTAATGGTGGCAGTTGCTTCTTTTAAAAAAACTATATACTGGACTGTGTGATTATTAATAAACTATTTACATAAATTTAGTTATACATAGAATAAGTAAGTGCGCGAGAGAGTCGAGTGAGAATGGTGTAAGAGTGGTAAGTCGCAAGTAAGCAAGTAAGTTTTTATTTTTTAGAGCAGGTCCAACTGAATAACCAGCCGCAGATGCCTGTTCTAGTGACACCGGATTTTGGGGGCTTCCCGACTTCGTGGGAGCGGAGGCGTTCAACCCGGAATCAGCGCGATCGAGGAGGCATCTCCTGTTAGGTTCGCCCTCGGCTCGACCGCTGCGGGGAAGTGACTCTATAGAATTAAGCCGTAAAAAGCCGAATGAGCTAAGCCAACAGGCTGAAGTGTTTATATTGTGGGGACTCGATAAGGACTCCGCCGGCGGAGCCGATCCTAGTCTATCTTTACTACCGCTTCGCAACGTGTTATAGCTGGAGGAGAAGAAGCGGCGGAAGAAACTCTCCAGTATTACGCCTAAGAGAATCGTGTATGGCTACTTGTGACTGTAAGGAGTGGGTGAGTTTTCGGCCTCCAAGCCGCTCCTATATCCCGCATTCGGTCCGACGTCTAGCTGCTGATTGCGTGAGTTATGGGCGTCAGCGGTATGCGGGGTGCGGGGGTATTGTTATTTTTCATATTCCCTGGGCAATAAGTGCTATAACCTTGACTTTGACATAACAGCAAAATTGCACGTTTCCGACTGAACAACTATTATTTATACGGTAAAAAAATATTATGCTAGGTACACAGTATCGTCTAATTCGCGAATTCTAAGTCTAACGATACACCTGCGGAACGTTCGGCGGCGGAAATACGCTCGTAATGTTTTTTCAATAACCTTTGACACATCAGCGGAATTTCCGCCGCGTTTCACCGCATACATATTAGTGCCGAACTTTCCACACGAAACGTCCCGCCAGACAGACGCCGACCAGTAGTTTCTGAGATTAGCGCCTTCAATCATACAAACAAACTCTGCAACTTTATATATTATTATATACGATTAAAGTTATAAATGCGATTCCAAACTAGTTAACGAAGTAAAACGTAAGTTTCATCAGAGACACTCGTGGTCTGTCACGCTCTGGCTGCGACCTCGCGCCGACCTTGGGGTCGGAGAGACGACCGCGGTTTCCGGCAACCGATCCGCTTTCCCGGTCGTTACCGATCATTGTTTAACCATACTTAGTTTCGTATATCTTCGTATTAGTGTACTTTGCTACTGGCTATTTATTATATCTTTGCCATTGATGTAGCAATAAAAGAAGTAGATGAGTTATCTGCGTTAAAATGTGGCACCGTCAAATGTAACTAATTAGTTACATTTGGCTCCAGTCTCATTTGAACGTTCACGAGGAGCGGTGATAGCGGGAAAATAATAATAGTGCCGTCCTGTGACATCCGACGCTATGGCAACTACAACTAAAAGCCGGGGATTACTTTCCATGCGTAAGTTTATATATTTAATTGTGTTTTTGATTAAATTTTATAAAATATCTTATTAAAACTCTTATTGTCCCAGCGGTCAAGCGCGACAGAGAGCAAAATGCCATCTACCAAAGAGTATAAATAAAGTACAGAAAGTCCAATAGTTGGTTTGAGCATAATTAAGTGTTCACTTTTTTCTTTTATTATTGATTAGTCGTCAAACGTCAATAAATATCAAATAAATTACCGCGCTTAACCTGGTAAAACGTAGTTTTATTAAATAAAACGTAAATAAGAATTCTACAACATTTTCTGTATTATATTATAACATATACATATATAATTGCTTCTCTTTTTCAGAAATCTGCGCAAGTTTTATTCAGGCGTGCATCATTAGTCAGCGTAAGCCGTCTTGATCGAGAAAATGTATCGGATTTAGAATCTATTTCAGACACACCTAAAAAGCTTTCCTTAAAAAAACTATTCGAAAAGTAAATTTACAAATAACCCCTTAAAAAATAAAAATAGAACTCTTCCTAAACAAATCAAAAATTTAAAGAAAAATTGCAAAATGAAAACCACCCTAAAACAATTGAAAGAAAAAGAATATATATCTCTCGAACAACTTAATGAGTTAAATATAAAATCAGAAGTCAGGAAGTTATTTAACATATTAATTTATAAAAAGCAAATTAATAAGAATGTTAAAACTGTATCCACCCGCACTGCGAAAATTCGCTATTACAGTGTATCGGTGTATTTATCACATTTTTATTTTATTTTATCATAATTATTGTTGTATAATTTTTTTTATGCTAAATGTTCAAATATGTTAACTTTGTCATTGTTAAATTAATAATAATTGAATTTTTATTTATTAGATGTCTGTTTTATTTAATGTTAATAACATATCCTAAATGATCCCTTACCTATATAATTAATTATTAATTTATAACGAATTCTAACAGATCTTAATCTAAAATTTATGGAAACAAAAAATCAAATAAAGTTAAATTAAAATATAAACCATCGAAAATGGTAATAGTTATAGTAAGTATCTACGTTTTATAAAACTTCATTGTGTAACACTCACATTTATTTAAGTATAATTTTACTACGCACGTCTCTTCTGTGATTCTGTGGCAGTGGACGAAATATACGATACGGAGCGATGAAACATATACCTATCTTGCTTTCGCTTTAGCTTACCGGTATTGCTTTCTTTATTATAAAACGTCTTGTTTTTTCAAATGACTTTAAAAGTACCTTTTACGACACGTTAATATGTGTGAGTAAATGTGGCCAATATTTATATGCTCGGTTTGTTAAGACATAACATATCTACCTTTATTATTGTTACATCAATGATCTTTGCAGACCACGGGTGAACGAAGACACGGCCGCAGCTAGCACTCAATATAAATAATAACAACAAACGACGAAGTCACGGTTGGGCGCCATACGATCGTTGTGACCTTCTCAATTATACCCATCGGATCACGAACGCTTTTTGCATGGAACGCGTGATAGGATATTGTTTTTACTATGCCTTTTTGCATTGAGCATCTTTGCCTTATTCAATGCTAAGAACTTACTTACTTGATTGGTTTGAATTTGGAATTACCACATAGCAACAGGGGCCCAATTCTGCTATTTCAATCTTATACTAATATATAAAACTAAGGAGTTGGTTTGATTGAACGCGCTAATCTCAGGAACTACTGGTCTGATTTGAAAAATTCTTTCAATGCTAGATAGCCCATTTATCGAGGAAGGCTTTAGGATATATATCATCACGCTAAGACCAATAGGAGCGGAGTACCAATGAAGATTGTTTCAAAAATATAAAAAAGTCTTAGAATAGAATATTCTTTATAGAACACAAGAAAATATTACACATTAGTTAACAATCATATAACTAGTACAATCGGTGATCTTATTGCTAAAAGCGAAATTTCTTCTAGACAATCTTCTGTATCTATGCGCACTGAGTCGATACTCAGTGCGTATAGTTTAAAATTTATCTTATATACATATATTATTAATAAATAAAAATACACATACATATTTATATACAAATATTATACTAGAAGACGGCCATAAAAGACTTTCAATGTTATTAGTTCAAATACCGACGGGTAATAAATGTGCTTTGTTTCAGATATGCAGGTGGATTTTGTTTTTGTCGGGACCAGGGTTATGACAATAATATTAACATTGGGCCCCGGAAGAGGTTGGCAATTTGAAACGCGAATTTAATTTTCAACCACTTTCCAGTGGGTGTAAACAAATAACATAATAATAACAAAAAATTTAATTAACTACATATGTACCCAAACTATTTTCCAAAGTTATTTTTTATTGACGTCATATTTCTAACGAGTATATTATGTAAATATATACACAACTATTTTTCGTGATGAACAATAGACAGTTTATTGTTAAGCACAGCCTTGAACTGAGCTGGCTTGGATGGGTTAGCTGCTTACAGCATAAGCAAAAAACCCTGTTCAACTTGATAGATACTTCAACAGAATCAGTCTTTGTAAGAAGATAATTCATGGGGCAATAAGCTTTAATAGAAATACTTAAGTGAAAGACTGATGTGATACTTGCAACAAATCCGAAGGATTTATGGTAATAGTAGTATAATGTTAGTGACAGACTTTTTTGATTATTCTAAACAATATTTAAGTCATCAGTTGTTAGTAAACTTATTAATAAGATTCAAAAGGAATATAATGGTTACAACGGGTGCGCCAGAGAAACTTACTTATTTGAAAGGTCAATAAAAAAAAAGTACTTCAGTTATTGTTTTAAAATTTTTTTTATTTGAGAATAAAATATCCCAATTTTTTTTTATGCAGTCTTAAAAATGACATCGGATAAATGGCGACCCCCATTGCGCATACACTGATGAAGTCGATTTTTGAAATTCGTATCCACTCTTCGCAGCATATCAATCGGTATGTTGGCAATGGCGTCGCGAATGTTGTTCTTGAGGTGTGCTATGGTCCGTGGTCGATCGACATAAACCAGGGATTTCAAATAACCCCATAAAAAGAAATCGCATGGAGTCAAATCTGGAGAGCGTGCCGGCCATTGGAGATCGCCTCTGAGAGAGATGAGGCGGTCGGGGAAATGTTGTCGCAACAAATTCATCTCGTGCTGTGTGTGCTGTGGCTCCATCTTGCTGAAACCACACGTTCCTAACGTTCATTTCTTCGAGTCTTGGAAGAAAAAATTCCTCGATCATGTTCCTGTAACGAGCTCCATTCACGGTAACTGCGCGTTCGTTTTCTTCAAAAAAATAAGGACCAATTATTCCCATTACCGACACCGCACACCAGACAGTAACTCGCTCACAATTAAGTGGCTTCTGGTGAAGCTCACGCGGATTTACATCACACCAATAACGCATGTTTTGCTTGTTGACGCAGCCGGAAATGTGGAAGTGAGCCTCGTCACTGAAAAAAACGACTGCGTCTTCAGGCAGGTTGTCAATCAGCATTTCACATGCATTTTGACGGGCAACAAAATCGCGTTCAGTTAATTCTTGCACAACAGCCAATTTATAGGGATGAAATTGAAGGTCTTCATGGAGAATTCGTCGAACAGTGGTATCAGAAATTCCCATAGCAGCTGCGTGTTTGCGAGCCGAACGCCGGGGAGAACGCACAACTGACTGCCTCACTCTTTCGATATTTTCCGGAGTTCTGATGGTCCGTTGAAGTCCATTTCTGGGTTTAGCGACACTTCCACACTCCCGAAATGAGTTAACCCACGACAGAATCGAATTACGGCCAGGAACGAGTCTGTGAGGAGGAATTTCAAAGCGAGCGCGGAAGGCACGTTGCGTAGCAACAAGTGAGCGACCGTTAGAAAAGAAGCTCTCAACTGCGAAGGCCCGCTCTGCTCTCTAGACCAGAGCATGATGGCAACTGACTGGAGGGAGAAACAAACTTGGGAACTTCCCCCTCCAGATGCGCCCCCTCTTGCCCCTCTACCCGCCCAACTCACCGCGCGGGAATTTTTTCAAATAAGTAAGTTTCTCTGGCGCACCCTGTATGTAGCTTTAATCATTTAGTTGTGTTTAGTTTTAGCGTCAGAAGTGTCACAGATTTAGATAGACTGAATAGTTAAATTTGGTTTAGTGTAACTTACTATTTGTTTCTGTTCTTTTTCTAGATTATAAGTATCCATTTTTGGTTTAGATTTATTATTATGTATTGTCAGGCCTTAAATTTATGGAAATACTGTAGAGTTGGGTATGGAAGAGAGAGCATGAAAGTAGAGTAAACGCGGTCGAGATGCGAGCAGTGCGCAAAATCTGCGGAGTGACGCTCGCGGACCGCGTTTGTAATACCGAAGTAAGAAAGAGAGTTGGTCTGAAAGAGAGTGTCGGGGTGAAGGTAAGGAAAGGAATGCTCCGGTGGTTCGGGCATGTGGAAAGAATGAGTGATGGAAGATGACTAAACAGATATACAATGCAAAAGTGGATGGATGCAGAAGTCGCGGAAGGCCACGACATACCTTCCATGATCAAATTGATCGTGTACTAGCAGAAGGTTATGTCAGCCTTAAAAACAGACGAGCGTGCATGACAAGAGCTATGAATGTCAAAGAAGTAAGTGAGGTGTGTAAGAATAAGCCTAAATGGCGCTCTGTTGTTCGTGCCTACCCCGCAAGGGACCTGGCGTGAAGTTATGTATGTATTATTCAATGAAGGAAATGACCGATTGTATCGTTTAAAAATAAGAGGATACATAATAATAGTACATTATGGTACTAGTGTGTAACATTGGTGATTACCGCCGAGGCGCCATTGAAACTCGAGCCGTAGGCGAGGGTCTTAAGAGAGCCGAGGACGGTAATCATCAATACACACGTGTATCATACGACGTTTTTCAACACACTTGTGAATAAAATAACAACTAAAACTCATTTTATTTAGTAGATAACAGTCTTCCTATGCGCGCGCATTGCGATCGGCCACAGACTAAAGGGATGAGTTTTTTTTATTTCATTTTCCGCGCATAGGTTTTGCGCCTATTCGGCCACGTACAAAATGGAGAATTTAAAGTTCTCTTTTATTACAGAGAAAAAAAAGTTATATATGAGTGAAAGTTTTATTTATTAAACACGTACGAGTTAAAATTATCTATTTAAATAAGAAGTTGCATGAAATGAGCAAGCAATAGGAACATTAATTTATTTGTTCTATAGATCACGATCTTTTTTTTTTGAATAAAAACTTTTCTAAGAACAAAGCAACTCAACCAATAAAAAATAAAAAAAAATATATAACTCACTAGTGAGTTATAATTTTTTTTAGTCACACTTTGATTATGGGTGTCATTCTGTGCCTTATTGCGGTCACCATAGAGCCACTTTATGAGCAAGTGTGTTGAAAAATTAATTATTAACCTTAAAAAGAGACAAGACATCAACTATACAATTAAATAAATGTAGTTTATACTAACACAAGGTTTAACAACGAAATTTATACGAATGATTACTGAAAAAGTACGGACAAACAGATGTACGCGCTCACGTCACCAATATAATGGTGGAGATAGCAACAAAGCGGACGAAACGCTATGCTTCAATTTTATCACACGCACCGCTGAAGAGTGGAACTCTTTACTGTCGTCTTTTCCTTGAAGAATACAATCTAGGTGTCATCAAGCCTCGCGTGAACAGGTACCTTCTAGATAAGCGTGCTCCACCTTAGACTGCATTTCCACCTGACATCAGGCGCAATGCCAGTCAAACGTGAACCTATTCATTATAATATCAGCCAATAAATGTCCCACTGCTGGGGCTCGGGCTTCCCACTATGGGGGAGCGGACAGTATACCCGCCACGCTTGTCCAAAGCGGCGTGGCAGGTTTGACACATCGCTTGTCCCGATGTGCAGGTTGCATCACGATGTTTTCCTTCACCGTTGTTAGCACGTGGTAATTGGAACAATTAACAAATTAGATCAAAAAACTGATAATAAAAAAAATGTAACACTATGCACATATGGCCAAAAATACTGACCAAAATTTGCATAATATTTTCTCCTACATTTAGACCTGACACGAAAAGAATGAAATGCAAATTCTTAAGAACAACTCCAACTTTGCATATTTTAATTGATAAATTATGTGATACAATTTTTAATTAAAACCCGGATTCTGTTTTTAATTGCGTAATTAAGTTTTTGCTCTCGTAACGACCTCAGTAGAATAATACATACATTATATAGCTGTTTGGTTATAAAACTTGAAATAATGGTGTTAATACGTCTTATGCACGCAGAATAAATTCAAATACTAATTTTTTCAAATTGTGGTAGGTGTATATACGCATCAAAAACGAATATTAATAAAATAGAATAAAGGCTATTTTTATTTTATTTATTTTAATCGTCAATAATATAAACGTCGAGGCGATCCAGCTCCTCTTTTTATTGCAGTTCAGCAGACAGGCGGGCGGCCCGCTTGATGGAAAGCGGTAACCATCGCCTATGGACATTTGCAACAGAAAAGGTGCTACAAATGCGCTGCTGCTCTCTTAAGGGAGTCTAGAACCTGGTCACTAATGCCGGAACAGAACTTAAGGTTGTTATGGCGACATAGAAGGGGTGGGATCCATCCAGTTGGGCAAATGCCCTACCACCTGGCTGTGGGTTGTTTTGTTGCCTCTTACGACAGGCCGGGCGGATGAAAATCCTCGACAAGACGTAAATAATAAGAAGGCTCAAAACGACAAAATCCTTTGAAATTATGCTATAAGCAAAACTAACGTGTAGTGTAATATCCTAGCTTTTAATAAAGAACACATAGATAGTGTCTTCGCGTTACTAGAGACAATAAGAAGTGCTAAAGGTGCTCACCTCACCTAGAGCATTCGCCTGTAATGTTAACATTCATGACTCGATTTTGAGCATTTAGTTGATTCCACAATCCCAGACGAAGCGGTCGTTGTGTTACAAGTTGTATCAAAATATTACAGTTTGTATTATTACAGGTTGCGTATTGTAATGTTTGGTTCTCCTTCAATAATGTAATGCTCGGATTTGTTACGTTACGTGACAGCCGAATGCTCTCGGTGAGAGAGCACTTTAATGGAGACTTTGATAAATGAACTTTTAGTTCATTTAGGTTATATTTAAATTACTCATTAGCCTTTTTAGATTAGATGGTAATATTAATGAGATACTTTAGCTTTATTCATATAAAAATATGTTAGGTAATAGTGTTAAGTAACACGTGTACTTCTTTTCTATGACCTAATGTATAATAGTAGTCCCATGCCGTCTTTCAGTACCTTCTTAGCGATCCGTTAGCGCTACTGGTAGAAATTTGGCATATCCACATAAGAAATTGTAATCTTTTTACCCGATAAAAGAACGAAGTTAGGTGACCAGAAGGCTGATGTTTACTTTGGACAAGGGATCAATATGGCGACTTACGGCCGGTTCTCACATTCTACTGACCATTAATTTACTTTGCTATCGGTTAAAAGATGACACGAACTCCATACAAGTAATATCAAATATCTACCGACGGTAAGACAAGCGAATGAATAAGTAAGATATAGGAAACCTTACTTTATTTATGCGCATTGGAAATACATTTCGGACCATACTGAGTCCCGATATTGGGGAAGGACCAACTGTGGCAGGAAGCGGCACCCACCGCGTGCGTAGACTCTGGTAAAGTCGTTCCCAAATACCTCGCTAAACCTAAACCTGCGTCCCATTGCCCGCGCTTGTGTCGGAAGGAAATGAGGTCAAGAACATAATTACTCTCATCATCCGCGCATCAAGCTTTGGTCACCCCGGGATGCAGAGTGTCCAACTTCACCAGCAGACGTAAGACCTGCTGCATCCCCAGGCTGCAGCGGATCCCTACCGCACCTTAGCATATAAAAGACGGTGACATACGATCAATACTCTACTTGTAGTCTTAAGGGATTATAGGCACAATACCCCTCATATTAATTAGATTTAATTAAGGTTAAATGTCTCGGCACACTGACGTAGAGCTGAAGCGCATCGAAGCGTTAATCTGAAAATTTACACAGCATATAGAACCCTATCTCAAAAGCGTAAGGCACACATTATTATCGAGACAAAATACACGCGCCTTCGTGGAGGTATGATAGCTTAGTGGTTAAAGCACTCACGCCCCAAATTCAAAGAACGTGGGATCGAATCCTGGCCGCAAAGATATGCACCAACCACTTAAGAAGCTGTCTGACCTTATGTGCAATATTGTTATGATGACCACGTCCTGACGGTGCAAGAAAACATCGTGCGAGATTAACGATGTGTCATACCTGCCAAGCCGCCTTGAATAAGTGTAGCGGATATACTGTTCATGTCCCTAAGAAATTGGAAGGCCCGCTCAATTATGGGCTTTTATTATTATTTTATATTATTATGCTGTGACAACACCTGCGATAATGTTAAAGTTCTTGACTATAGAGTTAAAAATAACGTCGTTAACGAATATCTGTTTATATGTAACGACGGCGTTTGGAGTGGAAACTCTGGGTCCGTGGGGTCCTAACGCTCTAAAACTTTATCGAGATGTCGCCGAACGCCTAATAGACCTCTCACGCGACCAAAAGGCTGGCGTCTATTTTGCTCAAAGGGTAAGCATTGCTATTCAGCGTGGTAACACCGCCAGCTTTTTGGGAACGTTCCCGGTAAGTGACAGTGGTTTGGGACCAATATTTTATCTATAATTTTGCTCTCTTTTTTATCTAGTTTTAGTATTTAATTATAACATAAATAAATATTGTACGAGAAAAAAAAAGTCAATTACAGATTTAAAAAAAAATGTAACGTAATTAAAAAGTAAAAACAATATCGCACAAATAACGCATTACATCCATCGCCACATCTGCGTGAAACGGTCTATAACTGTAAGGCCTGATTTACATTGTTCCAGCTATTGATTTTAAACCTGGCACCGAGAACCAACTTCTGTCATTTACATAAAGCCAGTAGTCGTTTACACGATGCCAGTATGAATCATTCATAATCATTCATCATTGGCTTCCTTCGAATTTGAAGTTAGTAGCTGGGATCAATTGTAAATCAGTTTTAATATTACTGCAGGTGCGGTCCCAGAATTATGCGAATGCAAGCGTCATTATCTCATTTAATCTAGATAGAAACGAATGAATGAATGAATGAAAACTCTTTATTGTTCACCATAACTTAAACCTAGATATTTAAATGAAATATAAAAGTAGAAATGTACTAGAAATGTGTACTTCAACGTTATAGAGAAAAGTATCAATATGTTAGCAGTATTTTTTTATAATTAAGCTTCGATCCGCTTCGACTCTGCGTCAGTGTGTCTTGACCCTTATTTTTCCTCTTTGTATCTTTTTTTTATGTATATTATATGCTAAACGTTAATTAAGACGTAAATAGTAGAAGTATTTTCGTACTTCACACATGAAGAACCGGCAAAAATCATAGACCATACAGCCGTATCAGATGTGTAATTATTATTAATTGCATGTATCAAACTCAACCCAAAATCGAAAAGCCAAACTCAATTGTGACTGGCACCAAACAAAAGTACTCTTGTAACAAAGCGATGTTATGTTTTCCATATAAACATTTTTTTTTAATTCATTATTGACCAACACACGTTATATACGAGTACATAACCTCAAGCTAAGTAAGCCAGCCACGCTTGTATTATTGGTGATATACAACGAAACACTATGGGGCCGATCGCAGACACCCAGACAATAAATAACATAAATATAACTAAATATTATAAATAACAAAAATAATAAATATTCTTCATTCCCAAAAAATGAGTTACTTACTTGTACCGTTTGTTATGGACACGCTTGAACCGTAGGTTCCAGAGGATATGAGCTTATTCAAGGAGTTATAAAAACAAGTCATCAATTCTTCAGGTGATCAGAGGACTGGTACCTACCTCCTACAACAGATCAGTATGGCAATGCAAAGAGGAAACGTAGCCCGCCTTCTGGGCACTTTACCCATAGAAGACGGTGACTTAGGCTCCGTATTCTACTTAGTCTTGAGGTATTATAGGTAGAAAACAATATATCAAAGTTACTTTACGGTAGTAGTTTGTAATAATCTCTCAGTTTTTTTATATAAGAACTCTACGTTCTCTAGTTCCGTACCCTTTTTTACAAGTTAATTTAGAAAAAAGTTTTTAGAATTTATACACGCTTATTTGTTATTGTGTGTGACCTTTATTGAATGATGTTTGTGTTATAGTGTACCTTACGAATAACTTATTATATTAATTTATTCTAATTATAATACTAAGCTACATCTGTTACATTAGTACTGGTATTGTGAGGAAGTGCATGTGCAGTGTGTGCCTTATGTCTATACCTATATATTGTTATATGCCGGCAAAGGTGAAGGCACACCTGGCTGTCATAAAATGCAATTTATTACCTCTGTCGCATTTGGAGTTCTTTTATTTACTTTGTGTTTAAAATTTGCAATTTGAAAATACCCTACTGTTATTGTTTTCGACTTTGTTGGCCGTTCGCAGGAATAATTAACCAGGTGTGCAGATTACGTTTTCTTGGAAAAACTCAGTCCACGCAGTCGATTGTTGTATTATACAGTTTACTATAAAACAATGCCCCAACGGAGGGGTGAGGAAGTCAAGTGAGGATTACCATCAAAGCAAGACGTAGATTCGATGAGCGATATAATGACGGACTGTGTGCGTGTTATTGATTCGTGCAGTTTGCACTAGTAGTGTCTACTTATATTTGTACCTATGTTATACGTGTTTCTATAGTTCTAATAAATTCTATAGTAATTCCAACGGCATTTCAATTCGAGTCCTGTAGCTCGCAACAATATATTAACCTAACTAATGCCGTTTGTGTTTTTAATTTCTGAGTCTGGGTTATAAATTTTTAGGCTCTTTGTGTGTCTTGGTTTGTTTGTGAACTGTGCGTGTAATCTCTTAGTTAATAAATATGACATATTCATTTATCTATATTATGACGCAAAAATAAATACCTTTAATGCCTTTAAAATATCTCTGCACACGTCGAATGTGAGTAATTGGCGTACACGTGCGAAATGTAATTCCGACACGTGGATTTTTCAATAAATACGTTTACTGTGACTTACCGTCTAACGACTGACGCTCGTCCATTTTGTGGTTATTATTTTTGCACTGTATTGTACCTACACTGTGTTCATACTGCACTCGGTGTTATATCCTTTTTTTTATTACATGAAACGCTACCAGACGAATTTCATTACTTTATTTTTATGTACATATATTGTGACGCGTGTTCCTTAGACTAAATGGAGTAGGCAGAGACGCTGCATCTCCATTTGCTGCGATTCCGAAAAATACTTTTCGCTTCACTTACTTTATTTATTTATTGCAGGAGTTCAGCAGACAGGCAGACGGCCCACTTGATAGAAAGAGCTTACCATCGTCTATGGACATTTGCAAAACCAAAGGGGGCTACAAATGCGCTGCTGCTCTCTTAAGGGAGACTGGAACGTGGTCAGTAATACCGGAACACAACTCAGGGTTGAATAATGTATTCAATTGTTCGACATCCTTTAGACCAGGGCTGGTAGCCATCCACCTAACACCTAACTGTGGGTTGTGTTGCTTCTTACGACCGACCGCCCAGACGCAGAAAATTGTATTATTTCTCCGTTCCTGATATTTTTTTCATGTTTTATTTCTTTCTCTTCCTTCTTTTTATTAATCTCTTCATAAAAAAGCTCATATCGTAGACTAGGTATGCAGAATAAAGTTTGTAAATAAAAAAAAATGAACAAGTTCACAAGTAAACTCATTGCCATTTAAAATCTTTGTCTTCCGTGATCACGGCTACGGAAGAGGCCGAAACGTCGGAATAAAAATCAAATAAAATGCCGCGCTTGAAACCGTTTTATTAGTTTTTTATTGTACTACAGCAAAACAGACTGACGGCACTTCATGGAAAGTGGTTAACGTTGCCTATGGACATTTGCAACACAATCAGCCTCAAAACCTGCCCACTAGTAACGGAGACAAATCAAGGTTTTTACAGTGGCATACTACTCTAGACCAGGAGTGGTAGCCATCCAAATGCACAAATACGCTACCGGCTGGCGAAAGTTGAAAAGAATAAAAACTATCCCGAATAATGACAGAGTTCCCATGGCATACAGGTCAAAGTTTACAAACGAAGTATTAGAAATCACGAAAAAACTTATCTTTTAAGGTTTGTAATCTACTTTTTGATTTGAAAAGATTATTATTTACTCACTCATAACAATATAACCAAAAAAGGTCATTATTATCCGAAGTCTGAAGGTATTATTATACATGTTAGTGACGCAAACAGATTTTCAAATGACTTCAAAAACAATAACATCAAAGAACTTACTTTAAGTAGTTATCGGTTAATTATCGCGCAATTACACATTAGAAACACTCTTAAATCGCACTTATTGAATGTATAAACATTTTTCAAATATTAACAACACATTACAGAGAGACATTTTTGTAATATTCGTCGTATAATTCAATTTTCAACATCGTTTGAGTACGGAAAGTAACACGCTTTTTAACGCGAAAGCACTTACTTACAACTCACTCACGGCGCGGCGGGCGCTCAACTGGCGGGAAATGTGTTAAATACAAAAATTGAATTCAGTTGTAAAGCCTCAGTGTGAGCGGGCATTAACATTCTAATAAGGTTGCAATAATTAAATTTATACAACAAAATAAAGTTCTTTTGCGCGATAACATTATATCATCATATCATATCAGCTGTGCAATTTTAAAACCTATAGTAGAATTATTTTGTCCGTGCAGAGTTTGGGTCATAAAATAAATCGAGTATTTCGCTTTCTCTTCCACTCACGGGCCTTATGGGCGGGCATAGTGATGCACATTATTGTTGTCGATAAGCGTTATCGATAGTGTATTTAGTTTTGTCATTTTGTGGGTTAGTTATAAAAATGAAAAAAAAAATAGATACAACTACGTATTTATTAAAATAAGAATAATAATGACTTATAATAAATTATTAATTAGGTATCTATGTTAAAAAAACTATAAGTACAAAAGTTTAGAATGTAACAAGTTATATTATTTATATTTATTAATAAAAATAAATATAAATACTTATATCTAAGTTTAAAATTAACAGCCAAAAAGATAATAATTTTTATAAAATTGATAATCTTTCTTTGATAAGAATGAGTTTTTACCGATAATGGCGTTGCGCCCGCGCAACACGCTCACCGCCTTAGCCGGGCTGAGGTCGAGCTTGATTTATAACCCAAACTGCACGGACAAAATAATTCTACTATAGTAACTGAGATTTTACTTTCAACGGATGTTTGTGCATTTATCGTTTTGTTAAGCATTTACTGATATATTGTGCTTACTAAAACATTATTATAAAGATTGTATTTGATTCTTAGAGTACACTTCCTAGGTTTTCAAATTGTGTAGTTGATATGATATGATAATTGTTGGTAGCATATTTTATTCAGTCGCTTATAAAATTCTCATACTTGATATTAAGTTTTGCTTTTTGAAAATGGCTCTAAACCATTTGTGTATCTAGCCAATGTTAAGTGGTTATGAATATTTAAGTTTTAAAATAATTTTCAAGCAAAAGCCCCAGCGAAGTCGTACATCTTTGACCGATGTTAAACTAAACGAGGGAGTTCTTGGGGCAGATTCTAAAAGGCACATTTTAAAAGTTGAAATTTTAAAGTCAAATACCCAATTCACCATTATAAATAAACAATATTCTACTAACCAATTAATTTATTCAACCAATACCATATTTTTTTGTTGAAAATATGTAAATATGTAGCCAAAGGTTCAATGCATTATGTGAAATGTGACATTATATTAGATGTCATTAGACATTGAATATTGACATATAACCTTAGACCATTAAACCAAAGGACTCGGCTCGCGTCTAATTTTGCAAACAAAAAATTCAGCCATTTGCTGCGGGGGGAAGAGTAAAGCACACATTGAAACAATCGCATACACCCAAATATTATTTGTGTTGTTATAAACGCAAACATGTACAAATCTTCAAAACTAGTATAAAGACAGCGTATATTTACACTCATTACGCACACAAAGACGACTCACGCATTTCAAAATACAAGAAATTGCCATATCATTATTCAATTTGCCTCGTAATTTAATCATAATTTACTAAATATTCATTATTTTTCTTTATTATAATATTGGATTATGAAATAAACTTTAATATTGTAATAATTAAACAGTACCACATTGATGATTTATTAAACTAGCACTAGTTGAAATAAGATCTTAGTTATTGTGTGATGAAAATTGTGATGTGTGATATTTATTAACACTTTCACAATTTTATGTAAACCATAATCGCTAAAACATCCATGAACATAATATATAATTGTGTACATATAATTCAAATATTTACTTGCAACGTAATTTAAATGCCCTATATTTTGAGTAAAAAAATGCTGGTATTACTATTGTACAAAACTGTGAATTTCATAGGGATAGTAAATATCGATACTTTAATGTCGATATTTTTACTAGGAATAATAATTTTGAATACTATGATGACAGTGGAATAAAACTAAAGTATAAGTTTAATTCATTTATTTTATAGTATTTTCTTAGATATTCGCGATTGTTACACACAAATAAAACTATGTTATTTACGGTTTTAAGCGCGATATTGATTTATTTTGCCAACGTTTCGGCTACTTTACAACAGCTATGATCACGGTTTGACTCGAGGTTACATGTCAATTAGTAATGTTTAAAAACATATTAATCCGAGCGTGGGGCGGTTTGTAACGCGCCTCGCGGGAGGTGAGCGCGCGCGGAACATGCCGCGCGCCCATCTCGACGGCATAACGGCGGGCGAGAACCCTTTTCCCGGGTAACCATAGCTGGAAGCTGATGTCTAGGAATGACATACTCAAGCCGAAGCATTGATATGGAATAAAAGAATTGATATAGTGAAAAATTATAAAATTTATTAAATGAATAAAACATAATATTGGCCATAAATCGTAATCATCTAGTAGTAGGAACCCTTCGTTGCAATACCGTTAACCCTATGTTCACAAGGTAGGTTATATAGGAGCGCTGATCAAGAAACAGGTAGACTCTCAAGATCGGTAACGATACCCGATTCGATGGGGTAAAAGCAGTACTCTTTACCATCGTAACTTTTCATTGTGTGGGAGCAATACTTAAAAAAACTCTCACAACATTTAAATATATTTCCTAGTATAGGTTACAGTTATATGTACCAAATTTCAGCAGTGTAGACCTAATCTCGGAAAATAGATGAACAGACGGACACGACGAAATCGTAAAGGTTCCTTATTTTACAATAGGACCCTAAAAGTGGGTCATTATTAGTATAACGTAATCATATTTTCGACTAACAGCATCAAAGGTAGTTTTATCGATATCGACACGGAGTTATATGTACAGATTAAACATCACTATATGTAGTATCGTGGAGCCAAAAAAACAAACTTCGATATTCAAATTTCAAATTAGTCTCCAACGCAATAAGGGCTATAATTTCTTGAAGGATTTCACATTAGTCTCGTGAGTGTGTGTGTGAAGTGCGCTAGCTTTCAATATGGGCATTGTTATACAAATATAGACTCAATTTCTTCACAGTAACAGTTCAAAGTAAAACAGAGATTTGTCGGAAGTCGATACGAGATGTTTCATTAATTCGATTATAGAATCGATGTTTTAAACATCAAGTTTAATAAACAACTATAAGTTATTTTATTAAAAATAAGCAATAATTAGACAAAAAAATGCTTACATGTGAAATGTTACACCATCTTTTTGTAGATTTGAGGTGTTTGACATTTTATCGCACACGTTAAATGCACAGGTTGGCATTTTTGAGGAGCACCTCACACAGCGGTAACGATACTCTGACTGTTAGAAATCGATTATTGAACTAGTTTTTATAAACGCGTTAGATTTTATAATCTTGTACCTTGGCGGAGGGGTATGCTCATACGAGGCTTGTCCATTGGTTTAATGGTCTAAGCATATAACTTATGTAATATACATTAATGTAACTGATCATTAACGGCGTTATTTTTAAAGCTATAAGAAAGTCGCATTTATTTACAGTCATTAACACCACAATCCACCTTCGACTTCAACGTGACATTTTTAATAATAGGATTACCCTTTTGTTACATTGCTTTGTATTAAAATAGTATATTGTGATCACTTGTAATCAAAAGTACAAAATTTTTGTGTGGCTGTCAAAAGGAAAACATGTAACTGTACTCTGTACCACTTAGCATAACATCTGCTAAAATGACTATGTTACAATTAAATAAATTACTAAGACTTCACAGTCCCGTTTAATTTACATCATAATCATTAACATGTTATGCGTTTACGGCACCGCTGAAACTGCCACCACACCTTTACCACTCATTTTTCAATCGTTCGAATTCCAAATTGGACCCACGCCACTGATTTCAAAGTTATACATTACTTGGTTTCTTATTAACACAATTTTTAACCAACTTCGAAAAAAGGAGGAGGTTCTCAATTCGTCGGGATCTTTTTTTTTTTGTTTTTTTTTTAATGTATGTTCGCCGATTACTCCGTCATTTATGATCCGATTTACGTGATTCTTTTTTTGTTCGACGCGGAATAGCTTGCAATTGGTCCCCCAAAATTTTTACATAGTTTGGCCCAGTAGTTTTCATTTTATGAACATTTTTCATGAAAATAATTTTCACTCCGTTCCATATGTACACCGATTACTCTGAGATTTATGATTCGATTTACGTGATTCTTTTTTTGTTCGACGCGGAATAGCTGCCATGTGGTCCCCTAAAAAATTGACATAGTTTGGCCCAGTAGTTTTCATTTTACGAACATTTTTTTGTTCCCGTTTCTTGGGACCTATATTTTTTAAGAAGCGCGGCACCATTCGTAGGTCCACCCATACATAGCTAGACACTAAAAAGTAAGGAATAAAAATAAAAACTTCGTTTAAAAAACCGACTTCAAAAACTAAAATGTATAAAATAACTTATTTCTAAAGCTATTATTATTAATATATATTATCTAAAACATCTTGAAGTCGGTGCAAAGTAAAACATAAAAATTACTATATTTTGAAAATTACTAAGCACCGACTTTAAGATGTTTTAGATAAATATATTAATAATACTAGCTTTAGAAATAAGTTATTTTATACATTTTAGTTTTTGAAGTCGGTTTTTTAAACGAAGTTTTTATTTTTATTACATTGAAATAAAGAACACAATGTATAGCGTACTATTTATAACATTTTGACTAAAATTTGGATGGGATTTATTAATCACACTCAAATAAATCGATTATGGGCATTGAAATGGAATGTTCTAGAAATTTTTCTATTCTATGAATTTAAATTGGGTTCAAAAGTAAGTCATGGCGAGCCGGGTTCAATAGCAGTGACTATGTCACGCAGGTGTAGCTAAGGGTTTAACGCATTATTTGGGATGCAACATTGTTGATTTATTTATTTAGGTTTATGGCTTGGCAGCTAGCTTTAATCCAGATCTTAGTTTATAATATAGTATCTTCATTTTCATAAACCTATGTAGCACAGCTGAACTGTAGGTTATCAGTCGGTGCCATTCAACGGAGTTCTTGTGACAACATAAAAGGCTACAATTGACTATACAGTTGACATTTCTCACAAAACACATAATTACTACTCATAAAAAACCGACTTCAAAAACTAACAAACTAAAATGTATAAAATAACTTATTTCTAAAGCTATTAAATATTAATATATATTATCTAAAACATCTTGAAGTCGGTGCAAAGCAAAACATAAAAATTACTATATTTTGAAAATTACTAAGCACCGACTTTAAGTCGGTTTTTTTAAACGAAGTTTTTATTTTTTATTTGTTACTTTTTAGTGTCTAGCTATGTATGGGTGGATATACGAATGGTGCCGCGCTTCTTAAAAAATATAGGTCCCAAGAACCGGGAACAAAAAAATGTTCGTAAAATGAAAACTACTGGGCCAAACTATGTCAAATTTTTAGGGGACCACATGGCAGCTATTCCGCGTCGAACAAAAAAAGAATCACGTAAATCGAATCATAAATCTCAGAGTAATCGGTGTTCATATGGAACGGAGTGAAAATTATTTTCATGAAAAATGTTCATAAAATGAAAACTACGTGGCCAAACTATGTAAAATTTTTAGGGGACCAATTGGAAGCTATTCCGCGTCGAACAAAAAAAGAATCACGTAAATCGGATCATAAATGACGGAGTAATCGGCGAACATACATAAAAAAAAGCAACAAGAAAAAAAAACCCGACGAATTGAGAACCTCCTCCTTTTTTCGAAGTCGGTTAAAAACTATCAATATCCTACAACTATTGTGCATTTTAGAGTAATTTTACACATTTTTAGAAAATAAAACTGCACAGCACAACATCTCCTTTCAGTTCCCGCCAATAACTCTTTTACCGCCTTGAGTAAGTGACATTAGACTAGGGTCATAATATATAATATCGTACTATATTTTAGCCAATTGTACCTTTGATTATATAGAGGTTATATAATCAAAGAATTGTGCTATATATTATATCAAAATTATATAGTACAAAATGTACTATATTTTTATCGCTAATTCAATTGTCGTGTTTTTTGTTGAGATACTTATAATTACTTAAAATAACATAAATTTGCTGGCCAAAGCAAAATGCAGTAATGAAAACATAGGGAAAATGCAATAATGAAATAAATCAAATTTATAATAAATAATTCAAATTGAATGTTTTTTTTACCTAAATTTCTTATAAGTATATTATACTATATTTTTACAGATAAAAACAAAAATACTATATTTTCTTCAAAAAAAGGTGGCAACCCTATATTTGACACGTGCTCCGCGTTCCGCAGTGCACAGTGCTGCCAATTTAGCCCTCTCGTGGCTTTTTTTTTGATGCGCAGGGGGAGTAGGTACGTTACGTACCATACTAAGTCCCTCTCTGCCCTTTCGGGGCTAGGTCTAGAATTTTTGCTGTCTATTTAGCCTCCATAATAATGATTTGGCCTCTAGTCCCAAGTGCAGCCCAAGATTATCATCTCTCATAGACAGTTCTTATATCTTACTATTCATCCACTTGCATTACCATCGGTTGAGTAGTAGTAGAATTCGCCACAAAGGCAGGCAATGGAATCTTAGTCCATACAGCCAAGTCTGATGTTTAAATCTTCGTATAGTAGCGCAGTTGTATTGTAGGCTACAACCGACGCCATTCAACGGAGTTCTTGTGAAAACTCAAAAACACATAATTATTACTCAAAAACTATCAATATCCTACAACTATTGTTCATTTTAGAGTATTTTTGCACATTTTTAGAAAATAAAACTGCACAGCATAACGTCACCTTTCAGTTCCCGCCAAAAACTCCCCATCGGTTGAATTTTGACATTACATGTATGGAGCTTATGTCAAATTTTGACCGCTAGTAAAGCGAATGAACGGTCGGTAAGATTTAGGAATCAGCCATAAGACAAATTACTAACATAGTCTCAGATGTAACAGGTGCGTAATAAAATAAAACAATGCAATAAATCTCAATATTTATTTTCATTTACTATGTTTCTTGGGACAGAATTGTATTTTACATATAATTTTTAATTTTTAACATATTGTTTATAAATATTTTGAAATATTAATATAAGGTTACGCGTTATATTAATTTTGATATGCATAATTTGTAACATTTATTTTACTTAAGCGCTATTCGTCGTTCGTTTTAATCTAATTTTTCAAATTAATTCAACGAGTACCGATGACAAATGGCATTTCAGAATAATCTTACAGCTAGTAACAATTTCAATGCAATCCAATAAAAAAAGATTCTGACGAATTGAAAACCTCCTCCTTTTTTGAAGTCGGTTAACAAATAATGTCATTTTCTAACAAATAGTAAGGTAAAAAACATGGATTACAAAACCCGCTTCATCTATTGGCTCCGTCGTACATATACGTTTTTCTTTAAAGTGACTTCGCACAGCTTATGTATTTAGTTTAGTTGAACCAAGAATGTTCAATTTTCAAAATATTTAAGCAAATATATATTATAAATTTGATAATCTCAATTATTTAGGAAATATGCCTTCGCGAGCTACCTCAAGAAGTCGTTTGGCGTCAGTCAAAGACTTATCTGAATATTCTAAAAATTGAGTACAAAAGGATACTTGTCATTGGTTAGATACATAAGTCGTGCAAAGCCAAATTTAAAAACAAGTAGACAGCGCTTAAATAAAATAATATTACTTAAGATTTATGATTTCCAAATATTTGTGCGTGGTATTAAGAGATCTAGCGAATATTAAATATATAAAATTAAATCTTAAAACTACGTACGTTATAAGGATGTATAGATTTATTTCATAATTCATTAATTGAATGACGAGTCTAGATCTTAAATGTTCTGAGCTGAATAAGCTCTTATCACCACTTTCTATCAGACATATATTCAAATAAAACCAATCCCTTAATCGAAATATATCGACATTATTTAAAAGAATTAAAAACTGAACAAAATTTATGTACATGCATCTAAAAGGAATAAAAAATAAAAACAATTTTATTGTTTTTTTTAATTAATAAGAAAATATACCAACAAAATAATAGGTACTATAATAATAATTATATACAAAATTATATTCTAATAATATTTGGTAACATCATAAAATTATGAAAAAATTAACAATTGTTATTAAAAACTAAAAATCAAAAAGATTTACTCTATGGAAGTACATAATTATAGAACTTACAACAAAAAATACAGTTCTTGCAATCCACGAATGCGGAATCTTTACTCGTGGTGTCTGCGTGTCTGACGGAGCTAGGGGTGGAAATTCCAGTTACTCCATAACAATCACGTCACGAAGGTAATTTATTTTGTCACTGTTATATCACGGGTGATGCATCACGCCCTTGTATTTTACAAGTTACTCGCTGTCCCGGCAGACGTCGTCCTGCCCGGAAAAGCTTCAATCGATATTTAACAATTAAAAAATAGGGGTTGATCGTAGAGGGTTGAAAATTTAAGGTTGTATGTATTTTTTAATGCTGTATCATAAAAAAATTATCTAATAATTTAAAAAAAATTAGGGGTGGACTACCCTTAACATTTAGGGGGATGAAAAATAGATGTTTTCCGATTCTCAGACCTACCCAATATGCACACAAAATTTCATGACAATCAGTCAAACCGTTTCAGAGGAGTATGGTAACTAACATTGTGACACGAGAATTTTATATTATAATTTATGTTATGGCCCATCGAGATGGCCACCTAGATCACCGGACCTCACCCCAATGGATTTTTTTTATGGGGATATGTAAAAAATGATGTTTATTCGACAATGTTGATACTGTGGAGAATTTAAAAAACCGAATAATTACGTCATTTACTAAATTAAAAGATATGGCTGCCACTAGTGACCTATTAACGAGAGTTTGACATAATATTCAAAGACGATATAATTTGTGTGTTCAAGCTGATGGCGGTCATATTGAAAATTTAAAAATTTGATTCGACTAAAAATTTCAAAAGGATAATTTGATTAGATACTTATAACTCAGTGATTAAATGAATGAATGCCTTGTGGTGAATAATTTGTGAGTAGATATTATTAGTGATTGTTTATGTTAGCCCGACACATGATCCGTGTTGACATGTTGCCGTTCTTACCAAGGTCAGTGAACCAATATTTACAAGATGTTCTGTTTTTTTTCCCTTTTTATCGTAATTAATTTGTTCGGAAATTGCTTTTTTTAAATTTTGACATTAAGTTTGATTTAATAGTACCGAAAAATTTGTATGGAGTACGACTGCTAAAATTATGATTTATTATCATTTGAAATGAAACACGTTGTATAAGATGATATTTTACATACATATGTCGAAGGAAGCTGTAAATCGGGTTGATTGTTGTTTGCATGTACAATGACATTACATGACACTTTTTCATATACACAAATGATTCTCCTTACCTCTACCCTCAATAGTTTTATTCGCTCTAATAGAAGTGGTTTAAAGAAAAGTGACACTTGTTTCGCTTCTCATAAAATTTTCATATTGAGGGCCTTAAGTAAAGTTATAAAAGAGAAAACAACTTTTTACCCTCTCTTTCTATTTATTCACGCTGCCTATTAGGAAGGAACAGTTATAACAGTCACTTAAAAACAAGGCCACCATCATGCCGATTGGACGACAGACAGCATGGTGTATGGCCACTATTATTTTATAACAAGAGATTAGTGAAATGTGCCACCATTAGACGGAACGACAGCGTTCAATACCTTTTCCGACCCAGATACGTATTTACCACAAATAAAGATCCTCTATAATTCAACAACTATACAATAATTTACAATCAAGACTTAAATAGATGAACCTTTCCTTTGCTATAACGATTTATCTACAACTATTTATACCTATGTAAGTTCTATTTATAAGGTTGAGTGTATTTCTTTTGGGACAGAATTTCATTGTTTTATTTACAACAATTATTATATGCTGTGCCAAAATTTTAGGCCAATACAAGACATTTAGGGTTCGGTAGGAATTCTGGTTAACTTATGATGTGGAAGAGCCATGTTGGAGTGTTATCTTAATTGTAGATTGATATAGGATAGGCTCGCTAGCAGGGCCGGCCTTACTCCTTTTGCCGCCGTAGGCAAACTTGAAAAAACTTCCCGCGCCGAAGCTTAAGAAAACTTCGTTAACCAGAAATATATATATAATTGAGTTAAGAAATTTTATTAACGAAAAATACATTTTTTTAAGTGAAAGTTCTATATAGACGTACCCGCGTATTAGGAATTTTCTGTCACGAAAAACGTTACGGCCGCGTAAATGAGTAGAAGGCATATAGCGTGGTGACAGGCGGCATAATGTTAATGTTAGAGTTTTAGAAATGTTAGACTATGGATGGTTTTTTATGGTTCCGGATCGAATTCAGTTTTCTGTTTCATTAAATAAAATATGTTTAAATAAAATATGAATTCATTAAAATGTACCTAACCTAACCAAATCATAATTTGCAGTAAACCTGCGAAAAATCGAAATGTGTGCTGGGACATATACCTAGTAGAAGTGAAACTTCAACAGACAAGTGGAAAAAAATTGCAACAAAATTTAAACTTGCAGTTTTACAGGTTTTTAAATTGAACAAGTACATGAACAATCAGCCCTTAAATCTTCAAGTAAAAATTTGTTGCGATTCGTTTTTCCACTTGTCCGTTGAAGTTTCAATTCTACATGTGTCCCAGCACACATATAGATTTTATTTCTGGTTTAATAATTCATGCGTTTTACAGACATTTTTGCGAGCCCTAAATTTTGCCGCCGTAGGTAGTTATATACGCTTAGCCTTCGGAGAGACTTTTACGGACATACTAACTATTATTTATTCTACAAGGATATACGATAGAAACTAAATAACACCTGACATCGTTGTTGAGCCAAAATTATACTGGGATGAACTACAGCTGCTCTTTGAGATACACGTATACCCTAAGTAAAAAGATTGGACAGTTTTCAACTAAGTAATTAAATAAAAAACATCAAACTTAACACTAAAACAGTCTTTAAAAACGATAACAATTTACAAATAAATAAACTACAACTTACTATTTAATTATTCTAAAATATCTAATGATAATTTTATAAAGTCTTTGTTAGTTTGGTTTCAAATCCATATCTTACAATGTAGGAAATAAGAAAAAGATATTATTCATTAAATTAAGTAATTCGATATATTTTTTTAAAATTAAAACTAGATGAAATCTGCTGTGGAAAAAAAAAAATAGCTAAATTCTTGAGCAATAACAAAGTTCATAAAATATGCACTTTGGCACGTGAATTTAGTACATAATATTATACGTCTAAATTAAGCAAGCTTCACCGAATGTGCATTTTAACCTTTGCAGTTACACATGTAATTCAGGAACGTTGTCCTGGTTAACAGTTAACTGCGTCAACCTCCTGAGAATTTGCGTCGTTTAAAATGAAGATTCTTCTGCCGCCATTATGGTCCAACTTTTGTCTATGTTTCATAGAAGTGTTGAGTAGGATACGCATGAGTCAGTATATTTGTATAATGTGTATACGGCTCAAAATTTGAAAATCTAAGGCAGGGGTCACCTATTAGTTTCGCTAGGGATTCGTTTTAAGAAATGAAATGACCAGCGCGGTTCGCAAAATATTTTATAGACAAAAAATATTTATTAAACAAATGTAATTACGGGAATAACAAAGGTATATTTTACATATCATTAAGAAAAATGTATTTTTTTTTCGCGGTCCACACAAAATGGGTCGGCGGTCCGCCATTTGGCGACCTCTGATCTCAAAGGCTTCGAAATTTTTTTCGCGCTTTTTACTCACTCCTCAAACGTAAGAGAAAGGACGAAACTAGGTTTAAGGTGCCCACACTTTACGTAACGCGTCCGTCAGTCGACAACTATTTGCACACCAGACTGGTATGTTCTGTGTGTGTGTGCTACAGTACTGGTGGCACCAGTACAGTAGCACACTCTCCAGATTGCTTTAAAACGTCCGAACGCCTAAGGTCACGTCCACGACTTGTGTAATGTGCACACTTCAATGGACTTTTCTTATACAGATGCGTTGCAAGACACGTCCCTCAACCACGTCCGTCAGTCGCGACTTATAATATGCATACACCTTTATGCTACAACAGTACAATAACACCTCTACGAATATTCACATGACAAAGAAGGACAACATGACATGTCATAGTACGCTTGCTAGCAAAACGAGGTGACCAAAGCTGATCACAACCGATTCTTAACGAACATTTCCGAACTAGAAGTTCAATTGTACCGGCGAAGGTACAAATTGTGAGGAACGGGACAAATGAGGAAACACTTCAAATGTCAACTGTTAACTGTTACAAACCGTACAAAACTCATCGCCTCATTTCAAGTGTTACATTGTACTGGTTCAATTCAAAATGTCATGTTACTATTACAAACTCATTTTATAATCGTGTCCTACTCAACACAATTTTATAGTAAAAAAACCTCATATACTTCGTGATTTGTGTGTAAATCGTTTTTCCTATTGAAAAATTAAAAAATTTACTTTCCCAGTTTTGTTAAGAACCAATGTCCTAGATAACGAACAAATGCAAATATTTTAATTTTAAACTTTGAATCGTTGAATTAAGTTTCAGGTCGTCATCTTTTAATTTGTCCCTTATATTGGACTAGCCATACTTGCATCACTCCAAATAAATATGAAGGCCTCAGGAGGTTCAGCGCTTGTTTTATTCTATGTTTTAAGGCCAATAGATATTATTTAGCAAATTTAACACAATTGCCAGTAAGCATTATACGATTTTGGTATTATGCTGAGAATTCTTGCCGCCAGCGCTTTTGCGCTGCCAGACTTACTGCACTACAACTGACTCAAACTCAAACGGCGCATAGCGCTTTCGCGTAATTTTGAGTTAAAGCGCTGGTGTACTGAGTTGACGTTAAGAACTTTACTGGGTTGCCTGCCATGTCTAGAGTTTCGACACTTTAATACCAAACTCACCATTTAAAATGGCGGTGGAAAGCGTTTTGAACTACTGCTTTCATCCGTGACAAACTTTTTGGCTGCTCTTAGCTCAACAGATGACTGGGCAATAGACACTTTTTCATGCAAGAACAAGTATAGCGCAGCTTCTTGTAGCTAATCTAAAGGCCTACGCAGGTCTATTTATGTTAGATGGTTATTTCTAACATTGCACAAAACCAAATTTCTGACATTACACAATAATAGAATTCGCGCCAAAACACACAAAAAATAAATTAAACCGAGTCCAAAAATTATCTCTCAGTATCCCTTCTTAAAATCCTGTTAACTTTTGAAATCCTGTTCTTATAATTCTCTATGGGAGTACGTCTCAACATGCGCGAGACCGCCGCCCTTGTGACGGCCATTTTGTAGCTCTCCGGCGACAAGATGGCGGGCGTCACCCGCGTCCTTAAAATGTCGGTTGGTAAATAACTCGAGTCTGACAACATGGCGTCCACTTGACTGTTGTACATTGCTATCGATTCTGAAGTTGTAAAGTTTGTTGTTGGTGTGCAAAGAGGAATCGCATTGGACCATTTTCTGTTCCTGCAATAAACGACGTTCATTAATTTAGATTAAAATAATTGAATAACTCCAAAATACGAATCGTTTATTGTGCGATGAGTGAGAATTCTGATGAAACACATCCCTCACCTACATAGATCATTCCTTCTATCCCATCCCTATTGCCTGACCTCTTTCTCATCCCCCCTATTCTCTCCTCTTAATCCATCCTAAGGGCTGGCAACGCGTTGGCTTCACCCTTGGTGTTGCCAACATATCTCTTGATATGTACCACGGGCGTTTGGTGTAATTGTATTAAATAGTATAGTCTGTAAAACAGCCTATGGCGACGTTAGTGCCAACATCATAAGCAAGCACGCAAGCGCGAAACCGATATATTTCTTATAAGGGTCTCAATATAATGTCTATAGTCTAAGAAAGAGGTAGGCACTGAAAATCAGTGCTGCGTCGAATTAACTTTCGCCACAGCAATATACTGAGTGTCAACCTCATTTGTCCTATTGTGTGTGTGACGCCGTTGACAAATAAACGTTTCTTTCTTTCTATATTAATCTATGTATATGCCGTCAAAATGGCGCGCCGTATTGTGGATATATAATTTGAAAACTGGCGAACATTTTCGTGCCACGACTGTACATCAATTAATACACTGAAATATTTACAATTAAATTTACACACATGAAAATGTAACTTGCACTTACTTTAAGCATCTCAACATTGGGGCACCTTTCAACTTATAACCAGGTTCACAAGTGAACGTTACGGTTTCCCCAATCTTGTAATAGAATTTCACGGACGACATCCGTCCAGAGATTGTCGTTCCAGGGTATGTACACGCTTGAGCACCTGGAAACGATAAGTTGTCTATAGACATGGGCAACTCAAGCGCAGATGATCACAGTCAGCGGTTTGAGTCAACTCAAACTTTAATCGAAGTAATTTTAAACTATTGTCAGATAGTTAATGAAAATTTTCTGTGAAACAGTCTGTTCTGTGTCTCGTGGAACGTAAAATGAATCAATTTCTATGCTGAAATATCATACCTCTTCACTTGTATAGTAATTTGTTTAATGCTTTCTTTTTCTTAATCTATTTCTTTATAATATATCACTGAAAGTAATGTCTTAGCTTTAATTATTTATTGAATCACTAATACTGACATTATCCACATAATTTTGTTTGCGAAAATATAACTTTAACATGGATGTGTCAGCACGCTTGGATCTCAGTCTAGATGTAATAATTTACAAACTATATTATATAAATGAATTACTGATTGTTACTTGTTGTGTTGTCCAAATAAAAAAATAAATAAATTTGAAAACTGGCGAACATTTTCATTCTGTACTTCCAGTGAACTGAAAAGTTAGTTAATATTTTTTTTAATTTATGGCTTGGCAACTAGGCCAAGCTACTTTAAGCCAGAGTTAATATTATTATTTATTTAGGTTTATGGCTTGGCAGCTAGGCCTTTGACCCAGATATTAGTTAACAGTATAGTTTCTTCATTTTCGTAACCCTATGTGTATCACAGCTGAACTTGTAGGTAATCAGCTTGTGCTATTATTCAACGGAGAGCTTGTGACAATTCATAAGGCCACATTTGACTATATAATTCACATTTCTCACAAAACACATAACTACTACTCAAAAACTATCAATATCCTACAACTATTGTTCATTTTAGAGTAATTTTACACATTTTTAGAAAATAAAACTGCACAGCACAACGTCTCCTTTCATTTCCCGCCAAAAACACAGTTAGTTAACATTTTTTTAATATTTATGGCTTGGCGACTAGGCCTTTAAGCCAGGTCTTAATTATTCAGTTAGTTAATACAAATATTAATATCAGAGACTATACCGAATGAGTCAAATTGACAGAAAAACATGCTTGTCATTTATATCCGCTAGTTAAGTGGTTAAGAAGTTTTCCTTTCACGTGTACTCACACGTGGGCGGTTTGTCGCTCCATCGGCCGCTGTCCTGGCACACGAGGATAGGTCTCCCGTGCAGCGTGTGCTCAGGGTTGCAGTGGAACTGCAGCACGTCGCCAGCACGGAACGGCGCCCGTCCCAGGACGTACCCAGAAGCGGGGGGTGGAAGAGCCGGACAGGACACCTCTGAGAAGTGACATTTATATCGTACTAGCTGACTCAGAGCACTGCGCAAAATCTGCGGAGTGACACTCGCGGACCGCGTTCGTAATACCGAAGTGAGAAAGAGAGTTGGTCTGAAAGAGAGTGTCGGGGTGAAGGTAAGGAAAGCAATGCTCCGGTGGTTCGGGCATGTGGAAAGAATGAATGATGAAAGAATGACTAAACAGATATACAATGCAAAAGTGGATGGATGCAGAAGTCGCGGAAGGCCACGACACACCTTCCATGATCAAATTGATCATGTACTAGCAGAAGGTGATGTCAGGAGCCTTAAGAACAGACGAGCGTGCATGACAAGAGCTATGAATGTCAAAGAAGCAAGTGAGGTGTGTAAGAATAAGACTGAATGGCGCTCTGTTGTTCGTGCCTACACAGCAAGGGACCTGGCGTGAAGTTATGTATGTATGTATCTACTAGCTGACTCAGAATCAATAAATAAAAAAAGGTTGATTTCTGAACGACGGGACGAACATCAAATGTTCGACAGGTAGGAATAGTTTGTAAGGGAATGCGAAATTGTTCTCTTTACTATATTCCGAGCATTTTTTCATATTTACTCACCTTTTAAACCTTCCCTGGACTTACACAAATATTAATTCAAAACCAAAATGAGCCAAATCGATCCAGCCGTTTTAGAGTTTAAGCGCAACTAACGTCCCACGTCATCCTACCTTGAAAAAATTTGGAAGCCGATTATTTAAATTAATTATAGTCTATGTTACTCAAGGATGACGTATCATTCTAATGGTGAAATAATATTCAAAATCGGTTCAGTAGTTTTGAGATTATTAGTTATCTTCCATTAGGGACTCACAACGACCACGTTCACGACCGCGATTTATCCGTTCCACTTGCTTTCCGGAGTTACAATCGTAAACCCAAGTGGAACGGCTATTTGACCCATCCCCTGACATGGGTCATTGTGAGCGTTGTGTGATCGAAAATGATGACGTCATTACTGACGTTTTCGCCGCGACCACGGTCACCTTGTGGAACGGCTAACATTTTGAGCGTTGTGAGCTACTAATGGAACGCCCTGTTAATAATAATAGTAGATAATATAAGAGGGTAGTTTGGATGGATTGCAACATTATGTTGAGTTATAGATATGTGCCCGTTATGTTATTATAAATTTAATGGTGACATGGGTTTATGAATATTTTTATAACTTATAAATAATTAAATTTATAAGTTATAAAATAAAATAAAATTGTTTATGAGTGTAGACAAAAATGTTTTTAATTAATTGGGACACCTTTTATGTATAATATTATGAACAGATCCGAACTTTTTTAATATAGGTGAGAAGGCTAAGGCGGGGGAGCGAAGCGAAGCTTGGTTAATTTTTTGCTATAAGAAACATACCTTTACAAACTGGAAAAGGTCTGGCCCAGTCAGCAGCGGGCAGGCAGACTGTTTCTGGAGCGCCACTCAGTGCCCAGCCCGCTGGACAACTGAACGCAGCTCTACCCCCGACTCCTCGTGAGACCACCGCCACTCTGGGCCTACGCTCTCCATCCTTTAGGGGGGTGTCATGGACTACTTCGCCGCATTCAACACCTAATAATACCAATAATCAGTCATTGATTGGATATCGAAATATTAATGGTAGATTGATAGAACTTGCCGTGGTAGCTTGATACGTAACTCTCTAGGTTCTCAAACTTATAACTTTTTCAAAAGAGACGTCGATTCGAATCTTGATTGGGCAGCGTAATTTTTCTGACCTAATGTACATATTGTTACAATTATCATGTGCTCACGGTGAAGGAAAAAATCGATCGATGGATCATGCATATCAAGATGACTGATGTATGAAACCTGCCAATCTGCTTTGGACAAGTGTGAAAGATGTACACACATACTCCTATACAATAACAATTATAAGCAAAAATTTAATTTAAATAAATAAAATTAACCTACCGCCAACTTGGTAGGATAAATAAAACTTTCACATTCCACAAGAGACTCACAACGACCGCGATTTTCCCCGTTCCACTTGCTTGCCGGCGTCACAATCGTAAACTCAAGTGGAGCGGTTATTCGACCCATGTTTTCACATGGGTCGTTGTGAGCGTTGCGTGAGCGAAAATCATGACGTCATTAGTGACGGTGTCACCATAACGACCGTGGTCGCCATGTGGAACGACAGAGGGACCATTTTGGGGCGTTGTGACATACTACAGAAACGCGCCTATTATGACACTTGTGTAAAAAGCCTTGCAGAGATTTGGGCAAGAAAGTACCGAATATACCTAATATTAACTATTCGGGCAGAGATTCCCCTTTTACCACTCAGTAAGCAATGATCCCCGTCTACACGCCACACCGCCTTTTATACGAAAATACTACGAAAACTACCCTACATAATAATATTATTATCTATGAAGATTATCTATGTGATATTAATATAATCTATGGTTCTTATAACTGCTGTGATGGACATCGCGTAACACTTGATATCTTTGTATTCCGTGATCACGACTACCTACTGCAAAGTGGTCGTAACATCGGAATCAAAATCAAGTAAAATACAAAACTAATATTTTATTTTTATTAACCGCTACGTATATTCCAAAAATGGCAGTGATGTGGTGTTTACTTAGCGTGGTCGCGTGTGCACCAGCGGACGCCACATCGCATAGATTAGTCACAACACTACTGAGGCCCTCCATAAAAAATCGACTTCTATATCCGTTGTTAAACCTGTCCTTACAAAAAAATTCTAATTTTATGGGTGTTAAAATATTTAATTACTTGCCTGTTGCCATAAAAAGTGCTAATTTGAATTTATTTAAAGTCAGTTTTCACAATTGGTCACTGGACAGGTGTTTTTACTCGGTGCATGATTATTTTAATTGTAACAAGACCTAGATGAGGCTGTATGACATTTATATGAATTTAATTATTTGACATTATTATCTTTTGACATCAATACTTTAATTTAATTTAATTTTCCGTGGTTATCGTAAATAATATTTTAATTTAAGACAATGTAATATTTGTACACCCACATAATGACATGTGAACTCATATATGTAAAACTTAAGACCTGTATTTTTATGTACCATGTCATATGCAAATAAATTTCATTTCATTTCAATTTCATTTCATTTCAACAAATCTAGTATATCGTGAAATAAATACGTAGCCAAAAATATCGTGTTTCTATCCCCAACAAGTGGCGTCCCAAACATAATAATAAATATTCAAAAACCCGGGTGGCTTTGCGGCGTAGCCTTAGGTGATTAGCGACACCTCGGACCTGATACCAGGAGCCAAGGCAAGGCCCCCGCCTCCGTGCTTGTCTTAGCCAGCCGGCACGGAGTGGAGATCGCTAGAGCTAAGACGCAAGCTCGAGGGGTGGAAGTGATATATGGCATCAAGTCGGAAGTAGCTTCGGTGAACCTGTAGCCCACTTCTCGACACCCCTTAGCCACTCACACGCATGTTGACCCTCGCCAATCATTTACGGCATTTAGGGGCCCATATAGTGAGTGGCGAGTCACCGTCTGCCCATTTTTTCCCTGTTCATTGCACATGTGACGGGCAGACGCCATAGTCCGCTAGGACTTCATCCCAAAAGCCCGGTACTATTTGTTCTCATTCCCTACAATAGTCCTACATTGACCGGGGCTTGTCCTTGGGTGCATTTTTATATGGTGAAGAGAGAGATAATCGCCAGCCAGTGTCACGCCACATTTAGATTACGTGTTGACCTTCCCATGGCCCCACGCAAGCCCTCCAAAAGTCTGGGCCATTTTTATGGCCCGTGGTCTGCAGACACTGTTGACAGTCAAAACTGTGCAGTTAAAATTGCACCTTGGCATTTTAGGGACCCATGCAGTGAGTGTGTGAGTTTTTGAACATTACGACGGGCAGACGCCATAGTCACCTTAATCCTCGATCTGCAACTCCACTAGCAGTTCATCCCAATAACTCGGTACCTTTAGTTCTCATTCCCTACAATAGTCTTAACTTTTATACTTGTTGGGGCTTGTCTTTGGGTGCATTTTTATATGGCGCAGACAACGACAATCGCCGGTCAGTTTCACACCACATTGAGGTTAAATTTGTCAAAGGGCCTCTACGTGTTGGCCTTCCTATGGCCCCACGCAAGCTCTCCAAAAGTCCGCGCCATTTTTATGGCCCATGGGCTGCAGAAAAATTGTTCAAGACATAAAATATGTTAATTTTATATTTAAGCATGGCAACACTAAAAATATACTTCCATATGTGACAACATTGTTAATAAAATTTTCTTCAACTAAAAATGGCTTTCTTAATAAGGGACGTTTATTAAGAAAGCCATTTTTCTTTACTTTGTTAAACTATCTAACAAAAGTAATGGTCCTTCGAGCCGGATATGAACCAGCAACCTATAGTCTTGGATGAAGCATCGCAGAATTCTATGAGCTGTACAGAAATACTAAAATTACACTTTTTGAGCGTAGTAACCGATAAGAAAACAAATCTATGTATACATATATACCTACATGTATACTTACGGGGCGCACATGCGGTGAGTGTGGCTTTATAAAGATATCATAGATACCTATATACTTTCTCACAAACAGCGTATTCGTCCGATTTCGGAGCAGCTCGTCTCGATCCGTGCGAGCTTCGTACAGTCGTACCATATACATATACGTTAAGCGAACGCTCGGCCGAGCTACATGGTAGGCGGAGGGGGAGGTGTTAGGTTTATTGTCGTTACGGAATTTCTTGAATCGGTCACCACGTTCAAAGCCCGCGATAAACGCTATGCAATAGCTTAAAAATACAAATAAACTATGACTTACTCTCACAGACAGGTAATGGGGCGCTCCAGTTACCAGACGCCCTGCAGATCAGGACATGGGAGCCCAACAGAGCGTTGCCGTTCGCACACGAGAACCTGATCTCCGTGCCAAGTCTGGTCCCGACACTAGTCGCAACCAAGCCACGACGGATTGGCAGTGGAGGGCAGTGGACATCTATTGTAGATAATCATGTTTTGATAAGAGAAAGAATACAATTTCCTGCGGCCGAGCGGCCTGTCGTAAGAGGCGACGAAACAACCCACAGCCAGGTGGTAGGGTATTTGCCCAACTGGATGGCTACCACCCCTGGTCTAGAGTATGACGCCATAACACCCTTGAGTTGTGTTCCAACATTAGTGACCAGGTTCCAGTTTCCCTTAAGAGAGCAGCAGCGCATTTTTAGCACCTTTGGTGTTGCAAATGCCCATAAGCGATGGTAACCGCTTTCCATCAAATGGGCCGTCTGTCTGCCTGCTGAACTCCTGTAATAAAAAAAGCTGCAGAGTTTGTTTGTTTGCTTGAACGCGCTAATCTCAGGAACTAATGGTCTGTTTTGAAAAATTCTTTCATTGTAAGATAGCCTATTTATCGAGGAGCGGAGCACCAATTAAGAATGTTTCAAAATTGTTTTTTTTTAAACTATTCCACACGGATGAAGTCGCGGGCAGAAGCTAGTAACTAAAATAACTACAGAAAAATTACGGAAAAACCAAGTTACATCTCATATCGTAAAGATGTATTGTTACGAGTTGCTGGACTCGAATTAAAATGACGTTAGAATTACTATAGAATTTATTAGAACCATACAAACACGTATAACACAGGTAGAAATATAATAACACGCGCAAATTCCGTCACTAAATAGATTACCGAATGTAGTACACACGTCTTACTTCGCTTGTGCTTATCGCTCGACTCCCTATCTCTCCATTGGGGCATTGCTTTATACTGCACAAATACAATATGTCCCTGGGCCGCGTAGACTGAATTTCTTACAACCACACCTGGCTATTGAATACCATGAAAGATTACAACACACAATGGGCTGTTTGTCTTATTACAAATTTTAAATATAAAGTAAACAAAAAAGTCTAAATGGAGAAAAGGTAATAAAATGTCTACAGGTACGCAGGTGTGAATTCGTCTTTTGTCGGTATTCAGGTCGTAACAGTATTATTGTTTTTTTGGTAAAATATTAATCAGTAGTTACGAACGAAAACTTGTTTCGTTGCAAATCCCCTTTGGATCTTTTGCGGCAACAGGAACCTTAAGTTTCGTGACGTACCTTCAACAATGATCTCGACCTGATGACTCTGCCGTGCTGGGGTGTCGCATCTGTATATCCCTGAGTCCTCCTTGACCGCGTTCAGGATGCTCAGCCTGTACTCCAGCTGGCTATCCCGGCCAGGATCTGTTGTCCAGCCTTCTTGGTATTTACGTTCGGAACTAAAAATTTAATTTAATTTAGATAACACTTTATTTCTCACCAAAATACACAATTAAAAATAATTAGAGATGTGCCGACTAGTCGGTAAAGCCGACTATCCGGCTACTACTGTAATCGGCGACTTTTCGCCTCATTGATTTATGTATTATATATTAGAACCATCACCATAGTAAATGTACACAAGCAACAGGTAATAAGACAGAGAAACACATTATATGAAACATAATAACAGAAAAGACAAACACGAGCACACAAAAAAAATATTATCCTATATAATGATAAAAAATAAATAAAAATAATAAATAAAAAAAGAAGAGAAAATATATACGTAAACAGAGCTACAATAATTAAACAACAACTAGTACGGTAAACAATTATCTTATTACTATTAATTGAAACAAATAAATTAAATAAAACAGAAAGAATCAATCAATTCTATGGACAAGCCTTCAAATCTTTAGGAAGTTTGCCTTCTTACAGATGAGTTTAAAAAGAAAGTATATCAAACCCGTTAATCCGCCTTGGAGAAAGAAGAAAGAAAGAAAATTTGTATTTGAAGAAATACATTGCTAACATATGATTAGAATATTAATAATAGCATATTTTGTGAATTTGTACGTCGCATTTTCAGCAATTAAGGTTTGTGCTCAACGTATTGCTGTGTGGGAATTATAACGCTGATTTTCAGTGCGAACCTTTCTTTTGGCGTGATACCAATCCGACAAAAAATACTTCCAAACACTCACAAAAAACTCCCATTATAAACTCACAAAAAACTCCCATTATAGACTCACAAAAACCTCCCATTATAAACTCACAAAAATCTCCCATTATAAACTCACAAAAACTCATAGAAACTCTTAAAAAACTCCCATTATAAACTCACAAAAATCTCCCAAATAAACTCACAAAAAATGCGTGGTGGACTTACTATCCATTCTTCACTAATAATGGGGAGACCCAGGAAACTTGCCTATAATAATACTTACTCAGGGTTATGATGGGTCACATTCCACTTGGGATTTCCGAACCTCCTCATCCATAAGCACTCCATATGCAACACGGTTCCAGGGTACACGATCAGCTTTCCGTCGTTGGTCTGGGCTATTGGTCCTTGCGAGTGGCGGAATAGGATCGTGGGGGGCTTTTCCACTGAAATCAAATATAAAATAAATAATTACAGCCCATAAATGTCCCACTGCTGGGCTCTGGCCTCCCATTATAGGGGAGCAGACAGTATGGCTGCCACACTTGGCCAAGGCAGCTGGGCAGGTTTGACACATCGGTTACCTCGATGTGCAACCTGCGGAGTAGAGAATAGAGTTGTAGACTCTTGACAACGTGCCTGATAGTATAACATATGCTAGATCCTGGTATATTGAATAGGATATAGTAAATATTTAAGGAACGGGAAAAGAATATTAACTCCTGCGTTGGGGCGGCCTGTCGTAAGAGACGACAAAATAACCCACAGCCAAGTGGTAGGGTATTTGCCCGATTGGATGGCTACCACCCCTGGTCTAGAGTAAGCCCCATAGCAATTTTATGTTCTGGCACCAGTGGCCAGATTCCAGTTTCTCCTTCAAGGCCGGCAGCACATTCGCAGCACCTCTGGTGTTGCTAATGTCCATGGGTGACGGTAACCAGTTTCCATCACAGATGGGCCGTCAGCCTGTCTGCCGTGCTTCAGTAATAAAAAAAGTCGAAATGTGTCCTGGGACACATAGTAGAAGTGAAACTTCAACGGACAAGTGGCAAAACGAACCGTAACAAAATTTTAACTTGAAGTTTTACGGGCAGATTGTTAATGTACTTGTCCAATTTGAATTTTCGCAGGTTTACTGCAAATAACGATTTGATTAGGTTAGGTACATGCATACATAATTTAAAAGTAAATATTTCAAAACTAAGCTAATGCAATTTCAATTCTACCAAAGTAAATTTCCTACAATAATAGTCACACACAATGATCAAGAAGTAGAAGAAGTTGATTCTGCGAAATTCTTAGGAGTCATGATAGACAACAGATGTAACTGGAAACGCCAAATTGAAGAAATTTGCTCAAAGCTCAATAGATTTGTTTTCGTTCTGCGTAGACTAGCTCAAAATGTTTCAACAGAAGTAGCTTTGCAAGCTTACCATGGCTATGTAGGCTCAGTATTACAATACGGTATCGTTCTTTGGGGAGCTAGCACAGATGTAGATAGAGTTTTCAAGGTTCAAAAGAAGTGTCCACGTGCTATATATGGTTTACATTTTTGGGACTCATGTAAACCTCTCTTCAAAGAACACCTCTGTCTACCTTAGGGAATTAGCAATGTTCGTAAAACAGAATGCAGATTTCTTCCCCACGTACGGAGAATCAAGTCAGAGACCACTGAGGCCCTCCATAAAAAATCGACTTTTATATCCGTCGTGAAACCTGTCCTTACAAAAAAATTCTAATTTTATGGGTGTAAAAATATTGTTACGTACGAGCGGGGTACGCACTTATGGATTGGAAGAAAACACCAGTTTTAAATTTAGAAGCTTTTATTAACTTACACAGCCGCACGTAGTACCTCTCTGCAGGGTTGCCCCTATACGCACGACCAACGATGCACAGTACCGACGATAAGTTGTCACACCCTCAATACCGTCGCCGATATTGCGCGGACCACCTCCAATATTATCGCGCGTAGCTCGCTTCTGGTTTCCCTCTCGAACTACGCTACACACCTCCTTTGCGTATCTGTCCACCAAACTTCTCACTAAATTCACCACTTAGTTCGTCTCTGTCCTCTATTAACGTTCTCTAATATCGCACTTGTCGTTTCACCGTCTTGGACTGAACTCAACTTTAAACTGCAACTTTCAACTCTAAAACTGCCCGGTAGGCGCGCCTTACGCTGTTTATATACCCGGAAGAATTTTCTAGAACCCGTCTATCTATCTCTGTCTTTTCTTTCCCGAACCTTCTGTTCGGGAACTTTCGTTTATACGTCTATCCCTTTCTAACATCTATCTATCTCTTTCTCTCTTTTGTCGTCTATCTCTTTCTAACATCTATCTATCTCTTTCTTTCGTTTATCGTCTATCTTTTTCTAAATATATCCGTCCTTGTCTTTTTGTTCTAGATTTTTCTAGATTGTTCCAAAAGTTCGAAAACTAACTAGATGGTTCCACCATCGTTCGCCACAATATTTAATAATTTGCCTGCTGCCATAAAAAGTGCTAATTTGATTTTATTTAAAGTCAGTCTTCACAATTGGTTATTGGAGAGGTGTTTTTACTCGGTGCATGATTATTTTAATTGGAACAAGATATAGATGAGGCTGTATGACATTTATATGAATTGAATTATTTGACATTATTATCTTTTGACATCAATACTTTAATTTAATTTTCCGTGGTTAACGTAAATAATATTTTAATTTAAAACTATGTAATATTTGTACACCCTATGGGTAATGACATGTGAACTCATATATGTAAAATTTAAGACCTGTATTTTTATGTCCATGTCATATGCAAATAAATTTCATTTCATTTCATGCAAGTTTCACTTCAAAAACAGAGTAAGACATAAAGATATTACTCACTGGCAAAATCATTGTGCTGGTTCAATCCAATGCATGTCGGCTTTACTCCGTCCCAAGACCCGCCGATGCACTTTCGTGTTTGGGAACCAATCATGGCGTATTTCCCAATGTCGCTGCATCTGCAATGACAATTGATCCCTATTCATATTGTTACGAGTTGCGAGACTCGAATTAAAATGCCGTTGGAATCATTATAGACTTTATTAGAACTACAAACACGTATAACACAGGTACAAATATAACCGAACACAACAAGTCCAAACGTAATGCAGAAGGTCGTACATATATATTACGTACATACATCCATACATATATCGATACCTCTGGGCTCAAAGGGCGTAAAGCACATTTTGGGGCATATGGAGTTAATAATACCATCGTATTCAGTTTTTCATTCTCTATCGATTGGTATATACGAAGTTGCCAAATTCGCAAAAAAATGTTCTTTACGCCCCATCTTTTTGGGCTGCTAAACCAAAATGAAACAGGAAATCGGGCTGTAAATTACATTACTGCGCAAGTTAAAAATGTCCTAGGTTGTATAGGAATCCAATTATGAGTATTAAGGCGTATAACGCATTAATGCTCATTATTGTTCTTTACAACCATTCAGCATAATCAGCAACTGTACCATACTACCTCAAAACTATTGTAAATGCATAAAGTATTTTGCTGATTTTAGGGTGTAAAGCACATTGTGTTTGACAACTGTTCACTGACAACAACTTCACGCCCTAAATATTAAAAAGATAACGATTTAAATGTACCTTACTACCTAAAAAAATAATTAAACATAATTTTTTGTTCGTCTCATTTGTTCTTTACTTCCTTACACTAAAGTTTACTTTGTCTTTTACTATGTAATACAAAATTTTTTGCCCTTATTTTCATGTAGTTATGGTATCTATTAAAAAAGATGTCTGTCTGTTTTTGTTTTTAGTATTAAAATAATAAAAAAACTACTAATTTCGATTTAATTTCTTCGAATTCGAATTGATAATAATTTAATTAATATCAGTTTTACGAGTAGGTATCCAGTGTGTTTAAGTTTTAAGACTGTGGTTTACAATAGTAAATAATTTTACATTATTGTCCTTTACCATTTAATATTTTTAGTTTGCTCATACAGTTTCAAGTAATAGTTTTTATAATTATTATTCAGGTTAGATAATATTTTATCTGCGACAAAAAAAGACGTGTTAGGTACTTATATGTTTTATAACTGGTTTTACGTGTGTATGTGTACTATCTATTTACCTATCAGTCTGTGGCATCACAGTTCTTGAACAGATGAATCGATTTTGGTTTAGTTTTTGTATTTGTTTGTAAACACCTGTTCAAGAGAGTTTTTTCTATGTTTGAAGAAAATCAGTCGAGCCGTTTAAAATTATGGGGGGGGGGGGGGGGTTGAAGGTGGGGATAAACAACCCAAAACAGGAAATACACTCGAGTGGGGTATCAAATGAAAGGGCATAATTTATATATTAGTTCAGCCGGAAGGCAACTTGAATTTCAATCGAATATTATTTTGAATCGTTTTTGTACTTATTTCAATTTCAGAACACACACAATATCTCTTCAAGAATTATTATTGAAAGATAATAAATATATAAGGTTGGGGAAAAAGTTTCTTCGCATTTTATATAAAAATTCATTTCATTTCATTCAATTCGTTGGTGCCCCTTCCCATTCCCGATCGGGTTCAACCCGCTGGGCGACGGAAGGTGTGGCGATATAGGTCAGCAGATTGGGATGGACTGCGTGAATTTTATGCATCCTACCCATGGAGGCAGTTGTGTTTCTCGTCGGAAGATCCTGATGCATGCGCAAACTCGATCGCTGATGTGGTGCTGCAGGGAATGGAATGTTTTATTCCAAACTCAACAGTACCCATCGGTGGTACGAGTAAACCATGGTTCGACAAGCCTAGTGCTGAGGCTGTAAAGCTGAAGCAACAGGCTTATCGGTCCTGGACCACAGCGCGGGCTCGTCAGGATCCAAGAACTACCGACCTGAAAAAGAGTTACAACGCTGCCTCCAGGTTCCTCAAAAAGCAGCTCGCGAGAGCAAAATTCGACCACATCGGTAGAATTGGCGAGCGCCTTTCAAGCTACCCCTCCGGGAGTAGAGCTTTTTGGGCCCTCGCCAAAGCTGTCGAAGGAAACTTTTGTCGCGCGTCTCTTCCATCTCTGCGCACAGCGGACAACCGTCTGGCACACGCCGAAAAGGATAAAGCCGATCTTCTGGGCGAAATCTTTGCGGCCAATTCAACTCTTGACGACGAGGGAGAAACTCCACCTACGATCCCTGAGTGTGAGTCCAGCATGCCGGAGATTCGCTTTACTCAGAAAGCAGTCCGGCGTGCCCTCCGCTCCCTCGACGTCAAGAAGTCATCGGGTCCAGATGGCATACCAGCAATTGTGCTGCAGACGTGTTCAGCTGAGCTGTCTCCAGTCCTTGCCCGGCTTTTTACTCTCTCCTAACGCAGTGGTCGTGTCCCCGCTTCATGGAAGATCGCTCATATACACCCCATATCCAAAAAGGGTGACCGAACCGACCCGTCGAATTATAGGCCTATAGCAATTACCTCTTTGCTTTCAAAGGTGATGGAGCGAATTATCAACGTGCAGCTCTTAGGGTACCTTGAAGATTCCCAGCTTTTAAATGACCGGCAATATGGCTTCCGCCATGGTCGCTCCGCTGGGGATCTTCTGGTGTACCTCACCCACAGTTGGGCTGAAGCCATTGAAAGCAAAGGGGAAGCTCTGGCTGTCAGCCTTGATATTGCTAAGGCCTTCGATCGGGTCTGGCATAGGGCTCTTCTATCGAAGCTACCATCTTACGGGATACCCGAGGGACTTTGCACCTGGCTATCCAGCTTCCTTGATGGGCGCAGCATACAAGTCGTTGTCGACGGTTGTTGCTCTAGCATCAAGCCCATCAATGCTGGTGTGCCCCAGGGTTGTGTGCTGTCGCCGACGCTGTTCATTTTGCATATCAATGATATGTTGTCCATTGACAGCATTCATTGTTATGCGGATGACAGCACTGGCGACGCGCATTACTCTGGACGTGCAAACGTCCCTCGATCATTTGTGGAGGAAAGTCGGGTTAGACTTGTGTCTAAGGTAGAGAACTCCTTAGAGAGAGTCGCTGAGTGGGGAAGACAAAACCTTGTCCAATTCAATCCCACAAAGACACAGGTCTGAGTATTCTCAGCCAAGAAAACCCCATTCGTACATGCGCTTCAGTTCCAAGGAACACCCCTTACCACCTCGAAGAGTATTGGGATCCTTGGTGTCGACATTGCAAACAATGTACAGTTCAGGGGCCACCTTGAAGGCAAGGCAAAACTTGCCTCCAAGAAGCTGGGAGTGCTAAACCGGTCCAAGCAGTACTTCACTCCGCGGCAACGCCTTGTGCTTTACAAAGCCCAGGTGCGGCCGCATATGGAGTACTGCTCACACTTGTGGGCCGGGGCACCCGCTTACAGTTACAGTATCCAACGTCGAGCCGTTCGCATTGTCGACGATCCCATACTCACAGACGGCTTAGATACGCTTGGCCTTTGGAGAGACTTCGCGTCTCTCTGCGTATTCTACCGACTATATAACGGAGAGTGTTCCGAGGAACTGTTTAGAATGGTGCCTTCGTCTTCTTTTTACCACCGCACCGCACGCCATCGGCTGGGCGTTCATCCCCACTTCCTTGAGCCGCTTCGCTCTTGTACGCAACGGTTCTCTAGAACGTTCCTCTTGCGCACCGTGGGGATTTGGAATGAGCTCCCAGCCGTGGTTTTCCCACAGCGCTTCGACATGGGGTTTTTTAAAAAGGGTGTCATAAGATTTCTTCGAGGCCGGCAGCGCGTTGGTGACACCTCTGGTGTTGCAAACGTCCATAGGCGACGGTAACCGCTTTCCATCAGGTGGGCCGTCTGCCTGTCTGCTGTCCTCTAGCGATAAAAATAAAAATAAAAATCAAAAGGTTTTTTTATAAAGTTTATTTACATTTGCCTAAAGTATGTAGGTGCCATTTTGTTGGATAACTTTTTGCCATCTTGTAAGTAGGGACGTGATCCCATTGCTATAAAAAAATTTGGGGCTTCTGATCAAAAAACTGCGACAAGTGGTTTTGGCAGTCCTCTCGTGATGTTAACCTGACACTGCCTAAGGAACTGCAAAGACCGAAACAGGTGAAAATCTGAAGGTGCAAGGCCAGGACTATACGGCGGATACATTAACACCTCCGAGCCAAACTCTCGTAATTTTTGCTGAGTGGCTAAAGATGTGTGAGGTCTAGCGTTTTCATGGTGAAAAACCACACCCCTTCTGTTGATTAATTCTGGCCGCTTTCTCTCAAATTTTTGCTTTAATCTCATCAGTTGTTCGCAGTACAGTTCAGAATCGATGGTCCTGCCTGGCGGTAACAGCTCATAATGAATAATGCCCTTCCAATCCCACCATACATACAGCACCACCTTGTTGCGAGTTAACCCGGGGTTCGCCACAGTCTGTGAAGCCTGACCGGCCTTTAACCACGATCTTTTTCGCACGTTCTTGTCGTACGTGATCCAATTTTCATCACATTCAGTCAATTATCAGCGTCTTCAAAAATGGTTCGGTTTTATTACGTCTTAATAAAGAATCACAAATGAGTACACGGTTAATTAGGTTTCTGTCAGTGAGCTCATGAGGCACCCAAATATCGAGCTTTTGTGTACCCAGCTTTTTTCAAATGCGCCAAAACCGTTTTGTGGTCAATTCCCAGTACTCCAGCTACATCATAAATACTAATACGCCGATCTTGCTCCACTTTTTAAAAAATGGCATCAATTTTGTCCGTAACAGGGCGACCAGAGCGACGTGCCTCCTTGATGTCAAAATTTCCGGATTGAAAACGTTTAAAGCAAATTTGCGCCACTCTCACAGATACTGCATTGGGTCCATAAACATCACAAATTTATTTTGCGGCTTGTGTTGCATTTTTACCTTTTTTATAGTAAAATTTTAAAATGAATTGAATATCTCATTAGATTCATTTTAACAATAAGAAAAACAAATGAAAATCACACATTTTCCTAATTTGAATTTGTCTTCTTTAAAATTAAAACTTTTTAATGATACCAAAACCAGCCAGATACAAATGGTATAGCCAAAGAGATCTAATTACCAGTTCATACATACTATATGCGAAAAGACTTTTTCCTCAACCTATCTCAGATCGAGAATCAACGGAACCAATTGCTTCCGGTATGTTAAATGATGTTAGTAATCCTCTCGATCCAAATAATCTAAGTAAAATAGCGATATTATTGAAGATAGTGAAGAAGAAAATTTTATGAAATGCTGTAAGCCAAGGATGTTTATTACTTCTAGTGCTGATGATGAAGTTAAAACTTCCACATTCTCTCGATGGGGTACCCCCCACCCCGTTTAACCCTTTTTATTATGAAAGTTGTACAATTTTAAATGCAAACTTTGTGATTTACAACACAATTAAACATTGCTATTATCATTTACTACCTAATATTATACAAATTTTTTTACGCTAGGTTATATTTACTGCCTAAGTTAATAACGTTAGCTGTTTTTAAATGGGTTTAAAGGACATTTTGTAGTTTTTTTTAGGTAGTAAAGCAAAACTATTTTGGAAACTATTATATTTAGGCTTCATTTAATAATATTTACTTAAAATATAGGAAAATGTAAGTATTTTTCTCATAGATTGTTTTTATATAATCATTGAGACAAAAAAGTTATAGCTAATTTTGTTTTATTTTTTAAGTTTTTTGGCTCTCCTGAACAGTAGCTGTTTTGTGCTATACGCCCTTTGAGCCCAGAGGTATCGATATATTTGACGGCCTCAGTGGTTGAGCGGGCTAAGCCTTTGTCGGCCTACTTCACAGCAATACAGAGGCTCCGGGTTCGATTCCTGGTATAGTAAATTTCGGAACCGTATTTTCTTCGTTATTTACTATGGTCTGGGTGTCTGGGATCGGCCCCAGAGTAGTCCGTTATATATTACCCATAACACAAGCGTAACTTGCTTTATTTGGGGATATACAATATGTGTGTTGTTCTTACAAACTTTCGCGTTTATATTATTTATAGGATTATAAAAATTTAAAAACTTCGTTTAAAAAAACCGACTTCAAAAACGAAAAAACTAAAATGTATAAAATAACTTATTTCTTAAGCTATTATTATTAATATATATTATCTAAAACATCTTAAAGACGGTGCTTAGTAATTTTCAAAATACAGTAATTTTTATGTTTTACTTTGCACCGACTTCAAGATGTTTTAGATACTATATATTAATAACAATAGCTTAAGAAATAAGTTATTTTATACATTTTAGTTTTTTCGTTTTTGAAGTCGGTTTTTTTAAACGAAGTTTTTAAATTTTATTTGTTACTTTTTAGTGTCTAGCTATGTATGGGTGGACCTACGAATGGTGCCGCGCTTCTTAAAAAATATAGGTCCCAAGAACCGGGAACAAAAAAATGTTCGTAAAATAAAAACTACTGGGCCAACTATGTCAAATTTTTAGGGGACCACATGGCAGCTATTCCGCGTCGAACAAAAAAGAATCACTTAAATCGAATCATAAATCTCAGAGTAATCGGTGTACATATGGAACGGAGTGAAAATTATTTCCATGAAAAATGTTCATAAAATGAAAACTACTGGGCCAAACTATGTAAAATTTTTAAGGGACCAATTGGAAACTATTCCGCGTCGAACAAAAAAAGAATCACGTAAATCGGATCATATTCAAATTCAAATTCAAATTCAAAAGTTTTTATTCAAAATAAGTTCCACTGGAGAACACTTTTTGAAGGTCATACATATAGGTTAAAATTTAATTTTACTTCCTAGTCTATGTACACCGCTTCGCAACGTGTTATTGCTGTTAAGGAGAAGAAGCGGCAAGAAACTCCCCAGCAACACGTCTAGCTAAAAAAATTTTTTCTTTATATTTGTTGTTCTAGTTTTTATATTTAAGTACTTTTTTTAAAAAGATTTAAAAAAAATAATATATCATAAATCATGAAGTTATCGGCGCACATACATAAAAAAAAGCAAAAAAAAAAAAAAGATCCCGACGAATTGAGAACCTCCTCCTTTTTTCGAAGTCGGTTAAAAAGAAGAAAAAATATGAGTTGTACTATACCGTGATATAATAACAGCTCCTGCTGGAAACTCAACGGTTTCAGTGATCTCCATATCGTTATAGAAGCTTGCCACGTGTAGCTCATCATTTTGGTAAGTGCAGCTGTTGTTGTTCATCAGCTCCTCGTTTTGAGCTTCGAGTTCCTCTGAAATATCATAATAAGTAAACATAATATCGACGCCCCCGGGGAATAAAATCGTAATAGACAAAAGTAAATTTTACAGGAAGAGCGAAAAACTGTTATTCTGTTTTAACTCATAAAGTAACTGGCCTATATTATCATATGATATACCATTTTATTCAATATTTTTTTCTTTATAAGTGGTAATAGCACATTACCATTCTCCGGGAACGTCGAAACAATATTATTAGTACGTGAAGCAAAAACTTGTACATCTTTTTACGAAAATTGCGCGGACGAAGGAGTATGAAATTTCGCACACTTATAGTTTATACAGAGAATAATAATATTATTTTTCAATTATGCATAAAAATACATTAAATCAATAAAAAACACATTACACACACTAACCATGTATTTGGCACACACACGCATATATACTCTTTTGTTTATTGTTAGAGTCAAATTAAGCCTTGGCGAAATCTGTGAATATAGAAGTATATAGTCTTTGACAAAAAATTATTATGGTCAAATTTCGACTATGGGCGACCACTAGTATTGTTTAATTATGTATACTACTCGCAAACAAATAAGAAAATCCTATAACAGAAAATTGACTTACCACAACTAAAACTCTTGCCAACCCAGTTACCGTGCTCGCAGATCAGCTTCCAAGTGGTCTTCTCACCCATTATGGAGGCGATGCACCTGAAGGTGATCTCAGTGCCGTGAGGATAGCCTTCGAAGCCCAAGGTGCCGTTGACTTCAGATCCATCGCGATATATGAGAGTGCCTTGAACCCTTTTCAAAAGTAACATTTTAGAAGTAAGCTTGATGAGAAAACACAAAAAATTATAGTCCATAGTATGTGTTAATTTATATTAGAAATATAAAGTACTAGCTGATACCCGCCCGCTTCGCGTGCCGTAAAATTGTGGTATTGTATATACTTGTGTAAAGTATATACAATAATAAATAAATTGCAACAACTATTTATGTAACCTTTTTGTGAACCCTACTGACCATCTACGCGTGACATCATGAGGCTATCGGCAAACCTTCTGCGCACGGGTAGTATACAGCATGTTCAAAAATTCATCCATTAATAAATTTGATAATATTTTCTTAAGTTTTCGCGACTTGTATACATAATAAAACTACGTTTTAACGGTTTTAAGCGCGGTAATTTATTTGATTTTGGTTATTCCGACGTTTCGGCCGCTTTTCAGTGGCCGTAATCATGGACGACAAAGATGACAATTGTAAACGAGTATTGTTAAAGTTTTTTTAGCCTACCGCCAACTTGTTCATTTTAAATATTTAGTTTTAATTTTGTTTATGGTTATTATTTACTCTATGGGAGCCTAATCTAATTTACCACCGCTTTACAACATGTTGTGGCTTGAAGAGAAGAAGCGGCGCAAGAAAGTCTTCAGCAAAAATGCCTAGCTTTAAAAAAATTATATAATATTAAAATGGGTGGAAGGAAAAATAAAATAAATTATCAGTCAAGTTGGTTGTGTTCCGTTGCACGCAGAAAGAGCTCACAGTGTCTTGAGGTCTGGCAGTTGGTTTTTGCTGGGTTTGGGTCTTGTTTGTGAAGTGGTGGTAAATTAGATTAAGCTCCCATGAATAAAGAATAAACATAAACAAAATTCAAACGAAATAATTAAAACAAACAAGTTGGCGGTAGGCTAAATAAAACTTTAACAATACTCGTTGACAATTGTCATCTTTGTCTTCCCTGAGCACGGCCACTGAAAAGCGGAAACGTCGGAATAACCAAAATCAAATAAATCACCGCGCTTAAAATGATTAAAACGTAGTATTATTATATAATTTGATTTTAAATTAATAACATTTCTAATTATAATTATTTCATGCAGTGAAAACAACAGAAATCAACCCACTTGGACTTCAAAAATAAAATATTTTTAATTAATAATCATAGAGGTTGTCATTTCAATGTAGTTATACGAGAGAATCAAGAATGATAAGACTTAATTAAATCCAAGTAGATATTTCAGCAACATAAAATAAGCCCAGCCAAGACAATAAAAAGCAAATCAATTGCCATACATATAGCGATTTTAACAGCATCGTAATAAAGCACTTTTTCGAATACCTAAATCTAAGCCCTGCCCTTCGAAGGATTTGATCCTAGAAGAAAGAGTATCAAAAATATTTCAAAGTATTACAAGTATCTTGTAATGAATCGCTGTGTCAATTTGACTTGAATCATGTACTATGTGTAATAAGTTATTTATAATTGAAAAATCCAAGTTAGAAATAACATTATTTTTTATTATTATTATTCAGTATAAGACATATTAAACGGTAATACATAATAATAGTGGATTAGTTAAGGTGTCTATTTTGAGTTTTTATTCGTATTAGAAGTTATTGGTTGGCAAGTTCGTAAGCGTCAGTACCATGGTTCACGGTCCCTGAAAACGCATGATAGCGGGCATGAAACGTAGTATTATGATAGCGGTAGAGATTTTTAAAAGGTATAATACATACGGACACGTGTTACAATAAATTGTAATATTTGTATCATATTATAAAATTGTAAGTATGTACATGGAAGCTATTTAAAAAAAACAACTGGAATAGACTATATAAACGATAGAGAACACGATGAATTTCTTTTTTTATATTTCTTGTCAGTTTGTTCAGAATTCACGTAAAAACTACTGGGCCGATTTCGATGATTGACAGAAAAATCTTAGACTTAAAATTTGCGCTATCTTTTATCGTGGGAAATCCGAGGGAAATTTTCTAGGAATTATTTAAAATAGCGAGATTAAAAAAATAGAATACCAATGTGATTTTTTCATTGACCAATTTTATGTAATAAATAGTGTGATAATATTTTATGCTGCGTTATGTAGTGTCCAGGGAATCCCGCGGGAATTTAAAATCAAGCGTGGAGTGGGTCGCGGGCATATCCTAGTTTTGCATATATAAAGAACAGGCGCTAAAACCACACCCTATAATGTTACTTTTAAAATTCACGATAGAAACAATTTAATTATTCTACAAACAATAATGAATGCGTTATTTGACTACTTTTACTTTTAGCTACTTATGACATCATAAGAAGGTACGCTTGTACAAAATCTATAAGGCCACGTGTTCTGTTCATTTATAAAAAATATCTCAGTTGATTTGACTGTCCGTTACACATTTCTTATCACTTCCTGCTGTTATACATCTCGCATGGTCCATGGACCAATGGGAGTGTCACGTATGAACTTGCCGGCCTATAGTTATAAGTCGACATGGCAATAGGGGTATGAGGCAAGTCGGGGAGGAGAGGCGCCCCGAGCACCCGCGCCATCTTAGTTTTAGTGTTGCGCGAGTCCTCATCGACCACGGCTATCGATATTGATTTCGCTTACGAAGTTACTTGAATAATTTAGATGTCACTTCGGTTCCCTCTTCTTCACGTGTTAAAATAAAAATTCAATAATCCATTCTCAAGCACGAGAATTAGCCATAAAAGTATTAGAAAATTGTGACACTGAACGTAAGAATGATTTTATAATTATCCTATCAATCGGACCCACTGGATAGGGATATGTTTGAAAATCTTACTTGATATAAAAAATTGTGTGTGCAGTTCACACGGAGTTGAAGTGTGACAAGTGTGGGAGGAATTCTAAATTTCATGATGTCACATTTCACATCACATTATAACGAAATTTGAAGTATTAACGAAAACCTTCAAAACATTTCCAACTCTATATGTATGAGCATAGTGTTTACATTACTAAATATAATGTATTCTATCTCATTCTCTCGCAGGATTAGTCCTATAGATGTATGTGTTAATCTCTATTTAGCGTCGCTTTTTAGTTTCATCGAGTTTGAAATCACAACGGTTGTAAAGAAGTTTCACATCACAAAGGTGGTAATAATTTTACTCAAAAAAAATATTATCGACTGTCTGTTATGTGACATCACACCAAAGAGTATATTGAATATATGGAGACATCACACAATTAGGAAATTGCCATCTCGACTTGTTGCTTCAATTCGGTACAAATTTGATTATAACTTTCGAGGTGTTTATAAATTTGAACAAAAGAGTACATCATTCAAGTCCAACAACCGACAGCGTTTCAATGAGGGTGAACATTTTGATGTTGAATCGATGATGATGATCAAATATAATGAAGAATCTGAAGAAGATGAAGAAATTCCGAACCTATATGGCGCTCACCAGGGCTTGGCGTCCCTGAACGCCTGCGTTCCTTTGAGCCTTATCCAGCCAGCAATAAGAAACGAAATCTTTGCAAAACATATTATTTTTTTGGTCGTGTAGAATCTTTCCCCCGGATAATACGGGTATCAAAGCAAGTTGTATCCAATAACGCACTAATATTATTTGTATTGCGGTATAATATTGCCAATATTACATTAGAAAAAGGACTTGGTTATGATTGCTCGTAGGCAAACGAGCAGATGGTCTATCTGTTGGGATTTGGTTACCGTCACCCATGGACATCTGGGGACCTACGTATGACGAACATGACAAGTATCAAAACAAAATGAAACTATATGCTATTTCTTTCAACTACCTGTGAGTGAAACACGTGTAAACTTCATTAAGCAATTTACCAAAAACGGCCAGATCACAAGGGGGCCGATGTATTTTATTTTTCTGAGACTTTAAATACTTGGTTAATTTTTTAAAAAGCCCATTTATTTATGATCTGAGAAAACCGCACATAGGAATTTCCAAGCGTATAATAAAATCGTACACAGATTTTAATCTGCGTAGCGGATAACAATTTGAGAAACTATTGGTCAGATTAGAAATTTTCTTTTAGAGTTTATTAGGCTATTTAGTAAGAAAGCTCAGACTATAAACAAACATAAAATTTGACTCAGATGAATGACAGACGTGGAATGGCTCCTAGAGAAATACAATCAGAAGACTTAATTGGAAAATTAAGTAAAGTGTACGATTTCGCCTGTGATAAAGTACAGAAAGGGCCAAAATATGTTTGTTGTTCCTAAATATTTTTAAGCTATATTTGAATTATTAATTTTGCAATTTGACAAACGGTATATATTTATTAAATATATTAAGTATTTGAATGTTGTGAAACAGGCGGTAATACAACAACCTGACGTTACGACATTATATCGAATCCATGCTGCTCAAGGAACTGTATTTTGGCGTGGTATCAGATAATAGCTACAGTCTCAAGATGTGAGATGCCCAAGGTCATGGGAAATAGAGAAGAAACAGTACGAAAGTGTAAAATAGATCACTAAGTGTATGCTACGAACGAAACAGGTATTTAATTAATTTTATGTAACGCTTACTAAATAATTAATGGTCCCTTTCATTATTAAAATTTATGTCCATAAATCTCTAAAGTGTGAACAATATAATGTGAGTTTGTATACAACTTGCTTTAGCATATACAATATAAATTGCAAATCATAAAAAGTAAATAAAAGACAAATAAAAAGAAGGCATAGAAAGCAAGAACGTATTTAAAACAGTGATTTGAGTACACTCAAAAGTACAGTTTCCGACAAATCGACATGGCAATCGGGGTATGAGGTAAGTTGTGGAGAGAGGAACGCCCCGCATATCCGCGCTGACTTACTTTTAGTGCTGCACGAGTTCACATCAACAACATTTAATCTTTATCGATATCGACATAGCTGACGTTGTTGTATATGAAACAAAATGAAAATGACTTCGGTTGCTTCTTCGTCACGTGTTACAATATAAAATTGTAACATAAATAGATAAATATTCTGTCAATTAGACACGGGATAGGGCCGTATTTAAATTGTTTATTATCTTTTTGATACTAATCTACTAATATCTAATATAATTAAAACTACGTTTTAAAGGTTTAAGTATGGCTATTTGATTTTTATTTTATATAATTAAAATGAACAGGTTGGGGGTAAGCTAATTAATGACTTTAACGTAATTCATTGACACTTAACATCTTTCTCTTTGTGTTCACGGCTACTGATGAGTAGCTGCAAAGTTGAAATAAAAATCATATACAAAGTTCCGCGCTTGAAACTGTTAAAATGTTGTTATAATTTTAACTTGAAATAAAAGGTGACATAATTTTACTCTCATTTTGTTGCGCACGCAAAAAAAATATCGATAGCGACTATCTGATATGTGGAATCACAGCACTAGAGTATTGCCATCTCGACCTGTCGAGAACTATAGTTATTAAAACATCTAGACAAACAAGTCTTCATAAGTATACTCAAAGATATGAAATAATTGTATAAAGCAATATAAATTAGAATTACAAACTTAAAAGACGACGTACAAGCTACGGTGAAAGCGTTTTTGTATTATATTTAATATATTACAAACACAATTATCTGAAAAGCCACATTTTTATTAGTATAGTAGAACCTGAACTGTCACTGTGTGCTGTGAATCAAGTTCAAACAAATAACAAAACTATAGTCCGTCTAAACTGTGTTGTTCTGTTCTGTTGGGTATGATTTATATTAATTACCGACCAAATGGATAGCTTAATTTTCTTGTTTTTCTTTTTACCTGCCGCTGCTGTTATCATTTAAACATCCAAATCAATTCCAATAGCATGAGAAAATTCTTTAAAAACATGTTTTGGACATGACACTATCACTACCATGTTCTTCGGGTAACAAAGGACATATGATAGCCATACTTCTTATTCCTCCGTGGGGAGAAAATAAGTGTGTGAGCGAGAGAGATGGTTAATTGACGTTCTTGTTAAGTGTTCCTGCCGCCATTACACTTTGTTTACTCCCACTGTTATTTGATTACGTATTTCTTTAAAAAGAAATTAAATGTGGCTTTCCTTATAGAGAAAAATCAATGTTGATGATAACTCTTTCAATCGAATACAAAACCATTTAAAAATGTTTTTCAGTATAAATAACATCGAATAAAGCTATTATAAAATCGACAAAACATCAGACGATAATCTACATTTAATTATAAACGCGTTAGAATCAATTAATCGGATAAAATAAACCACTAAATTTGTAGCTATACATTTAAAATAAATCGTTACAGGTTTTAACGCAATCTGCATATAATTAAAATTAAGGTCTGTATTTGATTGATTATTTATGTCTAAATTATTGTAAAAAACATATATCAAGAAAATCTCATTACCTAGCAGGTGGTCCACAATCTGTGATGGTTTTACCATCTAGATCTGGTTCTAAGTCGGATATGTCCTCCCTGACAATGTCTGAACCGCTTTGGAATCCAGATGTAGGCCTGGGACGCGTTAGATTAGCTGGAAGAAGTCCATCATTATATTTACAAAATGGTGAAAACACCAAAATTGAAATATCTGTGCAGGTCCACATAAAGAATACTATTTTCTAAATAAAATAAATATATACCTCGCGCCAAAAGAAAGGTTGGCATGGAGAATTCGCATCATGTAGGATATGATTCCGGCACAGCGATAAATTGGTCACAAACTTTTTGTTGGAGGTGCAGCGTACAAATTCTCAAAGCTTGCAATTTTTCTTTCTATATCATATGTAAGTAATGTATAGTTTACTACAGGTTGACATGGTAATCGGGATTTGAGGTAAATCTAGGAGGGGGACGCCCCGCGCACGCACAGAAGACCATATTTTATGGCACACGTGCCATATTTCTAGTGCTGCACGACTCTGCATCGACCACGGCTATCGATATCGATGTTACTAACGTTACTACTTCTAATACTTATATATTAAAAATGATTTTGGTTGCCTTTTTTCACGTGTTACAATAAAAAGGCAACAATCCCTTCTCAAGTACGAAAAATAGCTAGAAAATTATTAGAAAATTATGACACTGAACGGAAAAATAATTGTTCAGTTCAAATTATTTATATTGTATGAGGTACAGTAACATAAGACAGCATTAATGTTGCGGAATACACAAATCGTCGTATTCTTTAAATTCAAACCAAAGTTATAACCCGCAAACAATTGAATGCTATCGCAGCGAACACTTATAAATATTCTGTCAATCAGACATTACATCGGGCTGTGATTGAAAATATTAAGTATTCGAAATAAGAGAGATATTGACTATCTGTTATAATACATAGTCACATCACTAGTAAATTGCCATTTCAACCTTTCGCGCGTACGTCGCTATTTCTTCAAATAAAATATTTTCTTTCTTTGTTGTTTGAAAAAAAAACCAATTTAATAACTCTGTATAACTAGTCAGAAAGTACTTAAAATCACGTCTACACAAAGATAGGACCTAAATGATACTCACCTAAGGGTCTACAAAAATCGTGGACAGTGGGTTGCAGTCTCCCCAAGTGGCAGTTCAAGGTAGCAGCAGGAGACCGGCCAGGCTCGCACGCAATGCTGACCGAGGACGCATGCGCTACTGTCAGACCAGCTCTGTAACCCGCTTCGTAAGTAGCTCCGTGGAGCAGTGGAAGCTCACAAGGCGCTGAAAGGCAATGAAGTACAGTACAGCCTAAGCCGAGATACGAAATGCCAAAAGCTCCATTTTTATTTGTGGAGTGATGCAGTGACGACCCGTCTGATGGAAAGTGGTTGTCATCGCCTGCAACACTAGAAGTGCTTCAAATGTGTACTTCATTTACTATGCGCAAGCATTATGACATCTACACAGACTAATAATTGAAGTTGGCAACGCCATCTGGCGGTAAGCGTCGTCCTCCCCCCAAACCTTCCACATCCCCACGCGCATACGTTGCTCGTTGGCTGGCGTGTGAATCGATCTGGCTCTGAACGCACTCGAGTGATACAATAGTGCCGTTATTGCGAGGCTAAGGATATCGGACCACAGCCGGCCAGGAAACCCTCAGCAGCTGTTCAGGTAACCTAGGTCGCATCTTCAGGTAAACTAGGTCCGATTGACCAAAGACTTTTGCCGCCCTTTACAGTCCAATAGCCGCCGCACCAGAAGTAACTGTTTGTAATGTGAAAAAATCACGGGGGACAATTCGGACCAAGAGATTCCAAAAAAATATAAAATGTGGTCTCAGATAATCGATGGTGTTTTACCTGCTACACATTCCGGCATGCTGGTAACAGCCCATTCGCCTAACCAGCAACGGAGATTAGTAGGTCCTTGAACGTTGTAACTGAAATAAGAATACATAAAAATTCAGTGTGTCTATATACCATATATGTACTAGTGACGTAACGAATATTGGCATTCGCGAATATTCGCAAATTTTGGAATATTTGTATTCGCGTTCGCATCCGCTAAATTTATGCGAATATTTTGCGAATATGAACATTCTAAAAAAATGAATAAGTCCACCTGGACTTATTCATTTTTTAAATTAAAATAAAATTAAACAAAAAAACATGATTTTCTTACGATTTTTATTATAAAACCATGCATTTTAACTTAAAAAGTCTTACAATTTTTTAATAATAATCTGTTTTTTGCCTTAACGTTTGGTATTGGTTTTGTATTATAATTAATCAACTTGTCGACTTACTAAGAACACATTTAAAAAAACGAATTCTTCTTTAAACTTCTATTACGAATTCTTCCTTATACATCTAGCTCGTTCAGCATCGCAAAGCGTAAAATAGGTCCATATTTCACTAGTAACTGATTTACTCATGTTAAAAATCACAAATTTAACTTTTTCTACATGTAATAAACAAACGAATTAGGAGTGCACGATATATATCGATATTGAATAAAATATCGATATATGTACACGATATATCGGTACCTGCCGATATTATCGAATAATCTAGTATCGATATGTACACTCGATACATTTTATCCGATACATCAAATATCGGTAGAAATTATAGAACAAACTTTTACTTTTTTAAACTGATTTATGGTTGGTAACTTGAGTAAAAATAAAACGTAAAACCCTGAATTATTGAATAACTAGCCTTACCAGTAACGAAAGTTTCGTGGTTAACAAAATAGGTACTCTAAATGACTTCAAATTAAACTCCACTACATACCTAACCTACAATGTAACGGGTGCGCCAGAGAAACTTACTTATTTGAAAGGTCAATAAAAAAAAAGTACTTCAGTTATTGTTTTAAAATTTTTTTTATTTGAGAATACAATATCCCAATTTTTTTTATGCAGTCTTAAAAATGACATCGGATAAATGGCGACCCCCATTGCGCATACACTGATGAAGTCGATTTTTGAAATTCGTATCCACTCTTCGCAGGATATCAATCGGTATGTTGGCAATGGCGTCGCGAATGTTGTTCTTGAGGTGTGCTATGGTCCGTGGTCGATCGACATAAACCAGGGATTGCAAATAACCCCATAAAAAGAAATCGCATGGAGTCAAATCTGGAGAGCGTGCCGGCCATTGGAGATCGCCTCTGAGAGAGATGAGGCGGTCGGGGAAATGTTGTCGCAACAAATTCATTGAGTCTCGTGCTGTGGCTCCATCTTGCTGAAACCACACGTTCCTAACGTTCATTTCTTCGAGTCTTGGAAGAAAAAAATCCTCGATCATGTTCCTGTAACGAGCTCCATTCACGGTAACTGCGCGTTCGTTTTCTTCAAAAAAATAAGGACCAATTATTCCCATTACCGACACCGCACACCAGACAGTAACTCGCTCACAATTAAGTGGCTTCTGGTGAAGCTCACGCGGATTTACATCACACCAATAACGCATGTTTTGCTTGTTGACGCAGCCGGAAATGTGGAAGTGAGCCTCGTCACTGAAAAAAACGACCGCGTCTTCAGGCAGGTTGTCAATCAGCATTTCACATGCATTTTGACGGGCAACAAAATCGCGTTCAGTTAATTCTTGCACAACAGCCAATTTATAGGGATGAAATTGAAGGTCTTCATGGAGAATTCGTCGAACAGTGGTATCAGAAATTCCCATAGCAGCTGCGTGTTTGCGAGCCGAACGCCGGGGAGAACGCACAACTGACTGCCTCACTCTTTCGATATTTTCCGGAGTTCTGATGGTCCGTTGAAGTCCATTTCTGGGTTTAGCGACACTTCCACACTCCCGAAATGAGTTAACCCACGACAGAATCGAATTACGGCCAGGAACGAGTCTGTGAGGAGGAATTTCAAAGCGAGCGCGGAAGGTACGTTGCGTAGCAACAAGTGAGCGACCGTTAGAAAAGAAGCTCTCAACTGCGAAGGCCCGCTGCTCTCTAGACCAGAGCATGATGGCAACTGACTGGAGGGAGAAACAAACTTGGGAACTTCCCCCTCCAGATGCGCCCCCTCTTGCCCCTCTACCCGCCCAACTCACCGCGCGGGAATTTTTTCAAATAAGTAAGTTTCTCTGGCGCACCCTGTATATTCGTCTCAACAGCTAAAGAGCGATTTCTGAGTTTCTCCAATAAACTCTCAGTTTTATTTTTTTGTAGTTTTCAGCGCTGGTCGATTATAAGATATCGATACCTCTGGGCTCAAAGGGCGTATAGCACAAAACAGCTACTGTTCAGGAGAGCCAAAAAACTTAAAAAATAAAACAAAATTAGCTATAACTTTTTTGTCTCAATGATTATATAAAAACAATCTATGAGAAAAATACTTACATTTTCCTATATTTTAAGTAAATATTATTAAATGAAGCCTAAATATAATAGTTTCCAAAATAGTTTTGCTTTACTACCTAAAAAAAACTACAAAATGTCCTTTAAACCCATTTAAAAACAGCTAACGTTATTAACTTAGGCAGTAAATATAACCTCGCGTAAAAAAGTTGTATAATATTAGGTAGTAAATGATAATAGCAATGTTTAATTGTGTTGTAAATCACAAAGTTAGCATTTAAAATTGTACAACTTTCATAATAAAAAGGGTTAAACGGGGTGGGGGGTACCCCATCGAGAGAATGTGGAAATATTAACTTCATCATCAGCACTAGAAGTAATAAACATCTTTGGCTTACAGCATTTCATAAAATTTTCTTCTTCACTATCTTCAATAATATCACTATTTTACTTAGATTATTTGGATCGAGAGGATTACTAACATCATTTAACATACCGGAAGCAATTGGTTCCGTTGATTCTCTATCTGAGATAGGTTGGGGAAAAAGTCTTTTCGCATATAGTATGTATGAACTTGTAATTAGATCTCTTTGGCTATACCATTTGTATCTGGCTGGTTTTGGAATCATTAAAAAGTTTTAATTTTAAAGAAGACAAATTCAAATTAGGAAAATGTGTGATTTTCATTTGTTTTTCTTATTGTTAAAATGAGTGAATCTAATGAAGATATTCAATTCATTTTAAAATTTTACTATAAAAAAGGTAAAAATGCAACACAAGCCGCGAAATAAATTTGTGATGTTTATGGACCAAATGCAGTATCTGTGAGAGTAGCGCAAATTTGGTTTAAGCGTTTTCAATCCGGAAATTTTGATATCAAGGAGGCACGTCGCTCTGGTCACCCTGTTACGGACAAAATTGATGCCATTTTTGAAAAAGTGGAGCAAGATCGGCGTATTAGTATTTACCATGTAGCTGGAGCACTGGGAATTGACCACAAAACGGTTTTGGCGCATTTCAAAAAAGCTGGGTACACAAAAGCTCGATATTTGGGTGCCTCATGAGCTCACTGACAGAAACCTAATTAACCGTGTACTCATTTGTGATTCTTTATTACGACGTAATGAAACCGAACCATTTTTGAAGACAAGAACGTGCGAAAAAGATCGTGGTCAAAGGCCGGTCAGGCTTCACAGACTGTGGCGAACCCCGGGTTAACTCGCAACAAGGTGATGCTGTTTGTATGGTTGGATTGGAAGGGCATTATTCATTATGAGCTGTTACCGCCAGGCAGGACCATCGATTCTGAACTGTACTGCGAACAACTGATGAGATTAAAGAAAAAATTTGAGAGAAAGCGGCCAGAATTAATCAACAGAAGGGGTGTGGTTTTTCACCATGATAACGCTAGACCTCACACATCCGCCGTATAGTCCTGGCCTTGCACCTTTAGATTTTCACCTGTTTCGGTCTTTGCAGTTCCTTAGGCAGTGTCAGGTTAACATCACGAGAGGACTGCCAAAACCACTTGGCGCAGTTTTTTGATCAGAAGCCCCAAATTTTTTTATAGCAATGGGATCACGTCCCTACTTACAAGATGGCAAAAAGTTATCCAACAAAATGGCATCTACATACTTTAGGCAAATGTAAATAAACTTTATAGAAAAACCTTTTGAATTTTTATATAAAATGCGAAGAAACTTTTTCCCCAACCTTATATATTTATTATCTTTCAGTAATAATTCTTGAAGAGATATTGTTCTGTTCTGAAATTGAAATAAGTACAAAAACGATTCAAAATAATATTCTATTGAAATTCAAGTTGCCTTCCGGCTGAACTAATGTATAAATTATGCCCTTTCATTTAATACCCCACTCGAGTGTATTTCCTGTTTTGGGTTGTTTATCCCCCCCCCCCCATAATTTTAAACGGCTCGACTGATTTTCTTCAAAAATAGAAAAAACTCTCTTGAACAGGTGTTTACAAACAAATACAAAAACTAAACCAAAATCGATTCATCTGTTCAAGAACTGTGATGCCACAGACTGATAGGTAAATAGGTAGTACACATACACACGTAAAACCATTGAGTTATAAAACATATAAGTACCTAACACGTCTTTTTTGTTGGAGATTAAATATTATCTAACCTGAATAATAATTATAAAAACTATTACTTGAAACTGTATGAGCAAACTCAAAATATTAAATGGTAAAGGACAATAATGTAAAATTATTTACTATAGTAAGATTGTAAACCACAGTCTTAAAACTTAAACACACTGGATACCTACTCGTAAAACTGATATTAATTAAATTATTATCAATTCGAATTTGAAGAAATTAAATCGAAATTAGTCGTTTTTTTTATTATTTTAATACTAAAAACAAAAACAGACAGACTTCTTTTTTAATAGATACCATAACTACATGAAAATAAGGGCTAAAATGTTGTATTACATAGTAAAAGATAAAGTAAACTTTAGTGTAAGGAAGTAAAGAACAAATGAGACGAACAAAAAATTATGTTTAATTATTTTTTTAGGTAGTAAGGTACATTTAAATCGTTATCTTTTTAATATTTAGGGTGTGAAGTTGTTGTCAGAGAACAGTTGTCAAACACAATGTGCTTTACACCCTAAAATCAGCAAAATACTTTATGCATTTACAATAGTTTTGAGGTAGTATGGTACAGTTGCTGATTATGCTGAATGGTTGTAAAGAACAATAATGAGCATTAATGTGTTATACGCCTTAATACTCATAATTGGATTCCTATACAACCTAGGACATTTTTAACTTGCGCAGTAATGTAATTTACAGCCCGATTTCCTGTTTCATTTTGGTTTAGCAGCCCAAAAAGATGGGGCGTAAAGAACATTTTTGTGCGAATTTGGCAACTTCGTATATACCAATCGATAGAGAATGAAAAACTGAATACGATGGTATTATTAACTCCATATGCCCCAAAATGTGCTTTACGCCCTTTGAGCCCAGAGGTATCGATATACTAATGAAATGATTCGACTATAAAATAAGTAAGCTACTAATTTCATAATCGATTTTCAATATTAATATTCGAAAATAATTCGATTATGACATTAGTCATAATCACCCCCCGCTAAACAACATACTACTCCTACTCTTAGTAAGGGCAGCACTAGTATTAAAAATGGTATAATCTGTGTCTGTGGGTACTCGTTTCGGTCTCAGTACAGAATAACTTACAAATAAAAGCTATCTGTTTTGATTGTTTTGTTTGATACATTTTACTAAATGTAAATACAGTTATATAAAATCTAACTAATATAAATAAATATCACAATATATAAAAGCGGCTACAATTCAATTGTATAGAAGAAGCAAGCTGTGGCAATAAATTGATTACCTGTTTTATATATTACATTTTAATTAAAATTTTGTTTGAGCAAGGACTCGACAATAAATATTGGGAATTATAAATAATTAAACTTGATTTGTTTCTTATTCCTAGCTATTTTTACTTATATCAACCTGATCCCTATCAAATACTTAATATTAAAAACTAACTAAATAAGAAAATTACATTTTGTTACGATATATCGAAGATATCGATATATTTCTACGATATATCGCAAAGTATCGATACAACATTACGATATATTATATCGAAAATAATATCGATATTTTTTTTGTATGAACATCCCTAAAACGAATAATGACAAGTGAGTGCGAGCGAGTTGTGCGCCATGTCAGCTGTCAAATCGGAGCCATAGACAAATGCCGCCAAATTTGAAATCGAATACTCGCATTCGCATTCGTATTCGCGAATATCGGCGGCAGATATTCGAATCCGCATTCGCTGCCGCGAATGCTTAGAAATTAATATTCGTTACAAAACTAATATGTACACACGCATAAAGTAAAAAAAGGTAATGATGTCCTAAAGACTGTCAAAATATAAACTAAAAATCTTTTCGTCAGAATTTGACGATATTTACCAAAAATCCGCCGACATAATAGATATGTAATGATTCGTTTCGCTTCTTTTAATCGAATAATTCTTCAATTAATTATTAAAAAGTGTTAAGCTCTTGCTTACATAATTATAGTCATTATTAACAAAGGACACATATAGTAAGATTAAATGAATTATATTTCTATTAATAAAAGATAAAGAACAATGAATTAAAACTAAATACTTAAAAATATACTAAATTATAAATAAATTATGCTACAAAAAAAGCTTGGAAATTAAATACCATTATAAACATATTTACAAGAAAAAGATGACGTTCAGATCGTTGTCGATGAGGAGCGTTCACAAAATGCTGGCCACATTCCTACGTAGTAGGGCAACGCTAATCCGTTGCCCTAAATATAGGCCAGCCCTTTGGACAGGAGACTTGTTTCAATCGCCTTGAAAGGTCTCGATAAAGTTGATAAGCCTCACGTCCCCATGGCCCCAGTCTCAACCCCCGAAAGCCTCAAATATTTATCCGTCACCGATAGATGCGTGTTTGCGGCCTTTCAAGGTTTCTTGAAGTGTGGCAGCTCCGGCAGTGACGGCTGTATTTAGAAGATGGGAAAGCTGCTAACATATCAACACACGTTGCGTCCCATACTAAGGGACGTCTCATCTTCCAAGGTACCAATGACATTTCATCCGGTCGCTTGCTATTGTCGCGGCACAGTCTGTTCGGTTCAAAAACAGCTTACAGGATGTTGGTCGTAATACAGAAAATTATTAGTAGTATCAAAATTATACATTCTTGACATAATATTGGAGTTACTAGAGTTTAGACAAACTATTATTTTCTACTCTATTTGGCCAGCCTATACCTGATTTATGCTTAAATGTTTTCTGTTTACTCACCCGTATTCACATGAGAAATGCACGACTTGTCCGTTGGGTACCGGGTCAGTTTCGTTCAGTTCCTTCTCCTCCTGACCCACACCAATACCTTGGTTCAGCATTGGATTCCCACTGTCATGGGGAAGCGTGTATATTCCGTACTCTGTTGATGGCACGTGACAAGGTACTGAAAGTATATGAAATACACATTTAAAATACAATTTGAAAATTCTTGTTATCTGTATCTCGTGTACGATTTTACTACATTAGTCCTACACTGGCCGGGGCTTGCAAGTCCTTGAGTTTACTGTATGGCGTATATAGAGATAATCGCCGGTCAATGTGGCGTATATTTACATTAAATTTGTCAAAGGGCCTCTACGTGTTGGCCCTCCCATGGCCCCACGCAAGCCCTCCAAATCTCCGGGCCATTTTTATGGCCCGTGGTCTACAAAGTTTACTAACTACTGATGACCTAAATATTTGTTTCGAAGAGTTAAAAATGTCTATGTCACTAAAATATTTGTTGTAGGTATTCGTACAACGACGCAGATATTTATTTTGTCCGTAGTTAGTCTTGGAAACAAGAAACAGGGGTAGCAAACAGTTTGAGTGAGGAAGAATTACGAGGGTAACGCTGTGGTATGTTGATATTCAAAGACGAAGTGAGAACTGGACAATCGATAATAGAATTTAAGATATCGTACAAAAAGGTATGCTACCAATCATTGTAGGTCATCTCCCAGAAGACCTGCAATCAATTTACAAAAATAACCACAAATCAATGAAATATAATCTGAAAAGGTTCTATACTGATTCCCAAAGCGGACCATAAAGTTCACACGAGCAGACCTGGGACTAAAACAGAACCATATACTAGAATGATGATAACAATTGAGTAATTTTCGCCTGTGCTCCTATTTTTGATATAACAATATTGTTTACACGACTCTCTGCGGCACGAATAAGCCCATTAGGTTTCTGTGCCACAGTCAAATGTGTTTCTGTTGTATATGAATATAAGCATATTGAACAACAAATTAAAAAAAGACCAAATTGGGATTGCTTATTATTGGGTTGGGACAGTTCAACTATTAGCAAGTGATAATCATCACATATGAACTAGTGCAATATTATGGGAGCTGATGCAATACTTACTTCAAAACTTTAAACATCTATTTACGTTATTTTTGAATCGTTCTATACTGTAGCGCTTTGAGAAAGCCGCAAAGGGGAGTTCATTCCATAGTTACATGTATGGCATGAACAAGCAAACGAAACGTACAATGGACAACTACTGAGTGTTGAGAAAGTGCGGAAGAACCTCTAATCACTGTCGAATAGTGTGATGGTAGACTAGCGACGTAAGTACCAGATCAAATCAAATAGTTATTCAGACACGCGATAGAGAACGACAACTTCATCATCTTCTAAGGTTTAAAGATCTTAGACTGTCTCCAAGTATATGGTTGTAAATTCGGAAAGCTCAGCGCTGTTATGTGTCAGGTGGAAGTTACTGATATTGGGATGCACCAATCCTCAATGAAAGAAATACTCCAGGTGGTGAAGAATTTGGGCTTGGTACAGTAAAATCCTATGTACTGACTGTTATGAGGTGTTGAGCATCCCAATTTTTATTTAAGTAACAGAGTGTTATCATCTTCACATTCAGTTAATTGATGTCAATTACTGGACGTTAGCTTTTGTAAGTTTGTGGCACATATCCGGATCTCCTGCCTTCCTTATCCAGCCCCTGCTGGCGACCTTGCGCAGATCGTCAGTCCACCGGGAGAATGTCCTACGCTACATATGTCGAGACGCGGCCTCTACTCCAAGACATGTTTGATCAATTGTTCGTCAGCCCTGTTACATACTTGATCTCAGCCCACTGCCTCTTCAACTTACTAATTTTGGGAGTTATATCCGTAACCTTGGTCTCTTACCGATATGCTCTTTTCTGATTATATACATAAAAGAAATACTCAAAATAAGCCGCTCTATAGCCCCTTGAGGGACCTTTTTCTGGACCAGCCCTAATGTCAATGTTCACATCTCGGCACTGTATGTTATAACAGTAGGGGCTTTTGCACTTAGCACTGCTTGAAGAATTTAGTTTTCAAGCAGTGCGTCGTTACACTCTTACTTGTCACTGTTCCTTTTATTAGATTTGAATCACAGACCAGATAAGTTACTAAAATAAGAGTTACTTACATATTTCACATTTTGGTTTTTCGGGTTTCCATCTGCCTCTAACGCATTTAGCTGTTGCATTTGGTTCCAAATTGAATCCATACCCCTTGCCACATGCGACCCTCACGATTGTTCCTACAATTCACATTTATAATAAGTATCTTAATATACAATTAAGTTGTGGGATTTTAGATTTATTGGCCGCTTTGATCCAGATGAGAATATTGTAATAGCTTTGTGTTGATTAACAACTCTTAAGGTGCTCTTACACAAGCAACTAAACTTGCCCAGTCCCGATTAATTCTCGTTAACTATGACGTCGCGAATACACCAAATAATGTAGGACGATGGCAATATATAGCAAGTTGTTGCTGAGATACGGCCACACAATGCCATGCAATATGGAACAACATAAAAAAACTAGGCCCCGCCCCGCCCCGCCGTCGGCTAGTCCCTCTCGCGAAAACGAGACGCAATTATACGTACAAACGAGATAGAAAGAAAATTTACTGAAAATTTTCCAAACCGATTGGATATTCGGCAATTCATATGGTGACGTTGAGAAATGTGGAATATAAGGAGCAATGTTCCCGAAACAATTGCTACGTTTTATTGCAATTTCTCCAGATTGATTAATTACTGTTGCCAAGCATTTATTGCTAAAAAATCGCCGTTGTAAGAGCGCCTTTAGCACCGGCTTGATCGATGCAAAACCACGCAATCACAGGATATCGGCGTGTAAACGGTACTCTCTTGACCTAATCGTGTTTCGTACGATGAGTGGGAGTTCCGATCACCCATTTTCCCCTCTCCTTATCTCATCTTCCCTATTCCATCCCCTCTATCCATCCATCCTGCTGTCTGATCCCTATGTCACATGTTCCTATCCGTTTCCCTTTATCCTTTCTCTTTTATCACATCCTCTCTATCTCATCCCAAAGGCCAGCAACGTGTTGGCTTCGGCCTGTGTAGGCAACGGTAACACATTCCATTAGATGCGCCACCGGCCTGTCTACTGTTAGAAAAACCAATAGAAGTAGGAAATCAAGCATTTACATTAAGTTAAATATAATACTAACCCGAACTAAATGTGTTATTAGGATCCCTCCCATACTTAACAATTTCAATATTTACGTAGGGCTCACTTGAAATTGGTTCGCAAGGACTCTTCGGGCGCCCTTTCTTGCCTTTCTCAGTACCGTTTTCAGTTCTGTTGGTATTCTCCAAAACCTCTAATATGTTAGAACTTTGACCAGTCTCTGCACTTATTTGCCGATTTCTGCCACCCTTGCCTTCACGGCCTCTGAAATGAATTATTGTATCAGTTGGGTGAGTTGGGGTTACGCAATCTTTAAATGCATAGAAATCCTCATCATTCACACAGCGATACCTGACTGTCTGTCAATCCCAGCTGATTCTTAGAATCTACCGGCCGAAAATCAGAAGAATTTCCATTATAATTATATTGTGCTAAGTGCTAATGGTTTTAACTTCAGTAGTTCTATAAAAAGAATCCATTAGAACTTAAGATTCTTTAATCAAAGAAGGTTTAGGAGTAGTCATTTTAAGACTGGATATTATAATAGAAGTATATTAGTCCTTACAAACAAAAAAGTTTAGAAATAAGATTGCAAACATAACGTGAAAATTTACTATGCGTGAGATAATATAATATTGCAATTTCGGCAGCATAAAAAAGTAGGTTAGTCCACCACAAAGTTACACATTTGCAAAAATAACATTAAAATGGAAAACTCACGACAATGCCGGAATAAACAGTAGAATATACTTACGTTTTCGGTACACTGGCTGTTGTCTGGTTCAGTCTATCAGTTTTTCTACTAGTCCTTTTATCTCTTTTATCTTGCAAATTACCGACTTCAGTAGTGTTTGTTTTGTTATACTGTAAAGGTATTACTGCTACTTCCACAATGCTATTATTCGTCTTGTTATTTAAAGGTATTACTCTAAGTAAATCTATATTAATATCATTTAATCCAATATCTTCTTGTGATATTGCATCTGAGAAATGATCAAACTGTTCAAAGTTCACCCCTCTCTTGGTTCTAACTTTTACTGTAACATTAAAACTTTCAGTAGCAATTTCTTCACTTTGCAATTCACCATCCACTAGTCTCAAATCATCAATGTTCTTATTCAAAAACCTTTTCCTACGTTTGTCAACATATCTTTCAAAATATTCATGTTTCAATCGATCTATGCTATTACCATCACGATCTGGGAACATGCCACCTTTGAGTATAGTCGCATGTGATAGAACATCTTCCTCGCTATCATCATAATGTGATACATCATCATGATGTAAGCTCGCATCATCAGGTTCATATGAGGGTTGGTAGGAATACATTCTATGCCCAATAGGTTCTCCGTGTATATTGTAAACAGTGTAAACTGCTGTAGGGAAATTTTCTTCATTAAAACTAATATCTGTGCCTGGAATTTCATCATCATCAAAGTCACTGTCAAATTTCTTCATTATTTTGAAGTTGGCATGCCTTAAAGTAGATTTTTGAGTGCCGTGATTATATTTATCATAGAGTTGATCCAGATATTGTTGTGAGGGGTCTCTTTGACGAATTCTATTGTAGTATTGTCGGAGATAAGCAGATCTTTTGTGACGGATTTCTGATTCTGGTATAGAACGGCGTCTGCGACTCCATCGTATACGTGGATGTTGGTAGAGTGTACATCTGTAAGTTTATAAATATAAATTACTAAAGAAATTTCGCAGTGGAATCCAATCCTGCTGGAAATATCTCATTTGTCAGTATTTTATGATTATTTGCTTTTTGGAAGTACATCGGTGAAGGGATCAAGCTTTATATTGGTATATTATAAACCACTATAGAGCTTCTAGCCACTGGACATCACCGATATATCAAATGGAAGAATAGTGCTGGTTTCAATAGCCATCATAATCTTTAACTTCATCGAACTCTAACACATTTACTACATTATACCATGTACCTCTGTGGTTTTCTAAATTTCTTACCGGCTTATTCATATTGAGTAAGTATAATATGAATAAGACCGTTAGTGGCTTTTTCTTAAAACAAATATTGTCATTCTTTATTGACGATTTATGTACGGTTCAAATATCTTACTATATATTCATTTACCTTACTGCAGGTTACAATTTAAACTTGTATACACAAGTACAATTTATTTTAGTGGTAAGAAGAAAAAGAAGTAAGAAAGGATAAAGATATAGAAATTTTGATTGTAAAGAGTTCGACGAAAGAATAATTTTGTTTTAAGTAAAGCTAATTGAAATTTTATACATACTTGGGTAGCTCCCTGGGGCTCCAGTGGCCACCGATGCAGGTAGCTCCGGGGGGACCTTCGGATAACACGTAGCCTTTTTCACATTCATACATAATTTGTTTATTGTTCACAACCTATCAAAAAGAATACAACGGTTAACGAGAAAATAGATAAATTCAGTTAAGTTAAAAATAATATAACAGAAAAAGTAAATACATATTAGTGTTTGCAGAAGGTTTGCCGACAAGAACATGTAGTGTACAATAATAATAATGGTTATGGCGCGCGTAGTACTAATTAGAGTAATTAGACAAGCACGCGTAGTAATAACTAGAGTAATTACATGAGCATGTATAGAACTAAGCAGACTAATTAGACGAGCACGCATAATACATATTAGAGTAATTCGACGAGCACGAGCAGCACTAACTAGAATATTTAGACGATCATGCGTAGTACTAATTAGATTAATCAGACGAGCACGCGTAGTACTAATTGGAGTAATTAGAAGAGCATACGGAGTACTAACTACAGTAATTAGACGAGCAAGCATAGTACCAACTAGAGTAATTAGACGAGTACACTTAGTAGTAACTAGAGTAAATAGACGAGCATACGAAGTACTAACTACATTAACTAGACGATCATGCGTAGTACCGACTAGAGTAATTAGACGAGCACATGTAGTACTAACTAGCAGGAAAGTGATCATCGACAAAACTTTTGCGCGCCATTTTTTTTTTTCAAAAGTGTGTAGCAAAATAAAAATATTGCTAAATGTTAATCATTCTGGAATTATAAAAAAGACGGTAAGTATTTTTAACCTACCTTTTTGACATACGGCCGGTAGTCATATAGCCCCATGTTGCCGACAAGCAATACCTTACCGTTTTCTATGTAGCCGGGGAAAGGGCAATAAACTGAAAAATACATTTTACACTTTTAAAAGTATTGCATTTATGGCTTTAAAATAATATGCTACGTATATTTAAAACAGATTGGTGAATTACACACAAGGGTTACCTATCTTAATGTCTAGAACGACTTATAACGTAGGCGATAGCCGTGCAAACTAAAATAATCAATATGAAGTAAAAATAATTTTCTAAACACGATCAGTTTGGAAAATCTTTTTGTCATCTAAGAACAGAATATAAGGTGCACCAAGGTTTAAAGACCTTTGAAAATAATTTTGATATAATCTGTACTCTAGTGATGAATGATTTTACTGGAGTTTTTGGCAGGAACTGAAAGGAGAACGTATGCTGTGCAGTTTTATTTTCTAAAAACGTGTAACATTACTCTAAAAAGAACCATAGTTGTAAGATATTGTTAGTTTTTGAGTAGTCATTATGTGTTTTTGTGAGAAATGTAAACTGTATAGTCAAATGTGGCCTTTTGAGTTGTCACAAGAACTCCGTTGAATAGCAATAGCTGATTACCTACAGTTCAGCTGTAATAAACATAGGCTTAAGAAAATGAAGAAACTATATTGTAAACTAGGACCTGGCTTAAAGGCCTAGCTGCCAAGTCATAAACCTAAATAAATAAATGATTTGACTCCGGACTGGGTGTCTAGGATCGGCCCTAGATTTGCCCGACGCAGGCTAGTAGATACTGTATAAGAAAATAATTCTGATTGCCAGTAATTTTAAAATGTGTATAATGAACAACAAATAAATCTATATTTACAAAATAACCTTAAAAATTGACTCTAAATCACTGTCGGCGGGGAGCGTGCCCAAAATGCTGGCCGCATTTCCACGTTGGATGGCAATGTTGATGCGTTGCCCTAGGTGCAAGCCAGCCTTTTGTTCACGCGAGACCTCAATTAGACGCGTTGAGAGGTCTCAATGGAGGTGATGAGCTCTAGGCCCCACGGCCCCTCGGGCCAAGTACAAATATAATTTACGTTAATATAAGTAATAATTAGACGGTAGTTGTAAAAAATTAATTTAAAAAAATGGTACTAATAAATAGAATAAAGTGGTACTAATAAATAGAAGAAAGTGGTACTAATAAATAGAAGAAAGTGGTACTAGTTAATTTAATTAGAAGAAAATGGTACTCGTATGATACCTTCTTCACACTTCGGCGTCTCCCCACTCCAATTGCCAAAAGAACAGACCACGATGGGGTTCCCTTTAAGTTCGAACCCATCTTTACATCTAAATCTCGCCTTCATGCCGTGTTCAGTCTTCGGGGCTATAACCATCCCATTTCGCGGGAACTTCGGCATTTTTTTACACCTAAAAAACCAAAAGGCTCTAAACTTGAAACAGGTGGCGAATAAAATTATAAGGGCCTAGGTTTCACAGCTGACACAATTAAAGGATAGTTTTATTTTGTTTTTGAAGCAGTGCCAGGCTGAGATATAATGAATATAATGCTGAGATATCGTGTCCGATTCTTAGCATGATATATCTCGTAAAGAAACTTTATGTTATTTACTCTGGTCTTAATAAGGAATTGTGTATTTGTCGATGTTTGAATTTGCCGCCCTCTGAATTGGCCCTGACTATGGTATGCCTTGGATGACTATGAACGAAATTCAACAGAGAGATGGCTTATATCTTGAATCAATACTTTGGATACTTTTTATCTCGGTAAATGATGTCGTTTCCATAGAATAGACGGATTAGGTAAATAGATGGCGTTGTAATCGCCTTTTTTCAATTTACTAACAAATACCTACGTAGTCATAAACAACAAGTCATTAATGTTTTACTTCAAATCAGGTTGGCTTCGACTCATCTTTATGTTTTGCTGAACAGTTGCATAGACTATATGCAACTATTGCACTTACTTTCTTTGTTATTTATTATATTATATGTAAAAAACCAAATTAAGTTTTTGTAAGTAAAATGGACCTACTGCTACTGGCTAGGGTTTGAAATGCGGCCTAGCCGCGGGACAAACTCTAGTTCCTGAATATAACTCAAATGTTGTTATAGCGGCATAACCTAGACCTCTGATAAAAACCAACTAATGAAAACATGGCCTACCGCCTGATTGTGGGCCGTTTTAGCACCTATTACCGGAGAAAAACTATTAATTTCTGCAACCACGCAGAAATTTGTAGTTTTTCTCCGTTCTTACACGGTTAGGTAATTAATAAAGTATCACAATTAGAAAAGACGAAAGATATTAAATAAAAACAATTCAATTAGTTTTAGTATTCTATTGCCTTTTCCTGCACTACCTACATCGAATGAATCAAATTTCTTTAATTTAGGTTGCCTGGAAGAGGTCGCTTTGAGCTATAAGGCCGCCTATTTTATTGCCTAGAAAATATTGTAAATATGGTCTGTTTTTGAAATTGTATATTTTGTTGTGCAATAAAGTAATAATAATTTTTTATTACTATTTATTTATTAATTAATAAACTAAATTATTGTACGAGTGCTGGTTTAGCAACTACCGACTTTTGTTGTCCTGCCTATATTCCATCCAATGGTTGTCTGGAAGAAATCGCCATGGGCGATAACACCGCCGATTGTACTTGTATATAATGTTCTTGATATTATGAAGGGTTTTTGTACAATAAAGCATATTCTATTATATTCTATCCTATTCTAAAGTGTTATTTATCTCTCTCTCTAAAAGTAACAAACCTCGCTGGCTGGCATCTGGGTATCTGGGACCAGGTGCCATTATTGCAAGTCACAGCTACATTGTTGGATGGAAACTCATAGTTCTTTTCGCAATCCACTAATATTATTTCACCTAGAACATAGATATTAATTAATTTATTACTTACATCACATAAGACAATATTATGAAACACCTAAAAATAACCTAAAATTTTAGAAAAAAAAGTAGCACAGACTTTAAGTCTCCGAATTAGCTGTCAATCAGCGAGAACCGCATCGAAATCGTCCCAGTAGTCTTTACGTGATTCCCAAACAAACAGACAAATAGAAAAGAAATAAAAAAAAATTGCATCTTTTCTCCTTTATTTATATAGTCTATTCCGGTTGGTTTTTTTTTAATAGCTTCAATATACGTACACTGCATGTTCTGAATTTTATAATATTGTCACATACCGGCAAAGAAATGCGCACCTGGTTTATTACCCTCCCCACATTTGGGATTCTTTTGTTTACTGTATGTCTAAAATTTGCAATTACACATGCAACAATAGCCCATTGTTATTGTTTTCGACTTTGTTGGCCGTCCGCATGAATAATTAACCAGGTGTGTAGATTACGTTTTCTTGGAAAAACTCAGGCTACGCAGTCGATTGTTGTATTATACAGTTTAGTATAAAACAATGCCCGAACGGAGGGGTGGAGCAGTCAAGCGACGACGATACTAGCAAGACGTGTGTAGTTCGATAAGTGATATAGTGACGGACTTTGCCCGTGTTATCGGATCAGGCAGTTTGTACTGGTTGAATCCAGGTATATTTGTACCTGTGATATACGTGTTTGTATAGTTCTAATAAATTCTATAGTAAAATCCAACATTTTAATTCGAGTCCTATGTAGCTCGTAGCAATATTATAAATCAGTAGGCTTTCGCACGCGTCCTAAATTCATAGGGCGCGAGTTCGAATCCTGGCCGGAACTCATGCACCACTTAGGCAGTTTTCTGACCTAATGTGCATATTGTTGCAATTATCACGTGCTAAAAACGGTGAAGGAAAACATCGTAATTAAACCTGCACATCGAGATAATCGATGTGTCAAACCTGCCAAGCCGTCTTGGACAAGCGTGACAGCTATACTGCCCCTTCCCCAATAGTGGGAGGTTCGTGCCCAGCAGTGGGACATTTATAGGCTGTTATAAGAATTAATGGAGTTGTAACTGTAATTATAGAAAAAAAACATACCATGCTGCACCATAGATGAGCTGCCTACTATTTGCGTGTTCGCTTCGTGGGTGTTGTTGTCACCAGTCTTATTTTCCACGAGAACTATACGTCCTTGAGACACGTGGGGCACGACACACGGTGCTGGAATGGAGAATTGTTTATTGTGGGAGCTGCATACTTCTAGTCATCGCAGTGGACAACGTACTACTGGTTAGCGCAACGCGGGAGCGCACATGTTAATAGTTGCACTATCTCACTCGCACATCATCCGTCCCGCTCACACATTGTGCTATATATTGTAGTAGCTGCACGACATGTTAATATTTGTACTTGAGGTTACGGTTTCGGAAATAAACTAGTTCACTTCAGTTAATCAGTTGACATCAGCACTCGACAGTGAATACAACTCTCTGCCATCTGAAGTATCATTTAAACTCCTCTTGCTGCTACAATTGTAAATAAATACAAAATTAATACCTATGATAACTGTTAAAGAATGGTGACCAAATAGTTATAGTTTGTGACGCCACGGCCATATTAAAAATACATAAACGTGGTGTCTTTGGTCAAAGTGCAGAATTTAATTTTAATACAGATTGTAAAAGCTTTGGCTTGTAGTTTTTTTTGACAAGGCGATAGTCATTCCTCACTTCTTCTATGCTTGTACTAACCTAAGCACATCGGTAGAGGATGACTCCATGTGCCATCACTTTGGCATATTGCCGACCCATTCCCTTCCATCTTCATACCGTCTTGGCATCTGAAGATGATGGATGCGCCCAACCCAGTTCCGGAGGATATGTTCTCCAGCCACCCGTTCCATAGCTGCCCAGGGTGACCGCAGTTGATTTCTGAAAGTTTACGACGCCATCTATTATCAATAATACACGCATTACCTTCTAATTTCTGAATGAAGTAAGAACACAGTTTAAGTGCTGAAGCGTATATTTCTGCTTAAGGCATTATCTATAATATTATAAAATTTTAAACATGTCTCAGAGATAGCGCTATACTATATTCAATATTTCGACCAGTGCAAAACTAGATGGCGCTGTCTTGTAATCAAACACAATATTGTATGCGATACATTTTAATATAGTGAATAAGTGCTTTTATATAATCGTGTAAGTAGAACTTGGGCCATTTAGAACATGTCGTGTTTAAACACCGAAGCTATTAAAAAAAAAAGTAACTGAAATAGACTATATAAATAATTAAGAGTAAAGATGTCAGTTCATAAAAAGTTAAAAACCTAAATGTCAAGAGTATATACGAGCCATTGATTTTGATAGTGGAAAACAAAAATATGTAATTGTAATTTCTTTGCTGGATTACCAAATATTCTTTAACTTTACTATACAATAATATAAAATAAAGATATTTGATTAAGGTTCATCCGATTTTAGGGTGGACCCAAAATGGGCTTTGTTCTGTTCAACTTTGTATGAACACACTTCCTTTGCCTGCTATTGTGGACAACTGAACAGAAACATTGATTCAAGTTTAACCTGATCTCCAAAGAAGTAACATCAATCTTCTTCAACTAGTAAAGTTAAATAATGAGTAGCAGGTTAGGAACCTGGTATATGAAAATCAAAATTCTCACCTTTGCACATAGGCTGTGTTCCAGACCATTTCTTATCAGCACCACATCTTCTTGTCGCGTCACCAACAAGCCTGTATCCATACTTGCACTCATATGACACAACGGAATTGTAGGCGCACGAAGTGTACACCGCTTTTCCGTGGCGCGGTGCTTCGGGCGGAGGGCACTGCACCTGCGTGACCACTAGATGGCGACACATGTCGCTTTATAATTCACTTCATCGATAACAGATGGCACTGCTTGCAGCTTTATCTCCCGAAACTAACTACAACACTGGATATTCATGCGTTTAAGGAAATATTCAAGCATGCATAATGAAACAATAAATTGTTGTTCTCAACCTTTATTTTCACTACAGAATACTAAAAGTAATATATTAGTAATAGGAAAATTTACAATTTTTGCAACCTTTAAGCTCTACATATATAATACCCTCTACATACACAGCTATATAGGCAGTAATTTATCATGGCTATAAGAAAAACAGTTTTCCCGTCAAACGCCATAGAATTTATAGAATTTTTAATAATACAACAATTCTATTCCAACAGATGATAATTTCAAATACTACATGATTTAATGATTTTATTCTCTCCCTTTAATTCCTTCTAAGCAGCGGTAAAGAGAGAAAAAATATACTTAATAATTCGAAAAAAATAATAATTTTCGTTTCTAAATTTTTCTATAGGATATCCCACTTCAGATTGAGTAAAAATTAATACACAAAAATCAAGTGTTTCAAACCAAATCTCATAATAATATAAGTTGTTTACATACTATGTATTTTTGACAAGGTATACTACTACAAGCAACACAGCAGCATTGTTTTATGGTTGTATGTTTATGTCTTAATACAAATATATATATTTACTTGTGGGATATCCGTAAATATGCAATGTATTAAATATTGCATCATGACAATGGAATTGCACGCAGGTAATAACAGCCATGATAAGTATTTAAAAGAGCGGTTCAACATCATAAATTCAAGACTAGTTACTGCTTTGATATAGACAAGAAATTACCTTAGAATCGTTCGAAGTTCAATAACGATTTGAAAGTCAAATAGAACACATATGCACTAAATTTTTTTCGAAAATCGTGACAACACACGCCAATAATTAACTAACAATAAGTTTTTCTTTCTTCGTTTGAATTTGGCTAAACACGATCTATGCATCTAGCCAGAATTTTGTAATATCGATAATATAAACAATAATTAAATTGTAGAAGCTCTATTCGAAGAATTATTTCAACATGATTTTTATCTTTATCTTTTGTAGTTTATCTTTAAGTTGCCTCTTTTCAAATTTAGAAAATGATATGTTCCAAATTTAAAAATAAAACACAGAATATATACTATTCGATAATAAGTTTGTGACTTTTAAAATATTTGCGTCAGTAACTGGTCTCACAAAAACCGCTCAAGCGTTCATGCTTCTATTTAACACACAATAATAATAAAATTGTGGAGTACCACACCGACTGGAAACCATGCAGCATTCCATAATCATGTACGAAGTACATGTACGATGTACAACATGTATGTACATTCAATGTACCGTACATTGTACTATGTACGGAAAACGACACCGAACTTGCAACTACATTGTCACGAAGCAATGCCAGGTACACACGCCATTATAGAAAAATATATATAAAAATTTAAAGTAAACACAGATTTGTTTGGTATGGCCTATATTAATAAAGTAAATGGAAGCGCAAAAGTAACTTTAATACCTTTTGGGGACTAAATGACTGAACAGATCTAACGCCAATTTGGCTTATATATAAATTATGTACTCAATGTCTTAATACAATGCATGCTGTGTTCGCACCAAGAAGGCGAGTCAGCAACCATATTATCTGTGTTCTAGTTTTGTTTAAAAGCAAACAGAGTTGGCCAGTTTGCGAACCAAACTAAAAAAAAGATATGGATAAAAAAATTAAAGACTATAAATTTAGACTTAAATATCTTTTCATTAAAATACTTATCAAATAATTTTGTATAACTGCTAAATTAATTTGATAAGCACTTTTATTTATTCTACTTTACTTTTACTTCTTTTCTCATTTCATTCTTCATAGACACACATACATACACAAACATATACGATCATAAATATGACACACCATACACGACATAACAGTAAAATATAACAATAGTCCATAAAAGTCAAAGGCAAATTTGACACATCGGTTATCTCGATGTGCAGGTGTCATCACGATGTTTTCCTTCAGTGTCACGATGTTTAGCACGTGTTAATTGTAACAATATTGAAATTTAAATTTACTTTATATTCTATGTAAACTTCCTATTCTTCGCAATGTGTTATCGCTGTTCAAAGACGAAGCGGCAGGAAACTCCCCAGCAACACGTCTAGCTAAGTCATATATGTCGATATATATAAATAATCATCATAATTATTTATATAAATCGTAAATCGAGTTGTAATAAACAAAAAATATTATCACCGTCGCAATAATTACCATACTAAGAATTCATAATGGGACAAATCTCCATAGATTCCTTACATGTTTCAATATGTAAATTGGGTCATACAAAATATCTAAGTGGTGTCTAGTTTCCGGGCAATATTCGAACTTGCGCCCTTTGGAGTTTGGGACGTGGGCGCTAGCTACTAAACTATCATGGCTTATTACCCATCACATACCACATGTAAATGCTTTATTATAGATTAGCTGTGCCCGCCACGCATGAAATTTATCCGCGTGAAATTTATGTTAAAACCCCCCCGATTTAAAAAAAATCCTCACTGGTGCTCCGCTACTATTGGTCTTAGCGTGATCATATATAGCCTATAGCCTTCCTCGATAAATAGGCTATCTAACACTAAAATAATTTTTCAAATCAGATGAATAGTTCCTGAGATTAGCGCATTCAATCAAACAAACAAACAAACTCTTCAGCTTTATATATATTAGTATAAAAGATTATAGGTATTTATACCTAGTTTGTGAGTTACGAGATAATAAAAAAATTTGTTCTATAGTTTTAGCCTATACAAAATATTTTTGTATTTTTTACTTAGTTTTTTAACCGACTTCGAAAAAAGGAGGAGGTTCTCAATTCATCGCGATCTTTTTTTTTTTTTTTTTTTTGCTTTTTTTTATGTATGTTCGCCGATTACTCCGTGATTTATGATCCGATTTACGTGATTCTTTTTTTGTTCGACGCGGAATAGCTTCCTATTGGTCCCCTAAAAATTTTACATAGTTTGGCCCAGTAGTTTTCTTTTTATGAACATTTTTTATGAAAATAATTTCCTTTTCGTTCCATATGTACACCGATTACTCTGAGATTTATGATTCGATTTACGTGATTCTTTTTTTGTTCGACGCGGAATAGCTGCCATGTGGTCTCCTAAAAATTTGACATAGTTTGGCCCAGTAGTTTTCATTTTACGAAAAAAATTTTGTTCCCGTTTCTTGGGACCTATATTTTTTAAGAAGCGCGGCACCATTCGTAGGTCCTCCCATACATAGCTAGACACTAAAAAGTAAAAAGTAACAAATAAAAACTTCGTTTAAAAAACCGACTTCAAAAACTAAAAGCTTTAGAAATAAGTTATTTTATACATTTTAGTTTTTTAGTTTTTGAAGTCGGTTTTTTTAAACGAAGTTTTTATTTTTTATTAAGGCATAGTAACGATATTTTGTAACGTGTACCATTTTTACGAACAGTTTGAGAACCTATGAGCTATAAGAACCAAAGTACAAATTCACGTTCCACTGATTATATTAGCAGAAAAATATGGAAGATACTTTTATGGCCATAAAGAGCTAACCCTTATACAGATGAAACTGATAATAAGGGTGCCCGTAATATCTTTATAGGGGTTTCGGTCATAAATGACCCCTTTTATAACACGCACTGACGGTTTTGCAACGCGCAGAAGTAAATTACGTTAGTTTAGACCCAGGGACGGAGGATATCCAAAATGATAGATTTTTGAAGTGAAACTTCTATATAGACGGGGTCTTACTATTTTTCGCTCACGAAAAAGCGTTACGGTCACGTGGTCTAATTCTTACATTTTTAAACTCGTGATATCTTTCGAATGGAATGTGCGAAGTGGATAATTCACAAAGTTATATAAAGGTATTGAAGCAGTCTTGAATATGCAGTAATTTATTTTGATAAGGATTAATACCAAGATACAAATAAAGAGCCTTTTCAAGCGGCGGCATTTTAATTAAATTTTTAAAATAAAAGAACACTTATTGTGGCATAACTATAATAGTTAGACATATGCTGTCGCGACACTTTTTGTAAATAATGATGTGTTCTACTCTCTAGTTTTCGCAGCGCAAGCGATTTAAGGAAAAAAATCACCTTGGGTATCATTATTGGAGTTTTAGTAAGGATCCCTAATTTTATTATAAATATAATATAGCCTATGCCACCCAGGAATAGTATAGCTTGCCAACAGTGAAAGAATTTTTCAAATCGGTTCAGTAGTTTCGGAGCCTCTTCATCAAAACTGAGCAAACGAAATATTTTTAATTATTTTTTTTTTGAAATATTTATCTGTTAACATAATTTGAGGTTCGAATGAAGATTGTTGATGAAAGGTGCGCATTTGTTAACGTTCCGTTGTATGTGTATAATTTTAGAGTAGACTATGGATGATTTTTTGGTTCCGGATCGAATCCAGTTTTTTGTTTGATAAAATAAAATTTGTTTACATAAAAAATGCATTAATTAAAATGTACCTAACCTAACCAAATCATAATTTGTAGTAAACCTGCGAAAAATCTAAATGTGTGCTGAGACACATAATTAGAAGTAAAACTTCAACGGACAAGTGGAAAAACGAATCGCAATGGACAAGTGGAAAAACGAATGGCAACGGATAAATGGAAAAATGAATCGCAACGGACAAGTGGAAAAACGCATCGCAACGGACAAGTGGAAAAACTTCAACTGACAAGTGACAAAATGAATCGCAACAAAATTTTAACTTGAAGTTTTACGGGCAGGTTTTCAAATTGGACAAGTACATTAACAATCCATAAAGCCAAAGGTGTTGGAGCCAGAAAATTTTACGGTACTCTAGCCCCAGTGGTTTGAGTTGTGCGTTGATACGTCAATTAGTCAGTAAAGTCGAGCAAATATATATTATTATGTATATAGATTAGGCACTTGTTTATTATTATTATTGATGTCTTAATTGATTTTGAATCAAGCCATATGTAGAATAGAATATACTTTATTATAAAACTACATTTTAAAGGTTTTAAGCGCGGTAATTGATTTGATTTTTATTATTCTGACGTTTCGGCCACTTTATTTTTTTTCCCTTTTAACACCCATTTTAATATTACATAAAATTACTAGAGATAGGCATGTTGCTGAAGAGATTCTCGCGCCGTATTTTTTTGAAGACACAACATGTTGTGAAGCGGTGGTAAATTAGATTAGGCTCCTGTAGAGTAAATAATAACCATAAACCAAAAATAAAACTAAATAACTAAAACGAATAAGCTAGCGGTGGGCTAAATAAAACTTTAACAATACTCATTATCACTTTACCTACATCTTGGTCTTCCGTAATCACGGCTACTGAAAAGTGGCCAAAAACGTCGGAATAATAAAATACCGCGCGCGCTTAAAACCGTTGAAACGTAGTTTTATTGTTTATACTAGTTGCGAAACTTAGGTAAAATATTACTAATAACATATGTATTTTGTAATTTATTATTGTATACGTATATCATTGTATATTATATTTATGACTATGTATATATGTATGTATTTGTATATTTATTTGTTACATTAGTTTGAGTGTTTATGTGTCCATTGCCTTTTTCCTGCACCACCTACATCGCCTGATTCAAATTTGTTTTAGGTTGCCTGGAAGAGATCGCTTTGAGCGATAAGGCCTATTGTATCGCCTAGAAAATATTGTAAATATGGTCTCTTTTGTAATTGTATGTTTTGGTGTGCAATAAAGAGTTACCTCTCTCTCTCTCTCACACACTACCCCCCGCATATTATAACTTAATAACATTAAAGTATAAATTGCTGTTATAGCCATACCAGACAAATCTTTACCAAATTCCCATGATACCCAAAGAAACTACTTACGGACACAAGTTGGGAGTTCTTTGGGTGACCAGGCCCCGTCAGCCTGGCAGTACCGTTCAGCTTTGCCCACCAATTCGAAGCCTTGTCCACACTGTACCACTGCACGACATCCGAAGGTGTGGCAGTCCGCCGTGACCCACCCGTGGGGCACGTCGCCTGGCTCACCGCAGGAACGCGCTGAAAAGTTAAAAAAATAATGTTGAACTATTAGGGGTAGTGCATTAATCACGTAATGTGTTTAGCAACTTTTATCCCGTCTCCTTACTTTTAACCCCGTGGTGAGGTTAGAATAACCAAAAAACATGAAGGTTTTATATGATTTACATGGGCCAAAACATCACGTGTGTTTTTTTGGTACAAGTATCTTAAAAAATAAATCAAAATATCTTCAAACACAGGTATGGTCTAATTTACATGCATACATATATAATATCACGCCTGTTTCCCAAGGGGGTAGGCAGATACTATGGATCTCCACTTGCGACGATCCTGACAAATAACTTTCGCTTCACCTACTTTGATTAACCTCTTCATACATGCACGTTTATTTGAAATGCTTTTTACCTGACCTCTCTTTAATACTTCTGATATTTGGTCATGGTGTGTTCCCGGTCTACTGGCAACAACTCTACCATTCACAATACTGTCATACACCTGTTTTGTCATTCTACTTTTATCCATTCTCTCTACATGTCCAAACCACCTTAACATTCCTTTTTCAACTTTTGTTATTACATCTTCTTTCAATCCACAACGTTCCCTTATCACACTGTTCCTTATCATAATAATCTATTGTTTAATTTAAATAAATAAATACACGTGATATCTCACCCCCAAAACCCCCTCCCTACATTATGCACTAGACCAGTTAATCTTTATGTATGCATTGTCCTAAAATTAATGACATTATTATTGACTCACGTTCACAGCTGATGTCAGGTCCGTACCAGGACGCCTGCCCTTCTATCGCCAGGCACTTGGCCCTTGGGAACCCGTTGGTCACGTAGCCCGTGTGACAGTTGTACTGGACGGTGGCATCGAGGTCGAAGGTCGCCTGCTCGGGGAGGGCGGAGTGGCGTGCGTGCTCGATGGTCGGCGGTTGAAGACAGTAGACTGCGAAAAAAGTTTATTTCTGCTGAAGGTACGGTGTTGACATTTCAGCCTTCTATAAGTCGCTTTACTCTGTTGTTATGATACACTAAACGCAAGGTGTTTATTTTTAACCGACTTCAAAAAGGAGGAGGTTTTCAACTTGATTGGTTTTTATAAATGTATGTATGTATATATACCGATTACACTGAGATTTATGATCAGACTTATGTGATTCTTCTTTCTTTAGTTTGATGCGGAATCTTTATCCGTGCAGGAACGGAAAAATAATACAATTTCCTGCGGCCGGGCGGCCTGTCGTGACAGGCGACAAAACAACCCACAGCCAGGTGGTAGGGCATTTGCTCGGCTGGATGGCTACCACCCCTGGTCTAAAGTATGCCGCCATAATAACCTTGAGTTGTGTTCCGGCATTGATGACCAAGTTCCAGTCTCCTTTAAGAGAGCAGCAGCGCATTTGTAGCACCTTTGGTGTTGCAAATGTCCATAGACGATGGTAACCGCTTTCCATCAAGTGGGCCGTCTGCCTGTCTGCTGAACTCCTACTATAAAAAAGACCTTTTGCGCACGGTTAGTATTCACATCATTCATTCATTCATAAGCTTCATAGAAGTAATGATAGAATTCAACCGATGGTAAGGCAAGTGAATAATTAGTAAGATATAGAAACCAGCCGTGGTGATATTAATAAATTGTGATTTAAATAAGCTTTTTTAAAAGATTTTTAAATACAATCTTTTGAGATCCTGGATATCATGTAGCAGCAGAGTGCTGTGAAAAGTAAAACGAGCCCAAACACGACGGGTATATCTTGTTTACTACAGGAGTTCTTATGGCCACCTTCCGAATACATCATCCGATCAGCTCCATGGTGCCATATTATTGCATTGTTACGCGATATACATATGAGTGAAAAATTTCAGCTCAATCAGAAACCGGGAAGTTGGTCAAATTTAATTTGCAAGATTCCACCCGAACTTACATTTGCAAGTTGAATAAAAGCTTTAAAAAATATTTACTGTTCTCCTTGCAAGCTGGTGGTTGTCCTGCCCATTTTCCATCTGCTTGACAGCTTCTGCTCTCCAAGCCGACTACGTGGTAACCGTGTGGACATGAGTAGACGGCCCTAAAATAATATCCGTTATTAGTGGGTCGCAAATGTTTCTTATTATCTATAATCTTGCTTGGGTTGATTCTGGTTGGATGGAGGCTGGTACTGAAAATCGGCGCTGTGTTAGCTCCTAACACGGCATAATGCTGAGTTTCCAGCCTCATTGCCATGAATTTTTAACCGACTTCAAAAAAAGGAGGACGTTCTCAATCGTCGGGATCTTTTTTTTAATGTATGTTCACTCTCATTACTCCGAGATTTATGATTCGATTTACGTGATTCTTTTTTTTGTTCGACGCAGAATAGGGCCATTTGGTCTCCTTAAAAATTTTACATTGTTTGGCCCAGTAGTTTTCATTTTATGAACATTTTTTATGAAAAAATTTCCATTCCGTTCCATATGTACACCGATTACTCTGAGATTTATGATCCGATTTACGTGATTCTTGTTTAGTTTGATGCGGAATAGTTGCCATTTGGTCCCCTGAAAATTTGACAAAGTTTGGCCCAGTACTTTCATTTTACGAACATTTTTTTGTTCCCGTTTCTTGTTTATATGTACATACACTTCTGAAACCGTTTCTATTTGTTAGTAAAAATCCTTGTATTTCATGTGCATGCATTTATTTGTGACAATAAATATTTTTCTTTCCTTCTTTCTAGTATAATATGTGTGTACATTAAAGCTGTTAAAAAAAAAACACGGAAATTGATTATATATACCACAGAGAAAACGATGCATTTTTTTAAATCTCTTGTCTATTTGTTCGGGATTCACGTAAAAACTACGAGGCTAATTTCGATGCGGTTCGGGAATCGCGCGGGAAATTTTCTGGGAATGATTTAAAATGGCCAGATTGAAAATAAATTCGAATTCCCATGTGATTTTTTTCATTGGTCGATACCAAATTTTATGTATTAAAATGTTTTATATTTTCATATTGCAAATTGTGCGAGAATTTCAAGGCAAATGTAGATGAAGTCGCAGGAGTATCTTAGTAAATAAATAAATATCGTACAAGAAACGTCTAGCTCAAGCTAACCGTTTCAAGCAGATATTCTGTGTTTGCATGGTATCAGGCCGATCGAGCCGAAGCCGGCTCTAAGAGCTTTAATCAAAATAATGATATAAGCCGCGCGCAGAAGGTTTGCCAATGACTATTTGCTATTATTGTATATACATACACACATAACTTCACGCCAGGTCCCTTGCGGGGTAGGCACGAACAACTTTTATATACTTTGCATAAGTATATAATAAATTTATTGCAACAACTATTTATGTAACCTTTTTTGTCAACCCTACTGACCTTCGACGAGTGATATCATGAGGCTATCGGCAAACCTTCTGCGTACGTGTAGTATTATTGTATATACTTATATGTAAAGTATATACAATAATAAATTTATTGCAATAATATTTATGTAACCTTTTTTGTCAACCCTACTGACCATCGACGCGTGACGTCATGAGGCTATCGGCAAACCTTCTGCGCACGAGTAGTACTGTCACTGATTTATCAAAACCGGTGGTCGCTCGTGGTTGAAATTCGACCATAATAATTTGTTATCAAAGACATAATAATTTGTTATCTTCTATAATCATAGATTTCGCCAAGGCTAGACCGAATGACTTTAACAATAAACAAGAGAGTATGTATATATGCGTGTTGTGTCAAATACATGGTAGTGTGTGTAATGTTTTCTTTTTGATTTAATGTATTTTTAATGCATAATTTTTAAAAAATATTCTGCACTCTTCTCTATCTCTTATAAACTATAAGTGTGCGAAATTTCATACTCCTCCGTCCGCCCAATTTTCGTAAAAAGATGTACAAAGTATTTGCTTCACGTATTTATATAAATAGATTATTTAAAATACCTAGGTACCTAAAAATATATTTAAATTCTTTTCAGGTCAACTTACTTATCACCAAAGAGCTTCCCGGTCAAAGTCACTGTTCCGACTTTAGGCTGCTGAAGTTCTGGGCATTCTCGATCTGTAACAATAGTTTACACTTGATATTTTTTCTATAATGTCACGTATAGTACAACAAATGCCTGATGATTGACAGATAACTGTATTCATGGCTCTATAAAGAGCCAGAGATACAAGATTAGATAACTACATACTGTTACTAACATTTGTTGCTAGCAGAGCCGCCTAACCAGTTTTGTATTAGTGGTGGTGGTCAGTAGTATAATAAAGTATTAAGCTATTGCATAGCTTTTATCGCGGGCTTTGAGCGCGGCGACCGAATCAAGAAATTCCGTAACGAAATCAAACCTTACACCTCCCACTCTGCCTACCACGCGCGTTGACGGGGGCCTGAGGCGGGCGCGGCGAGCGGAGGGGTGCGGTGGCCACAGTGACCCGCGAGCTCTCGTAGCGGTTCGAGGTATCTTAGGTATTGCAAATTATGAACGACAAGCTGCTCCGAAATCGGACGAATACGTAAGCAGCTGTTTGTGAGAAAGTATATAGGTGTATAGGTATCTATCATATCTTTATAATGCCACACTCACCGCATGTGTGCCCCGTAAGTATACATGTAGGTATATATGTATATAAAGGTAATTTGTTTTCGTATCGGTCACCACGCTCAAAAAGTGTAACTTGAATTAATATCAAAGAAAAAAAACTGCATAAATAAAAAATAAGTAAATAATTATAATTGCATAAGCTGATAAAAAATGCTATGTAATAGCTTTACCGCGGCAGTCCCCGAGTGCCACAAGGAGTTTTATTTATCTATCTATCTAATTAATAAGGGATGAAAATTTATAATACACCAATGAACAACAAAATGATCTTAAAGACTAAAATTATATCTAACTAGCTGACCCGGCGAACTTCGTACCGCCATATTTTCTGAATTCCTAAAAGACTTCGTTTCATGACACAAAAACAAAATCACCATAATCGGTCCAGGTGATTAGGAGGATTCTAGAACCCGATCTCAGCGCCATCTACCGGTTCCAATTGTGGATTCAAACAATCCCGAGACCCACTCAAACATACACACAATATTTCATCAAAATCGGTAAAGTCGTTCTCAAGTTATGCGCTTACCAACACATTTTGCGATTCGTTTTTATATATAAGATAAGCTTCTGCCCGTGACTTCGTACGCGTGGAAAGGAAGTTAAAAAACACCCGCGATTTTGAAACATTCTTCATTGGTGCTCCGCTCCTATTGCTCTTAGCGTGATGGTTTATAGCCTGTAACTTTCATCAATAAATGGGCTATCTGGCACTGAAAAAAATTTTCAAATCAGACCACTAGTTCCTGAGATTAGCGCGTTCAAGCAAACAAACAAAGAAACAAAGTTATCTGCTTTATATATTATATATATAAGATAAAACTTTCTCACTGACACCACACCCTGTCAAATTATCCGCTTCTATTATGTTACGTTGCAGAGAAATTATTTTCAGTCTGTTATAAGCTGATTAAGTAATTAAAGCTTTTTAACTATCCCACGGGAACGATTTAATTTTTCGGGATCAAAAGTATCCTATATGTTGACCAGGGATATAAGCTATCACCATACAAAATTTCATGTAAATTGGTCCAGTCGTTTCTGAGATTAGCCGGTACAAACAGACAAAGAGACAGACAAACAGAGAAACAAAAAATTCTAAAAAAATCTAAATTAGTTCTATTTCACTACTTACATCCCCCTGACTCGGTTTTTAGCATTTTTTTTATTGTACAGATATTCGACCTCTACAATTTTATTATAAGTATAGATATAGAAGATAATGTACAAAGGGCGGTCTTATCGCTAAAAACCTTAGACCATTCAACCATAAAAACCGATCTTTTCCAGACAAACCCGGGAAAGAATTAAGATGATAATGGCGATAGTGATATACATACCATATAGAACGAACTACTTAATATACACACATATATATATATATATATATATATATATATATATATATATATATATAACTTAACTAACTTAAAGATCGTCCTAACTTAATAAAAGTTATGAATATTGTAATTTGATAATCGACCATTCAGAGCAGAGCATATTATGCCTTTTTCTTATTGCCTTAAGCAGGCAAACAGGCAGACGGCCCACCTGATGGAAAGTGGTTACCGTCGCCTATGGACGTTTGCAACACCAGGGGTGTCGCCAACGCGTTGCCGACCTCTAAGAAATTTTATAACGGCCTTCTTAAAGAACCCCATGTCATAGCGCAAAGGGAAAACCGCGGCGGGAAGTTCCCTCCAGACCATTGTTGTACGCGGAATAAATGTTCTAGAGAACCGTTGCGTAGTTGAGCGTGGGAGCTCAAGGAAATGAGGGTGAACATCCCGTCGCTGGTGAGCGGTGCGGTGGTAAAACTGAGGCGTTGGCACCAGATCAAACAGTTCCTCGGAACACTCTCCGTTGTACAGGCGGTAGAATACGCACAGGGACGCAAAGTCTCTCCGAAGGCTAAGCGATTCTAAGCCGCCTGTTAGTATGGGATCGTCGACGATACGAACGGCACGACGCTGGATGGAGTCGAGGGGGTCAGTCTGGTAAGCTGGTGCTCCGGCCCATAGATGTGAGCAGTACTCCATATGCGGTCTGATTGGCGCTTTGTACAGCGCAAGTCGTTGCCGCGGAGTGAAGTACTGCTTGGACCTGTTTAGCACACCAAGCTTTTTGGAGGCAAGTTTAGCCTTGCCTCCAAAAAGCTTGGTGTATGTCGACGCCAAGGATCCCGATACTATTGGAGATAGTAAGATGTGTTCCTTGGAACTGTGGCGCAGGGACAAATGGGGTCTTTTTGGCAGAAAATGCGCCGACCTGTGTCTTCGTTGGGTTAAACTGGACAAAATTTTGTCGTCCCCATTCAGAGACTCGCTCCAGGGAGCTCTCCACTTCAGACACAAGTCTAACCCGACTCTCTTCTACTAGCGACCGAGGGGCATTGGCGGGACTCGATGCCTCGAGCGGGGTCGAGGCGCCATCTGTACTTTTACTTTAGGTGGCCGGGTGTGTTTTGTGGCACATTTGAGTGATAGTAACGGATCGAGTTGAATCGTTGAGAATTTAAAAGGAATGGTTAAAGTATGATCGGTGCCCTGAATCCGCTGCTCGGTCTAAACTGTGTCAAAATATTGTTTACATCTAAATTAAAAGTGTATAAACCGTGGCCACCGTGTTTTATGCTCGCATTTTACCCTGATGACGCCCACTAAACCTGCAATCTATAAAGAACATATCACAAGAACGAGGCCTTCTCCGAGAGAGAGAGAGAGAGAGAGAGAAATATATATATATATATATATATATATATATAAACTGACGGACTCATAAACTGCATCAAAGTTCAGGATTACTTTTATATTTTTTTTAAAATAAGTATGCAAACTTTTTAGATTAAAATATATAAATATGGAGAGACTGGCTCTTAATCTAAAAAAAAGGAAAATTTAAAAATAGAACTGGAGTAAAACAAATGAATATAGCCGGGAAAAGAAAATTTATTCGTAGTATTAGATTTGCGTGTTATTTATAGCAAAGTTTTAAATTGATTCTCATTCATTTTTTATGCTTTGTCAATTGAATTATTGTTACCAGCAGAATTGTTGGGTTAGTTTTTAAACTCATCGAGAGTTTTTGAACCATAATATGGACACTTCGTCCGAACAAGCGGCTCAAATTGTAGCATTGGTGCGGGAGGGCTTGTATCAACGAACGATTGGTAGAAATTTAAATTAAAACCAGTCTACGGTTTCTAGAATATACAGAAGGTTTGTGGAGACAGGTTCTTACAGAAGGAGACGTGGTACAGACAGGACTCGAGCAACCACCGGTCGTTATGACCGATTTATTGTTACAACTTCCCTGCGAAATCGTTTCCTCACGTCTGTTAACATCAAAACAGAGCTTAATGAAGTGCGTGGAGTAAACGTGAGTGCACGAACAATAAGAAGAAGGTTAAAGGAAGCGGATATCACCCCTTTTAGACCAGCAAATGGTCCAAAGTTGTCTATAGCTCACAGACAAGCTCGCTTAAGATTTGCGCGTGATCACCTGAATTGGACAGAAGAGCAATGGACCTCCGTATTGTTCACGGACGAGTGTAGGACATGTTTATATGGTGCAGATGGTCGCAGAAGAGTCTATCGTCGACGTGGGGAGCGATATGCTCAAAGTTGCATTGAGGAGCGTGTTCCTTTTAGAGGCGGTTCGTGTATGGTCTGGGGTGGCATATCGATGAACGGGCGAACAAACTTGTGTTCATAGACATGGTCCGTCAAAACGGTAATAGAGGGGGTTTGACTGCACATCGCTACATAACAGAGATCTTAGAAGATCACGCGGTGCCTTACATGGGATTCATAGGCGAAAATTTTACTTTAATGCAGGATAATGCCCGGCCGCACGCTGCTGCACAAGTTCGACAATATTGCGAAGAGGTTGGGATACGAACAATGAATTGGCCAGCACGCAGCCCGGATCTTAATCGCATTGAGCATGTTTGGAACAATTTAAAAAGAGCTGTACCTATATGCGAGAAACCCTTTGCCCACAACAGTGGCAGCACTAAGAACAGCACTTTCAGAAGAATGGGTCAATATTCCGCAAGATCTTTTAATAACCCTAATAAAATCTATGCGGAACCGATTAGAATCCGTAATAAGGGCACGTGGAGGTAATACACCTTATTAAAACATAAATAAACCCTTGCATAAAGTTTGTGTCTATTGTTAAAACCAATTTTCCTTAAATTTCTGTTTTTCTTCAAAAAAGTCTTAAGGTCCTTTCCAGTACACAAACTTAAGCTTAAGGATATAACCCTACGCTGTTTTAAAGTTCACGAACCAATATAAAGGTTTCAATTTAAATCTGTATAGAAAGTTTGCATACTTGGTTAAAATATTTATTTCACAGTCGTCTATTACTTTGATGCAGTTTATGAGTCCGTCAGTGTATATATATATATATATATATATATATATATATATATATATATATATATATATCGAGACCACGGGCCATAAAAATGGCCCGGACATTTGGAGGGGTTGCGTGGGGCCTTGGGAAGGCCAACACGTAAAGGCCCCTTGACTGATGCCTAACATATTAATACTGTATTATTATATTTCTAAAATTTGATAAAAAAATATAAAGAATCTAAAGACTTTTTAGTTTCTCAATATTATTTATGAAATTTTAGAAACATAGTATTTAGACATTAATGAGTGATTTTCTCTTAAAATAGAAAATACCTAAAATCAAGTTGGCGTAGTATCCCTTGGAGGTATCGATCTTTTATATTATTTACCATCTTCTGTACAAATATTGCCTGTATTTCTATAAACACACGTTCATTCATTCAAGAGAATATAGAAACGCTTACAATGTAAACATGCGAATAACAGCAACGAGAATTCCCGAAACGGTTTTACACGCGGTAACAATTAACAATAGAGCAGATTAAGGTTATTGATTAACTAATGAGCGTGCCGGCATTACAACGAAATTCAATATATTGTTACGAGTGCGGGACACGAATTTAAATGCCGTTGGAATTAATATAGAATTTATTAGAACCACACAAACACGTATAACACAGGTACAAATATAACTGGACACAACCAGTACAAACTGCACGTTTCAATAACACGTGCAAAATAGCTTATCTCATGTACACGTCTTGCCCGTATCGTAATGGTCGCTTGACTGCCTCACCCCTCCGTTCGGGCATTGTTGTATACTAACCTATACCATACAACAATCGACCGTATGGACTGAATTACTAAGAAAAAGTAATCCGCACACCTGCGGCCATAAACGAGTACAATAACAATAGGATTAATTTTATCTTAATTACTAATTTTAAACATAAAGTAAACAAATGAAGTCCAAAGGTAATAAACCAGGTGTGCATTTACTTTGTCGGCGTGCAACAACATTAATCAAGTGAGCTAAAAGTTGTTACGGGAAATATATGAAATAATTCAAACCTAAATTTATTAAAATTTTTATAATCTACTAGCTGTGCCCGCGACGTCATTCGAGTTGAATAGTTAACATTTTTCACTGCTGCTCCTATTGGTCTTAGCGTGATGATATATAGCCTATAATAGCCTTCCTCGAAAGATGGGCTATCTAACACTGAAAGAATTTTTCAAATCGGACCAGCGGTTCCTGAGATTAGTGCGTTTAAACAAACAAACTCTTCAGCTTTATATATTAGTATAAGATGAGCGATGGCTCATAAGAGACGTGCCTACTCTAGGAGCTGGTGCACGTAATTCATTGTAACAATAATATAAAAATTGTTAGGTCACGCTTGAGGCACCCATATTATGGCAAGGCAGTTATTATATTATTACTACTGAAGTATAACGAAAGAATTACCATAGCAAAATGTAAATATGACACTATAGCAAGGCTCTTAGAAGTAGTAGCAAATCATTAAAAAAATATAAAAAAAGCATGTGCGTCTCGAGACGCCCGACAGAAGTAATAACTTAAAGTAATAACTTAAACCTAAGTTGAACTATTTAATATTGAAATTGTTTAACTTGAGAAAAGCTTAGGTTATTACTTAAATTTTATGTATATTAATATGACAATGTTAGGAAAGGTTATAATATATTTGATTCTTAGTTACAATTCTTGAATATGTACATTAGAATTTTGTGTATGTACATAATTAAATCTAATTACCTAAATACGGCAAGCGCTGTGGGTTAGAGTGAGAGAAGAGGAGACTGCCTACCGCTGCCGCATGCGTGAGAGTAAGGGAAGCCAGACAGACTGGCGCCGTAACGTGTTACGTAACGAAGCGGTTTATGCTCCCACAAGAAATTATCACTTCAAAAATCTAACTAGCGATATGTTAGAATCCTTGTTGTTGCGGTATAAAAAAATTCGTCACCTTAAAGTCGACTTTTGCTTGCACTTGTACAAGAAACAATATTGCCAACATTTTAATAAATGTTACGTTTATAAAATATAGAAACGTGAAAAAAGAAAATTGGAATGTTGACAATGACAGACACTGAGATTAAAAATAAGAAATAAAGAGGATATAATCACTACGCTTATCATGACTTTTAAAATCAATAAAAAGGTTTTACATCTCTAAACAATCTTCTTAGACAAGACAGAAAATCAAACAACTTTGATCTAAGTAATTTTAAACTTTATTGTGAAACAGTTAAACATAATTTTCTGTAGAATAGTGTGTTCTGTGACTTATTTTGAAAAGGCAACATGAGCTCACGGAACATTAAATTAATCAATTTGAAAACAGGCTAACCTTTTCATGCCACGACTGTACATATAAATGAGGAGGATTTTTTTACGCATGCCTTTTAATGAAGCTAGAATTGAATTTCCTGAATATATTGTTATGAGTTGCGGGACTCGAATTAAAATGGCGTTGGAATTATTATAGAGTTTATTAGAACTAACAATAACACCGGTACAAATGTAACCGAACACAACGCGCCTCCCTCGCGCCATCGTTTTATACTAGACAAATGCAATGTGCACGTATGCACACCGTCGACTTAATCCGCCACACATGGTTAATGACTCGGCCACAAACTGCCATAAAAGAGTACAATAACAATGGGTTGTTTTCTAGAAACGTATGCCAATAAATAACTACACAAAAGAAGACGATCATAAAAGGGTTACAATTAGTTTAAATGCCGACAGGTAATAAAATGTGTTTTGTTTCAGATATGCATTTGGATTTTGTTTTTGTCGGGACCTGAGTTGTAACAATATTTAAGGAAATTTACAAGAACCAAGAGTTATTCGGATACGTTTCGTTCATTTTACTTATTACTTTATTTGAACAAGTCTTGTGAGGATGTTACATCACTAATGTATGGGTACATCACTATATATCAATTATAAGATGGCGGAGTCTTCTAAAGTGATTATCTTAGTTTTACTACCTACTTAATCTTTAATTAGTTTCTTAGCTTGTGTTCGCAAAAACAACAGTTTTTACACACTCAAAATAAAGTAACACCCATATCAAGGTAGTCCCTAATATACCTAAAAGCTTTTTCTATTTAGTTTCCTTAGGCTGTGTCCTCATTAGACGAATAGAAAGCGGCTGAGTTTGAGCGGCGTATCGGTCGCTAACTCAATGTCACGTTCGCCGCAAATTGTAGCGTATTAACCGCTAAGTGCTTTCAAACTCTTGATAGAGAAGCTAAGCAGTTAGTATGTAACATTGCGCAGCGTTCCGGCGTAGTGAGCGAACTGCGCGCATCGTTCACTGCTCATCGGCCGCGCACTGCATGAGTCGGCAAGAAAAAAATCGCGTGCGCTGCGAAAACTATTGATGATAAAATAAAATAATGTACTACGACTTTGTAGAACACATCATTATTTACAAAAAGTATCGCGATAACATATATCTAACTATTATAGTTATGCCACAATAAGCGTTTTTTTATTATAAAAAAATAATTAAAATGCCGCCGCTAGAAAAGGCTTTTTATTTGTATCTTGATATTAATCCTTATCAAAATAAATTACTTCATATTCAAGACAGCTTCAATACCTTTATATAACTTTTTGAATTATTCAATTCGGACATTCTATTCGAAAGATATCACGAGTTTAAAAATTTAAGAATTAGTGACGGTGATCACGTGACTGTGATATCTTTTCGTGAGCCAAAACTCCGTAAGACCCCCTCTATATAGAAGTTTCACTTCAAAACGCCGCAAACTCCGTACATTACCCGCTGCATGGACACTCCATTTAAAAATTATACGGCGATAAACTGGAAGTAAACAGTCACGAGCTGTTCGCTGGCTAACTCGGAGCGGCGTATCGGTCGCTAACTCAATGTCTCTTTAGCAGCGAACTGTACGCTCCGGCGTAGTGAGCAACTTGCGCCGACGCCCGCCCGCATCGTTCGCTGCTCATCGGCCGCTCGCTGAATAATATAAGTCGGCAAACAAAATGCCGCAAACTACCACGAGGTGGATGCCGTTTGCATTATTATAAAACATTAGATCTGCCAGCATTGTGCACTGTTTACTGTCAACACTCACCACTCCAACGTCTTTGTACTGCTTACAATAATATCTGCCACGAGATGGTTTTTGATCATATGCTTGATGCATGCATATTTCCTTCTCTTTTTGTATAATGGTATGTATGTATGTCTATCTCTGTCCCCCCCAATTATGACTTACTTCACGAAGATGCCACCATTGTGTCATCGATTTCGTTTGCGATGTTAAATAGACAGACATGTAAGAAATAATACGTTTTTTGGCATGTTCAGTGAGTTTTTGAAAAACTAAACGGCGGCCGCCCTCTACAGTGATTTTTATTGTTTGAATGATTGATTGAACTGGTTTCAAGATATGTGCTAGATATATATTTATGAAGCCACAGTGGACGTCCTCAGTCGACGGGCTTTTGGGTGAGTATATAATAGTATAGAGTATTTGTTTATTATAATTCAACAAACATTTACACAACAACTTAAGGCAACAAAGTTATACTATTATATTCAGCGGTTTTTTTTTACTTCCGATCCACGCAAACACAAACAGTTAGCCGCTTACTGTTCGTCTAATGTGGACACGGCTTTATACAAATAAAATGTAGTAAGTTCTAACAGTTTTCAAGCAGACAGGTGAAAGCACTTATTGTGGCACATTTTTACCAAAATAACAAAACTATTATTTACACGACCGTCTTCTTTTGATCTCTTTATTGAAACAGGAATGTATAGTTACATAATCACTTACCTAGTACCTATAGCCCATTCATTCTAGTCTTTCTTTTGAATGTCAAACTTGATGCACAATCTATAGATATAATAAAATTGTAGTGGTCGAATTTCTGTACAATGAAAAAAAATGGTAAAAACCGAGTCAGGGGGATGTAAGAAATGAATTAGAACTAATTTAGAATTTTTAAATTTTTTTGTTTCTCTGTTTGTCTGTCTGTTTGTACCGGCTAATCTCCGAAACGACTGGACCGATTTACATGAAATTGTATATGGTGGTAGCTTATATCCCTGGTCAACATATAGGATACTTTTGATCCCGAAAAATTAATGAGTTCCCGTGGGATAGTTAAAAAGCTTTAATTACTTAAAGCTTACAAAGAATTACTGGTCGATTTGATTTTTTTTATTTTTCAGTGTTAGATAGCCCATGTGTCGAGGAAGGTTATAGGCTTATACCATCACGCTAAGAGCAATAGGAGCCGAGCAGCAATGAAAAATGTTTCAAAATCGGGGGGCTTTGAAAACAAATTCCACGCGGACGGTGTCGCGGTCACAGCTTGTAGTAAATATACCTAATGTTTTATACCTTGTCTTCTTCTTACGACATTTAGGGCCTGAAATCGCAAAACATGGCCGACTTCAATTATTGCACAGCGCCATCTATTGGCTTATAACTTGTAAGTGTTCCGCTACAGTAGAATCAAATGTTTACAGGCGACGGTAACCATCTTCCGTTAGCTGAGCTATCTGCTTGATTGCCAACTTCGCATTAAATAGATAAATAAAAAACAACCACTACAGAATCTTACGAGTTATACAAGTTGGGCCACCTGCAAACCTGCAGACAAAGCACATTTATTATCTGCCGTGGCTTTTGAGCTAATAAAATTGAAACTGTTTTATGACTATCTTCTTTTGTTTACTTTGTGTTTAAAATTTGTAATAGGAGAACAGCCTATTGTGTATTGTACTCGTTTATGGCCGTTTGCAGGCATAATCACGCAGGTGTGCGGATTGCATTTTGTGGGAAATTGCATCGACGCTTGCCAGGTAGACATATTGCATCATTGCATTATAAAGAGATGGCCCAATGGAGAGATCGGCAGTCGAGCGATGATTACGATACGAGCAAGACGTGTGTACATTCGATATGCGATATAGTGACGGACTTTGCTCGTGTTATTGAATCGTGCAGTTTGTACTGGTTGTGTCCAGTTATATTTGTACCTGTGTTATACGTGTCTGTATCGTTCTAATAAATTCTATTCTATAGTAATTCCAACGGCAATTTAATTCGAGTCCCGTAACTCGTAACATCACATTGATCTGTTTTACTCCACTTTCTACAAAAGTAAAGAGCAAACTAGACGAGTCCAATAATTTACGTCTAGACCAGACAAAAACCATTTATCTCGGGGACTAAGCACCTCGGAATAATGGACACATCGTAAAATGCCTTATCTTGTCGAGACAAACTGACTCTAATCTTAAGGGTGCCAAATACATAATTAAACTGTTTACAAGAAAACGCTTTTAAGTGAAAACTTATTACTGCCTATTTACTACATGCCAAGCTTTTTCAGTAATTACAAAGAAAGAAAACGCTTTGAAACGCTTGGACCGTGCGATCCTGAAGCCATGAGTAGTTTATGGATGTCATTATTTTTTTTTGAGGCGGGGTAAATAAATGCATTGCGCACACTACCGAATCCTTTACTAGGGGTTATACTAAAACGAAGAGAGGTGAAACCACGATTGGGCCCAGAGTCAAATCGCCGGCTTGTGTGGAGACTCGAAAACTCAATACTCCACTAAAACCACCCTCCTCCCATGTATCCCGCGCTTATGGCAGGAACAGCGTGAGATTTAGAACGTAGTTTACGCCCACGCTGATCCTAGCGCATCAGTGCTTGAGGATGCCCCGGGAAAGGCAAACTCACTTCGTCAACAGGGGTGAAGACTCCTCTGCTCCCTAGATGCTAGAGGACCCCTGCAGCGGTATTTACGGGAGGAGGTCTTGCGCATATCTGCGCCTCCGGGACCCCGACTGACGTCGGTACCCGCTAGACGCGTGCGCACCTTTCTCCCTTTCTTGTTCTGCGGCCTCCTTTGGAGACATCACTGTCTCGCAGAAATGGTTTATGGATATCCCAATATTAGTCTATGGTGTATGTGGGGGTTGACAATAAATTGCGTGGCGCATTTATGATGTTACCCCATTGGATAGGGTGACGTACCACTGGTGGGAGAGCATGGCTCAAGCGCTCGAGAGGGGAGTACAAAATGAGACGACGTGTTGTACTCTTGCAGTATATTAATTTCTTCATTGTTCCTAATTTAACTTAGACTAAATATACAGAAACTTTATCGTTTACGTGATGTGCACACCAGTATTCTAATCAATATAAAATATTATATTTACACGTTTAATACTTGCAACAACTCAAAAGAGTTTATGGTAATAAAAGTACAGCAACTGGTCACTATACTTATAATCAGAGAACCTTACGACTTAAATATCATATACCCTGTCCGATAGATGGCGCTAAAATGGGTATTATATTACTATATATATACACACACACAAGACACAAGATGTCGCTATAATTGATAATTGTATAAATCCCACTAAATTATACTAATAAGTTATAAGTTGTTCTCAATTGGTTTGTTTTTTGCAGGAGTTCAGCAGACAGGCAGACTGCCCATTTGATGGAAAGCGGTTACCATCGCCTATGGACATTTGTAACACCAAAGGTGCTACAAATGCGCTGCTGCTCTCTTAAGGGAGACTGGAAACTGGCCACTAACGCCGGAACACAACTCAAGGTTGTTATGGCGACATACTCTAGACCAGGGGTGGTAGCCATCCAGTCGGGCAAATGCCCTTCCACCTGGCTGTGGGTTATTTTGTCGCCTCTTACGACAGGCCGCCCGGCCGCAGGAAATTGTATTCTTTCTCTGTTCCTGCACGAATAGATATAATAAACAATAAAGGGAGAGATATAATACAATAAGTTTAAAAAAATTATATATAACACTAAAGTAAAAAATGGTTCACGTCGCTGCAGTAAAAGTTCTTGAGATTGATGTGTTTATAATTTCATTATATCGTAAACAAAATCCCATCGCTCCCGGGCCCAGGACTCCAGGACTGATTATACACTACGGAATGACAAGTTATGGTTTTTGCAGAAAATTTCAATTAAAACTTTCAATTAACCTCTTACCGTCTTATCCACATTGAGTTATAGTAACTTTTCCAAATTCGTAATTTTCATAACATTGAAAAGAAGCTCTCAATTTACTAAGGAATTTTCTGAGTAATAATATAAATAATAATAATAAATCTTTATTGCCAAAAAAATTTGATACATACATACATACATACATAACTTCACGCCAGGTCCCTTGCGGGGTAGGCACGAACAACAGAGCGCCATACAGGCTTATTCTTACACACCTCACTTGCTTCTTTGACATTCATAGCTCTTGTCATGCACGCTCGTCTGTTCTTAAGGCTCCTGACATCACCTTCTGCTAATACACGATCAATTTGATCATGGAAGGTGTGTCGTGGCCTTCCGCGACTTCGGCATCCATCCACTTTTGCATTGTATATCTGTTTAGTCATTCTTTCATCATACATTCTTTCCACATGCCCGAACCACCGGAGCATTCCTTTCCTTACCTTCACCCCGACACTCTCTTTCAGACCAACTCTCTTTCTTACTTCGGTATTACGAACGCGGTCCGCGAGCGTCACTCCGCAGATTTTGCGCAGTGCTCGCATCTCGACCGCGTTTACTCTACTTTCATGCTCTCTGTTCCATACCCAACTCTCGCTTCCATACGTGAGCGTAGGTACCAGCACCGCGTTGTGTATGGCAAGCTGGGCTTTCTGGCTGAGGTTCTTAGCGCCTAGAAATTTACCTAACGCTCCATTCACACTATTCCCCAAATTTACACAATACAATTTACATTTAAAAATTTGATACCTTAACTTATAGAAGTCCCTAACTCCCGAGCTAGGCATGAAGCCTGTGTTTCGGGAATCAGTGCCCTCTCACATTAGTATTTAGTATTAAACACAAAAAAATACAAATCGGTAACAGAGTTATTATGTCTAGTGAGTAAGCGTGTGGTGTAGATGTACGTGAGCGCGCGCCTGCGCGCTCATCGTGCGTGTGTGTGTGTGTGTGTGTGTGTGTGTGTGTGTGTGTGTGTGTGTATGTGTTGTGTGTGAGTGTGTGTTGTGTATGTGTGTGTGTGTGTGTGTAACTATGTATGTACTGTACGATTGCTATTAAGATAGATAGGTTAAAAAAGTGCTTCGGTGGTAGCGTAGTCAAGGGTAAGTAGCCAGTTTTTTAGTTTAATTTTAACTTCCCGACTAGTGAGTCCATATACATTTATTTGTTTATTTATCTTATTATATAGTGTCACAGACATATAGCATTGCTGCCGTCTTGCAAAGCCAGTACGGTACATTGGAGTTAGCAATATGTTGGTAACAGCACGTTTCTTATCACTAATATTGTCACGTACAATTTATCTGAGACCAATTTGAAGCTTTGCTGAATCCAACGTAAAAAGAACGATAGAAACCGCTCCAGAAACAAATAAGTTATGGAATGAATAGAATAGAATAGAAAACACTTTATTGTTCACCACATACATATAAAAGAAACAGTTTACAGTAGTCACATTAAACAGTAAAAGTAGGAGCATTGGATGGCCTTATCGCTTTAGAGCGATCTCTTCCAGACAACCCGGGCTATGGAATTAATGAAGGGGAAATTCGCAAGTGTATGACGGTGGTTTGCAAATTAAATACATATAGGATTGATAATTATGACACAGTACGTATACCTAAAATGAATAAAAAAAATTAAAATAAATAATAACACATATTAATATTGTTACGAGTAAGCGGGACTCGAATTAAAATGCCGTTAGAATTATTATAGAGTTTATTAGAACTACACAAACACGTATAACACAGGCACAAATATAACCGAACACAACAAATCGAAACGTAATGCAGAACGTCGTAATTCAATAAAACGCGCTTAGTCCGTCACTATTAGATTCCCGAATGTACACACGTCACGCCTGTATCGTAGTTGTAGCTCAACTGCCCCCTCTTTCAGTCAGGCCGTCGTGTTATGCTCCACAAATGCAAATGTGCCCTCCCGGCAACGTCGCCATAGTTTCCTAGAATTGGCTTGTAACACCTGGCTAATGATGCTAATGAGCGAGTGCAATAGAACAATAGGCTGTTCTTCACAATAACTTAGAAACGTATGCCAATAAATAAGTGAACAAAAGAAGACGATCATAAAAGGATTGCAATTAGTTCAAGTGCTGTCAGCACTTGAACTAATAATATAATAATAAAATGTGCTTCTACAGATTTGTACGTGGAATTTGTCTTTGTCGGGGCCTAGGTTTTAACAATATTGAATATATACTAATATATGCATCTTATTCTAATATATAAAGTTTAGAATTTGTTTGTTTGATTGAACGCGCTAATCTCAGGAACTGCTGATGTGAGTTGAAAAATTCTTCAGTGTTAGATAGCCCATTTATCGAGGAAGGCTATAGGCTATATATTATCACGCTAAGATCAATAGGAGCGGAGCATCTATGAAGAATGTTACAAAATCGGGTTTTGAAAACAAATTCCACGCGGACGACGTCGCGGGCACAGCTAGTTTATTATTAAGTGATATAATATTTCAACTCAACAGCTGAACATACATAACAAAATATTTACACGAAATTGAGAATCTTTTGTTTTTGAAATCGGTAAAAAACTTAAATTTAACTTTTGGTTGGTGTTACAATCTACATAACTATTTAATGAATTTTGGGTTTGCGTAGCTTCTAACGTTTTAAGTTAATCTTTACCGCTTTTGCAAGTTTTTCCCTTTGTACGTAGCACTTGTAAGTAGGATCCCCTCTTGGCGTTCGCTTGAGTCCCTTTGTGTGAAGGGCGGCAATGGCCGAGACATTGAGAAGGGCTTATAGCGCTTTAGGGTTTCAGGTATACTGTGTCAAGGGTAAAGGGCAGATGAAAGCTACGTTTAAATCACGTGTCGACTAGGTGTTACCTGCGACTTGTTCTGCATTCATTTCTTTACTCTCCGAAGACTATACAAATTTTCATCTCTCATTTCAACTCTTCAAGGTTATTTTGCGAGATAATACAAACATTTATATGAAAAACGAAAAATCTTCAGGAGTAACTAAAAAGCAGAAAACATAAAAACTTCGTTTAAAAAAACCGACTTCAAAGACTAAAAAACTAAAATGTATAAAATAACTTATTTCTAAAGCTATTATTATTAATATATAGTATCTAAAACATCTTAAAGTCGGTGCTTAGTATTTTTCAAAATATAGTAATTTTTATGTTTTGCTTTGCACCGACTTCAAGATGTTTTAGATAATATATATTAATAATAATAGCTTTAGAAATAAGTTATTTTATACATTTTAGTTTTTTAGTTTTTGAAGTCGGTTTTTTTAAACGAAGTTTTTATTTTTTATTTGTTACTTTTTATGTATGGGTGGACCTACGAATGGTGCCGCGCTTCTTAAAAAATATAGGTCTCAAGAACCGGGAACAAAAAAATGATCGTAAAATGAAAACTACTGGGCCAAACTATGTAAAATTTTTAGGGGACCAATTGGAAGCTATTCCGCGTCGAAAAAAAAAAGAATCACGTAAATCGGATCATAAATGACGGAGTAATCGGCGAACATACAAAAAAAAACAATGAAAAAAAAATAAAAGATCCCGACGAATTGAGAACCTCCTCCTTTTTTTGACGTCGGTTAAAAATATGTATTTTCTACAACATCTTTGGGCCACAGAAAATTATGATTATATATTTTTCTACATTTTTTTTCTAGAATAAATGTAGCATGGCTAAAGCGGAGACAGGCAACCGGTGTGACGTGCGACAAACTAATGCCACTGAAACTAAAAGGGCACATATATGTATATATCTGTCATACGACCAGTCACGGGTCGGAATGTTGGGCCACTAAAGTGATAAACCATACACTTCTCCACTCATCTGAGATGAGACTGTTGAGATGGATGTGTGGTGTTACAAGTATAAATAAGGTGAGACATGAGTACATAGGGGATCTTTGAAAGTTGCACCCGCGACTGGGCATATAATGAGGAGGGATGAAAGTCACGTAACAAAAAGAATGTTTAACTACAAGGTCGATGGGTACAAATCTAAAGGTAGACCAAAAATAGATGGATGGATTGTGTGAAGGATGATATATTATGTGGTGTAACAGAAGATGTATGTCAGAATAGAGGAGTGTGGAAGGAAAAGACGTATTGTGCCGACCCCAATTAATTGGGATATGGTAAAAGAAAAGAGAGATATTCCCACGACTCCATCCACGTTTGACTTGGGATTCCCAGGACACAAAGTAACGTTAAGCATTACGTAAGAAGGAATGTAAACTATCGTCTTCGGGAAAACTGTGTCGGAATAAGTTACGTTTTATGAACCCGAACTACTACAAACCGCTCCCGGGAAAATTCTTGGGAGTTGTCCCAGAATAAAAAGTAGCGCAGATTTTATGTCTAAGATTGAAATAAATGAATAAATAATCGGCATACAAATTGTATATTCCCAAATCAAGCAAGTTACGCTTGTGTTATGTGTAATATACTACGAACAACCCTGAGGCCGATCCCAGACACCTAGACCATGGTAAATAACGGAGAAAATTTGTTGCCGAAATTTACCATGTCAGTAATCGAACTCGGAACCTCTGCGTTGCAGTGAGGTAAGCCGTCAAAGGCTTAGCCCGCTCAACCAGAGAGGTCTTCAATTGACGCAGTAGTTTGTTTTCGAGTTGTACTAACAACTGTGACATAACAATTTCCTAACGATTCCATCTTTGCCAAAATATTGTTACAATTTGGGCCACCAGCCTATCTGTAAACAAAGTACGTTTGATACCCGTCGGTGTTTCAGCTAATAACATTGAAGCGTTTAATGACCGTCTTCTTTTGTTTATTTTGTGTTCAACATTTGTGATTGGAAAAACAGCCCATTGTGTATTGTAGTCTGTATCTTTATGGTAGTCATTAGCCAGGTGTGGTTCTTAGAAATTCAGTCTACAGACATATTGTATTTGTACAGTATAAAGCAATGCCCCAACGGAGGGGTGAGGCAGCCTAGCGATAGTCACAAGCGAAGCAAGACGTTAGTGACGGACTTTGCGCGTGTTATTGAATCGTGAATTACGTTTGCACTGGTTGTGTTCAGTTATATTTGTTCCTGTGTTATACGTGTTTGTATAGTTCTAATAAATTCTATAGTAGTCCTAACAGCATTTTACTTCGAATCCTGCAACTCGTAACAATATCTACAGGATCGGAAAAACTAAAGCATTAATCATGGCCCAGGGGTGGTGTGATAGGAATGCTTGCTCCTAAACCACGTTACTGCATTCACGTCACGTACTATGCAAATAGGTCTCCCAGCTCTCATAGAAAGGTAGGCCATGTATTATAACTTAATAAATCAATGAGGGTATTATTATGGTAATACACAGGAAGGGATGAAACCTCTTCATATCTTCATAAAGAATAATTGATAAAACTACGTTCTAACGGTTTTAAGCGCGGTAATTTATTTGATTTTTATTATTCCGACAGTTCGGCCACTTTTCAGTAGCCGTGATCACGGAAGACAAAAATGTCAATGAGTTTTGTTGAAGTTTTATTTAGCCTACCGTCAACTTATTTATTTTAATTATTTAGTTCAAATTTTGTTTGTGGTTATTATTTATTCAATGGGTGCCTATATAGCCTAATAATAACTATTATTTCAATCAAACTATGTTTGGAGATACTCTGTCAATTAAATGAAAGATTGAGATGTAAACTTCAAGTGTCAAATTATTAACGCTTGTTTAAAAAATCATTATTTTCCTCTGAAGTAATATGCACTATTTTAATGCTTTCACCGCCAAACTCACAAAACATGACACCTATAAATCGAACCTCACTGTTAAATAGTGTAATACGTAGGGCTCCAAGGATGTATACCAATCTACTAAAATCATACATACATAATATTGTTACGAGCTACAGGACTCGAATTAAAATAAATGCCGTTGGAATTACTATAGAGTTTATGAGAACTGTATAAACACGTATAAAACTAGTACAAAATGAAACTGGGTGCAACCACTGCACGATTCATTGCAATTTAACACGCGCAAAGTCCGTCACTATGTCGCTAATCGAAAGTACTACACGTCTCAATCGTATCGTGGTCTTCGAATGACTGCCCCACCCGTCCGTTCGGGCATTGTTTTATACTAACTATATAGCACAGAAAAAAATCGACCGCGTGCCAGTGCACCGCTCGGCACTCGAAAACACCAGTGAATTTCCGAGAAATAGTAATTTGTACACCTGGCTGATCATTCCTGCGAACGGCCAACAAAGTCGAAAACAATAACAATAGGTTATTGTCTAATTGCAAATTTTAATTACGACGACCATAAAAGAACTTCGAATGCGGGGAGGGGCAATAAACCCGGTGCGGCAATAAATCCGGTGCGCGGCATTTTTTTGCCGGTATATAACAATAGGTGCAGGTGGCTCAATTTGTAACAATATCTTCCTCCTTTACCTTCTTCACACATGCACTTTTATTTGAACTCCTTTTTACTTGACCTCTCTTTAACACTTCTGATATTTGATCATGGTGTGTTCGTCTCGGTCTACCGGCAACAACCCTACCATTTACAATACTGTCATACACCTTTTTGTGATTCTTCTTTTATCCATTCTCTCTATATGTCCAAACCACCTTAACATTCCTTTTTCTACTCTTGGTATTACATCTTCTTTCAATCCACAACGTTCCCTTATCACGCAAACATCTACCAAAATCAATAATTAATATTCAGAACTTTAATAGTTTTAAACAAACTAAATGAATTTCTAATTGACCAATCGTGTTATAATGTTAAAGATTATTTTATTCACAGATTTTAAAGTCCCGTCGAAATCGGTCTAGCCGTTTGAGAGATTAGCAGAAACATCTAGACAGTTTGACAAAAATTCTAAAAACTGCATTATCGGAATCTCTAGTCCGAATTATCCTCTCAAATTTTTTCATCATTTTTATTTTGATATTACAAACAGAGACACTTCCATTGTATTTATTTGTTATATTTACAGAACAATAATATAATAATTATAAAATAAATTATAATTATTATTTATATAATATTTTACATACCTATATGTTTATACTAGCAGAAGGTGATGTTAGGAGCCTTAAGTGCAGACGAGCGTGCATGACAAGAGCTATGAATGTCAAAGAAGCAAGTCAGGTGTGTAAGAATAAACCTGAATGGCGCTCTGTTGTTCGTGCCTACCCCGCAAGGGACCTGGCGTGAAGTTTGTATATGTTTATGTCTCACGTGACCAAAAGACTGGTTTATACCTCGGGCAATGCATCAGCATTGCCGTTCAGCGAGGCAATGTGGCCAGTCTTTTGGGCACGTTTCCGACTGACAGCGGTCTGGATCTAGATTTTATGGTTTAATTTTAGTTTTTATATGTAGTTTATTTTTAGTTTAATTTATTTATAATTTCTTTTATTTTTAATTAGGTGTTTGATTTATCGTCAGTAAAATTATATTTTCTAATATATATGTTTATTAAACATAATAATAATGTACAATTATAAAATTACATACTATTGAATACAATGTAAGAAAATTTATTTGTTTCAAATAGATTATAGTTTTTGTGTTAAATACAGCTACTGCCGAGGGCTTGACAGGGAGAAAACTTTAATATATAATATATTCAGTATTGAATTCGTAACAAAAAGGATTGGCATATAGGAATTGGTTTGGTTTCCATTGATGCCCGAGCCCTCAAGGTGTTCGGTGTACCCTTATAAATAACATAACAAAGGGTTACCCATCTAGGGTTGTCAAAACTTTGAATAGTTTTGACACGAGGTACTAAACTGTTTATATGCCCGAAACTATAATTTTCTCTATTGTTTCACCTTCTCCCAATCATTTAGGGTGAAGCTAGGTGTGCGTTCTTCGTAACAATGTTTATAGAGATATAGAGATAGATAGACATGGGTTAGTTTTCTTGTATGATGGACAACCCTACTGCGTGCCATTCCGTAAACATGGTAGTATATTGTCCTGCATTATGCTAGATTACAAATTTGGGAAAATACGAGCGTATTGTCCTATCAGAAGGCTCAGGTGTCCCATTTTAGGGTTCTATAGTGTTTTTGGAAAACATGGGCGCCTTAAAAATCATGTACGTCTGTCTGTCTGTCTCTCATATCTCAATAGCGACGAATCCTAATCAAATCAAATCTTACACAAATATTTTCTCTTATATAGAATATCTTGCGCAGAAATCATTATACCATTATTCCGGCACTAGTGACCAGGTTCCAGTCTCCCTAAGAGCAGCAGAGCATTTGTAGCACCTTTGGTGTTGCAAATGTCCATAGGCGATGGTAACCGCTTTCCATCAAGTGGGCCGTCTGCCTGGCTTCTGAACTCATGCAATAAAAAAAATAGCCAAAGAGAAACCACCTTGGGTAACTAAAAATACAAAAAATCCATTTCTTGTAAAGGTCTCAAGTATAACATAAAATTGACTATATTTTGCAATATTTTTTTGTTGTAGCTATGTTTAAAAATCGGATTAGAAACAAATGAAGTTATAGCTAAGCCACCCCTCCCCCCTTTTTTTGAAGACGGTTCAAAAAGAAAGAAATAACTAAACTTGGCTTAACGTTTAAAATCCGAGACCGCCTTTATGAAAATAACTTTACACAAACTTCAAGATGAAAGCAACTTAAGCACAACTTGGCGTCACTTGGACTTCACTTTGCGTCACTTGGACTTCACTTTGCGTCACTTGGCCCAACTTGTGTTCAGTTGTTTGCAACCTTTTAAGTTAATTGTAGATTTAAAATATGCAATAATAATATGCATATTATGTTAGAAATCTGCTGAGCAGGCCAGGTTTTCCGGCCAGGATTCGAACCTGCGACCTTTGAGTTTGGGACGCGAGGGGGCTAACTACTAACGGTCTTATTCATATTGAGTTAGAGTAAGTTTATAGGGTTCTTTAAGAACCTTAAAGAAGCCTACAAACTTACTATAACAATTACAAAAAACATATTTACAAAATTTGCTAGGCGATATAATAAATAGGCGGCTAATAAATAAACTAAGGAAAATATCAAACATGACAGTGGCGGTGTAGACAATAAATAATTAAAAATATTCAAAATATATAAAATAAATAAATAAATATCTTAATTATATATCTACTATATAAACACAGTAAATATCGTAATACATACAGAAAAGCACTATTATACCTGAGAGGACCAAAAATAACCATGATTTTAAAAGAGGATACTGACTTAGCTGGTCTGATGTTGAGAGGCAGTGAGTTCCATAAACGGACAGCCTGCACTGCGAAGGAGTTGTCAACGAAGGAAGAAGTGTGTACAGGTGTCATTAAGGAGAGATTATTACTAGAGCGCAAATAACGGGAATGAGAAAGATGTAGGAAATCAAAACGTTCCTTTAAATAAGAAGGAGTACGAGGATCAAAAAGGATGCTGTACAAAAGAGAGAGCAAGTGAACATTCCGACGAAGGCGAATAGGTAACCATTTAAGCTTCTTACGATATTCGGAAACGTGGTAATATTTTCGCGACCCAATTATGAACCGAATACAGACATTTAGAAGTCGATCGAGTTATAAAAAAGTTATTATAATAAAAGTAAATAGCATGTTTACAGCTACTACGGCTTTAATTGTTCAAAATAATTGTGTACTTATAATAGAAGGTTGAAAAAGTTGCTTTTCACAGATTCATACTGTTACAAGTTGCAGGACTCGAATTAAAATTCCATTGGAATTACTATAGAATTTATTAGAACTAGAGACTTAGAACACACACGTATAACATAGATACAAATATAACTGAACACAACCAGTACAAACGTAATGCACGATTCAATGATACGCGCAAAGTCCCTCACTATACAGATTATCGAATGTACACACGTCTTGTCTCGCTTGTGGTTATCGCTTGACTGCCTCACCCCTCCATTGGAGCATTGCTATATACTGTACAAATACAATATGTCTACTCGACCGCGTGGACTGAATTTCACACCTGGCTATTGACTACCATAAAGATTACAATACACAATGGGTTGTTTTTCTAATTACAGATTTTAAACACAAAGTAACAAAAGAAGTCCAAAGGTAATAAACTGCAGGTGTGAATTGGTCTTTGTCGGTCGTAATAATATGATGAACATAACAAGTATCAACGTAATGTGGAAATTCATGCTATGTCTTACAAATGCCAGTACATCTAGACACGTGTCAATTTCAGTAAACGATTCTCCAAAGGCGACCGTTGTAGGCCCTCCGTTGTGCAAACCTTTTTGATAGAATTTAAATAACCGCACAACTTTTTTAAAACGCTGTTCAGTTTATAAAGTTTTTGAGAGCACAAAAGAAAAGTTTAAAATAACACTTAAAAGGAGAAAGCTATCGGAAAGTTAAGTTTGTAATCCCAAAGTTTTCGCTTGTTGTGGGTACTTTTAACTGCAAAGAAATCCAAATTTTCAATCTTTAATTTTTATTATTATTCAATGTTGAACTATGCTTTTTAAGTCATGGTACCGCCATCTCTTGTTCATACCACAATACACATTCTTGATACATACATATTCCTTCTCTCTTTGTTTAATAATATGTATGTATATCTATCTCTGTCCCGCTCGATTATGACTTACTTCACGAAGATGCCGCCATTGTGTCGTCGGGTTCGTTTGTGGTGTTAAACAGACAGACATGTAAGAAATAATAAGAACATTGTTGGCAAGTGCAGTGAGTTGTTGAAACAAACTAAATGGCGGCCGCCCTGAAAAGTGATTGTTATTGCATTGTATTGACATCTTTAATACTTCATTTACATAAGTTAGAGATTACCCATTCCTAGGTTTTATTATCTATTATATTTATTACGAAAATGAAAATCAAATAATAACGAAATATTTATTCTTGCATAAAGAGTTGTATACAGGTGTTATTCCTAGAAATACATATTTCAGTACATTTTACCAGTTACTGGTGTGCAAGTAAGCAGGATCTTTATCGTCATTATTTAATTAGTGAGTTCCTATTTATTTTATTAAGTACCTTTTTAAAATATTATTATTAATTATGTATTGATATTATGTTTCAAATTTGTCATTAAGGAATTCGTTTGTGGAACAATATGATTTGTTATATATATGTTATGCAAATGACACAGTAATTCTTTTTCAAGGTTCAACATGGAAAGAAAGTCTGGCAACACGAAGAGTTTACCGACTGCCGAGTATCTTGGTGAAAAGCTCATTTGCCCACCACACCGGACTCTTCGTTGGCATTCACGTCTATAACGTGGTGGTTAAATTCTGTGACATCAAAAATAAGTCTGGCAAAGAGGCCAAAAACTGATTCAGGCATGGCTAAGCAGTCTACTTACGACGCTACTGAAAATATGCTAAAAATAACCATCTGAATAGTGTGATATGAAAATGCGTAAACACACACAAACACACAGACTTTGGTCTCCAAAATACAGGCTTCGCCTAGTTTGGGGCCAGTAGGTAATATAAATAATGTAAATTTGACTTTCTGACGAAAAATTATTATTACTACTTCTGAAGTCAAAGTGGACGTTCTTAGCCGACGGAGTTTTGGGTCAGTCTATATATTAGTGTATTCTATTTATTTATTATATTATTCGATAAACATTTACACAATAACTGAAGGCAACATAATTGTATTATTATTTTCAGCGGCTTCGTGTTTATGGAATAATCGGGTTTTGTAAATTTAATTACAAAAATAAAGAGTGTATTTTTAAATAAAAGAAAGTCGTGTTAGTTACGCTATAACTCAAGAACGGCTGTACCGATTTGGCTGAAAATTGGTGGGGAGGTAGCTTAGAACCAGGAGACGGATAGGATACTCTTTATCCCGTTGGAACCGGTAGGTGGCGCTGAAATCGGGTTCTAGAATCCTCCTAATCACTTGGAGCGATTTTGGTGATTTTGTTCTTGGGTGTTTCAGTGGGTCCCCGGATGGTTTAAATCCACAATTGGGACCGAAAGGTGGCGCTGGGATCGGGTCCTAGATTTTTATTTCTTCAGAGCATGCAGGACAACGTCTGTCGGGGCCGCTAGTATTGTATCCATATAAGTACATGTACACGTAAACATATACAGCCATGCCAATTTACACAAATACATACATACTAGCTGTCCCGGCAGACGTCGTCCGGCCAGGAAAAGCTTCAATCGATATATAACAAATAAAAAATAGGGGTTGATCGTAGAGGGTTGAAAATTTAGGGTTGTATGTATTTTTGTATGTTGTATCATAAAAAAATAGAATGTTGTCTAAAAAATAAATAAAAAAAATTAGGGGTGGACTACCCCTAACATTTAGGGGGATGAAAAATAGATGTTGGCCGATTCTCATAGATAACGGATAAGCACAAAAAATTTCATCAAAATCGATCAAGCCGTTTCGGAGGAGTATGGCAACGAAAACTGTGACACGAGAATTTTATATATTAGATAATACATATATTAGATAAACAAATGTATGAAAACATCTTTCGGGACTAGCCGAGCGGCAACACATTTCATACCCAAGTGATTATTTAAAATAATACGGGTCGACTCGTGAGACATTAAGCGGCTATATCTCTCAAGCTTGAATAAGGATTTTCAGTCACTGTTTCCTTCACTTTTGCGATGTTAACTTCAGTTGAAGACGTTGATGGCCTACCAGGGCGAGGCAAATCTTCCATCATATCTCGACAGCTTCTTAACGCTTTGGACCACTCATAAGCACGTGTTTTTGATAAGAGTTTATCCGTGCAGGAACGGATGTCCTGCGGCCGGGCGGCTTGTCGTAAGAGGCGACAAAACAACCTACAGCCAGGTGGTAGGGCATAAGCCCGACTGGATGGCTACCACTCCTGGTCTAAAGTATGTCGCCATAACAACCTTCAGTTGTGTTCCGGCATTAGTGATCAGGTTCCAGTGACCCTTAAGAGAGCAGCAGCGCATTTGTAGCACCATTGGTGTTGCAAATGTTCTTAGGCGATGGTAACCGCATTCCATCAAGTGGGCCAGCCTGTTTGGTGAACTCCTGCAATAAAAAAAACATAAAAAAGTCGATGATGCACCGTGAGCCTTCTGTAACATTTTCAGTGTATCCGAACACGAAATTCCTTTAAAGACGCAAAATTTACGACGACAAATGACGCCAATACATTCTACGCAATTTCGTCAGAAATCTTTTACTATGCAGGCTGTAAGGTTGTGGAATGCATTACCAATGAGCATCAGAAGTGCGAAGTCACTTACATTTTTTATTAAACTCTCCAAAGATCACTGTCTACATTTGTAAACGTAATTTATGTATGTCTATGTAACTGTATGAACATTTATTTTTAAATATGTATATGTTTTTTTACTTGCTATTAATATCTTATAAATAAAATTCTCGTGTCACAATGTTCGTTCCCATACTCCTCCGAAACGGCTTGATCGATTCTCATGAAATTTTGTGTGCATATTCAGTAGGTCTGAGAATCGGTTACTATCTATTTTTCATCCCCCTAAATGTGAAGGGTAGTCCACCCCTAAATATATTTTTTAATTTTTAGATTTTTTTTATGATACAATATTAAAAATACATACAACCCTAAATTTTCAACCCTCTACGATCAACCCCTATTTTTTAATAGCGATATTAGTATTTTCATAATTTTCTACTGGGATGATTTAGATTTTAATTTGAACCAGGTAGATGGCGCTGCAATCGGGTACCAGAATTTAGGTGTTCGTTTTGTTGTTGTATGTGTTGAAGTTTGTCTCGGAATGGTTTAAATAAACGATTGGAGCCAGTAGGTGGCGCCGCGATACTCCTCCTAAACGCTGGGCCTGATTTTGATCAATTTTTTTTGTTTGATCAAGTGGATTTGAGAATAGTTTAGATTAACATATGGTCCCGGTAGATGGCGCTGGAATCGGGTTCTAGATTTTAATTTTTTAAAGGACAACGTCTGCCGGGTACAGCTAGTATATATATGATTGTATATATTTTAAAATATGCGCACTAAATACCGACCCATTATTAGAAATAGAAAATTATGTCCAGAAGGTTGTCTAGAAGAAATCGCTGTTAGCGATAAGACCGCCGATTGTACTAGTTATAAGATTGTTAATTCATGTGTACTATTATTTTATTGTGTGCAATAAAGAATATTCTATTCTATTCTAATTTAAAACAAAATCTTTGTTTGATGTGTTTGTCCATTATAAAATTCGCAATACACACTAGATATGATCCAACTAAAAACATCACTGTATTCAATCTAAATGATCGATGCAACTCAAACTCTGCGCCAAAATGCAAAACGGTTGTGCCAATCTAACTACAAATTGAATTTGGAGCCATAAACAAATCATCCATTCCCGATACTCGTTTGACAGAATGTATATGCTGACTTGTTTTCAATTGCGCACATATTATATTATCAATGTCCACTCTATGTTCCGTTGTAATTGTGGTGTGAGGTGGTATGTCTTGTTGACAAATTTGTTCGAAAATTCGAGGCGCGCCAAGAATGGTATTCCCTCCTGTTATTAAAATAGACAATTTTTATGTTCCTATTTATTTATTTTAGTATATTTAAACATTTACAAATTATCATATTTTAATTATACAAATTGCTTCTGAAGGGGCAGGAGGTTTTATGAATGAGCTGTCAGTTATCATCTTGTTACGAGTTGGCGGGACTCGAATTAAAATGCCGTTAGAATGATTATAGAGTTTATTAGAACGATACAAACACGTATAACACAGTTACAAATATAACCGAACATAAAGAATCTAAACGTAATGCAGAAGGTCGTAATTCAATAAAACGCGCAAAGTCCGTCACTATTAGATTCCCGAATGTACGCACGTCACACCGTATCGTAGTCGTAGCTCAAGTGACCCTTCTCTGAATCAGGCAGTCGTTTTATATTTCACAAATGTGAATGTGCCCGCCCGGCGACGTCCACACAATTTCTCAGTAATCGTAATCCACACACCTGGCTAATGACGCAGCCGTAAGCGGCCTTAAACGAGTACAATAGAACTCTTCTCTAGTTCTCTAGATTAACTAGAAACCTATGCAATAAATAAGTGAACAAAAGAAGACGATCATAAAAGGGTTATAATTAGTCGAATGCCGACAGATAATGTGCTTTTACAGATTTGTGCGTGGAATTTGTCTTTGTCGGCGTCTAGGTTGTTATAATATTAACGACAATGACGTTTGTCATCTCATAGATTATACTGCAGACGTCATAAGGAGTGACATGTGTGCTAATAATACCATAAGGAATGCTGAAGATCGCGCTAAGTAAACATTAAACTACAAATAAAATGGCTATAATAGAAGTACATTTATAAAAGTGCGTTGTGTACGAGTCCCAATCCGCTGCGGGTAAATCAAATAATATGAAACAGGTCATTGCTTCGCAGGTGGGGTGGCAATCCTTTTCTGTTTGTCCGGGTATGTCTGTAAATAACTCTAGGGAGTCATTCAGTTTACTTTTCTTATTGAATTGTTTTTTGCTTGAGGCTTTTTACGCAATAACATAAAAGCAAAAAATTAATTCTGATATGCTTTTAAATCCTACATATAGCTATATAACTTCTGCACAGTATCCTTTTCAATCCCTGTACTACCCCATATTTAAAGGAACTTTTTAGTTTCCTCTATCAATCTCATTCCCGTAATTTGCGCTCAAATTAAAATCTTCTGCTAACAATACCTAAAAACACTTCATACTTCGTAGGAAATTCTTTTGCCATTTTACAGGCTGTTCGTCTTTAGAACTCCCTCCCCTTAAAGATCAGACAAGCTACATCAATTTCTACAATAAATTTAATTTAAATATTTTTTTTTACAGTAAATGGAATTGTATTATTGTTCGCATGGAAGTATATATAATTTATATTATTATAATCGATTTAATTATGTATACCTATATTAGTTTATTATTTTTTTGTGTTTTCTTTAATTACGATTAGTTTTAATTTAGTTAAACCACCAAATATTATTTAATTTTTCTTGTAATGTCTCCTTAGACACCGGGCTGCCTCGAAGAGATCGCGATAAGGCCGCCCATTGTTCTAACGCAAATGTATTTATATTAAATGTCTAGGTTTAAGTTATCGTAAACAATAAAGAGTCTTAAGTCTTAATAATAATATACTTGTACAGATCTGGCTCGAAGGACCATTAAATGTACAGTTTGTACACTTGCTCTCGCTTATACTGGTGGATGCTGGCAGTAGTTGGTGGAGTGCTGGTGCTTTCTTGTAATAGGGTGAAGAGAATACAGCTACTTGCTTACAGAGATTTGTTCTCGTAGTAGTTGGGCTTGGATGCTGATCCCTAGGTTCAACTTACTGGTAGTTGAAGTCGTATGTTACGACTAAGAGCAACTCGGTAGCGACTTGAGAGCAATATATTTGTGAGTGTTTTTTATTATAGTGATGTCATAATATTAAAGTAGCCTAAAGTAGGCCACGTAAAGTAGGTAGGTAGAAAAGTCTTAGTAGCGTAATGGCTAGCGCACGCGTGGCGTGGTTTCGATCCCGGCCGGAACGCATACTCCACTTAGTTAGTTTTCTGATCTAATGTGCATATTGTTACAATTACCACGTACTAACAACGGTGAAAGAAAACAACGTCATCCAACCTGCACATCGAGATAACCGATGTGTCAAACCTGCCAAGCCGCCTTGGACAAGCGTAGCGGGTAAACTGTCGTTTCACCCCTATAATGGGAGGCCCGAGCCCGGCAGTGGGACATTTATGGCCTGTTATTATAAGTAGGCCACAGCGTCAGCAAAACGCTGCACATTTGATCGGTCAAAACTTTTAACGGCGCTATGTGTTTCAGTGGCTTCGCAGAGACTTTGGGTTCGATTTATGGCATTATGGTTAAATTTCGTTAAATGAACTATCCATAATTCACCTGGCTTGGATCGTGCCCAGAGTGGTTTGTTATATAATATTCATAACACAAACATAACTTGCTTATCTTGGGGATATACAATGGGTCTGGTTATTATGTGTGTTTATTAATTTGTGTATATAAGCTACACCGGGGCTTTTTGTGGCGGAACACGGGGGCACGCAGTGCCTTTAAAGGAAATCAAAGAGTACATATAAATAAATTTTGAAAATATCGAAAAATTGCCATAAAAACTGAAAAAAATGTTATTTTTAATAGGTTTTTTGGAATGGAGCTACAAATAAAAAATTATAGATTTACAAGTTTCGAGTATTAGCGTGCCCCCAGAAAAGAAGTGTCAAAAAAAGACCAGTGCTAGACTATTTTGTCTTTTAAATGTATAAGACATCTGTTTATTAATTTAGGAATTTATAAAATAAAATGATGTGTTTCTCTCAAAAGACAAAATTTTATTAATGTTAGTACCTACCTACAATTAGGTACTTAAATGTACGCTAAATACCTAGCATTATATGCACTAAGCATACCTGAAATAACAAAGAAACGATATTCAAATTCAATTGACGTAAGTCCTATTTAAATAATATTAAAAACTGTTATTTAATGCTAATCACTTATCAAAAAAACGTGTGCGTCTCGGGACGTCTGACAGAAGTGATAACATAAACTAAGTTTTTGAACACACTGCCAGTCTGTTTTTCCCGAAACCTACAACCTGTGTGTCTTCACGTCTCGTGTGAATGTACGGGTACCTTCTAGGTAAGCGTGCTCGATCTTAGATCATATCTCCGCTCAAATCGAGCGAGATAACGGTCAAACGCGAACCTATACGTGATAAAAAAAAAGTAGAAATATTTAATATTGAAATTGTTTAAGTTGAGAAAAGGTTAGGTTATTACTTAAAATTAATGTATATAGCGCGTGAGTTAGCGTGAGGAGAAGCCTACCTACCGCTGCCGTATGCGAGAGAGAAAGGGAAGCCAGATAGATTGGCACCGTAACGCGTTACGTAACGAAGCGGTTTACCCTCCGATAAGAAGTTATCACTTCAAAATTATTTTTGTATACACCGTCATTCGCAGATTTAATCACTTAGGTCGCGTTCCAATTAAATTGTTCCATACTGTTTTATTGAACATGTATAACTATATATGCGTTCCTTGGGTAACAATTTCTAATTGTATATTTAATTTCATTACAAATGTATAAACTGTTATTAAAAAAATGAGTTTAAGATATCCGACTCTGCGTCCACAAATTTCCAAATCATGTCCACCCTACCTCGAACCGTCTCGAGGCGAGAAATTGCTTGTATATCATTACAATGAATTCATCATGAATGTATCTTGGTGAAGATTGGAAAATGGCGTCGGCGAGCATCACCATCGTCGGAGCATAAATGTTCCTCATTGGAATAATCTCGTCGAACTTTATCTCCTTCAGATTTCATTTTTTCATAGCTGGAGTACAGCAAACAGACAGCTCACGGCCCACTTGATAGAAAGCAGTGAAATGAAACGATACCATGCTCTCCCTTGTAACGTTGCACTTGCACCACTAAAAAAAAACATAGACATAGCTAAAGACAGTACTAATGTCAAACTAAGTCACTGTCAAGAAAGATTTAAAAATAAAAAAAGCTGTGACGGCGGTTAAGTTGAGACTCGCTCTAAATTCAAAAATTTCATCTGTTACAATTCTTTTATAAATATTATTCCAGACTATTCAAAACTTCTTTTAACGTTATTAAAATAACTACGTATTCCCGCTGGGTACCAAGGCTACCCTTACTTTACCCAGGATAACCTATACAACCAAGCCAACGTATACCAGAAGTGGACAATTACCGGTCGAGCTTAAAATTCGAGCTGTGGAACAACTTGACTCGAAGAGCTTTCAAGGCTTCGACAGGCCAGTGTACCCTATTGTGCATAGAAGTTCACAGGTTGTCACGGAACAGATTTAATATACTACATAATTATCTTGTATAGTTCATGGACTCACCTAAACCTAGTCTGTGGCTAAGGAGGAGGATTTGACCCTTCCACCCACGTCACAGCCTCTTCCTACACGCACACGCACACGCACGCACACTCTTTTAGCCAATCTCGGTCCACTGCTGGACGTAGGCCTCCCCAAGTACGCGCCACATATCCCGGTCTCCCGTGTTCCTCATCCAGCCCCTGCCGGCGGCCTTGCGCAGGTCGTCAGTCCTCCGGGCTGGCGGGCGTCCTACTTTACGTTTTCCGAGACGTGGTCTCCACTCCAGGTCTCCTTTGCTCCATCGGTCGTCGGTCCTGCGACGGACGTGACCTGCCCACTGCCACTTCAACTTGCTAATTTTGCGAGTTATGATTATTTATTTAGGTTTATGACTTGGCAGCTAGGCCTTTAAGCCAGATCTTAGATTACAATATAGTTTCTTAATTTTTTAAGTCTACGAGTATTTATAGCTCGGCTGAACTGTTGGTTATCAACTGAAGCCATTCAACGGAGTTCTTGTGACAACTGAAAAGGCCACATTTGACTATAAAGTTCACATTTCTCACAAAAACACATAATAACTACTCAATTTTTTTCATATCCTACAACTATCCGTGCAGGAAAGGAGAAAGAATACAATTTCCTGCGGCCGGGCGGCCTGTCGTAAGAGGCGACAAAACAACCCACAGCCAGGTGGTAGGGCATTTGCCCGACTGGATGGCTACCACCCCTGGTCTAAAGTATGTCGCCATAGTAACCTTGAGTTGTGTTTCGGCATTAGTGACCAGGTTCCAGTCTCCCTTAAGAGAGCAGCAGCGCATTTGTAACACCTTTAGTGTTGCAAATGTTTATAGGCGATGGTAACCGCTTTCCATCAAGTGGGCCATCTGCCTGTCTGCTGAACTCCTCCAATAAAAAAATAAAAAATAAAAAAAACTATTGTTCGTTTTAGAGTAATTTTACACATTTTTTGAAAATAAAACTTCACAGCACTACATCACTTTTAAGTTCTCGCCAAAAACTCTACCACTTGTGCGAGCTATGTCGGCTACCTTTGTTCTGTTAGGGATGTTCTCATTTCTGATTGTATCCATAAGAGAAACTAGTTTTTCTACGATCTCAGTGCACGCCCGAATCGAGCGTGCAGCGGAGAACCATCTCAGTATATTAAAAAGTGTCCACTGAAGGGCAGGAAATTAAGATGGCGCCATAATAGCAAGTGGAAAGTATTTAAAAATAGCGCCACAAATAATTAGAGTAGGATACTAGATTAAAGAAGGAAAGAAAGACTTCCTCTTTGTCGCCGCGCATTTTACGAAAATTTAACTATTGCATGGAGACATGCAAATGGTGGAATTTTCGGTTATTTTTTTTAATTTTTTTATTTATTCAAACAAAAACACATAATTTTTACATATATACATCTTAAAACCCGAAAGGGTTTGACGAAGACGCTAAAAGTCCGCGCTTTATTTACAATTAATAAATATGAGGTAGTTAGAATTATTACATCTACCGTATTACATTGGTCAAAAATTTTTAATCTCAATACGAGAAAGACTCAATACTTTTCGAAATAGAATTTTTAAATTTTTCAACCCAGCACACTTCACTTCGTTTACAACTGCTAAATTCATATCATTTCCTTTTCCTACACTATTAGCGCCATTTTGACGAGTTTTCGAACCATAATTTGTTGTTTACAGGTGGACACTTTTTCAACTGATCCCCCATACTAGATGGTCCTCCTTACCTCTACCTTCCATAGTTCCTATACACGACGCGTCGCTCAACGCAAACATGGCCGCTGGAACCGCCGTTTCAGCCGCCCGCTACTAGGGACATCCGCTAACGTTTCACAACGCGCTGGCACGAACGCTGCACGCTCGAATAGAGCGGGCACTAAGGCCATACGCTTAGGCCAGCAATTTCCTTCATATCTTCATCCCATGTTTTATATTGTCTCCCTCGGCTTCTTTTCCCATCTCGTGGTATGCACTTCATTACCAAATACTTCCACTTTTGTGAAATTTCTTATATCTGTAGCTTTTTCCTATCTCTTGGTTTAGCTCCTATCATACTTCTTTCCATTTCTTATTGGCAAGTAACAATAGTATGCTAACAATAACGCAGGTCAAATAAACAAAACATGCGAATCCATATAAGGTGAAAAGTTCCAGAACTTTTCGGATTTGTGTTAACAGCCGCTTATGAGGTCGATTTATCTAAACTAATTTGTATTTTGGGGCTCTTTTGGACCTCGTAAAAGGGATTAGCTGGCGGTATCCTTTAACAATAGGTATCTCCTTTGAGTCCAATACTCGATAGGATACTGTGAAGTTAAGTCTTTGCGCATCTTTGAAAGGGAGATGGCACTGCTCTACGAATGGTCAATTTGACCATATGAAATTCCAGTCTGCAACTTGTTTTAGTAAACACATTCATATTCGGAGTTATTTTGCATTATATTAGACATGCATTTAAATGAGTGTTTTGATAAGATTTACATGCTTAAAATTGTGTTGCACTTTGCACACTTAAAAGTATCTAAATACTGTATCAAATGTCTCTGTGATTGACCGGGCTAATCTTTTGCCGGTTTACCGAACTGCAAAGCTCTCTGTATTGCTCCGGGTTCGATTCTTGGTATGGTAAATTTCGGAGGCGAATTTTTTCGTTATTTACTATGATATGGGTGTCTGATATCAGCCGCAGAGAAGTCCATTGTATATTATATATATTTTTTATTTATAACTTAGTTTATTTTTAATATTTAATTGTATTTTTAATGGTAGTTTAGGAAATATTTATGTGTAAAACAACACTACGAATTTACGGTTATCAGCGATGCGCGTGCGTTTTATTTTTTAGTAATTTTAATATCAACACCGTACAATACTTAAAATAAAACTCAGAGCGTCATTTTGCGTCGTACGTACGTCGTCTTTTATCTCTTTCACTCGTCATATCTTTCACACTATGGGCTCGTTCAGAAATATCGTGTTACATTCATTACATCCTGCGTTCAAGATACATCATTCCCATATTTATTACCTCTTATCTATTCTCAAATTGTATCGTTTAATAAATGCCTTGAACCGGTAAAATAGTCTCCATACAAACATACTCGTAGTCTTTCGACCCCTATACATTTGTCGAGCTGAAAAGTTTTCCTCTGTTCAAACTGTGCGTGGTAGATAACTACACGAATGGGGATTTAATTAATTTATTCACTTCACCCTGTATAACTTTAGTTGTTATGCATATTATACTCAAAGGTCGATATGCAGTCTCTTGCCGGAATGACTAGTTTATAGATTTGACCAAGGCCTTTAGACAAAATCCGAAGTAAATTCCAATTTCGGCCTTTGCTAAAGTATTTTTAGTAAAACCTAGAAGTACCTAACTTTAGTTAAACATCGAACGTAAAATAATATTTTTTTTATTTCTTTTTTTTATTGCAGGAGTTCAGCAGATAGGCAGACGGCCCACTGGAAAGCGGTTATCATCGCCTATGGACATTTGCAACACCAAAGGTGCTACAAATGCGCTGCTGCTCTCTTAAGGGAGACTGGAACCTGGTCACTAATGCCGGAACACAACTCAAGGTTGTTATAGCGATATACTTTAGACCCGGGGTGGTAGCAATCCAGTCGGGCAAATGCCCTACCACCTGGCTGTGGGTTGTTTTGTCGACTCTTATGACAGGCCGTTTGAGTTTGAACAATACGTGTCAAAATGTGAAAAAAATCAAGGGAGATAATTCGGATCAGGAGATTCCGAAAATGCAATGTTTAAAATTTTGTCTGTCTGTCTGTCTGTTAGAGCATCACGTGAAAACTACTAAACGGATTTTAATGTAACTCGACACGAAGCTAGGTCATATCCCGGTTTACACTTAAGATATTTTATAGGACAGTCAACTATGGCCAAAAATATGAGTTACAATAGAGTAGCTTTGGTGCCGCCGTATCAATCCACTACTAAACACCTCATTGTGGCAACACGAACGAAATTTCGCAATTTCTAAATATATCAGTTTTTCGAAACGGCCGTAATCGTTTGACCTATAAAACTACATTGGCTGAAAAATATCGTAAAACCTTTTGAGCGTTGGAAGGTCGAGAGGGCACTGGGGCTACACTGGTGCAAACCACTCGTAGTTTAGGGATCCGCGGCATATATAAAACGCTATTAAGAAAGAATTGTTTTATTTAGGACAAATACTGAGAAATAACTACAGTACTTTACCAATATTGACAAATCTTGTACTAATATATAAAGCTGAAGAGTTTGTTTGATTGAACGCGCTAATCTCAGGAACTACCAGTCTGTAGTTCCTGAGATTGTAATAGACACGTCTCGCTTTGATCTTGGTTCTCGCTCGACTGCCCCCCTCCCTCAATCAAGCCATCGTTTTATACTGCACAAATGCATGCCCGCCCGGCAACGTGGACCGCATTTCCTAGAATCAGCTTGTACTTTAAAATCCGTAACACCTGGCTAATGATCACAATATAACAAAAGGCTGTTCTCTAGAAACGTTGCCAATAAATAAGTGAACAAAAGAAGACGTCATAAAAGGATTACGATTAGTTCAAATGCCAACAGGTAATAAATGTGCTTTTACAAATCTGTACATGGAATTCGGCGTCTAGGTTGTAACAATATGTATAGATATTATAGTTAAGGACAGATAGTATCTATGGGCTAACATTGCAAAATAGTTTCAGCAATTTTAATACAGAACTCTAAAAACCTTTGAAATAAATAAAGCTGAAACATGCTCTTAATTAGGTAAAACATCCCTGAAACTTATGAAAATGGTCCAACTTTCCACCGCGTAGTCGGAAAACTGTTTCAGGAAATGCACAAACATTTTTAAATGTACGAAGTAAACTTTTTAATAATATTAAAAGCAAGTAAAAACATTAAAAACTCAACCCCGTTTACTCCGTATATCACTCAAACAAATATTTCATTTTGCACAATAAATATTTGTTGTGTGAAATTAAAAAAGGCACGTACGAGGCGATTTAGACGACGCGCAATTCTTATTATGGCAGAAATTGGGTAGACAATATTATATTATGGCATAAATTGGGAAGACAATCAATGTCTACCTATGTTTTATGTGTGGTGGTCCGTCGGTGGTAGACGACCCCTTTTATATGATGCTGAAGCACCACTAGGCGAGAGCCTATAGCTCTATCGCTGTATGGGAGCTAGGTTCGAACCGTTTGAGAAGGCAGTACAATATAAGATGACCAGCAGTTGTGCACATTCTTCAATATTTTACTCCAAATCATTCGCTGTGCAGGCTGTCTGCCTTAGGAACTCTTTACCCGTAGATGTCAGAAAAGCTAAATCCCTTTAAAAACTCTGTCAAAAACCATTATCTTAGTTTATAACAAAATATACATTTTTCTATTCTTCTTTCTTAACTTAGCTGTTTACTTTCCACATTGTACTGTACTTACTTTTTTTTATTTTACTTCTTTTTAATTTTATTATACCTAGACATAAGTTGTTAAGAGTATCCTCTCAGTCAGGTTGCCTGAAAGAGATCGCTTTAAGCAATAAGGCCGCCTTTTGTTTTGCCGTTAAGTTATTGTAATTGTTATTTATTCTATAATTCTCTGAGTTATTCTATAATTGTTTATGTGGTGAATAATAAAGGGTTTTCTATTCTATTCTATTCTAATTATTGCTTAATTAATTTAATATTAAATCTGAGATTAAGAAGCAAAAGAAATCTCAACTGCTATGTGAAAATAATGTAAAACCTAAACATGTTCGTAACGTTTTGTATCTTTTCTGTATTAACAAACTGTGGCATGGACTATATGGACTACTCAATTATAGCCCTGCTAATTATGTACATACATACATACATACATTACTTCACGCCAGGTCCCTTGCGGGGTAGGTACGAACAACAGAGCGCCATTTAGGCTTATTCTTACACACCTCAATTGCTTCTTTGACATTCATAGTTCTTGTCATGCACGCTCGTCTGTTCTTAAGGCTCCTGACATCACCTTCTGCTAGTACATGATCAATTTGATCATGGAAGGTGTGTCGTGGCCTTCCGCGACTTCTGCATCCATCCACTTTAGCATTGTATATCTGTTTAGTCATTCTTTCATCATACATTCTTTCCACATGCCCGAACCACCGGAGCATTCCTTTCCTTACCTTCACCCCGACACTCTCTTTCAGACCAACTCTCTTTCTTACTTCGGTATTACGAACGCGGTCCGCGAGCGTCACTTTATGTAGCAATAATTATTCCATGTACGTGACGTAATATCTAGTATAACAAAAGTCGCTTTCCGCGTCTGCCTGTCTGTCTGTATATCCGCTAACTCCTTCTTAACGACGCAATTGATTTTTAGGCAGTTTTCATCATCAAGACAATTTTTCACTGAAGATTTACAATATATACAAAAAAAATCTAATTAAGTTTTATGTAAGTAAATTATAGCAATTCTACCTGGGGTTTCGCCCACGGCGTAGACGCGGCTAAAACTCTTGTATATTAAAAATAGCCGTATCTTATATATATATATATATATATAATGAAAATGGTGTTCGTTTGAGGCTCAATCACGCTTAAACCACTGATCGTATCGACATGAAACTACCACCATTCGATGCGAAATTTTTCCTAGATGGTTTATGGCTATTTATCTATATATATCTATATATATATATATATATATATATATATATATATATATATATATATATTTCCCACGTTTTCTCAATTTGTTTGTTTATTAATTTATTTGAATAAGGCGGTACGAAGTTCGCCGAGTCAGCTAGTTAATTATATACTTGTATAGTAGTAGTATTAATCGAGCCTTTACCGCTATTTTATTGTAAGCGTGATATTTGGACCCTAAGTATATTTTAATCGTGGTACCGCAATGGCAAGCGCACGCGTCCAAAACTCAAAGCGTGCGGGTTCGATCCTGGCCGGAACGCATGCACCACTTAGGCAGTTTTCTGACCTAATGTGCATATTGTTACAATTACCACGTGCTAATAACGGTCAAGCAAAACGTCGTGATGCAACCTGCACATCGAGATAACCGATGTGTTAAACCTGCCAAGCCACCTTGGACAAGCGTGGCGGGTAAACTGTCAGTTCCCTTATGGTGGGAGGCCAGAGCCCAGCCGTGGGACATTTATGGGCTATTATTATATTTTTTGTTGTAAAAGGTATTTAGAACTATTATTTGAGTTACAACTCTCATTTTTTCATTCGTAAGGTCTACCTACTGAATCAAAAACTGAAAGTTTTACAACTTTTTCAAATTTCGCTTACAATAAAATAGCGGTAAAGGCTCGTAATGTATGTATTTGAACCATTAATCGTTATACCGCTTCAACGTAAAATAAGTACGTCGTCTAATAACCCTTTCACGCGACGTCCATTTATCCTGGCGTTGGGTGATTTACGGAAGCAATAAGCGGGGCTCGTTTGTTTAAGCTCACGTAAATACTGTCAAGTGGGCAGGCAGTGCGTTTGTCACGACGTTTCGGGTGAAGCTATTAAAATTCTTTGCGATATATATGGGACCATTGTGAATGGGCCTTTACATTGGGTTTGAGTTACTGATAAGTACTTAAACACAACTCAACATAATAAAACTACGTTTTAACGGGTTTTAAGCGCGGTAATTTATTTGATTTTGATTATTCCGATGGTCCAAACAAACTGTACGATGAAACCGAACACTGAACACGCCGAACATGCGTACATTGCATTTTTACTTCATTTTATTAATTATTAGTCAGTACACGAATAGCGGCCACCGCTTGTACTCCCTCGCTCCTTTATTCTATCTTTGTTTAATGGAATATACATTTTATAAATTTATCCTATATTTATAATTTAAAGCGAATCCCTAATGCTTTCACAAACCAACTTGACTAATAATTTTTTTCCTTCCACCCATTTTAATATTATATAAAATTATTAGAGCTAGGCATGCTTGCTGAAGAGTTTCTTGCGCCGCTTCTTGTCTTCAAGCCACAACATGTTGTGAAGCGGTGGTAAATTAGATTAGGCTCCCATAGAGTATTTAATAACCATAAACAAAATTAATATGAACAAGTTGGCGGTAGGCTAAATAAAACTTAAACAATACTCGTTGGACAATTGTCACCTTTGTCGTCCGTGACCACGGCCATTGAAAAACGACTGAAACCTCGGAATAACCAAAATCAAATAAATTACCGCGCTTAAAACCGTTTAAACGTAGTTTTATTATGTATACAAGTCGCGAAAACTTAAGAAAATACTACTCAACATTTTAGCAATTAAAGACCGCTTATATTTCTTCATCTCTGTCTTCATCAAAATATTACTAGCTTCTGCTCGCGACTTTGTTCGCGTAAAAAAAGTAACTGAAAAAAACCTCACGATTTTAAAACATTCCTCATTGGTGCTCCGCTCCTATTGGTCTTAGCGTGATGATACATAGCATATAGCCTTCCTCGATAAATGGGCTATCTAAAACAGAAACAGAAATAATTTTTCAAATCAGACCAGTAGTTTCTGAGATTAATGCGTTCAAGCAAACAAACAAACTCTTCAACTTTATATATTACATTAAAGCTATTTAAAAAATAACAACAACTGGAATACACTATATTAACGGTGGAAAACACTGCCTGTTTATTCGGGATTTACTTGAAAACTACTGGTCCGATTTCGATGAGGTTTTCGCTGATCGACAGAGAATTGTTAGACTTAAAATCTGCGCTACTTCTTTCCTGGGAATCCCGCGGGAATTTTTCTGGGTAGATTTTAAAAGGTTAGTTTAAAATAATCGAATTCCAATACAATTTTTTCACAGTAAATATAAATATAACATTATTATTCTATTAAGAAAACGGCCGATTGTATCGTTTAGAAATAAGAGGGTATATAAGAAAAATAATTATTAACTTTAAAAAATGTTCGTAAAATGAAAACTACTGGGCCAAACTATGACAAATTTTTAGGAGATTAAATGGCAGCTATTCCGCGTCGAACAAAAAAAGAATCACGTAAATCGGATCATAAATCTCGGAGTAATCGGTGAACATACATAAAAAAGATTCCGACGAATTGAGATCCTCCTCCTTTTTTGAAGTCGGTTAAAAATTATTTATTAATCTTTAAAAAAATTGAAAAGAACAATTAAATAAATTTAACACTATGTAAAATTCACTCAATTCTATCTACGATTTCAATCGGGGGAATTCCATCAAATGTAGGAAGTTATACAATTCATTCCCGCGCGGTTTCTCGCACGGATAGTCATTAAGAAAGCACTTAACGAATCCCCCATCTTATCTTTTACTTAATAAATCTCGAATATCTCGAAACCTCATCGTTCATCGCGATGTATATCTACATCAAACTTCATCTATATTAAAATTTTCGTGTACAATTATGAATTATTCATCCAAGACATCATTGTTTCAAATGGAATGGATTCAACTCAGCGTTTGAAGACATTGTGCTTCCATATTTCCTTACAAAATTAATTTATTTCATCAGAATTCTATTCGCTGTTTATTTGAGGTACTTATGTATAATCTCATTGTAGATAATATATCAGATAACTGTCAAAGGAAGGCTTGCTGCATTACACGCTGGATGATAAGGTTGGTTGTATATGCGAAGTACGAGCTAGTCCTCTCATCACTTGTAATTTAAAAGAGTTTCTAGCAAATATCGGGGATATCGACCACGACGTCAAGGCCCGTATCACAACAGCTAGGGCCAAGTGGCGTGAGGTGACAGGTGTCATTTGTGACCCCAAAATGCCGGTTAAATTAAAAGGACAGGTCTATAAATCCCTCCTTAGACTTGTCCTTTTGTATGGCAGTGAAGCGTGACCTGTACTTGAGTGACACAAGCAAGAACTGCGCGTTACGAAGATGAGTATGCTGCGATAGATGTGTGGAGTGACGCGAAAAGACAGGGTCAGGAACTCCCGCATCCGCGGCAGTCTTCATGTCCGTGACATATGATTCTTTGAAACGTACTTTGTATACCCAGTTTTTTAGTAGCCGTGCTGCAAAGATGTCTTCCATGATCACGGTTACTACAAAGTGGCGTAAAACGTCGGAACAAAAATTTAAAAAAAATACCGCGCTGTAAACCATTAAAACGTAGTTTTATTGTTCAATATTGCGCCTCTAGATGACATAAGTGCTATGTAGTCTCTTCTTAAATTTCCGTAGTTGTTTCAATTATAGGTATAAAAGATTCAGCTGATAAGGTAGCGTTATTAGCTCTGCCAGTATACATTCTGTAATGGTATACTGTAACGACCAGCCTCTGTGGTCGTTGTGGTTTTAGAGAAAATAATATTTGACTGTTTGGAATGAAAGACAGCTATCAGTGGCCAGCGGGTTGCGGTAATGACTATGTAGTAAAAGAAAATAAATAAAATATAATAATTAAGTCTAAAAAATGTAGTCAATTCCACGACCCGGTCGTTATAGTACAATAAAGTGTTATCTATCTCTCTCTTTCTCTCTTTCACGCTCTGTTTTCTTCTCGAGTGTACATGCGCGAAAGTTCGCAGTGGCTATGTTCAGACAGGCCACGACTCATCGGTCGTACTGTACAAGACAATCCATTCTGGTCATGTACTTAGACAGGTAAGAAAGCAATTTTGAAGCGAATCCGTATAATAATAAGCAAAGTTGACATTTATCTCGAGGCTTATGCTAAACAGGAGCTTGCCATTTCTAGACGAAGTCGAGGACAAAGAGACGCTTAACGTTAAGGGTCTCTTCAAATGTAGCTTAAAAAGAGCCTTAGAACGTCATAACAGTGGCGAGTTTGATTTACATTTTAAATTTAATGGTCGCTTCTTACCCCTTCTGCAACTCCTATGTGGCGGAAATGTATAGTTCCTGAGTTATTAATGTTTTTGTCAATCTAACCTCACTTCTGTTTTTCACCAATATTTCACTTAAGATAAATAGTGAATGGTTACCAGTCGATTCTGGCGCTTTGGTCTACACATAACCTAACTGACTGTTTAAAACTCCACATATTTAAATTTTCGGATACATACAGTCTCCTATTTAAATAAATCCCGTCCTCTTCAAAATGTACACTCTCCGGTGCACAAAAAAACGTCTCGGCGGCATCAGTAGATGATCCCGCCACCGCGACATCAGTCGCCGCAGAAGTACAATTAAAAGTTAAAATATATATTTTTAGACTTAAAATCAGTTTAAGTGATTATTTGACGTTTAAAAACAGTTTTAGTAGTGTCATACCATACGTGAGTATATTTCTAAAGTTAATACACATTTATTATTGTCAAAATTACCAGATCATTGTCGTGAACTTTAAACTTCGATAATTAATTGAATATATATTTTTTCCACTCAAAACCTATTTCAGTTGTTATAAATAAGTCTTAAATATATTCCTAAACACATTAACCATTAAAATCATCCAGGAAATCATCCGGGGATATATATGCAAACCCAACCCTGTCCTTGATCGTGATTTGTGCCTAGTTACCTACGACCCATCGTCGAGGGCGGAAAGCGCGCCAATTTGTCTCCGCCTCTTTGAACCTATTTTCATTAAAATTATAAATTAATGTATTAAATTGGTAACGAAAACTATTATTTTAATAACTGAACGAAATAAAATGTAACTACTGTATTGGTGACAAAATAACAAATAAAAAGGTGTTGCAGTCAGGGATCGATAATCAATTTATTTGGTGACAGATCTACCATTCTGAGCACAAAGCTATTATTTAAGTAATAAAACTATTATTATAAGAACGAAGTTTATATTAATCTAATGCACTACAATTTTATTAGTAATTTATCTCTTATTTTACACATATATTAACATTAATTTGATAATTGATACCTGGGAACACTTTTTTTTATTTGAGAACGAAAATATTTCGTGGCGATAGGTCATACAACTTAATGACAAATATAAGTTTTGGTGACAAGAAATATAGTCCCCATTACATTCCTTATATATTGTTATACACAGAGCATATTTTGAAATTTTTTACGACGCATTTTCAGCAAACAAGGTTTGTACTCAGCATATTGCTGTGCCGGAATTATATCCGACACAACGCTGATTTTCAGTGCAAACCTTCCTTTTGGCGTAAGACAAAAACGACCCAATTTTGTTGATAGAATAATAAATAATAAAAATCATTAATAAAACTAATTCTACTTATGTAATATTTAATAATAATACTTTAATACGTAAAAGAAATAAATGATTTTTAATAAAAACAACAAAAATACGTTACTTAAATTAAAATTAACATTAACGTTACTTAAAAAAAAATACTCGTGTACTCGTGTGTAATAATGAATGAAAACTGTTTATTGTTCACCATTATCACAAGCTTTTATGTAACTTGCAATGGATGTACCTATGTATGTATTTAAGTTCGGGTGGAATCTTGCAAGTTAAATTTGACCAACTTCCCGGTTTCCGATTGAGCAGAAATTAGGCATGCATATGTATATCGCGTGACAATGCAATAATATGGCACCATGGAGCTGATCTGATGATGGAGTCGGAAGGTCGCCATAGGAACTTCTGTACTAAACAAGATATACCACTCTGCTGCTACATGATAACCAGAATCTCAAAAACTTGTATTTATAGGCCTTTAAACCTTTTTTAAAAGGCTAATCTTAAATCTAGACAATTGATATGGATACATTTGCATTAGAATAATGTGCGGCCTTATCGCTTATAGCGATATCTTTGAGGCAACCCAGTATCTAAGATTTTAAAGAAAATTACAATAAATGATTTTTGGTGGTATACTAAACTAAAATATAAATAAACTATTATATATGTATATATATAATTACATTCAAACAATAGATACATACACGTAATGCGAACAATTTTATTTCATATTTTATTTTATTGCAGGAGTTCAGCAGACAGGCAGACGGCCCACTTGATGGAAAGCGGTTACCTTCGCCTATGGATATTTGGAACACTAAAGGTGCTCAACAAATGCGCTGTTGATCACTTAAGGGAGACTGGACCCTGGTCACTAATGCCGGAACACAATTCAAGGTTGTTATGGCGACATACTTTAGACCACCTGGTTGTGGGTTGTTTTGTCGCCTCTTACGTCAGGCCGCCCGGCGTCAGGAACTTGTGTTCTTTCTCCGTTCCTGCACGGATCATAGACCAATAATGGTCAGTGACCATACGTTTAAATGTAGTCATTGATTTAGCTCGTCCGATTGGTAAGGGGGGAGTTCCACTGTGATACCTTGCTCGAGGATATTGCTCATCACATGCTGCAATCATGCACGGGTGGGCGGATCACTATCGACCATAGTACGCAATATGGTCGACAGTGAAAAATCTTGGGAGGTGGTCCAAAACTTCTGCGACATGGTGATGTCGCAAAAGAAAGCGGCGGAAAGAGAACGGGAGGATTCAGCACCCGTGGCTTCGATCCGCCGCCGTAGATCAGGGAGCCGAAAACGGGACAATCACCAGTCCCTTACGCCCTAAAAGGCCTTGAACGAAAAGATTCGGGGATGCTTATCGTTCAAATAGAGGTCGAGAGATGGCGCTGCCTGGAGGTTTCTCTCTTCGTCTTTCGTTCCCGAGGTCAAGATGGAACACACGGTGTCAAAATGGAACAAAGAGGTGGTTTAGTTGGTAGGTCCGAGCATGCCGGCGAGAGTCCAACACTACCCTACCTTATTCGGATTATACCTCCTAAAAAAAAAAGAAATATCGATCAAAACGTCAAGGCCTATAAATTACCAGCTTCGTGTGAGTTTACTGGTGTCTTTTCTGAATCCATTGTGTGGGTGAGTTTGAAAGGAGTGCATCTAAAGACACCCAAAGTATTGTTTTATATTGAACTAGCGGTCTGGGCAGGCGTTGTCGTGCCTTGAAAAAAAAAACTACAACCCGATTCTAGCGTCACCTACCAGGTCTAATTGTGAATCTAAACCACCCTGGGACCTACTTAAACAAACATCTCAAAACATGGTTAAACATTTGGTAATATGTTATAATGTACACATGTTTTGCTCACATAGGGGCATATAAATATTTATAATAAATTTTATTAAATTATATATACTACCCCGGGTCCTACTCAAACACATAAAACTTTATCAAAATCGTAGAACCCGATTTCAGCGCCAAGTATTTTGTTTTATTAGATTGATGGGTTACATTATTAAAGTTTTAGTAGGGATCCCTAATTTTTATATAGCCTATATTAATCAAGGATAATGTAGCATTCGAATGGTGTTTTTTTTTTTAAATCGATCCTGTAGTTTGTGAGTTTATTCGTTACAAACATACAAATTTATCCTCTTTTTAATATTAGTATAGAAATATAGATAATGTTTATGCCCAGTAATGGAGACGTATATGCTGTCATACATTACTGAGCCCAGATTGTAAAAACATTTGATAATTTTACGTATTTTCCAGATTTCTCGTCTTCCATATACAATTTAGGTCTGATGTTTTCCATTTTTAATGGATTTCCAAAAGGAGGAGGTTCTCAACTTGTTTTTTTTTTATGTATGTACACCGATTCTGAGATTTATGATCCGATTTACGTGATTCTTTTTTAGTTCGATGCGGAATAGATGCCATTTGGGCCCCTAAAAATTTAACATATTTTGGCCCAGTAGTTTTCATTTTATGTACATTTTTTTGTTCCCGTTTCTTGGGACCTATATTTTTAAGGCGCGCGGCACCTTTCGTAGGCCTACCCATAGCTAGACGCTAAAAAGTAACAAATAAAAAAAAACTTCGTTTAAAAAAACTGTACTGTAACTGCTTAGTAATTTTCAAAATATAGTAATTCTTGTTTTACTTTGCACCGACTTCAAGATGTTCTAGATAATATATATTAAAAATAAGATATAATAATTGAAAATAGCTTTAGTAATAAGTTATTTTATACTTTTTAGGTTTTGACGTCGGTTTTTTTAAACGAAGTTTTTTTTTGAAAAGTGACGAAATTTCACGAAATTATACGAAGTGTTATTTCTATTCTATGCTTACGTGGTCGTGTAAAATTCATCCATCTGCGCCTTAAAATTATGAAAAGCAGTGTTTATGAGGGCTCGGGGCTGCACGCGACGCGCCACACTGCATTACATATTCAGCGGGTCAAACGCGATGCGCAAAGACCTATATTTCTGTGAAACTAGTGCAACAGCTGTGATGTTCATTTTGATAATGCGCGAGCATCGTTACATTATTCAGAGTTCTGTAGGTTTAAATCTTATATCTTATACTAATATATAAGGCTGAAGAGTTTTCTGAGAGCATCTCAGGAACCGCAGGTCCGATTTGAAAAATTCTTTCAATGTTGGATAGTACATTTATCGAGGAAGGCTATGGGCTATATATCATCACGCTAAGACCAATAGGAGCGGAGCAACAATGAAGAATGTTTCAAAATCCGGAGGTTTTGAAAACTAATTCCACGACGTCGCGGGCACAGCTAGTCATTTATATTGTTACAACCTAGGCCTCGACAAAGACAAATTCCACGTACAGATCTGTAAAAGCGCATTTTATTACGGCATTTCAACTAATTGTAATCTTTTTCTGATCGTCTTCTTTTGTTCACTTATTTTATTGGCATACGTTTCTGGTCATTGTAGAGAACAGCCGATTGTTCTATTGTACTCGTTTACGACCGCTTGCGGCTGCATAATTAGCCAGGTGTGCGGATTACGATTACTAGGAAATTTTGTTGACGTTGCATTTGTGAAGTATAAAACTACGGCCTAATGGAGAGAGAAGTCACTTGAACTACATCTACGACACGGGCGTGACGTGTATAAATTCGGGAATCGAATAGTGACGAACTTTGCGCGTTTTATTGAATTACTCCCTTCTGCATTACGTTTGGATTTGTTGTCTTCGGTTATATTTGTACTTGTGTTATACGTGTTTGTAGAGTTCTAATAAACTTTATAATAATTAAATTTTAATTCGAGTCTCGCTACTCGTAACAATATTTAAAGAAGTGTTTAACAAGTGTATTGCTCGACAGTTCTTACAAGACTAACTTAATACAAATTATTAAAATTATATAAACACTATTATAACTAAATACTAATTTTTTGCTGATACGATAACTGGTATTTGCGTAGTCAGTAGGCTGATAGGCAGCGGTGCATCCACCCTTTGCCTAACTCTCGGTTAGGATATTTTTGAAGTGATAACTTCTTATGCGAGGGTAAACTGCTTCGTTACGTAACGCGTTACGGTGCCAGTCTGTCTGGCTTCCCTTTCTCTCACGCATACGGCAGCGATAAAGTAATGACCTAAGCTTTTTTCAAGTTAAACGATTTCAATATCAAATAGTTCAGCTTAGATTAGTTCAAGTTATCACTTCTGTCGGGCGTCCCGAGACGCACAGGTTTTTTTTATATTTCCTTTCTCCGGACGAACTGGATTGTTCGGGTTCGGTGTTTCTTTTATATTCTTTTTATTTGTTGCGTGTTCGGGACGCGTACACTAGCAATTACGCTTCCACAACTTCGCACAAAACTACACCTGTAAAAGCTTATTAATAACAACTTTAAAGACCCGTAGAGTGTGAAACATCGCTTCGTCTGTGGGAACATACACATGTTATAACAAAGCAAATTGGAGCATAAGACCACGCTTCATGGCAACCAGTTGTAACGGAATGATTCGCGTCAAGGATATTACAATACTACATCCTTTCTCGCGAGTTTGCTTGTCTTATACTAATACAAGTCCAAATGTAATGCAGAAGGTCGTAATTCAATAAAACGCGTACAATCCTATGCCTAGCTCTAATAATTTGATATAATACTAGCTGTGCCCGCGACGTCGTCCGCTTGCATTTGTTTTCAAAACCCCCCCGATTTTGAAACATTCTTCATTGATGCACCGCTCCTATTGGTCTTAGCGTGATTATATATAGCTTATAGCCTTGCTCGATAAATGTACTATCCAACACTGAAAAAAAGAAATTCAAATTGGACCAGCGGTTCCTGAGATTAGCGCATTCAAACAAACAAACAAACAAACTCTTCTGCTTTATAATATTAGTATAGTATATATAAAGCTGAAGAGTTGATTTGCTTGTTTCAATGAACGCGCTAATTTCAGGAACTACATGTCTGTTTTGAAAAATGCTTTCAGTGTTAGATAGCCCATTTATCGAGGAAGGCAATAGGCTATATATCATCACGCTAAGACCAATAGGAGCGGAGCACCAATAAAAAATGTAACTAACATAAGCAAATAGAAACAGATGGATCTTTGAGTAAAAGTGCTTTAGCTTGACCCATTGAATTTATAAGTACAGATTTCATGGTTTTGCTTTCATTAAATTTACCAAGTATGTTAGAGAGATTTCATCCTTGTGATTGACCCTAACGATCGATGCAATAAAATTACAGGGTGTAATTTTTACAGATTTTAGTCGGTTCGATTCCCAGGTGAAGCAAGAGAATTTTCGAAAATCTTTGAATGCAGTTTTATTTCTTTTCAAAAATAAATAAATGTTTCTTTGGAGTAAAATTTGCTATCTCTATTATTTAAAGTACTTTCCCTCCAGGCGGCATCAAGAAATTCCATCATGTATATATTAATAATTTCAAAATTTAGGTACTAGCATAAGAATTTTTTGAATATCTTTGAATCGTCAAGATAATAAAATAACAGACTTGAGGCCATGGTTAGTTAGGGATTATAAGGATTTTAGCTTCTCAGAACACTTGTGTTGTAGCATAATTAGTTAGGATTATTAGGATAGGTGTCTAAATATATATTAATGATTAATGAAAGGACAAATAGGATTATTAGGATAGGTCTCTAAATAAATATTAATGATTAATGAAAGTACAAATAGGATTATTAGGATAGGTCTCTAAATAAATATTAATGATTAATGAAAGGACAAATAGGATTATTAGGATAGGTCTCTAAATAAATATTAATAATTAATGAAAGGACAAATAAACTCTTTAAACAAGTTAACGATATCATTAAAGAGTCCCGAAGCGGGGCTTCCTGGGACGTTGAATAAAGCAGACATAGCAGTTTAATTAACTGGCAAATTAACAAACTACAAAGGGGCCGCCTTCGGGAAGTTTGCTTTGTGAAACTGCCTTAATGGGATTTCGGAGAGATTTTTACTTCACTATTTAACGTTTTCTATTGTTTTGATTATTACTATGTAAATGTTTAACAATTGTCCAGTAAATCGTAACTTTTATTGTTGTACGTTCCCGGCCTCTAAGAAATTTTATAACGCTCTTCGTAAAGAACCCCATGTCATAGCGCAAAGGGAAAACCGTGGCGGGAAGTTTTCTCCAGATCATTGTTGTACGCTGAATACATGTTCTAGAGGACCGTTGCGTAGTTGAGCATGGGAGCTCAAGGAAATGGGGGTGAACATCCCGTCGTTGGCGAGCTGTGCGGTTGTAAAAGTGAGGCGTTGACACCAGATCAAACTGTTCCTCGGAACACTCCCCGATATACAGGCGGTAGAATACGCAGAGGGACGCAAAGTCTCTTCGAAGGCTAAGCGATTCTAAACCGCCTGTCAGTATGGGATCGTCAACGATACGAACGGCGCGACGCTCGATGAAGTCTAAAGTGTCATGGTAAGCGGATGCTCCGGCCCATAGATGTGAGCAGTACTCAATATGGGGTCTGATTTGCGCTTTGTACAGCGCAAGTTACGCTTACGATAATATGGCGGTAAAGGCTTGAAACGACAAAAATATTTGAAGTGCTTCACTTCTACGGAACACTCCCATGCGTTTGGTCCGACACGCACTTGCCCTATTTTTCATTTCTCTACGGAACCCTAACAAAAATACCCGTCGTTATTGAAGTTAGCAGAAGAAACTAAAGGTACGGAAATTGTGTTCGGAAGTATTCGCAAATTGCATTCCTCGTCGAGAATGTCCAGTCAAAGACGGTCGTGACTCAAGAATGCAAATTTCGGGTACCATCGCACAATATCCAAGCTATTCGTTAAGTTAAGGTGAGAGTGAAAGCAGACAGCGGGGCGGAGAATGAATAGGACCCTGGTCTATAACAGAAGGAGTAAAAGGGGTCAAATAGCGCATTAATGATTGTTTCAACAGTAATTTAAATTATTTATATCACGATATAGTTAGGAACGGAGAAAGAATACAATCTCCTGCAGCCGGGCGACCTGTCGTAAGAGGCGACAAAACAACCCACAGCCAGGTATCTGCCCGTCTGGACGGCTACCACCCTTGGTCTGAAGTATGCTGCCATAACAAGCTTGAATTGTGTTCCGGCATTAGTGGCCAAGTTCCAGATTCCCTCAAGAGAGAAGCAGCGCATTTGTAGCTCCTTTAGTGTTGCAAATGTCCATAGGCGATGGTAACCGCTTACCCGCTTACCATTAGGTGGGCCGTTTGCTTGTCTGCTGAATTCATTCAATAAAAAATATTTAAAAAAATTATGTGAAGGAGCCAGTATTTACAATAAATGTACTTATACAATAAATGTATAATATTATAAAGATGAAAGATTTTTATGTTTGTAACGAATAAATTCAAAAACTACTGGACCGATTTCAAAAATTCTTTCACCATTAGAATGCCACATTATCCCAGATTAATATAGGCTGTATTTATTCCTTAAAAAAAATTAAGAATCCCTACTAAAACTTCAATAATGTAATCCAAGGTGTAATAAAATTAGAGTTTGAGTGGGTCCGAGTTTTGTGTGCTCTGCCGCATTTTACACACGCTTATATCAACCCACATGCTGGAAGGAACCCACTCTACCGTTCTAGCTGGTCCACTCTTCGAAAGAACCGCAAGACGTGAACAAAGGATCAGGAGGAAGAAGTGCCAGCCGCTGCGAAGCCCGCATCGTTCGTAGCGTGTCTGGTGCGACGACCTATCCTGTAAGTATTTTGAAGTGAAACTTCTTTAGGCGCATGAGGGTAATTTTTTTACGGTTGAAACGCAATAATTATAATATTAGTGTCACGAAGATATGCACCGTTTTTGTCTTACATTTTCGTGGTATCTTTCGAATGGAATGTCTGAATTAAATAATTCAAAAAGTTATATAAAGGTATTGAAGCAGTCTTGAATATGAAGTAACTTATTTTGATAAGGGTGAATACCAAGATACAAATAAAGAGCCTTTTCTAGCGGTGGCATTTTAATTAAATTTTTGAAATAAGAGAACACTTACTGTGGCATAACTATAATAGTTAGATATATAGTGTCGCGACACTTTTTGTAAATAATGATGTGTTCTGCAAAGTCGTAATACATTATTTTATTCTATCATCAATAGTTTTCACAGCGCACGCGATTTTAGGTATTTTTGAAGTGAAAGTCTCGGAAATCTATAGTTTTAGATTTGTATAAATATAAACAGGGCTTAAAAATTAGTTTGCCAAAGAAGTTTCACTTCTGACATGTGTACTTTGTCCGCACGCACTTTTTTCTTCGCTTTTATCCCCGCTCCGGCCCGCGATTATAATAGCTTACCGACTCGCTGCTCGCTCGCGCTCCAAACGAACCTCGCAAACGTACTAAGTTGAAATTGTCACATCGGAACTTTACATTTGAGCGTTGTTCACAAGTTATATGAGTAATATTACTTGAGCGTGCTTTCGAATACGACAGGTTGCTATAGCTACTACGGAAATATTTTCATGGTGCAATTCTTTTGAAGTTATTGCTGCTATTTTTGACAGGCCTTATTTGTAAGTCATGCGCCATACGATTTAGAAAATAACGATTATGAAGTAGATAGAGTTCATCTTAGGAAGAAAGTCCAGCGACAATAAATCGAACTGGATCTCACAGAGAAGCCCAGCCATGTTGTTACGTTGTTTTTATCAAGTGTTTTAATGTAAATGTAACATTATATTATTTTTTACAAGCTTTTATTTAACTTGCATTGGATGTATGTAAGTATGTATGTAAGTATGTATGTAAGTTTGTGAGTATGTAAGTGCGGCTGGAATCTTGCAAGATATATTTGACCAATTTCCCGGTATCTGATTGAGCCGCAGTTTTGCAAGCATATGTATATCGCGTGACAATGCAATAATATGGTACCATGGAGCTGATCTGATGATGAATCGGAAGGTGGCCATAGGAACTCCTGTACTAAACAAGATACACCCGTCGTGTTTGGGCTTGTTTTACTTGTATTGGCTAGAGCACTTTGCTGCTACATGATAACCAGGATCTTAACTTGTATTTAAAAATCTTAAAAAGGTTTTAAATCGGAATCTTTCTAAAATTATTTCATCATTCTAGTAATCCGTTGAACTACCGCAGCGTCGATGCCTTAAGGTCTGAAGCCTTGTATTGACAAGCTGGTCGCTATCAATCAACCTCTTGGTTCTTCTCTCAATTGACTCCAACGCTGACATGTAGCCGAGTCATCCAGTACTCCATGCAAGACCTTACTCGAGCACAGTAAAGAGTAGCTGAGAGTCTTACCTGGTTTGATGCACGACATGCCGCAAGCTCCGTCACAGAGGCATTTCTTCTTCTTACTCTTGCAATCTTCATCGGAGGAGCATTTCCGAAGACATTTCTGACCCTGTAAACAGTGGAAAGCTGATAAAATGTGAGGGTAAACCGCTTCGTTGCGTAGCGCGTTACGGCGCCAGTCTGTATGGTTTCCCTTACTCTCACGCATGTGGCAGCGGTAGGCAGTCTCCTCTTCTCTCACTCTAACCCACAGCGCTAGCCGTATTTCGGTAATTAGATTAAATAATGACACTAATAATGTACATACACAAAATTCTAATGTTTTTTTATATTTTTTATATTGCAGGAGTTCAGCAAACAGGCAGACGCCCCCGCTTGGTAGAAAGCGGTTATAGACATTTGTAACACCGAAGGCGCTAAAAATGCGCTGCTGCTCTCTTAAGACTGGAACCTGGTCACCAATGCCTGAACACAACTCAAGGTTGTTATGGCGACATACTTTAGACCAGGGCTGGTAGCCATCCAGTCGGGCAAATGCCCTACCACCTGGCAAAATGTACAACATATTCAAGAATTGTAACTAAGAATAAATTATATTTTATAATCAATAAAAGATTTTATTAGTACATAACCTTTACTTACAGTATCATATTAATATATTTAAAACTAGCTGTCCCGGCAGACGTCGTCCTGCCCGGAAAAGCTTCAATCGATATGCCGACAGCAGCGCCACCTACCGGGTCCAACCCGTGAACAAACTACATCGTGACATAATCATATTTTAATACTACCGCGACTTCGTCCGCGCGGTGCGGTTTTTTAACGATCCCGCGGGAACTCTTTAATTTTTCGGGATCAAAAGTATCCTATATGTAGACCAGGAGTACAAGCTACCACCATACAAAATTTCATTTAAATCAAGTACAAACAGACCGACAAACAGACAAACCGACAAACAGAGAAACAAAAAAATTGAAAAAAATCTAAATTAGTTCTATTTCACTTCTTACATCCCCTGACCCGGTTTTTAGCAATTTTATTATATGTATAGATTTAAGTTATAACCTAAGCTTTTCTCAAGTTAAACAATTTCAATATTAAATAGTTCAACTTAGATCAGTTTAAGTTATTACTTCTGTCGGGCGTCCCCAGACGCACACTTCTTTTCTCTCTCTAAACAAACTCACAAATGCTTATTATAATAGTGAAAAGTTGGGACTCACCAGCAGCGTGGCCTGCTCCTCATCCCTCGGACATTGAGCCGATGGTGAATTCCTCGGGTTCTTGTAAACCCGGCCGTCGTCGTCAGCGTCAGCACGACTCTGCTGGGTGGTCTCATCGTCGTCATCATCGTCATCCGCAGATGTCGGGCTCGGCAATGATGATACTGTTGACAAAAGAAGAGATCTTGAAGAGAAGAAAAAACAAAAAACCGCATCGATATGGGCTCAATAGTTTTTTGCGTGAATCCCGAACAGACAACGAGCAATATTTGCATTGTATTCTCCGTCGTTTATATAGTGTATTCCAGTTGATTTTTGTTATATAGTTTCAATATATTCAATTGTTGCAAGCCGATACTAATCCTTTGGAGGTGACTTATTACCCCTTTGAATTCGAGTGATTTTATTTACGCTAATCTCTTTGTTCACGCCGCCGTAAGACGTCATAAAACCCTCTTTCCTGTGTTAATATTTCATGCGAATTATTAGAATTCATTAACCTAACCATTTAACGATTTCATGAACCAGTTGCATTACATGTTGCTTGTACGCTATGACTAATTTAGAAATGGATGAAAGTCAATCAGTTGGGAAATGCGCCAGTCGTGTTCTGACTGCGAACGAGGCGTTACCTAGTGCACTTTCGGAGCGAGTATCTTATAACGACGAACTTTATGCGATTTATGTAATAACGATTTTCTGCCCTACGGTTTGATTTTGTTGTATTCGGCTATACTTGTAATTGTGTGAATTACGTGTGTGTACTTCTAAGAAACTTTTTAATAATTCCAACGGCATTTTTAATTTATCTCCTACAAATCCCCTACAATCTCGTAACAATATTATAGATTTAACTTTTATTTTATTTTATTTATTTCCAAAATCATTAACAAAAATATTTTGTGTCTGATAATGAATATAAAACGTACGCAAAAGTATAAAATTATATTTATATTTGTGTTTTATTTGCTTTTGAAAAAAACTTCTTGCATATCTGTAAACAAAGCACATTTATTACAAGTCGGTGTTTGAGCTAATAACATTGAAACGCTTTTATGACCGTCTTCTGTTGTTTACTTTGTGTTTAAAATTTGTAATTAGAAAAATAGCAAATTGTGTATTGTAATCTTTACGGTAGTGATTAGCCAGGCGTGATTCTTGGAAATTCAGTCCACGCGGTCGAGTGAAATATTGTATTTGTACAGTATAAAGCAATGCCCAACGGAGGGGTGAGGCAGTCTCGCAATAGTCACAAGCGAAGCAAGACGTTAGTGAAACCTTTGCGCGTGTTATTCAATCGTGAATTACGTTTGCTCTAGTTGTGTTCCGTTATATTTGTACTTGTGTTATACGAATTTGTTTAGTTCTAATAACTTCTATAGTAATTCTAACAGCATTTTAATTCGAGTCCTGCAACTCGTAAAAATATGTTAATAAATAAATGAGTTTCTTAAGTTATATAAATTAAAAATAGTAAGTATTATTTTAGAAATGCAGTCTACTCGAAATATTTAATATATCCGATGCCCATGAATATATACGTAGAATAACAAAGCAATCTGATTAGTAAATTTTTCATATGCAATAGTCCCGAGGGCCTCCCAGACTAACCAGCCAAATCTAGTATGCATTAGCCAGCATTTCATTCCGACAAACCCCAAAGGAAATGCTGGCTTGGTTTATTATTTAACTACTTTACCCGCGAGTTGGTATGTAATTATGATAGAGAATTTAGTTTAAAGAAATACATTTTTCTTTTTTAAAATATAATTTTTTTTAGATAATAAAACTACATTTTAACGGTTTTAAGCGCGGTATTTAATTTAATTTTTATTATTCTGACGTTTTGGCCACTTCAGTGGCCGTGATCAAGGAATACAAATACCTCAAGTGTCAATGGGTATTGTTAGTTTTATTTAGCCTACCACCTTTATTTTAATCATGTTCAAAATTATAAATTAAATTAATATGGTCGAATTTCGACCACTGGGCAACCACTTGTATTTTTTAAATTTTTATTGCAGGAGTTCAGCAGACAAATAGACGGCCCATTTGATGGAAAGCGGTTACCATCGCCTATGGACATTTGCAACACCAAAGGTGCTACAAATGCGCTGCTGCTCTCTTAAGGGAGACTGGAACCTGGTCACTAATGCCGGAACAAAACTCAAGGTTGTTATGGCGACATACTCTAGACCAGGGGTGATCGAATATAAGATAATACGCATTATTTTGAGAAAAAAGTGCTTTATTGAAAGCTGCCTACGCTACAATATGAATTAGATAGAATTTTAATAATTTTCTGTAACTAATTGTTGTAAAATCCCTAAAAAAGTACGTCCTTAATAACAAACCTAGTGTAATTAAGGCGAAATCTGTCTTAGTAACTGTAATTAGGCCCCTTTCATCCAGATCTATTGAGTAATTAGTTCTAGTCAAAGCAAGATGTTCGCCGAATAAGATATATTAGCTTCTGTCCAATATTATTGCGAAACTAAGATTTTGCTGTGGCATTACCCTCGTGACCACGATTGTCACGTTTACCAAATTAAAGAGGGTACATTATTTATTCTATCTGTGCAGGAGCGGACAAAGAATACAATTTCTTGCGGCCGGGCGGCCTGTCGCTAGAGGCGACAAAACAACCCACAGCAAGGTGGTAGGGCATTTGCCCGACTGGGTGGTTACCACCCCTGGTCTAGAGTATGCCGCCATAACAACCTAGAATTGCGTTCCAGTATTAGTAACCAGGTTCCAGTTTCCCTTAAGAGAGCAGCAGCGCATTTGTAGCTCCTTTGGTGTTGCAAATGTCTATAGGCGATGGTAACCGCTTTCCATCAAGTGGGCCGTCTGCCTGTCTGCTGAACTCTTGCAATAAATAAATAAAAATGTGTGCGTGTACTAGTGTACACACGTAAGAAGTGAAAATTCTTTATGACCTTATTTCTCGAAAAATGATCTACTATATGCAACTTTACAGAAATTGTTTAAATCAAGTTAAATTAGATAAAGTTTAAACAAAAGGCTTTTATTATCATAGACATGAATACAAACCAGTCTGGTGGTGGGAGTAAGTCCGCTTAAACGATATGCTATCCCTACTCCGCTGGAAAGAGTACTCTTCGTTCGAATTGACCGTGGTAGGGGCGCGTAACCGAAAAATGTGACGGTAATTTATTCCAACGCCGACAAAGAAGTTTTTTTTTCGAATTTGCGAGGTGTTCGTCTTTAAGAAGTTCCACTATATAAATGGTTATTAGTTACGCAAAACATGTTGTTTGCTTTTAAAAATTGTTTGGTGTTCATCTATTCTTGAAAGTCAGTGTACCGAAACATTCAGCTCACCTCCTTAACTAATTAAGATCAGAGAGTCTCCTTTGACAAATTATCGCTCCTCTAATCCCAGTACTGCGAAGCCATCTAGCGGACTTAATAAGCAAGTTTAAGTTTATAAATAAGTAATGAGTTGCTTAACTTGATTTACTTAGATCCACAGAGTGGGGTGTTATACTTGAAACGCCACTGGGATTAAGCCGAATACAAAGTTGTACATAATCTTTACTAATAAGTAAATGTGGATATGAGTTTGTATTTGCTCTCTCATACAAACCACCGCAGCAAGATATTGGTAATAACAATTGGGATTGTTTACTTTTTTTCAATCTAGCTATTTAAAAATCCATTTCGAGGAATAGCGTCCCTAATCATTTCTGTCTAGTTAAAATTCCAAAAAACGTACGATCTTCTTGTATTGTGTAAGAAATGCGTTTGACCTTTATTTGACCTTACTAAATCCAATCAGATGGGCCGTCTGCCTGTTTGCCTGCTTCAGGTGTAAAAAAAATTGTAGCTGTACATTATTTGATTTAAGTTCTATAACATGGATTTTCCCTAAAGAGCACTTTAAAAAATGTAACGATAACTATAGAAAATAATAATGGTTGAACACGAAAAATTCTAAGCCTAGCGACAAAAAACACTAAAATGATCACGATACGTAATGAGTAATGACAGTGACATTTAAATAATAGCACAGATTACTAGGATTATATATAGATAAAATTTACTTTTATTAATTATGTTTTCTAGGCAAAGAAATCAATGTAAGCTTGTCCCTTATGATGTCATCGGAGAAATAATTTTAAAATCGAATTATAAAAAAACTAACGCTTAAAAATTTAAAAACTTCGTTTAAAAAAACCGACTTCAAAAACTAAAAAACTAAAATGTATAAAATAACTTATTTCTATAGCTCTTATTATTAATATATATTACCTAAAACATCTTAAAGTCGGTGCTTAGTAATTTGCAAAATATAGTAATTTTTATTATGTTTTACTTTGCACCGACTTCAAGAAGTTTTAGGTAATATATATTAATAATAATAGCTATAGAAATAAGTTATTTTATACATTTTAGTTTTTTAGTTTTTGAAGTCGGTTTTTTTAAACGAAGTTTTTAAATTTTATTTGTTACTTTTTAGTGTCTAGCTATGTATGGGTGGACAAACGAATGGTGCCACGCTTCTAAAAAAATTTAGGTCCCAAGAAACGAGAACAAAAAAATGATCGTAAAATGAAAACTACGGGGCCAAACTATGTCAAATTTTTAGGGGACCACATGGCAGCTATTCCGCGTCGAACAAAAAAAGAATCACGTAAATCGAATCATAAATCTCAGAGTAATCGGTGTACATATGGAACGGAGTGAAAATTATTTCCATGAAAAATGTTCATAAAATGAAAACTACTAGGCCAAACTATGTAAAATTTTTAGGGGACCAATTGGAAGCTATTCCGCGTCGAACAAAAAAAGAATCACGTAAATCAGATTATAAATGACGGAGTAATCGGCGAACATACATAAAAAAAGTAACGACAAAAAAAAAAAGATCCCGACGAATTGAGAACCTCCTCCTTTTTTCGAAGTCGGTTAAAAATACAAAAATATTCAAATTAGTATCTTAAAATACCCTATTTTACGTAATAAAAATATAAAATCAGAGGGTAATTTTTTTGTGAACAATCCCCATTGCACAGTTTTTTTTTATTTGACTTGACTTTATGTTGTTGGTCCGAAGACCTCGCAACTTTACCGGGGATTTCAGGGCGAGCGCCTTCACAAGGCGAAGGCGCTCGAGCCCGGGGGCATCTTGCTCAAGGGAGCTCCCTAGGGAGTTTTACCTCGGCTGGACTGTTGCCATGAGAGGGGGATGAATCTGATGATGCCCACCACAGGGCGACACAATGAACTAATTGAGAAAGGAATTGCACAGTAAATAGTGTAGAAGTATGAAATCGTAACTGCTTGTGTACACAGCCCCTGTAAAACCTAGCTACCACCACGCCGCCGCCGCGCTGCTATTCTGCGAATTACTATCTATATGTTGTCCACCCTCACATGTCAGCCCAGCAACAAGCTGAGTGCAAACCTTATTTGCTTACTATGCGGATATATCTAGTTCGTCTGCGGTTAAACGGATAAAAAAAAAAACCTTATTTGCTGAAAATGCGGCTTACATATTCTCAAAATATTGTTACGAGTTACCGGGTACTCGAATTAAAATGCAGTTAGAATTATTATATAGTTTATTAGAACTATACAAACACGTATAACACAGGTACAAATATAACCGAACACAACAAATCCAAACGTAATGTAAAAAGTCGTAATTCAATAAAACGCGCAAAGTCCGTCACTATTAGATTCCCGAATGTACACACGTCACGATCGTGTCGTAGTCGTAGCACTGCCGATAGGTATTAAAATGTGCTTCTACAGATCTGTACGTGGAATTTGTCTTTGTCGGCGCCTAGGTTGTAACAATATGTTTTTATTTTTAAGATAACTGTTAGCAATGTAAGTACGTAGCTATTTCTTCAATCAATTTTTTCTCTCTTTATTTTATTCTTTCATACCGCCGCATCATCGCTGAAACCAGCTTGAAAGAGAAAATGCGAAAGTGCGGCGGCGATTTGCTGGTGGCGCGATTTTATTTATTACTAGCGGCCCCGACAGACGAGCTGCCTTAAAAAAAAAGCAAAAATCTAGAACCCGATTCCAGCGCCACCTACCGGGTCTAATTGTAAATCTAAACAACTCACTCAAACATACAAAATTTAAACAAAATTGTAGAAGCCGATTCCGGCGCCAAGTATTTTGTTTACACTGATGGGATTATTGAAGTTTAATTGGGATCCCTAATTTTTATATAGCCTATATTAATCAGGGATAATGTAGCAATCGAATGGTGAAATAATTTTTGAAATAAGTCCAGTAGTTTTTTCGTTACAAACATACAATTCCTTCCTCTTTATAAGATTAGTATAGGTAAATTAATTTATAATAATATTATCTGAGTACAAAAACAAACGTACATAACTCACAATATTTTTTTGAAATGTCCATAATTATCACTATAAAAATATCAAATTAAAAGAAAAACATTCGTGTCACTAAAATGCTATGTCAATAAAAAAAAATCAAAATAAAGTATTTCTATAACTACATTTTGGGACTACAATAATCATCAACAGTACCTACGATGCGTTGCGCCTGGTTTAAGTAGTTCGGTTGCGCGACTGCCGTGTCGTCTACACGCGCGCTAACGGTTTCGATATTGTCAAAATGTCTACAAAGCTATATGTAGAATACATATAAGAATATCCATATTCGATTCCTGGCATGGTCAATTTCGTAATCGGCATAACTTGCGCGCCGCTTATTTATCAGAATGTCAAAAAATAAAAAAAACAAAACATATAAATATACTTAGGCCGCCTGCTTGCATAACGATCGTCTTTAAATAAAATTCGTTAATTTTATTTTACTCTCTAAACGCGTTTAATAGTAAATGCATTTATGTTGTCTTGCATGAGGCACTCTCCCATGTCATTTAGTAAAATGTATTTATGCCATCGGTAAAACAGCCAGGTGTGTTCCGTTTCACCTTCACGTCACATTTTACCGAACAAACACACGAAATTTAGCTTTAATGTAAGTTATTTCCTGCGTAAAAAGGATTTTAGTTGGCCAATTTCAAATTCATATTTGAAATTTTGTTCGTTTGGTTAAGTTTACTTCGGAATTTTTGGCGGCAACCAGAAGAATGATCTTTTGCTGTGCGTTTTATTTTCGATTTTATGGGTATTTAGCATTGAGATAAATAAAGCAAATAAAATACGAGTGACGATCTGTAATTGACTTTTTAATAACCTACAATTTCATAAAGAATAATAAATATTAATTCATGAAAAGATTTGTTGAAATGTTCTATAATGCAGAAGATATATGCTTTCCCATCTCACGTTCAGGGTCCATTTTATAATCAAAGAATTGTAGACAAAGATCATAAGTTTGTCTTCGCTGCTTCCATTATACAGGTGTTCTAGCTCATCCCACATCTTTAGCGCTTTTATATCGCATAACTTGTTTTAGAATCTCATCCGTCATGTTTGTCGTCATCAGAGTAAAAACGGCACAGTCAATTTTTAGAAATTGTTGTAAATTTATTTCATATTTGGCTTTAGCATCTGCAGCATTAGATGCTGCAGGCTCATCGGGCTTTTGAAGTTTTCCTTGCAAAATTTCTTCAGCGCCGGGTACTGCCCTGCACGCTGTCTCAATACGGTACCGCCAAGGCTTATAATTTTTACCATCTAGGTGCATTATTTTTACCTTAAAGCCTCTGTGATCGCCTTATCCATTGTGAACGTCAGGTCGAGTATAATGCTAGAATATTGCATTTATTCTTTCCTAGTTAAAATATCTTTACTGGATCCAATTCCTTAACTTTATTACTCTACTACCATGTTAGTTTGTACGAATAATGGGTATTTAGAATTGAGATAAATTATAATTAAAGCAAATACGAGTGACAATCTGTAATTGACTTTTTATAAGTGACAATTTCATAAAGACATACGAGTGACAATGTTTAAACAAGGCGTTAAATAGCTATTTTTGGATGATTAACTTTGACAGTTCTGTAAACGTATTTACCGGTAAATTTTGCGTGTGCAGAACGCTTATCGTATTTAAGGGTGGTAAATGCGTTTAGTGATTCTTAAATAAAATTAAGGAACGTCATGCAAGCCGCCCTTAATCGCGAAGTTTTAATTTGACTTAACTGCGAAAAGGACCGAGTCATATCATAAAGACCGGATATCCGATATAATACCCTCCGTTATCCGACAAATAATTTCTTTTTACTATTCTTTTTATGCGGAATTCTGAGTTAATTTGTTTCGAGTCTATTAGAGACCAAAATTCCTTTTGACTCTTAAACAAACAAATAAAATTGAAGTGTCTGTTTGTAATGTCTAAATAAAAGGGCATTTTAATCAACAATTTATTTTTTAAATTTTAGCTGGACTTCACGGGATCTAGAACATAGTTACTACGCCGTAACGCCCTCGTACTGCGTAGGTCTCATAATGTTTCTTTTAATACAGGGGGAATATCTTTTCTTCTGAAACACGCACGAGGTTCTGTATACGGGGGAGACCAAAAGCACCGGCTTATGCCGCCTGCTTCGCGTGTGTTGAACTCTTGTTGGTACAAGAGGTGATCTCCTCCATTAAAGGAGAAGGCCGAACAAACTACCCACTAAATGTATCTGAGTTTTGGGGAAAGCAAAACGGGGACATAATAATATGATTACATATTTATTTTTAAGAAAATATGTATATGTAAAATGTAGACTACATTAAAATATAATATACACTTTGTTTCATTATATCAATATATAAGTAATATTTTGATGTAATATGTAAAATAGTAAAGTAAATATACACGTAAAATATGTATATATGTGTTCGATCATCTTCCTTGGTCCAGCACAGCCGGCACAAACGCAATTCGTGAGGGTTGTGCTGGAGCCGGCACAAACGCAATTCGTGAGGGTTGTGCTGGCCTAGGGAAGGCAACGCGGGCATAATATACGTATGTAAATATGGTATAATAATATGTATGTTTATAACACAAATTGTATAAATAAATGTAAGTATAAAAATATAAAGTAGCTATATGTGTTATGAAATATAACTCCCAACATAACCCAATCCTCCCAACTCCACTCCCAACCCAAGCCAACAAGTCCCAACCTAAGCCTACTAATCCCAAGCCAACCTCTTCCAACCAGATTCCAAAACACATGCATAACACACACACAAGTATTAACACACACGCATCATAGTTCTAAGCAAGATAGAAATATGGTAGTATAAGATTAAATAAAATGTAACTTCGTCCTGGACAATCATGTTCGTCCGGGTCCAACAGGGGAAATAAAAAATAAATAGAAAATGTACCTGAGTAGGGACCCAGGTACATTTAGTGGGTAGTTCAGTAGTAATAGTAGGACTGTCGTCCTACAGCAGTGGTTCCCAAACTTATTTTGTATACTGCCCACTTTGAGAATAAATTATTTTTTAGCGCCCCCATTGTTTCATCTACTTAAAAACCACTATAACGTCAAATTAAATTAATTGATTATTGTGAGCTATATTAGTGGATATTAAACAGTCATTCTAAACGAGACTTTTACTATAGCAAGATTTAACTTGAGACCTAACCGCAGTAGGTAGGTACACAACGGCGCTGAGGTCTGAAGTTAACTCATACGGGCTACACCTGTCAATGAGAATGATTATTGAAACGCAACTTTATAGTATTCAGACAGGGTATCTTTTATGCAAAATCAAACAAACAATCGATTCTTACATAAAAACTAATGTGAAGTCTGCTGTGGATGCTGTTTATAAGTTTGTTGATATCAGGTTCCAATTTGCTCAAGATCAGCCACAAGTCGCCACTTTTGGTGCTTCTACACAACACCCCCTTTTTTTCTGGGTCTCTTACCGCCCCCCTTTAGGTCTGCAGCGCCCACAAGGGAGCGTTATTTCCCACTTTGGGAAAGGATGTCCTACAGTTAGTTCAACCTTCGCTACCTAAAGTTATAGGCATTTCCGTTGTATACTATGGTCTGGGTGTCTGGGATCGACACCAGAATGTTCCATTGTATATTACCCATAGAACGTAGACGTGTGTTGTCTGCAGATTTATTTATTATTTATAAATAACTAAAGGTCCCGGCAGACGTTGTCCTGCCTTGAAAAAATAAAAATCTAGGACCCGATCCCTGCACCACCACGGTTCCAATTGTAAATCTAAATGACCCAGGAACCCACTCAAACACGCACAAAAAATTTCATTCATTTTAATAGATTGAAAATTGTGCTGCAAGTAAAGACACGAATTTTAATAAGAAAATACCTTAAGCATCATCAAAGGAGCTGCCTCAAATTATTTCTTATCAAATTCAGTTCTTTACATATTTTCGCGGTGGCTTCCCTCCGATTACTCAACGTTTTATGGAATGGCGAGAAAAGCCCCAAACCACACAATAAAAGCATCTTGCTATCATATTACGTCGAGTCAAAGAGCAATATTTTTTAAATAATGGGAGATTCTTTGAAGACCTATTCCCCAATTCTGCTACTACAATAGTGCCTGAATATTCGGCCACTGGTGTCATAATGCTTGTTTTTCATACAAAAGCAACCATTGAAATATAATATCGAAGCGCAGAGTTCTAGAGAGTAAGGGAAGTTCTAGATCATTGTTGTACATTGATCAAACGTTCTTAATCACTAATATTAATTGCATTTAGTTTTGACTTTACCACTAGTCCCTCAAGGCACAAAAAATGTAATACTTTCAGATTTTATATTGCCATTTGTTATGTAAAACAAAATATTTTAGATAAAAGTTTAATTATTTTTTGTAAAAAAATTATCATACGCACATAAAATAGGAAAATACAAAATACCATTACTTCCATATATAAAAATTACATCAATGTATTACGTACTTTATTTCTGATAGAAAATCAACTAAATATTATAACATCGCACATATTTTAGCTTATCTACAAAATGACAATATTAGTAACTAAAACCAAAACTATAATAAAAAAGTGTGCGTGGGACGCCCGACAGAAGTGATAACTTAAACTAATCTAAGTTGAACTATTGAAATTGTTTAATTTGAGAAAAGCTTAGGATATTACTTAAATTTGATGTATATTGTTACGTACGAGCGGGGGTACGCACTTATGGATTGGAAGAAAACACCAGTTTTAAATTTAAAATCTTTTATTGACTTACACAGCCGCACGTAGTAACTCTCTGCAGGGTTGACCCTATACGCACGACCAACGATGCACAGTCCCGACGATAAGTTGTCACACCCTCAATACCGTCGCCGATATTGCGTAGACCACCTCCGATATTATCGCGGGAAGCTCGCTTCTGGTTCCTCTCTCGAACTACGCTACACACCTTCTTCGCGTATCTGTCCACCAGACTTACTAAATTTCACCACTTAATTCGTCTCTGTCCTCTATAAACCTTCTCTAATAACTCTTTAGTATCGCACTTGTCGCTTCACCGTCTTGGACTGAACTCAACTTTAAAACTGCCCGGTAGGCGCGCCTTACGCTGTTTATATACCCGGAAGAATTTTCTAGAACCCCTCTATCTATCTCTGTCTCTTCCTTCCCGAACCTTCTGTTCGGGAACTTTCGTTTATACATCTATCCCTTTCTAACATCTGTCTATCTCTTTCTTTCGGTCATCGTCTATCCCTTTCTAACATCTATCTCTTTCTTTCGTTTATCGTCTATCTCTTTCTAAATATATCCGTCCTTGTCTTTTCCTTCCAGAAATTTCTAGTTCTTTCTAAAAGTTTTAAAACTGATTTACGCGGCTGGGCAGTTCCACCCTCGGTCGCCACAATATTAATATGACAATGTAAGGAAAGACTATTATTAATAAAAACTTTTATTGATAATATAATATATTTAATTCTTAGTTATAATTCTTGGATAAGTACATTAGAATTTTGTGTATGTACATTATTAGTATCATTATTTAATCTAATTATCGAAATACGGCTAGCGATTTGGGTTATAGTGAGACAGGAGGAGCCTGCCTACCGCTGCGTATGCGTGAGAGAAAAGGAAGTCAGACAGACTGGCGCCGTAACGGGTTAGTAATAAGTATAAGTCATAAGTCGTTATCACTTCAAAAATCTTGTATTTTCACCCTCTCTGCACCTTCCGTTTAGTTTTTAACCGACTTCGAAAAAAGGAGGAGGTTCTCAATTCGTCGGGATCTTTTTTTTTTGTTTTTTTTGTATGTTCGCCGATAACTCCGTGATTTATGATCCGATTTACGCGATTCTTTTTTTGTTCGACGCGGAATAGCTGCCATGTGGTCCCCTAAAAATTTGACATAGTTTGGCCCAGTAGTTTTCATTTTTCAAGTAATATAACGTAACAATACTAACGCCATATATTATATATGTATATAACTTATGTGTATATTTGTATATATAGTATAGTTATATATTTATTAATAAAATTGAAGTAATCGTACAATAATTATGTATACCACCATCGCCACTTCTAATCGGAATATTCTTGCCACGGGTTGTCTGGAAGAGATTGCTTTTTAGCGATAAGACCGCCCTTTGTACCCTACTATAATAATACTAGTTCATAAGTTTTTCTGTAATGGTGTACAATAAAGTGTTATCTATCTATCTATCTATCTATCAATAAACAGATGTTATTTTTACACAAAGAAGTAGATATTTTCTACACTATATGTCTGTTTGGGATATACATATGAACAGAAAAGGTGGAAGAACGTTACTTTTGATTCCTGTATAACCCAAAGAATTCATCAGCAATATCACTTTCAAAGCATAGTAAGGTATTTTAAGAATTCTTTAACACTTAAAGAAGGTTTTACGTGGAAAATGTTAAAAAGGATATTCTGAGGGGGGGGGGGGGGCATCAATTTTTATTACCTTCAGAATGTTATTATTGGAACAAGTATATTATTGGGAAGATTTCTATTGTACTGTTACGAATATGGGACTCGAATTAAAGTGCCGTTGGAATCAATATAGAATTTATTAGAATATATACAAACATGTATAAGACAGTTACAAATATAACTGTACGCTACCAGTATAAACTGCACGGTTCAATAACACGCGCATAGTTCGTCACTATATAGTTAATCGAAGGTACGTCTTGCTCGTATCGTAGTCCTCGCTTGGCTGCCGATCTCTCCATTCGGCCATTGCCAGTCCGCATAGATCGGATTTCTTAGAATTCAGTTCGACACACCTGCCTAATGAGTGCCATAAAACAAATACAACAACAATATAATGTTTTTCTTAATTACAATTTTTAAACACAAAGTAAACAAAAGAAGTCCAAATACGGGAAAGGTAATTAAACGAGGTTTATGGCAGGCAGGTGTGCATTCACTTTTTGTCGCCATGTAACAGTACCGAGGTGAAATTTTCAAAAGTGCCTTAATGACTAAATTTAAAATACTCGTATTAATAAGCAGGTGTTTTAATAAAGTACTAGTGGTCGTCCAGTGGTTGAAATTCGACCATAATTAATTTAAATTATAAGCTTGAACATTATCAAGGTTCTGTTGTCGAAGACTGTACTTCTATAATCACAGAATTCGCGAAGGCTATGTACTGTTAATTTGACTTGAACAATAAACAAAAGAGTATATATCCGTGCTGTGTCAAATACGTGGTAGTGTGTGTAATGTTTTTTTTTATTGATTTAATATATTTATTATGCATAATTAAAAAGAAATGTTAGCTTTCTGCACTACATCTCTATGTAAGTGTGCGAAATTTCCTCCGTCCGCGCAATTTTCGTAAAATGAGGTACAAAGTTTTTGCTGTGTTTTTGCTTCAAGTATTCAAATTCAAAATAAGTTCCAATGGAGAACACTATTTGAAGGTCATACATATAGGTTAAAGTTATTATTATTATGTTCATATTAATAATATATAGATTTTATTTTTTAAATCTTGGCTAGGATAATTCAATTTTCAAAAATCTAATAGCACTGCTACAGTTTTCATCAAGTCAATCGGTTTCTTATCAAAATACTAATCTGTAATAATGTGAATTTTCGTTTTTTGACGAATCGTTTTTTGTGATTGATTCGTTTGGACGTCTATATTAAATCAGGATTCAGTTCATGACTATGAACACTTTTTATCATGTCAAAACTGATAGCAAATATGTGAATATTAAATTTTCAAAATAATATAACCCTGACATGTAATACACACGACATAGTTACGAATAAATGAGTTTACGAGACAATTCGTTTTAGAAGAAAAATTATTAATCACGTATCGTTTCGACGAATATAATTTACATCACGATTCGATTTATAAATGTCAACGTTTATTCGTCTTTAACGATTCGTGATTAGTAACGAATCGTCAATGACGGATAAACGTGTGAATACTTCCTAACACATTACCTGGATTAATATCACGATGACACAAGAAATTCTCGTTACAATATTTTCCTATCACCTTTAATACCTTACGAGAGAACGTCAGAAATAACTTTCATATAATCTCCGCCAGATTAGGCCTATCATACAAAATGCTGCTTCAATGTTATGATGGTACCATTTTTAAGTAAAAATAGACTTTAATAACGTTATAAAAGGGTGGTGAATCGTTTGTTATGGAATTGTAGAAGCAATTTATCATTGGAAGTACATAATTCAGCGATTTTGAAATCGTGACGGATCGAGATAAGCCAAGTATAAGAGGTCTACTTGGTTTTATTATAGAAAAATATTTCTGAGATGAACCAGAACAATCCAATCCATTTTAATATAATATAAAAAATATATAGTTTGGCATGTTTGCTGAAGAATTTCTTGCGCCGCTTCTTCTCTTCAAGCCACAACATGTTGTGAAGCGGCGATAAATTAGATTAGCCTCCCAAATAATAAAATAATAACCATAAACAAAATTAAAACTAAATAATAAAAATGAACAAATTGGCGGTAGGCTAAATAAAACTTTAACAGTACTCGTTGACACTTGTCATCTTTGTCTTCCGTGATCACGGCCACTTTTCGGTGGCCGAAACGTCGGAATAACCAAAATTAAATAAATTACCGCGCTTAAAACCGTTAAAACGTAGTTTTATTACAAAACCTTATGGATGGTCTAAGTACAAAACAATCAAATTTTTTACATAACTTGCAATGTCCCCTGGTCTAAAGTATGTCGCCATAACATCCTTGAGTTGTGTTCCGGCATCAGTGACCAGATTCCAGTCTCCCTTAAGAGAGCAGCAGCGCATCTGTAGCACCTTTGGCGTTGCAAATGTCCATAGGCGATGGTAACCGCTTTCCATCAAATGGGCAGTCTGCCTGTCTGCTGAGCCATCCAGTCGGGCAAATGCCCTACCACCTGGCTGTGGGTTGTTTTGTCGCCTCTTACGACAGGCGGCCCGGCCGCAGGAAATTATATTCTTTCTCCGTTCCTGCATGGATAGAATTTACAAGATATGGTGGTAATATCCAACTATTTAAACATAATCAATACATAACTGCACATAGTTATTGTTATGTATGTGCGATGCGCTTGTCTTACTACTGGTTTATTACCAGTGCATTACAACCTCGTGTTTGAGTCGCACGCGCGCGCTCCGTAGTTATCAGTTATTATAATAAGTAATATAATATCTACTAATTATATAAAATTACATATCTTTATATTGCAGATAGAATTTCCTGACAATGTTCTTAAATGTTATTAGAAATTTTGCTTGTCTTACAGCAACAGGGAACATTATGATGAGAGTAAGTTTGTGTAGCCTTGGTGACATCTGTAATTATAGAAGTGTAGTCTGACAACAGGACCTTAATAATGTTCAAACTTATAATTTAAATTAATTATTATGGTCAAATGTCGACCACGGGCGACCATTAGTTATTTTAATTATAAAAGAAAACTGCCAGTGCGTAAAATAATGACGATTTTAATGTGGGGAAAATTTACGGATAAAAAACAAAAGAACATGTATGTACTAAATACAAAAAAATAGTATATTTGATGGCCAGTATTATGCCGCAACAAATGAATAAAAACTATTTCTTGGAGATACCAACAGAAATACAAGGCAAACGGCCACTCATGTTAATTAATATATCTTTTATCACCTTATCCGTATAGGAACTGAGAACGAATACAATGCCTGCAACAGGCCGTCCTTTCGTAAGAGGCGACAAACCAACCCACAGCCACTAGGCAGGGGATTTGCCCGTCTGAATGGCTACTATTCCTGGTCTAGAGTATGCCGCCATAACAACCTTGAGTCGTGTTCCGGCATTAGTGGCCAGGTTCCAGTATCCCTTAAGAGAGCAGCAGCGCATTTGTAACACCTTTGGTGTTGCAAATGTCCATAGGCCACGGTAACCGCTTTCCATCAGGCGGGCGGTCTGTCTGTCGGTTGAACTCATACAAAAAGGGATTCTTACAAATAATCGCAGAAGTTTTATCGAGCGTACAATCTTAGGATGTGATAATTTTATACAAGTGAGTCAAATTTCGTAATCATTATTTTTTAATAGTACTTTTTTGGCATTTAAAAAATTTTCACTTTATTAAAAAAGTCAAAAAAATAGTGCCGTCAACCATGGCTACATTAGTGTTATATACTTCATTCGCGTCAGTGTTATATATGTAACGTACATCCGATAAGCCATATAGTGACTGACTTTGCGCGTGTTATTGAATTGTGCAGTTTGTACTGGTTGCGTCCAATTATATTTGTACCTGTGTTATACGTTTGTATAGTTGTAATAAATTCTATAGTAATAATTCCCACGGCATTTTAATTCGAGTCCTGTAGCTCGTAACAATAATATCAGAATAAAAATATAAGCAAAGAGGCGATATAACATAATAGTATAAAAATACAATGAGCAAAGAGGAGACATAAAGTATGAAAATGCTAAAAGCAAAATTTCATTGTTTAATTCTTTACGCTACGGACCAAAGGGTATTGCGGGAGTAATCTTATTACCTTTTAACAAAGTATTGATGGGCCTAAAAGCCCACGCGTGGGATCAAACGGAAAGCCATTTCCATGAAAATGGCCGCAAGGCGAGTTTTATGTTGGCCGCTTGTTACACAGACTCATATTAGGGGAGCGATTAAATAAATCAATTTAGATACTTCTTATAAACTTGCAGAAAGTCGTGGCTTTATAGATTTCTTACAATACTGTTACGAGTTGCGGGACCCGAATTATAATGCCTTTGGAATTATTATAGAATTTATTAGAACTATACAAACACGTATATCACAGGTACAAATATAAACGAACTCAACAAGTCCAAACGTAATGCAGAAGGTTGTAATTCAATAAAACGCGCAAAGTCCGTCACTATTAGATTCCCGATTGTAGTAGGTACACACGTCTCGCTTTGGTCGTGGTTCTCGCTCGACTGCCTCCCCCTAATCAGGTCATCGTTTTATGCTGCACAAATGCAATGTGCACGTATCTAAATCGACTTAATCCGCCACGCCATCTGGCTAATGAATCGGCCGCAAACGGTCATAAAAGAGTACAATAAAACTGTAGTGGATGCACTTACCACGTTTAGTCGTAGCTAATTTTATATTATATTTGCGTAAAATTATACTATGATCCTGGTTACCATACGCTCGGGTTTCCAATTCAATTATTTGCTCTTACATTTATGGTATTCTATTTTATTTCTATTGGAAACTTTCATAATAAATAAAACTAGTATTGTTTAACCTAGTTCTCATTCGTAAACAGAAGTCGGTCAAGTTCAAGGTCAATCTCTTGACATTTGACTTTTGACGTTTGACAAGTGCTACTAATAAATAACATAGCAACAAGTTTCTTTAATTTACGGTATGTTTTCTATTCATGTTTAAATTATAATTTCTAATCATAAAACAAATTACATATAAATATCCATTTCAATTTTCTTATTTATTTAATTAAATTTAATTTATCAACTACATTAATGATCTACTCTGTAGTTCAATGCCCATATGCCTATGTTAGCCAGGACGTAAGGATATGTCCAACCAATGAGAGATGTGTATAAAAGTAGCTTTCATTGGTGGGAATTCAAAAATGAAAGCAGACACCGTTTTTGATTGGAGTTCTAACTCCATTCAAAAATGGTCTCCCTCTAGGGAGACCATTTTTGTACGACAAAAAGATACTTAGAAAAGTGAAAATAAAAAAGCCAGTTTAAGATTGAAGTTATATTTATTCAAGAACCTTACATCACAACAATAATATCATAGCACACTCTTCAAAACAATGGGCTGTTTTCTAGAAACGTATGCCAATCAATAAGTAATCAAAAGAAGACGATCATAAAAGGGTTACAATTAGTTTAAATGCCGACAGGTAATAAAATGTGTTTTGTTTCAGACATGCAGGTGGATTTTGTTTTTGTCGGGACCTGAGTTGTAACAATACCATAAGGAAGATACAAGTAAAAGGAGCCAAATTGCGCATTCAATATTGTTTGAAAAATATTTAAAATTATATATGATGTTTATATAACGCCTATTCTTTTATACGTAAAAAGTTTTAGGATTTATAATGGCAATTAAAATAATTATGTTTTTGACTAACATTTAACAACTTATATTTCGATTACTATAATTAAACTAATTAATAAGGCACTGATAACTTGAGCGACTTCAGAATTTTTGTATTAGGTTCATATTTGGCTTGCGAAAATATGACCATGTTACTGAATTTCGTGTAAAACTCAAGTGGCTCCCTATTCGCTTTCGCCGGAATACTCACATTCTCACATTACTTTATAACATACTATTTATTCCTAGTAGTCCTCCCTACCTTAAGGAATGTTTTGATTTCCTTCGCCTTTCTACTTCCCACAATTTGCGCACTCATACGTATCGTAAACTCACTACACGTGCACACACTTCATCCTTTTATGATAACTCTTTCACAGTGCAGGCTGTCAAACTTTGGAATGCGCTGCCTCTTACTGTCAGAGAGGCCAAAACATCGCCTACATTTAAGAACGCACTCAGAAAACACTACTTTTCCTTAAATAATTATGCCTAATTCTTGTATTATAGACTATTTAATATATATGTATGTATACGTATGTATGTATTTAATTTATAAAGTAGTTTAAGTATGTGCATTTTATTTATAAGTTATGTAGTTTAAGTATGTTTATTTATGATATTTGATATTTAATTATTTGCACCACCTACATCGCCAGATTAGATTAAGTTATTCCTTAAGTTAGGTTGCCTGGAAGAGATTGTTTTCAGCGATAAGGCCGCCTTTTGTTTCTACCTTAACAATATTGTTATTGTATATTTTGAAATTGTATATTTGGTGAGCAATAAAGTGTTATCTATCTATCTATCTAATAATAAACTATACGAGTATATACAAATTAAAATTAAACATATAATATTATAATAATAAAAATTACATATAGAGGGCTTAGGGAAGGGAAAGTCTTACCAGTATGCAAGTGTACGTAAAAATAAGGCTATTCCAAAATTCAGCCTTATAATATAATCAAATAGTTTTGTTTTATTCACAATTTTATCCCTTGTGTAAAACTGCACTATTGTCTGTCTGTACGCCCATTTGTTATAAAGCCCTCGATATAATATCTTATATATTATTATTATATGAGATATTATATGTCATTTTTATTAAGAAGAGCGTGTTACGTGTCATATTTTTATTGGGCTATTATCATACTTTAGTAATCTTCTCCTATGATTACAATACTATGTAAATGAGGACCAATACCTACGCAGAGCTTACCTAGCTATCTAAAATCTGTCGATGCGTACAATCAATAGGGTGTACTGTCATTATGCACATGTTGGAATATGGAAATGAGGTGAATTTCAAACGGCAACTAAATTTCTATGTATATTTAGGTAAATTCATACAAATTACTTACTTAAACCTAGTATTAGTTCAACAGGTTTTTGTAAGGTGGTAGGGTTACCCGCCTCTACCCGGTCTAGAGTATGCCACTTTAACAACCTTGAGTTGCTTCCGGCATTAGTTGCCAGGTTCCAGTCTATTAGAGAGCAGCAGTACATTCGTACTTTTGATGTTACAAATGTCCATAAGCGACGGTAACCGCTTTCCATCAGGTGGGGCGTCTGCCTGTGTGCTCAACACATGCAAAAAAGCATGAACTTTAAAAAAGACCACGAATGTATAATCATAATAGGCTCGCAGGGGGGCCTTGTGGTGAAACCTTAGGTAAGTACCGACACCTCGGACCTGACTCCGTACTTGCCTTAGCCAACCGGCACGGAGTGGAGATCGTTAGAGCTAAGACTCAAGCTCCAGGGCTGAAAGTGATACATGGCATAACATCGGCAGTAGCTTCAGTGTACCTGCAGCCTCTCGACACCCCTTAGCAACTCTTGCCCATGTTGTCTCTGTCTTCTATGGAAATAAGGGGCCCTTGCAGGGAGAGGCGAGTCACTGTGTGCCCATTTTTCCATGTTCCCCATACATGTACATTTATGGATTGATGAAATCGTATACTTCGCTGGAATAAGTAGACCTTACTCAGGAGGTCTGTACAATCAATATCGGAGCACATAATTTTTAGAAGAAGTAAAAAATCAACATTATCTCGTCGGTGTTTAAGTGGCAAGAGGTGAAACTTTTTGCAAAGACCAATATATGCTCCAATAATTTGACATAAGCACCATACAAATAATATCAAAATTCAATCAATGGTTGGCAAGGCCATAAAACACTTTCATCTCTATATACGCATTTTAGATTACTACAGTATTGCGGTTTGCCGAAAATCAGGCGCTCAAAATTAAAATCGCATATGAAACTAACAAAGTTAATTAACCATTCTGTTTAATTAAATCTGCAGTGATTGCGTTCTGTTGAAATTCATACGCCGCTTTATTTAAGCATTTAATAAATGTTTCATTTTAATAATACATCTCTACATGCCATACTGAAGCTATATTCATTTTATAAATGAACTTCCCAGACTATACAAAATAAATTTGTACTGATTCGGCGTAAAATTTAAATTTGTACTACTCCAAAAATGTTGCCCCGCTACAACTCACGCGTCGAATGTAAGGGAAAGACGGAACGAGGACAACAGTACGCCTCTACGGATTCACATGACAAAGAGGGACAGCAGGCCGAGCACATCCGATTCTTAACGAACATTTCCGATCTAGAAGTTTTGTACGGGACAAATGAGGGAATGACGTTTAGCGCCTCACCGGCCTCATCGCTTCAAATGTACTGCCACGGCACAAACCATACAAATCTCCTCGCCTCATTTGAAGTGGTAAATTCTACTAGTTCAGTACAAAATGTCATGTTACTCTTACAAACTCATTGTGTAGGTACGATTTTAAATCGTGCCTACACAACTCTACATTATCTAACTTGGAAGAATTATTATTGCTCTTGCGTCTTCTCCCAATTATTTGGGGTCAGCATAAAATGTCTTCTCCTTTCACGTTCCTCTTTTCTGATATTATTCCTCTGTTACACCACAAATTATCATGTTATGACGATGACAGGACGAAAGACATGTTCAACGATCATGTCATGATGAGACCGGTAAACGTTAATGGTTCCCCTCTTGAGGTTGTGCAGGAATATGTCTACCTTGGAAAAAAGATCCAGGTAAGCAGACTTCGAGAGGGAAGCCAATAGGAGGATCCAGTTAGGTTGGGCAGCATTCGGTAAGCTCCGACAGGTCTTCTCGTCAACCATTCCGCAATGGTTGAAGACGAAAGTCTTCGAGCAGTGCTTCCTACCCATCATAACATATGGCCGAGACATGGACACTCACAGTGGGACTGGTCCACAACGGGTTATGGAGTGAGCAATGTTGGGTGTTTCTCTTATGGATAAAATCAGAAATGAGGACATCCGTAAGAGAACGAAAGTAACCGTCATAGGTCGCATAATTAGCAAGTTGAAGTGACAGCGGGCCAGTCAAGTCTGCAGCAGGAGCGACGGCCGATGTAGCAAACGAGTCCTGGAGAGGAGACCACGTCTCAGCAAACGTAGCGTAGGACGCCCGCCAGCCCGGTGGACTGACGGCCTGCGCAAGGTCGCCGGCAGAGGCTGGATGAGGAGGACTGGAGCCCGGGATATGTGGCGCACACTTGAGGAGGCCTACGTCCAGCAGTGGACTGAGATTCGCTGAAGAAGAAGAAGATATAAACATAGTACGCAAAGTATCTTTTCACTCGCTTATATTTTAAATAGCACTCGGCTGTTTTCACTCCTTTTTGACAAAATATTTGGCGGTTTTCACTCACTCCTTTCTCAAATAGAACTTGGCGGTTTTCACTCACTTCTTTCTCAAATAGCACTTGGCGATTTTCACTCACTCTTTTCTCAAATAGCACTTGGCTGTTTTTACTCAATTCTTTCTCCAATAGCACTTAGCGGTTTTCACTCGCGTCTTTCTGACATAGCAGTTGTCGTTTTCCATGCGACATATGTTCGGCGTATATACGGCGCCTCCATCTCATCCTCTTTAGACGCCATACATTAATTATGTATTTTATCATACACCTTGTATGTATATATATCTATGTGCTCAATGCTTCCTATATTACAATCTCATGTATAAGGGTTGTTAAATATTCAAAAGTAATTGGCGCGCAGATAGAATTCAGTTTGCGCAGTAAAATTAGATTTGTTCCGACCAGCGACACGATGAAAAATGAAAGCTTTCAACATTTTTTCTGGATATACAAAAGCTTTCAAGGTTTGAGTGAAAGTAATAACACAAAAAATGGGCTAAGTGCATGTCAGTACAGTAGATTCCGTAGATCTGACGAACATACGCCGTTTTCATCATATAGCTACGGAATCCTAAGAAAAGTATTTAATTGGAAATAATCAAATTTCATGACTGAATTTGTAATTAAGCTGTATTTATTATTATGTTACGACCGAGTTGCCGACAAAGGCAAATTCACACCTGCAGCCCTGTAGAAACACATTTAATTACCTTTTCGGCATTTGGACTTCTTCGGCCTTACTTATAATAATGTCGTCAAGAAATGATTAGGTATCTCTTATTCAAATTCAAATTCAAATTCAAAAGTTTTTATTCAAAATAAGTTCCACTGGAGAACACTTTTTGAAGGTCATACATATAGGTTAAAATTTAATTTTACTTCCTAGTCTATGTACACCGCTTCGCAACGTGTTATTGCTGTTAAGGAGAAGAAGCGGCAAGAAACTCCCCAGCAACACGTCTAGCTAAAAAAAATTTTCTTTATATTTGTTGTTCTATTTTTTATATTTAAGTACTTTTTTTAAAAAAAGATTTTATACAGAATTATGTTACAGAATAACTTTTGAAGAATTAATGGAGTTGTAGCAAACAGTGCATATTCAATAAGACAAAAGCGCAATAAAAGGATAGAAAATAATTATAGTTATAAATATAAAGACGTAACGTATTATTTTTTTTGCAACATATCTCCATATATTCCTTACAAGTACGGCAAGATAAAAACGTTATACTCGTACAAAACACAGTATAAGAGGTTGGAGCGAGCTGTTATGTAAATGAAGTTTTGTCATTTAAATATTCTTCAATAGTGTAGTATCCCTTTTTAAGCAAGATACTTTTTATTTTAAATTTGAATTTAGTGAAGGGCAGATCTAACATTTCACTCGGAATCTTATTGAAGAAGCGTATACCAACCCCCAAGAAAGAAGACAATACTTTTTGTAATCTAAAAGATGGCAATATCAGTTTATTACAATGCCTGGTGTTGAAATCGTGAACATCCTTATACCGCTTGTAGGCACTCAAATTATTACGAATATAAATTATATTATTGAAAATATATTGGCAGGCGACCGTCATAATACCGATTTCCTTAAAGCGTTCCCTAAGAGACACCCGAGGGCCGAGGTTGTAAATTGACCTTACGGCTCTTTTTTGTAAAACAAATATAGTCTCCAAGTCAGCAGCGTTGCCCCAAAGTAAAATACCATAGGACATGACACTATGAGAATAACTAAAATAAACTAGTCTAGCAGTCTCTTCGTCAGTGAACTGCCTAACTCTTCTGACCGCATATGCTTAAGTATCTCTTAAGTAAGAGAATCAGATTCAGACCCTAATCAATAAGTTTTTTTTTCACTTATAAACATGTATTACCTGTTGTTTGCTAAGAGGAGCATAGATAAACGAAATTTGAATGATTAACGTAGGTTGTACTCAAAATATTCGACTAAAGAGGAGTTTATGGGTAATACTTTTGACTAATCAGTTGCTGAGCAGTTTCTTTATATTTAAGAAACGACTATAAGTAAGGCCCCCTTTTTTACTTTATATTTAAAATTTGTGATTAGAAAAACAGCCCATTGTGTATTGTAATATTTTATGGTAGCCATTAGCTAGATGTGATTCTATCAAATTCGGTCACGCAGCCGAGCAGACATATTGCATCCGTGCAGTATAAAGCAATGCCTCGATTGCTGGACGAGCAGTCGAGCGATAACCACAAGTGGAGCAAGACTTGTGTAAATTCGGTAATCTATTTAGTGACGGACTTTGCCCGGGTTATTAAATCGTGCATTACGTTTGGACTGGTTGTGTTCAGTTATATTTGTACCTGTGTTATACGTGTTTGTATAGTTCTAATAAACTCTATAATAATTCCAACGGCATTTTAATCCGAGTCCTGCAACTCGTAACAATTAGTATAAGTATATTTCAGTTTTAATTTCGTTTAATTATTTCAATAATTAAGTCTGAGAAATTAAATTTTATATTATCTTATTATATTTAATTTGGCCTAATAGGCTAAGAATATGTGAAACATTGTGTTTGTATTGTGTCATTATTAATCTCTGCCAAAAAGTAACGGGAAAAGGTCAATAATACACAAAATATTAGTTATTCATTCAAATTTATTTTATCACCTTCAAGGTATGCTTCTTCAGAAAAGACACACACCAGAGAATATAAGTATTAATTATATTATATAATTCAATCATCAAAACATTTTTTAACGCTTTTTCCAGAACTGACTTTAGTTCTTGTCGCGAACTCTGCTTTATGTCTTCTACCGAATGAAAAAGGGTGGCACGAAGTGGTAATTTGAGTTTAGGAAAAATAAAGAAATCGGCTGAAACTATAGCTGGTGAATAAGATGGTGGTCGTAACAATATTATTTGTACATACATACATACATAACTTCACGCCAGGTCCCTTTCGGGGTAGGCACGAACAACAGAACGCCATTCAGGCTTATTCTTACACACCTCACTTGCTTCTTTGACATAGCTCTTGTCATGCACTCTCGTCTGTTCTTAAAGCTCCTGACATCACCTTCTGCTAGTACACGATCCATTTGATCATGGAAGGTGTGTCGTGGCCTTCCGCGACTTCTGCATCCATCCACTTTTGCATTGTTTATCTGTTTAGTCATTCTTCCATCATTCATTCTTTCCACATGCCCGAACCACCGGAGCATTCCTTTTCTTACCTTCACTCCGACACTCTCTTTCAGACCAACTCTCTTTCTTACTTCGGTATTACGAACGCGGTCCGCGAGCGTCACTCCGCAGATTTTGGGCAGTGCTCGCATCTCGACCGCGTTTACTCTACTTTCATGCTCTCTTCCGTACGTGAGCGTAGGTACCAGCACCGCGTTGTGATATTGTAGTGTGTTGTGTGACCGCGTGATATAATATAACTACAATATTATTTGTAGTTATATTATATCACCTTTGTCGACTCAACATTATTTTAACCATGCTAAATTATACAGGCATAAATTGTTCCACAAAATATAGCGTAACATAATGATTATCTTCTCCAAAATATTTTAAAAGGCAAGGGAATTTTTAAAAGCTAGACCGCGTTACCCAAAATCCCCCAGATGAGGGCATTAGTGAGATACCACTAAATCCTGGAGCACATCCAAGGCTGATTCGGTCCGGCAGCCATAATCCAATGCAGTGAGCTTATTATCCGGGTCACCGCCAGCGAATATCCGGTTGGGAAATATTTGTTACATCCGGATGTTGCAAGCACTAATGTGGTGGTCGACCACCATAATCAGTAAGCGGTTACTTAGTAACAAAATGAAGGAAAGCTTCGCGTTGGTAATTGATACTGTTACACGCCGACAAAGTAAATGCACACCTTTCCCGCATTTGGACTTCTTTTGTTTACGCTGTGTTTAAAATTTGTAATTAAGAAAAACATTATTTTGTTATTGTACTTGTTTATGGCCGCAGGCATGCGGGGTTTCTCAGAAACTTCAGTCCACGCGGTCGATTGTCGTATTGTACGGTTTAGTATAAAACGATGCCCGAACGGGGGGGTGTGTGTGTGTGTGTGTGTGTGTGTGTGTGTGTGTGTGTGTGTGTGTGTGTGTGTGTGTGAAGCAGTCAAGCGACGATTACGATACGAGCAAGACGTGTACAGTACATTCGATAAGCGCTATAGTGACGGACTTTGCGCGTGTTATTGGATTGTGCAGTTTGTACTGGTCATGTCCAGTTATAATACCTGTGTAATACGTGTTTGTATTGTTGTGTTCTAATAAATTCTATAGTAATTCCAACGACATTTTAATTTTAGTCTTGCCACTCATAACAATACTAGTACTCGCCATTACCACGATATGGCTTTGAAAGTATTCCATCTAATGTCAGTTCTATTGTTATAATTATCTTACAAAACATAGATATTTAACATACAAAATGTAAAATAAACACTTTTAGCCTTGACATCTCAGAACAATAACTAAGCTATGTAAGTTATTGTTCTGAACTTGACATACTCTTCACTGACTATTAAAATATGAATAATTGAAGTCTATTAGTAATTATTTGTGATCAACTTTTAATATTATTTGGTGTTAAGTTTTACTCCGTGTGACTGCTTGATCTCAGATTATGACTTGTTGGAAAATGTGATATGAGTATAAACGTAAACATTCAATGCTTTGTTTTATTTGCGTTTGACCACGATCACGTCCAATGCCGGACGATGATGCGGTCGAAGATGGAGCACACTTACCTAGATAGTACCTATTCACACGAGACTTGAAGATACCCGGATTGTGCTTTTCGGGAAACACGGACTCTGGCAGTGCATTCCACAATTCTGCGGTACGTATAAGGAACGTGGAGGCGAAACGTTTAGTACGCACTGGCAGCGTTTCCACTGTGAAACAATGGCGTAGACCAGAGCGCCTTGTAGTCCGAAGATGGAATAGTGTAGGGGGAATCAGGTTGAACAGTTCAGCCGCACACTCTCCGAAATTAATCTTATAAAAAACCGATAAACTAGCAACCCGGCGTCGGTGTTCTAGGCTTTTAAGCCTTGTATCGACAAGCTGGTCGCTACCTATCAACCTCTTGGCTCTTCTCTCAATTGACTCTAGCGCTTCAATATGCTTAAAAGAGCGTGCATAGTTCTCTGTTCATTTGTTAAATGTTTTATAGTTCTTTATAATAATACTAGGTCAATATCTGCTGCAGGTAGGTAAGCGAATGCGGTCTATCGTATAACAAGATTCGAATCCATTGGATTACGGTGCATCCAGCGGCTGGATGGCTTGGACGAGCTCCAAGATAAAAGAGATGTGGCATAATTCCATCAAACTATTAATATCGATAAGAATTATTCATTGTATTAATATCAAAATAAATAATAATTTATCATATAACTGTGCATTCCGAAGGTTACTCCAACACCAATAAGGGCACATCAAGCTATCCTATTCAAATTAAACTGTCTGTCTATGATTTCAGAATAAATGCCAAAAATAAAATCAAAACTGCTAGTTATAATCAAATATTATCGCGTCACCTCAACCTACTTTAAAGTTTGTCTCTAATAGACTTCAAAAGGGCTCACTGGGTTTAGAAAAAAAATCTGGGTCTTAAACAGGAATTTTATCCAAAATTTTAGCAAGTTTCATGTCGTTATCTTGTATGTTTCTGAAGATATGAACATTACGTCCACTGTGTGTGTCCGCTGTGTTCACATATAGCTTTATAATAAAACTATCTGACTTGGCAAATGTTGTTTTGCCATATAAATTATTTCTAGTGAACATTTTGGTATTTCAATAAAAAAGAACTAAATTATTGTCTCCGTGCTGTTTGCTGGGTGAGAAGTAACATCGGTAGACGACTGGCGGGATAACTGATCGATTGACAATTGATCAGTTATCGACCACTGAGAGGTGAAGAATATTACAGTAATGATATCGCTATTAAGAAGTGGGGGTTGGTGGTAGAATTGTGAAAATTCAGGGTTATATGTATTTTTTTATGCTTAATCATTAAAAAACAAAAATAAATGGTTTTATTAAAAAAATTTTTTTTGGCTGCCCACCTTTATCACTTAAGGGTATAAAATATACTTTATGACCTATTTTCAAACCTACAAAATATACACAAATAATTTCATCAAAATCGGTCGAGCCGTTTCGAAAGAGTTTGGTTACAAACACTCTGACACGAGAATTTTATATATATATAGATGAAAATATTGTTTAATATTTTCTTATTTCTTAAGTTTTCGCGGTTTGTATACATAATAAAACTACGTTTTAACGGTTTTAAGCGCGTTTTAAGCATTTTGAAAACGAACAAGGTGGCGGTAGACTAAATAAAACTTTAACAATATTAGTTGACAATTTTCATCTTTGTCTTCCGTGATCACGGCAACTGAAAAGCGGCCGAAACGTCAGAATAACCAAAACCGTTAAAACGTAGTTTTATTATGAAAATATTGTTATTAATATCGATAAAAGCTACCATCCCACCTCTATATACCAAACCTAGTATTATATAGAAATATATCGAATAACTGGATAACTGGGTCCGCATGCACTGATGGATGCACGTATATTGAAACAGGAAAATCCAGTTTATTCGACGAACATCCAACAACCTTTTTATATCCGGATGTTTGCAGCTCTACAATTTCCAGCAGGGAAATAATGTCCCTTATATTTTATTTAAAAATAATAAATTTAAAATTTCCTTTGACTTTGAAGATTTAAATATGTTTTTATAATATTGTTACGAGTTTAGCGGGACTCGAATTAAAATGCCGTTAGAATTATTATAGATTTTATAAGAACTATATACACACGTATAACACAGGTACAAATATAACCGAACACAACAAATCCAAACGTAATGCAGAAGGTCGTAATTCAATAAAACGCGCAAAGTCCGTCACTTATTAGATTCCCGATTGTAGTACACATGTCTCGCTACGCTCGTGGTTCTCGCTCAACTACCTCCCCCTCCATCAAGTCATCGTTTTATTCTACACAAATATAATGCCCCCGGATCTAAGTCGACTTAATCTGTCACACCAGGCTAATAACTCGGCCGCAAACAGCCATAAAAGAGTACAATACAACAACGGGCTGTTTTCTAATCACAAAGTAAACAAAACAAGACGACCATAAAATAATTTAAATGTTATTAGTTCAAATGCCGACGGGTAATAAATGTGCTTTGTTTCAGATATGCAGGTGGATTTTGTTTTTGTCGGGACCAGAGTTGTAATAATACTGTTTATAGGAGATTCGCATACCAGCGAAAGATTGACCTAAAATTAGATCACTGAAATGCTATTTGGCAACGCCGCATCACTTTTTTTTTTTTGGAGCCCTTATACAGTAGTTCATAACAGTTATACGAAGTTTATAGAGCTCGTTAGAAATTAGTATAAAAAATATTGTTACGACCGACAAAGACAAATTCACACCTGCATTTTATTACCTTTCGGCATTTGGACTTCTTTTGTTTATTTGTGTTTAAAATTTATGATTAACAAAACAGCCCATTGTGTATTGTAATCTTTTACAGACTATTGTTGTGTTGTGATCACAGTCAGGTGTGTCGGGATTAAAATACAAACTGATTCTAAGAAATTCGGTCCACGCGGCCGGCCAGACATCTTGCATTTGTGCAGTATAAAACAATACCGCAATTGAGATGGGTCAGTTAAGCGATAACCACGAGCAGAGCAAGACTTGTGTACATTCTGTAATCTATTTGATGCCGGACTTTGCGCGTGTTATTGAATTGTACATTACGTTTAGACTTATTGTGTTCGGTTATCTTTCTACCTGTGTTATATACGTGTTTGTATAGTTCTAATAAATTTTATAGTAATTCTAACGGCATTTTAATTCGAGTCCTGCAACTCGTCACAACATTTTTCAGAATCTTATTCATGAATGCCATTATGAATAATAATTTTTAATGAACCTGTAAACCCCTGTCACAGTTATGAATAGGGGAGTTGAACTTCATTGAGACTACTGAAAAGATTATTAAAGTTATAAATCCATAGGCAATACTAACAAAATTCAGGATGAAAAAGTCATACGCCATATTGGATTCATAAATACGATTGAACGCTTGCCATAACTTACTCCACAGATAAAATAAATAAGTAAGATCAATCTTCTTGATATATAAATGGTGGATATATAAGTGGTAGCGTAATGGCTAGCGCAAGCGTCCTCAACTCAAAGGTCGCGGGTTCGATTCTGGCCGGAACGCATGCACCACTTAGGCTGTTTTCTAACCTAATGTGCATATTGTTACAATTACCACGTGCTAACAACGGTGAAGCAAAACGTCGTGATGCAACCTGCACATCGAGATAACCGATGTGTCAAACCTGCCAAGCCGCCTTGGACAAGCGTGGCGGGTATTCTATCCATTCCCCTACAGTGGGAGGCCCGAGCCCAGCAGTGGGACAGTTATGGGCCGTTGTTATTTTTTTATGTCCTTTAAAGAATCGTAAACTATACATTTGATCATGTGATGATCTTTTGCAAAGTTGTTGTGCATGAGCCAGAGAAGGTTTCAGAGTTGGTTCACAATTGGACCCGGTAGGTGGCACTGCTGTCGGCATATCGATTAAAGCTTTTCCAGGCAGGACGACGTCTGCCGGGACAGCTAGTATTTATTAAATATTATGTAAGAATCATACTGAAGAATTTAAATAATAATTAGCTTTTGTTAGTTGACAAATTTTCTCCTTTGAATTAACCGACTTTGGAACGTCTCGAGGCCTTTAGATATTATTATTTGTACAACTTGAATGAAACTGAACAGTGGTTCTGCATTCTAGTGTTCTGCAGCTATATTATTATAGGATTTTCCGTAGACTTATTATAATACTTTTACTTGATAATTCAAATATTACATGTATATGAAAAAATAATATTCCTTTTTATATTTCAAGTAGTGTAAACAGTTATAGTATTTTAATACGAGTATTTATGAACTCAATACAATTTAATATTTCATTGCAGTGTATATAGCACGTACACATTACACGTACAAATTTAATAACACAAAAATTGACACAATCAACACACATAGGATAAACCTTAATTTAGGTAAGCAAATCTATACTAATATATAAAGCTGAAGAGCTAATCTCAGGAACTCCTGACCTGATTTGAAAAATTATTTTAGTGTTAGATAGCCTATTTATCGAGGAAGGCTATATATCATCACGCCAAGGTCAATAGGAGCGGAGCACCAATGAAGAATGTTTCAAAGTTGGGGTTTTTTTCAACTTATTTTTTTTACTATACCACGCGGCGAAGTCGCGGGCAGAAGCTAGTTACATAAAACTACAGTGTAAATGATCATACAATGAGTAAAAACAGTAAATACAATAAACAAACAATACACGCACCTTGTAGTAATATATCATAACTAATTTAGAGTGTAATAACTAATAATAAATAACTTGTATTTAAAATTAAACTACAATATAAATATAACTAGACATACAAAATAACAATCTATAAGTAAAAAATAGACTCCAGGTCGCTGTCGGCGGGGAGAGTGCCCAAAATGCTGGCCTCATTTCCATGTTGGATGGCAATGTTGATGCGTTGCCTTAGGTGCAAGCCAGCCTTTTGGTCACGCGAGACCTCAATTAGACGCCTTGAGAGGTCTCGATAGAGATGATGAGCTCCAGGCCCCCACGACCCTAGGGTTTCAACCCCGAAAGCCACAAATATGTACCCATTACTAATGGACACATGTTTGCGGCGTTTCAGGGCCTCCTGGTTTGCGGCAGCGGCCCCGGCTGTGACGGCTGTAACTGGGAGATGGGAAGCCGCCAGTTGCGTCCCATCTTTTACTTGTATTTAGATTTAAGTCTGTAGTATGAGAGTAGGTATGTAGTAGTAGAAATTTAAAGTACTACACTTATTTAACTTGGGTTACTGTTACGTTGTAACTGTACAAATCTCCAATGCGAAATGAAACGGTAAAACATCGGTGAAATAGGTTTTTTATCGTGTGTCCGATTTATTTGCCGGTCGAGTGCGCCCTCTCTCGACTATTTCCGATGAAATGCAGTAAAAGAGAAAACGCTGAAACGATAATTCTTGATAGTATATAAAACGAATGGAATTTATGTAAAAAGCAATTTCATGGAGCTTATTAGAATTTTCGAACTTGTACTTCTATACATATAATAAAACTGTGAGGATCGAATTTCTGTACAATGAAAAAAAAATGCTAAAAACAGAGTCGGCGGGATATAAAAAGTGAAATAAAACTAATTTAGAATTTTCAAATTTTTGGTTTCTCTGTTTGTCTGTCTGTTTGTACCGGCTAATCTCCGAAACGACTGGACCGATTTAAATGAAATTTTGTATGGTGGTAGCTTATATCCCCGGTCAACATATAGGATACTATTGATCCTGAAAAAATTAAAGAGTTTCCGTGGGATAGGAGAAAGAATACAATTTCCTGCGGCCGGGTCGCCTGTTGTAAGAGAAGACAAAACAACCCACAGTCAGGTGGTAGGGCATTTGCCCGACTGGATGGTTACCCCTGGTCTAAAATACATCGCCATAACAACCTTGAGTTGTGTTGCGGCATTAGTGACCAGGTTCCAGTCTCCCTTAAGAGAGCAGCAGCGGATTTGTAGCATTTTTTGTGTTGCAAATGTCTATAGACGATAGTAACCGCTTTTCATCAAGTGAGCCGTCTGCCTGTCTGCTGGAGTCCTGCAATAAAATTTAAATAAATAGTCACTGTGAGTGAAAGGCATTCCTTTCCTTACCTTCACCCCGACACTCTCTGAAAGAGAGTGTCGGGGTGAAGGTAAGGAAAGGAATGCTCCGATAGTTCGGGCATGTGGAAAGAATGTATGATGAAAGAATGACTAAACAGATATACAATGCAAAAGTGGATGGATGCAGAAGTCGCGGAAGGCCACGACACACCTTCCATGATCAAATTGATCGTGTATTAACAGAAGGTGATGTCAGGAGCCTTAAGAACAGACGAGCGTGCATGACAAGAACTATGAATGTCAAAGAAGCAAGTGAGGTGTGTAAGAATAAACCTGTATGGCGCTCTGTTGTTCGTGCCTACCCCGCAAGGGACTTGGGGTGAAGTTATGTATGTATGTACTGTGAGTGAAAAAAAAGCGACGATGGTAGCTGGAAGGTCCGAACCAACCTTGAAGTTGAGAATCTCGTGGCCGAGCCTAACATAATAGGAGAAGTAAAAGCTCCCTCCGCTGGCTCGGTCACGTAGAACGAATGGGAGACGATCGCAGCGTGAAGAAAGCATATTTGGGACGGCCGGTAGGTCGGCGTCCGGTCGGCCGTCCTAAATATCGCTGGAAGGACAGAGTAGAGGCTGACCTGCCGGAGCTAGGAGCCAATAATTGGCAAGAAACCGCACAGGGCCGAGAAAAGTGGCATGCTCTCGTTTCGGAGGCCAAGACCCACTTTGGGTCGCTGAGCTGACGGAGTAAGTAAGTCACTGTGAGCGATTCGGATTCGCGCATGGACAATTGTTATTTCAAAAATCGAAAATAAATAAAATCTTTTAAATTTAAGGTATTTATGATTGTCCTATATAAAAATACAAATCAAGTAGAAATATTTGCCTGGTATGGATTTTACAGACAAACTTCACTGTTATAAATTAATGTTTAACGTATAGGTGCTAGTGAACCTCCGTACTACCGCGCATTTAGCACCGTGGGTCGTATATCCTTCCTGTTCCAGTGTACATCCGGTTAAAACTGTGCGTCCGGTTAAACCTGTACATCCGGTTGAAAAAGGAATAATTGCCAATCAAAGTGTCAACACTCGAGATTTATAGATAAGAATAGACATTATAATTAAAATTTTACTTGTTAGGTTTTGTATCGTATAATGTTTCAAAGCTAGCTTTAGTATATTGTTATGAGTGCGGGACTCGAATTAAAATGCTGTTTGGAATTACTATACAATTTATTAGAACCATACAAACACGTATAACACAGGTAAAAATAAAACTGGACACAACCAGTACAAATTACACGATTCAATAACACGTGCTAAGTCCGACACTATGCTCATCAAATGTACACGTCTTGCTTTGATAGTGGTTCTCGCTTGACTGCCCCACCCCTACCTTCGGGTATTGTTTTATAAACTGCACAATACAACAATCGACCGCGTGGACTGAATTTTTCCAAGAAAACGTAATCTGCACACCTGCTTAATTATTCCTGCGAACGGCTATAAACGAATACAATACACAATAGGCTGTTTTTCTAAGGAAACAAAAGAAGTCCAAATGCGGGAAGGTAATAAACTGTGCTTTATGGCAGGCAGGTGTGCCGGCATGTAACAATATTTTTTGGAACAAGTTATATTGTGTCCATATTCAGATTCATAAGTGATTCACAATAATTTTTATCTCGGGAATTAATCTCCATGTGAAAATCTATCATCGATCAATGTTTTCATTTATCCTGGACTAAATATATCATAAAACCCGAAGCTGATAATAATTTAAGCTATATAGGCAATTATTAATGTTAACCCTTTTCAATGGAATTGACAGGATGACATCTGTATAACCGACCTACCACAACCATACACCACCGTTCCTATATATAACATTTGAAGGAGTACAGCTGAACACGGGCCTCTTGATTTTAGGAAATCTGACGGTATACGCTTTTCCAAAACGGAATTGACAAGTATCCAACGTTCGTAATGTTGAAACTTATTTCTTCGTATATTTTCCATCCAGCACATGGTCATTGTAACAACATGTGACGGTTTTTTCCCATGCCCATCTCGCTTTGTGACAAGGAGCGGGAACTAATCCTCCGGTAACTTGGAATATCCCTGCCAGCAATATTAAGACAGTCGCACTTTGGTGAAATCAAACTCACTGGAGTCCATTTCAAGATGATGGAATCTATCTACCTAGAATAGATCGGGGTGGTTCATCTAGCAGTACCTGTGCTTCCCATATAATGGCTCGAATATAAAGGTTCGTAAAATAACCTCTTTTACATATATTTACTTAATAACAATTAAAGATTGATTTGTTTTCATTTACACCCACTGAAACTGCTACTGTTTAGGTCGTATTAAATGAGCATCTATTCAATTTTAACGCGACGTTGATGGCAGTGATTTCTTATTAGAAATAGCAATATTTGACGTCGTCAATATCATAAAAATAATGTCTCTAAGTTGTATATTTTAAAGCAAATAAACAATGTAGATTTATTTTAATTTACAACCGGTTAACCCTTTAACCGGTTAGGCTAGGTTCAAAGAGTATCCATACAATTCCAACACGACGTTCGTTGCTGATCGATGTATCTGGATTAGTGCCACGATTTATTGACATCGCCGGCGGGGCGTTTGAATTTAAGGTTTATGAGGGTGACTACCGTGTTTTGTCATTCCATTAAAGTTTGCCGAAGTGGAAGATTTCGTAGCGAATTTGTTTTTACTTTAGAACTAAGTGAATTATTGTCTTTGTTTTTTTTATTTCAGAACTTTTCAAAAAACGACTTTTATTGAACAGGGAATGTACTATTTTGTAAATAAATGAATTTGTATATCACTTTTACTTCGAAACGCCTTAATGAATTTTGTTATAAGGATATCCCTAATAACAAAATTCATTAAGACGTGACAATCCTTAAATTATTCGAATAAATGACGGCTTTGTGGTCGAGCGGGCTAAGTCTTAGCAGGCCGAACTCGCTGGAACGCAGAGGCTCCGGATTCGATTCTTGGCCTGGTAAATGTCGGAAACAAACTTTTTGTTATTTACTATGGTCCGGGTTTTTGGAATCGGCCCCAGAGTGGTCCGTTGTATATTATCAATGACAAACGTAACTTGCATAGCTTGGAAATATATATGTGTGTGTTTGTTTGCAGATTACTATTATTATAATGTATGTCTTTGGAGGCCACGGGCCATAGAAATGGCCCGGCCTTTTGCATGGCATGCGCGGGGCCACGGGAAGGCCAACTTGTAGAGGTCCCTTGACAAATTTAAAGTAAATATGACATGACGCTGACAGGCGATTATCTCTGTCTACATCATATAATAATGCACCAAGGACAAGCGCCTGGCAGTGTAGGACTATTGTGGGAAATGAGAAAAGTACCCGGGCTATTGGAGTGAACTGCTAGTCTTACTAAGAGTCTGGGATTATGGGGACTATGGCGTCTGCTCGACGCAATGTTCGGGGAACATGGAAAAATGGTCAGACGGTGACACGCCACTCCCTATATGGGCCCCGAAAAATACCATAGAAGACAGGAGCGTTTATTATATTAACATAGAATATTTTTAATTATTTATATATTTATATTATAAGCAATTAACAACAAATGCCTAAAAACTAACCTAAAACTACTACTTTTGCTATAATTAAAGTGATTAACATCGTAAATGTTCCTAAGTCCCAAAACAATTTAAATATAAAGTATAATATAATATTAGAGTGAAATCAAATATTATATATGGTATAATTTTTATTAATTAGCATAATTTAAATGAAGATAAACAGTGGACTTTGGTCACGTTTACGTAGCGTATTGAATATGACATGCTCTTCATCAGTTATTAATATCACGACAGCCGTTAGAAAAAAATATCTAGGTATAAACAATTACATCTCCTAAATAGTTGTAAGCGAAATTACAAAAAACACGAAAACCGCAGAAACAAAAGAAAACTCACAAAAAGAAAGAAAAAGATTTATTGACTTAAAAAATACGACGCTATACATAAAAAAAAACACATAATACATTGTCAATTTTTTACACAAAAACATATATATAATAAATAAATAAATAAATAAAAGGCTTGTACGTCGAAAACTTTGATAGAAATAACTGTAACTCATGTAATCGAATAGTAAAAACCGGATCAGTTGACAGCAAGTAAAACCGGATATTGCCTCCGGTGGTGCCAATATCCCGATAACATAATAAAAACAACGGTTCCAACGTAATACCCGCATTATTTTTATATAAGGCCACTGATACAGTGATAACTGAAACAAAACAGTAATAAAATTGGGTAAGTGCGTGTTATTATAAAAACTATGACGAGTTCTATATTCTTGTGATTTGATTATCAAACCATAAAAGTACTCCAGCGGTAATCTATATGTATATATATAAAAAAAAGTCGTGTTAGTTACTCTATTTATAGCTCAAGAACAGCTGTACCAATTTGGTTGAAAATTGGTGGGAAGGTAGCTTAGAACCAGGAGACGGACATAGGATACTTTTTATCCCGTTGAAACCGGTAGGTGACGCTGAGATAGGGTTCTAGAATCCTCCTAATCACCTGGAGCGATTTTGGTGATTTTGTTTTTGTGTGTTTGAGTGAGTTCCCGGATGGTTTAAATCCACAATTGGAACCGGTAGGTGGCGCTGGGATCGGGTCCTACATTTTTTTTTCAGAGCAGGACAACGTCTGCCGGGACCGCACCATTTATAACTCAAGAACAACTAGACCAATTTTTATGGTTTTCGGAATTTTCTTCTTCCGGAATAGGATAATAAGTATTAAAATAAGACATTCAGCAATAAAAAAATATCATTAAAATACATCACAGTCTAGCCATTCATTTTTTATGATCTTTACTGGCCGATTTCAGCAATGGTAACTACATTTAAAACTATTTTTAATTGTCTGATTTAGGTGAATTATTTTTGTGTGTGTGTTCAAGAGGGTCCCGGGATGGTTTAGGTTCAAAGAACCAGATAGATGGCGCTGCAATCGGGTTCCAGGATTTAGGTGCAATTATTTTAGTGTGTGTTCAAGAGGGTCCCGGGATGGTTTAGGTTCAAAGAACCAGATAGATGGCGCTGCAATCGGGTTCCAGGATTTAGGTGCAATTATTTTAGTGTGTTCAAGAGGGTCCCGGGATGGTTTAGGTTCAAAGAACCAGATAGATGGCGCTGTAATCGGGTTCCAGGATTTAGGTGCAATTGTATTTGTGTGTGTCCAAGTGGATCCCGGGGTGGTTTAGAATCACGATTGGACCCGGTAGGTGGCGCTGCTAAACACCTTTTTAACGGTGGGACCGATTTTGATGAAATTTTTTCAAGTAGATTCGAGAATGGTTTAGATTAACAATTGGTCCCGGTTCATGGCGCTGCAATCGATTTCTAGATTTTTATTTTTTAAGAGCAAGACAACGTCTGCCGCGTACAGCTAGTACTCTATCTTATACTATTATATAAAGCTGAAGTGTTTGTTTGTTTAATTGAATACGCTAATCTCAGGAACTACTAGTTTGACTTGAAAAATTCTTTCAATGTTAGATAGCCCATTTATCGAGGATGGCTATAGGCTATATATATCATCACAGAAGATCAATAGGAACGCCGCAAAACAAATTCCACGCGGACGACGTCGCGGGCACAGCTATTATTTTATAAATAACTTACGGATATTTTATTATTCTAACCAATTTTCGTCGAAAATATTTTTGAAGGTTTACGACCTTCAATATTTCACAATCTTAGATCATAGATCCAATGATAAATGGCGGGGGTACAATATTTATGACTTGGGAAGTTAATACCTTTCTACCTATAGACTTAAATAAAAATGTATTGAAAAACCTTGTCATGCATTTGTATTATTTGATTAACGACATCCCACACGACAAAAATCCTATGACTTCTCCTCAAAGATAATGGTCGATCCTTGCCTAGTATGAAGTAGGTGGAACATTACTCCATTAATTTAGCTGTCTACCCTCTTTCTGTGTTAGGCGACGACCAAGGCAGAGCAAGGTAAGGACAGCCATTTTACAAGCTTTTTTATTTAACTTGCCAGGGATGTACCTATGTAAGTTCGGGTGGAATCTTGCAAGTTAAATTAGACGATTTCCGGTTTCCAATTGAGCTGAAATATTGCATAAATATGTATATCGCGTGACAATGCAATAATATGGTACCATAGAGCTGATCTGATGATGGAGTCGAATGGTTGTCATAGGAACTGTACTAAACAAGATAGACTCGTCGTGTTTGGGCTCGTTTTACTTGTCTTGGCTAGCACTCTGCTGCTACATGATATGCAGGATCTCAAAGGCTTGTATTTAAAAACTTTTTAAAAAACGATTTTTAAACACTTAAGTCTACGTTTTGACGAGAACCACACCGCGCCGTGCACTCATACTCTTTCTAAAACTTATCAACTTGTGATTACTAGCCGTGCCAAGAATATTTAATAACAGCAGCCCATAACTGTCCCACTGCTGAGCTCGGGCCTCCCACTGTAGGGGAATGGATAGAATACCCGCCACGCTTGTCCAAGGCGGCTTGGCAGGTTTGACACATCGGTTATCTCGATGTGCAGGTTGCATCACGGTGTTTTCCTTCACCGTTGTTAGCACGTGATAATTGTAACAATATGCACATTAGGTCAGAAAACAGCCTGAGTGGTGCATGCGTTCCGGCCAAGATCGAACCCGCGACCTTTGAGTTCAGGACGCGTGCGCTAGCCATTACGCAACCACGACTTACCACTTACCACGACTACCAAGAATATTTACTACACGTAAAACTTTGTATGAAGTATTTGCTCAATAGGTGAATTCAGTGCTGTGTTGTGTGCAACCTGAACCGAGCCAGGAGAAGATGGATCTAAAACTTGGTGGATCTTCTGCTCTTCTAGCGCAAGGATCTAAGTCATACCTCTCCCATACAGTCCACAATTACCGAACCAGCATATGACCCGTGGGTTATAGCGTCCCACAGATAATATAGTACGATTTGCGAAGAGAAAAACTTCTCTCTTTTCTTTCACCATATTGGCACAATATGTCTTTTCCTTCCACACTCCTCTATTCTGACATACATCTTCTGTCACACCACAAATCATCATATCATACTTCACGCAGTCCATCCGTTTTTTTTTTGGTCTATCTTTACATCTGTACCCATCCATCTTGTAGTTTATTCTTTTTGTCACGTGACTTTCATCCCTCATTATATGCGCATACCAACTTAGTCTACTTCCTCTCAATTTTTTAGTCACGGATGCAACTTTCAAAGATCCCCTTATGTATTCATTTCTCACCTTATCCATTCTTGTAACACCACACATCCATCTCAACATTCTCAACTCAGCTAAGCGGAGACGTTTGTGGTTTATCACTTTAGTGGCCCAACATTCGGACCCGTAAAGCATGACTGAAAGCGAAGAGGAAAAAATAAACAATATTAAACCAAAATGAATCCGATCGAAGCTTTTCCTGTACAAAGTGAATGGAGTTATTAAAGTGTAACTTCTAAACGGAAAAATAAAATAACAAGTCAGCGAAAGGACTTTATAAAGTGACTTTATTTAACAAAAACCACTTTGGGTCGCGCCCTCTTTCATAATTTCACTTTGTCGAGTTCTTTTCGTTTGAGATTTCCATGGAAATTAGATTTTGCGCTCCATTTAGGGATAGTTCTATTTAAGGAACAAAAATTTATCTCATAACGTATATACTAGATCATATTAATGAATCAAGAATACTAGGACCCGGAATGACCTAATAAAAAAAGTAATTTTGAAATCACTTCTGACAAGCTCCTCATTGTTGGCTATGGACCGAGGATTAATACAGCACATATTTGGCCTTACTTATAATCGTTTGTTAAGTTTTAAGAAACTGTTCAGCAACTGATTAACGAAAATCTTACCCATAAACTCCTCTTAAGGATAAGAGGTGGTGGTAAAGTAGCTCATAAATAACTGTCAAAAATAACCAACATCGAGAGCTAGTTTAAGTGACTGCTAACAGGCAAGATGGCAAGTTTTATTTGAAACAGCTATTGATTAGGGGCTTAAGAGTCTCTTATTTAAGAGATGGCTAATCCTTTCTTAACGAGATTATTATAAGTAAGGCCCATTATGAATACTAGCAGTTTTATTCTTACATTCATATACGCGTAGCGTTTAAGAGTTTACTTGAAAACCTAAGCAACAATAGACCCAAAGACGTATATTTTGTTTACTTCGTGTTTAATATTTGCAATTAGACAATAGCCTATTGTTATTGTTTTCGGCTTTGTTGGCCGTTCGCAGGAATAATTACCCAGGTGTGCAGATTACGGTTTTTCGGAAACCCCAGTCCACGCGGTCGATTTTTTGTATCGTATAGTTAGTATAAAACAATACCCGAACGGAGGGGTTAGTGAGGATTACGATACGAGCAACACGTAGATTCGATGAGCGATATACTGACGGACTATGTGCGTGTTATTGAATCGTGCAGTTTGTACTAGTAGTGTCTAGTTATATTTATATCTGTTTTATACGTGTTTGTATAGTACTAATAAATTCTATAGTAGTTCCAACGGCATTTTAATTCGAGTCCTATATAGCTCGTAACAATATTCTAATATCATTTAAGTATAGAAAATACCCTACAAAAAAGGTTCTTGTTGAAATTAAGGGGTTTATTTCAATATCAACAATATCCTTAATAACCTACAGCTAGGTAGTAAGGTATTAACTCGTCTGGATTGATACCACCCCCGGTCTAGAATATGCCGTCATACCGCCTTCAGTTGTATTCCAGCTTCAGTGCCAGGTTCCAGTCTCCATTTAGATAGCAGCAGCACATTGGTAATAGCTTTGGTGTCACGAATGTCTATAGGCGATGATAACTGCTTTCCATCAGGTGGGCCGTCTGCCTGTCTGCTGAACTCGAGCAATTAAAAAAATCCTACTTGATTAGTTGGCGCACCATTCTTCTATCTTATTTTTATTGCCTACCGTTTTTCTTCGAGGTAAGTTACATCAGAAAACTACTCAGTGCATGATCCCCGGCTATAATTCAAGCCACTTGTTACATGGTCGTGTGGAATACAGATATTGTATACAGATCTTGAAACATCTGTTCTTTTTCGTTTTAGAAGTAATAACTTCTTATGGGAGGGTAAACCGCTTCGTAACGTAACGCGTTGCGGCGCCAGTCTGTCTGGCTTCCCTTTCTCTCACGCATACGGCAGCGGTAGGCGGGCTAAGTTATCACTTATGCCAGGCGGCCCGGGACGCACAGGTTATTTTTTTGTTTCTTATTGCGAAGCTATGGCAAGCAGGAACACGGCTCAGCTCATGGTAAGTGATTACCGTCACCTATAGACATTTGCAACACTAGGGGCGAAGCCACCGTTTTATCAGCCTTTAGGATGGGATGGGGGATGAGATAAAGTGATTAGATAAGAGAAATGGGCTAGAGGGGCAGTGACATGTGGGCCATAGGTGAGGTAAAAAAATGTGACCTTGAATCGACGTCATTTATGGAGAAGATTTATCCGTGCAGGTAGGCGAAAGAATACTATTCCTGCGGCCGGACGGCCTGTTGTAAGAGGCGACAGAAAAACCCACAGCCAGGTGGTAGGGTATTTGCCCATCTGCATGGCTACTACCCCTGGTTTAGAGTATGCCGTCATAGACCAGGTTCCAGTCTCCCCTTAAGAGACTAGCAGCGCATTTGTAGCACCTTTGGTGTTACAAATTTCTGTAGGCGATGGTAACCGCTTTCCATCAGGTGGGCCGTCTGCCTGTCTGATGAACTCTAAAATAAAATAAAAGGTACTCTCACTTGTCCGTGTGAAACGATTAGCTTAACAATAATTGTTTCACACCGATATTCTGTGAGAACGTGAGTCACATCAATAGAGCCGGCCCTAAGCGCTGGAATGAAGATAACGATTCCAGCTTGGCTGTACTACGTTATTGATGTTTTCGTACTAGCTTTTTTAATTAAGTTAATAGATGGCTATGCTCACTCTGATGCGCATTAGGCTGTTTTTTTACGTAGGAGATAATACCGCGCTATATTCTTTGCAATATTAGCCATGGTGTGGCGTAATGAAAGCCGACCTATATAGACCTAACTGTCAACCCGTAAAAGCCACATGTTCAGTGCGGTATTTATTAAGACCCGGTCATAACAGCCGACGACCGGACTTATTAAGGCGCTTACATGTGAAGGCACAGAGTATAAAGGAAATTATTTTACTCCCACATGGCAGAGTATGACGCTTTCGTTGATATAAAGCCTCTTTTAGGGCTGTGTAACCGTTTTGCGAAGAAAATATACAAAGACGACCAAGCGGATTGATAATCGTTACATGAACTGTAATCATTAATAATTTCATTATGTATACCTGATATATATTCCAGTCAAATTTAATCTATATTTCTTGAGGCGTCGAGATTTCGATAGTGTGATGCTATGTATATATGTATATGTAGTTCTAGGTACATACTTTCCAAAACTTTATGAGTGCACAACAATTGTATCCTTGACATTTAATTATGTTGTCCCAGTGTTTACTAAGAAAAATGCTTTGATACAAACACTAATCCAAAATTACTATGAAACGCTAAAAATGATATAAAAACTATTATTTTACACATGAAACTAAAAACCGGATCAAACTCCGATGGTTACAAACCAACCGGTTTATATAAAATATTATTCAATTAGAAATCCGGTTATAAATAAAAACCGCTAACACAGTTTCATATTTCATCACGAACATAAAAATATGAAATTACTCTTTGTCCACGGACATAAAACGTTGTTAAGATTTATTTATTTTTCGCTTAATAAAAGCGAACAATAGTGTTTTTAGCTCAAAAGCGTTCTTGCAGTGCAATAATGGACGCAGCGCTATTATGCCGGACAACAATAGACCTTTATGACCTTGGGGTCAACCGTGAGAGGGCAAACGTACTCTTTTAGAACTGTTTAGTACTGGAAAAATGGTCGATTGCTTCGTAAGTGGGCGGAAGGGGGGCAGTGGTTTTCATGTGGACCGTAATAATATCGCTAATCATCTATCTACAAGCTGTCGAACTATAATATTGTTACGAGTTACGGGACTCGAATTAAAATGCCCTTGGAATTACTATAGAATTTATTAAAACTATACAAACACAGGTAAAATATAACTGAACACAACCAGTGCAAACGTAATGCACGATTCAATCACACGCGCAAAGTCTGTCACTAAATAGATTACCGAATGTACACAAGTGTTGCTCCGCTTGTGGTTATCGCTCGACTGCCGATCTCTCCATTGGTTGCATTGTTGCTTCATACTGCACAAATAGAATATTTTACTCGGCCGCGTGGACTGAATTTCTAAGAATCACACCTGGCTAATGACTACCATAGCAGATTACAACACACGATGGGCTGTTTTTCTAATTACAAATTTTCAACACAAAGTAAACAAAAGAAGTCCAAATGCCGAAAAGGTAATAAAATGTCTACAGGTATGCAGGTGTGAATTTGTCTTTTTTCGGCAAGCAGGTCGTAACAATACTTTGCTTTATGATAGGAATTGGTAACCTATCAGTCGCCAATAAAGCTGCGGTAAAATTGCGATAGCAAAAATAGGAACATGAAGCTGGGTATCCACTCTGTTCGCATTCTCTTCCGCTCCCCACTCCTGTACTCCTGATAGGGGATACGTTCGCGCTCCTGCAGCGTACAACGGTGCGTGCTTCGCGCTCAGCGCTCCAATCAGTGGCGGTTTTTGTGCCTACACAAAAAGGAGCCCAGTCTGCACGTGGGTGTTTCTTGTGGAAATGCGCGTACCGTCCCCATCAAACAGTTGTAACGTGAACATACTGGATACATTTCTTTGTTTTGGCCAGGGGAAATCCGTTTGAGGACTAAGCCGCGACAGGCACAGGAGCCTGGGGGGATGTTAGCGACCCGTGTGACTGTGGGATTCGCCAGATCGGGGGTGGCACTAGCGTGCCCAGTCAAAACTGGTGCCACGCTATGGCCACTCCTCAGTTAGGGATACCCACTAAAACCCCTCAGGGCTACGGGACTGCGGATTTCCCAATTCCGCGTGCCCTGGCAAGCGTGGGCCTCGCTCACAACATACTGGATACAGCTTAACGTATCCGATTATTTTTCAACCAAAAAATCTTACCCTACTGCTCCATCTGGAATAATTTTATAGTTATAAAGCGTTTAATGCAGATATAGCGATGGATTTAATGCGTTATTAGGGGGAAACGGGCAGTATACCCCGGCACGCTTGTCCAAAGTGGCTTGGCAGGTTTGACACATCGGTTATCTCGATGTGCAGGTTGCATCACGATGTTTTCCTTCACCGTTGTTCGCACGCGGTAATTGTAACGATATACACATTAGATCAGAAAACTGACTAAGTAGTGCATACGTTCCGGCCGCTTCCTTTGAGTTTGGGACGCGTGCGCTTGCCATTACGCTACCACGACTTTAATTCATTATTGATATAGCGATTTAGTTACTGATTATTAATGACGTTAAATATAAACAGATCGGATATGTACACTATACATTAGCTATCTATACTAATATTATAAAGAGGTAAAGTTTGTGACGGTTGTAGGGGGTAATCTCCGAAACTACTGAACCGATTTAGGATCGAACGATTAGGGATCCTTACTAAAACTCCAACAGTGTTACCAAAGGTGTCAAGAAATTACCTAAGATCGTGTGCGCTGCAAAAAGTATTGATGATAGAATAAAATAATGTACTACGACTTTGTAGAACACATCATAATTTACAAAAAGTGTCCCGACAGCATATGCCTAACTATTTTAGTTATGCCACAATGAGTGTTCGTTTATTTTAATTATAATGCCGCCGGTAGAAAAGGCTCTGTAGTTGTATCTTAGTATTCATCCTTACCAAAATAAGTATACTACATATTCAATACTGCTTCAATACCTTTATAAAACTTTTTGAATTATTCAATTCGGACATTCCATTCGAAAGATATCACGAGTTTAAAAAGGTAAGTATTAGAAAAATGTGTGGTCGCCGCGCACCCTAATCGGCTAGATAGGCTTATGCGATGTAGGCGTCAATGGGATACGAGCAGTACGGGAGGGGAAATATTTTCAAGTATTTGATTGTGATTAATAATAAGTATTTTTTCTGATGCCCAGCGAAGTGGGCACAGATCAGCTAGTTTCTTAATAATAAGACGCATTTGGCCATAGTCAATAACTGTAACATTATCCCAGATGGAACCCTAGCATTAAAATCGTTTCAGTTGACGCTTAACTACACGTGTAAAGGAAAAATAAAAAGGCTGGATGATATAAATTCCGCACAACCAGATATCCAATCAACCACCAACCAATTTCGTTCCAATTTCATCCGGATAAAAGTGCGGAATCATCCGGATAGCCGGATGTACTTAACCCGAAATATATCAGGACGCACGTAAACCGATCGATGGAGAGATGTAACCGGATGGATTGGCCACTGATTGAAGTGGTTTTTTTCATTATTAGCTAAAACAGTTGCTGGTCGTTTCGCGGTTAACAATATTTGACAACTGTGTTTTTTTGCTGAAGCACATGCAGACAGGCTGACGGCCCAACTGTGATGGAAAGCGATTACATTCGCCTATGGACATTTACGACACTGAAGATGCTGCCAACGTCCTGCCGCTTTAAAGGGATATTAAAACCACCTGGCTGTGGGTTGTTTTGTCGCCTGTTAAGACAGGCCGCCCGGTCGCAGGAAATTGTATTCTTTCTCCTTGCACGGATAAAGTGATACGGGATATAGTACAATAAAAATAACCCGTTTGTTTTGTTTTCAATGTGTCTCGCTATCTGTTTAAAGACAATGTAAAGTAGTTTCTTTCTTTCTTTCTTGATTGAAGTAATAAAACAATTTGTTTTCCTTTCAACGTCTCTATTATTATGAATGAAGCGCATAATCTAATGACGCAACGTACTTGTAGCGCAGTTCCGCAAACCCATGTTTCCGTAATACAAGCAGCGGTGTGTGAATTCTTTTCTGTATGTATTTCAACGGGCATTGTTATAAAACGAGTTATAATTGATAAATGATTTTGATAGGACTTCGAAGGTACTTCCTTTATCTTCTGGAATAATATTAAATAACTAATTAAATTTCTCAATCAAAATTTACATTCACAATACATCTTAGAGCTTAATTAGAGAAAAAAATACGAATAAATTATCCTTATATGTTTATATTTTACATTATATACCTATGTATCTATCATCTATATATTAATACGTGAAGCAAAAACACAGCAAAAACTTTGTACCCCTTTTTACGAAAATCGCGCGGACGGTGTAGTATATGAAATTTCGCACGCTTATAGTTTACATAGAGAAGGAGTGCTGAAAGCTAATTTTTTTTAAAACTATGTGTAAAAAATAATAAAAAAAAACATTACACACACTACCATGTATTTGACACACACATACATATAATATACTGTTTTGTTTATTGTTAAAGTCAAATTAACAGTGTAGCCTTGGCGAAAACTGACTTTGACAACAGAACCTTAATAATGTTCGAACTTATAATTTAGATTTTAGATTACTTATGGTTGAATTTCGACCACTGGGCGAACGTATTACAAAAGATCATACAATAATATATATACATAAAATGAATTTATGCGTAGTTATATATGAAATGTTTAAGGGCACTTGTACAGGGAAAGAAAAGTCGCTTTGGTCTAGGCAAGAATTCGTGTCGTTTCTACACACGTTCTGTATATCGCTCCAGCTTTGACCAAAAAAAATCTTGTCTACACTAGACACGGCGAGAGGGACAGCGTACTACCCTTACGTAAGTTTCAGTAGGGTAGACTATCGTCGCTGCTGATTGGATCAAGTAGAACTGACCGTGTTGACAAAGATTCGAAATTCAATTTTTTTGCTTGATCGTGACGATGGGACCGTGTTAAACGTTCTACTTCGGCTCAATAGAAATTGTTTTGTTTGATCGCTCACTAGATATCGCTGTTCTATAATGAAAGGCGATAGTCTTTCCGTTGTATTATTTTATTTATTTCACCAAAGGTGTGAAACTAATTAAGAAAAATAAACCCCGGTAAAGTTGCAAGGTCTTCGGACCAACAACATAAAGTCAAGTCAAATTAAAAAACAAAACAAATGTAGATTTCAATCAGTGTTACCAACCCTTCTGTTTTAACAGTAGATTTGCTGTTTTCACATTGATGTCCCTGTTTTCTGTTTCATTATTAATTTTTACTGTTTTTCTCAATTAGCGTTCAGTGCCACCTATTACACTATATTACTAACCAAATTACGCAACAGAATATCAACTACAACTATTAAAGGAGTATTACATACTGAATCCGAAATAACCGATTGCTACTCATTTGAAGCCACAGAAAGGCACATGAAGAAATTTAATAAAAATATGTATGATTTTAAAAAAGAAATTAATAATTATGAAAATACTGAAGATGAGGCAATTGAGAATGATATTGGAAAATAATTTTACTTTGATTTGTGTTTTTTTATTACGTATTATTATGTTGTGATTATTAATATAACAATGTATGTGAGTCTTAGTAACCAAGAAGGCGGTTATTGTTATTAATATTGGATATTGCTTTAATTATATGACGAAGTATGAAATCTGCCTTTTTTACTTTACCTACAGTTTTCTCCTGTTTTTTTTATTGGCAAGCTGTTGTTTTTTAGTTTATTGGGTTTGGCAACACTGCTCCTACGGTACCCTGAAAATAACCTGGGAGTCGTTCAGACCTTGTAGTACCGTTGTTAGACCATAGACTGTACTATAAATAAGTTTACTACACAGTAATAAATTAACTTATGCATATTTATACCAAGTAAATTATGTGAATTATGAATGCATGAAGACTACCTAGGCGTCCAACTTTCGTTTTCTAGATGGATTTAGGTCAGAAATAATAAAATGCGTTTGTGTATTAAAATGACTGCGAAGTGCTTGTCAGTTCATGTAGATTAAAAGGTTCCAATAAAAATGTATTACTTTTGGCTAAGTAAGTAATAAAATTTTAGTACTTCATATGATTATCTATACATATAATAAAACTGTAGTGGTCGAATTTCTGTGCAATGAAAAAAATTTGCTAAAAACCGAGTCAGGGAGATGTAAGAAGTGAAATAGAACAAATTTAGATTTTTTCAATTTTTTTTGTTTCCCTGTTTGTGTATTTGTACGTCTAATCTTGGAAACGACTAGACCAATTTAAATGAAATTTTGTATGGTGGTAGTTTATATCCCTGGTCAACATATAGGATACTTTTGATTCCGAAAAATTAAAGAGTTCCCGTGGGATAGTTAATAACATACTTTTTTAAACAAGGTTGTTATGGCGATATACTTAAGACCAGGGGTGGTTGCCACCCAATTGGGGAAATGCCCTACCCGCTGGCGAAAGATACTCATGTATTGTGCTTTCTTTATTAATAATTGTTAATTTTATTTTAAAACTTTTGATGTTGAAAGCTTAAGCCGTGATTTAAATGAATTGATGATGAAATTCAACAGACAAACACACATTACATATTCCCTAAGCTAAACAAATTACTCTTGCTATGGTTAATATACGCTAGACAGCTCGGGGGCCGATCCCAGACAACTAGATCACAGTCAATAATGGAAACTGGTTTGCAAATTTTATCCTGCAGATATAGAACCTGAAATTGTTTACCTTCCATTAAACAAGACTGACTAACGCTTAAACCACTAGATCAAAGATAGTGTTACATACCGACAAAGAAATGCGCACACCTGGCGGTCGTAAAACGCAATTTATTACCTTTCCTGCATTCGGAGTTCTATTGTTTACTTCGTGTTTAAGAAAGACATCCTATTGTTATGGTACTTGTTTTTATGGCCGTTATTAGTGTCCAACTAATCCTTGTTGTTATTGCATTGCGTCGAAGTTTGCCAGATGTGCGGACTAACTCAGTGAACGCGGCCCTTTGACGGTATTATACAGTTCAGTATAAAATAATGCCCGAATGAAGGGGTGGAGCAGTCAAACGACGACTACGATACGAGTAAGACGTGTGTAGTATATTTGATGAGCGATATAGTGATGGACTTCGCGCGTGTTATTGAATTGTGTATTACATTGGGAATTATTGCGACTAGTTATATTTGTACCTGTTTTATACGTGTTTGTACAGTTCTAATAAACTCTATAGTCATTCCAGCGTCATTTGAATTCGAGTCCTGTGTAGCACGTAACAATACCATTAAGAATAATATTATAAGATACAATGATGTAATTGAAATTTGCTTGAAATGTTATATAATTTCTTGTAAGTACGTCCCATAAAAAAGTTAAAACCTGATATAAATAAGCCAAGTCTTCAACCGGTTAAAATACGTACGGCTCTTTTGACCCGTATTAAAAGTGGGTAATAAAATAAACGCTTCGCCGTATTCAGGTCTCGCGGGACCATTCGCTTTCCAACTACCCGGTTATGCGGGCCTAACCGGTTAATCATGCGATAAATGGGTTTTATTGTAGCTTAAGACTGAATTTTAACATCACTAGTCTACTAGTAAAGACAGCGAGATAGGCACAGATTGCAGTTTGCGGTCGTGTTTAAATATTTGAACATGGAATAAATAAAAATCTTTAAATAACTATTCCAATCTTTATTACCTTTTATATACATCTTAGGCTGCTTTCTGGTTTACTGATTAACTCTGAATGTACCGCTCCCGCATCGATAACATGCGAATCAGTAAAAAACACAATGACATAGCGATATAAGCACTTGAGAAGCCTTCGTAACCCGTCTACCGAACTTATCAATTCCGCACCGCTACTGCACTAACAAATGAAAAAACAGCCTTAGTGTGTGATTGTCTGAATGAGTTGGTATAATTATTTACTGCATTAGATATGATGTAATTTTCATGAAAATTGGTACATGGGTTATTTAGTAAAAGAATGAACATAGCATATTTTTGATCTTAGAAACTATAAAAGCTCTTTCAGAATACAAAACTGAATTTTTAATTAACGAAGCCATACTAATAAGCTACTAAAGAATATCGAGCTAATAAATAAAGATATACTACTATGATTACAATTTCCAAAAACACTTTGACGACTATAAAATTATCTTTAAGCTAATCTTGTTAATAAATGAGTACGCCCAAATCAGATGACTAAGAATGATAATTAATATTTATCAAAAACAAAACATTTAAAAATATCCATAATATCACTTAATTATACAGTGACAAAGTTAATTTGCACAAAACTTTGCGCTCTAATTGGAATGAACAAACTGTATTCTTTCATTTTCTATTTTTACTACATTTATTACATTACTTAAATCTTACTCAAAAAAACATTCATCTGTAATGTATATTTTCAAAGTATAATAATTAATCTTAAAATAGTGTCATCGAGACACAATAGTAAAATGATCCACTATTGAATAAATAAATGACAAATAATAATACAATTAGTTTACAATAGAGAATTGATTTCTATGTGCAGTCAATAATAATTCAATCAATCAAGTCAATAAATTATTAGGAAACCAAAAATGGTTCATTGTTAAATTAATTAATAATCTCAACTCACCCAACCAATACAATAAAGAAAAAATAAGAACATATCATGGCCGATTGTGCCCTAAAATACAAGTCTGTGCTAGTTTGGGGGCAAACTGTCAACTTATAGTCTTAAGTAATGTACCTAGCATGAATATATTGTATACTAGCTGACCCGGCAAACTTCGTACCGCCACAGAATAGATAAATAAAAAAGCTGAATCATAGAATGTTTCAACTTTAGTAAAAAATGTGGTCAAAACTTAACCGGAACGAACATCAAACGATTGAAACCAAAAAAAGAAAAAAAAATACACTTTTAAATTCAATAGATTTCCAAACGACGGGACAAACATCAAATGTTTGACAGGTAGGAATAGTTTTTAAGAGAAAGCGAATTTGTTGTTTTTACTATATTCTAAATATTTTTTTCCTATTTACTCACCTTTTAAACCTTCCCTGGACTTCCAAAAATAATTCAAAACCAAAATTAACCAAATCACTCCACCAGTTCTCGAGTTTTAGCGAGACTAAGGAACAACAATTGATTTATATACATACAATATATATAGGTTGTAATTCCTCAAACAAAATTAATATATAATAAGTAAAAACCTGATATACTTCCATCAATGAACCGGTTGAAATTGGTATTCGCCCTGCTCTTTATACATAAAAAAATATATCAAAAGCATTTAAGTAATAAAATAAATGCTTCGCCGTATCTGTATCTCCTGGGACTAACCGGTTCACGACTATCCGGTTATGTATCCCAACTGGATATTCAAACGATAAACGGGGCTTATGTAGTTTACATCACTAATCCAGTACTATCTTCGTGTATGTAGGCTTTTATGTAAATTCACAATATTGTTCGTTCATTTATGATGGAAAATATCGTATGGAAGACTGCATTGTATATCTTGCCATATTTGTAAGGAATATATGGAGATATGTTGCAACAAAAAGAATAAAATTTAGTACCTACGTCATGTCTTTATTATAACCATAAAAATATTTTTCTTTCTTTTTATTGTGTCTCTGTCTTACTGAATATGCACTGTTTGCTACAACTCCATTAATTCTTCAAGTAATTTTGTAACATACTTCTGTATCAAACTTTAATAAAAAGAACTTGAGATATAAATTGAATAAGAGAAATATAAAGAAAAACAATTTTTAGCTAGACGTGTTGCTGGGGAGTTTCTTGCCGCTTCTTCTCCTTAACAGCAATAACACGTTGCGAAGCGGTGTACATAGACTAGGAAGTAAAATTAAATTTTAACCTATATGTATGACCTTCAAAAAGTGTTCTCTAGTGGAACTTATTTTTAATAAAGACTTTTGATTTTGCACATTTCTTTTTTTCTACCACCGGCCAAGCAGACGTACACACTCACGCCACCGATATATGGTGGAAATACCAACAAAGCGGACGAAACGCCATGCTTCCACTTTTATCACACGCACCGCTGAAGAGTGGAACTCTTTACCGTCGTCTGTTTTTCCTGAAGAATACAATGTAGGAGTATTCAAGTCTCCCGTGAATCTTCTAGGTAAGCGTGCTCCACTTTAGACTGCATTTTCGCTTGACATCAGGCGAAATGTAAGTCAAATGCGAACCTATTCATTATTTAAAAAGTCGAAATCGTCACTGTACTGAGCCAAACGGTATATTAGTCACGCTTTCCCGAGGTGGATTGGTAGGTTTCACACATCGTTAATCATAAGTTCGACAAACGTAGACCACGACCCGAGTAGAAAGTGTTTTTAATCACGGTACAAATTGAGTCAATTAATGTTAAAAAAAATCCTGATTAATTCTAAAAAATGTTTTAAGTAATTAAACGGAGAAAGCAAAATAAGAATGACCTATGATATATATAATATATCGACGGGTGCAAAGTAAAAAGAGATATCTGCAAAATGCTACTTTACAGGAGAGCGAAAAGATGGTCGTATTAACTTCGTAGTATTTGAAAGAACATACGCAGCTGGTTTTTTTTACGTAAGAAAATTTATTGAAATAATGTGATATATGCAAAACAAATAATTTCATATTGTAAAGAATTGTTTTATTAAAACGATTGTACAATAAACTAAAAATAATCATTTTGTAGATAACTTTATTTACTTTGCACCCGTCGATATATTGAGGGCTTCATAACATATAGGCGTATACGCAAAAATGCCATTTTCTTGTTGTTTACTAAAATCTATGCATGTTACAATTGAGAAAGTCTTACCGGTATGCAAGTGTACCTAAATAGAAGGGTATTCCAAATTTCAGCCGTATACAATCAACTAGTTTTGTTTTATTCACAATTTGTCCGTTGTGTAAAACTGCACTTTTGTCTGTATGCCCATTTGTTATGAAGCCTCGATACATGTAACTTGTTTTAGTTACGACATTTTTTTTCAATAAAAAAAGACAGATAGGCTTCCTTTCATACATTCATAAAAATATAATCTAAGCAAACAATCACAAAGATGACAGATTTTATGTATTTTTATTATGTTGATATTTTTTATATTTGTAGCGGCTTAGTTAACTTTACTTATTTTGAATGAATTCATTTGCCGTTTGATATTCTTTCACACAAAATGATCCCTATTAGAAGCTACGTAACTACTGGTGTAATAATACAGAATGTTTTTTTTTTAATTCAGCAGGTTCGCTTCTTCACTACAATAAAAAATTCCAAAATCTACTGTTACCTCTTTAATTTTCATCAAAATCAGTCCCGTTACTCCTTTAAGTATTTTTCGCTATTTGTTTATGACATAATTATAATTTTATGTAATCGGTAAAAATATTTTCTTTTGTCTATGGTTTACATACATTTGTTATCATTACAGAACGTCACGAACGTCCACAATAAAGTCAAGTATTTTACCAATTACAAGTTTCATTTTTTTTTTTCGTGTGGAATATAGTTTCATATAGTTTTGGGTTTGCCCCAGAAAGCCCACTTGAAAAATTCGCTTGCATAAATAACACCACAAACATTTTAGATTAACTTCTTTATATATATATTATTTATTAGAGTATATATTAGTTATAGACTTTATATTTATTAGTTTTTATTAACGTTTTAAACTAACTTGAATTACAAATTCAAAATAGCAAATGCAGTTATAAAGCGATAACGATTCAACTATTCAAACTAATCAGGGATAATGGGCCATCACCGGACTATGCGTAGATTTCGTAATTATAAAAAATCTTTATCATGAAAGTCAATTGATTTTCTATAATATTATAAGATAATATTTAATATAATTAAATCTTACTTATGTAGAATTTAAAGAGTAATTTTTATATTCAAATTATAGAGGAATAAAAATAAATGCAAGGAATAGTCAATATAAAAAAAAACAAAAAAATATTTTCTTACAGCTGTCATTCAAAACAAATGCTGTCCCAAAATTCAAAAAACGAACTCACCGACAACAAGCGAAATTGCCAGCAAAAAGACCAGGAGTATATCGTATTTCGCCATCATTCTCGACCAATCACAGAACACTATTTGTATATTTTTTTAATTTAAAACATCATTTCGCGATTAAAACAACGCGTCAGTAAGAGGCGCGCGCTCAACGCGTTCTGGACTGGAGTTCACTGGAGCGGTCCCCTCCTGTTTGCCTGGGAATAGAGTTGCCAGGGCAATGACTTTTACTAGAATAGATCTATAATATTTGGTTCTAGATTTGTTGTCAATTAACCTTGAATAGAACTAATGCCTGGTTTGTATGTCTTATTATCCATTCTTTACCTTACTGCTGGGAATTTATAGGTATCTCTAGATGGTCATGATCCATCTTAAACTGCAGCTTTTATCCGAGCAGGACGGCAAAAGAACACTAATTCCTGCATTTGGACGGCTTGTCGTAAGAGGCGAGAAAACAACCCACAGCCAGGTGGGGTAGGGCATTTGCCCGACTGGATGGCTACCTCTCCTGATCTAAAGTATGCCGCCATAACAACCTTTGGTTGTGTTCCGCCATTAGTGACCAGGTTCCAGTCTCCCTTAAGAGTACAGCAGCAGCTTGTAGCACCTTTGGTGTTACAAATGTCCATAGACGATGGTAACCGATTTCCATCAAGTGGGCCGTCTACTTGTCTGCTGATGTGAATAAAAAAAAACAATAATGGTTATACTCGAAGCTATACCTAATTAATAGTATGATATGTATATAGAAATGGGTTCAGTGAAGACCAGCGCGGTAGGCGCGTTTCACTTGGATCTAAGAGGTAATAATGTTTTATTGGGCTGGTTAGATTCCATATGTACTGTATGCAGTAAAGCTCGACTGCATATTCTAAGAGAAAAACCGCGCCCGCTGAAAGTTTTTTGATAAGGCATTGAAAGTATTAGTTTTGCATGTCATACCGTCGGTACAACGGAATGTTGCGAAGAATTCTTCGATCTGATGCTAATGTCTCACTTCCATAACCACACCGGTTGCCATTGGCGAGATATTCACCCTCATTTCCTTAACTCGCTACGGTCTATTGCGTCACGTTTCTCAAGGACGTGAATTTCACTTGTATGACATTATCCGAGCAGGAACGAAGAAAGAATATAAATTCATGCGGCCGGGCGACCTGTCTTAAGAGGCGTCAAAACAACCCACAGCCAGGTGGGAGGGTATTTGTCCGACTATCCAGGCTACCACCTCTGGTCAAGAGTATACCGCCATAACAACCTTGAGTTGTGTTCCGGCATTAGTGGCCAGGTTCCAATCTCCCTAGAGAGAGCAGCAGCGCATTTGTAGTACCTTTGTTGTTGCAAATGTCCATAGGCGATGGTAACCCCTTTCCATCTAGTGGGCCGTCTGCCTGCCTGCTGTACTCCAGCAATAAAAAATTAAAAAAACATTATTTAACAAGGGCTGTTTTTCTAATGTAATAATCAAAGTTAGATATCACCAATTATTTTAACGAATATAATAAACCCGAGGGGAACAAGCCACTACTACCTTATGGGCTAAAGAACTCTCCACAAGAGTGTTATTCAAATTTCTTCGAGAGGTTTAACCACGGAAAGAGATTACTTACTTTAGGAATACTTTAGCTAACTAATAAGACAAAGGTCACAAGAATCATAAACGCATTATACCCATAGATCGTGTACATTCGTTTTTAAAGGCCTATTATTATAGTAGCAAAATTCACACTATTGTTTCTTGCTACTATGATACATTGATAAAATAGAGGTCTGGTTGCATAATTTCGTTTTTAATTATCCTTTTCAAATGTCAGTGTATAGCTTTAAAAAATCAGACAAATGTATGTTGAATCACGCACGCTAAATTATTTCATATTTATGAAAATTATCCACAATTTTTTTCGTTATTTGTAGACGAGACCTATCAACTTAACAGTTTCTAAAAAGAAATGTGTAGATATGAGACCAATCTGAAGTTGGTGGGAGAACAACAATCTCCCGGCCCGAGGAGAAGCTCACCCGCAGACGGAAGTCATTAATGATATTGAACTATTAAGTTTCATGTTTACATGGATCATTTTTTTGCTTCATCTAAATTGAAAGAAAGAGAATAGTTAAATTTAAATTAAAATGTCATTTATCAAATGAATCGAACAACTGTGGTCAATCAAAAAAAAAATGATAAAATCGGTTAAAAAATATTGTCAATGCCAAAAATGCAATTGGTACACAAAGATGGAGTAAAGTATGATGTTACTGCTCAATCTGGGTTAATGTTATAGTTATTAACCGTTGCATGTAGTATATGTAGCGATGGGCTTAATTAATTATTTGTGATGGCATATTGTTATCAACTGTGGATAACGTAAAATATTGACAGATAACGGCATACAAACAAGACGCACTGGGAAGGAAAGAAAATAATTTTCTTTAGGACCGTTAAAATAATATAAAAGTGTTAACAAAAATATCCTAAAAAAACTAAAAATAGGCCGGCGCTGTGTTTTTATTTTTAGTGTGTTTGGCCACAGTCAATAATAACATTACCTATGATGGAGCTCGAACATGCGGCGGTGTGTTTAGGTATATGTAAATAATAAAAATCAATGTCATATTTATTTTAGGTTATTTTTTTGGTCATGCAGCGTTTCAACGTCACTGCATTCGCCATATTTTAATTGCGTTGTTTGTTTTAGGGCCCACCGCAGAATTAAAAAAGAGGGAGGTCTCTCTATCTGCTGTTCGTGTCTGCGACTTCGAGTGAAGGCGATTTTGGACGGACACAAACGTTAGCGGTGCTAACGGTTCCGTAGTAGTTACATATCATTAAGTAGGTTTCCTATATGTTATAATTAAGTATCAATTTAAGGAATTATGAATATATATAGTGACTAGCTTCTTCCTGCGACTTCGTCCGCATGGAATAGTTAAAAAAGTAAGTTAAAAAACCCCCGATTTTGAATTTTTTCATTGGTGCTCCGCTCCTATTGGTCTTAGCATGATGATATATAGCCTATAGCCTTCCTGGATAAATGGGTTATCTAACACTGAAAGAATTTTTCAAATCAGACCAGTAGTTCCTGAGATTAGCGCGTTCAATCAAACTCTTCAAGTTTATATATTAGTATAAGATAAATTATATTTATTTGTTATTGTACTTTTACTTTTTATGACTATTTGACGTGTCTAGTGCAACGTCACATCGTTTCGTCTCTACTCATGTGTGTTATTACTAAAAACAATTAAAAATAAATCGAGATTCCATAATAATTACGTGGCAACCCAGTCCGGGACACCTTATGGGGACACACGAGCGGGAAAAACGTCGAATAAAATTAGGCTGTGGCTTATTTCACTAAAAGGGTTGCAAAATTTGTATACCGAAATAGCCAATATGCTTTACAAGTATGAAATATTTTTAAAACTGAAATCAGTCGTAACTTCTGATTATATATTTATTTTAGTAAGGGTGATTATACACGGTTCATTTTGTCATTAAATTTGGATGAATCAACCAAAGTGAGCCATGTAAACATAACCTTGAGTAATTCAATGTCATTGAAAATCATCGAGTGCTTTCAGTTCGATGCCTTTGAAACAAATTCGTTCAATTTGGTTGATTTGTCGAATATCAGCATTTGCTTTTTTCCATTTTTATAAAAATCGGTGTACAATTTTGAAAAGGAGTTAATTAGGACTGTTAATATATGACTGATTTATATTAAAAAAAATACCTACTTATAAATAATAAGACGTTATCTTCAACTAAATTAAAAACTGAACAAAATGTAAAAATTAAACGATTTAAGCATTTTATTTTATTTTATTGCATGAGTTCAGCAGACAAGTAAACGACTCACCTGATGGAAAGCGGTTATCATCGCCTATGGACATTCTGCTGCTTTCTAAAGGGAGACTGGAACCTGGCCACTAATGCCGGAACACAACTCAAGGTTGTTATGACGGCATACTTTAGACCAGGGGTGGATCCAGTCGGGCAAAACCCTACCACCTGGCTGTGGGTTGTTTTGTCGCCTCTTACGACAGGGTGCCCGGCCGCAGGAAATTGTTTTATTTCACGGATAAAACATGCATACAATCTTATATGTATAAAATTCTCGTGTCACAATGTTCGTTTACAACATCTATTTTTCATCCCCCTAAATGTTAAGGGTAGTCCAAACCTAAATATTTTTTTAAATTTTTAGATAATTTATTTATTGTTATTTTTTATTATACAGCAATAAAAAATACATACAACCCAAAATTTTCAACCCTCTACGATCAACCCCTATTTTTTAATAGCGATATTAGTATTTTTATAATTTTCTACTGGGATGATTTAGATTTTAATTGGAACCAGGTAGATGGCGCTGCAATCGGGTACCAGAATTTAGGTGTTCTTTTTGTTGTTGTATGTGTTGAAGTTTGTCCCGGAATGGTTTAAATAAACGATTGGACCCAGTAGGTGGCGCCGCGATACTCATCCTAAACGCTGGGCCTGATTTTTATATTTTTTGTTTGTTTGTGCAAGTTGATTTGAATAGTTTAGAATTTAGATTAACATTTGGTCCCGGTAGATGACGCTGGACTCGGGTTCTAGATTTTTTATTTTTTAAAGGCAGGACAACGTCTGCCGGGTACTGCTAGCTACAATATAATATTTTTAGTTATAGTATAATTACACATTTTCGTAGAAATTGGTTTCTTGTTACATTAGAATATAATTATTTCTATTTAAAATATATATACATTTTATATATCATCAAGGCATATGTTTTGGCCAACACATTTTTGTGACACATGGAAAATAATGTTATTGCTAGTATTTTACACTTTTAAAAGTAACCTACATGAAGGTAACTCAGGGAGGGCCCCGGGCGACCAATTCAGAGGGCGGCAAACTCAAACTTCGCAGACAAATTATTAACGTGTAACGTTACGTATCATATCCGTGCAGGAACGGAGAAAGAATACAATTTCCTGCGGCCGGGCGGCCTGTCGTAAGAGGCGACAAAACAACCCACAGCCCGGTGGTAGGGCATTTGCCCGACTGGATGGCTACCACCCCTGGTCTAAAGTATGTCGCCATAACAACCTTGAGTTGTGTTCCGGCATTAGTGACCAGGTTCCAGTCTCCCTTAAGAGAGCAGCAGCGCATTTGTAGCAGCTTTGGTGTTGCAAATGTCCATAGGCGATGGTAACCGCTTTCCATCAAGTGGGCTGTCTGCCTGTCTGCTGAACTCCTGCAATAAAAAAATAAAAATAACGCGAGTTACTAGAATCTATTTATTAATACGTGAAGCAAAAAACGACAAAAACTTTGTATCCCTTTTTACGAAAATTGCGCTGACGGAGGAGTATGAAATTTCGCACACTTATCTATACTAATATTATAAAGCTGAAGAGTTTGTTCGTTTGTTTGTTTAAACGCGCTAATCTCAAAAACCGCTGGTCCGATTTGAAAAATTCTTTCAGTGTTGGATAGTACATTTATCGAGGAAGGCTATAGGGTATATTATATTTTCAAAAAAATTAAGGATCCTTACTAAAAGTCCAATAATGTAACCCAAGGTGTAAAAAAATGACCCGAAAAAATTCTTACACGGCGTGCGATGTGAAAACTATTTATTATATTTTTTTATTTTATATTAATTGTCTACAAAAAATATAGCGTAACCATATGTCTAACTATTGTAGTTATATCACAATAAGTGTTTTCTTTTATTTTTTTAAATAATTAAAATACCGTCGCCTCAAAAACTCTTTATTTTGTACCTTGGTATTAATCCTTATCAAAATAAATTACTCCATATTCAAGACGAATTCAATACCTTTCTAGAACTTTTTGAATTATTAAATTCAGACGTTTCATTTAAAAGATATCGCGATATTAAAAATGTAAGTATTAGTGTTGTAGCCAAATAAGTATTAAGTATTGCGCGCGCATGTATGATGTGGTGGCCGGTCATGAGGGGCGACACCAGGAGACGGACATAGGATACCTTTTATCTCGTTGGAAACGATAGGTAGCGCTGAGATCGGGTACTAGAATCTTCCTAATCACCGGGACCGATTTTGGTGATGTTGTTTTGTGTGTTTGAGTGGGTCCCCGCATGGTTTAAATCCACAATTGGAACCGGTAGGTGGCGCTGGGAACGGGTACTAGATTTTTATTTTTTCATAGCAGGACAACGTCTGCCGGGGCCGCTAGTACTAATATATAAAGCTGAACAGTTTGTTTGTTTGGTTGATTAAACGCGCTAATCTCAGGAACTACTTCAAAAATTCTTTCAGTGTTGGATAGCCCATTTATCGAAGAAGGCTATAGGCTATAAATATCATCACGCTAAGACCAATAGGAGCGGAGCACCAATGAAAAATGTTTCAAAATCGGGGGGCTTTGAAAACAAATTTCACGCGGACGGCGTCGCGGGCACAGCTAGTTATATATATAAGATAAAATTCTCTAACCGACACCACACCCTGTCAAAATCTCCGCTTCTATTATGTTACGTTGCAGAGAAATTACTTTCAGTCTGTTATAAGCTGTTGAAGTAATTAAAGCTTTTTTAACTATCCCACGGGAACTCTTTAATTTTTCGGGATGAAAAGTATCCCATATGTTGACCAGGGATATAAGCTACCACCATACAAAATTTCATGCAAATCGGCCCATTCGTTTCGGAGATTAGCCGGTATAAACAGAGAAACAAAAATTTGAAAAAATCAAAGTTAGTTCTGTTTGACTTCTTACATTCCCTTGACTCGGTTTTTAGCATTTTTTTTCATTGTACAGAAATTGGACCTCTACAATTTTATTATATGTATAGATATATTACAATTGATAAATAAGTAAATGTTTAATATATTAGAAATATTTATTTAAAGACAGATAGTATGTTCTAAGGAGTTTCGAAATGTAGGTAATGTTTTAGCCTCTGACAGTAAAGAGGCAGTAATTGATATTGATTTACTAATTTAATATTACAAAAGTAGAATTAGTTTAGCAAAATTGGGTCGTTTTAGTCTTACGCCAAAAGGAGGGTTTGCGCTGAATATCAGCGTTGTGTTGGATATAATTCCGGCACAGCAATATGCTGTGTGCGAACCATGTTTGCTGAAAATGCGGCACACAAATTCTCAAAATATGCTCTGTGTATAAGGAATGTAATTACGTCGCAATTTCTTCAAATAAAGTCTTTCTTTCTTTCATTTCTTATTGAAAATTCTCAGACTTTAGTCACCTTTGAAATTAACAATTTATTCAACTTTCTGAGTGTGAAAACGACGATGACTATTTAACGTATATCTTCTGTGTGTAGTTATGTGCTGCCATCTGTAAATATATTTTTTTTTCTTTCAAGACTCATATTGACAACCTAGTCACCAGACTTCGTAAACTTATATATATCTTTAGAATGCTCAGACATGTAGCAGATAGACAAATACTTAAGATGGTTTATTTTGGTTTGTGCCGTTCTCTTATCAGCTACTGTATTACGACGTGGGGAGGATGTGCTAAGAGTTACCTCCTTGAAGCAGAAAGAGCTCAACGCGCCATTCTTAAGGTGGGGGCAGGTCTTCCTTTCCGCTATCCTACCGTTAAACTCTACAAGGAATGGGATATTATGACTGTCAGGCAAATATTCTTCCTGCACATATTACTTAAAAAACACTCTCTTATCAATTTTAATCAGGCCATAGACAAGCGACGTAAACTAGATGTTTGTACAACTCCTTTATTTCGTACCAGTCGTACACAAAATTTCTTCTGTTTTCTGGGTGACTTCCTCTGTAATAAAATTAATAATATATTAAACATATACCCCCTTAATAAATTTACCTGCAAAGCAAAAATTACTAAGTTCTTGAAAACTCTCGATTATCAGTCCACTGAAGACCTCTTGTATATTCTTAAATAACTATGCTGCTTTCCACTATCAACTATATTTCTTAATCACTTCCACGATTCCCTGACTTCCTACACATCATAATATTATTATCTTAACATTGTCTGACTCATTCCCTCTCCCTCAATCACACATATTATATAAATGAATTACTGATTGTTATCTGTTGTGTTGTCCAAATACATAAATAAATAAAATAACCCTAATCAATCTTAACTTGATTGTACCTGCGCACGCCTTTGCTTGCAGCCAATATCGAAGCCGCCATAAAGTGTGCATCGAACTATACTATTCGAACATAAATGAATCAAACAGGTAAGTTATATGAAATAAGCTTGCTAGTATTGTTTGGTTTTAGTTAAACAATCGTTTTAGATACGAGAACGTATTTCTCCTATTATATTAAAGTAGTATGTTAGTAGTAACATGCTGCCATCTGTAAATATATTTGGAAACTATTTGAACACAAAATAATCATGTAGGTATGTTACATGGAATAAGCCTGTTAGCATTGTTTGAACTTAGTAAAAGAATAGTAAGATGTCGCTTTGTGTAATCTGTGATTACCTTGTAGAAGAAAATATACCTACTAGGAAGTGATTTGATTTTAAGGTTTATTTAAACTCAATATTTAACGGAGTGCGTATTCTTAGGTTTTGAGAATTGACCGCAGAGTGAATGAACAATAGTGATGTGACAACATGTAACTATAAGACTAAAAACTAGTGCTGTTATAGCTCTTTAAATTTAACTATTTTAACAGGAAGGACCATCGTCCTTCCTAGTATGTTTTCTTAACATCGTTCAAGGGATTTCGATGATCTATACATTTTTTTACATAAATGTTGTATTTAAAAATACTACATGAATATTACAATCTAATCTAAAAAGACTTATTCTTTATTTATTTTCTATTGCAGGAGTTCAGTAGGCAGGCAGACGCCCACTTGATGGGAAGCGGTTACCATCGTCTATGGACATTTACAACACCAAAGGCACAGATTAATAAATAGTTACTACGTAACCAAAGGTGCTACAAATGCGCTGCTGCTCTCTTAAGGGACTCGAACCTCGTCACTAATGCCGGAACACAACTCAAGGTTGTTATGACGGCATACCCTAGACCAGGGGTGGTCGCCATCCGGTCGAGCAAATGCCCTACCACCTGGCTGTGGGTTGTTTTGTCACCTCTTACGACAGGCCGCCCGGTCGGTATTAACTGATTTGTTGTAAATATTTGCCACATTGTTTTATCCTGAAAAGTTATCAAATGTTTATAATTACTAAAATAATATTTCGACTCCATTTTTTATATTCTCGTTAGCTAATTAATTATTGGATTATATTTTAATATCGGAGATTCTGTTTTGCAACTTTTAATTATATTAATTAATCGTTCGTTTTTATCAATTTATTAATATCCGAATATAATTTCGCGAATATTTAAAAGACTTGTATACACTGTGCTATTTGACAGTTTTGTTCTACATTTTAAATGATGGCGTTGAACGGGTCAATCAACTAGTTTTGTTTTATTCACAATTTTGTCCCTTGTGTAAAATTGCACTTCTGTCTGTACGCTTATTTGTTATGCAGTTCTCGATATATGTCTAACTTATGTATGCAATAAAGAACATTCATTCATTCAGTAAGTATTTTTATTGATAAAAACTGCATAGGTAAAAATAATCTACAAGCAAATAATCATCAGGCTAAAGCCAGCCAATGTAGAAGCAGAAGCTCCAGCCAAATTATACATTTCAAAAGGCATATTACAACGGCCACGCTTGACCAAGATGAATTATTATCGATTTAGAAACGTAGGTTATCTCACCATCTTGGTAATTGTAACAATATCCATATTAAGTTAGAAAACAGTTTACGCGGTGCTTGCTACTCAGACAGGCTACGAACTTATGGCATTCAACAGCACAAATGACATTCACCATATCTTAAACCTAGATATTGAACATTTCCATTAGAACAATGGGCGGCCTTATCGCTTATAGCGATCTCTTCCAGGCAACCCGGTGTCCAAGGAGACATTACAAGAAAATTAAGTAATATTTGGTGATTCAACTAAATTAAGAAATAAACAAAAATAACAAATATAATAAATTACGTATACTATATGCGAACAATAATACATTTATTTACATTTACAGCAACAAATTTTATTTAATGGAGAACTGTTAGTCAGTGATCAAGTGTTTGGAATTTGAATATACAAATGGATGTAGCTTGTCTGATTTTCAAGGGGAGGGAGTTCCATAGGCGAACATAAGGTGACATGAATCTACACATAGCTTTATATCCCAATGGTTTTATATATATACCTTTGTAATGTACATTGTATTACAGTATTCGAGAAACAACAGAATCCAACATGGCGGCTTTAGGCGCCATATTAGTATTTTTAGTTACTTTGCATGCTGGTTACGCTTACGTATTTATTAGTAAGTTTATTTTATAATTAATAATAATCAACTTATTATATAATTATGTTTCTAACAATAACAATACATATTATTATCACGCTGGTTACGTATGGTTGCAAACAGAGATGACGTATTTTCACTTTCTACGATTTTGAAAAATGGCTTACACTGCATCTATGTACATACTTTGATTTATCCCTATTAATATTACAAATGCGAAAGTAACTCTGTGTCTGTCTGTCTGTTCCGTTTTCATGTAAAAACTACTGGACCGATTTGGCTGAAACTCAGTATATATATTTTTTCGATGCCGAGAATGAACATAGGATACTTTTTATCCCGAAAAATGGGATAGTTTCCGGGATAAAAACATATTTGTCTTTTTGTTTGTTATGCTTTTACGGAAGAACTAATGGGCCGATTTGGCTGAAATTCGGTACGTATGTAAATTAAATACCGAGGGTGGACAAAGGATACTTTTCATTTTGGCCTTTTCGGTAATTTTGGCCTTTTTGGTCTTTTTCGCTATTTTAGCCTTTTTACTCATTTTGGCCATGTCGGTCACTTTGGCCTTTTCGGTAATTTTGACCATTTTGGTCATACTTTTTATCGCAAAAATAAAACTAAAATAGATGAAAGTTTGAGTGAGAGACTAATCGTTTCTCAAGTTTATAGATATAAAAATTCATAATCTATAGAAAAAAGTGGGATAGTAACTCGATCTGTCTGTCTGAATACCGAAAATGGACATAGATACTTTTCATCCCGGGAGATGGGATAGTTTGCGATATACATATATTTAAAAAAAAGTAAATCTTATGAGGGCAATTAGCACCAATATAAAAATATAAAACAATTTCACCTGTTTTAACGCCGGCTGTTTAAACAAGAGGTACGCACTACTCTATACTATAATATAAAATTCTCGTGTCACAATGTTCGTTCCCATACTCCTCCGAAACGGCTTGGCCGATTCTCATGAAATTTTGTGTGCAGGTAGGTCTGAGAATCGGCTACTATCTATTTTGCATCCCCCTAAATGTTAAGGGTAGTCCACCCCTAATTTTTATTTTTTTATAATACAGCATTAAAAAATACATTCAACCCTAAATTGTCAACCCTCTACGATCAAGCCCTATTTTTTAATAGCGATATTAGTACTGTAATCATTTAACTTGCTTAAAACTACTAAATATAATTTAAAAGGCAAAACAACGTTTGCCGGGTCAGCTAGTAATATTATATATTAATCATTATACTACTACGTGAAGCAAAAATTTTGTACCCTTTTTACGAAAATTGCACGGACGGAGGAGTATAGAATTTCGCACACTTATAATTTATATAGAGAAGGAGTGCATATTGCTAATTTTTTTTTAAATTATGCATAAAAAATACATTAAATCAATAAAAAAAAAACACGTCATGCAACACTTAATGACATAATTCGTCGAGCTCTTGTCACCGCAGGGGTACCTGCCGTCCTAGAACCGAACGGCCTGTGCTGCGATGGCAAGAGACTCGATGGTATGTCATTGGTGCCCTAGAAGATGGGTCGCCCCTTAGTATGGGATACGTCTTGCGTCGATAGTTTGGCAGCGTCCCATCTTCCAGCTACTAGCATGTCTGCCGGTGGGTGCATATTTGAAGATGTGCATATTCGACCATTTCAAAGAACACTACAAAAATGTTTTCTTTATGGATTTTTAACGTTTCTTATGTTGTATTTCCATATATTTTAATTGGCCAGCGATAAAGCTGTTAATGTAGACCTTGTAGGAAAATATATTTTTTGGCAAAATGGTAATGATATTCCCTTCAATGATAATGATGTTAACCTTAAATGATAATTAGTAAAATGAAACAGAAATTAGAAATAAAAGAAAACTTAATATTTTCTTGAGTTTTCGCGACTTGTATACATAATAAACTATGTTTTAACGGTTTTAAGCGCGGTAATTTATTCAATTTTATTTATTCCGACGTTTCGGCCACTTTTCAGTGGCCGTGATCACGAAACACAAAGATGACAATACACGTTGATAATTGTCATTAACAGAATTTAATTGAAACAAATCCTGTGGATCAATTACTTTTTTCTTCCGATAATCGAACTTATTACAAACATTTGATCTGGGAATCTGAGTTGCATACCCTCATGAACAATATATAATAGTAATTAATATAATAATTTCTTATTACCATTCAAATGAACTCATTACCATTTTATTAATACGAACGGTAAAAATGGTAATTAGGTAAATGGTGGTTAGAATTTCTAATAATTATAGGAAAATTTCAGTATATAGTAAGATTATGCAATTTTAAAATAAATATTGAAAAATAGTCCTTTAAACGGAATCTTAAAATATCCTATTTTCCGAATATGTAACCATAACTTCGTTCTTCAATTGCATTTTAATTACTGGACTAATAACTTGTTGAAATCTGGGTAAAAGCGACACTGATGGTAATTAGATTTTGAAAAGTCATTTAATATTCAGTATTTCAGTTTAATATACGTATATAATATATTTTGCGCCTTGTAGAAAACATTTAGATCGGTCTATTAACAAGCATAAGTTCACCAATAGTGGTAATTAACAAGGTGATAACTGACAGAATGCGTTTTTAGATCATTTTCTCAACCATTTTTACAGTAGTTATACACACTTTATTGCGGTGAAAAAAATATATGTCAATCTTGATCATATTTCTGACGTAAACTTTGTACTCAGAACGCATTTACGATAAATTTTCTCGATAGAAAATAATTGCAAAGTAACCTCTAAACGAGTTATTCAATCTTGGTTATTGTTATTACTGTTAATCGTACATCGCTAAAATAAATAACAGTAACATATTATATTATAACAAATTCAATTATAGATCTTTTATTGGGTTACTTAACTTAATTTGGAAGTAATTAATTATTTTATTAAAAATGATTGCAAAAATCCCGCCTGCCGGTCCCAATGTATGGAATTTATCATAACGCCCGAGGCTTTCGTCTGAACTGCACGCGCTGCTCTGCTCCGCGACCGCCATTGAAAAATAATTTTAAATAAACGAAGGAGCAATAATAACAAGAATTTTGAAGCGGTCGCGCTATACTTGTTTGGCGTATACGGTAGAGGTCTGGTCTAAATCACTAGCTGTGTGGGTTCGAACCCTACTAGTTTCACTTGATCTAGAAGATTTTTTTATTTTGATATGAAAGTTGATAAAATGCTCTTTTTCTCTTCCTAAATAATTTTATAAAAATGCAATAAAAATACTTTTCTAAATTTTTATATTTCATTTCATCTGGACTTTTATACTATTGACAATAAAACGTATTTAAATCAATCTTACCGGTAACATTAAAATTCGAAAGCGCCATCTATGATTCTTCATAGAAAATTACGTTGACACGTGGATAAGTAGAGTTATAAATATTACAAAACTTTCAATATTTTCTCCAATGTTATTGTGGTAGAGTGAGTTGATACTAGTACACGTACGATTAGAGTTCATGGTTCGAGTGCTCATTTCATTTTTCTGTCTAATTTTTTTATGTTTTATCTTTTATCTATTATAATTTATTTTAAAGTTCTTATCTATACAGATAAACAAATGGTTTGTTTGTAATGTCAAAATAAAAACTAAAAAATTGGACCAGGAGATTCCAAAAACGCAAAGTGAAGTGCCTGTTTGAAATTACAAAATAAATTAAAAAAAAAATCGGACCAGGAGATTCCGAAAATGCTATTTATAGAATTTTTGTCAGTCTGTCTGTGTGTCTGGATGTTCCGGATAATCTCGGACACAGCTGGATCGATTTTGACGTAATTTTAAATGGCAGATAGCTGAGGTTATAAGAAGTACCTTAGGCTACGTTTTTAGGGTTCCGCGAAAAAAAATCCAAAAGCATATTTGTCTATCTGTTTGTTATCCTTTTATGGACAGACTATTGAACCGATTTGGATGAAACTGGGTACATAATTATGTTATTTTAATATCGAGGGTGGCCAAGAACTACTTTTCATCCCGAAAAATGAGATAGTTTCCAATATGAAAATATATTTGGCCGAACGGGCCTAAATGATCAAACGGCTGAATGACACAAATGGTCGAATTGACCGAAACGACTGAAATGGCTGCAATGGCCGAAATGGCTGAAATGACTGAAATGGCTGAAATGGCCCTAATGACCGAAATGGCTGAAATGAATGAAATGGCTGAAATTGCCCAAATGGCCGAAATAGCTGAATCGACTGAAATGGCTGAAATGGCCGAAATGGTTTAAATGGCCCAAATGACCGAAATGGCCGAAATGACTAAAATGGCCGAAATGGCCTAAAAGGCCCAAATGGCCGAAATGACCGAAATGGCCTAAATGGCCAAAATGACGGAAATGGCCCAAATGGCTGAAATAGCTGAAATGGCTGAAATGGCCGAAATGACCAAAATGGCCGAAATGTCCGAAATGGCCGAAATGGCTGAAATGGCCTAAATGGTTGAAATGGCTGAAATGGCCGAAATTACCGAAATGGCTTAAATGGCCAAAATGACTGAAATGGCCCAAATGGCTGAAATGACCGAAATGGCTGAAATGACTAAAATGGCCGAAATGGCCTAAATGGCCTAAAAGGCCCAAATGGCCGAAATGGCCTAAATGGCCAAAATGACTGAAATGGCTGAAATGACCGAAGTGGCTGAAATGGCCCAAATGGCCGAAATGACCAAAATGGCCGAAATGGCTGAAATGGCCCAAATGGTTGAAATGAGTGAAATGGCTGAAATGGCCTAAATGGCCAAAATTACTGCAATGGCCTAAATGGCCAAAATGACTGAAATGGCCCAAATGGCTGAAATGACCGAAATGGCCCAAATGGCCCTAATGGCCGAAATGACCAAAATGGTCCAAATAACCGAAATGGCTGATATGGCCCAAATGGCCGAAATGACTGAAATAGCTGAAATGGCTGAAATGACTGAAATGGCCCAAATGGGTGAAATTATTGAAATGGCCCAAATGGCCGAAATGACTGAAATAGCTGAAATGGCTGAAATGGCCGAAATGACCAAAATGGCCGAAATGACCAAAATGGCCGAAATGGCCTAAATGGCTGAAATGGCCCAAATGGTTGAAATGACTGAAATGGCTGAAATGGCCGAAATTACCGAAATGGCCTAATGGCCAAAATGACTGAAATGGCCCAAATGGCTGAAATGACCGAAATGGCTGAAATGGCCCAAATGGCCGAAATGACTAAAATGGCCTAAATGGCCTAAAAGGCCCAAATGGCCGAAATGACCGAAATGGCCTAAATGGCCCAAATGGCTGAACTGACCGAAATGCCCCAAATGGCCAAAATGACCGAAATGGCCTAAATGGCCAAAATGACTGAAATGGCCCAAATGGCTGAAATGACCGAAATGGCTGAAATGGCCCAAATGGCCCAAATGACCAAAATGGCCCAAATGACCGAAATGACTGAAATGGCCCTAATGACCGAAATGGCTGAAATGAATGAAATGGTTGAAACTGCCCAAATGGCCGATATAGCTGAATTGACTGAAATGGCTAAAATGGCCGAAATGGTTCAAATGGCCCAAATGACCGAAATGGCCGAAATGGGTGAAATTACTGAAATGGCCCAAATGGCCAAAATGACTGAAATGCCCCAAATGGCCGAAATGGCTGAAATGACCAAAATGACCGAAATGACCAAAATGGCCGAAATGGCCAAAATGACTGAAATGACTGAAATGGCTGAAATGACCGAAATGGCTGAAATGACCAAAATGGCCGAAATGGCTGAAATGGCCGAAATGACCAAAATGGCCGAAATGGCCAAAATGACTGAAATGACTGAAATGGCTGAAATGACCGAAATGGCTGAAATGGCCCAAATGGCCGAAATGACCAAAATGGCCGAAATGGCCCAAATGGCCTAAATGGCCAAAATGACTGAAATGGCCCAAATGGCTGAAATGGCCGAAATGGCTGAAATGGCCCTAATGGCCGAAATGACCAAAATGGCCCAAATGGCTGAAATGGCCCAAATGGTTGAAATGACTAGAAATGGCTGAAATGGCCGAAATTACCGAAATGGCCTAAATGGCCAAAATGACTGAAATGGCCTAAATGGCTGAAATGACCGAAATGGCTGAAATGGCCGAAATGACCAAAATGGCCCAAATGACCGAAATGACTGAAATGGCCCAAATCGCTCAAATGACCGAAATGGCTAAATGACTGAAATGGCCCAAATGGCCCAAATGGTTGAAATGACTGAAATGGCTGCAATGACCAAAATGGAAAATCACAAAAAACCTACCCCATTTTTTGGGATAACCCATAATATTGATTACATAAATCCATTATACCGAATTTTAACTAAATCGGTTCGGTAGTTTTTCCGTAAAAGGATAACAAACAAAAAAAGACAAATATATTTTTATCCCGGAAACTATTCCATATTTCGGGATAAAAGCATCCTCAGCATCGAAAATATATATCAAATGAATTTCAGCCAAATCGGTCGAGTAGTTTTTCCGTGAAAACGGAACAAACAGACAGACAGTTACTTTCGCATTTATAATATCAATAGGGATAATATGAATTCATTGTTGTTCCATAATACAATGAAATGATTTTTATAACATTTACATCTAAAAACTAATATCATTAGAATAAAGTTTAACGTATCAAAATTAGTTACAAAAAGAGAAAAAAAAACCACCTGTGTGCGGGATCGAGTCTTCAACCTCCTCACTACCTTAGTATTAGAAAACCACTAGGCCAAACATGTTTAGTACCTCGTGTCGAATTTTCAATACCTATTATCCACGTGAACTTCTCTCACTTTATCATGTTTTGTCTCGCTTCCTCTTGTTCTCAGCCGCATGAATAGTGTGATATCGGTGCCGTGCAATGTTCGTTAGCTACGTATACACCTATTTATGTTATGTAGCGTATGTTCGGTGATATACAATATTTTACCACACGCACGCACGCCTTAAATTGGCGCTGTCCCATCGAAGTAAACATTGGTTGCGCGGGGGTAAACTATGTGAAACACCGATTTGAATTAGTAGTATACAGGCTCTTAAGCATGTTATTTGTTAAAGGCCGTGCGATTTGCACATTTTCAAAGAATCACCCCGGTACAGCTGCACAACAGGAGGCCCTAAAACGCCGCAAATACTCAACCATCGCAAATGGCTACATATTTGCGGCTTTTGGGGTCGAGACCCTGGGACCATGGGGGCCTGAGGCGCACAAGCTTTATCGAGACAGCCAAACGTCTGGTGGACATCTCACGTGACCAAAAGACTGGTTTATACCTCGGGCAATGCATCAGCATTGCCGTTCAGCGAGGCAATGTGGCCAGTCTTTTGGGCACGTTTCCGACTGACAGCGGTCTGGAACTAGATTTCATGGTTTAATTTTAGTTTGTATATATAGTTTATTTTTAGTTTAATGTGCCTATTTATAATTTAGTTTATTTTTAATTAGCTGTTTGATTTATCATTAGTAGAATGGTAAAAAAAAAATATATCCCTATTATGTAATGATAATGAATAGGTATTCACGTAGGTACCTATATAATTATACACACTCACACACACACACATATCTCTTTCATTTACCTGTGTTTATCCTACTTCCATGTTTCTTCTGCTATACCCAACTTTCACTAACATATATTAATGTTGGCACTTTCAAGCTTATTTTATTATGTAAATATTTTTTTGAAGTGAAACTTCTATATAGAGGGGGTCTTACGATTTTTCGCTCACGATAAAGCGTTACAGTCACGTGGTCTAATACTTACATTTTTAAAATCGTGATATCTTTCGAATGGAATGTGCGAAGTGGATAATTCACAAAGTTATATAAAGGTATTAAATAAGTCTTGAATATGAAGTAATTTATTTTGATAAGGATTAATACCAAGATACAAATAAAGAGACTTTTCTAGCGGCGGCATTTTAATTAAATTTTTAAAATAAAAGAACACTTACTGTGGCATAACTATAATAGTTAGATATATAGTGTCGCGACACTTTTTGTAAATAATGATGTGTTCTGCAAAGTCGTACTACATTATTTTATTTTATCATCAATAGTTTTCGCAGTGCACACGATTTTAGGTATTTTTTACACCTTGGGTTACATTATTGGAGTTTTAGTAAGGATCCCTAATTAGTTGTAAATAAAATATAGCCTATGCCACCCGGGAATAGTGTAGCTTGCCAACAGTGAAAGAGTTTTCAAATCGGTTCAGTAGTTTCGGAGCCTCTTCATCAAAACTGAGCAAACGTAATATTATTGAATTTTTTTTAAAATATTTTTCTGTTTGGTTCCGGATCGTATTCAGTTTTTTATTTGTTAAAATAAAATATGTCTAAATAAAAAATGCATTCATTAAAACGTACCGAAATTAACCAAATCATAATTTGCAGTAAACCTGCGAAAAATCGAAATGTGTGCTGGGACACATATTAGAAGTGAAACTTCAACGGAAGTGGACTCCAACGGAGTGGAAAAACGAATCGCAACGGACAAGTGGAAAAACGAATGGCAACGGATAAGTGGAAAAATGAATCGCAACGGACAAGTGGAAAAACGCATCGCAACGTACAAGTGGAAAAACTTCAACTGACAAGTGACAAAATGAATCGCAACAAAATTTTAACTTGAAGTTTTACGGGCAGGTTTTCAAATTGGACAAGTACATTAATTAACAATCTGCCCGTAAAACTTGAAGTTAACATTTTTTTGCGATTCATTTTGTCACTTGTCAGTTGAAGTTTTTTTAAAATTAGTCTATAATTTTGATACAGATGAGGAAGCGAAATCGGAAGACGATCTGCCTTTACCATGGCCAGAAACATTCACCGTAAAAGGAGAAAACATAGATATTACTTATGGCATTGTTGAAAACTTCCAATTTTGGTAATTACTGATAATTTTTTTAAAGTAGTTCTGATCAAATTACATATAAACGGCCTTACTTATAATAATCTTGTTAAGAAACGATTAGGCATCTCTTAAGTAAGAGAATCGGAATAAAAACTAAACAATTAATATCTTTTTTTCACTTATAAACGTGTATTAGGTACCTGTTGTTTACCTAAGAAGAGCACAGATAAACGAAATTTGATCGATTAACGTAGGTTGTACACAAAATATTCGACTAAAGACGAGTTTATGGGTAAGATTTTCACTAATCAGTTGCTGAGCAGTTTCTTTAAATTTAAGAAACGATTATAATTAAGGCCCTTAATGATTATTTTAATGATAGACTTCAAATTACTTATGCCCGAACACATTCGGCAACTCTTACTCTATGCTTTAGATCACCAGTTACGAAAGCGTAGCAGCTTTCAGTGTAGCCATTTTACTTCTTAACTATCCTTCAAGCATGCAACTTGCGGTAAGGCCAAAGCCTAAAAGGTGACAAAAGAAACTATAGCCAGGTAGTAGGGTATTTGTCCGTCGGGATGGCTACCACCCCTGGTCTAGAGTGTGCCGCCAAGTTCCAGTCCGTCCTTCAAGGCCGGCAGTACATTGGCAACACCTTTGATTTAAAAAATGGCCCCAGACTACTAAAACCACTTTCCATCAGTTGATTCATAGTTCATAGATATATATAGGTCCCGACACGTAAAAAGAACGCTGAGCGGTAGTGGAGGGGATGTGTTTGCGCAGGTGTACAGTCAAATCTTAAAGTATCACCCCGTCTCGCCCCCTTCATACCACCAATTTGATCGGTAAAACGCTCACTGCGCAAGTTCAGAGCCAGCGTTCTTTACACGTGGCGCGAACTATGCGTATAGTAAGATACGGGAATCGGTCAACAACTTTCATTTCAGGGTCGACGGTACACTCAATCGATCCCGTGTTGATGTCTTCGATGGCGTCGAGAGGGTATACTTCTACGGAGGCAATGAAGATGAGTCCGGCGCGGCTTACCTGGCAAGTCACCATTAATTTATCATATATATCACTCGTACAATGCGCATGCGCACACAATGGTATGACATATAAAGACGGCATTTCTTCATCACTTCCATCTTATGCTAATGTATAAAGCTGAAGAGTTTGTATGCTTGAACGTGCTAATCTCAGGAACTACTGGTCTTTGACTTCTAAATTTACTGTATTAGAAACGGAACGCGCCTGTCAACGTAATTGTCAGAACATTTGACAGGCGTGTCGATCGTGACATATATTAAGGACACCCGTGTGGTCAACGAGTACATTGAATATATGGAGACGTGTGGTCGTACGGGGGCCCTCGCGGAGTAGACATTAATAATTACATTGCTAAATTAAGATACCTTGATTGTATTTTAAAATAAAAACTCCTTGTGGCACTCGGGGACTGCCGCGGTAAAGCTATTGCATAGAATTTTTTATCAACTTATGCAATTATAATTATTTATTTATTTTTTATTTATGTAGTATTTTTTTTCTTTGATATTAATTCAAGTTACACTTTTTGAGCATGGTGACCGATAAGAAATCAAATCACCTATGTATACATATATACCTACATGTATACTTACGGGGCGCACATGCGGCGAGTGTGGCATTATAAAGATATGATAGATACCTATACACACCTATACACTTATATACTTATACACCTACATACTTTCTCGCAAACAGCTGCTTACGTGTTCGTCCGATTTCGGAGCAGCTCGTCTCGATCCGTGCGAGCTTCGTACAGTCGTACCATATACATACACGTTAAGCGAACGCTCGGCCGAACTACATGGTAGGCGGATGGTGTTAGGCGAGGGAGGCGGGGGATGTTAGGTTTTATTTTCGTTACGGAATTTCTTGAATCGGTCGCTGCTCTCAAAGCCCGCTATAAAAGCTATACACTAGCTTAAAAACCACTGAAAACTATAAAATATATTTCATTAAAAATACCACATTTACTACGCCACGTCCCTGACCTGCGGGGCCGAGACATGGACCCTGACGGCAGTATTGGTCCACAAGTTACAAGTCGCTCAACGGGCTATGGAGCGAGCTATGTTGGCAGTTTCTCTTATGGATAAAATTAGAAATGAGGATATCCGTAAGAGAACCAAGGTAACCGACATAGCTCGCAAAATTAGCAAATCGAAGTGGCAGTGGGACCGATGGCCGATAGAGTAGACCGCGTCTCGGTAAAAGTAGGGTCGGTGGGACCGACGACCCCTGCAAGGTCGCCGGTAGGCGCTGGATGAGGAAGTCAGAGGATAGGGATGACTGGCGTCGACTTGGGGAGCCCTACGTTCACCGGTGGACTGCGAATGGCTGACGACGACTAAGCCATTGCAGTTAACAAAATATCGAAGCAGGCAAACTTATGATAGAGATGATAGTGACCGGCGATTGTGATGAGACAGTAATAGCAGAATTGGACCCCTAATTCGATGTATAAGGTGGACACCAGCCCTCTGATCAATATACTTCTTTTTTGACGGACTCTGTGGTTGGGCGTGCTAAGCCTTTGCCGGCCTACCTCACTGCAACGCAGAGCCTCAAGATTGGTATTGTAAACTTCGAAAACGAATTTTATTCGTTCTTTACTATGGTCTGGGTATCTACGGTAGTCCGTCGTATATTAATTACCAAGCGTACTTAGATTAATTTTGGGACATACAATTTGTGTGTTTGTTTGCTGATTATTTATTTCTTTAAAATGAAACCGTAATTAATTTTATTTTCTCTGCAGATTTCTCCAATATCTCAGGAAGACAACAAGGTGGAATATACGTGTTTAAGTTTTCCATATAACGGTATTGCAGATTTCTTACCATCACTGGAAGGCTTTGAGAAATATGGTATACATGTATTTTTAATTAATTCAATCCACATGACCCCGTTCTTGTGTCAAGAAAGGGAGCTCTTATGCTAGATCACTATTACAGACTATATAATAGAAAATTTACTTATTTTCTAATATATTGTTACGAGTTGCACAACTCGAATTAAAATGCCGTTGGAATTGTTAGAATTTATTAGAACTATACAAACACGTATAACAAAGGTACAAATATAACAACACGCCCAAAGTCCGTCACTAAATAGATTACCGAATGTAGTACTCACGTCTTGCTTCGCTTGTGCTTATCGCTTGACTGCCTCACCCCTCCGTTGGGGCATTGCTTTATACTGTACAAATACAATATGTCTGTAGACTGAATTTCTAAGAATCACACCTGGCTAATGACTATCATAAAGATTTCAATACACAATGGGCTATTTTTCCAATCACATATTTTAAACACAAAGAATTATAAATTTTATCCGTCCAGGAATGGAGAAAGAATACAATTTCCTGTGTTGGAGCGGCCTGTCGTAAGAGGCGACAAAACAACCCACAGCCAAGTGGTAGGGCATTTGCCCGACTGGGTGGCTACCAGCCCTGGTTTAAACTATGTCGGCATAACAACCTTGAGTTGTGTCCCGGCAATAGTGACCAGGTTCCAGTCTCCCTTAAGAGAGCAGCAGCGCATTTGTAGCACCTTTGGTGTTGCAAATGTCCATAGGCGATGGTAACCGCTTTCCATCAAGTGGGCCATCTGCCTGTCTGCTGAACTCATACAATAAATTAAAAAAGCAAAGAGTTTGCGGAACACTGCTCTAGACCACAGGTGGTAGCCATCCGGGCGGGTTGGCTGTGGAGTGTTATTTTCGCCTCTTACGACAGCCGCAAGAAATTGTATTATTTCTCCGTTCCACACGGATCTGTTGTTAAATCTCTTACACATGCGATATACGAGCGAGAAGGAGTTCATGATTATAATTACTTTTATTGCTCAATTGAAGGTACCAAAAGACACGGAACCAAGCTTCTTGAGATCTGGCACTTATTAGAAGAAGACCATCTTGAGAAAACCGAAGAAACGATGGTTTATCATAAAACATTCTCTAAGGACGAGAATAGATACGTAGCTGAACCGTTCCAGTAAGTATATAATTGTAGTAAACTACTTTTTAACCTCCATGTCGTCTGCACTTCATCGCGGGCTTTGAGCGCGGCGACCGAATCAAGAAATTCCGTAACGAAAATAACAACTAACACCCCCCACTCCGCCTACCATGAGCATTCGTTTAACGTATGGCGGGCGCGGCGAGCGGAGGCGTGCGGTAGCCACAGTGAGCCGCGAGCTCTCGTAGCGGTTTGAGGTATCTCAGGTATTGCAAATTATGGACGACGAGCTGCTCCAAAATCGGACGAATACGTAAGCAGCTGTTTGTGAGAAAGTATATAGGTGTATAGGTATCTATCATATCTTTATAATGCCAAACTCAACGCGTGTGCGCCCCGTAAGTATACATGTAGGTATATACGTATACATAGGTGATTTGTTTTCATATCGGTCACCTCGCTCAAAAAGTGTAACTTGAATCAAAGAAATAAAAATACTGCATAAATAAAAAATAAATAAATAATTATAAGTTAGTTAGCATAAGTTGATAAAAAATTATATGCAATAGCTTTACCGCGGCAGTACCCGAGTACCACAAGGAGTTTTTTTAATTATAATCCTTGCTCAATAAGACGCTTGGTATCGCTAGGACTATAATAGGGATTTACTGGTTGATAATTGTGTTCTAATGTTCTGAAGATGACGACAAGGGTTGATGCACTTCACTTAATATATTTGTCAACGCGGCAGCCCAGTAATATGTACTGAACGCGTATCCAAAATGGCGGTGGTAGGATTGCTGGTATGAATAAGAAAGGAGACTAACCTGCGTGCCTCTGTGCTGCACTAACTATGGGTGCTGATCACCAAGTCGTGAGCCTTACAGCAAATCTTCTGGCTTGTCTCCTTCTTGTGGCCTTCTATAATTAATTGTACACACGCGGCGCGGTATAACTGTATATGCAAGTTGCGGGGGAAAGATCTGCGGGTTGTCATACGAAGGGCGATAGCAGACTACGTGCCACGAGGGTCAACAGCAGACTGACTCGTTAAAACGAGCAGTATTCGTAGCAGCGGTAAATACGTCAAGGATAGTCGTATGGAAGGGAAGATGGCGGCTGGGAAAAGGTGATTGGATAATGCGGTAAGGAAAGCGGGTAGTTGTGGAAATAATATGATAGCAGAGTATTTTAAATTAAGCGGCGCAAACAATATTTGTTTGTCACGTGAACCAGCGTGTACGCACTCCGTCGCGGTATTTAGGTCACTGACTCGGGCGCGCGGGGGGTGCTAGTGATGTTACACGTAGTGTTGTGCGTTAGACGTCGCAGTGGCGCAAACAACGCTTATGACACAAGCCTTTTTTTAAATCTGATAATGCAGGGGGAATATCTTTGGGCACCATCCTCGGGTCCTTCTGCAGGCATAAGGCCTGTATCGAGGGTGTGTGGGACTCTCAGCGACCGGTTCTCCACGCTCGTTTCTAAAACGAAGGTGTCACGAAAAACTTCCGCCGAACTACCCACTAACCTGCACCCCATTTATAGCGCTTTTACGAGCCGTCACGGGATCTCGTACAGAGTAACTGCACCATGACGCCCTTATGCTCTGTAACTGGGCCACACCGGGAAGCAGAGTGTACCACTTCATACAGTAGGGGGGGCGAGGGAGTGTGACGGTAACTAAAGGAGGAGGAGATGCGCGTAGCGGCGCCTGCAACCGTCGGTCCGCCTCCTGCGGACGGAGTCCGCCTACGCGTCCTCCTCCCTCGCTCTTTTCTTCTGTAACATGACAGATTCGGAGTAGGCGGAAACCGCAAGCCAGGAATGTTGGCCCTGGAGCATCGCTTCAACCATGCTACGTAGCGAGCTCACAGGGCTAACGTTCTCTAAGAGGGTCTTCTGGGGCCCTTAAGCGGTTGATGACACAAACCTTGGGAACATTGAACAAGATATGTACCATCTGGACAAAACTGGATGAACAGGTCAAGATTAGAGTGGAAAAAGATGGAGGAGGCCTATACCCAAAGTGGGGCTTTAAACGATAAATAAGTATAATAGTTTATTGGTTTAGAAATTTATTTGTAGAATATGTTATCTTTTAAGGAAATAAAGGGCTTTATTATTATTATTATGTACCATCTGAGCCCTCTGATCACTTGAAGAGTCAATGGTTCAGTGGAGGCACATGGACTCAGGATACCACGGTCCAAGCGCTTCGTCTCACTGAGGGTTGCAAATTCATTTGTTAAGTTACTTACTACCTCTGCGCAGAAGGTTTACCGAAGTCTCATGATGTCACGCGTCGACGGTCAGTAGGTCAGTAGGTACAAAAAAGGTTACATAAATAGTTGTTGCAAATAATTTATTATTGTATTGTAATATATTTATTGTGTAAATATTCATCGGCAAATCTTCTGCGTGTGGCTTATACAATAATCATTTCGCTTTTTTCAGATACATAAAGACTGCGTTTGACGTACAAAAAGGATCATGGCTGAAACATGCGATCAGGAATTTTTATAATATTGAATACCAGTTTCCTAGCCACCAAGTGAACGTTGAAGAAGGTATGTTTTAGAGTGCTTTCAGATTTGTGCACCCCTGCTGCCTTGGGTTTCTACCAATCTTGCACACTAGGATTTCAAGCTGCAGTAACTCTATTCTTAATCCCGTAGCGTTCCTACAAAATTATGATGTGTACACAAATAACTTGTAGGGTTCTTGCCACCGCCGGGATATATTTTTACAAGCTTGCAATGGATGTACTTATGTATGTATGTATGTAAGTTCGGGTGGAATCTTGCAAGTTCAACTTGACCAACTTCCCGGTTTCCGATTGAACTGAAACTTTGCACGCATATGTATATCGCATGACAATGCAATAATATGGTACCATGGAGCTGATCTAATGATGGAGTCGGAAGGTGGCCATAGGAACTCCTATAGCTAACAAGATAGACCCGTCGTGTTTGGGCTCTGTTCGCGCCGCTTATTTAAAATCCTGTCCGATTCAATTATTTTCACAACTACCCGCTTTCCTAACCGCGTTATCCAATCACCTTTTCCCAGCCGCCATCTTACCTTCCATACGACTGTCCTTGTCGTACTTACCGATGCTACTAATACTGCTCGTTTTTACGAGTCAGTCTGCTGTCGACCCTCGTTGCACGCAGTCTGCTGTCGACCCTCGTACGACAACCCGCATATCATTCCGCCATAACTTGCATATGCAGTCATACCGCGACGCGTGTGTAAAATTTATCGAAGGCCGCAAGAAGGAGACCATCCAGAAGATTTGCTGTAAGGGTCACGACTTGGTGATCAGCACGCATAATTAGTGCAGCCCAGAGGCACGCAGGTTATTCTCCCTCTTATCCATACCAGCATTCCTACAACCGCCATTTTGGATTCGCGTTCAGTACCTATTACTGGGCTGCCGCGTTGACAGGCTCGTTTTACTTGTCTTGGCTAGCACTCTACTGCTACATGATATCCAGGATCTCAAAAGCTTCTATCTAAAAATCTTTTTAAAAAACAAGCTTTTAACTAAAAAAACCTTTTAAAAAAAGAACCGTTGCCTACATGAGCGAAGAGGATCGAGAAAGTGGGGTATCTGCCGTTTTGGAACCAAACGGCTTGTGCCGCGATGATAGCAGGGGACCGGATGAGATGACGCTGATTCTCCGGAAGATGGGCCGCTTTTTAGTGTGGGATGCTACTTGCGTTAATACTCTGGCGGCGTCCCATCTTTCAAGTACTTGCGCTACCGCCGGTTCTGCTTCAGCCGAACTGGAGGCCGTCAAGCGTAGCAAATAAATTAGGAATGATAACAAATTTGCAGCACTCTGGGTGGAAACTCTAGGTCCGTGGGATTCTAACGCTTTAAAGATCTACTGTCACGTAGCCAAACGTCTGGCGTCTATTTTACATACCTATAATAATATAATTATATATAATAACAGCCCATAAATGTCCCACTGCCGGGCTCGGGCCTCCCACTAAAAGGGAGGGACAGTATACCCGCCACGCTTGTCCAAGGCAGCTAGGCAGGTTTGACACATCGGTTCTCTCGATGTGCAGGTTGCATCTCGATGTGCAGGTTGCATCACGATGCTTTCCTTCACCGTTGTTAGCACGTGGTAATTGTAACAATATGCAAATTAGGTCAGAAAACAGCCTAAGTGGTGCATGCGTCCCGGCCAGGATGGAACCCGCGCCCTCTGAGTCTGGGACGCGTGAGCTAGCCATTGCTACCACGACTTACTGCATACCTACATCGTACAATTCATCGCCATGTGTCTCGCTATGTGAAGACCAAATAAATGTTGTTTTTTTGTTCTTTCTTTATGTCCTATTTAAAATAGACTCTAAATCTATACATATAATAAAACTGTAGAGGTCGAAGTTCTGTACAAGAATTTGAATTTGGTAAAAACCGAGTCAGGGGTATGTAAGAAGTGAAAAAGAACTAATTTCGTTTTTTTTCAAATTTTTTGTTTTTCTGTTTGTCTGTCTGATTATACCGGCTAATCTCCGAAACGACTGGACCGATTTAAATGAAATTTTGTACGATGGTAGCTTATATCTCTGGTCAACATATAGAATACTTTTGATCCCGAAAAACTAAAGAGTTCCCGTGGGATAGTTAAAAAACCGCACCACGCGAGTGAAGTCGCGGGCAGAAGCTAGTAAATAATATTTTAATGGACTGTATAAAATTAAATAACAAAAATTACACATTGTTAGCCAATGTCAACATAGAGTCGCCATTAAAGAAGTCCCAGAGACTCGGCACTGCAGTCGCCGTACTTGCCAGAGTAATTATTTACCAAACCGTAAATCGATTAAATATTTATTATTGAGTAATTACCTACTAATTACTCAATAATAAATAAATAAAAACATAATTATGTAAAGGTTTATGTATAATGTATGTATTTATTTCCTGATTACTTTTCTTTCGTGGCGAAGACTCTAAGAGAAAAAAATTGGACAAATAAAAACAAAGTAACGATGTTCGGAGTTTTTGGCGGGAACTGAAAGGTGACGTTGTGTTGTGCAGTTTTATTTTCTAAAAATGTGTAAAATTACTCTAAAATGAACAATAGTTGTAGGATATTGATAGTTTTTCAGTAGTAATTATGTGTTTTTGTGAGAAATGTGAACTGTATAGTCAAATGTGGCCTTTTAAGTTGTCACTATAACTTCGTTGAATGGCGTCAGTTGATAACCTACAGCTCAGCTGAGCAATACATAGGCTTAAGAAAATGAAGAAAATATATTGTAATCTAAGATCTGGCTGAAAGGCCTAGCTGCCAAGCCATAAACCTAAATAAATAATAAAATAGTAACGATGTTCCATATTTAAAACAATATTATTTGTCGCCAGCTCGCAACCATGCAAAGACATCAAAACCTCTTTGCCGGAGATTTCAACATTATAATTTTTATATCATATTGCAGATGACGCCTTAACAGAAGAATGCGAGTCTTATGGGGAAATAACGGAAAACTTCAAGAACGACGTGAAAATCTTAAAAGCCAATATTCCGCTACATTTAGATCTCTTATTTGAAAGGTAAATTTTTATAAATGAAAAATAGTACACAACCAATAAACCCTTTCGATGTTCCTGAGCAGTTGTCCCATTTCAGTAGCACGTAGTGTATGAATCGTGTAAGCGCAAGAGAGTTAAGAATACATAGCAAACAACAACACAAGTATACCCAAAAAATTGTATGTATGAACATGCGTAGGTCAAATACAGTGAAACCATTTCGATACCTCTGGGCTCAAAGGGCGTAAAGCACATTTTGGGGCATATGGAGTTAATAATACCATCGTATTCAGTTTTTCATTCTCTATCGATTGGTATATACGAAGTTGCCAAATTCGCACAAAAATGTTCTTTACGCCCCATCTTTTTGGGCTGCTAAACCAAAATGAAACAGGAAATCGGGCTGTAAATTACATTACTGCGCAAGTTAAAAATGTCCTAGGTTGTATAGGAATCCAATTATGAGTATTAAGGCGTATAACGCATTAATGCTCATTATTGTTCTTTACAACCATTCAGCATAATCAGCAACTGTACCATACTACCTCAAAAGTATTGTAAATGCATAAAGTATTTCCTGATTTTAGGGTGTAAAGCACATTGTGTTTGACAACTGTTCACTGACAACAACTTCACGCCCTAAATATTAAAAAGATAACGATTTAAATGTACCTTACTACCTAAAAAATAATTAAACATAACTTTTTGTTCGATTCATTTGTTCTTTACTTCCTTACACTAAAGTATACTTTGTCCTTTTACTATGTAATACAACATTTTTAGCCCTTATTTTCATGTAGTTATGGTATCTATTAAAAAAGATGTCTGTCTGTCTTTGTTTTTAGTTTAATACTAATAAAAACGACTAATTTCGATTTAATTTCTTCGAATTCGAATTAATAATAATTTAATTAATATCAGTTTTACGAGTAGGTATCCAGTGTGTTTAAGTTTTAAGACTGTGGTTTACGATCTTACTATAGTAAATAATTTTACATTATTGTCCTTTACCATTTAATATTTTTAGTTTGCTCATACAGTTTCAAGTAATAGTTTTTATAATTATTATTCAGGTTAGATAATATTTAATCTCCGACAAAAAAAGACGTGTTAGGTACTTATATGTTTTAAAACTCAGTGGATTTACGTGTGTATGTGTACTACCTATTTACCTATCAGTCTGTGGCATCACAGTTCTTGAACAGATGAATCGATTTTGGTTTAGTTTTTGTATTTGTTTGTAAACACCTGTTCAAGAGAGTTTTATCTATGTTTGAAGAAAATCAGTCGAGCCGTTTAAAATTATGGGGGGGGGGGTGAAGGTGGGGATAAACAACCCAAAACAGGAAATACACTCGAGTGGGGTATCAAATGAAAGGGCATAATTTATATATTAGTTCAGCCGGAAGGCAACTTGAATTTCAATCGAATATTATTTTGAATCGTTTTTGTACTTATTTCAATTTCAGAACACACACAATATCTCTTCAAGAATTATTATTGAAAGATAATAAATATATAAGGTTGGGGGAAAAGTTTCTTCGCATTTTATATAAAAATTCAAAAGGTTTTTTTATAAAGTTTATTTACATTTGCCTAAAGTATGTAGGTGCCATTTTGTTGGATAACTTTTTGCCATCTTGTAAGTAGGGACGTGATCCCATTGCTATAAAAAAATTTGGGGCTTCTGATCAAAAAACTGCGACAAGTGGTTTTGGCAGTCCTCTCGTGATGTTAACCTGACACTGCCTAAGGAACTGCAAAGACCGAAACAGGTGAAAATCTGAAGGTGCAAGGCCAGTACTATACGGCGGATGCATTAACACCTCCGAGCCAAACTCTCGTAATTTTTGCTGAGTGGCTAAAGATGTGTGAGGTCTAGCGTTATCATGGTGAAAAACCACACCCCTTCTGTTGATTAATTCTGGCCGCTTTCTCTCAAATTGTTGCTTTAATCTCATCAGTTGTTCGCAGTACAGTTCAGAATCGATGGTCCTGCGTGGCGGTAACAGCTCATAATGAATAATACCCTTCCAATCCCACCATACATACAGCATCACCTTGTTGCGAGTTAACCCGGGGTTCACCACAGTTTGTGAAGCCTGACCGGCCTTTGACCACGATCTTTTTCGCACGTTCTTGTCGTACGTGATCCAATTTTCCAGTTATCAGCGTCTTCAAAAATGGTTCGGTTTCATTACGTCGTAATAAAGAATCACAAATGAGTACACGGTTAATTAGGTTTCTGTCAGTGAGCTCATGAGGCACCCAAATATCGAGCTTTTGTGTACCCAGCTTTTTTGAAATGCGCCAAAACAGTTTTGTGGTCAATTCCCAGTGCTCCAGCTACATCGTAAATACTAATACACCGATCTTGCTCCACTTTTTCAAAAATGGCATCAATTTTGTCCGTAACAGGGTGATCAGAGCGACGTGCCTCCTTGATATCAAAATTTCCGGATTGAAAACTCTTAAACCAAATTTGCGCTACTCTCACAGATACTGCATTTGGTCCATAAACATCACAAATTTATTTCGCGGCTTGTGTTGCATTTGTACCTTTATTATAGTAACATTTTAAAATGAATTGAACTTCTTCATTACATTCACTCATTTTAACAATAAGAAAAACAAATGAAAATCACACATTTTCCTAATTTGAATTTGGAGTTGTCTTCTTTAAAATTAAAACTTTTTAATGATACCAAAACCAGCCAGATACAAATGGTATAGCCATCTAATTACAAGTTCATACATACTATATGCGAAAAGACTTTTTCCCCAACCTATCTCAGATCGAGAATCAACGGAACCAATTGCTTCCGGTATGTTAAATGATGTTAGTAATCCTCTCGATCCAAATAATCTAAGTAAAAATAGCGATATTATTGAAGATAGTGAGGAAGAAAATTTTATGAAATGCTGTAAGCCAAAGATGTTTATTACTTCTAGTGCTGATGATGAAGTTAATACTTCCACATTCTCTCGATGGGGTACCCCCCACCCCGTTTAACCCTTTTTATTATGAAAGTTGTACAATTTTAAATGCAAACTTTGTGATTTACAACACAATTAAACATTGCTATTATCATTTACTACCTAATATTATACAACTTTTTTACGCTAGGTTATATTTACTGCCTAAGTTAATAACGTTAGCTGTTTTTAAATGGGTTTAAAGGACATTTTGTAGTTTTTTTTAGGTAGTAAAGCAAAACTATTTTGGAAACTGTTATATTTAGGCTTCATTTAATAATATTTACTTAAAATATAGGAAAATGTAAGTATTTTTCTCATAGATTGTTTTTATATAATCATTGAGACAAAAAAGTTATAGCTAATTTTGTTTTATTTTTTAAGTTTTTTGGCTCTCCTGAACAGTAGCTGTTTTGTGCTATACGCCCTTTGAGCCCAGAGGTATCGATTTGACTTTGTTATCATCTCATTTACAATTGTTATCTGTATTTCTACCAATAAAGATTAAAGATAAACACTGCACACATTTCCGCTTGCGAATAATGTTCAACATAGCTTATTTGCATGTTGCACGTTTCTGCGCAAACCAAAACTGCCAATTGCAATTATAAGTTGAGTAAAACTGTAATTTCAGAATAGTTTAAATGTTTATGTTTTGAGGATTCATTGTAAGGTTGTCAACTATTAAAAATGAAATAACGTATTACAGTTTTTAAGTAGGGAAAAAATAAAGTATTTTTCAAAAAATTCATTTATTTCTTCTTTTAGAGACACTATTTTTGTGTGCTTCTAGCAAACACTAACAGCTTTTCATTATTCTTAAATTTTTGGAAGCTATATTGACATTGCCAATTTAAATAAACACTAATATTTTTTTATTAAATTTAAAGTTGTCCTGCTCTTTCTTCTCCCAGTTTTAGATTAATTACTGAATAAACTCTTTAACTGAAAGCTGGATTTATAATATAATTATTCATTTTACGCTTCAGAGTAAATATTTGAAATAGAATATTTTTTATACTTTATTTTTATACAAAAGTATTAATTATTTTATCCGTGCAGGAACGGAGAAAGAATACAATTTCCTGCGGCCGGGCAGCCTGTCGTAAAAGGTCGACAGAACAACCTACAGCCAGGTGGTAGGGCATTTGCCCAACTGGATGGCTACCACCCCTGGTCTAAAGTATGTCACCATAACAACCTTGAGTTGTGTTCCGGGATTAGTGACCAGGTTCCAGTCTCGCTTACGAGAGCAGCAGCGCATTTGTAGCACCTTTGGTGTTGCAAATTTCCATAGGCGATGGTAACCGCTTTCCATCAAGTCGGCCATCTGCCTGTCTCCTGAACTCCTGCATTAAAAACAAATAAAAAAATTAAGGATATTTATCAAAAATAAAGTAGGATACGTTATTATAAAGTATGTTTGGCAACCCTAGTTCAGTCGCCATTTTGATAATGACGGAACCTATACATATTTGTTCATGTCAGCCAATTTTTGTTTCAGTTACACAAAGCATCATTCAAAGAACTATGAGAACCAGGAGTATGAGTTGAGAAAAGAAATATTCCACGCAAATTGGAGGTATAGAATCATTTTTTAAATTATTGTACTCTTAAATAGTCCAAAGTACAGGTAGACTCTGCAGAAAAACAACTATAGTCAGTCACTCACTGAAGGAACTTTATATACCTTTCATTATTTCCGTGTTTGGATAGTAACAACGACAACAAATCAGTCACTGAAGCTAAGACACCATTGAATTCTGCCTTCGAATTGTAGGTATTAAAGTTAATTGTTACTAGCTGACCCGGAAAACTTCGTACCGTCTCAGAATCAATATATAAAAAAGTTGATTTCTGAACGACGGGACGAATATCAAACGTTTGACATTCAAAACCAAAAAAATGTGTGCGTGTACTTAGTGTACACACGTAAGAAGTGAAACTTCTTTATGATCTTATTTTTCGTAAAAAGATCTAGTATATGCGACTTTACAGAAATTGGTTAAATAAATAAAGACCCTACCACGTCCGGTCGACCGTGTAACCGTCGACCGTGTACCACGGTCGACTCGACCGTGCAAGATGCAGCGTAACCGAAAAAAGTGACGGTAAATTTTTTTCCAACGCCGATAAAGAAGTTTCACTTCAAAAATGAAAAATAACTTCACTATCAAATTTAGTGTGATTTCTGAATGACTTTTAAATTCTGCCGAGACCGCTAGTATATAGTATTTTTACACAATAACTAATGACGCGTGTTTATAAAAAAAAATACATAATCAAAATGAACAAGTTGGGAGTTGGCTAGATAATAACTTTAACATCACTAGTTAACACTTGACATCTTTATCTTCCCTGAATTGTGCCGGAAATGTCAAAATCAAAATCAAACGTAGCGCTTAAAACCGTTAAAACGTAGTTTTAATTTATTTTCAGATTAGTAACTGAGCACAACAGAAAGAACCTCAGCTATAGGCTAGAACTTAACGAATTTGCAGACCAGACTGAAGAAGAACTAGCCTACTTGACCGCAACTTATCCTTCACCCCCTGAGAAGATTCGAGCATCCCCCTTTCCTCATACTCAAGAGGAGGTGGAAAATCTAGTCCAGGAACTCCCCAGAGAGTATGATCTGAGGATCGAAGGCTTGATATCGCCAGTAAAGAGTAAGTAATGGTTAAAAAATTATAATAATATCATTGTACAAACTGGATCCTTCGACATATTTGGGACCAGTTCCTATACCTTATTGACGGGACCGTTCATTTGCCTGACTATCGGTTAAAATTTCATACAAGTAATGTCAAAATTCAACCGATGACAGGGCAAATAAATTATTAGTAAGATATAGGAACTGGCCGTTAATCAATACTCACGCGTCATTATATTTCAGACCAAGCCAGCTGTGGAAGTTGCTGGGCGTTCTGCACCGTTGCTACCTTGGAGGGTGCCTTAGCTCTAAAGAATGGGGGAAGAGACCTGGATCTCAGTGAACAGAGTCTCGTCGATTGTGCTTGGGGGTGAGACTTAAATTCTTTCAAGGCTCCATAACTCCACATTTTGGCAAAAAAAAACAATTAGACATAGGTTTTTATTACATAAAGCTCAAGTGTGTCCCCATGTGGAGTAGTGCTCTCATCTTTGGGTTGATGCACCCAAGTACCATACAATGCATACAAGGTCGGGATTGTCGTTGTTCCCGAAATTACAGACGGCTTAGAGTCTCTCAGCCATAGAAGAGACGTTGGCGCTCTAAGCGTGTTCTACCGTCTGTACAACGAGGAGTGCTCTAATGAGCTATTTGATTTGGTGCCTACGTCACCATTCTATCGTCGCACCACTCGCCGGCGATTGGGAGTTCATCCACACTGCCTAGATACTCTCGCGGTTTTCCCAGAGCACTAAAATATGGGGCTCTTCAAAAAGGGCGTGAACAGATACCTGAAGTCTCAACGAGGTAGGCAACGCATCGGCTCCCTTAGTGTTGCATGTCCATGGGCGACGGTAGCCACCTATCTACCAGGTTGTCCGTTTGCCAGTTTCCCAACAAGTAAACTTAAAAATGAAAATTAATAATAGAAGTAAGTCGCAAAATGTTTGAAAGTGCAGCGTCTCTTCGAAGGCTGAAAAACTTCCTTCCGATTTATATCTAAATTGCACTTGCCCAATCCCTTCTCCTTGACTTGGCGACATCAACTACTTAGATATCACCGAAAGATAGATGTAATGTCACAAACAAACGGATGTAAGGTATCTGAAATTAAATACAAATTCGAAAGTTTTTATTCAAAATAAGTTCCACTGAAGAACACTTTCATATGATATATAAGTTACATTTAAATCCACTTCCTATTATTTGTACACCGCTTCGCAACGTTTTATTGCTGTTGAGAAGAAGCGGCAAGAAGCTCCCCAGCAACATGTCTAGCTAAAAATTGTTTTCCTTTATATTTCTTATTCTATTTATATCCCAAGCTCTTTTTCAAGTGAAACTTCTTTAGAATCGTTGTGATTTGAAAATCGATGAAACGAAAAAAGTGACACTAAAAAGAGATAAAACACATAAAATTGAACTTGATTAGCACATTTCTCTTAACCCGTTGGTGATGAGGTGAGTTAATGACGAGACGTGCCCAAAAGTTCATATTGCAACATATCTCCGTAAATATTTATGTATAAAACAAATTATGATTTATCCAGGTATGGTAATGGAGGCTGTAGAGGTGGGGATCTAGCTGGAGCCATGAACTACGTCCTGGATAAAGGAATTCCCACCGACAGGGAGTATGGACCTTACATAGGAAATGTATATTTACATTCTTTATGATTTGTTTAAAGTCAATTTAATATAAATTTTATATATTTTGAAAGCCTGAACTTGCATGACCAGTCGTATGACAGATTTATATATCTGACCTTTTATTTTCATTGGCATTAGTTTCCTGTCTCCCCTTTAGCCAGGTTACATTAAAATTTATTCTTCTCCTTACATCCTTCTATATTTCACAATTACTCTGCAGCAATGAACAGAGGTATCTGAATCCGGAGTTGCACGGTTGCGTGGCTGATTGTAATTTATGAGCTGACTTTATTGTTGATATAAGTAAAAACTTTATACGAGCTTAAGACCACCCGACAGAAGCTAAAACTTCGTCAAGAAGAGTAAAGCTCGCCGAGAGAGTCTAGCAGTGACGCGTTTACTATATCTCTGAAGTAGCTCCCTTACTCGACTTGAGCTGACATTTTACCCGAACGAGTGCTATATAGCCGAGCGTGATGGCTCAATCTCATTCAGTATCCACAAAATAAAGTGCTCAGAGCACCTAAAAAAGTTTTCATTTTAAGTTACAGTTTCCTTCCAGGATGGAGCCTGCCATAGGTGGAACGCGACCAAGTTATACCAGATCACTGGCTTCGCGAAAGTCACACCAAGGAATGTGAATGCGATGAAGCTCGCCATTTACAAGTATGGGCCAGTGGTAGCAGCTATCTCCGCTAGCCATAAAATGTCGATGTATGACAATGGCATATTCTATGATGTTGATTGGTGAGTACTTACATTTTTTAATCAAGGGGCTATCCAAAGGGAGTTTGCAGTCTCGCTCGCGAATCGCTACATTTTTTAACCGACTTCGAAAAAAGGAGGAGGTTCTCAATTCGTCGGGAACTTTTTTTTTTTTTAATTATGTTCGCCGATAACTCCGTGATTTATGATCCGATTTACGTGATTCTTTTTTTGTTCGACGCGGAATAGCTGCCATGTGGTCCCCTAAAAATTTGACATAGTTTGGCCCAGTACTTTTCATTTTACAAACATTTTTTTGTTCCCGGTTCTTGGGACCTATATTTTTTAAGAAGCGCGGCACCATTCGTAGATCCACCCATACATAGCTAGACACTAAAAAGTAACAAATAAAATTTAAAAACTTCGTTTAAAAAAACCGACTTCAAAAATGAAAAAACTAAAATGTATAAAATAACTTATTTCTTAAGCTATTATTATTAATATATATTATCTAAAACATCTTGAAGTCGGTGCAAAGGAAAACATAAAAATTACTATATTTTGAAAATTACTAAGCACCGACTTTAAGATGTTTTAGATAATATATATTAATAATAATAGCTTAAGAAATAAGTTATTTTATACATTTTAGTTTTTGAAGTCGGTTTTTGAAGATACAAATTAACAGAATTTACTTACTACAAATCAGTGTTACACAAATCTTCGCCCATTGGAATCATAGGCCCAGCATAGTCTTATCCAATATTTACATGGTAGAGCCATGTTGGGATCATTATGTAGATTACAACTCTTAGGGTCGGTTCGACCGGCGTGATATCAAGGTCTGACAGAAATTCGGAATGAAACGGTAAGGCTTGAGCTACTCACAACTTCTACGGTGTATGCGACTTCACTCACTATCCCTTCTTTCATTTGCTGTACTATTCTCTACTTCCTATCTTATCCCCCCTATCTTTTTTATTTCACCTTGGTCAGCACAATATCTATTTTCCTTCCATCCTCCACTATTCTGACAGACCTCCTCTATCACTCCACAAATTATCATATCATCCATCACGCGATCCAACCATCTTGTAGTTTATCATTCTTTATGTCACGTGACTTTCATCCCTCCTCATTACATGCCCATACCACCTTAATCTTCTTCCTCTCAATTTTTACGTCACGAGCGTAATTCTCAAAGGTCCCTTATGTACTCATTTCTCACCCTATCCATTCTTGTAATACCACAAATCCAACGTAACACTCTATCTATCTCATCTCTTCTATCACCTCCCAAAGACTAGTAATTGATTGGCATCCTGGTGTTAATTGTCTATGGGCGACGGTAACTACTAACTAAGTAGGTATAATCTGCGTACCAGTTTTGCAAAAAAAAGTCGACGGATTGTTGCAGGAGTAAAACAGCCCGTGCATTATAAATATGTATTGTTTTCTCTATGATACTTCCATGGCCGAAGAATTATATTAAACATATAATTATAATTAAACGGAGTAAAGACTATATATTTTTCTCTCTATGACAGTTGTCAATCATAAAATCTGCCAGCCAGTAGGCGAAAGTAAGGAGGCTCAATTATATACCGCCAAGAATAGTGGGTTTTATCATTGTTCACTCGCTCTATTCGCCACAAAATTAGATCTTATAAATACTATGTTGCGGATGTTCGGTTAATACAAAATTTTGCCACGCTTGCACATCCTATACGTGGCACTCTCCCATCGAAGTAAATATTGACCGCGCGGAGCTAAATCATGTGAAACACCGATTTGAATCAGTAGTTCTTAGCCTCTTAAAGAAAATGTTTTCAAACAAGCCTAGATTAAATTATACTCATTTCCACGACAGAAAGCATGATGAGTGAATTGGGCAGGGCCAGTATGTAAACACATCTGTCAAACATGGCATACCAGGTAAGAATCTTGTAAATTAAAATTCTGTTTCTATCCCGTTCCAGCAACGACAACTCCTTGAACCATGGTATTACGGTGGTCGGGTACGGCGAGCGTGACGGTGACCTCTACTGGATCGTGAAGAACTCCTGGGGCGAGGCCTGGGGAGAGGACGGATACATTCTCCTCTCCGCCAACGACAACAACTGTTTCCTCACCGACGAGGCCTACTTCGTTGTCGCTTAAGAAGGAGCTAACGCTCAATGCATTAATTTTAGATGTGTAAATAAATTCCACGTGCTGTTGAAATTGTTTATTTAATTCCTGACCTTCTAACACTTGTTAAACTTTCTAACAGTTGTTTACTCAGAAACTGAGAAACTAATAACAGATGCGGAATGACAATTACTTTTTACTTACACTCGTACGTTTACTTTACATACATACTGTGGAGGCGTAGGCCTAAAGCACATGAATATCGGAACCGCTGACTGCAGATAAGAAGTCAGTCTGGTCAGCGAGTCTAGAGCGAGCGACTTTGACCGAAAAAGATGATAACGAAGTTCCATAATTAGTTTTTGTTTAGATCTATAGGTGGTCAGGTAATGTGTTATACTGTTAGCTTTGTTGCTGTTATTTAGATTTATATTTAAGCCCTGTTATGTGGGTGTGTGGAAATGAAACTAACAATTTGTTGGTTATACAATCAAAATTAAAATTCTTTATTCATAGAACCTTAGGTGTAGATTTATTACAGAACGAGGAAGTACAATAATAGCTTAACAGCTAGGAATAACCATTAATAACTGCCTTGATTTGACAGGGTTTAATTATACCAAAATAACCTAGTTGATATATGTATATATATATTTATATATTTCAATCCACACTCTCACAAAGACCACACTCAGATTCGGAGATGGTTCTGTTCGGAGAACCAAAGGCTATGAGACTCTAGCAAACATAATAATAATAGGGTCGCTTATGCTGGTCTACGAATGTAAGATAGGTATAAAAAGGTACGAACCAAAAAAAAGATGTAAAACGATGGAAACACTGGATGAATTAATACTTAAATGATTTGAGGGCGCCACTGGCTTTTGGAGTTGAAGCCAGAAACTAAACGTCCGCTCCTACCGCGAGGACGCTTTCATGGGCCTGCCGTAGGAAGGCTGGCAGTGATGTCTTGGTTAAAGATGTGGGTGGGTTTGGTCGTTAGGAGCTCACTGAGAATACGATGATTAACTAAGTTCATCGTAACCCACGGTGTTATACCCGACACGATATGGTGCGATCGCCGACATAATACTTAATACTTTCTATAATAAGTCTATAATAAGGTCCCTAAGTGTAAGAGCTATACCCTTAGCGACCAAACCAATAAACCCGTATACTGGAATAAGAGAAAGTTTTTGCTTTAATTAATCAATCCAGTATACATTACGCTGGTTGGGAACAAGGAGACTAAACGGTGAATTCCCACTGAAGGTGAAGTAATCTGTCCATAGGGTTATGGTTATCAGTTAACACGTGGTAATTAAACACGGAGTTGCTACTCCCACACCAGACTACTTACATGGTGGCGGAACGACTATCACTTCTACTATGTTATAAAAATAAGTAACTTGTTACGAAGGTTTATATGGTCTACTCAGCTTGGAGCGCACGCAATGTATGAGACAAGAAAAATGAATCTTATAATCAGACCATGAGTGAACGAGAGGTTTAGACAAGGATGGAAGATTTCTTGGATGCCTGAAGAGACCTAGGTTTCTTCTCGAAACTTCCATTCTAGCAGGTATGATCTAAAAATCTAAATGGATGTTAGCCTAAAGGCTATTGGTATAAACTGCCCTACGAAATAAACAGAAGGGAATAACTGGAATCCAGTAATTAATTTGAGGCGAAGACGCGAATCAAAACGCGTGCTATTTTAGTATCCTATAGTATGACGAGCTTTATTGAACGGAGATTGTAATTTCATTATCTGTACTCCCGTCCAAATGGGCGCGGCTACGATCGACCAATTATGAGTCTCGAAAATGCACGACCATGCATCACGTGACCATAAGGTCCATCGGCGCGAATCTTTCAAAAATGCAACATTTAAATTTGAATGGTAATTTCTGTGAGTGGTATTGTTTATACCACGTCACAAATGAGCACCCAAAATCATGAGGAATGTGTCCAGCCTCTCTTACTTAGCACTGTGAAGTGATAAATACTTTGATAATCAATGAAAAATAACTTTATTTTGAAGAACTTTGAGGTTTTTACAAGCTCAGAAAATTTGTTTGAAAAAGATTTTTGTCTTGATAGCATTTTTGACTTCGGCGACTTGAGTCTACTATTATTTTTGGTGGTAGTTGCTTCTTGTTGCGAAATCAAACTCGATGAATGGGACTGTATAATTATTATCATTGAACTTTTTACATGAATCGAAATAGAATAAGTACAGGTTATGCGAGAGAGTAGAATTATGAACAATTGAGAATAAATTAATGACGAAGAATAATGAACAAAGTGAATTGAAGAGAATATTTTTGCCTCCAAGGCCGCTCCTATATCCCGCATCCCGTCCGACGCCTAGCTGCTAATTGCGCCAGCTATGAGCGTCGGCGGTATGCGGGGCGCGGAGAGTAGGTGTGCTCCGGCGGGCGGGTCAGGGGGTTGCTCTCTGTCCGCAACAATTATATCAATGTAATCTGTGGACTTGAGTAGGTTTTTACATGGGGTATTTTGAATGACATGCTGACTATGGTTTTCGAGTCAAATAACGACGACAAAGAACGTTGGTCGTTTCTGGAGCAGCCTTCATTGTGCCTGAAGTAACAACATGACAGCGTTATTTTATTGTTGGAATACAGTAAACAGGTTGGGGCAAGTAAACTGGTGGAAACTGGTTACCGTTATCTATGGATATTTGCTACACAAGAGGCGCTACCAATGTTTTGCGGCTTTGAAGGAGTAATGATCTTTGGGCGTTGATACCGGCATAATTCAAGGTTGATATGGCGACATACTCTAAACCAGGGATAGCCATCCAGTTGGTCTAATATCCTACCACCTGGCTGTATGTTTTGTCGCCTCTTACGACAGGCCGCCGCGATCCGCTTACCATCTGGCCGTCAACCTGCTTGCTATACTCCAGATGTATAAAACAAAACATTTTCCTGTTAAAAAGATCCTCATAGACCCAGAAATGTTACGGGAATCCTAACCAAAACCAGGGCCGCGCCGCCCCTATGTGCAATATGCGGCGCACACAGGCGCCAAGACGATGATATAATATATATAACTGTACGCAACCAGTACATACAAACGTGATGCGCGATTCAATAACACGCGCAAAGTCTGTCACTATATAGCTTATCAAATGTACACACGTCTTGCTCGTATCGTAATCGTCGCTTGATTGCCTCACTCCTCCGTTCGAGCATTGTTATACTAAACTATACAATAAGTCTTAACAAAATACTCGACCGCATAACAATAGTTTCTAAGAATCACACCTAGTTAATGACTATCGTAAACAATAACAATACACAGTTTTTTTAATTACAAATTTTAAACACAAAGTAAATAAAAGAATCCAAATGCCGAAAGGTAATAAACTGCAGGTGTGTATTTACTTTTGTCGGCGTGTTACATAATTATCAGAATTAAAATAATAAATTATCTTTTTTCAATATTGTTAAGTGCGAGCGGGGGTACGCTCTTATGGATTGGAAGAAAACACAACTTTTTAACTAAACGCTTTTATTGACTTACACAGCCGCACGCAATACCTCCCTGCAGGGTCGCCCCTACACGCAGACTAACGTTGCACAGTCCCGACGACAAGGTGTCTCGCTTACAATACCGTCGCCGATATTGCTTAGACCACCACCTGGTTCCGCAGTGCTCACTTCCGATATTGCCGCGTGTAGCCCGCTTCCGGTTCGTCTCTCGAACTACGCTACACAGCTCCGTCACGTAACTGTCCGCTAAACTTATCACTAAAATCACCACTATACTCGTCAGTGTCTTCTTTTAAACTCTTCTTCCATTTCTTTCATATCGCACTTATCGCTTCACTGTCTTGACTAAAATTGACTTGACTTGAACTGAACTCAACTCTAAACTGCCCGGTAGGCGCGCCTTATGTTGTTTATATACATGGAAGAATTTTCTAGAACCCATCTATCTATCTCTGTCTCTTCCTTTCGTTTATACATCTATCCCTTTCTAACATCTATGTTTCTCTTTCTTTCGTTCATCGTCTATCCCTTTCTAACATCTAACTATCGCTGTCTTTCATTCATCGTCTATCCCTTTCTAAATATATCCGTCCTTGTCTTTTCCTTCTAGAATGTTCTAGTTTTTTCTAAAAGTTCTAAACTAACTAGATGGTTCCACCATCACTCGCCACAATATAATATATTATACATATCGCTGGGAGCGATTTCATCCAGACAACTTTTGACAGACACTCGGTTTGCAATAGATATATTATAAAATACTAATAAATACGCAAATTTACATAAATTACAATATACACATACATAATATTAAAATATATACATATGCTATGTGTCTTTAAATCTTAATTAGTTTGTTGTAAATATTTGTCACATTGCTTTATCCTGAAAAGTTATCAAATGTTTATAATTACTAAAATAATATTGCGATTCCATTTTTTTATATTCTCATTAGCTTAATGAAAGCTAATAATTAATTATTGGATCATATTTTTTTAACGGAGATTTTGTTTTGCAACTTTTAAATAAGATTAATTAATCATTAGTTTTTATCAATTTATTAATATCCGAAAATAATTTCGCTAACATTTTAAAGACTTGTATACACTGTGCTATTTGACAGTTTTGTTCTACATTTTAAATGATGGCTTTGCACGGGTTATGTATCTGGCCAGTGTCAATTATTTATGACTTTTCAAGTTTAAAACCTGAAATGTCGACGACACCAGACGACCCGTTGGTCGTGGACTTATTAACTACCCTCATATTCGTGCTCAATGTTGGGCAAAGGTAAAATACCGAATTTTGCTACTAGTTTCCTGTGAAATATAATGAGGAATTGAACTGAAAAGATTTTTTTATCAATAAATATCCATCTCCATTAAGAGCAGCAGTGCATTTGTAGCAGCTTTGGTGTTGCAAATGTCCATAGGTGATGGTAACCGCTTTCCATCAAGTGGGCCATCTGCCTGTCTGCTGAACTCCTGCAATAAAAAAAATAAAAAATTCTTATCTCACTATCATGGTAATTGTAACAATATCCATATTAAGTTAGAAAACAGTTTACGTGGTGCTTGATTCCCAAACAGGCTACGAACCTATGGCATTCAACAGCACAAATGACATGAATCTGCACACAGCTTTATATCCCAATCGTTTACTATATATACCTTTGTAATGTACATTGTATTTCAGTGTTCGGGAAACAACAGAATCCAACATGGCTGCTTTAGGCGCCATATTAGTATTTTTAGTTACTTTTCATGCTAGTTACGGTTATGAATTTATGAGTAAGTTTATTTTCATATAATTAATAGTAATCAACTTATTATATACTAGCTTCTGCCCGCGACTTCGTTCGCGTGTAATAGTTTAAAAAAGTAAATTAAAAACCCCGCGATGTTTGAAACATTCTTCGTTGGTGCTCCGCTCCTATTGCTCTTACATGATGGTTTATAGCCTATAACCTTCCTCGATAAATGGGCTGTCTAACGCTGAAAACATTTTTCAAATCAGACCAGTAGTTTCTGAGATTAGCGCGTTCAAGCAAACAAACGAAGAAACAAACTTATCAGCTTTATGTATTATATATATAAGATAAAAACTCTCTCACCGAAACCACACCCTGTCAATATCTCCGCTTCTATTATGTTACGTTGCAGAGAAATTACTTTCAGTATGTTATAAGCTGTTTAATTATTTTAGGTTTTTTAACTATCGCACGGGAACTATGTTGACCAGGGATATAAGCTATCCCCATACAAAGTTTCATGTAAATCGGCCCAGTCGTTTCGGAGATTAGCCGGTACAAACAGACAGACAAACAGAGAAATAAAAAATTTGGAAAAAATCTAAATTAGTTCTATCTCACTTCTTACATCACCCTGATTCGGTTTTTAGCGTTTTTTCATTGTACAGGAATTTGACCTCCACAATTTTATTATATGTATAGATTTATGTCTCTAACAATACATGTCATCACGCTGGATTCATATGGTTTTTTTCCGCCTTCTTTCATCATAGGGTAAGATGAAGGTTCGTTTATTATTTTCCTATTTATTTATCTTAAAGGGGTTCTTTATTTTGTTTCTTTTTAGTTACTTTCTTTTCTTTCTTTTTTCCAAAAACTTATAATCTATTATTACATTTGTTACTAATGCTAATTTACATTTGCTTGTTATTATATATTCTTAACATCTATTTATTTACTAATCTGACTATTTTTATGCATTTTCTTACTACTGTTTTACATTGTTATTTTTATCTATTTTATACACGTCTGTTACTTACAGCGGGCTAGTTACATCTATCATTACTACTCTTAAATCTAAACACTTTTGGTACACATATACTAATCTGTATATAGCGTTATTTGTTAGCGTTTCTTTTGACTACTTTTTCTATAATAATAACAAAGATGAAGTGAGCAGAATTTGGCGACAGGAAAAGTATAGTACCCATAGTTCTCTCCACAACAGGCGTTGTTCCCAACCATCTTCTCCATAGCCTAAAACTATTAGACCTCAAAGAAACCCTCTACATAACTCTCCAAAAAGCCGCAATCTTGAATATATGTAGAATAGTCAGGAAATTCTTGCAGATAGATGAAAACAAAATTGCCCCTCATAATATCATACCGTCAACATAAATTTTCCTCACTACACGCTGCATTCATGCAGTTCATGCGCTGGTTTATCCTCCGTGCCCCGTGAACATTTGGGTTGTAATCCCTAATTCGTATGGTTGCAAACAGAGACGACGTATTTTCGCTGTTTATCCTACTTCCATTTTTCTTCTGCTTTACCTAATTATCATGGCACCAATACACTGATGAACAGCCAGTCGTGTCTTTATCTAAGATACTTTCAGCTTAGATATTTTATTGTGTGATGTAATTTTGTATTGCTCTAACATTTTGATACAGATGAGGAAGCGAAATCGGAAGACGACCTGCCTTTACCATGGCCTGAAACATACACCGTAAAAGGAGAAAACATAGATATTACCTATGGCATTGTTGAAAACTTCGAAATGTGGTAATTATTGAGATTTTTTTTTATTTTATTTATAATAAAACTACGTTGTAGCGGTTTTAAGCGCGGTAATTTATCTGATGTTTGTTATTCCGACGTTTCGGCCACTTTTCAGTGACCATGGGAAGACCGTCACGGAAGACAAAGATGTCAAGTGTTAACGAGTATTGTTAAAGTTTTATTTAGCCTACCGCCAACTTGTTCATTTTAGTTATTTAGTTTTAATTTTGTTTATGGTTATTATTTACTCTATGGGAGCCTAATCTAATTTACCACCGCTTCGCAACATGTTATGGCTTGACGAGAAGAAGCGATGGAAACTCTTCAGCGAACATGCTTAGCTCTAATCTTTATATATATATATTTCTTGTGTGCGTGTGTATGTCACTGAACTCCTCCTAAACGGCTGGACCGATTTGAATGATTTTTTTTGTGTGTGTTCAAGTGGATTCGAGGATGGTTTGGATTCACAATTGGACCCGGTAGATGGCGCTGCAATCGGGTTCTTAATATTATTTCTTCAGGGCAGGACAACGTCTGCCGGGACAGCTAGTAATTTTATATCATATTAAAATGGGTGGAAGGAAAATAAAAGAACCGCTTAAAACCGTTAAAATGTAGTCTTATTATATACGAGTCGAAAGAAGATGTAATAACAAGAGTTGAAACGAGAATGTTAAGGTGGTTTGGACATGTAGAGAGAATGGATAAAAGTAGAATCACAAAACAGGTGTATGACAGTATTGTGAATGGTAGAGTTGTTGCGGGTAGACTGAGAAAAAGCATTTCAAATAAACGTGCATGTATGAAGAGGTTAATGAAAGTAGGTGAAGCGAAAGTTGTTTGTAAGGATCGTCGTAAGTGGAGATCCATAGTCTCTGCCTACCCCCATGGGAAACAGGCGTGATATTATGGGCAAGATTTTTATATATAATATTATAACATACATGTTATAATATTATATATAAAAATCATGTGTCAAGATAATGTTGCCGACAAACTCCAAAACTACTGAACCGATTTTAATCAAATTTGCACACCGTGTGCAGTTTGATCCAACTTAAAAGATAGGATACTTTTTACACCGTTGGAACCGGTAGGTGGCGCTGAGATCGGGTTCTAGAATCCTCCTAATCACCGGGAGTGATTTTGTTTTTGTGTGTTTGAGTGGGTTCCCGGATGGTTTAGATTCGCAATTAGAACCGGTAGGTGGCGTTGACAGCGGGTTCTAGAATCCTCATAATCACCTGGACCGATTATGGTGATTTTGTATTTGTGTCATGAAACAAAGTCTTTTAGGAATTCAAAAAATATGGCGGTACGAAGTTCGCCGGGTCAGGTAGTAATATTATATGTTACTTTTATTAATTTTAGCGATGTGCGTTTAACAGTAATAACAATATTAAAGATTGAAGAACACGTTTAGAGATTACTTTGCAATTATTTCCTATCGATAAAATTTATCGAAAATGCGTTTTGCCTACAAATTTTACCTCAGAAATATGATCAAAATTGTCATTTTTTTCACCTCCATGATGTGTGTAAATATTGACTGAGAAATCAATCAAAAACGCTTCTTGTCTCTTACACGGCTGTTAAAAGCACTGGCATCGAGTATCGAGTATTAAACATGAAAAAGTACTGTGAATTAGTGGTTTACGACCCTACTCACTTAAAATTCTCATCCAAATTCCCACCATTTTAAACTACGATTCTATTCCCATTCGTACACAACGTCCCACCGTTAAGTTACTTATTTTCCCAAACCACCTCGTTTCCTTTAGAAATAAAACATTTCTCACACTCTAAACCTATTAATTTGTTTCATTCAGCTAAGCTCGTTCATTTACCTCTCGACTTATAAAACCCTAAACTAAACTTATTTGAAACACCTAGATTTTGACACCACCAAAAGTAAATTGACCTGACACTATCGGAATACCTCTAGTATAAATCTACCTCTTAGAGAAACATTTTAGCAACAGTGCTTGACATCCCACATTTCATCCCCCATCTCGTCCGTCTCTGCTCTGCCCTCCGGCAGCCTTATATGAGCCTTTAATCTTCGTAGCTTAAAAATTAGATTGTATACCATTAGACGATAAGTTTTTAACCGACTTCGAAAAAAGGAGGAGGTTCTCAATTCGTGGGGATCTTTTCTTTTTTTTATGTATGTTCGCCGATAACTCCGTGATTTATGATCCGATTTACGTGATTCTTTTTTTGTTCGACGCGGAATAGCTTCCAATTGGTCCCCTAAAAATTTTACATAGTTTGGCCCAGTAGTTCTCATTTTATGAACATTTTTCATGGAAATAATTTTCACTCCGTTCCATATGTTCGCCGATAACTCCGTGATTTATGATCCGATTTACGTGATTCTTTTTTTGTTCGACGCGGAATAGCTGCCATGTGGTCCCCTAAAAATTTGACATAGTTTGGCCTAGTAGTTTTCATTTTACGAACATTTTTTTGTTCCCGGTTCTTGGGACCTATATTTTTTAAGAAGCGCGGCACCATTCGTGGGTCCACCCATACATAGCTAGACACTAAAAAGTAACAAATAAAATTTAAAAACTTCGTTTAAAAAAACCGACTTCAAAAACTAAAAAACTAAAATGTATAAAATAACTTATTTCTTAAGCTATTATTATTAATATATATTTTCTAAAACATCTTAAAGTCGGTGCTTAGTAATTTTCAAAATATAGTAATTTTTATGTTTTACTTTTTTAAGAAATAAGTTATTTTATACATTTTAGTTTTTTAGTTTTTAAGTCGGTTTTTTTAAACGAAGTTTTTAAATTTTATTATCAAATACCTTTGTTCTTCATTATTGTTTTTGTTTGTAAAATTGAAATAAAATTTGTTACTTATAATCCGTCTCATTCTTTATACCTCCCGGATCAAAAGGTAACAGTACTTCTCTAATCTCTCTAAGGCTCTAAAATTTGCATTCGATGTAAAAGCTGCTAAAAAATCAGTTTTCAGTAAATTTATCTCTCTTTTCTTTCACCATATCCCAATTAATTGGGGTCGGCACAATATGTCTTTCCTTTATTCTGACAAAACTTCTGTTACACCACATATCATCATAATATTATCCTTCACATAATGCAATGTACCTCTTTTTGGTCTATCTTTACATTTGTACCCATCCATCTTGTAGTTTATCATTCTTTTTGTCACGTGACTTTCATCCCTCCTAATTATATGCCCATACCAACTTCATCTTCTTCCTCTCAATTTTTCAGTCACGTGTGCAACTTTCAAAGATCCCCTTATGTACTCATTTCTCACCTTATCCATTCTCGTAACACCACACATTCATCTCAACTTTCTCAAGCTGAGTGCAGTCGTTTGGGGTTCATCACCAGTGCCATTGCGACCCATATGATGACTGACCACATGACTGGTCGTATGACAGATTTATATATTTGACCTTTTAGTTTCAGCGGCATTAGTTTGTCGCATGTCACACCGGTTACCTGTCTCCATTTTAGCCATGCAACATTAATTCTTCTCTGTACATCCCTCTATATCACAATTACTATGCAGTAGTCAACCAAGGTGTCTGAATTCCAACTTTTCAGTAAATTTATATGTTCATTAATCTTTATATCTTAATATATCGTTTATATCTTCCGGGCATTTGCCTGACTGGATGGCTACCCCTGGTCTAAAGTATGTCGCCATGACACCCTAGAGTTATGTTCCGGCATTAGTGGTCAGGTTCCAGGCTCCCTTAAGAAAGCAGCAGCGCATTTGTAGCACCTTTGGTGTTGCAAATGTCCATAGGCAATGGCAACCGCTTTCCATCAAGTGGGCCGTCTGCCTGTCTGCTGAACTCCTGCAATAAAAAAAATGCAAAATTAAAAACTTCTTCGGCTTTTTTTGCAAACACATCTGGCAGGCAACCCTAATAGTCGGAATCAGTAAACAACTTTTATTTCAGGGTCGACGGTACACTCAATCGATCCCGTGTCGATTTCTTCGATGGCGTCGAGAGGGCATACTTCTACGGAGGCAATGAAGATGAGTCCGGCGCGGCTTACCTGGCAAGTCACCATTCATTACCATATATATTACTTGTGTTATGCACTGCGCAGATTGTTGCGCGTGTTAACTACTGACGCAGTTCGATAATGCTATTTCGCTACGGTGCATTCATTTCTACAATACAGTACCGAGCTTTGGGCGCGCGCTGCCGACTGGGAGCGCGCCTTTCGCATGCAGAAAAGGGCCGTGCGTGCTATTCTAGGTTTACCTAATAGGGAATCAACCAGACCCCATTTCAAAGCGTTACGAATTCTCACCATACCGTATATATTAGTACTTCAAGTAGCCCTATACGTCAGGGTCAATGAATCCATGTATGCAACGCATAGCGACATACATTCACATCGGACTCGGAATAGAGATAGGATTGCAACGTTGCCGAGGCGATTGGAAAAATCTAACACGCTAACGCATGTTATGGGTCCGACTATATATAATAAACTACCGGACAAAATCACACTTTCCGGCAGTTTAAATACATTTACTTGTCGGCTAAAGAAGTGGCTAATCGAGCACCCCTTCTATAGCTTGAAGGAATTTATGGATTATAAAGATTGACGATAAATAATTTCAGTCTTAATAAGTAAAGATTTTGCAATAATATATATAACCCTGACGTGTAACATAGTTACGAATAAATGAGTTTATGAGTTTATCCGTAAGAGAACCAAGGTAACCGACATAGCTCGCAAAATAAGCAAGTTAAGTGGCAGTGGGACCGATGGCCTATGGAACAGACGAGTCCTGGACTGGAGACCGCGTCTCGGTAAACGTAGGGTCGGTAGGCGCTGTTTGAGGAAGTTTTAGGACAGGGATGACTGTCGTCGAGTTGGGGAGGCTTACGTCCAGCGATGGACTGCGAATGGCTGACGACGACTAAGCCATTGCAGTTAACAAAATACCGAAGCAGGCAAACTTATGATAGCGATGATAGTGACCGGCGATTGTGACGAGACAGTAATAGCAAAATTGGACGCCTAAACCGATGTCCAAAGTGGACACCAGCCCTCTGATCAATATACCTGTTTTTTGACGGCCTCTGTGGTTGAGCGTGCTAAGCCTTTGCCAGCCTACCTCATTGCAACGCAGAGCCTCCAGATTGGTATTGTAAACTTCGAAAACAAATTTTCTCCGTTATTTACTATGGTCTGGGTGTCTGCAGTAGTCCGTCGTATATTACCCATAACACAAGCGTACCAGGATTAATTTTGGGATATACAATATGTATGTTTGTTTGCTAATTATTTCTTTATTATAAAACCGTAATTAATTTTATTTTCTATGCAGATTTCTCCAATATCTCAGGAAGACAACAAGGTGGATTATATGTGTTTAACTTTTCCGTATGAAGGTGGTGCAGATTTCTTACCATCACTGGAAGGCTATGAGAAATATGGTATATATATATTTTTAATTAATTCAGAACACACGAACTCTTTCTTGTGTTAAGAAATGGAGCTCTTTTCCTAGATCACTATTACAGACTCTATAATAGAAAATTTACTTATTTTCTAATACATTGTTAGGTGCCGACAAAGGCAAATTCACACCTGCATTTTATTACCTTTACGACAGGCAGGTGTGAGCATTTCTTTGACGGCATGTAACATTGTTTTATACTTCCTAATAACAACCGATCCTAAAAACTTCATTTTTCCTAAAATCACGTAAGTTTGGGATGACTGGGATCTCAGACTATTATAAGTATAATAATTATTTATTTTGGTAGGATCCCACAAACGTTTTTATTTATAAAACAGTCATGGGCCGCACGGAGGCATCCGCATGTTGCCGACCGCTGGCCTATAACATGACAAATGTGTTGTCTCTCTTCAACAAGTTAACCTGGCTACTTATGCTGAAACACAAGTCTAGTTTGTTAAAGGGGCATATACTAAACCACAGGTGGTAGCCAGTAGAAAGGAGTTCTTGATTATAATTAATTTTATTGCTTAATTGAAGGTACCAAAAAACACGGAACCAAGCTTCTTGAGATCTGGCGCTTATTGGACGAAAACCATCTTAAGAAAACCGAAGAAACGGTGTCTTATCATAAAACGTTTTCAAAGGACGAGAATAGATACGTAGCTGAACTGTTCCAGTGAGTATATAATTGTAGTAAACTTCTTGTTAACCTACATGTTGTCTGTACGTTTTTTTTAAGCTATTGCATAGCTTTTATCGCGGGCTTTGAGCGCGGCGACCGAATCAAGAAATTGCGTAACGAAAATAAAACCTAACACCCCTCGCCTCCCTCGCCTAACACCATCCGCCTACCATGTAGTTCGGCCGAGCGTTCGCTTAACGTGTATGTATATGGTACGACTGTACGAAGCTCGCACGGATCGAGACGAGCTGCTCCGAAATCGGACGAATACGTGTCTTGTGTCATTAACGCTTTATTGAGCAAGGAATAATAATAAAAACTCCTTTTGACACTCGGGGACTGCCGCGGTAAAGCTATTGCATAGCATTTTTTATCAACTTATGCAATAATTATATTTTTGAAGTGAAACTTCTATATAGAGGGGGTCTTACGATGTTTCGCTCACGAAAAGATGTCACAGTCACGTGGTCTAATACTTACATTTTTAAACTCGTGATATCTTTCGAATGGAATGTGCGAAGTGGATAATTCAAAAAGTTATATAAAGGTATTGAAGCAGTCTTGAATATGAAGTAACTTATTTTGATAAGGATTAATACCAAGATACAAATAAAGAGCATTTTCTAGCGGCGGCATTTTAATTAAAATTTTAAAATAAAAGAACACTTATTGTGGCATAACTATGATAGTTGGATATATAGTATCGCGACACTTTTTTTTATTTATGCAGTATTTTTTTTCTTTGATATTAATTCAAGTTACACTTTTTGAGCGTGGTGACCGATAAGAAAACAAATCACCTATGTATACATAAATAACTACATGTATACTTACGGGGCGCATATGCGGTGAGTGTGGCATTATAAAGATATGATAGATACCTAACACCTATATACTTTCTCACAAAGTTCGGCGTCCATAATTTGCAATACCTGATATACCTCGAACTGCTACGAGAGCTCGCGGTTCACTGTGGCCACCGCACGCCTCCGCTCGCCGCGCCCGCCTCAGGCCCCCGTCACCGCGCATTCAGTGTGGATGCACACATTCACGTTAAGGCGGGTTTAAACTTAATGAACATAGAGCTAGAACAAGAGCATTCTTTCTTGATCTTTTAGTGTAAGATCGCTCTTAGCGTTTACACCAAAATATCATCGAGCAAGAATGAGAAACAAGAAATAGAATTCTTGCACGATAGATATTTAGATCAGCCGAGCGAATGCTCATTGCTCATTCGTGTCAATTCTGTGGTTGGTAGTGCTTCGCTATGGCCGACTCTGATAGCGATATTATAATTGCAAGTGCTGTATTTATAATTATGTCTCAAAAACTCAAAAAGAAAAGAAGGAAGAGACGTTGGTGGGTGACAAATTTAATGCAGCGAATTTATAGTTTTCGAACGTCGGATCCCACAGACATCTGGAATTTCGGTAGGCTTCTATCATAAATAGGCATTTTTCTTGAGACCAATCCATAGTTGAATCGATGAGATTCAGATCGCTTGAACACAAGAACACTTTGAAGAGACCGCTCCGGGGAGCGAGCACGTCCAAACACGCAAGAACGCTCTAAGCAACTGTTCGCGCGCTCTAACGCCGTTTACATCGAGCGAGCGAGCATTCTTAGAATATTCCATAGAATCTTTGCGAACTGTTACAGCCCTACTCTCTCTAGGCAATTATTGCAGAGTCGGCAGGCCACTGACATCAATAGGCTAAGCATCGATCAGCAGTAATTGCCTATAAATACTAAATCTTTTGTAAATTTGTCAGAGTCTTCTGGTAATTAGCTAAAGCTATTCAACTACGGACCTGGTTTCTGCCTGCCGGTTGAATAGCCCTAAACTACATTACCAAACCCGGATCCGGTAGACCTTTTAGGTCCCGTAGATTGAGGCTCCAGTACTGCGTAGTACATAATAAATCTCAGCTCCAGTACTATAGTGTTTTTCTTAAAAACACCCTAAGTATCCGGGACTAACATTTGGTCTCAGAAGAAAGCGGGATTTTATTGCCCGCCGGACGCCCTATTCCTGACGACGTGCAAAAGCTGAGACGCTGCTACCCGGTCTCTCTGACTGCACGTAGCCAGAGTCCAGCAAAGAAGAAAGCCGCCACGCTGTACCTCTTCGTGCCCGAGGGTCCACTGCCCAGCCAGGAGGTCCTGTTGAGGGGCCCTATCGATCAACCATCATAGTGCAACGTCACGCCGATTACGTCACGAGTCGGTTACGTCGCACTCCGTTTGTGTCTGGAGTCGATTTCGTCACACTGTCTACGTCACGCGCCGAGTCCGCGCAGTCTGATTGCAACATACACCGTTTCGTCGTCACCGTTGAGTCAGCACAACGCCGGTTCATGCCTCCGCTGCTATTTTTGCTAATGTGAGTGAACTTTTGATTTATTATTATCTGTTATAGTTTATATAAATCAATCATGGCTAACCCAGTCTCTAAGATCGATTATTCCCAATCATCCACTTCCCACAACGAATCCATAAAAATGAACTTTAGTGACCTAACTCGTTTCATAAAACCATTCGATGGGGACAGGAACAAATTATCTCCATTCCTTAGAAACTGTGAGAATGCTCTCAGTTTAATTAATCACAATCAATATGATATTTTATTTAAATTTATATTGTCACAATTAGAAGGGAAAGCCGAAGCAATATGTTCCCTTAAAGTATTTAACAGTTGGTTAGACTTAAAACAATTTTTAAAAGGTAATTTTGGTGAGTCTAAACACCGTAATCACCTGTTACTCGACTTACAAAACTGTAAAATGAAGCATAACGAAAGCGTTTTACAGTATAGTACGCGGTTAGAAACTCATTTAACCAGATTACAGACCGACATCTCCCATTCGACAATAAACCAGTGTGAACTGCTAGGACGACTTGCCAACACCGAGGATTTGGCTTTACACACCTTCCTGTTGGGACTACCTAGCCATATCTCAAACATTCTCAGATGCCGTAATCCCGAAAACCTAGCCGAAGCCATTAATCTGGCTATTCAAGAAGAGAAATTTTATAATTATGTACAGTCCTCACAATCGAAGGTCCCGGGAGAATCGAGACCTAAGTGCCGTCTATGTGGCAAATCTGGGCACACTGATAGTTCCTGCTATACGAATCGTCACCGCCCTATTCATAATGTCGCTCCTCCTCTAAACGCTGCAAGGTCTTTCCAAACCACCTCGTCACCCCAACCATCTACATCAGGGAACTCGATTATCTGCGCTTATTGCAAATCAGTGGGTCATCATATAACTCAATGCCGTAAAAGGCAATATAATAACGAAAACCGTCAAAGATTTTCAAATCCTCCCTTGAATAAAGTACACAATCTAGACGAAAATGTCGATCAAACCCAAGAGTGCCAAACAGACTCTCAAAGGGATAATTTTTTATACTAAATCGGGTTCCGCGACCCCATCATGTGGAATCCGCCACACAAACAGACGCTCTATCGAATAATATAGTTTCAAATGACTCTGATTCTTTTCGCTACCATAATTGCTATGTTGATAATAATAATGAAAATTTAAACTATTAAGAGTCCCGTATAGGTGTCGCACGGGGCGAGTTCACTCCCAAGTCGATACCACTCATATATCTAAAATGACCTGTGGACAGGGTAACCAGCCCCAAACTCAGGGTCATCGTCTTAAATTGACCTGCGGACAGGGTAACCAGCCCCAAACTCAGGGTCGTCAATCTAAAATGACCTGCGGACAGGGTAACCAGCCCCAAACTCAGGGTCGTCAATCTAAAATGACCTGCGGACAGGGTAACCAGCCCCAAACTCAGGGTCGTCAATCTAAAATGACCTGCGGACAGGGTAACCAGCCCCGAACTCAGGGTCATCCTCTTAAACCGACCTGCGGACAGGGTAACCAGCCCCAAACTCAGGGTCGTCAATCTAAAATGACCTGCGGACAGGGTAACCAGCCCCAAACTCAGGGTCATCAATCTAAAATGACCTGCGGACAGGGTAACCAGCCCCAAACTCAGGGTCGTCAATCTAAAATGACCTGCGGACAGGGTAACCAGCCCCAAACTCAGGGTCATCCTCGTAACATGGCCTGTGGACAGGGTAACCAGCCCCAAACTCAGGGTCATCCTCCTCAACCTGCCAGTGGACACGATAATCAGCTCCAGCCTCAAGAGTTCTTAAGGAAAACAAAATATAGTTCACCCCTCAATCTTATCTCCTATCCAGTTATATAATGAATTGAGTTCTAACCAAAACATTATAGCACAGAATTTTCCAGTATCATTAAGCATAGAAAACATGCACACTCTTCTAGATATTTCATCAGTCTCTAGCTTTCTTAATGGAACTAAATTAGTATTTGTAATAAGAATTCCATTAGTTATTTTACAAGAATATAATCTTTATCACGTTTATGCTCTCCCTACTCCACACGATATAAATAATCCTCATTCCTTCGCTATGATCAATCCATCCACTAGATTTCTAGCTATAACAGATGATAAATTAATGTACTCGACAATATACTCTATAAGTGAGTGTAAAAGTATAACAAGAGAAAACTATTTATGCAAACTAAGTGATGTGCATTCTACCGCGACAAACCCGATTTGTGAAGTGATAATCTTAACTAAACATACAAATAAACTACCAGAACCTTGTGATTATAAAATAATAATTAGTGATATCGATGTTTGGCAAAAACTTAATAATAATAAATGGCTATATGTACAGTCTGATTTAACTAAGTTATCTATTAAATGTAACAATACTCTTACTGATTATGACATTGTTGGAACAGGAATCCTTAAGCTTTCTAAAGGCTGTAAGGCTTTTCATAATCTTTTACAGTTTGTTGCTTCTACAGAATATGAATCTAAGTTATATTTACCGTCTCCGAATTTTAATATTATAGAAGATGATTGCTGTTCCAAGAAAAGGATAAATAATACGCTTCCATATCTAACACCTATTAAACTATCTCACATCGATTTAGATTCTTTGCATTATGTTACACACAAATTAAATCAATTTAGCGATGAAATGGAGAAAATTGAAAACCAACCTTACCATGTTAAATATGGAAACTATTTTAGTGGAATTACAACTTTATTATCGATATGCATTTTAGCCTATATTTTATTTAAAATGTATAAAAAATGTTGTAAAAGATCAAGGCAAGATCAGCCTGGTTGCTGTGTAAAGATATTTAATCATTGTTACACCAAACCTACTGTACAAACAAGCCTTCAGACTCAGAATAGACCATTTGAAATTACTGACAGCTCTAAAGAATCTCCCTCGAGTTTGAGGAGAAATTTACACATGTATTAGATTCTTAAACAAATAAATTTGTTATTTCATAAGTACCATTTTTACTACTTCAAATTAATCTTGTTATTTCATAAAAAACAAAATAATGTTTTACTATTTATTTACCAGATCTTAAAGTCAAAATAATATTACTATATCTTTGCCAATTCATATAATAATTCTATTTCTTTACTAGTTCTTAAAATCAAAATAAGTTTACTATTTCTTTACAAAAATAATTTTACTAGTTCTTGATGTTTTTACTATTTCTTAAAATCCAAATAAGTTTACTATTTCTTTACCAATTAAAATTTCCTTCTCTAAGATTAAAATAAACTGTATATTTTCTTTACTAATTCATAACATTGAAATTGTTTTTACTGTTTCTTTACTAGTTTCTAAGATTAAATTGTTTAACTGTTTTTCACTTTTGTATTTATGGTGTCTCAATCTACTCGCATTCTTCCTTTTTTCCAATGCTTCGTCTTAAAGGGGGGAGGTGTTACAGCCCTACTCTCTCTAGGCAATTATTGCAGAGTCGGCAGGCCACTGACATCAATAGGCTAAGCATCGATCAGCAGTAATTGCCTATAAATACTAAATCTTTTGTAAATTTGTCAGAGTCTTCTGGTAATTAGCTAAAGCTATTCAACTACGGACCTGGTTTCTGCCTGCCGGTTGAATAGCCCTAAACTACATTACCAAACCCGGATCCGGTAGACCTTTTAGGTCCCGTAGATTGAGGCTCCAGTACTGCGTAGTACATAATAAATCTCAGCTCCAGTACTATAGTGTTTTTCTTAAAAACACCCTAAGTATCCGGGACTAACAGAACGCACTAAGAACAACGAAAGAATGCTCTATGCCTGTTTACACTATATGAATTTGATACAGTGGGGATAGAATGAGCATTCGCTCGTCTGATGTAAATCGGCCTTTAAGCGAACGCTGGGCCGAGCTACATGGTAGGCGGAGTGGGAGGTGTTAGGTTTTACTTTCGTTGCGGAATTTCTTGATTCGGTCGCCGCGCTCAAAGACCGCGATAAAAGCTATGCAATAGCTTAAAAGGTTACATAATTAGTTGTTGCAATAAATGTTTTATTTTAATTTACTAATGTATATACTTTACATAACTAATAGTAAGTAGATATTGGCAAACCCTCTGCGCGCGGCTGAAACAATAATAATTTCGCTTTTTGCAGATACACAAAGACTGTGTTGAACGTACAAAAAGGATCATGGGTGAAACATCTGATCAGGAATTTTTATAATATTGAATACCAGTTTCCTAGCCACCAAGTGAACGTTGAAGAAGGTATGTTTTAGAGTGCTTTCAGATTTGTGCAGCCCTGCTGCCTTGGGTTTGTACCAATCTTGCACACTAGGATTTCAAGCTGTATTATCCCCGCAAATTGCTATTGCGCCTGGCCGCCATTTTGGTGACGTAACCGTAGCCGAACACACGGTACCGTTAGCATCACTGGCCGGCGAGTACGCGTACATATCGAGTTGCGAATGACGTCACGTGAATGTTAATATAACAAGGTTCCAGCGCATTAGCAATTTGCGGGGATAATAGTAACTCTGTTATAAATCCCGTAGCGTTCCTACAAAATTATGATGTTTAGACAAATAACTTGTAGAGCTTTTGCCACCGCCGGGGTAGCTTTTTTTACAAGCTTTCATTTATCTTGCAATGGATGTACGTATGTATGTAAGTTCGGGTGGAATATTGCAACTTAAATTTGACCAACTTCCCGGTTTCCGATTGAGCTGAAATTTTGCACAAATATGTATATCGCGTAACAACGCAATAATATGGTACCATGGAGCTGATCTGATGATGGAGTTGGAAGATGGCCATAGGAACTCCTGTTGTGCAATCTCCACTGCTGAGATTGTAACTAAGCGGACTGTATTATTGCGAATTATTTTGCAAACCTATGCGAAGAACGGTAAGTTAGCCAGTGAGAATAAATCTTACAACGAGTAGGTCAACTCACCTTGCAAAGATCGGGTTTAAGTCCAATGGTCGGCGCCGACTGCTTTCTTCGTGAACACAATTTTGTTTCAAAACGAGTAATTTCACCACTCGTGACAACGATGCAGCACTGATGCACTGGTTGGCGACAATTGCGATAATTTTTCACAAAATGCGAAACGAGTCTCTTGTGAGGTGTATTCAACAACGAGCGATTTCGAGATATGTCCGTACACGACGAGCGCAGCGAGTGACTCTCGCCGCAATTTCTACCCTCACTGGCTCACGCGTCAAAATAAATATACTACTATACTTCAAACAAAATTGTCGCTAATTTATCAAATACAAAAAAAAATTACCTAAACTATTTAATTATTATTTAACGCTAATTAATATTAATCTACTAATAATAATAATAAAAAAGAAAACAGATTGTACAAATCCGCCCACCAAAAATACGATGATGTATTTTAATTATTTAAAGGCAGAGTCTCATAAGAGATCTCCGCAATTCACCTAATTGCATTTGATTCATAATTTTGTCACGTGCAAGATACAGTGAGATGATGCGATCGAACAACGAATATAATGGGTTCAGCCGTTCGGCTATGACTACATCTAATATAAGAATTTTAAACAAGCTGGCAATAGTATGCCATTTAACGCGTACGTTACTAGTGTATAAATATTCCAAGAAGCAACGATTCCAGAAGTTTATATGCAATTTTCGAAACAATTGCCAACGATTACGATAATTTAAAGTAGTGTTTGATTCTAGAATTGTTGTCAGTGGTTTATGAGTATGAAAATATGCCCGAGTAAAGACAGACTTGTCATTCAATCCCGGATATATTAAATGTAAGCAAAATTTCAAAAATATTTCTATTTGTTGTATTAAAGTAAGAAATTGTTTAAGAGCAAAGAATTTGACTTCGACAGTACGAAATTCGATATGACAGAGAAGTACGCGATCTATTATCACGATATGCTAGGCGATGTGCGAAAAATAAATAATGTTTACAAATATATTCTATACATTTAACCAAACTACTAATGCGACGTGATAATAAATTTAAATAATTGAGAATTTTAACGTAGTTATAAACACGAGGATAACGATATTCCTGGTGAATGCCAACGACAACGAAAGAAGGAAAACGGTATTGGCTAGAAAGTGTTGAAACAAACTTGTAGCTACAATCCAAGTCAGAGTGAGCAAAACGACCGCCCACCTTGGCGCGATAATTTTTGGTGAAACACTTATCTAACGTTTCAGACGCGAATGTTTTATACAAGAGCGAACCTTGCTTTAAGACTTGGGATTGGACGAATTTCACGAGGCACGATATCAACTCGTTCAGCTCAGTTTCAACAAGATGTCCTGAATAGTTATACTCATAGTGAATATAATTACCAAGAACTAAATATTTTACAACTACAACGGAATGTGAAATCTTCTTGAATATCGAGCAATCGTTTAAGAAGCCGTCAGATTGTTGGAGTTGTACGAAAAGCGAGATTTCTAGCTCGACTATTGCAAGAGATTTCCAGTGGAAGGATGGCGGTCGACGCCACGAGAGACCGACTGTGTAGTCGAAGCAGCGCAAAATTTGGTTGTTTGTATTTGTCACAAACTTAATAAGATACCATAGCAAGGCTGTGACACACAGTTCAGAACGAAGCATTCGAACTCTTATCTGCGAGACTAATTTTGACTGAGCTGCTTTAATATAATGCTTCAAATAAGTAGCAACGTAATTCGAGGTGCGAGATAGCAACGAACCAATACGCGTGGTGCGAGATACATGTGTCTGATTTTTTGAATTCGAAAACGTTTTCGAAAATGATTTATTCGACAAATTATTTTCTAAAGCTAAGCGAGAGATTTGCGATAAACGAATAGTGCGAATATTTCGAAAGGATGATGCAGCAAGAGTCTCCAACGAACGAATTTCAGGAGCCTTGTGCGAGTCGGACGACAATGAAGTGGGAAGTGGTGGAATGTCTACATTTCCCATCACGATCCAACCGAGTTTGGTGCTTAAGGCGATTGGACCTTCAGTGCCACAAACGATATGTTGGCCCAAAAGGATGCGACTAAATATGTCAACACCTATCAAGGCATCAATGGAACCTGGCAAGTGAAAACCAGGATCCGCCAGACGAATCGACTTCAAGTCTGACCAGCGAGAAATATCTAATTTCCGAGAGGGCGCTTTACTACAAATTTCTGGCATAGTAAAGGCCTTGATATCGATAGCGAAACGAGGTTCCCCACCGAATATACGAAAGACGGTGGAGTCAGTAGCGACGGACGACGACCGACCGATACCTTCGACTGGCATGGTAGTCGTTTGTAATGGCAGTCCGAGACGAGACGCACACTCCTTTGTTACGAAGTTGAGCTGACTGCCACTATCAATTACGAGACGAATTTTACGAACTTTGCCGAAGTTATCCAAAACTTCAACAAATGCGGTTGCGAGAAGAGACGAATGCGATAACGAGGCCTGACCAGCCATGAGGGCGACTGGAGGCTGGTAGTGTTGACTGCGCGACGAATCGCAGTCAACTAAAGGCGAGGTTTCTGAAACCGAATGTTTCAGATTCGCAGTTGTCTCAGTCGGAAAATCTATATTTTCCGAGGAAGTAGTCGAACGAGTGGAATCGAAGTGTAGAGTTGTATGATGTGGTAAATTGCATTTAAAACAACGAGATTTCGAAGGACATGATTTGATTACATGCCCCGAGCGAATACAATTTACACACAAGTTATTTTCCTTCACGACACCGAATCGTTCGCGAGGAGATAACTTACGATACAAAGAACACGATAATAAGGCATGGTTTGCCTTACAATGTGGGCAACATAAATCACTAGCGATGGCGTGAGCGACGAGAGCACGAGGAGTCGATGGATTGCTGCTCGCGGCGGCACGCCGAGTGCGCGCCACTGCGGGCTCAGGCGCAGTCGGCTCAGCGAGCTCGAGCGCTTTACCGGCCTTGTTGAGAAAATCCAACAACGAGTCGAAGGAAGGAATCTCGTCGGATTCGTTCTGAAGTTCGAATCGACGTCGAGTTTCTATATCGAGTTTATTTATCAACAAATAAAAAAGTGGAAAATCCCAGTTTCTAACTGGCAAATTTAAATTTTTCAACACTGCAATATTTTCCTTGAATGTATCTACGAGACGACGTAACTCACGCGGAGAACTCGAGTTCAACTTTACGTTTTGTATTTCTTCCCAATGACGAAATGCTATTTTGCGTTTACATTGATAACGATCGACGAGTGCCGCGTAAGCATCTAAATAATTATTTTCAGACAATGGAAAACCTTTCAATAATTGCAATGGTTCACCGCGAAGCACAGAAATTAAAATTGAAAAACGTTCTACATTTGACAAATTACGATTTTGATGAACCATTGTATTGAACATATCATAAAATGTTCCCCAAGATTTCAAGTCACCGTCAAAATTAATTAAGTTCAAACGAGGTAATTTGATAGATAAGTTCGAAGTATCGCGTTCCAAAACACTAGAATTAAGATTAGAAGACGTTAACAAAGAATGTATTTCGATAACTTCGAAATGTTTGTCATCGAATTTCCGACGAATTTCATCCTGGATCTCCATTTCATCGGGATCCGTGATTTCCGAACATAACGATAAATGGTTAGATTCAAAACTAGAAGAATAACTTTCGAGTTTACTATACCGCGACATAAAAATAGGTATACGCGAGTTATCATTTTTTGCTTCTAAACCAGCAGCGAGGCATTCATTTATGCGACTGACCGCCAAGTCGCGTTTTAATTCATAGTTACGACGAGTGCATTTCGACATGTTGAATGAACAAAATCAACAGGTGATTAAAGTTATAAATCGATAATGTATGTTGTAGTAATTGTATAAATAAGTTGAAGCTACGAAATTACCAGAAATTAGAAGATTTTAACTAATTTTGAGTAAATCGAAAGCGAAAGTGTGATATTTTGAATGACAAAGATTAAATAACCATTTATACGACGATTTCCAAATCAAGATACATTTATTTCGATTAAATTTCAAAAAAAGTAATCAATTCAAATAAAAATATTTTGTTTCTATTAACAATCACTAGTACGATATACTTATACGAAATAAAAGATTGTTTAGATTCAAAATATAAGAACATTAAAATCAAGTTATAAATTAGAAATATCGAAGTTATAAAGTTTTCATAATATGACTGCGACATGCGCGAATCGCTCACTCGATGGGCGAAACGCCCGGCGTAGGGGCGATTCAAAGATGGCGATTGTGAATGAACTAGGGAACGACTAATATTATACGAACAAATTAAGAATGGCGTTATGTGGTTTACTATTGCGAACAAGCTAATACTATATTGAAAACGTTTTAATTTGAACGGTTTATGCACGATTGCATCATCTAACCGCCTGCTAACGTTGGAATTATATGAACTTGTATGATTAAAATAAGAAATATTTCGAATAATTGACAAATTATATTATGAAAAATGCGAAGTTTAGGGTTCAAACTTGCTATACAAATGTATGATTTTTGTTGAAATCTATTAGTTAACGAGAAAATACGATAGCAAAATGAGCCTACTATGACGATGACGACGCGAATTATGACAAGTTTTGACGACAATTTGAGCAAATTAGCGACATTTTCGATAACTAACTAGGCGCGGTTCGATCACCATTCTATCAGGGAGCTGAGGCAAGACTCCGACCTCCCAGATAGAAGGCATCCACGGTGAGATGGACCAAAATGTGCAATCTCCAATGCTGAGATTGTAACTAAGCGGACTGTATTATTGCTAATTATTTTGCAAACCTATGCGAAGAACGGTAAGTTAGCCAGTGAGAATAAATCTTACAACGAGTAGGTCAACTCACCTTGCAAAGATCGGGTTTAAGTCCAATGGTCGGCGCCGACTGCTTTCTTCGTGAACACAATTTTGTTTCAAAACGAGTAATTTCACCACTCGTGACAACGATGCAGCACTGATGCACTGGTTGGCGACAATTGCGATAATTTTTCACAAAATGCGAAACGAGTCTCTTGTGAGGTGTATTCAACAACGAGCGATTTCGAGATATGTCCGTACACGACGAGCGCAGCGAGTGACTCTCGCCGCAATTTCTACCCTCACTGGCTCACGCGTCAAAATAAATATACTACTATACTTCAAACAAAATTGTCGCTAATTTATCAAATACAAAAAAAAATTACCTAAACTATTTAATTATTATTTAACGCTAATTAATATTAATCTACTAATAATAATAAAAAAAAAGAAAACAGATTGTACACCTGTACTAAACAAGATAGACCCGTCGTGTTTGGGCTCGTTTTACTTCTCACTCACTTCACTTCACTCTACTGGTACATGATATCGAGGGTATCAAAAGCTTGTATTTAAAAACCGTTTTAAAAAACAAGTTTTTGTAGCTGTAGTACAGCAGACAGGCTGACGGCCCACCTGATGGAAAGCGGTCACCGTCGCTAAGAGAAAAAAAAATGTCAGATAAAAAAAAAGTAACGATGTTCGATGTTGTTATTCTAAATAATATTATTTGTGGTCAGCTCGCAATTATGCCAAAGACATCAAAAACTCTTTGCTGGAGATTTCAAAACGAAATTTCAATATTCATAATATATAATAATAATATATAATATAATTTCAAAATTATACATTTTTATATCAAATTGCAGATGACACCTTAACAGAAGAATGCGAGTCTTATGGGGAAATAACGGAAAACTTCAAGAACGACGTGAAAATCTTAAAAGCCAATATTCCGCTACATTTAGATCTCTTATTTGAAAGGTAAATTTTTATAAAAGAACAATATATAAACTTTTTATAAAAGTACAGTCTTACACAACTAATAAACCCTCTCTATGTTCCTGAGCAGTTGTCCCATTTCAGTAGCACGTAGTGTATGAATCGTGTAAGCGGAAGAGAGTTAAGAATACATAGCAAACAACAACACAAGTATACCCAAAAATTTGTATGTATGAACATGAGTAGGTTAAATACAGTGAGACCATTTGACTTTGTTATCATCTCATGTACAACTATCGTTGGCAACCCTAAACTATGGTTGGCAACCCTAGTTCAGTGGCCATTTTGATAATGACGGATCCCATATATATATTTTCTTTTTTTTTAAATTAACTAATCTAACGGAACTAGATTCCGTAGATGGAATCTAGTTCCGTACCCTTTTTACAACTTATTGTTTATGTGTTATTGTGTGTGACATTAATTTTGTGATGTAATGTTTTGTTGTGTACGTACCTTAAGAATAACTTATATATAATATTTTCTTAAGTTTTCGCGACTTGTACACATAATAAAACTACGTTTTAACGGTTTTAAGCGCGGTAATTTATTTGATTTTTGGTTTATCCGACGTTTCGGCCGCTTTTCAGTGGCCGTGGTCACGGAAGACAAAGATGACATTTGTCAAACGTGTATTATCAAAGTTTTTATTTAGCCTACCGCCAACTTGTTCATTTTAATTATTTAGTTTTAATTTTGTTTATGGTTATTAATTACTCTATGGGAGCCTAATCTAATTTACCACCGCTTCACAACATGTTGTGGCTTGAAGAGAAGAAGCGGCGCAAGAAACTCTTCAGCAAACATGCCTAGTTCTATTTTTTTTTATATAATATTAAAATGAGTGGAAGGAAAAAAATAAAAGAAATTATCAGTCAAGTTGGTTTGTTTCGTTGCACGCAGAAAGAGCTCACAGTGTCTTGAGGTCTGGCAGTTGGTTTTTGCTGGGTTTGGGTCTTAATAGTTTTGATGATTGGATCCCAAACAGGTGGTACCTGCCAACCATCTTCTCTATTGAAATTTGGGTGTTTTTTGATTTCAATAGCCTCACGCATCATTCTTGGTATGAAACGGATTTGTGGGTTATCGAATCTGATGTAATGGTTGGGTTTATCCAGCGTGTGATCACTAAATAAATTACCGCGCTTAAAACCTTTAAAACGTAGTTTTATTAACTTAGATATATGTTTATTTTTTTTAATACTTAACTTATACTAATGTAGAGTGTATCTGTCCCATATATATTTACTACACATGTCAATCTATCTTTGTTTCAGTTATACAAAGCATCATTCAAAGAACTATGTGAACGAGGAGTATGAGTTGAGAAAAGAAATATTCCACACAAATTGGAGGTATAGAATCATTTTTTTAATTATTTTACTCTAGTCCAAATAGTCCAAAGTACTGGTAGACTCTGCAGATGTTTGACATTCAAAAATAAGAAAAAAAACTTTTAAATTTAATTTGGTTTCTGAACGACTTTTAAATTTAATTGATTTCTAAACGACGGGAGGAACATCAAATGTTTGACAGGTAGGACTAGTTTTTAAGGGAAAGCGAAATTGTTGTCTTTGCTATATTCCAAGCATTCTTTTCATATTTACTCACCTTTTAAACCTTCCCTGGATTTCTACAAATAATTCAAAACCAAAATTAGCCAAATCAGTCCAGCCGTTCTCGGGTTTTAGCGAGTCTAACAAACAGCCATTGATTTATATATAAATAGATTACTAATGTTCACCCGTGGTCGAAAGTCGACCATAATAATTTGTTGTCAAAGACTATACTGCTATTATCACAAATTTCGCCAAGGCGACACTGTTACTTTGACTCACAGAGTACTTTATATATACGGGTACTTTGACTTGAACAATAAATAAAAGAGTATATATGCGTGTGTGTGTCAAATAAATGGCAGTGTGTGTAATGTTTTTTTTATTGATTAAATGTATTTTTTATGCATAATTAAAAAAATATATAGTATTCGTCGCTTCTTCTGTATATAAACTATATAAGTAGCGCTGGAATCGGGCAGGACAAAGTCTGCCGAGGCCGCTAGTATATAGTATTTTCACACAATAACAAATGACGCGTGTCTAATAAAAAAAATACATAGTCAAAATGAACAAGTTTGGAGTTGGCTAGACACTAATGTGGTATGAGCGGTGGCTGCTCGCGGACTGAGGTGGTTGCGATAGTAAAACTACATTGTGTATGATGTCTTTGTTATTTCTATTCGGTGTCGTTTTAAAAAAACAAAACTTTATACACTACATTATTGCTAAGGGCCTTACTTATAATAATCTCGCTAAGAAAAGATTAGCCATCTCTTAAATAAGAGACTCTTAAGCCCCTAATCAATGGCTGTTTCAAATAAACCTTACCATCTTGCCTCTTAGCAGTCACTTAAACTAGCTCTCGATGTTGGTTATTTTTGACAGTTATTTATGAGTTACTTTACCACCACCTCTTAAACTTAAGATGAGTTTATGGGTAAGTTTTCGTTAATCAGTTGCTGAGCAGTTTCTTTAAAATTAAGAAACGATTTTAAGTAAGGCCCTTAGTGTGCAAATACTTAATTATTGTGCGCTGCTCCCTTATAATAAACAATACGAATGCTTACACACTACACTAACTTTAACATCACTAGTTAACACTTGACATCTTTATCTTCCCTGAATAGTGCCGGAAATGTCAAAATCAAAATCAAACGTAGCGCTTAAAACCGTTAAAACGTAGTTTTAATTTATTTTTAGATTAGTAACTGAGCACAACAGAAAGAACCTCGGCTATAGGCTAGAACTAAACGAATTCGCAGACCAGACTGAAGAAGAACTAGTCTACTTGACCGCAACTTATCCTTCACCCCCTGAAAAGATTCGAGCATCCCCCTTTCCTCATACTCAAGAGGAGGTGGAAAATCTAGTCCAGGAACTCCCCAGAGAGTATGATCTGAGGATCGAAGGCTTGATATCACCAGTAAAGAGTAAGTGATGGTAAAAAAATTATATAAAGAGTAGACAAAACAACCCACAGCCAGGTGGTAGGGCAATTGCCCGACTGGATGGCTACCACCCATGGTCTAAAGTCTGTCGCCATAACAACCTTGAGTTGTGTTCCGGCATTGGTGACCAGGTTCCAGTCTGACTTAAGAGAGCAGCAGCGCATTTGTAGCACATTTGGTGTTGCAAATGTCCATAGGCGATGGTAACTGCTTTCCATCAAGTAGGTCGTCTGCCTGTCTGCTAAACTCCGACCGATTTGGACCCAGTTCCTATACCTTACCGACGCGACCGTTCATTTGCCTATCGGTTAAAATTTGACAGAAGCTTCATACAAGTAATGTCAAAATTAAACCGATGGTAGGGCAAATAAATGATTAGTAAGATATAGGAACTGGCCGTTAATCAATACTCACGCGTCATTATATTTCAGACCAAGCCAGCTGTGGAAGTTGCTGGGCGTTCTGCACCGTTGCTGCTTTGGAGGGTGCCTTAGCTCTAAAGAACGGGGGAAGAGACCTGGATCTCAGTGAACAGAGTCTTGTCGATTGTGCTTGGGGGTGAGACTTCAATTCTTTCAAAGCTCCATAATTCCATATCTTGACCAAAAAAAATTAGACATAGGCTTTTTTTATATATAAAAATAAATGTTTGTCTGCATGTCCTATATAGAATCGTAAACTATATACATTTGATAATGTCATTATCTTTAGCAAAGTTGTTGCGCATGAGCCAAAGAAGGTTTCTGAGTTGGTTCACGATTGGACCCGGTAGGTGGCGCTGCTGTCGGCGTATCGATTGAAACTTCCGGGCAGTACGACGTCTGCCGGGACAGATAGTATTATATAAAGCTGAAGCCCATCCCCATGTGGAGGAGTGCTTCTATCTTTGGGTTGGTGCACCCCAGTACCAGCTGCTCCCACTTGACTCCTTGCAGCGGAGCGGTCCGGATTGTCGACGATCCCGAAATTACAGACGGCTTAGAGTCTCTCAGCGTGTTCTACCGTCTGTACAACGGGGAGTGCTCTAATCAGCAATTTGATTTGGTGTTTATCAACACTTGCTAGACACTTAGAAGTCCTCCACGGTACGTGGCGGACCTTCATGCTGTATGTGCCCAAGTTATGGAATCAACTCCCTCTCTCGGTTTTCTCAGAGTACTACAATATGGGGGTCTTCAAAAAAACCACATCGGCTCTCTTAGTGTTGCATGTCCATGGGAGACGGTAGCGACCTATCTACCAGGTGGTCCATTTGCATGTTTGCCTACAAGCAAACATAAAAATAAAATAATAATAGAAGTAAGTCGCAAAATGATTGAAAGCGCAGCATCTCTTCGAAGGCTGAAAAACTTCCTTCGGCTTTACACTAAAATTGCACTTGCCCTTTGCCCTTCTCCTTGCTATCCTTGACTATGGCGACATCAGCTACTTAGATATCACCGAAAGATAGATGTAATGTATATCACTAACAATCGGGTGTAATAGGTATCTGAAATTAAATACAAATTCATTTTTTTATTACCACTGGAGAACACTTTGAAAGTCATATAATACATAAAAGGCACATTTAACTTAACACTTCCTATACTTTGTACACCGCTTCGCAACGTGATATTGCTGTTAAGGAGAAGAAGCGGCAAGAAACTCCCCAGCAACACGTCTAGCTAAAAATTGTTTATCTTTATATTTCTTATTCTATTTATATCTCAAGCTCTTTTTTAAATGAAACTTCTTTAGAATCGTTGTGATTTGAAAATCGACGAAACGAAAAAGTTACACTAAAAAGAGATAAACACATAACATTGAACTTGATTATCACATTTCTCTTTACCCGTTGGTGATGAGGTGAGTTAATGATGAGACGTACAAAAGTTTATACTGCAACATATCTCCATAAATATATAAATAAAACAAGTTATGATTGATTCAGGTATGGTAATGGAGGTTGCCACGGCGGCGATCTGGCTGGAGCCATGAACTACGTCCTGGATAAAGGAATTCCCACCGACAGGGTGTATGGACCTTACATAGCAAAGGTATATTTACATTCTTTAAAGTCAATTTAATATAAATTTTATATACTTTGAGAGACTGAACGTCTTGCTGTTGAACGTGATATGTATATTGGGATAGTGCGCGTGTCTGACGGAGCGTTCAGTCCCAAGCGTGCTGTTTCACTCATTCCAGCTTTTGGTCTCATTCACACACATACATACATATTCTGTGTTAGAGTAGTATCATATCAGTTTCCTGCACCACCTACATCATCATCATCATCCGAGTGTTAAACCCGGTTGCGTTTGGAGCGTTCTCTCCGACGCCCAGGGTCCGCTTAAACTAACCATAAATTATGTGGCAAGTTATGGTTTTAAATGAATCGGCTGCCGCTCGACCTACACAACCTGTATAGGGAAACCAGGAATAGATAGTGGTATGTGGGAAGGAGTAAAGATTGAGGATACTAGGATGAGGAGAGGGGGGGGACACCACTGTCCCGGAGCAAAGGGAAAGTAACAGCGGCCGCGTCGACGACCTCGGGCTCGCGTACCCGTGTGCACTATAAAATATTGTACAGACATTTTACAGGCGGCACCCTCTGAGGCCTGCACCACCTACATCATCTGATTCAAATTTGTTTTTGATTTAGGTCGCCTGGAAGAGATCGTTTTGAGCGATAAGGCTGCCTATTCTATTGCCTAGAAAATATTGTAATGTGGTCCGGTTTGGTAATTGTATGTTTTGGTGTGCAATAAAGTCTTATTTCTCTCTCTCATATCGATCGAATAAATGGCAATGCTCTACCACGTCACTGTCATATTATTATTATGAACTGACTTTATATCTTTCTTCGCTTTCACCTTCTCCCTATTATTTGGGATTGACTCAATATGTCTTTTCATTCCACATACCTCTATTCTTACATACGTCCTCTGTAACACCACAGATTATTGAAATTGTCATCCTTCATGCAATCCATCTATTTTTTGTCTACCTTTACATTGCTGGTTACAAGCAATCTTCTAGTTTAACATTCTTTGTGTCACGTGATTTTTATACCTCCTCATTACATGCCCATACCACCTTAATCTTCTTCCTCTCAATCTCAGTCACGAGTGCTGATTCAAAGATCCCCACTCATTCTTCACCTTATCCATCGTTGTAACACACATTCATCTCAACATTCTTATCACAGCTGAGTGGAGAAGTTTGTGGTCTATCACTTTAGCGGCCTAACATTCGGACACGTATAGCATGACCGGTCGTTTGTCAGATTTATATATCTGACCTTTTAGTTATAGTGGCATTAGTTTGTCGCAGTTCACACCGGTTATCTATCTCCACTTCAGCCAGGCTACATTTATTCTTCTCCTTACAACCTTCTCTATTTCACAATTACTCTGGAGCGATGAACCGAGAAATCTTAACTCAGGGTTACACGATAGTGTGGCTGATTGTAATTTATGAGCTGGCTTTATGGTTATTATTAGTAAAAACTTAATATGAGCTTAAGACCACACGACAGAAGCGAAAACATCATCAAAACGAGTAAACCCGCCGAGCGAGTTAGCAGTGATGCGTTTACTATATCTCTCTCCCTCCCTTAGTCGACTCGAGCCGACTTTACTCGAACGAGCGCTACATAGCCGAGTGTGATGACTCAATCTCATTCAGTACCCACAAAAAAAGTTCTCAACGCTTATAAAGAGGTTTTGACTATTATAAAATCAGTAAAAACTGTTTACTCCCAGGATGGTGCCTGCCATAGATGGAACGCGACCAAGTTATACCAGATCACTGGCTTCGCAAAGGTCACACCAAGGAATGTGAACGCGATGAAGCTCGCCATTTACAAGTATGGACCAGTGGTAGCAGGTATCCACGCTAGCCATAAAATGAAGATGTATGACAATGGCATATTCTATGATGTTGATTGGTGAGTACTTACATTTTTTATTCAAGGGCCTATCCAAAAGGAGTTTGCTGTCTCGCTTGCGAATCACTACATTTTTGAAGATACAAATTAACAGAATTTATTTACTACAAATTTGCGTTACACAATCTTCACCCATTGAAATCATAGGCCCAGCATAATCTTACCCAATATTTACATAGTAGAGAATTGTTGGGATCATTATGTAGATTGCAACTCTTAGGGTCGGTTCGACCGGTGTGATGTCAAGGTCTGACAGAAATTCGGAGTGAAACGGTAAGGCTTGAGCTACTCACAACTTCTACGGTGTATGCGACTTCCATTGGCTCACTATCCCTTCTTTCATTTGCTGTACTATTCTCTACTTCCTATCTCACCCCCGCCCCCCTATCTTTTTTGAAGTGAAACTTCTATATAGAGGGGGTCTTACGATTTTTCGCTCACGAAAAGGTGTCACGGTCACGTGGTTCACCGTCACTAATTCTTACATTTTTAAACTCGTGATATCTTTCGCATGGAATGTCCAAATTGAATAATTCAAAAAGTTGTTTAAAGGTATTGAAGCAGTCTTGAATATGAATTTATTTTGATAAGGATTAATACCAAGATAAAAATAAAGAGCATTTTCTAGCGGCGGCATTTTAATTAAAATTTTAAACTAAAAGAACACTTATTGTGGCATAACTATAATAGTTGGACATATGCTGTCGCGACACTTTTTACACGCTTTTTATTAGCTTCACTTGTATGTCAGTCAGTATGTCAGTATGTCAGTAACCGACCCCTTTGAGCTCGATTTTGTCCTACTTTGAACGATCAGATTTAATTCATACTTTGCACACCTGTCAAAGGTCGATGACAATGCAATAATATAGTATCATGGAGCTGATCTGATGATGGAGTGGGAAGGTGGCCATAGGAACTCCTGTACTAAACAAGATAGACCCTTCGTGTTTGGGCCCGTATGTTTATATCGCGTGACAATGCAATAATATGGTACCATGGAGCTGATCTGATGATGGAGACGGAAGGTGGCCATAGGAACTCCTGTACTAAACAAGATAGACCCTTCGTGTTTGGGCCCGTATGTTTATATCGCGTGACAATGCAATAATATGGTACCATGGAGCTGATCTGATGATGGAGTCGGAAGGTGGCCATAGGAACTCCTGTACTAAACAAGATAGACCCTTCGTGTTTGGGCCCGTATGTTTATATCGCGTGACAATGCAATAATATGGTACCATGGAGCTGATCTGATGATGGAGTCGGAAGGTGGCCATAGGAACTCCTGTACTAAACAAGATAGACCCTTCGTGTTTGGGCCCGTATGTTTATATCGCGTGACAATGCAATAATATGGTACCATGGAGCTGATCTGATGATGGAGTCGGAAGGTGGCCATAGGAACTCCTGTACTAAACAAGATAGACCCGTCGTGTTTGGGCTCGTATGTTTATATCGCGTCAAAATGCAATAATATGGTACAATGGAGCTGATCTGATGATGGAGTCGGAAGGTGGCCATAGGAACTCCTGTACTAAACAAGATAGACCCTTCGTGTTTGGGCTCGTATGTTTATATCGCGTGACAATGCAATAATATGGTACCATGGAGCTGATCTGATGATGGAGTCGGAAGGTGGCCATAGGAACTCCTGTACTAAACAAGATAGACCCGTCGTGTTTGGGCTCGTTTTACTTGTCTTGGCTAGCACTCTGCTGCTACATGATATGCAGGATCTCAAAAGCTTGTATTTAAAAACATTTAAACAAAAATCAACTAAAAAATGAAAAATAAATAATAGTTTAAAAAAACTAAAAAAAACACGCTTTTATAAAAAATCCAACTAAAAAAACAAAAAATAAAATTTAATATAATATAAAAAAGCGTGGGGTGTATTCAAAGCGCTTTTTAAGATATTATATTATTAATTGAATACACCCCACGCTTTTTTATATTATATTAAATTTTATTTTTTGTTTTTTTAGTTGGATTTTTTATAAAAGCGTGTTTTTTTTAGTTTTTTTAAACTATTATTTATTTTTTGTAAATAATGATGTGTTCTGCAAAGTCGTAGTACATTATTTTATTCTATCATCAATAGTTTTCGCAGCGCACGCGATTTTAGGTATTTTTATACACCTTGGGTTACTTTATTGGAGTTTTAATAAGGATCCCTAATTTTTTTGTAAATATAATATAGCCTATGCCACCCGAGAATAGTGTAGCTTGCCCACTGTGAAAGAATTTTTCAAATCGGTTCGGTAGTTTCGGAGCCTCTTCATCAATACTGAGCAAACGAAATATTACTGAATTATTTTTTTTAAATATTTTTCTGTTAACATAATTTGACGTCCGAATGAAGAGTGATGTCGAAAGATGCGCATTCGATAATGTTCCGTTGTATGTGTATAATTTTAGAGTAGTGTTTTTGTGGTTCCGGATCGAATTCAGTTTTTATTTGATAAAATAAAATATGTTTAAATAAAACATGCATTCATTAAAACGTACCCAACCTAACGAAATCATAATTTGCAGTAAACCTGCGAAAAATCGAAATGTGTGCTGGAAAAACAAATCGCAACGGACAAGTGGAAAAACGAATGGCAACGGATAAGTGGAAAAATTAATCGCAACGGACAAGTGGAAAAACGCACCGCAACGTACAAGTGGAAAAACTTCACAAAAATTTTACGGGCAGATTTTCAAATTGGACAAGTACATTAACAATCTTCCCGTAAAACTTGAAGTTAATTTTTTTTGCGATTCATTTTGTCACTTGTCAGTTGAAGTTTTTCCACTTCCACTCCTTGGTCAGCACGATATCTATTTTCCTTCCATACTCCACTATTCTGACCGACTTCCTCTATCACTCCACTAATTATCATATCATCCTTCACGCAATCCATCCATCTTGTAGTTTATCATTCTTTATGTCGCGTAACTTTCATCCCTCCTCATTACATGCCCATGCCAACTTAATCTTCTTCCTGAGAATTTTTCAGTCACGAGCGCAAGTTTCAAAGATCCCTTATGTACTCATTTCTCACCTTATCCATTCTTGTAACACCACAACCCTATCTATCTAGGTATCTACCCCTCCTAAAAACTTCATTGATATCCTGGTGTTAATTGTCTATGGGCGACGGGAACTACTAACTAACTACAGTCTGTGTACCAGTTTTGGCAAAAAAAAAAAAATATTTTTGAATCGACGGGTTGTTGCAGCACTAAAACAACTCGTCCAATATACTCGTAAATATGTATTATTTTCTCTATGATGTTTCCATGGCCGAACAATAATATTTAACATATTATTAGATTATACGGAGTAAAGAATATATATTTGACGACAATTTTTCTATTTTTTTCTATGACAGTTGTCAATCATAAAATCTGCCAGCCAGTAGATGAAAGTAAGGAGGCTCAATTATGTGCCGCCAAGAGGCGTGGTTATTATCATTTCCTCTATTCGCCACAAAATTAGATATTATGAATACAGAGTTACGTGCCTATATAGCGGATGTTCGGTTAATACAACATTTTGCTATGCTTGCACGTACTATAGTGGCGCTCTCCCGTCGAAGTAAACATTAGCCGCACGGAGCTAAATTATGTGAAACACTGATTTGAATCAATAGCTCATAGCCTCTTAAAGACAATTGTTAACAAACTTAGCCTGGATTAAATTATACTCATTTCCACGACAGTAAGCATGAAAGTAGCGAGTGAATTGGGCAGCGCCAGTATGTAAACACATCTGTCAAACATGGCATACCAGGTAAGAATCTTGTAAATTAAAATTCTGTTTCTACTCCGTTCCAGCAACGACTACTCCTTGAACCATGGTATTACGGTGGTCGGGTACGGCGAGCGTGACGGTGACCTCTACTGGATCGTGAAGAACTCCTGGGGCGAGGCCTGGGGAGAGGACGGATACATTCTCCTCTCGGCCAACGACAACAACTGCTTTCTCACCGACGAGGCCTACTTCGTTGTCCCTTAAGAAGGAACTAGCGTTCAATGCATTAACTTTAGATTTGTAAATAAATTCCACGTGCTGTTGAAATTTTTTGTTTAATTCCTGACCAACACTTGTCAAACTTTCTAACAGTTGTTCACTCAGAAACTGAGGAACTAGTAACAGTTGTGGAATGACTATTACTTTTTCTTACCCTCACACGTTTCATACATACACTGATATTCTCATAGTCAGACAGACTTTTTTCTTTCTTTTATTATATTGATTCAATTGGAGCGGTTATTAGGTTATTATTATGTACTTATTATAAGTCATAGGGAGGCGAGGGTCAGGAATACCATCACACAAAATTTAACCTGGGTTGGACTCCTGTCGTTCTGTCTGTCTCTATTACCGTTTTTCGTGGGAACTAAACCATATTCTTTATTCTTTCACTCTCATTCCCTTGAGCTACCATTTTTTTTTCTTTCCTGCGCCTTATGCCAGGGCTACGGGAATAGGCTACCCGGCTCCGCATTCCCTGGCAGGCGTGGGCCCCGCTCACTGGGCCTCTTCAAATGCCGGGGTAGCTGCTCCCCCGGCGACTTCTCGGTCTTTTCCGGGCGTGGGGCGGTCTGTAACGCGCCCCACGGGAAGAGGGATGAGCGCGCGCGGAACACTCGCGCTCTCATCTCGACGGCATGTGCGGGTGAGTGAGAACCTCTATACCCCTACAGGCCCCACCCGCGCCGCCCGCTTACGGTGGCCGAAGGTCTAGGTCTGACCTCCGGCGTCGGCGCGTCCTTCTTTGTCGGGAGCGGAGCAGAGAAGTGCGCTCAAGTTCCGCCTCCTCCTTCGCAAACATGACGTGCTCGCAGAAGGAGGAGACGGCGTCCCATCCGGTGTGGCTCCCGACCATGGTGCGAACCACGGCCGGGAGCGGAAGGTCCAGTCCGATGAAGGCGACGAGCTCTCGGCGTTGCTCCGTCCATGCCGGACATTCCTGCAGGGTATGCAGCGCCGTATCCTCGTCGCCGCCCTTGAGCTACCAAGCTCAACTACAAACGGTTCTCCAGGCCGTATATTTTCACTTGGAGGGAACTTGTCGCGGAGATTTTCCCTCTGCGCTACGATATGGGTCATTTAAGAAGGACTTTATAAAATTGTTTCGAGGCCCACGAGGCATCAGCAACGCCCCTGGTGTTACAAATGTCCATAGGGTTGACAGACATCCCTTTAGGCTATAGGGGTGGGCCGTCTGCCTGTTTCCAAGCCTTTGGCAATAAAAGTACTTGTGATATTGTTACAAGTTGGGCCACTTGCTTACCTGTAGACAGAGCACATTTATTACCTGCCACGGCGTTTGAGCTAATAACATGTAAACTGCTTTATGACTATCTTCTTTTGTTTACTTTGTGTTTAAAATTTGTAACTAGACAACAGTCTATTGTGTATTCTACTCTTTTATGGCCATTCGCAGGCATAAATTCTCAAAGGCAGGAATTCGCAAGTGTGCGGATGACGTTTTCTGGGAAATTGCCTTGACGCTTGTCAGGTAGAAATATGGCATCGGTGCATTACAAAGCAATGGCCCAATGCAGAGATCGTCAGTCTAGTGAGAACCACGATCAAGGCGAGACTTGTGTACATTCGATAACCTATATAGTGACGGACTTTGTGCGTTTATTGAATCGCGCATTACGTCTGAACTGATTGTGTTCAGTTCTATTTGTACCTTTGTTATACGTGTTTGTATAGTTCTAATAAATTCTATAGTAATTCTAACGGCATTTTTAATTCGAGTCCCGCACTCGTAACAATATAATAAAAATACCTAAATGCGGTTAAACATGCCGTCGATTGCAAACGGTGCTGTTGTGAAAATAATTCTTTGGCACCAGATCGAATACCTCAATAGTCAGAATATATTCCATTGTACAGACGTTTGAATACCTACCTAAAGAGATCCAATTTTTCTCAAAAGGCTTTAAGTTTAAACAGTCAGCTACTAATACAAGATTGTCGACATGAATAGCGGAAAAATGTAAATCCAACAAACGGACAAGAAATATATAAAAAAGTGCCCGCGGCGTCATCCGAGGGGAATTTGTTTTCAAAGCCCCCGATTTTGAAACATTCTTCATTGGTGTTCCGCTCCTATTGGTCTTAGCGTGATGATATATAGCCTATAGCCTTACTCGAAAGATGGGCTATCTAACACTGAAAGAGTTTTTCCAATCATACCAGTAGTTCCTGAGATTAGCGCGTTCAATCAAACAAACAAATTCGAATTCATTTACTAAAAAACAAACTCTTCAGCTTTATATATTAGTATAAGATTCTTGTGATTTTTTGTTTTGAATACCTTCAATGTACAGAGACGGCATGTTTAGATTTTTTTAATATTATAGATATATTATTATATGCTTATATTAATTGCAAATGACCCTAGTAATCAAAATCTTGAATCCAATTATTTATAGTACTTTTAGTGCTATATAAACACATAATCTGAGCATAAAATTATATAATACACATCATGAAGTTGTACTTGGTAAGTATTTTATTAAAAACACGCATACATATTATCGCCTGTTTTCCATGAAGGAAAGCACAGACTATACATCTCCACTTGCGACGATCCTAACAAACAACTTGTTTAATTGTCACAATTGAAGAAGAAGAAGAAAAAGTATTTATTTAGGACAAGATACAGAAAGTCTTACACGATAATATATATTACAATTAATTGTGATGTCCTGAAAAGGCTCTTGCTCAGCATAATGCTAGTTTCACAACTAGCGCTGATCTTCCGCAAGTACCTCCCAGTGATGCCACGGCTTATTGTTTAACAATTGTGACTATTAAACAATAAATGTTGTTTTATTTATTGATTCTGAGGCGGTAGGAAGTTTGCCGGGTCAGCTAGTAAATAATTTAATTCGCGATAGCGTACCAGAATTAAAATGCCATTGGAATTACTATAGAATTTATTAGAACTATACAAACACGTATAACATTGTAACACAGGTACAAATATATCACAACCAGTACAAACTGCACGATCTCATAACACACGCAAAGTCCGTCACTATATCGCTTATCGAATGTACTACACATGTCTTGACCGTATCGTAAACGTCGCTTGACTCCCTCACCACTCCGTTCGGGTATTGTTTTATCCTAAAATATATAACACAACACTCGACCGCGTGGGTTGCCTTTTCCAAAAAAGGTAATACGCACACCTGCTTAATTATTCCTGCGAACTGCCATAAACGAGTATGATACACAAAAGGCTGTTTTTCTAAGTAAACATAAGAAATCCAAATGCGGGAAGGTAATAAAGTGTGAGTTATGGCAGGCAGGTGTGCATTTACTTTTGTCGGCATGTAACAATAATAAATCTTATGTTTTGTTGAAGGTATTTCTACTGTTAGCAACCAATCTAAGCAGTTGTTTTGCAGAATGCAACCAAACAGTGTGCCTTCCCGATGTACCAGCAACATATTATAATACCAAAGATCCAAAATCTAAGCCGTAATACCAGAAGAACAGAACATACGATTTTTGCAAGTAATTACAAAATTTAATCATTTTTTAAATGTCTTAATTAAGTTAAGAAACTTTGAGCCGTTTGGGGTGGAGACTTTGGGTTTGGTCCCCAAGTGCCTATAAATTATTTCAAGTTATTAAAAAATATCTGGTCGATATAACAGGAGACCGGAAAGCTGAAACTTACCTCGCACGTTTTTGTTCTGATTGGTATGACTATTTGGAAAAATAAAATGGCCATAGTCGACTAAAGCAAAAAATAGTAATAAATACACAAGGAAAATTCAATAACGAAATAATAATTAATGAAAAATAAATAAGATTTTTTTTCTTAAAAATTTCCCAAAAGTACTACAGTTTTCAGCTTGAAAACAAAAATGCTATATTGTCTTTAAAAAAGGTGGGAACCCTGTGGGAAGACTGTGGCAACCCTCGCTGATTCCAGACGACACAGGAGTTTTTGGCGGGAACTGAAAGGAGACGTTGTGCTGTGCAGTTTTATTTTCTAAAAATGTGTATAATTACTCTAAAATGAACAATAGTTGCAGGATATTGATAGTTTTTGAGTAGAAATTATGTGTTTTTGTGAGAAATGTGAACTGTATAGTCAGATGTGATCTTTCGAGTTTTCACAAGAACTCCATTGAATGGCGTCGGTTGTAGCCTGCAATACAACTGCGCTACTATACGAAGACCTATTAATTAACATGTTTTCGACTGAAAGACTTTGATTCTATGGTCATGAATAAATAAAAAAATAAAAAATAAACCAGACGACACAGAGTTTTTGGCGGGAACTGAAAGGAGACGTTGTGCTGTGCAGTTGTATTTTCTAAAGATGTGTATAATTACTCTAAAATGAACAATAGTTGCAGGATATTGATAGTTTTTGAGTAGAAATTATGTGTTTTTGTGAGAAATGTGAACTGTATAGTCAGATGTGATCTTTCGAGTTTTCACAAGAACTCCATTGAATGGCGTCGGTTGTAGCCTGCAATACAACTGCGCTACTATACGAAGACCTACTAATTAACATGTTTCCGACTGAAAGACTTTGATTCTATGGTCATGAATAAATAATAATAATAAATAAAAAATAAACCAGACAACACATAGCGGTAACCTCGTGAGCATGATCTAAGTATTTACTTAGTTTCTCTTTTTAACCGACTTCAACAAAGGAGGAAGTTGTCAATTCGTCGGAATCTTTTTTTTATGTATGTTCACCGATTACTCCGAGATTTATGATCCAATTTACGTGATTCTTTTTTTGTTTGACGCGAAAACTGCCATTGGTACCCACATAAATTTACCAAAAATTACTATATATTGAAAATTACTAAGCACCGACTTAAGATGTTTTCGATAATATATATTAATAACAAAAGCTTTAAGTTTTTAGTTTTTGAAGTCGGTTTCTTTAACGATTTTTTTTAAATTAATTCTCTATGCATTATATTCTTATTAATAGGCTTATAATCATTGCAAGTGAGCCGCGTAATAACATATTGAATTCAATTATTTATGGTATATTTATGCGATATAAATAAATAAAAATCTAAACAAGCAATCATACAAATAATACTGAACATGAAGCTGCACTTGGTGAGCAATTTTAAAAGATAGGCAATACATGTAATATTCGTAACACTGCATTCATAGTTGGTGCCACAAGTATATCAATGGCAACAAGCCACAAGCCCTTTTTTGTGTTTAAAAATCTTAATTAAAACTCAATTAACTGCTTATTATTTAAAACATATTAACATAACACAACTCAAGGTTGTTATGACGCATACTCTAGACCAGGGGTGGTAGTCATCCAGACGGGCAAATGCTCTACCACTTGGCTGTGGGTTGTTTTGTCGCCTCTTACGACAGGCCGCCCGGCCGCAGAAAATTGTATTCTTTCTGCAATGTGGTATTGAGGCAGTCACGTAACAGTGGGACCCTATCGTTCAGGATGGTTCAGATACTAACCGAGCATGGGTGTTTCGATAATATCTGTACCGTATGACGGTGTAGGAGACCCGCCCAAGTGCCAGCACTGATGCACACCACTAGATACAGTGCTACATATACTAGCAGAATGCGCCGCTTGGGCCCTAGAGGTCCCAGATGGAAAGCTTTGTCAATCCGGCAGATCCACTCCCAGACTTAGTCGAAGCCATGCTCTCGAGCAAATAAAGGTGGATTGCGGTAGCCTCCTTCTGCAAGCAATATCCAAGAAGGAGGCCACTGAACAAGAGAAGCAGGAAAGCGCGCCAACGGACTCCATCTGCTGAAGGCAGCCTAGGGGTTGTAGGTCGTGAATCTATTACAGGGATCCGCAGGAACCGGGGAAGCCCGCCAACTCCTGTTGGTGATTAGGGTGTCTTTCCCTACAGGACACCCTTAGTTAGAAGCCAAGCATGGAGTGGCTACAAATGAGGTGTCTCAGAACTAGTTACTGTCGCAACTCGAGAGGGGCGCGGGTTAGTTGTAGTGGGTAGTTTGACGGTTGACATCCCCCTGTCCTCTGATCGGAAGGCATGTTCGTAATACAGCCGTTCGGGAGTCTTACACATCCCTCAGTAAAAAGCCTTCCCCCAGGTCTGATGGAGGTGTTCCAAGAAAAGACAGTCCCCTGAGCCATCAAAAAGGGGACGATGAGTCAGACGGTTCTGAAAGGAGGAATGCCATAAAGAGGATGAGATATAGAATATAGGTTCGAAATATGGGTATAGCATAGGTCAAGGCTAACCATTTCTCACCGATATAATTGGCCTTATTTATAAACGTTTGTCAAATTTTAAGAAACTGCTCAGCAACTGATTAATGAAAATCTTACCCATAAACTCCTCTTTAGTCGAATATTTTGAGTACAACCTAAGTTAACAATTCAAATTTCGTGTATCTGTGCTCCTATTAGGTAAACAACATGTTTATAAGTGAAAAAAAAGATATTAATTGATTAGGGACTGATTCTGATTCTCTTAAGAGATGCTTAATCGTTTCTTAACGAGGTGATTATAAGTAAGCCCGTCTATGTTCAAGTGGTGTTACAACGATGTCTTCATTTAATTATGTCTTTTGTTCAAGGTATTTATACTGTTAGCTACTAGTCTGATCAGTAGTATAGCGGGATGCAACCTCTACGTGTGTCCTCCAGAAGTACCAGTCAAAAATGATCCAAGAGTTTCAAGATGGAGGTCGTATGCTCCTTTGATAAAAGCACAAAGAAGACGGATGTTACCTCGTAAATTAGATTTACTAATCTAAGCCACGTTCAGGACGATTACAAACCTCTGAAAAATACTGGAAGAAATTAACACACGATTTTTGTAATTAATTACAAAATTAAGTGCTGATTTTTAATATTATCTTATGTCTTATACTAATATATAAAGCTGAAAAATTTGCTTGCTATAGACTGTATATCATCACGCTAAGACCAAAAGGTGCGGAGCACCAATGAAGAAGATGTTCAGAATGTTCCAAAATCGGAGGGTTTTTCTAACTTACTTTTTTAAAATATTCCACGCGGACGAAGTCGCGTGCAGAAGCTAGTCATCAGATTAAAAAAAATCTGTAGAATAAAACACACGTCATGGTAAAGCTAAAACAGTTTTTTTTAATATTGAATTGGATCGAGTTTGACTGACATTGCGCCTCATGTCAGATGGAAACGCAGTCTAAGGTGGAACACGCTTGCCAAGAAGATACCTGTTCACGTTCCATGAATAAAACAGTTGACTTGTTTCACTTTTGAATTTAATTGTGTATGCATTTTATGACGATAAATAAATAAACCAACTCACAATAGCAGTTATAATATTTATCAAAATAGCAAAATATAATTACTTTATTTTTTTTTTAATTCGCTTCTCCTCTTTCTTACAACTAACTGGTGCGGCTCACCTATCCAAAATGAGTCTTGGCCGCGGACATGAGAATACTCCACTAGTTCCTGTTCAGCGCTGTCTTCTGCCAGTGATCGGCATGAAGCTCACGCAGATCAGCCTCCACTATGTCCCTCCATATCTGGGTCTACCAACTGATCGCCGTCTCCTTGATCTGCCCAGATAGGCTCTCTTCACCTTCCTCCCCATTCAGTGGAGGTGGCCAAACCAGCGCAAGCGATGTGGCTTGCTCTCGCCTATTATAGTGGGCCTCTTTCTTATAGCATGAAAGAATTATCTCTTTGGCTTTTTTATCTTTTTATTTCTTTTCTACTCTGGGAAATACATATCTTTTCTTTATTTCTTTTTATTTATTGTTTTTTTTTAACTTTTTTCCAAAAACTTGTTACTATTACATAAATTCGTATTCCTAGTGACATTACATTATCATTAAACTAGTGTCATTAAAATCAAGTCACAAATGTTACATTTAAAAATAATAGTTTAAAAAAAACTAAAAAAACACGCTTTCATAAAAAATCCAACTAAAAAACAGAAAATAAAATTATTATAATAAATTTGATTTCTGATGAATGGGGTCTTACCGTGGAGTGCAAAAAAGAAATAATTAATCAATTTGATTAAGTACAGCGTAAAAAAAATGAATGTACATTATTATAAAAAAGCGTGGGGTGTATTCAATTAATAATATAATATCTTAAAAAGCGCTTTGAACCCCATTCATCAGAAATCAAATTTATTAAATTTTATTTTCTGTTTTTTTAGTTGGAATTTTTATGAAAGCGTGTTTTTTTTAAACTATTATTTATTTTTCATTTTTTAGTTGAATTTTTTTTAAATGTTTTTAAATACAAGCTTTTGAGATCCTGCATATCATGTAGCAGCAGAGTGCTAGCCAAGACAAGTAAAACGAGCCCAAACACGGCGGGTCTATCTTGTTTAGTACAGGAGTTCCTATGGCCACCTTCCGACTCCATCATCAGATCAGCTCCATGGTACCATATTATTGCATTTTCACGCGATATAAACATACGAGCCCAAACACGACGGGTCTATCTTGTTTAGTATAGGAGTTCCTATGGCCACCTTCCGGCTCCATCATCAGATCAGCTCCATGGTACCATATTATTGCATTGTCACGCGATATAAACATACGAGCCCAAACACGAAGGGTCTATCTTGTTTAGTACAGGAGTTCCTATGGCCTCCTTCCCACTCCATCATCAGATCAGCTCCATGGTACTATATAATTGCATTGTCATCGACCTTTGACAGGTGTGCAAAGCTTGAATTAAATCTGATCGTTCAAAGTAGGACAAAATCGAGCTCAAAGAGGTCGGTTACAAACATACATACATACATACATACAGGTGAAGCTAATAAAAGCGTGTTAATAAAAGCGTGTTAAAAAGTTATTATTTTACAACATTTTGAAAATACTGCAACGTATTTTAATTTACAAATAAACTATTGTTTAATGCTTACGTATTTTTTTATTGCCTGAAGTAGGCAGGCAGACGGAGACCTAATGGAAAGTGGTCATCGTCACCTATAGACGTTTGTATTGTAACACCAGATGTGTCACTAACGCGTTGCCGACCTGTAAGAAACTTTATAATGCCCTTCTTAAAAAGACCCACACCATAACGCAATAAAATAATCATACCTAATTGTTGTAAAATATAATTATATTACAACAACAAGGAAAGGCAGTTTCTTCAATGAAACCAAATGTTATTTACTATCAAGGCCTCGACTTATGCGCTCATCATTATTCAACGATTGTCACGAAAATTTCGCATTGAATTCCCCTAAACATGATTCAAAAGGATTTTCCGCTAAGATGACAAAAATATAAATGTGTTTACAAGAAAAGGAATTTAACATCTGGTACTACAAGATCAATACTTCATCAATATCTTGATATATATAAAAATGAATGTCTGTGTGTATGTCCTTTGTAGGATCGTAAACTATCCGATTTTGATTAAATTTTGTGTGTGTGTTTGAGTGGGTTCCCGGATGGTTTCGATGCACAATTCGAACCGGTAGGTGGCGCTGAGATCGGGTTCTAGAGTCCTCCTAAGCACCTGGAGCGATTTTGGTGATTTTGTTTTTGTGTCATGGAACAAAGTCTTTTAGGAATTCAGAAAATAGGCGGTTCGAAGTTCGCCTGGTCAGCTAGTTCTACTATAAAAATAATACGTAACCTACATTGGCGAGCTTGTCGTTGGGTGTATTACAATATGGCGTATTACAATATGACGTAAACAGGAATAATCGCCGGTCAGCGTTACGCCACATTTATGTTTAATTAGTCTAAAGAGCCTCTACGTGTTGATCTTCCCATCCCCCCCAACTCAAACCCTCCAAAAGTCCGGGAACTTTTTCGGCAAACAAATACGTATATGGTAAGTATATCCCTAAGCGAACCGCTCTGGGACCGATTCCACACACTCAGACCATGGTAAATAACGGAAATTTCGCTTACGAAATTTACCATGCCTGGAATTAAACCGGGATTAACCGGAGCCTCACTACAATGCAGAGGGTATTGTAGGTTAGCCGACAAGGGCCTATCGTGAAATAATTTAACCTATAGATTAGAACTAACTATTATAGTTTATAGTAATTATGTATTATGGATATATGCTATATACGTAATTTATTATGATTCACAATATATATAAATATAATAACATACAAGAGTCCTACACTAACCGAGACTTGTCATTGGATGCTTTTTATATGGTGTAGATAGCGACATTCGCCGCTCAGTGTCACGCCACATTTAAATTACATTTGTCAAGAGACCTCTACGTGCTGGCCTTCCAAAAAGAAGGCCTTTTTATGGCCCGTAGTCTTCAAGGACATACAACACGTAAGTATAATAATAGCCTCGATGAATCTTCAGCCTACCTCTCCACACCCATATTGCTGAGATGGTCCTTTGTTTGGTCCTTCTTTGTTACGAAGTCAAGGGGACGAGGAGGAGGGGAGGGGCTAATTTAATATTATCGCAGCGCGTTCCAAAGACGAACTCCTTGGTTTTCTAGTTTTGTTTTTGTTAAAAACAATTATGTACGGCATTTTTTGGTGCACACATATAGATCAAGCTAATAAAACCGTATTAAAATAGATTGACAGTGTAAAGTGATAGATATCTTAGAACAGCCAAATTTAATAACTCTTTACAAGGTAAACAATACTTTCCAGAAACAGTCATTCAGTATGCTTCAAACTCAATGGCGGCACGGACGTTCCGTTGCACAAAATAAATTAGAATGTTTAAATCAATGCGGATAGAACGCGTCTTATTTTACAAATATTTGAAAAGGAAAGACGGAACGGTTGCAAATTATTTTTAATATTTTAAAAAGTGGTAACGCAAAATGGCGGGAATTAGTATTTTTTTTATATCTTTTGTGTTTTTTGTTTTTATCGAATGTAGTGTTGTGGATAAAAGTGATTTGGGTCATCCAACAGGATTTATGTCTATCTGTGAGTATAATTTACCAAAGTTTTTTTTATGTGGGTTTATATATTTTTTTTAGATTTGTGTATCTAGCCAGTATCAAGTATTTATGAGTACTCAAGTTTTAAAATAATTTTATATAATAATAGCATCAGTTCCTCATATAACTTTTTTATTGGCTGAAACAGGCAAAGAGGCAGACGGCCCAAGGTGGTGCCTACGGACATTTGCAACACCGGGGGCGTTGCCAGCGTTTAAGAAATTTTATAACACCCTTTTTAAGCAACCATGTCGTAGAGCAGGAGGAAAACTTGGCGGGAACGTACGCGGAACAAACGTTCTAGAGAATCATTGAGTAGTTGATCGTGGAAGCTTAAGGAAATGAGAGTGAACTACCAGTCGACGGCGAGCGGTGCGATTATAAAAGGAGGCGGTGGCACCAGATCCAACTCCTCGGAACACTCCCCGTAGTACAGGAGGTAGAATATGTAGAGAGACGCAAAGTATCTCCGAAGACTAAGCGATTATATGGTCTTCTTCCTCTTAGCCTTTTGAGGCGGCGAGGAGGTTGGGGCCTCGAGGAAACCTCTTTGCCCCGGCATCTACTCGACGGACAACTATCCGTCGGTGGCGGGGCTTGGAGCCATTGGAGCCTTCCTGACGGCGGTCTCTCAACGGCTCTCATTGGCCAGTCTGCGGCATCCGATGGCCTTCGCGGGCTTTGCGTTGGCTTCGTCTGCGGCTTAGTTGGCCAGACTAAGCGATTCTAAACCGCCCGTTAGAATGGAATCGTTGACTATATGAACTACGCGGCGCTGGATGGAGTCGAGCCGGCTTGTCTGGGAAGCGGGTAAAACTTATAATAAATCACTGTTTCAAATACGTGTGCCTTCGGCTACAACCAAAATGAAATAAGAAAGAAAAAGCAACGACAGTATTGCAAGTTTAAAAATAATATTAGCTTATGTTGGTGTTGCCAACACGTATTTGTTATGTAAAAGTTATTTATTATAAGTTTTTATCAGTGTTTAACTTCTATACCTACAACGACCAGGGTATCGCTCACACCATCAGCACAGAACAAAATTATACTAGTAACGCCCCGCGGCCTCATCCGCGTGGTGATGGAAAATAGTTATATTTTGGATAATGCACACTATATCTTTATAAATTATAGCCTATGTGATATTCTGATGTGTAAGCTATATTACTGTAAAGTTTCATCAAAATCTATTTATTAGTTTTTGCGAGAAAGATTTACAATCCATACATCTATACTTACAAACTTTCGCGTTTATAATATTAGTAGGATTACATGATATAGGATGTGCGACGAGCTGCGCACAGACATTACTGCCTGTTAGAAGGCTGATGCAGGTGCAGCAACATTTGACGAAGTGAGTTTGCACTGCTTCCCAGATTGATTTGACTTTTCGGGAAAAACGGACTTTGGTAGTGCATTCCACAATTCTGCCGTACGCAGAAGAAACATGGAGGCGAAGCGTTTAGTACGCACTGTTAGCGTTTCCACTGTGAAACGATGGCGCAGACCAGAGCGCCTTGTGGTCCGAAGATGGAATGGTGTAGGGGAAATCAGGTCGAACAGTTCAAGCGCACACTCTCCAATAAAAATACTTAAATAAATATACTTAGTAACTATACAATCGCTTTACGCATTTTAATAAGCCCATTGCCTAATAAACAACTTGCTCCGACTTTTGTCTGAAGACTACCCTCACGAAATAAATAATAAACTAAATTCATTCGAAAACAAAACATTAATTAAATATTACAATAATAAATGCTCTAATAGGGGTAAATGTGTATTAAATGTAACTAGTTACTTCTCTGTAAGTGAATTGTAAATTCTTTTGAGACATAGACGTTTTAAACACTAAACCTTAACAGTCCGGTGCAGTCTAAGCGAATTCTTTTCCCTGAACCATAACTAGTGTTGATATCTGGGGAGCAGAGGATCCAATCCCTGTTGACGAAGTAAGTCTGCTCTGTTTCCCGGGGCATCCTCAAGCACTGATGCGCTAGGATCAGCGCGGGGCACATGGCAGGAGGGTGGTTTTAGTGGAGTATTGAGTAGTCGAGTCTCCTTACAAGCAGGCGATTGACTCTGGTCGCTATTCGTGGCTTCACCTCTCGTCGCTTTGGTCCAATGCCTAGTTAACGACTCGATAGTGTGCGAAATGCATTTCCCATGCCTTAAAAAAATAAAGAACGTGAGCGTCTTTAGACGCCCGACAAAAGTAATTACTTAAACGAAAGTAAGTTGAACTATTTAATATTGAAATTGCTTAACTTGAGAGAAGCTTAGGTTATTATTTTTATTTTATGTGTATTAATATGATAATGTAAGGACAGGTTATTTATTAATAAAATCTTTTATTGATAATAAAATATATTTGATTCTTAGTTACAATCTTGAATATGTACATTAGAATTTTGTGTATGTACATTATTAGTATCATTATTTAATCGATTTACCGAAATACGGCTACTAGCGCTGTGGGTTAGAGTGAGAGAGGAGGAGCCTGCCTACCGCTGCCGTATGCGTGAGAGAAATGGAAGCCAGACAGACTGGTGCCGTAACGCGTTACGTAACGAAGCGGTTTACCCTCCCATAAGAAGAAGATGATGAGAAGATCACTTCCATAACGAGCTTCCGATAGGATTGGGCATTTGTCTAAATCAACAAACTTGACCAATCTCATAAGCGTGTAAATATAATATTTAATATTAATTAGAATATTGCACATGACGTAAACGATTCATGCCAATATTCTGTAAAGTAGGTACGTTTTTATCCGTGCACGAACGGATAAAGAATACAATTTCCTGCGGCCGGGCGGCCTGTCGTAAGAGGCGACAAAACAACCCACAGCCACGTGGTAGGGCATTTCCCGACTGGATGGCTACCACCCCTGGTCTACAGTATGTCGCCATAACAACCTTGAGTTGTGTTCCGGGATTAGTGACCAGGTTCCAGTCTCCCTTAAGAGAGCAGCAGCGCGGTGTTGCAAATGTCCATAGGCGAGCGTAACCGCTTTCCATCAAGTGGGTCGTCTGCCTGTCTGCTGAACTCCTGCAATAAAAGAAAGTAGGTATCACATCGAACGAGCCGGCCGCAGCAGCTGTAATCAAGATAATCATTCCCAGCATCTATCACGTGCGACATGCGTGTCTTGAAATTTTATTAACTCCGTAATTCCTTGCAGATTGTTGCCGCTCGTCTCCAATTATACTTAAATATCTCGTAATACATGTCGCATATGAAAATACGGAATTATGACATGTTGCAAACAGACTAGGTATCCGCTTGCACCACAGTTGTTACGGAAGGGTTACCTTAATGATACGTGTAATATAATAATCAAAATATTGTTAGACATTATACGAAGGCCAGAGAGGCCGAAGCAAAGATAATCAACATAATATGGAGTTTGACAGTATAATAATCTAACAGCGTAAGTTTTTTCTTTTTTATTGCAAGAGTTCAGCTCAGAGGCAGACAGCTCATTTGATGGAAAGCGGTTACCATCGCTTATGGCCATTTGCAACATTTGGTGTTAAGGGAGACTGGAATCTGGTCACTAAGGACAGTACACAACACAAGGTTGTTATGGTGGCATACTCTAGACCAGGGGTGGTCGCCATCCAGTCGAGTAAATACCCTACCACCTGAATGTGGGTTGTTTTGTCGCCTCTTACGCCGCCGGGCCGCAGGAAATTGTATTCTTTCTCCGTTCCTGCACGGTTAGTTGGTTTTAACAATTTTTTTTGTTAGTATATATCTTAGACCATTAACAGAAAGACGGTGTCTAGAACTCTTAAAGTAAAGCCGGCTAAAGGCATCCGATTTTGGCATAGAAAGCCGATCGCGCCGTAGTTCTATCGAGAACTTAGTATTAAACATTAATGGAAGTTTCAAGTGGATTCATTACAATTATTCACAGGAATTCAAACATGTGTGTAACATAGGTTTACGCAAACAAGTTCAAGGGTTATCACCTTTTCTTTTTTTGAAGAAAGTATAGTGTATTCATTTTAAGCTGTACTCGTAAAAATATAGTACTATAGAAAAATTTCGAAGGAAAAAACACAAATATTTATTTTATACTTTAAAATAGAATAGATCGTACAATAACATTTACGAAACAATACACAAAAACAGCTTAGATGTAAGTACAAATGGCGGCCTTATCGCTGGCAGCGATCCCTTCCAGACAACCTTGGAAAGTTGGGCTGGAGTGAGAAAATGACATAAAAGCTAGGGCAGTGTTTAGCTGCACAATATTCTATAAGAAAAAAATGTTAGCATTGTATATAATAATAAAAACATAGATACATATATATACTTTATGATAGTAATCCTTAACAAGTCTATTAAAGGAGGATACTAATTGGACTTGTCTCACTTCTAGTGGACATTGTTTCTTTCATTGTTCAATTTTCCATGTGCATTTATTACAACTTTATCGGATCTATTATTTTTAAAATAATAAGAATCTGAACAAGATGCGCCAAAATTGAAAAAGCGATCAAAATATAGCACATTTCGTACTATATTATTGTTCCGTAATATATAGTACTATAGGACGATACCATATTATATATAGGCGGTACGGGTGAGAACCCTAGCTCCATCTATAATTTTGTTTGTCTGAGCTATAATAAGATTATTTGTACAATAAAAAAATGACAATACAGGTAGGAAAGCCTTCTTAAATGTAAGAAAAATACTTCAAACTTAGGACATTTGTGGTTGTACGAATCACGCAGACACCTCTTTGTGAAGTCAAGGTCTCCCATTCATTATTATCTATTGTTTTGTCATTATTTTTTAGGGTGTATAGAAGGTTACGTTTGACTGACTGCCAATTACTCGGCATACGAAGCTAATGTATGATAATTAAATACGACTTAATATTATAGGTAGTAACAGCGTGGAAGAATTTTTTTTCCTTCGTCTTAAAGAGGGAGCTGTTATCTAAACTACTCAAAACAAAATAGGGCCCACTCTAAGATAATCTCGAATTTCGTGTAAAAAAAATTGTTAGGCAGAAAATAGTGAAGTTAAACATTTCAGAGTATTGTTGACATGTTTATCTAACGTTATCAATGTTTCAAGTCACGAATTTAATGGTGGGTAGACAAAAAAAAGTGAAGTACTCCAAAAATCGTTTATTACTCAAATTCTCAGTCACTTGTACCCTCAGTCACATTCTGAGTGTTATAGTCGCACGTCTACTTTTTTCGTTGTGACTTGATTTCGGTGTTACTCGCAATCATTATGCCTGGTTCTCGGCGTCATATGGATGTGGAAACCGCAACAAGAGCAGTGTTTATGCTTCAGGAGGGAGAATCTCAGAGATCGGTGGCAAGACGTCTTGGTGTGTCGCGACGAGCTATTCGAAACGCGTGGGAACGCTTTCTAGAGACAGGTAGTGTCGCGAGGAGATCTGGATCAGGAAGATCACGAGCTACAACCGTCCAGGAAGACCGGTATATCAGATTGACTGCACGTCGAGAGCGCACGATTCCCGCCCGCGTCTTACAAAATCGACTGCGGCAATCGACTGGCACACGAATTAGTGATCAAACCATTCGAAATCGACTCCATGAAGATGGACAACGTTCCAGATCTCGTGTTATTCGTCTAAAATTGACAAGAGCGCATCGTGCAGCCGTTTGAGGTTTGCTCGCGAGCATGCGGAGTGGACAATGGACAACTGGAGAAATGTACTCTTTACAGACGAAAGTAAAGTGAAGTTTTTCAGCGATGATCGTCGAGTGCGCGTGTGGAGAAGAGAAGGCGAACGTTTTTCAGAACCTTGCATTCATGAAACGGATCGTTTTGGAGGTCCAAATGTTATGGTGTGGGCTGGAATAAGCTTGCTCGGTAAAACTGAGCTGGTAATTCTGGAAGAAGGCTCCATAACTGCCTCCCGGTATGTCGATCGAATAATTCGGCCCCATGTCATCCCATTTTCACAAAGAGTGGGTGAAAACTTCGTCTTTATGCAAGACAATGCTCGCCCACATACAGCGCGAATAACCCAGAGAGCTCTCTCTGAAGCCAATATTACGGTTTTACCATGGCCGGCAATGAGTCCCGATCTTAACCCCATTGAACATTTATGGGACCAATTGAAAAGAAGCCTCAAATTGAACTTCAGTAATGTGACTAATCGACAAGAGCTCATAAACGCCCTTAAATTGTGTTGGGAGCGAATACCCGAGGAAAACATCACCCACTTGATTGAAAGTGTCCCAGATAGACTCAGAGAGTGCATACGGAACAGAGGAGGACCTACTCGCTATTAAACACCTTCAAACTCATTGATTTAGTCAAGAATAAAAATAATAATCAAACTTTACTTAAATCAATAATTTCTGTAAACTTTCCTAAAAACTGTAAATGTTGACTAAATTCCATAAAATTGGCCAAACTTACTATTGTTTCTGTTCACACACTTTCAAAAACCTTAATTTATTCATTTCTAATCATAAAAATTGAAAGAAGAAAAAGAAGCTGTAAAATTCATTAATAAAACATGGTGGGCCCTATTTTGTTTTGAGTAGCTTTAGACCAGGGATGGTAGCCATCCAGTCGGGCAAACGGCCTGCCACCTGGCTGTGAGTTGTTTTGTTCGCCTCTTACGGCAGGCTGCCCGGCCGCAGGAAATTGTATTCTTTCTTCGTTCTTGCACGGATAAAAATATATTGTTTATATAGAGAAGAAGCGACGAATGCTATTTTTTTTTTTATTATTCCTAAAAAATACATTAAATCAATAAAAAAACATTACACACACTACCATGTATTTGACACACACACGCATATTACTCTTTTGTTTATTGTTAAATTCAAATTAACAGTGTAGCCTTGGCGAAATCTGTGATTGTAGAAGTATAGTCTTTGACAATAAATCATTATGGTCGTATTTAGACCACTAGTGTTAATGAATTGGGGTGGCAGGTACTGCCTAACCCACGATACACTCTCCCGATGTTGCACAATCATATTTCCATTTATTCAGATCGGTTCATCACTTTCTAAGTGAAAAAAGATTTGCAAATTTTGATGATATTGTTACGAGCCCCGAGACTCGAATTAAAATGCCGTTAAAATGACTACAGAGTTTATTAGAACCATACAAACACGTATAACACAGATACGAATATAACCGAACACAACAAGTCCAAATGTAATGGAGAAGGTCGTAATTCAATAACACGCGCAAAGTTCGTCACTAAATAGATTACCGAATGTACACAAGTCTTGCTTCGCTCGTGGTTATCACTCGACTGCCTCGTCCCTTGATCGAGGCATTGCTTTATACTGCACAAATGCAATATGTCTGCCCGGCCGCGTGGGGCGAATTTCTTTTTTCTTAGAATCAGTTTGTACTTTAAATCCGACACACCTGAATAATGACTGCCTTAAAAGATGGATATCTGGAACTAGATTTTATGGTTTAATTTTAGTTTGTATATATAGTTTTTTTAAGTTTAATTTATTTATAATTTAGTTAATTTTTATAAGGTGCTTAAAAGATTACAATACACAATGGTCTTTTTCTAATCACAAATTTTGAACACAAAGTAAACAACAAAATAAGTTCAAATGCCGAAAGGCACTGATGTAGCATTATTGTTACATCAATGCCGAAAGGTAATAAAATTTGTTTCTACAGGTATGCAGGTGTGAATTTGTCTTTGTCGGCGTCTAAGTCGTAACAATATAATATCGTTATACATTTTACTTAAAAACCTTGTTTTTTATGGATCCGGCTTGCATACTAGGTGGCAAAAGGTTGTTTATAATGAGGACATATCAACATTAGGTAACGAAGTTACTTTCCGGTCCCTTTATATCTATACAAAAGTTTACCCTACATACTACACTAATTACAAAAATGTTTACAGTAATTATACTAGACTACATAAAAAATTACACTAGAAGTCGTAGAAGTGTAACGGATAGCGCACACGCCCCAAACTCAAAAACTTGTACATCTGGTAAGAAGCAGCGCGAGGAATTTCTGAAGTACGCAATAAAAACCGTAAAAATGGTTATTAAACGCAATAGGACAACAAATAACACTGGTGGTATATAATTGTATATACCTACATAGTATGAGTAAAAATTAAATATTAAAATGTAAATATCCTGACCTGCATAAATAGAAATGTAAAAACAGTTGTAATACAAGTAAATAGAATTAATTAGATAGATAATAACTGTTTATAATAATGTCAGCCCATAAATGTCCCACTGCTGGGCTCGGGTCTCCTATTATAGGGGGGAACGGACAGTATACCCGCCACACTTGTCCAAGGCGGCTTGGCAGGTTTGACACATCGGTTATCTCGATGTGCAGGTTGCGTCACGATGTTTTCCTTCACCGTTTTTAGCACGTGGCAATCGTTACAATTACAATAATAACTGTTTAATAATTGTTTATTAGTAAATAATAAATATGTATTAGGAAATATAGGTACAGTATATACACTAGAATAAGTGCCAAACTTGCCAAGCCGCTTTGGACAAGCGTGGCGGGTACACTATCTGTTTCTCTTATAATGGGAGGACTGAGCCCAACAGTGCGACATTATGGGCTGTTATTATATATCACACTAATAACAAATCATAATAAAACGTAAGAAACAAGTTTTGTGAACATGTACGCCGCATTTACAGCAAATGATGTTCGCACTCAGCTAATGGCTGTGCCAGAGTCTTATTCGATACAAAGTTGATTTTCAGTGCAAACTGCCCTCTATAATGTTGTTGCGTTACGGGTCGGGGAGTTACGGGTCTCTGATTAAAAATGCCGTTAGAATTATTATAGAATTTATTAGGATTATACAAACACGTATAACACAGGTACAAATATGACTGAACACAACCAGTGCAAACGTTATTTACGATTCAATAACACGCGCAAAGTCCGTCACTAACGTCTTGCCTCGCTTGTGACTCCGTTGGGGCATTGCTTTATACTAAACTATACAATATGTTTCGACACAATGCTCAACCGCGTAACAATAATTACTAAGAATCACACCTGGCTAATGTCTACCATAAAGGATTACAATACACAATGAGATGTTTTTCTAATTACACATTTTAAACACAAGGTGAACAAAAGAAGAAAGCGCTATGGTCAATGCTGTTGGCTCAAACGACGACGGCAGGTAATAAATGTGCTTGGTTTACAAATATTCGAGTGGCTAAAATTGTAACAATATTATAACATTCTAAATATTATATTTTCATCCGTGCAGGAACGAAGAAAGAATACAATTTCCTGCGTTGGGGCGGCCTGTCGTAAAAGGTGACAAAACAACTCACAGCCAGGAGGTAGGGCATTTGCCCGACTGGATGGCGACCACCCCTGGTCTAAAGTATATCGCCACAACAACCTTGAGTTGTGTTCCGGCATTATTGACCACGTTCCAGTCACCCTTAAGAGAGCAGCAGCGCATTTGTAGCACCCTTGTGTTGAAATTTCCATAGGCGATGGTAACCGCTTTCCATCAAGTGGACCGTCTGCCTGTCTGCTGCACTCCTACAATAAAAAAAAATGCCGTGTCTGTATATGGAAGCTATTAAAAAAACAACCGGAATAGGCTATATATAAACAAACACAATGCAAGTTTTTTAGATTTCTTGTCTATTTCGCGTTTTGACAGTTTGTTCGGCATTGACGTAAAAACTACTAGGCCGATTTCGATGCGGTTTACGCTGATCGAGCTAATTTTTATACTTAAACTGTGCGCTACTTTTTATCCTGACAATCCTCCAGAAATTTTCTATTGGAATGATTGAACTTTAAATATTCTTTCTTTCCATCCATTTAAAATGGCTAGATTGAAAAAAATATCCAAAGTGATTTTTTTAGTGATCAATAACAAATTAAATGTAATAAAATGTGTGATATTTTTTATCACGGGAATCCTGCGGGGCTTTCCCGGGATCGGGAGCGGTTTGTAGTTATTCGTATAAGTGTGTGTGTTTGTGTCATTGTGTGTGTGTTTGTCTGCACGTAGTTTCATATCACACTTTTTAGAGAGTGATTTTGAGCACATTTTCAGTATCGTCGTATCGTAACTTCGACTGCTTAGCCATGCTTGAATCTATTTTTTAGCCTCTTTGACAAACTTATTTTTGCTGTCACAGAATTTACCACTTTTGGCTGTCACAGCCACCACGTTATAGACGTGTTTACTAACGAAGAGTCCAATGCGATGGACAAACGAGCATTTCACTAAGATACCCGGCAGTCGGTAAACTCTTCGTGTTGTCACCTTGATGTAGTCGTCTGATGTTAGTAATAAGTAATGTGCTGCTAATGACGTGTTCAAGATTAAAAACTGCCGCACGGTGCGCACTCTGGTGTTCTTGTACACCAATGTGGTTGAGTACCGGTAGGGCTTATTCATCATAACGTTACATGCCGACAAAGTGAATGCACACCTGGTTTATTACCTTTCCCCGCATGTGGACTTCTTTTGTTTACTTTGTGTTTAAAATTTGAAATTAGACAATAGCCTATTGTTATTGTATTCGTTTATAGCCGTTCGCAGGAATAATTACGCAGGTGTGCAGATTACGTTTTCTCGGAAAAAAAACTCAGACAACTGTTATTTTGTACAGTTTACTTTAAAACAAGGCCCGAACGGAGGGATCAAGCGACAATTACGATACGAACAAGACGTCTGTAGTACATTCGATAAGCGATACAGTGAAGGACTTTGCGCGTGTTATTGAATCGTGCAGTTTGTACTGGTTGTATCCGCTTATATTTGTACCTGTGTTATACGTATTTGTATAGTTCTAATAAATTCTATAGTAATTCCAACGGCATTTTAATTCGAGTCCTGTAGCTCGTCACAAGAACTTTGAGTACGGGCTCCACTACGCTACGTTTCCAGTGCACCTTCTTCTCTTGACTATAATTTACGATGAGTGTTGTAATATTCCAGGTCCTGGCTCCACGAAACCAGCAGAAATCCCAAGGAGTCAACTTAAGTTCCTGTCATTTCTCGTCCAGGGAAATGGCGGCACAAGACAGAAGTATACCTACTGGACAGCTAAGAACATCATTAAGGATCCTAGGATTAATTTGAAGAGGTTGGTGTGTATGTAGTGTAACCACCGTCTTCCGGTATTAACAAGTAGTTACCTATTAATTAAAAAAAATTAACTTATTATAATTCTTAGAAACGTCGACTTTAATTTTGTATTCAAAATACCTAGTAATAAATAAATAATATTTATTAAAAACAAAAAGACAAATAAATGATATAAAAAAAAGAAAACACCCTCCACATAATGGACGAAAGGCGAATTAATAAAAAAAGTAAAAAATATTAAAAAAAAAACAGAAGAATAGGCTTAGATGGATCTTTTCCAGGCTATCTAATTTGTATGTAATGAATTTTATAATTTACTTTTTTTTCTATGGATATAACATACTAGTAGGGAAGTCAATGGTATCCTACTAATATTATAAACGTGAAAGTTTGTAAGTATGTTTGTTACTCATTTACGCAAAAACTACTGAATGGATTTTGATGAAACTTTACAATAATATAGCTCACACATCGGAATCTCACATAGAGTATAATTTAGAAAGATCTATCATCATTATCACAATTTTCTATCACCATTCACCACGCGAGTGAAACCGTGGGGCGCAGCTAGTATATTATATTGCAACTAGAAACTAGTACAAGGAAGGAAACATACCTAAGATAGATAGATAACACTTTGTTGCTTAGGAAATATAAAATTTAAAAAATGCACAATTACAATATTGTCATGGTAGAAACAAACGACGGACTTATCGCTTAAAGCAATCTCTTCCAGGCAACCTAACTTAAGGAATAATTTAACCTAATCTGGCGATGTAGGCCTTATACCTACCTTATATTGTAGTCAACTAGAATACTTAGCCTAGGTCATCAAAGTCAATGGGTAAGGTGCCCAGAAGGCTGGCTACGTCTCCTCGCTGGATCGCCATACTGATCCGTTGCGCGAGGTAACAACCAGAACTCTGTTCTCCCAAAGAGTCAATAAGTCGTTTTGAAATGTTTTGTAGAGACTCATGGTTTCAATGGGTATTATATTTCCCCCGATTTCTCGATTTTCATTCCAGGAAAACGTTGGTGCTTGCTATTGGCTACCTAGATAGTCCAAACTTCATAATATCGACAATGCTGGCAAACGAGTATGAAGCGAGGAATTACAACGTGATTATGGTCGACAACCAACGTTTTGCTACGGTCGACTACCAGTTGTAAGTAAATTTAAGAAAGAATAAAAAACTAAAAAACACTCTTAAAAAAACAAATATATTTTTTAAGTACGAAGAGTTTTTTACAATATTTTTTACAAAAACAAAACCGATTTCAAATTAAAAAGCAAAAAATTAATATTTTCAACAACATTTTCAAGTCGGTGCGAAGTAAAACATGAAAAACAACAATCAATTTGTATAATATTGTTACAACACTGGTCCCGACAAAACAAAATCCACCTGCATATCTGGAACAAAGCACATTTATTACACGTCGGCATTTGAACTAATAACATTGAAACTATTGTAATTATTTTATGATTGTCTTCTTTTGTTTACTTATTGGCATACGGCCTATTGTTGTATTTTAATCATTAGCCAGGTGTTACGGTTTTAAAGTACAAGCTGATTCTAGGAAATTCGGTCCACGCTGCCGGGCGGACATATTACATTTGTGCAGTATAAAACAATGGCCCGATTGAGGTAGGAGCAGTCAAGCGAGAACCACGATCAAGACGAGACATGTATACAATCGGAGATCTATAGTGACCGACGCGTTTACGCGTTTTATTGAATTACGTTTGGATTTGTTGTGGTCGGTTATATTTCTACCTGTGGTATACGTGTTTGTATAGTTCTAATAAACTCTACAACAATTCCAACGGTAATTTAATTCGAGTCCCGCGACTCGTAACAAAATAGTAATTTTGATCTTTACTTCGCACCGAATTCATAATGTTGTAGAATACTGTTACGAATTTGTAGGATGCCGTCGGAATCATCACAGTTTTTTAGAAGTACAAACACGTAATTCACAGTTCTTACAAGTATAGCCGAATACAACAAAATCAAACCGTAGGGCACAAAATCGTTATTGCGCAGTTTGTTCGGGATTCACTTAAAAACCACTGGGCCAATTTTGATACGGTTTTCACTGATGGACAGCAAATATTATGTGATAAAATGTGTTATACTTTTTTTCCCGGGAATCCCGCGGGTTTTTCCCAGAAACGGTTTGTTATTGTTGGAGTGAAACAAAAATCAGCTTATTCCGGCAGTTTTCACTAAAACGATAGCTAGCATTCTTTTTTAAATGCTGTGGTACTTTGTGTCCCGGGGTCCCGCGGGAATTTCATGTCAATCGTGGACTAAGTTGCAGGGATATTAAAAAAAAAATATTGTGAAGTTCTTGGGGTCTTTGACATCAATACGTCAATATTATGTCTGTTGTAGCTACTTACGGCCTTTCTTATAATAATCTCGTTAAGAAACGATTAGGCATCTCTTAAGTAAGAGAACCAGAATCAGATGAATTAATATCTTTTTTTCACTTATAAACGTGTATTATCGGTTGTTTACCTAAAAGGAGCACAGAAAAACCAAATTTGAATGATTAACGTAGGTTGTACCCAAAATATTCGACTAAAGACGAGTTTATGGGTAAGATTTTCACTAATCAGTTGCTGAGCAGTTTCTTCAAATTTAAGAAACGATTATAAGTAAGGCCCTTAAGAAACAAAAAATAGCCCAAAAAGCACCGACCAATATTCAAAAATTCATTATTCACAGAGCAACCCGCATGATGCGTCCCGTCGGTAAGCATGTAGCGGAAATACTGGCCCAGCTTACAGAATCTGGGCTAGATCCTGGTAAGACTGAGCTGCTAGGGTTCAGTCTAGGAGGCCAGACAGTCAGCTTCATTGGAAGGACGTACCAGCAGTTAACAGGGAGAAACTTTTCCATGATTGTTGCACTGGAACCCTCAGGACCTTGCTATAGGTAAGTGTTAAAGACTCATCAGAGTCTAATCCGGTCCGTTAATAGTAGGTTCGCGTGGGGACAAGCCTTTGCCGGCCTATCTTTACCTACCTACCCACCTGCCTACCTACCTACGTACTGTAGCGCAGCTCCTAGTTCGATTCCTGGCATTGTGAATTTCGTAAAAATAAACTTGTCGCTATTTAATATTTTCTTAAGTTTTCACGACTTAGTACATATTATAATCAAAAATACGTTTTAAAGGTTTTATGTGCGCCATTTCATTTAATTATTCGTATTATTTCGACGTTTTGGGGTAGTATAATCTTCTTGTTTTATGAAGGTATTATGACTTCATCGCAATATTTATTTTGACAAAGCCACAGTAGGTTGGGCTAAATAATAACTTAACGTTACTCATTCACACTTTACATCGTTGTCTGCCAGCTATCGAAAAGAGGCCGAAATGTCGGAATAAAAAGAACTCCAACCACTTTAGTTGTAGCCACATAATTATTAATTACCCAGATATCTTCCTGTTGTTATAATTATATCTATGTGTTGAAATTCGCGAAAAGTTATTAAAGTATCTATGTTCCAGGTTTTTAGACTCCGAACATCGCTTGGACGCCTCAAATGCGGATTTTGTTCAAGTAATCCACACTAATATAGACGGCTATGGAATGGCAACACCCATGGGCCACGTGGACATTTACATAAATGGCGGAGAGTACCAACCTTCCGATATAACTCTCTATGGTTGCACAGCAACTTGCAGCCATTTTAGAGTATTGACACTTTGGATATCAGCATTGAAACATCCGGGTAAATTTATAGCAATCAAATGTAATAACGTACAACAAGCGAGAGATGCTGATTGTTATAAAAATTTGCCTTTAGTTACCAACATCATGGGGTTAACCATAGACAAGACTAAGCATGGCATTTTTTATCTATCAACTAGCCTGGGTTACCCGTATTATTTAGGTGTACAGGGTCTAAATGAAGATTATGTATATTGGAAGAGTATAGTGCATTCTAGTGATGGGAATGAAACAGATATTTATACATAGTTTGAAATGTAATTATATTCAAGTTTTTATTCAAATTCATGTTTTATTTAAACAAGTCCTATTGAAGCAATGAGGTTTAATGTACTACTAAAGAAGAAGTCCGTAATTAGCTTTTTTTGAGGCAGGGGGAAATACATTTCGTATATATATACTACCGGGTTCTTTACTGGGATTAGACTAAAGCAACGAGAGTTATCCACTGAAGATAGCGCAGATAACAGAATCGATTGCCGGCATGTGTCTCAGAAACTCAGAAAGGTACGCCTCTTTCAAAGAGGTAACCCATGGGCTAATACCCCACTAAAACCCCCTTTCTCCCATGTGAGACTTAGAATGTAGATACGTCCACGCTGATCCTGCGCATGCCTCGGAAAGCAGGCAGACTCACTTCGTCAGGTCAGCAGGGATTGGATCCTCTGCTCCCCTGATATGCTGCTCCCCTCATATATTTTTGGCGATTATTTTATTATAACCGTCGGTTAAATGTCTATGCACACCAGCCTAAGTAGCTTTACAATAACAAATATTGCAGTGCAAACAGATAGATAAATTTATTTTAGGTTGGATAAATAACTTAAAAATTAAAATAATATTAATTTAGTCAAGCAAAGAGTAAATAAAAAAATAATATAATAATAACAGCCCATAAAGGTCCCATTGCTGGGCTCGGGCCTCCCACTAAAGGGGAATGGATAGTATACCCGCAACGCAGAGGGTTGCCACCCATACTTTATTATAAAGTATTGTACGTTATTTCAGACAATTGTACTCTATACTTAACAATAAAGTACACGAAAATACTTTATTTCGGATGAATTGATTTCTTTGAGATTTTGAAAAGTTTAGTCGATTATTTTGTTAAACGAAATTTATCGATTGGTGATTTGGTGTTGAATCTATGTCGCCACTCGCCAGCGCCACATCACTCAATGACTCGTTTTGTACAATTTCTGAACGCAACCTAACTTCAAATGTCAATAATGTCAGCGTGTCAATCATTGTCACAATATTTTTTGTTTGTTTCGTGCAAAGCGGTTTGAGTGCAATTAGAGTACGATTTAAAGTTTTATAGATTTATGCTATATAATACTATGTACATTGCGGATAAGAATACATTATTTGATAAAAAATGAATTACTTATTTATTTTAAAGGAGATTGGGTAAATTTGTTCGGAGGTTGGCATGATTTTTTTTATGAGCGGCCACTTTTTTAGCTATTGCTATTTAATAGTTCTATACTTGAGATACAAGACTATTAAAAAAAACTTGGTCCTAAGTTACATCGGACCCGAGCTATTTAAGATCAAAATCGCGCTGCGTGAACTTAAGATACTGTAAAACGGGGTTAATATAATTCACAGGATGATTAAACACATTGGGGTTGGGTAAAAGTGGCTTGATCTTTTAAGTTTGTGGCCAGCGATTACATTTATACAGTAGATAGTATACAGTAATAAGTTTGGTAATCAAAATCGCTTAAGTGAATATGTGTTAGAAAATAATTTAAACAGAAGACGGGCTCATTTTCAGTCTATAAATGCCGCTGATCTTGGCGGAGATGAGTTTCCAGTTTTAAGTAATGATGACCTCATCATTTTTGCTGTGGGCACATATCAAGTAGAGCAAGCACGTAGCTATTATGGTGAACACATAAAAAACGGAACCTATTTTAATTGAAATATTTAAAGAACCTAACCTGAAAGATTTCACAAAAGTTAAGTTAGATTGTAACGACCCATGGCTTTCGAGAGGAAGAATCCAATCCAGGCATATTTCGAGCCGAACTTACTATGTCTATATTTTGTGAGAACGAGGGCTTCAGGGTCGGGATGCTATTTATGTCATTATTGCTCTTGTATTGTTGGAAAACGTACATTAGGTTGTTGTTCCCATGTCATGTCAATCGTGTGGTATTTGGGATGGGGTATGCACCAAAACCATTTGTCTTCTCCTGCTCAGTTCTTAGATACAATAATCAGGCATGATGTAGAGAACGAAGCGTATGAAGAACCCGATATCGAAAACTAAATAAACTGCACATTTAATGTCATTATAGTGAGCGTTTTATTTAGTTTTCTTTTTTTCGCGTGTGATTATAGATATAGAAGACCTAATTAGTGGATTAATAAATATAATCGTAAAAAGGTTTTGTGTGTTAAATGTAATTATAAGAACAACTACTTTTTATTATGTGTATACACCTATGTTCTAATAACAAACATGTTCAATTAGGGTAATAGTTCACTTTAATTAGATATGCTTTATTATTTCAAAAGCCATGCACAAAAACATTAATCTTGCAACAAATAACCTTGCATAAAACTGATACCTTAAGTTCATGCAGCACGCTTTTTATTCTTAAATAGCTCGGCTTCGATGTAACTCAGGACCAAGTTTTTTTAATAGTCTTGTATCTCAAGTATAGAACTATTAAATAGCAATAGCTAAAAAAGTGGCCGCTCATAGAAAAATCATGCTAACCTCCGAACAAACCCCTTTAACCCCGTTAACTTTGAAATATTACTTGGTATTCTAAGCTCTCTTAACATATCTCCTACAGTAATCGACTGGTTTCACAGTTACCTGTATGGCCGCCGGCAGCGGGTTCGCGTCGAGGATGATTATTCATCATGGTGTGAACTCACTGCTGGTGTTCCTCAGGGCGGCGTGCTTTCTCCCTTATTGTTCGCTGTTTTTATTAACTCCATCTCTAATCAACTCACTTCAACCTATCACCTCTATGCAGACGATTTACAAATTTATACACAATCACCTGTCGCCACCTTAGACAAAGCAGTTTCAATCATAAACATTGATTTTGAACGCATTCTGCAGTGGGGCAAGTCTTTTGGGCTTCATGTCAACCCTGAAAAAACTCAAGTCATCGTCATCGGTAGCTCACGGATGCTTAATAAGGTCGACTGGAGTACCATACCTAGTGTGATGTTTGACGGGGCAATCATTCCTTTTAGTGATAAGGTAAAAAACCTTGGCGTTATATTTGACAGTGAGCTGTCTTGGCGACCTCATATCACCGAATTAAGTCGGCGGCTTTATCTCTCATCCAAATCCCTCAGAAGGTTGAGGAATTTCTTACCCACTACCACCAAAATTAAGCTAGCAGAGTCCTTATTACTTCCTATCCTTGATTATGCTGACGCCAGCTATCTAAATTTAACCCAAGAACAACTCAATAAACTTGAGCGCCTCCAAAATTTTTGCATAAGGTTCATATTTGGACTACGCAAATATGACCATGTCTCTGAATTCCGAAAAAAACTCAAGTGGTTGCCAATCCGATTTCGCCGGAATACTCACATCCTTGCTCTTCTCTATAGTATTTTATTTGTCCCTAGTACTCCTGATTACCTTAAACAAAGTTTTGAATTTCTTTCGTGCTCTCATAATTTACGCCCTTCTACTAAACTTAAATTGAACACTCCTGCGCATAACTCAACTTTTTATAACAATTCTTTTACTGTTAAGGCTATACAGCTCTGGAACGCGCTTCCTGTTACAATCAGACAAGCTAAATCGCTAGCGATATTTAAAACTATGATCAAAAAATACTACCTGTCGTTGGAATATGATATTTAAATTCACTTATAAACATTTATATATTTTGTAGATATGTATTTGTATGGTATGTATATTAAGTATATATCTATGTAATATATAAAATTTATCCATATATTTATATATATATAATTTATGTATTTATTATTAAAATGTAAGTAGTTTGTACTATATGTTACGTATACCACCATCGCCATTATCATCTAAATTTATTTCTGGGGTTGTCTGGAAGAGATCGCTTTTTAGCGATAAGACCGCCCTTTGTACATAACTAGATATAATTTTAGTCTTAAGTTCATGTTTGTATTGGTGTACAATAAAGAGTTATCTATCTATCTATCTATCTATCTTTATATTTTGTCAATTTATTTCTAAATGCATGAGTAAAAGCAATGAAATTATTATTAAATGATAAAATTAACAATAAGACTCATTTGAAAATAATGTAAGCGTTTATTCAGACATAAAAATAATTAAAGATAATCGAATCCAAAATTACGAAACGTGCACATCCACCCCTTTTTACGGTATCAGTTTTATGCAAGGTTATTTGTTGCAAGATTCATATTATTGTGAATGGCTTTTGAAATAATATAACATATCTAATTAAAGTGAACTATTACCCTAATACTACTAACGAATAAACTGCAGATTAAAAAGTTTTGTGCATGAAAACCCAAAATCTAATAAAAAATAATTGGTTCAATTTTTCACATATTTCGGCTCCGATGTATGTTAGACAAACCGTTAAAACAAAAAGTATTTTTATTACTGTATACTATCTACTGTACAAATGTAATCGCTGGCCGCAAACTTAAAAAATCAAGCCACTTTTACCCAAATCCCTTTAATATAGAATGTGAAGATGCCGTGCAATTGTTTAGTAAAGATGCTTATTTGATACAAATTGCAAAAAGCAATAAAAAATATGTTTTAAAACATAATAATAAAGAAAAATAAATTATACTTTATTTTGATACTATGCACTTTTTTCTTACCTATTATAACCAATGTACTTTATTGGTAAAAAAAAGGTGGCAACACTAGCCACGCATGTCCAAGGCAGCTTGGCAGGTTTGACACATCGTTATCTCGATGTGCAGGTTGCATCACGATGTTATCCTTTACCGTTGTTAGCACGTGGTAATTGTAACAATATGTATCTACATTAAGTCAGAAAAATGCCTAAGTGGTGCATGCGTTCCGGCCAGGATCGATCCCGCGCCCTTTGGGTTTGGGACGCGTGCACTAACCATTACGCTACCACGACTTTCACTTCAAGTAAACAGTAGTCCTTTAGAATGTGGTTTTTAATGGTTTTTTGAACAGTAAGAACGATTTGGACTTAAGGTTACCGTTTCCAAAATTGATTAGTTCACTTAATTCACATCAGAACTCGACAGTGAATACCTGACTCCCTGACATCTGAAGCATCATTTAAGCTCTACCTCTCGCTACTACAAGCCTACAACATCTAGAAAACTTGCTGAGAAAGTAAACTTGTATAAAAAAGAACTCTAATTAATTTAAGATGTTAAATTTTAATGGAAATAAACTTTTTATATTAAAATTGTATAATTTATCCTAATTCACCTTTAATATTAAAGTTACTAAGTTATGCGAAAATTGACTTAATCAATCTATGCTATTATTTATTACGTTTTCACATCCTAATTACTCAATCGATTATCATAAAATGTGTACACATTGTTGATACGAGTCGAGTGTCTATGATGAATTTACAATAACTTTTTTAAAGGCAATAATATATTTATATATTTTACTAACAAGCAATCATTTTTAAAAATATATTGAACGCAGCCACATTTTAAATTAATAATTGCGAATGTTCGCATTAAATGTCAAAAATAATGTTATCAGTGTAGTAAAATTGCGGAAATACATTGGATTTGAACATAAAAGTTAATGAATTGATATGTATTTGACTATCTTGCCTATATTAAGAATAAAAAATGGAAATAGATCAATAATTACATGTAATTTCAAAGTATTGATACCTTGAATGGTAAAAACTACCTAAACTAGCTCCATGCATTTAGTTGTTTTTAATCTAGCCGTTGCATGTTTTATTGAAAACAAAGTAGGCTGTACGAGTACAAAGAGATTTAAAAGCTCAACTTGCCACACCTTGACTTAAAATTTATGCTTACAAGATTGCTATTTTTAATTTGTAAGTCTTACAGGTAACTAAGTAAGCAAATTAATAAGTTGTTACGTTTATTTATTTAAGGTGACGATAAGTGCTAACAGCCTTAAGCAAATGGGAGAGACGTAATTTTATATTTTAGTGATTTCGTAGGGTAATCATGCGTTTTAGATTATCAAGACGTTATTATTATGAGTTGTGTGCAGGAGGTTTGCCAATGCTCACCCCTCCTGCTTCCTGCGACTAGAACTGGGGCTTGTCTAAGTAGTACTAAGAACTAGTAGGGGTTGTCATCGGCAAATCTTCTGCGCACAACTTATAGACTTGTAACGCTAAGTGTAGGTTATACGCAGCTGTGCTCAGCGTACTTCAGCTCAGCACGCCCCTCTTGAAGGTATCTCACTGATATAAATGCACAAGAAAAAAAATTCAATATCTATAGAAAAAATAATCATTAATCTAATTCTAACCTTGTAATGGCAACATTAGTTTTTGCAAACGTCAAATTGCCGCAATGACGCAAGCTGACATAGGGGAAAATCCTTGACGAATTTTTCATCAATCTTTCAAAATGGTGTTTCATTCTCGCGGGTTTGTTTCTAAATTATTAATAAAATGAACATTAATTTACGCTTATGACACGCGACTTTTGATACACTGTGTAGTTTAAATTTGTCAGTGAAAATAAAAATTATTTAGTGAGTTCTCTCTTGTGTTATAGAAAATTTGTTCGTGCGTTATTCAAAATCATTTTTCCGTGTAATGTTTGTGTTCTGATTGTTAATTGAGTCGACTTACGTAAGTATAATGCGATATTTTATTTATTTATTCATTAAAAATATCATTTACATAGTCTCGTTTAATTATAATGAGTATATTTATTTTCTAATGATTATCTCCGCTGAAGGTCCTTTTTATTGTGTTTTCGCGGTCTTTTTACAATAAAAATAATAATTGCAGGCTTCTTATCGCAATAACTGGTTTGTGTTTGAAGGTTGTTTTCGTTCTTTCAATACAAGGTGGAAATAAATTACATGAAGCCATAGCAATATGTTTTTTTACATCCAACTGACTTGAGTGACTTGGCATTGAGAATATTTTAATATAACTATTAGCAGAAAGAGTTGATTGATGTTGGCATATTTTTATATAAACACATTTGTCAGTTGAATATATTGAAATTCTTACATATGATACATACTTAGATTAAATTGAATACTCTGTAGATAAATATAAATGTACTGTCAACCTTTGCAGTCAGTCCAGTGACATCCAGACCAAAGTAAGTCAGACTACGCAAATCATAGAGAAATTTAAGTGATGAAACTTACTCATAGAATTGTTTGTGTGGAATTTCTTAATGCCTGTAAAACAAAATATTTGGTCCCAAATATGCCATCCTAAGCTCTAGCCTTCTGAGCCTGCACATAAATCACCTAAAGGTATTCTTGTTTGTGAAAGCTATTTCTTCCAGAAATCCTTAGCAATAATCAGAAAAGTATGTGAAACATATTTCACAATCTGTTCATTATATATAACACATATCACACCCTTAAAATTATAAGGAACTAAATCAAAATTTTTATTAATTGGATTTTAATATCTAGTACTTAAAAATAAGGTATAAAATTGAAGAACTTGATATTTTTAAATAAGTCTCTATAGTTCTAAGGGCACGATTGTTGTAATATATCATTGATACAACTCAAGACAAATAAATTGTTGACATGAATATGATATTGCAATTTGCACAGTTGTACAAATTTACTCATATGAAGTATTTTATGAATGTTTGATGTTTTTAAAACAATTATGATTTATGAGTTAAACCAATCGTACAATACCGTCATGTATGGATTTTTCTTTTTTTATTGTAAATCAGGCAAACAGGCTGACGACCCACAAGGTCAAAGCAAGGTGTAGGCAGCCTTGGGATAAGATAGGAGTACTGGAATAGAGATAGAATAGAGGGAAGAGTAAGGTAATAAAATAGGATGGAGGTAGGGGGAGTGGGCTATTGGATTTCTTACTCATCATACAAAACAAAAACTTTAAAAGGCCTGAGCCTGTTAAGACTCCAGTTGTGAATTTGTGGACTGTATTTTAATTGATGTTAGAAGAATAATGAATGTTTTATATTGATATATGGTTTTATTGCTAAACTATTCTTACAATTTAATTATATCTGTATGGTGCACGCACGTTGATGTGAGAGGAAAAGGTGGTTGTATGATGTGTGTCACCTGCCGCCCTGCGTCAACCGGTCCAGTTGTTGGCTTCAGCCGTAACAAACTTGATAGCCTCTGCGGTTGAGCAGGCTAAGCCTCTGGTGGGCTATGTCACTGCAACGTAATGATAGACAACACTATTTCAGATTTAGGCTGGTGTGCACTGACTTTTAACCGATGGTTAAAATAAAATAATCACCAAAAATGTATGGGAAAAACAGTGATTATTTTTGGTTATCTGTTGGTTAAATTTCGGTGCACACCAACCTTAGAAGATGATTTTACTTGATTTCTATAATATTATTAGAATTAAATATGTCATTTTCCTTGCCATAAAAGTCTTTTTTTTAAACTGTCCCTATCTTCTTAAATATTGATAGGAGCATAAAGTTTGTGTAAGCTTTTTTGTAGAGAATTTTATATAGGTTACTTTAGTCCTAGGATAATTTTTGCTGTAGTTTTTGAATTATTCATAAAAAACTGAAAAAAGGGAACTTTATGGAACCCCCCCCCCCCCTCCCTTAGCTCCACCCCTACCCATCAGCACTTTTAGTATTTTATTCAAGACACCTTTCCTTACAGTTGTGCCAAAATTCACTTCCAGACTAATTATTTCCCCTATTCGGCCTTCTTCAGTATTCATTGCTTAGACTCCTGGGTCCCATTCCTGGTATGGTAAATTTCAGAATCATATTTTCTTTGTTATTTACTTTGGTCTGTTTGTCTCGGATTGGCCTCAGAATAGTCTGCTGTATATTACCCAAGCATAACTTGCTTAGTTTGGGGATATACTGTATGTCTGTTTGTCTACTGATTATTATATTATTAACACATTAGCTCAAGGCCTACAGTTTGGCACTGGTATCGTGCCGGCTCTAAGAGCTAAGACCTATAAACAAGATACAATACGATTCCAGCATGACTAGTACTAGAGTCATGCTGAATGGCATGGCATGGATGTATGGCATAGATGTAGATCTAAATCATTTACTGTATTTAACCAGTTTGTGGTTGAGTGCTCTAAGCCTATCCATCTATGGCAATGGAGTGCAGAGATGCAGTCCAATTTTTAGTGGTAAATGTTATCTAAGATAAACCTAAGTAATCCATTTTACATATGGCACAGTGTAACTTGCTTATCTTGGGAGTATATAATGTATGTGCTTTTGTTTGCCTATTATTTTTAGATTATTTCCTAATAGTATCAGGGGCCCGATTCTGCTATTGCTTGTTTGCGAAAAATGTGGGGTACAAATTCTCAAAATATGTTATTTTTAATACATATTAGCAATGTAAATACTTTGCTATTTCTTCAAATAATTTTTTCTTTCTTTCTTTCAATTCAAGTACTACCATTGCGATAGTGTTGAAAATTCCTATCGTTATATTAATATGTGCAGCAAAAACTTTGTACCCCTTCTTACGACAATTGCGCAGATGGAGGAGTATGAAATTTTGGACACTTATAGTTTATATAAGGAAGGAGTGCAGAATGCTAATATTTTTTTAAATTTTGCATAAAAATACATTAAATCAATAAAAAAAACATTACACACAGTATCATGTATTTGATGTGTACACACCTATATACTTTTTTTTTTTAATGGCTTCCGCGGTTAGCATTGAGCCAACAACAAATCTTGATCAACTTGATGAATATACTTTTTTGTTTATTGTTAAAGTCAAATTATCAGTGTAGCCATGGCGAAATCTGTGATTATAGAAGTATAGTCTTTGAAAACAGAACCTTAATAATGTTCAAACTTACAAATTAAATTAATTATGGTCGAATTTCGACCACTAGCTCAACTAAATCCACGATATCTCCTGGATATTGTTGCGGTAGATTAACTGTAGAAAAGAATTAGAATTACCATTAGCAAAATGGCGATAGCCGAAGTAAATATTGAAAATTTGCTAATAATTTAAGCATTTATTTCAGGAGTTATTGCTTATCAATATTTATAAAGATGGAGTGGCTTGCCACAAGCACGCCGTTGGTATTAACAGAATATGAAATCAAGCAAACCTATTATTAATACAAATAATATTCCGGCGATTTTGATGACATTGTAATAGCAGAATTGGGCATCTGATCTCAAATAATGTGCACTTTTGAGCTGTATCCACCTATTTCAGATGCAACAAATGCTAGTACTACATAAGTATGGTCCAAAATAGATTGGCAGAATTCAGTTTTGGCAGTCTTGAAAGTACCGGGAATATTCTTGGGTTTTTTGCTAACATTTATAGCAGGAAATTCAAAATTGTTTTTGGGATATTTTTATTTTTTTATTCATAATTAAAGGGCTCTGTCGCTTTAGCGACCATGCTGCCCTGGTAAGTACAATTACGTAATGTAACAAAACATAAATTCACTAATCTACTACTACTTATCACTGATTTCTTATATCTACCAGTTTATATAGAATTCTGGCCTCATTTGAAGATGGGTCTGCCATGCTTTTGGGTAGGGTATTAGACACCATAAAGAAAAAACATTTGAATTGTGCCTTAAGTTTTATTTAAAACTTTTTGGCGGTAGATTAAATTTAAATGAAGGTCCAATCAATGCTTTTTTAAATTTATTGCATGAGTTCACGAGACAGGTAGACGGACCACTTGGTGGAAAGCGGTAACCATCGCCTATGGACATTTGCAACACCAAAGGTGCTACAAATGCGCTGCTGCTCTCTCAAGGGACACTGGTACCTAACCACTAATCCCGGAACACAACTCTAGGTTTATGGCGGCATACTCTAGAACAGGGGTGGTAGCCATCTAGACGGGTGAAAACCCTACCACCTGACTGTGGGTTGTTTCGACGCCTATTACGACAGGCCGCCCGGTCGCAGGAAATTGTATTCTTTCGACGTTCTTGCACGGATAAAATATTCATTAACCGACTTCGAAAAAAGGAGGAGGTTCTCAATTCGTCGGGATCTTTTTCTTGCTTTTTTTATGAATGTTCGCCGATTACTCCGTGATTTATGATCCGATTTACGTGGTTTTTTTTTGTTCGACGCGGAATAGCTTCCAATTGGACCCCTAAAAATTTTACATAGTTTGGCCCAGTAGTTTTCATTTTATGAACATTTTTCATGGAAATTATTTTCACTCCGTTCCATATGTACACCGATTACTCTGAGATTTATGATTCGATTTACGTGATTCTTTTTTTGTTCGACGCGGAATAGCTGCCATGTGGTCCCCTAAAAATTTGACATAGTTTGGCCCAGTAGTTTTCATTTTATGAACATTTGTCATGGAAATAATTTTCACTCCGTTCCATATGTACACCGATTACTCTGAGATTTATGTTTCGATTTACGTGATTCTTTTTTGTTCGACGTGGAATAGCTTCCAATTGGTCCCCTAAAAATTTGACATAGTTTGGCCCAGTAGTTTTCATTTTACGAACATTTTTTTTTCCCGGTTCTTGGGACCTATATTTTTTAAGAAGAGCGGCACCATTCGTAGGTCCACCCATACATAGCTAGACACTAAAAGGTAACAAATAAAAAATAAAACCTTCGTTTAAAAAAACCGACTTCAAAAACTAAAATGTATAAAATAACTTATTTCTAAAGCTATTATTATTAATATATATTATATTATCTTAAACATCTTGAAGTCGGTGCAAAGTAAAACATAAAAGTTACTATATTTTGAAAATTACTAAGCACCGACTAAGATGTTTTAGATAATATATATTAATAATAATAGCTTTAGAAATAAGTTATTTTATACATTTTAGTTTTTTAGTTTTTGAAGTCGGTTTTTTTAAACGAAGTTTTTATTTTTTATTTTAATTCATGCAATCAGTCTAACAATATGACTGTTTAGTGTTTAGTTAGTTCCAAACGTACTGAAAAAAATCTGGAAATCCCAGTTCTGTAAATGGAAAATACAGAAATCTCGGTTCTCAAAATTGGTTTCAGATATTCCAGTATGTAGATATTCTACGAGCAGACCTGCACCCCGTCTACGAAATTACATCAACGGCAAACGAGGTCACGGCCAAGAGCTCTTTTTCAATATTATGATCATAATCAGCTGTGACAATACTTGGGGTAACTACACTGTTATTTGTTAGAGTTGCTTATTCATGTGTTGCTATATGAAAGCAGCAAAATCTTTATCGATAAAAACAATATTTTTATTATAGAACTTAGATCAGAAACATATGACCTAAAAGTACCAAGACGCCGCCATCCATTAAAAGTCTATTGCTTACAAATAAACGCTGGTGATGTCATACTGACATAATTGCTCAGCTCACCTTGTGACTCAGGCTGTAAATGCTATTGTCCATCAAAAGCTACGCTAACCAGTACTTGAACGCACGCTACGAACGCACTAGGCGACAGCCAGTGAGATTATTTGTTCATTTTAAATACCCTGCACATAAAACGACAAAGGAGCAGTGATATCTGATGCGGACCAGTGGCCGTTCGTGGTTCTTTGTTCTTTGAAGCTCAAGCAATGTACTGTGCACACTGCAGTTACGATGTATCGATACGCTCATTCTGATATCAAAGGATTCAGAACAGAAATTGAAATGAGATTATAAATATGAGATATGTCGTCAAATGAGGATTTAAAATACACAGCACGACTAACTTCTCGAAGTTCATTTAAAAATAACCCGAGAATTCTTGACCCCAAGAATTGTAAACTGTCTTGGAGCCGCAACTTAGCCGCATAATTGAGTTGTATTCCGGTATTACTGGCCAGGTTCTAACCACCCTTTAGAAAGCAGCAGAGCATTGGTAGCACCTTTTGTGTTACAAATGTCCATAAGCGCTGGTAACCGCTTTCCGTCAGGTGGGCCGTCTGCCTGCAACTCATGCAATAAAAAAATATACATTTGTAATCTAAAGCCTGGCGTCCACCAAAAGGTGGTTCGAGTCGGGCGCCATCGCACCGCAAAAAAATCACTTGCTAATTATATATAACTGCGTCGACTAAAGCGTGTAATTGCGCTTTAGTCTCTTTTTGCCTTGCGCGGCTTTTCCAGGGTGTAACAATTTATGCCTCTTCAAAAAGTGCGTAAACAGATCTATCTTTAAAGTTACGATACTATAGACACTATTGACTTCCTTAATGTTACAGTCGCTCATAGACAGCGAGCGGTTGCCATTTGATATCAAATGGATTGTATATCGGTTTACCTACAAGCGAATCATTTATTTGCTCAAAAACGACAACGAACGATGAGAATGTTGAGATGGATGTGTGGTGTTACAAGAATGGATAAGGTGAGAAATGAGTACATAATCTTTGAAAGTTGCACCCGTAACTGAAAAATTGAGAGAAAGAAGACGTAAGTCGTTATGGGCATATAATGAGGAGGGATAAATGTCACGTGACAATAAGAATGTTAAACTACAAGATGGATGGGTTCAAATGTAAAGGTAGACCAAAAAAAGATGGATGGTTTGTGTGAAAGATGATATGATGATTTGTGGTGTAACAGAAGATGTATGTCAGAATAGAGGAGGGTGGAAGGAAAAGACATATTGTGCCGACCCCATTTAATTGGGATATGGTGAAACAAAAGATAGATGTTTTTGCCTAAAATAAAAGTTAGTAGGAATCGAATTGTATAGAATCTTCTCGACGCTGCTTTAAACATTTCTACAGGTGAAAGTTGTTTTGTCAATCGCGTCGCTGTGCAATGTATATTCAGCCTTATTCTGTATTAAAAGTGATAATGCTTTGGGATTTTTGTATGTTTCGACTAAAAATATGACTTAACATTATAAAATATTACATTCAAGGTGATATTAATTAATGCTTAATGCTTAATTGTTTACCTTATGACTGTTATATTAAGTACATTGAGTTAACTAAATTATAAGTGCTATTTATTGCAAATTATCATTAAAATTATTATTAACTTGTATTAATTTTAATTAAAAGTTACATATAACTAATATGTTTTAACAGCAACGATAACTGATAATGGCCAATTAACTACAATATATTTTACTTATTTTTTTTAATCCAAGCTCCGTGGCTACACCTCGTATCAAACCCTGGGCAGTAGCTTTATTTTACTTACACAAAAACTTGTAGTGTTTTACATATAATAATAACAAGGAAACTAATTTCACATAATCTAGACAACTGCCCAGCGAAACATGAGAGGTGAGTCGAAGCCAACCTGACTTGAAGTTATACAACGAATGACATGTTGTTTATGATAACGTAGTATGGAGGGTAGAGTTAAGGAGGACCATCTAGTATGGGGGAACAGTTGAAGAGTGTCCACCTGTAAACAGCAAATTATGGTTCGAAAACTCGTCAAAATAGCGCTACTGTATGAAAAGGAAATTATATGAATTTAGCAGTTATAAACGAAGTGAAGTGTGCTGAGTTGAAAAATTTAAAAATTATAATTTGGAAATATATTCGAGACTTTCTCGTATTGAGATGTATGTATATAAATGCAATAGTTAAATTTTCGTAAAATGCGCGGTGACAAAGAGGATGTCTTTCTTTCCTTCATTAATTTAGTATCCTACTCTAATTATTTGTGGCGCTATTTTTAAATACTTTCCACTTGCTATTATGGCGCCATCTTAATTTGCTGCCCTTCAGTGGACACTTTTTATATACTGAGATGGTTCTCCTTACCTCTAGCCTCCATGTAACGTAGTTATTTGTTAGTGAATTAAAAAACGCGATTGCAGCGACATCTATTTCGCTAACCCGTCTATACTATGGAAACGACATCATTTATTGGTATTAGAAGTGTCCAAATGTTGATTCAGGATATAAAATAAGTTCTGTGTCGAGCATCATTCATATACGTTCAGTAGTTTTCAAAACGTACCCGATCGCAGCGCCATCTTTATCGATATTTTCGCGCGGAAACAACGTAAATTTTAAATAAAATTAAAAGTTTCTCTAACACTTTAACATTTTCGGAATCTCCCGGTCCGAAATAGCCGCCCTGATTTTTTCCAATTTTTAACGCAATGCACAAAATTTAACCATAAACATATTTATCAAATTATAGATAGATTAAAAAAATAAGCTTTAAATAAAATAGAACTAACTCGCTTGAAGTACCTTGAAGTTATAAAACAATAATAATATTTAACCTGTATTTTTATTGATATCCTTTGTGATATGAACAATATACAGATACTGTATCAATTGAACTGATAAAACAATATCAATATCTCAGTACAATGTCGTATTAGGCAAGTGCAAATCATTACAAGCTGTTGATTGATTTACTGCTTATTCTCTAGAAATGAAATTCAATATTAAATCACAATTCAATTCACTGCTTCTAGTTATTGCGTTTGAATGTAGATCTGCAAAATGCCAGTATGTGATCAAAACTTTAATTTAAATTTATTCCCTATAAATTCAATATTAAATTAAAATTCAATTAACGTCTCTTGTAGTGTTTGTGTTTGAATTTAAAATTGCAAAATACTAGATTAAAGCTTGAATTTGAATTTAGAATTATTTATCGCCAGTGTGTTTGAAGATCGAATAAATAGCTCCTTATGTTCTCTTTTTGAAATTTAAAAATGAAATTCGTTTTTCAACAATATTTTATGAATGTTAAATATGAAGTTAATTATAACGAGTTTCAAGCAGTTTTTGGTGGCGACTTCAAGAGTGATGTTTTGTTGTGCAGTGGTTTAAAGTAAAAAAAAAAAGTTGTTCTCCTTGGATTTTTTTTAAATGAATTATTTTGCATTTGTGTTCAAATATCATCTGTTTGGTGAAGTGTACTTTTGCAACTGCCACAATAACAAACAACCTTTAGCATCAGGCAAGGACCTGCAATTGAATTGAAGCTTTTGCTTGACAATCTATAGTATATTCATGGATACTTGATTTGCATTCATGGATGTTTTTAAAAAGAACAAGTATATTTATATTTCGATGTGATTTTAGAAGTCGAACATAATGAAAACTAAAAACCCGTTCTCCTTGATAGGCCTAAGTAAGTGTTATTGTTTATTAATTCTAACTTTAAACATTTATTATAATAATCACAAAATAAGTAGCCCGATTTGACAGTTCTCACTACAACTATTTACAACATATGTTGGGATTGAAACTTCCAAATCGTTAACCAAGTTTATAGATTATCACGAGAAATCGATTAAAATTTATACGACTTTGAGATCGTTTGATTTATTTTAAGTTACTTACATTTTGTGTTTTTTTATTTATTTTTTAATGCAGGAGTTCAGCAGACAGGCAGACGGCCCACTTGATGGTAAGAGGCTTACCATCGCCTATGGATATTTGCAACACCAAAGGTGCTACAAATGCGCTGCTGCTCTTTTAAGGGAAACTGGAAAATGGTCACTAAAGCCGGAACACAACACAAGGCTGTTACGGCGGCATACTCTAGTCTAGAGGAATCGAATCGAATTAATAAAATGCAACAACTGTTGACTTAAAACGCCATAGAATGTAACTGTTTATTAGTTTCGCCATAGATTAATAAGACACAACAGAATTAAAAAAAAATTATGTTCGTTATTTGGAGGAAAATAATATCTATATCTATATTATCAACTAAATAAATGAATTATTATTGGTTTTCAGTTTTGTTGATTTCATGTAAAGTTATGTTCTATTGACTTTCGTAAGTGTCAAATCGGGCTTATTATTTTGTTATTATTATTGTTACATACCGACAACGAACGCACATCTGGCATGTTGTAAAAACGAATTATTTTATTTACTTCGTGTTTAAACTTAAAAAACATCTATTGTTATCGTACTTATTTTATGGCTGTAATTAGTGTCGAACGACTTAATCATTGTTTTTATTGCATTGCGTTGAAGCTTAATAGATGTGCTTGAACCCTTTGTCGGTATTATACAGTTTAGTATAAAACAATGCCCGAACGGAGGGGTGAGGCAGTCGATCGACGACTACGATACGATTAAGACGTGTAGTACTTTCGATTAGCGACATAGTGACGGACTTTGCGCGTGTTGAATTGCATTGAATCGTGCAGTGTGAACTGGTTGCATCCAGTTTTATTTTGTACTAGTTTTATACGTGTTTGTACAGTTCTAATAAAGTCTATAGTAATTCCAACGGCATTTATTTTAATTCGCGTCCTGTAGCTCGTAACATTATATTTAGGAATTTACGTATTTAAAAGTTGTCCTCCTCATTATGTAGGCTACTTATGTTGATTTACAGAAAGCGGCCAAGTGCCTGTATGTCCACGTTCGATGAAGGGTTGAAAGGTTGAACTGCTGAAAAGGACCTTCTTATCTACCCCATATTTTAGACACTCCTCAACCAATATTCTCTAACATTATCGTTTAAGGAGTTAAGAAGGAAGAAAGAAAAAAGTATTTGAAGATATAGTGACGTACCTCAATTGCTGACGTGTATCTTAAAAATAAAAACATAATTTGTTGAGAATTTGCTCGCCGCATTTTCAGCAAACAAGGTTTGCACTCAGCTTATTGCTGTGCCGGCATAATATCCGACACAACTCTAATATTCAATGCAAATCTTCCTTTTGGCGTAATACTAAAACGACACGAATAATTTGTGAATTTAATTTAAAAACTATTTAATTTTGAAATAGTAATTTATACCTACATAGAATAAACAGTGTAAATATAGCTGCAACACTATAGCTATAGCTACATACTTGTAAATAGAGTTCGCTGCCCTACCACAATTTCGAAGATTCAACATTGACAGGACCTACGTCAAATTTGTATTCAATGAATCTCAACAATAATAATACGAATATAATAAAACTAGCTGTCCCGGCAGACGTCGTCCTGCCCGGAAAAGCTTTAATCGATACAGCAGCGCCACCTACCGGGTCCAATTGCAAACCAACTCAGAAACCTCTGGCCCATGTACAACAACTGTTATAGATCATCACATGATCAATTGTATAGTTTATGATTCTATAAAGGACATAGACATTCATTTTTATATACAATAAAAATAAGATAGCAGCCCACAAACCTCCTACTGCTGGGCCAGGGCTTCCCATTATAGGGGATGACCCTAATTGTATACCCGCCACGCTTGTCCCAGACGGCAAGGCAGGTTTCACACATCGGTCATCTCGATGTGCAGGTTTCATCACGTTGTAAGCACGTGGTAATCGCAACAATATGTATATTAGGACAGAAAATTGCCTATAAGCGGTGCATGCGTTCTCATGCGCTAACAATTAGGCTACTACGCCATAACGAATATTTCACAGAACTGCTTGGGGGCAGCGGCACTCGCCTACCAGCTAAATCCCCTGGACAGTATTCAACGTCGAGTCGCTCGCATTGCCGATGATCCCATACTCACAGACGGTTTAGATAAGCTTTGCCTTCGGCCACTTCGCTCTTGTACCTACTCATCGGTTCTCTAAAATGTTTCTCTTGCGCACCGTGGGGATTTGGAATGAGCTCCCAGCTGGTTTTCCCACAGCGCTACAATTTTGGGGTTTTTTAAACAGGTGTCATAAAATTTCTTCGAAGCTGGCAACACGTTAGTGACACCTCTGGTATTCCAAACGTCCATAGGCGACGGTAGCCACTTTCCATCAGGTGGGCCATAAAAAAAAGAACTTTGATTTTGGTTCACGTTTAATTGCAAGGATTATTTTCTACCTTAGTGAGGGTTGCATATTAGCGCCGCTTGAGAGGTTCAGCTGTTCACCGCTGATAGAGCCGTACTGTTTTTGATTAATAGAATACGGCCAGCGTGTCCAATATATTCATAGAAGGTTTTTCTTTTTTCTTTTGTCACCAGATGAACTGAGATGGCTGCTAAGCGGTGCGTGTAGCGGCAGAGAGATGAACCACGGTGGACTGAAAAATGTTCCGGCCGAGTCGAACACGCGGCTCGACAAACGTGAGTACATACCATGCAGAAATAAATCTAGAGCCCCTAGTCTGCTATTACAGTGATTTCACAATGGTTTTTGCCGGTGTCATAGTGACACCATAATTTTTGGATTTGGCCTTTTAAGAACCAATTTTATGAATGAAATAAATAAAACAAGCATTAACTCGAAAGTGTTACGTTTTTTAGACAATTTCGAATTTTAATGCAAAGAAATAAGGTTAAAATGATATCCATCGTGTAATACACGGTGTTTTGTATTTAGAATGTCTTGTAACCATCCTTAGTATTATACAATTTCGACCTTTAATACAATGAGGTAAGGTCTAAAATGATATCCACCAGTGTTATATCCGTATATAACACTGATGGATGTTTTGAAATTAGAACGTCCTGTACCCGTCCTTATTATTATACAATTCCGAACTTTAATGCAATGCAGTAAAGTCTAAAATGATATTCATCGGTGTAATATACGATGTATACGATGTTTTGAAATTAGAACGTCTTGTAACCGTCCTTATTATGATAGAATTTCGAACTTTAATGCAATGAATTAAGGTCTAAAATGACATCCATCAGTGTAATATACGTTGTTTTGAAGATAGAACGACTTGTAACCGTCCTTGTTATGATACAATTTTGAACTTTAATGCAATGAGATAAGGTCTTAAATGATATCCATCAGTGTAATATACGGTGTTTTGAAATTAGAACGACTTGTAACCGTCCTTATTATTATACAATTTTGAACTTTAATTCAATGAGATAAGGTCTTAAATTATATCCATCACTGTAATGTACGGTATTTTGAAATTAGAAAGTCTTGTAACCGTCCTTATTATTATACAATAATAAGGACGGTTACGGTTATTTCGACCTTTAATGCAATACGATAAGGTCTAAAATGATATCCATCTGTGTAATATACGGTGTTTTGAAGTTAGAACGACTTGTAACCGTCCTTGTTATTATACAATTTTGAACTTTAATGCAATGAGATAAGGTCTTAAATGATATCCATCAGTGTAATATACGGTGTTTTGAAATTAGAACGACTTGTAACCGTCCTTATTATTATACAATTTTGAACTTTAATTCAATGAGATAAGGTCTTAAATTATATCCATCACTGTAATGTACGGTATTTTGAAATTAGAAAGTCTTGTAACCGTCCTTATTATTATACAATAATAAGGACGGTTACGGTTATTTCGACCTTTAATGCAATACGATAAGGTCTAAAATGATATCCATCTGTGTAATATACGGTGTTTTGAAGTTAGAACGACTTGTAACCGTCCTTGTTATTATACAATTTTGAACTTTAATGCAATGAGATAAGGTCTTAAATGATATCCATCAGTGTAATATACGGTGTTTTGAAATTAGAACGACTTGTAACCGTCCTTATTATTATACAATTTTGAACTTTAATTCAATGAGATAAGGTCTTAAATTATATCCATCACTGTAATGTACGGTATTTTGAAATTAGAAAGTCTTGTAACCGTCCTTATTATTATACAATAATAAGGACGGTTACGGTTATTTCGACCTTTAATGCAATACGATAAGGTCTAAAATGATATCCATCTGTGTAATATACGGTGTTTTGAAGTTAGAACGACTTGTAACCGTCCTTGTTATTATACAATTTTGAACTTTAATGCAATGAATTAAGGTCTAAAATGACATCCATCAGTGTAATATACGGTGTTTTGAAGTTAGAACGACTTGTAACCGTCCTTGTTATTATACAATTTTGAACTTTAATGCAATGAGATAAGGTCTTAAATGATATCCATCAGTGTAATATACGGTGTTTTGAAGTTAGAACGACTTGTAACCGTCCTTGTTATTATACAATTTTGAACTTTAATGCAATGAGATAAGGTCTTAAATGATATCCATCAGTGTAATATACGGTGTTTTGAAATTAGAACGACTTGTAACCGTCCTTATTATTATACAATTTTGAACTTTAATTCAATGAGATAAGGTCTTAAATTATATCCATCACTGTAATGTACGGTATTTTGAAATTAGAAAGTCTTGTAACCGTCCTTATTATTATACAATAATAAGGACGGTTACGGTTATTTCGACCTTTAATGCAATACGATAAGGTCTAAAATGATATCCATCTGTGTAATATACGGTGTTTTGAAATTAGAAGGTCTTGTAACCGTCCTTATTATTGTTACGAGTTACACAGGACTCGAATTAAAATGCCGTTGGAATTACTATAGAGTTTATTAGAACTGTACAAACACGTATAAAACAGGCACAAATATGACTGGACACAGCCAGTACAAACTGCAGGATTCAATAATACGCGCAAAGTGCGTCACTATATCGCTCATGAAATGTACGTCTTATTCGTATTATAGTCGTCGCTTGACTGCCCCACCCCTCCGTTCGGGCATTGTTTTATACTAAAATGTACAATACATCAAAGAACCGCGTTCACTGAGTTAATCCGTACACCTAGCAAGCTTCGACACAATGCAATAACAACAAGGATTAGTTCGACACTAATGACGGCCATAAAACAAGCACGATAACAATAGGATGTTTTTCTTAATTGAAAATTTTAAACATGAAGTAACCAAAAGAACTCCGAATGCAGGAAAGGTAATAAACTGCGTTTTATGACAGGCAGGTGTGCGCATTTCTTTGACGGCATGTAACATTGTTATACAATTTCGAACTTTAATGTAATGGAATAAGGTCTAAAATTATATCCATCAGCGCACATTTAAAGAATCATACTTGTTGTAGTTTGGTATCAAAATACTAAATACTGGTTATGTAAATCAATCTTTATTTGCAAACACATAGATACATGAACAGGTATTACATAATATAATGTTTCCACTATGTTTTGTCATTTACATGACGTGAAAATGCTTACATTCGCTAAATGTCTTGCAGCTATAACTCTACATTAATGTATCGAAATTAATTTAATTAAATATACCTACATATCAAAAAAAATAAAAAAGAACTGTTAACATTATTAAAAACGAAATTTTTTTGTAATTAAGTTATTTTATTGTATTGTCATTAATTATTAGTATAATCCATTAAGTGAAAAAGTTGTCATATAGGATTGGACCGTTTAAGTGGTAGCACGTTAATATTAGTAGGTAAGGTAGGTAGAATATAGAAAAGTACATAATTTCACATTTAAGAATTACAAAAAGAAGCTGACTATCATTTGTTATGATACATAGGTTCGAGTTTGAAGCCCGTCACAGACGTAGCTATAATATATATTAAAATGAATAGCAAGGCATATTACGACATATTTTCCATATAAATTTTCGAGTGACCGCACACGCAGCTATAATATATATTTCTATGACATCACAAAAATATGTCGACATTAATATCTCAGTATATTTTGGCATATTTAAGTATATCAATATATATTTTGAGGATACGGAATGGATCTAAAAGTAGTGCTCTTGTCGAATTCATTTAGGTAGCTAGATTGATTATAGTATTACTAGCTGACCCGGCGAACTTCATACCGCCATATTTTCTGAATTCCTTAAAAACTTTATTTCATGACACAAAAACAAAATCACCAAAATCGCTCCCGGTGATTAGGAGGATTCTAGAACCCGATCTCAGCGCCACCTACCGGTTCCAACGGTATAAAAAGTATCCTATCTTTTAAGTTGGATCAAACTGCACACGGTGTGCAAATTTGATTAAAATCGGTTCAGTGGTTTTGGAGTTTATCGGCAACATCATCGTGAGACAAGATTTTTATATATATAAGATAAGATTTCAAAATTTGTACATCTGTACAGAAAGTAAGCTTTGCGCTTGCAAGGACGACCGCAGACCAAGTGAGGGCAAAATATATATTATAGTATAGCTCCCGTGTGTGGTAGCTTGCTATACTATAATTTATATCTCGATATATTAATATATATTATAGCTACGTCTGTGATGGGCTTGACTATAATCAAGCTTAATGTTAAAGTGACGTCACGGACGGCTTTACAGTGCTTAACGCTGCGTTAAACTTTTATTCGTAAAATTACTTAGACTTCTTAATTTGTATTGCTAATATCGGTATTGTAAAATACGTGATAAATAGTACTTCGGTTAGTGTTAGTGTCGTTATTCGTGCTTTCGCTTTTGATTAAATCAAGATTAATTAGTAGTGATTCATACAAATAGTTATTTATTTCCGAATCAAATGGGGATTGTTCACTTTTTTTCAATCTGGCTATTTGAAAAACCATTTCGAGGAATAGCGTCCCTAATCATTTCTGTCTAGTTAAAATTCCAAAAAACGTACGATCTTCTTGTATTTTGTAAGAAATGCGTTTGACCTTTATTTGACCTTACTAAATCCAATCAGGTGGGCCTGTTTGCCTGCTTCAGGTGTAAAAAAAATCTAGCTGTACATTATTTGATATAATAATGGTTGCACACGAAAAATTATAAGCCTAGCGACAAAATACACCAAAATGATCACGATACGTAATGAGTAATGACAGTGATAGTTAAATAAGTAGCACAGATTACTATGATTAGATATAGATAAAACTTGCTTTGATTATTTTTGTTTTCTAAGCAAAGAAATCAATGTAAACTTGTCCCTTATGACGTCATCGGAGAAATAACTTTAAAATCGAATTATAAAAAAACTAACGCTTAAAATACAAAAATATTCAAATTAGTATCTTAAAATACCCTATTTTACGTAATAAAAATATAAAATCAGAGGGTAATTTTTTGTGAACAATCCCCATTGCGGGTATCAATTTTTCTGTGACATCTAGTGTTGATTAGTAGCTGTAGTTTTCGAAATGGCTAAGTGCTCTGCGTGCGGAAAGTTTCTCTCGGCACCAGGGGCCGCCACTTGTACCAATTGTCCCTGCATGTACCATAAAGTGTGTGTCGCTATATCAGATAGTGGCACCGTACCAAAGAATTGGGTTTGCCCCGAATGCAAGAAAAAAATACGGAAAGGTGACAATTCCAATACACCAGTAAAATGCACAGCGGAGGATAGCTCTCTCCTGGCTTCGAAGGTGGCACCGCCTGAAGGTTTGTGCCACCCAGAAGGCACATCTTTTGCTTCGCTTGTTCCTGAAGCTAGTGAAGACAACGACTACCGAGCAATGCGCCGTGAACTGGCGGAATGTATGTCGGAAATACGGGCCTTCCGCAAGGAAATGCTCGAGTTCCGCACGTGCCTGGGGGCTTAAACCAGCGTCTAGATGTCCTCGAACAGAGGAACATATCTTCTGAAATTAAGGGGGTATCTGAACTTGAAGAAACCATAACACAACTGAAGCTTGAATTGAATGACCTCGATCAGGAGGCGCTTTTGTCGGACTTGGATATCGGATGTCTTCCAGAGGAAAGGGGGGAAAACATAGTTCATACAATGATTGTTTTGGGTACCAAGCTAGGCGTCAAGATAGAGGAGCGAGATATTGTGTTTGCAGAACGTGTTGGTGCCTTGAAACCTGTGCCTGGCAATGGCACGTCAGCAAAAGGCAAAGGCGCGCGCCGCGTTGTCGTGCGCTTGGCTCGTCGTCATATCCGGGATGAAATGATCCGTGCAGCACGCCTGCGTCGTAATCTCACATCTACAGACATAGGAATAGCTGGAGCATCGCAGCGTGTTTATATCAATGAAAGAATGACCCGTACTAATCGCTTGCTATTTCATCATGCGCGTGAGGAATGTCGCAAGCGGAACTGGAGGTATTCCTGGACCAAAAGAGGACGCGTATACATACGAGAGGCTTACGGAAAGCAATCATACAGCGTTCGTTCAGAAGCAGATATTCTACGTGTTTTTGGGCCGAATACTGTTTGAACATCATATTTCCTATTTTTTTTCGAATAACCACGGCTTCAGTATCTTATTTAGTTTAGAATATATCGTACTCTTATATAATTATATTAGTCATAATTTTGACTTACTCTGTCCTTTTTAGAATTAAAAAGAATATAAAATTTCAACTAACATATATTTTAGTATCATTAGATTATATTGCAAAATTCTTTGTTTTTAAATTTGAGCATTGTGTTATTTTTACTTTTTGTTTATAATGTATACTGCTCTTTATTCCACTTTACTGTTTTCATTGTATTATTTTTTGGTTTGTGTGTCTTTTTATTTTCAATGTTATATGTGATATTTTTGGTTATCTCTAATGGTTAATAAACGCTTAAAGATCGGTTTGCTGAATGCAGGTACCTTAGGTTCGAATCACGATAACTTTGTAGCATGTGTCACACGGCATAACTTTGATGTTTTAGCTATAAACGAAACTTGGCTTAAAGCTGGGGAAGACGGTCGTGCACCCGTTGTTACAGGATATCGTTTGCGTCACATTCCTAGATCACGAGAAGTTCGGTCGCGGGGTGGAGGTGTCGGTTTTTATATCTACGTGACATTCAAGTACGCACTTGGTCTCATCCAGTAGACCCTTCGCGTGCGTCTGTAGAACAAATGTGGATCACAATGAACCTTAACGGAATGCGGTTACTTATTGGCACTGCATATCGCTCTCCTTGGCTAGACATTGATTTATTTTTCGACGCGATCACTGATTTAATTAATTTGCATAATAGCCATGATCATTTAATTTTATTAGGAGACTTTAATATTAATTTTAATGACGTAAATAATCCAAAAACGGAAAAATTTAATACATTTTTGACTTGTCTTAATATATCTCAAATAGTTTCTTCTCCGACACACTTTACAGAAACATCGGAAACCCTGATCGATGTTATATGCACAGATTTAATTGCTAAGAACATAGAGACAGATCAAGTCGGATCATTATATGGTCATTGCATGGTAATTTGTGAATTTAATATTAAACAAAGTCAAATCATTCGGCAGACCAAAGGTTATCGTCCCATAAAGAATATTAATCTACACAAATTTAGCAGCGATCTTCATTTAATTCCGTGGGACTTTATCGCTACACTCGGTAATGTTAACGAGATGGTTAACGCTTTTAACCAGAGTGTCCTATTATTATTTGAATATCATGCTCCGGTCAAATGTCTTCATACTAAGAATTATTCTCCGCCTTGGTTGACTGATAACATTAAATTAATGATGAATTTACGAGACAAAGCTGCAGCAGACTATCATAAAAATAAATCTATCACTAAAAAAAATTATAAGAGTCTGAAATCACTAGTATACCAAGCACTCTTTTTTGAAAAGTCAGCATATTTCAAACATAATATTGTCAACAAAATACGTGAACCGAAGCTCTCTAGACAAATTTGAAAAATATTATTTTGCCAAAAAATAATGTAGATCTTCCTCCACACTTTAACAATGCTGATATAATTAATAATCATTTTTTAAACATACCAGGCACAGATGAGGTTAGTTTCTCTTCTTTAACTTATTATGTATTTCATAGTTTTAGTGACGCAGTGTTTGATTTAGAACCAATAGATATAAAAACTCTACAAAAAACATTTAAAAGTCTGAAATCGAACGCAGTTGGTAGCGATGACATAAGTTTGAATATGCTTTTAATGACCTTTCCTCACAGTATAAATTTAATACTATCTATTATAAATAACTCTATCTCCACGTCCACATTTCCGGATATGTGGAAGCGTGCTATTGTTCGCCCTCTACCTAAAATTTCGAATCCATGTGAGCTTAAAGATTTAAGACCAATTAGTATTTTACCATGCTTGTCTAAAATTATGGAGAAAATAGTAAGTTTTCGGGTAACTAAATTCCTTGAAGAAAATCGCGTTCTCCCTGAAGCCCAGTCGGGATTTAGAAAGGGGCGCAGTCCGTCAACCGCACTATTAGATGTAATTGATAATATACTCGTCGCGCAGGATAATGGGTTTTGTACGCTATTAGTTTTATTAGACTTTTCAAGGGCTTTCGACTCGATCAATATTAATCTGTTACTTTCTAAGCTGAGTTACTATGGATTCAAAGCAAAAACTGTTAAATGGTTTCAAAGTTTTCTTACTAGCCGATACCAGCAAGTTAAGCTCATCAATATTGATGGTAGCTCACAGGTCCCTGAAAATTTGCCAATCAAAAGAGGCGGAATTAGCCCTAAGAGGCGGAGAATTGGCCCTAATATTGATCCTTGCGTTCCGCAAGGATCAATATTAGGGCCAATTCTCTTTATCCTGTACACCGCAGACTTAGCAACACAAATCAGACATTGTAAAGTTCATTTTTACGCCGATGACACACAAATATATATTTCATTTAAACCATCCGATATTTATGTCGGATGCGATAAACGAAGATCTCTATAGAATAACTCAATGGTCTGAATCTAATTCCTTACTTCTTAACCCTTTTAAAACTAAATATCTTCTTTTTGGTTCCAAACATCAACTCAATATTCTTCACCCATCAGCAAAAGTAATGCTCATGGGTAAACCAGTAGAACAAGTTTATGTAGCTCGGAACTTAGGGTTGTATGTAGATTGCGATTTAAAGTTTGAGAAACAAATTGCTAAGTCAGTAAGAACTTGTTTCTATAAGTTAACATTTTTATACCGTATAAGACCTTTATAAATGAAGCATTACGCATTCAACTAGTGGAATCTCTTGTTTTATCACATCTAAATTACGCAGATGTAATTTTTGGTCCTCGGCTTCTTGCTAAAACTAAGAGCCTCATTCAAAGAGTACAGAATGCTTGTGTACGGTTTTGTTTCAAAGTTCCCTTAAGAGGTCACGGTACACCATTCCTAAACAAGCATTATATTTTAAAAATGAGACATAGTCAAAAGTTACATTTAGCTTGCTTGCTGTTTGGTGTTATAAATAATAAAACACCTTTATATCTCTACGAAAAGCTTTCGTGGATGTCGACAAGAAGGTCACTCGGTTGTAGGCAAGGCTCGGTGCAGCTCGCTACTCAGCAGCATTGTTCGGCTGCCTTCAGGGGGAGTTTTCGTTACGCTGCATCGAAGTGCTGGAATAACATACCGCCGCCGATAAGGAACCTGCAATCTGTCTTTGGGTTTCGAACAAACTTAAAAAAATTCTTATTTGACCATCAATTTCGCCAGACAGACCTTAAATACGACACAAGTATTTTATAGTATTATAATACTCGTATGTCAATTAATATACTGTATCTAACCATTGCCAATTTATCATTTCTGCCTTGTTCGTCACTTCTGTCCGTTGTTTTTTTTGTTTTCTTTTATTTGTTATTTATTATAAGAGTTTCATATACTAATCCTTTTTTCATAATTTTATAACGAATGTTTATTGTTTTAATTTGCTTTGTGAAGCCAAGCCGTGGCATCACTGGGAGGTACTTGCGGAAGATCAGCGCTAGTTGTGAAACTAGCATTATGCTGAGCAAGAGTCTTTTTAGGACATTACAATTAATTGTAATATAATTATATTATCATGTAAGACTTTCTGTATCTGGTCCTAAATAAATACTTTTTCTTTCTTCTTCTTTCTAAACGATGATGCGGTCGAAGTTAGAGCACGCTTACTTATATACGAGGTGTTCTAAAGTTTCCGACCTATCTAAGATACAAGATATTTTTTCAGATTTTATTTTTCAACATAGTCTCCTTGTTACTCTACACACTTCTCCCAGCGATGCTCCTATCTCTGTAACCTGTCCAAATAGTACTCGGCGTTTATCTCTGCAAAATAATCGTTCACGAAGGTGATTGCCTCTTCATTTGACGAAAATCTCTGTCCTTTGAGTGCAATTTTTAGATGAGGTAACAAAAAGTCGCTTAGGCTTGTCGAGTACGGCGGATGGTCGAGCAGTTCAAACCGTAATTCGTAGATTTTCGCCATGACAACCGCTGAGGTGTGAGACGGTGCGTTGTCTTGGTGAAACAGGTTTTTTTTTCTGCAAATGTGGCCGTTTTTCCGCAAGTTCTGCCTTCAGCTGGTAAAGTAATTATGCGCAGTACGCTCCTTTTGTTTACGAGTGCTGCTATCTTCATGTTGAGGTCGGAAATTTTGCAGACAACCCACGTGTTAATAATACCTAAATCACACGAGACTTAAAAACACCCGGATTGTACGTTACGCGAAACATGGTTCTTGAGCCTCTAGCTGCCATCTGGGACCATCCAAAAATAACGTCACACGAATTTCATGATTTTTGACCCCGTTGGTCCTTGTCACATTCATGAGACCCCTCCCTCCCTAGTGTGACACCACACATTTAGTAATTTTAAAAATACTAATAATCATTATATTAATACGTGAAGAAAAAATGATGTGCCCCTTTTTTACGAAAATCGCGCGGACGGGGCTTATGATCGCACATTCATACTTTATAATCAGAAGAAGTGCAGAATGCTATTTTTTTAATTATGCTTAAAAAACACATTTAGGGTCGCTTGCATTACGATCGTCTTTAAATAAAATTAGTTAATCATATTTAACTGCCTAAATACGTTTTACACGAAAGGTATCGACAGTTCTTTAAACATATTGAGCGATAAATTTCGCGTTGTGCAAGACGCTAATCGTATTTAAGGGTGTTAAATGCGTTTAGTGTTTATTAAATAAATTTAAGGAACGTTATGCAAGCAGCCCAAAAAAAAAAAAAATACACACTACCATGTATTTGACACACACGCATATATACTCTTTTGTTTATTGTTAAAGTCAAATTAACAGTGTAGCCTTGGCGAAATCTGTGATTATAGAAGTATAGTCTTTGGGAACAGAACCTTAATGATGTTTAAACTTGTAACTTAAATTAACTATGGTCGAATTTCGACCACTGGGCGACCACTTGTATATTTTCAGTTTTGAAATTTGTCGTCACGAAATTTAAGACACTATGTCACATAATGTCACACTTCATCAACCCCTGACGTGTGATTATGTAATTTATGGATTGCCCCTCTCTTTTTGCTCCGCCCAAGATTTCGCTGTGAAATGTTCACGATTTCCGAATTCCTTAATAATATTAGAATCATTGGAACTTATCCAATTTTTAATATGTCATTTCCTTTTAGTATTATTACGTCAATTGCAAGATGGCGTCCGAATTTAGATTCGTTGGTTGCTTAATTAAATTTTAACTGTAGGGTTATTTATACTGAAGTCTAAAGATCGACTACAAGTTAACCTTCACATATCTAAAGCGGGATTTGACTAATAAATAAATTGGGTAAGTGCGTGCAGTCCGCGCGCAAAGGGTTCCGTGGAGATTTATTTGGCTACAGAATCATAGATGCATTAAATAAACCCATATCTCATAAACTACTGCATGGATTGTTAAAGTTCAAAACATTTTTTAGGGAAAGTATTTTTTAAGTGTAATTTTGTTCAGGATTTTCCACTACATATTCTTACGAGTTTAGCGGGACTCGAAATAAAAGGCCGTTAAAATTACTATAGAGTTTATTAGAAATATACAAACACGTATAACACAGAAACATTAACCGAACACAACAAATCCAAACGTAATGCAGAACGTCGCAATCCAATAAAACGCGCAAAGCCCGTCCAGATTAGATTCCCGAATGAACACACGTCACGCCTTGATCGTGATTCTCGCTCAAATGCCCTCTTTCCATTAGGCCGCCGTTTTATACTACACAAATGGAAATGAATCCGCAACACCTGGCTAATGATGCTAATGAGCGAGTACAATAGGCTATTCTCCACAATAACTGGAAACGTATTCCAATAAATAAGTGAACAAAAGAAGACGATCATAAAAGGATTACGATTAGTGCTCCTACAAATCTGTACGTGGCATTTGTCTTTGTCGTACCACACACACACACACACACACACACACACGCACGCACGCACGCACACGCACACACACACAACATTCACATCACACTTCACTTGGTCTTAATGCGCCAGTTACGTTATTGACATTGGCAATAATTTAAATGTACCTAACTTCATATTACTTTTTTTCTTTTAATGTTGACCACAATTGTTTGGTTTATTTACTTTATTAATGACGTAACTAAACTGACGGATTCATAAACTGCATCAAAGTTCAGGATTACTTTGAAACGATTTTTTTAAATAAGTATGCAAACTTTTTAGATTAAATTATATAAATATGGAGAGACTGGCTCTTAATCTCAAAAAAAGGAAAATTTAAAAATATAACAGATTTGCGTGTATTTATAGCAAAGTTTTAAATTGATTCTCATTGATTTTTATTCTTCTGTCAATTGAATTATTGTTACCAGCAGAATTGTTGGGTTAGTTTTTTAACTCATCGAGAGTTTTTGAACCATAATATGGATACTTTCTCCGAACTAGCGGCTCAAATTGTAGCATTGGTGCGGGAGGGCTTGGATCAACGAACGATTGGTAGAAATTTAAACCAGTCTACGGTTTCTAGAATATACAGAAGGTTTGTGGAGACAGGTTCTTACAGAAGGAGACGTGGTACAGGCAGGACTCGAGCAAACACCGGCCGTGATGACCGATTTATTGTTACAACTTCCCTGCGAAATCGTTTCCTCACGTCTGTTAACATCAAAACAGAGCTTAATGAGGTGCGTGGAGTAAACGTGAGTGCACGAACAATAAGAAGAAGGTTAAAGGAAGCGGATATCACCCCTTTTAGACCAGCAAATGGTCCAAAGTTGTCTGTAGCTCACAGACAAGCTCGCTTAAGATTTGCGCGTGATCACCTGAATTGGACAGAAGAGCAATGGACCTCCGTATTGTTCACGGACGAGTGTAGGACATGTTTATATGGTGCAGATGGTCGCAGAAGAGTCTATCGTCGACGTGGGGAGCGATATGCTCAAAGTTGCATTGAGGAGCGTGTTCCTTTTGGAGGCGGTTCGTGTATGGTCTGGGGTGGCATATCGATGAACGGGCGAACAGAACTTGTGTTCATAGACATGGTCCGTCAAAACGGTAATAGAGGGGGTTTGACTGCACATCGCTACATAACAGAGATCTTAGAAGATCACGTGGTGCCTTACATGGGATTCATAGGCGAAAATTTTACTTTAATGCAGGATAATGCCCGGCCGCACGCTGCTGCACAAGTTCGACAATATTGCGAAGAGGTTGGGATACGTACAATGAATTGGCCAGCACGCAGCCCGGATCTTAATCCCATTGAGCATGTTTGGGACAATTTAAAAAGAGCTGTATATGCGAGAAACCCTTTGCCCACGACAGTGGCAGCACTAAGAACAGCACTTTCAGAAGAATGGGACAATATTCCGCAAGATCTTTTAATAACCCTAATAAAATCTATGCGGAACCGATTAGGATCCGTAATAAGGGCACGTGGAGGTAATACACCTTATTAAAACATAAATAAAGCCTTGCATAAAGTTTGTGTCTATTGTTAAAACCAATTTTTTTAATTATTTTAAACCAATTTTCCTCACATTTCTGTTTTTTCTTCAAAAAAAGTCTTAAGGTCCTTCCCAGTACACAAACTTAAACTTAAGGATATGACCCTACGCTGTTTTAAAGTTCACGAACCAATCTAGAGGTTTCAATTTAAATCTGTATAGAAAGTTTGCATACTTGGTTAAAATATTTATTTCAAACTCGTCTATTACTTTGATGCAGTTTATGAGTCCGTCAGTGTATATAGTAACTAATTGTCAAATTAAATTTAATAAATCTTATACAAATATTAAAGCTGAAGAGTTAGTTTGTTTGTTTCCTTCAACGCGCTCATCTCAGGAACTGCTGGTCTGATTTGATTAGATAGCCCATTTATCGAGGAAGGCTATAGGCTATCATCACGCTATGACGAATAGGAGCGGTGCACCAATTAAGAATGTTTCAAAATGGTGGGCTTTTTTAACTTCTTTTTTTAGTACTTAAAGCTAGTAATGAAATAATTTTCTTTATGTAATTTATTAAAGCAAGATCTAGTTTTGGCTTATGCGGTGTGCAACATGTATCGTTAATTAATGTATTGTGTAAAAGCTGTGCGATCTTAGTTAAATAAATAAATAGGAATATTGTGGTTAGATAACTCGTGCAGTAACTGCGCTACGTCGTTGCCAACCTATGGCATCATGCGATTACAAACTTTCAAGGCACTTTCCACGCTACAAGGCCAGTAATATTAAACTAAGTGGAATTTTACCATGTTTTAGATCTCAACTAGTTTCCGCCTGCGGCTCCGTCCGCATTAATGTATTTTTTTTGTCAATCAACTACAATACAACAACTGTCTGTACGACGAACGTCTAATGGTAATTTTGTTATGCCTCGGGAATTGCATTTTTGAATGGTAACTTCTTATGGGAGGGTAAAACGCTTCGTTACGTGACGCGTTACGTGGCTTCCCTTTATCTCACGTTAGATTAAGTTACCACTTCTTCGGGCGTCCCGAGACGTACACCGTCTGTTTTTTTATTGGGTTTAATATGTTTTAAGGCCGTTTATTCAGAAAAATAAAGCTAAATAGATGGCGCTGCAGTCGCGTTCTTTTTACTATATTATACACATTTATACAGATAAAAAAAATTTACTGTCTGTTTGTAATGTCAAAATGAAAATTTGGCAAAATTACGTTTTAGAGATTACGAAAATGCAATTTTTAGATTTTTTGTCTGTCTGTCCGGAATCTCTGAAACGGCTGGACCGATTTCGATGGGAGTATCACTGGCATATAGCTGATGTGATAATGAGTGACATGGGCTAGTTTTAAATTTAGGGTTACACGAAAAATGATGAAACGATAAGGTGGCCGTCGCTCATTGGATATCGGCGCACACGGCAGAAACTAAATTGGTTGGATGCTATTGTGTCAATTTGATTTGTTTAATACGTTTGTTAATTAATAAGTAGTATTTGATTTTTGTTTCAAAATATTAAAATAAACAATGTTATCAATTTAATTATCATACTAATCAAAATATTAATACGTGAAGCAAAAACTTTGTTCACCTTTTTACGACAATAATTAATTGCGGGTACTGAGGAGTGTGAAATTTCGCACTCTTATAATTTACTAGCTGCGCCCCGCGGTCTCTCCCGCGTGGTGATTGAAAAACGTCATAATTACAAAATAAAAGAATTTTTCTAAAATAAAAGTAGCCCAAGTTACACCTTATTACATCAGCTACCTGCCAATAAAAGTCCCGTCAAAATCGGTCCAGCCATTTCAGAGATTAGCCGGAACAGACAGACAGACAAAAATTGTAATAAATGTTATTTTGGTGTATGTACCGTATATATATATTCATATTAGAGATGCGCCGAATATTCGTTTTGTATTCGGTATTCGGCATCTTTTCCACTATTTGTATTCGGCCAAATTATTCGGTTTTGTTGCCGAATATATTCGGTTCAAGAATTTCTATTTTCTTGGCTCGTGTAACCACTAACCAAGGTGTAGAAATAAAAGACAAAACTTCTTATGTAAGATTTATGTTATATTATAAGTCAAAGAAAATATATTTATTTGTGAACCTATAGTTAGTAGGTAGAGAAGTTAATATAATCAACATTTATTTTTAAACCTCAAATCAATATTTTTTAATATTTTTTTATGAGCACACTTATGTGGCAAATTGACATACAACCTGAACCTGTTTACGCGGAAAAACAAAGTAATGGTAAACCGAATAATTCGGCCGAATATCCGGTTCGGTAAAGGTTAAACCGAATAATATTCGGTGAAACCACTATTTGGCGCATCTCTAATTCATATGCAAAGTAAAAAGGGGTTATTTCAAACAGACACTCCAGTTTATGTATAGGTAGATATAGAGAAGAAGTGCTGAATGCTAATTTTCTTTTTTAAATTGTGCGTATAAAATACATTAAATGAATAAAAAAAACATTACAAACACTACCATGTATTTGACACATACACGCATTAACCTATACTTTTTGTCACATTAAGTATTCGTTTCGGGCGATTTAGACATAATGTTAGGGCCAGCGTCCGAGATTCGGGTCAACGCCAAGCTTTTCTCGGTCAACCTTATATTTATGATATTAGAATATAAGTCGTGGTGTGTATTAGCGAAGGGAGATTTTTTCCTTCTTTGTTACGAGGCCCGCAATAAAGAAGGAAAAAATACTGGCACGGTAAATTTCGGAAACGAACTTTATGTTATTTACTATAGTCTGGGTGGCGGCGGCCCCAGAGTGGTCCGTTGTATTATCCCCGCAAATTGCTATTGCGCCTGGCCGCCATTTTGGTGATGTAACCGTAGCCGAACACTCAGTACTGTTAGCATCACTGGCCGGCGAGTACGCGTACATATCGAGTTGCGGATGACGTCACGTGCATGTTAATTTGGCAAGGTTCCAGCGAATTAGCAATTTGCGGGGATAATATATTTGACTAGCAGTTCCCGCGACGTCGTCCGCGTTGAATAGTTAAATAAATCTCCCGATTTTGAAACATTCTTCACTGCTGCTCCGCTCCTATTGGTCTTAGCGTGAAGATATAAAGCCTATAGCCTTCCTCGATAAATGTACTATCCAACACTGAAAGAATTTTTCAAATCGGACCAGCGGTTCCTGGAGCTAGCGCGTTTAAACAAACAAACTCTTCAGATTTATATATTAGTATAAGATTTGGGGATATACAATGTTTGTTTCTTTGCTGATTACTTATTAACTATTATACCTGGATATGCCCGTGACTTCGTGTATGCTTGACTTGAAATTTCGTGTCCCAGAAATCCCGCAGCATTTAAAAAGGAATGTAAGCTATCGTTTTAGTGTCGGAATAAGCTATTTTTTATGGACCCGAACAACTATAAACCGCTCCCGGGTGAAAATAAAATATCACACATTTTATTACATTAAATTTGCTATCGAGCAGTAAAAAAAATCACATTGGAGTTCATTGCTTTTTTAATCTGGCCATTTTTAAACATTCCCACGGGATTCGCAGGATAAAAAGTAGCGCAGAGTTCAATTCTAAGAATTAGCTATCGATCAGCTAAAACCGCATCGAAATTCGGCTTCCAGGTGCTGGAACAATATTCCGCCACCAATAAGAACCGTTCGAAGTGCATGTATTTTTAAAAGTAGACTGGAAGCGTTCCTGTACGAACACTAGAGGCAGCAAGCAGATATCGCATTCGATACAAGCGCCTTTTAGTAGCGTCGTTGAGTCTTTTTAATATTTATAGTTCTTTTTAATTTCATTGTTTTTTCTTTTTGTTTGCAATTTACCTATTATTATTTTTCCAAATCATTATCTCCAAATTTCAATAATTATTTCATAACATGTGTTTATATTAAATTATTCAAAACATGTCTATTCTTTGTTTCATCTTCTTCTGATTATAATTAGTTCATTAGCTTTTTTTTTTTGTAATGGGTTGAAAACGGAATTATTATTATTATTTTAGACTTGTGGGTAGAAAACGGAAACACCCGTAGTTTTTACATGAATCCCGAACAAAGAGACAAGAAATCTAAAAAAATTGCGTCATGTTGCCAATTGCCCATTGTTCTAATACAAATGTATCCATATCAATTGTCTAGATTTAAGTTTATGGTGAACGATAAAGAGTTTTCACTCATTCATGTTCTCCATCGCTTATATAGTCTATTCCAGTGTAAATAGCTTCAATGTACACGCACGGCGTGTGCGGTAGTTATTTATTATTTGAGATATAAAGTGAATTTTGGGTGGTTATAAAAAAAAACCACGAAGGCTAAAAGCAAAAACTTCGTACCCGTTTTTACGAAAATTGCGCAGACGGAAGAGTATGAAATATGCAGAATGCAATTTAAAAAAAATATCTAATATATAAAATTCTCGTGTCGCGGTGTTTGTAGTTAAACTCCTCCGAAACGGCTTGACCGATTCTCATGAAATTTTGTGTGCGTATTGGGTAGGTCTGAGAATCGGACATCTATTTTTCATCCCCCTAAATGTTAAGGGTAGTCCACCCCTAATTGTTTGTTTAACACTACAATACACGCGCCTCTGAAACGTACATGAGTGCTCGCGCGGGCTACACTCGTAGCCCATTTTAAATTGAAATATACTGAAAGATAATCGTTTAATTTTTAATAAAACACATTTATTATAATCAATGTCATTTATTAAGTAAACTGTAACAAAAAAAAATACCTTTTCTTTCTTAAACTTAAAAATATTAGCAATACTTCAGACTTCTAAAAAAATCACATAATTTTACTTATTTGAGATCAATCACCTTTTGGTCTAATTCTTACTTATATTTTTTTAATTTTCGTTACACGGAGGACAAATTAAACTTTGATGATCATTACATATACGCCTATAGCATTTGGACCAAGTTTTCCTTGTGCTGCGATCAATTCTGCAAGTGGCATGCTATCGTCCGAATCACTGGTTTTGTTCAGCATTTTGATCATTATCATCACTCTGACCTTCTTGCTCGGTCTCAGTGTCGTGAGGGGAGGAGCGACAACCAATCGGAGCTTAGCGAGAGACTCGACTTTAAATCATTCGATTTCACGAAGTTATCAACAAAAACAATACCCTGGGCTACATATGTAGCCCGCGCGTGTACTCTAAGTGTTAATATTTAGATATATTTTTTTACGATACAGCATTAAACAATACATACTTTACATACAACTCTAAATTTTCCACCCTCTACGATCAACCCCTATTTTTTCGGGCAGGACGACGTCTGTCGGGACAGCTAGTTATACATAAAAAGACATTAAGGGCCTTACTTATAATAATCTCGTTGAGAAAGGATTAGCCATCTCTTAAGTAATTTAATAATACCCTAGTGATTTTATATGGTTTGATTTTATAAAACTTTTAGCATTTCCTTTAAACAATAGCACGTTAGCTACGGTAGCGCCACCAATTTAATGCCTTTTGTTACTTTACTACCTAGAATCCTAAAGAGGAGTTTATGGGTAAGATTTTGACTAATCAGTTGCTGAGCAGTTTCTTAAAATTTAACAAACGTTTATAAATAAGGCCATAAATCAATAAAAAAAACATTACACACACTATCATGTATTTTACTCACACACGCATATATACTCTTTTGTTTATTGTTAAAATCAAATTAACAGTGTAGCCTTGGCGAAATCTGTGATTATAGAAGAAGGCTTTGACAACAGAACCTTAATTAGTGTTCAAACAAATAATTTAAATCAATTATTATGGTCGAATTTCGACCACGGGCGACCAGTAGTAATAAATAAATGCGCCCTATAACTATACCCCGCCTGACACGGCATGTTTAGAACTTTATAATATTACTAGCTGTACCCGGCAGACGTTGTCCTGCCTTTAAAAAATAAAAATCTAGAACCCGATTCCAGCGTCATCCAGGACCATATGTTAATCTAAACTATTCACAAATCCACTTTAGCGAATAAAAAATTTCATCAAAATCAGGCCCAGCGTTTAGGAGTATCACGGCGCCACCTACTGGGTCCAAACGTTTATTTAAACCCTTCCGGGACAAACTTAAACACATACAACAACAAAAAGAACACCTAAATTGTGGTGCCCGATTGCAGCGCCATCTACCTGCTTCAAATTAAAATCTAAATCATCCCAGTAGAAAAATATAAAATACTAATATCGCCTATAAAAAATAGGGGTTGGACGTAGAGGGTTGAAAATTTAGGGTTGTATGTATTGGTAATAGTGTATCATAAAAAAAACGGACAAGTGGAAAAACGAATCGCAACGGACAAGTGGAAAAACGAATAGCAACGGATAAGTGGCAAAACGAATCGATTGTTAATGTACTTGTTCAATTTGAAAACCTGCCCGTAAAACTTCAAGTCAAAATTTTATTGCGATTCATTTTATCACTTGTCAGTTGAAGATTTTCCACTTGTCCGTTGCGATTCGTTTTCCACTTGTACGTTGCGATTCGTTTTTCCACTTGTCCGTTGCGATTCGTTTTTCCACTTATCCGTTGCCATTCGTTTTTCCACTTGTCCGTTGCGATTCGTTTTGCCACTTATCCGTTGCTATTCGTTTTTCCACTTGTCCGTTGCGATTCGTTTTTCCACTTGTCCGTTGAAGTTTCACTTCTAATATGTGTCCCAGCACACATTTCGATTTTTCGCAGGTTTACTGCAAATTATGATTTGGTTAGGTTAAGTACATTTTAATGGTGTATGTAATACGCTACCCACGCACCGAATTTTTTTTACGTCAACACTTTTGTTGTTCGTTGTCGTTGTGACTTTCGAAAAACTGAACCGTTGGCAAAGTTTTCTAGTTGTTAATTTGTGTCCTTATTGGAACATCCCACTTTCCGATGCGCAGAATGCGAATTTAGGTATTAGAGGGACGAGGTCGTCGGAGAACGAGGTATATCCTCGCTCGCTCTCTCGCTCGCTTTCTCGTTTGCGGGTTTCCCCGGCGCTCGGCTCGGCTCACCAAGTCTGCCACTTTAGCGCTTTCGAAGCTAGATATAGCGCTTTTTAGGGCAACCCAGCTCCCAATTTTATTAAGCAACTTCCAGCGCAAAATCTTACGCTTTTTATAATATGCAAATATCTAATTAATTTTATAATAAATATATTTATGAATATCTAGACTAATATTATAAAGAGGAAAGATAAGATTGGTTTTTGCTTGCATGAAGAGGCTCCGAAATTACTGAACCGATTTGAAAAATTCTTTCACTGTTGGCAAGCTTTTTTTTTTTTTTTTTTTTTTGAGGCGAGGGAAAATGCTAACCGATTTACGCACTCTCTGGGCCGTCACTAGGAAACGGCACGCATCCATCGGGGGCGATAACGCTAGCAATAGTATGCTTTATTTGCGCTCCGCCCGCGATGGATTACACAGAGGAGTGTGGCGACTCCGAGCGATGTTACACGAGCGAACAACCTCAATACCCACTAAAAAACCTCTCCTCCCGTCGACCCTGCGCTTTGTTGTGAAGGAAAGACTGAGATATAGAACATAGTTACGCAACAGTCGATCCAGCGCAATAAAGTGCCTGGAGTGTGCCCTGGGAGAACACACCCCACTTCGAAACGGGGGCTGAATCCCTTGCGTTGCCTAGTAGCAAGGGGCCCCTCGTACCGGAACCTAACTCAGGGAGGGAAGTAACGCGCGTACCTGCCTCGTCGAGTGCCAGCTGAAGGCCGGCGGCCTCGGGTGACATTAGCGGCACGCGCTGAAGGGCTTCGCTCCCTATCCCTTTCTGCGGCCTCTTTTAGAGACATTACAGCCTCACAGAAAGAAACCGCAGACTCCCAGCGGTCGTCGCTGTGCAACATGGCCGTTACCAAGTCGCCAAGCGATCGGACGGCTCCTACGTGTGTCTCGAGCTCGAAACGCTGAGGCGTCCATGCAGCGCACTCAACAAGCGTGTGTAACGCCGTATCGGGTGCGCCGCATTGGCGGCAGTCCGGGGAAGGCAAGCAGCCCACAATGCGAAACAGATACTGGTCGAAACAACCGTGTCCGGTCAGTATCTGAGTCGTCCTGAAGGTCAGGGTTCCGCTGGTGCGGGTCACCCATCTCTCCAGCTGCGGCCTGATTGCATCCACCGTATAGCCGCCGGCCACAGGGTGTTCGAGGTCACGAGACCAGGCGACGAGGCAGGAATGAGTTTCCCGCTTCCTGACCGTCTCTAATTCGACTTGACAGAAGGTCAGTCCTCTAGCTAGGGCATCCTGCCGGGCGCGACGAACCCTGGACAGGACGTCTGCCTGGAGAGGCCAGGGCAGCTCGCCTGCCAAGAGAGTCGCCGCCAACCACGACACTGTGCGGTACCCCCGTATGGTCCTCACGGCCAGAACCCGCTGCGCGCGGTGCAGCAGGGTTCGGTTGTGGCGGTGAAGCGAATCGGACCAGACGGGCGCACCGTAGAGTGCCATACTCCTCAGGATGCCGGAATAAAGCTTCCGCGTCGCACCCCCCGGCCCCCCCACGTTAGGAAGAAGCCTGGAGAGTGCGCCCGCGGAATTCACAAGTTTGGGAACTAGCTGCTCAAAGTGCGCTTTGAACAGCCATTTCCCGTCTAAAACTAGCCCAAGATATTTCATCGTGGGCCCTACTCTGATCGCCACCCCCTGAACTGTAACGGACAAGTCCGGGGGAGGATTCCGGAATTTCCTATGGAACATGACGGCCTCCGTTTTCGCGGGGGAGACCCTCAAGCCCAGCCTAGCTATTCGATCTACGACGATCGCCAACCCGTCGTTGGCAACGTCCACGGATTCCGCAAAAGACGCGGCGCGTGCCGTGAGTAGGGTGTCGTCCGCAAAGCAGATCAGCCCTACTCCGGGCCGGACCGTCACCCGAAGGATCCAGTCATAGCCTACGTTCCAAAGGATAGGCCCGAGGACCGATCCCTGTGGAACGCCGCACGCGACACGTCGCCGACCTAACACGTGGTTGGCGGACTCACCGCCCTCCCAAAGGATGTGCCGATCTCGCAGGTACTCGCCCAACAGCCTCGTGAGGTACGGGGGGACTCCGTGCGCGCGGAGCCCCTCCCTGATCGTCTCATGAGGGAGGCTGTTAAAGGCGTTCGCTATGTCTAGCGACACTGCAAGAACGACGTCCTTCGCTTGGACGGCTTCGTCCGTCAACGTTCGCAGCGTCTCGAAGGCGTCCATCGTGGAGCGCCTCCGCCGAAACCCGAACTGCGTATCTGATAGCCCCGGCTCCACAGTGTCTAGATGCTTCACAAGCCGCTCCGCCAAGATCTTCTCGAAGACCTTGGCGACCTCGTTCAGCAGCACTATGGGCCTGTAGGCGGACGGATCGTTGGGAGGCCGACCTCCCTTTGGAAGTAGGCACAAACGACCCTCTTTCCATTGCGACGGGAACCTACCTGCGCGAATACAGGCTTCGAAGAGGTCCCGCAGCTGGCTGCGTAGGTGTTTTGCAGCCAGGAAGAGGAGTCGACCTGGAACCCCGTCGGGTCCCGGTGCCGTCTTCCTGCCCCGGAGCCGGTCCAGGGCGACGTCTAGCTCCCCCTCGGAGATGGAGTGAGGCTCCTCGTCCGTGGGGGTGTCGGGAATGGGTGGACCCATACTGGGGGGAGTGAAGTTCCCCGGATCCGGGAAGAGCCCATCGATAACCGACCGGAGCACCTCGGGTTCGAGCGTTTCCGTGACCGTGGATGTGCAAGGCCGCAACTTGTTGCGGGCCCCACGGTACGGGCGCCCCCAAGGGTCCCGATCGAGCGTCTCGAGGAGCTCGGCCCGAGCCCGGGCTTTCGATCGCAATATTGCAATCGAAAGGGCCTTTCTGGCCTCTCTAAACTCGCCCACGAGTCCATTTTCCGCGACGAAGTCCGGAGGACGGCGCGCCCTGCAGCGTTTGAGCCTGTGGCTGATGATGCGAACTGCCTTTCGCATCTCGCCCAGCTCCTCGGTCCACCAGTGAACCGATTGCTTGCACGGAGGCTGCCGCTTGGAGACGCGTGGCATCGCAGCGTCGCAAACCCTCGTCAGGGTCTTGCGCATGTGCTCTGCCTGCGTATCCAGATTCGCGAAGTCGGCTGGGTAGGCCCAGCTTTCCGAGAGTGCCCGCTCCTCGGCCTGCTCCGGATCGAGCTTGGTAAGGGCCCAACGCGGGAGGAGAGGGGGGCGACGGTGAACAGGGCTCGGACCGGAGGAGGGGGTCGTGAGCTCAAATCTGATGTACCGATGATCAGAGAGCGACTCCACCTCCTCCAGCACCCTCCATCCGGTCACTCTGCGGGCGGCCGCATGAGTGACGAATGACAGGTCGATGATCGATCCACCCCGCGCGCGCACGCAGGTCTGGACCGACCCCTGGTTCAGTATGGTCAGGCCGGCTTGAAGAGCCCAATCCTCGACCGCCCGACCCCTAGGGTCCGTGAGTACGTTTCCCCAGGAGAGGTGCTTTGCATTAAAGTCGCCCATCACGAAGATCGTTTTGGGCGACAGTCTGCGTACGGCGGCCCCGACGGCGTCCAAGTGAAGCTCGAACTCCGCCAGGGGGCGGTTGCGCGAAAAGTAAACGCCTATGACGACGATACTCCCGCTCTCCGCCACAGCATAGCCCTTTCCTCTTTCGAGACATGTAAGCGGTGTGCCGGACCCGGCTCTGGCCACCACCGCTACCATGTCATCGAGATCGCCCACCCAGTTCCCTGAAGGAGGGACGTAATAAGGTTCACTTATTACGGCTAAATTCGCTTGCCACTCCGCCATCGCCTGCAGGCACAAGTCCTGAGCGGTGGGGGAGTGGTTTACGTTAGCTTGAAAGAACGTCGTTACGGGTGTACTAGGCATTGGAGGTGTCCATTGTCTGTACTCCCGATTTGCCGGTACGTGGTCTCGCCCGCGAGTGGACGAATTGGCCCCTCACGTAGGGAGGTTGGCAGAACCTCGCCAACGTGGGGTGGGCCGCGTTCAGTCCCCCCGCCGCGCACGCCGCGCAGTGGGGTTTCCGTGCCGTGCAGTCCGGCATCTTGTGTCCGCTTTTACCGCAGCGGAGACACAAGCTAGTCCGGTCCGGGCACGTGTCCGGACAAGTTTGGGTGCCGTGACCGACGTTGAAACATCTGTAACAACGTATCGGTCTGGCTTCCAGTGCTTCGACCTTCGCCGAGGTGAAGCCGACCAGAAGGTAGCCCAACCCGACGATGGTCTTGGCGGCAGCGACGGGGCACAGCACGTATGATGCGCCCAATCCGCCCGGTCCTGCACCGATGTGCTTCGTGAGCACGTCGTCGCGCCGGCAGTTGCCCGCGCGCGCGATCGCGTCACGAAGCCCATCGACCGTGACTGAGTCGTCCAGCCCTGAGACGTAAAGCTCCCCACGCTTTACGGGGCGGACGACCTCAGCCATCCCTTCTAGGGCCCCGCGCAGGGCTTCGGCGACGCGGTCCGCCTTGGCCGCGCTCTCGGGTCCCGGCTGGAACTCGAGGAGACGCGCGTCCCTGGCGGTCCGCACCACCTTCAGCCCCTCGCGGAGGCCCATGGCGGTGATGTCGACCACCGTCGAGGCCTTTGCGAAGACCTCGCGATAGCCGACACCCTTCGCGGCCGCTGCCGGCAGCAGTCTAATAATGACTGCGGCCGACTTCGGCTCGCGGAGAACGACGGCAGGCCTCGCGGCCTGCTTCCGCGGTTGCTGCCTCCACCCCGTCGGTGGGGCAGCAGCTTGCGCCTGGGGGGGGGGAGGGGGCCCGTTGGCCCTCGCCCCCTTACCCTTTTTCCGCCCCACGACCGTGGACCACGCCCCCCCCTCGGGAACGGGGGCGGGGGCGGGGGCCACGGGCGTCGGCGGCGGCGCGACGTACGGGGCGGCGTGAGGGGCGCGCGCCACGGGCGCCGGCGACGGCGCCACATACGGGGCGGCACGTCGGGCGCGCGGGACGGGCGCCACCGATGGCGCAGACGCGGGGGCCATTTGCCGCCCTGAGGCCGAAACGATTGGGGCGGGCGCCGAAGCGAAGGCCGCCGAGGCAGCGGCGGCGGCGCGGGCCGCCTTTCTCCGCTTTCGGAGCGTTCGCTTCACGCCCCCCCTGTGTTTTTTCCTCGCGGGGGGGGTCGGTGGCAGTGGGGAGTCTGCCACCCCGGCGGCCGGGGCCGCCACTACCTCCATCGGGACCGGGGTACTTGCTTCCCCCAGACCCCGGCGGACTGCAGCGGCAGCCGTGGCCGGTTTGGGCCCTCCGGTGGGCTTCGCGACGGACGCGCGGGGAGTCGGCCTGGGCGCCGGCGCCTTTCCTCCGTCGGCCGCAAGCGGTGGACGGAGGGTCGGCGCGGGGCCCAGCCTGTCCTCTATGGCGGCGAACCTCGCGTTGATAAGTGGCGCCACGGCATCGAGCACGACGCGCACGAACGCATCGTACTCAACGCCGCCGCGCCCGAGTGGGACGGACGGCGGCGCCGCCCCGTCGGCGGGCGCCGCGGCCGGCTCCGCCCCGTCGGCGGGAACCGGTATCGACCCCGCCACCGCGGCGGGGGTCGGACGCGATTTTTTAGTCGCGACGGGCGCGGCGGGCGATTCCGAAATCGCCGCCACCTCCACCGCGACCGCCCGTGCCTTCCGCTTGACGGGCACGGGGGGCGGCGCCGCCACGACGGCAGGCGCCGGCTCCACGGCCGGAGCGGAGGCCTTAAGGGCCTTGCGCATTTCTTCAAACTCCTTGCGATAGGAGAGATTTTCCTCCCGCAAAGAGTTTACTTCCATGCGCAAACGCGCATTCTCGTTGCCGAGCTTCCACGCCTCGGTTTCCGGATTCCGCGTGACCAGCGTGTCGACAATGTCCGACACTCTGTTCGCGGCATCCTTCAGCCGACGCACGTAGCCACCCTTCAGATTGCCCGACGTCTGGGCGATCTGAAGGATCTCGGCCACCTGGGCGCTCGCCGCTAGGCGCAGTTCCCCGGGGCCGAGGGCCGTGATGTCTTCTACGAGGGCGGCGCACTGGCTAGCCGCGGCCAATTTGGCGTTGGTTGCCTTGCGCGCCTTGCGCCCCTTTTCCCCCCCCTCAGTGCGGAGGAAGGCCTCCGCACCCGCGAGAACCGACGCGGCCGACGCGGTCGATTCGGTTGCGCCCCACGTGGGGCGCAAAGGCGAGCGCGCACGCGCTGGGGTGGACGCACCCGACGTAGGGGCCGAATCGGCGTCGCTGCTCCGGGACCGGTCCCAGAACCGTGACCTCGATCCGGCCGCGAATACCGGTGCGCACGATACGGGGGGCACAAATGTCCCCGAAGACGAAGCTCGCATCGCTGGACCCGCCGCCGAAGACGACGAACCTGTGGACGCGAACGCGGACGAAGTTGCAGTCGCCGAAGACGAAGACGTTGACGCCGCCGCCGTCGCCGCCGTCCCCGCAGTCGCTGCACACGCAGGCGCCGACGCCGCGACAGCGACTCCCATCCCAGTAGGGAAGGAAGACGAAGGGGTCGCCGCTGCCGCGCCTACAAACTCCCTATTCGCGACCTCGGTCGATAGCGCGAGTGAAGCTCGCGCGACGACCGGGGTCGTGGGACGGCCGTCCCCGACGTTGCGAACCGCTAGGTCGCAAGCCAGTGGCAGAGGCGCAGGTGAGGCCTGCGCGCTATAGGCCACCGTCGTCGTGGGGCGACCGCCCCCCACCGTCGCTGTTCCGGCCGCCGTGTAGACGATTTGTCCACAGGCAGGCGAAGCAGGGCGGGAATAATCGAACGCGCGAACGGCACCGTCAAGCGCACTATCCAGAGACTCTGGAGTGCTACCTGACAGCGGCGTACGAAAGCCGCCTTCGTGCCCGTCGCTCCCCTGCACAGGTGAGGCCCATGCAGAGGTCGACGGCGTCCCGAAGGCACCTACGTCTATGTCGCTCGCGTCGCTCACGGCCAGGTAGATAGCCGAGTGCGACCCGAGCGACGAGCTCCTAGCTATATCCAGGTGTGCGGCCCTACTTGCCGCACGGCTGGATGGGGGCCTACGCGTCACGGGACCTTCCGGTGGCCCCATAACGTTAGTCCTACGAGCGGGGGCATCCACGGTGAGATCCACCACGGACGCCGCCCTGCCTAACAAGACAGGCGCCTCAGGTGCCGCCGTGATAACGGCAGCAGCCGGGCAGCCTGGACGTGGCCCGGCGGCAGATTTGCTGCGCCGGGCGAACGATGCTGACGGGACCTTCTTCCTACGCGTCTCGCCGATCTCCGCAGCCTGCCAACCGTCCTTGGCCTCCAGGTGGCCTCTCTTACAAGGCGCACCTGAAAGCCCAGGGGGTGGTTTTGGGTCCTGGGCATCCATTGCTGGATGCCCGCTCCCCGTGCGAAACCAGCGACGCGCGCGGGTGTACTTAATGTACAAAATAAATCGTTAAATGTTGCGCAATATGCGCCAAAGCGCGCGAAAGCAAGCGAAGAGAGTAAAACACTCACCCGAGCCAAAAAAACTGCGATTCGCGCCGGAATCGAACTAGATCTCACTGTACACTGACACTACACAACTATATTCGCAATTTATCGCCTTTTTGGAAAGAAAAGGCGCGACAAAAACTGCAAAATCCAGGAGAACAGGGCATCTGCGACCGCCTCGCACCAATGCCTGGCCGGAACTGACTGTTGGCAAGCTACGCTATCCCCGGGTGACATAGGGTATATTATATTTACAAAAAAATTAGGGATCATTACTAAAACTCCAATAATGTAGTCCAAGGTATAAAAAAAATACCTAAAATCGCGTGCGCTGCGAAAACTATTGATGATAAAATAACAAATAAAATAAATCACTGAACCGATTTGAAAAATTCTTTCACTGTTGGCAAGCTACGCTATCCCCGTGTGACATAGGGTATATTATAATTTACAAAAAAATTAGGGATCATTACTAAAACTCCAGTAATTTAATCCAAGGTATAAAAAAAATACCTAAAATTGCGTGCGCTGCGAAAACTATTGATGATAAAATAAAATAATGTACTACGACTTTGTAGAACACATCATTATTTACAAAAAGTATCGCGACAACATATATCTAACTATTATAGTTATGCCACAATAAGCGTTTTTTTATTACAAAAAATTAATTAAAATGCCGCCGCTAGAAAAGGCTTTTTATTTGTATCTTGATATTAATCCTTATCAAAATAAATTACTTCATATTCAAGACTGCTTCAGTACCTTTATATAACTTTTTGAATTATTCAATTAGGACATTCCATTCGAAAGATATCACGAGTTTAAAAATGTAAGAATTAGTGACGGTGATCACGTGACTGTGACATCTTTTCGTGAGCCAAAACTCCATAAGACCCCCTCTATAGGTATAGAAGTTTCACTTCAATAAAAATAAAAAAATTTAACTAAAAAATAAAAATAAAAATAGGGGTGGACTTAACATTTAGGGGGAAGAAAAATAGATGTCCGATTCTCAGACTTACCCAATATGCACACAAAATTTCATGAGAATCGGTCAAGCCGTTTCGCACGAGTATGGGAACAAACATTGTGACACGAAAATTTTATGTAGGTATTAGATAGATGCATACACATTGCGATAATGTGCGTGTCTTGGCGGAGCGATTAATTTTGAACGTATCAGCCAATCAAATCTACTTTTTGTCACATACAGACACATATGTATTTACCACAAGTAAAGCTCGCCCCCCTTAGTGAATTGCAAAAACTATAACAGGTATAACATACATGTATTAATTGCGAATCAAACGAGTATGATGTGATTTCTTAAGACGTAAATAAAAACCATTGACTAGCCTTGAACACCATCCGCATGTTAGTCTGCTAATTAACAAAAATATAGTTAAGTCCATGTTGGTTTGACGACATCCGCTTATCCCACTTCATGTACCATTTCCATACTATCCTATCTCCTTTTTTTATGACGCAGGGGGAATGTCTTTTCTTGGGACACCATCTTCGGGCCTGGGGGGAAGGCTCGCCGAGAGATGTGTGGGACTCTTGAACGGCCGTATGCCCCATGGCCTCCGACCGGAGGACAGGGGGGATGGTCGGCCCTCAAACTACCCACTAAATCTAACCTGCGCCCCTAGCTCACACGCTTTTACAGGGCGCCACAGAAACTGGACCAATAGGTACTGCATCTGTGACGCCCCAACGGTTGTCGACGAACTCAGGGTGTCCTGCGGGGAATCCTATGTCTCCTGTCTCATCTCATCATGGAAAAATCCCGCATGGATTTTTGCAATGAGATGTAGGCTCTATAAAGTTATAGTTTCGTGGGGCAAAGTACGCTCTTACACAAGATCCCAGAACACGTTCAATAAACAAATTAAAAAAAAACAGTTTTTTTATTTTTATTACCTGAAACAGGCGGACGGACCACTTGATGAAAGGTGGTTACTGTCGCCTCTAAGAAATTTTATAACGCCCTTCTTAAACGACCCCATGTCGTAGCGCAGAGGGAAAACCTCGGCAGGAAGTTCTCTTCAGATCATTGTTGTGCGCAGAATAAACGTTCTAGAGAACCGTGGCGTAGTTGAGCGTGGGAGCTCCAGGAAAAGGGGGTGAACATCCCGTCGATGGCGAGCGGTGTGGTTGTAAAAATGAGGCGTTGGCACCAGATCAAACAGTTCCTCGGACCACTCTCCTTTGTACAGTAATGCAATGTTTGTGCGAGAAGGCTTATTCGACGACCGCACCAAATGAGCATAAAACGATCGCTATCAAGCTTTTTTAGTTATCTTTCGTAAAAATTACTTTGTATAATGTAGGTACATTAATAAAGTGTTAGCTTGCATCCAGACAACAGTCTATATTTTCTTTTGTCAGTACAACCCGCAAGAGTTAACTTGAGTCTTCGCTCGGATGACGTAAGCGGGAGCTAGTGACGTGTCGATGGCGAGAGCGGTAAGAAGGCGGGGGTCGGAGAGGAGCGCGCATTCCGATCTGGTCTCAAGTTAACTTTTGCGGATTGTAATTGTTAGCCTGTGTTTGATGGCTGGTAACTATGTTTTTATTTTTAATAGAGGATAGCAAAACATAGGATTCAAACGATACCGTCAGTTATATGTATTCATTGGTGCTTCTACTTGAAAACCTCAAAAGAGCCAATATCCTGTTCTGAACTTGGTGGAAAGTGGCTACCATCGCCTATGGACATTTGCAACACCAAACGTGCTACAAATGCACTGCTGCTCTCTTAAGGGAGACTGGAACCTGACCACTAATGCCGGAATACAACACAAGGTTGTTATGGCGACATACTTTAGACCAGGGGAGGTAGCCATCCAGTCGGGAAAATGCCCTACCACTTGGCTGTGGGTTGTTTTGTCGCCTCTTACGACAGGCCGCCCGGCCGCAGGAAATTATATTCTTTCTCCGTTCCTGCACGGATGTATGACTTAAATGTATGTATTACAGGCGAAAGGCGCCGCGGCGCAGCGGGCCGTGCGGCGGCGTTACGCCGGGCTCCGTCGGATTCCGACTGCAGCGGGGAGACGGCATCTCTGTCCGCGGACAGCGGCGACCGCGTCGTCAGGCCAGCACCTCCGCCTACCAGAAGCGGCAAGTCGAGGAGGTGAGTTCAGAACAAAGAAGAACATTGTTCCACAAGGACTGGGGTTGTCTGGAAGAGATCGCTTTTTAGCGATAAGACCGTCCTTTGTGCATAATGAGACGTAGCTTAGTGTGTAAGTTCTTTTTTTGTATTGGTGTACAATAAACAATCACAAACACACACAAGACAAATCAATGACATTGATTAGTCGTGGTAGCGTATTGACTATCGTATGCGACCCAAAATCAAAGGGCGCTGGTTCGATCTTGGCCGGAACGCAAGCACCAATTAGGCAGTTTTCTAACCTAACGTGCATATTGTTACAATAACCAAGTGGAAGTGGAATTGAAGGAAACATCATGATGCAACCCGCACACCGAGATAACCGATGTGCCAACCCTGCCGAGCCGCCTTGGACAAGCGTGGCGGGTATACTGTACGATCCCCGATAATGGGAGGCCCGAGTCCAGCTGTGGTACATTTATGGGCTGTTATTATATAAATTAGATAACGTTAAAAAAATACGACATCGTCTATACAAATAGATAAAATTGAAGTGTCTCTTTGTAATATCCAAATAACAGGTTTTTCTAAATGTATATGAAAGTATATAAGGAACTTATATAAAAAAATCGTTGTTTTTATCGTCTGGCTGTTTGTTCCGGCTAATGTCTGAAACGGCTGAACCGATTTTGACGTGACTTTCACTGGCAGATAGCTGATGTTATAAAGAGCACATTAGGTTACTTTTATTTTAGAAAAATTGAACGCGCACACTCCTCCGCCGTCGGTGCTCCGGAAGGAAAATTAAACTAAATTCCACTAGTCGTAGCTAGTCAGTTATTATAATAATAGCTAACCAAAACGCCGGAAATAAAACTTAATTTATCTCAATGTATTATTATATTGGTTGTTATCTTGCAGTGAATAATTTTTTATCAGCTGTCAAAGTAAAACATACGGAAATATTATTAAAAATATAAATTATTATTGTTATTAATTAAAACTACATTTCAAATAAATAATTGTAAGTGTATATTGGGTTAGAGAACAACCTAAACACCGCATGCTTTCTAGCCAGGAAAGAAAGAAATACTTTATTTCCAGTAATAGCGACGTTATAACATTAATTATACACTGAGCATATTTTGAGAATTTGTACGCCGCGTTTTCAGCAAACAAGGTTTGCACTCAGCATATTGCTGTGCCGGAATTATATCCGACACAACGCTGATTTTCAGTGCAAACCTTCCTTTTGGCGTAAGACCAAAACGACCCGATTTTGTTAATAAAATAATAATTAATAAAACTAATTCTACTTATGTAATATTTAATACGTCAAACAAATAAATAAATTTTAACAAAATCAAAAATAAATAGGTTACTTCAAAATTCAAATAAATACTCGTGTAACAACTTGTATCGAATCATTTATTCGAATACAATTCGCTAGAGTGCATGCCAAGCATGCCAACATTCTGTTTGCTGCCAGCCAGCACCAGCCAGGATACAAACTCACGTTTTTCAAGACTCCAGTGCCTTAACCACTCAGCTGGTAGCTACCGGCTCTTTCATGACAAGGCATCTTACAAAATTCTATCAATATTCCAGTCGCCGTCGAGGCAGCGAATGGGAGGTTCTTGAAGGTCTAAAGGACGGTCAACGCTTCGAGAAACGGCCAGACGTGTTCAACGGGTACCTGCATAAAAAACGAAAATGGCCTTTGAAAGGCTGGCACAAGGTACGGGTTTCGTGCCGCTATTGTTTTGTCTAGATGAGAGTAGCATTTATTTATCCAACTGTAACTACTATATATCAGTATAAAAAGTACCATATTATATTAATTTTCCATCTTGAATAATTATGTACTAAATTCAATGGAAACTTGAATCACATCCAAGGCTGAGAACAGGAAACATACTTGCAAAATAATTTTCAATTAATTACTTGCGAATTTATGATTTCGTCAACAGTTTACTTTTCAATGTTCCTTTTGTATAGGTGTTGCATATTAAACATTTCAAAGAATCAGAGGTGATTTATGTAAATTACTTGACTGTGTTATTATTTTACGATACTTGACTATGTGTACTTAATAAATGGTATCTCTTTAAAACGTAAAAATATGGACTGGCCCTTTGGATTTTTGTTACAAATGTTCTGGTCATCACGTAACTTGGTATACTAGTATGTGAAGTCGCGTTAATAATGTGAACATAGGATACTTTTTAATCTAACAAATGAGACAATTCACACAGGATGTAAATTCAATAAAAAATAGCTTGAGTATATATAATATGTTTGTTTTATCTAATAGAATCATTGGCATAGAATTTCTGTATAATACTCGTATGTGTACTTCATTAACGTGGAGGATAGATTTATATCGAATAATTGAAAGAATGAAAGAAGAAAGAAAGAAAAATATTTATTTCAAATTGCGACTCACACATTACATACACATAAAAGAAATGACAATAAAAGAAAGCCGCAATATATGAAATGAGGTTGGCACTCAGTCTTTCGGTGTGCCGAAACATGTTTCGACACAGCACTGGTTTTCAGTGCCTACCTCCATGACACACTCCCAAGACCCACTATGTAGATAACCTAGTACATTCAAAAACAATATATATTTTGAACAATATATAATTGAAAAGTTTGTGTGTGATACGGATGCGAAAAGGACAAGCAAAGCTCGATGTAGTGACAAATAGACATAGAAACTATTAATTTATCATTCTACCCGCAGCGTTTCTTCGTCGTCGACGGTGGAATACTGGTTTACGCCCGATCGCCGACAGATGTCGCCAGGGGAAGACTCCACGGTTCAGTCGATGTTGGGCTGTCGGTGATTTCGGCTAAAGCTCGTCGCAGACGCATCGACATCGACGCCGACGAGTTCATTTACCATCTTAGGGCGAAGACACCCGAAGTTTTCCGAACATGGCTGAATGTTTTGAAGACGCACCGGTAAGTTAAAGTTTAAGGGACTTCTCACGAATTCCTTTCGCCGAATTTTTAGGGGCGTATTCGACGGAAAATGTTTAAGAATATCATCACCTTAACCTGTTTTATCATCACGTCTATTTAATTATCGATACTGGTATACGGTCTTAAGATAAAGTTTATTTGTTTACTTCTAACTCAGATAACGCTTTAATGATCAATAAATAATTAATTGCAAAAATGCATGATTGCATTATTGTCATGGTAAAAACAATAGGCGACCTTATCGCTTACCTACCTACTACCGGGCCGAGACGTGGACACTGACGGTAGTATTGGTCGACAAATTTCAATTCGCTCAACAGTCTATGGAGCGAGATATGTTGGGTGTTTCTCCTATGGATAGAGTGAATAGAAATGAGGATATCCGTAAGAGAACCAAGGTAACCGACATAGCTCGCAAAATTAGCAAGTTGAGGTGGCAGTGGGCCGGCCACGTCTCCTGCAGAACCGATGGCCGATGGAGCAAACGAGTCCTGGGGTCAAGACCACGTCTCACGTAAACGTAGTGTCGGACGATGCATATAATTCGAAAGAGCTTAGTATTAATCGCAATATTCTTTGCTATTGTTAAAAAATGCTTATGCAATTGTTTTCCAGGCTGTACCGTCAGCATCTGTTAACCTTTGGCGCTCGGGAATCAGTTCCCAAAATTCACGCCCCGTTAGACGATTTACAACCCACCGATACATCTTCACGTAAGTGTATTACCCTTTTAAATACATTTCTTTCTCCTAATTTTATAATTTACATAGCACTATCTACCTCTTTTAGGAAGAATATCGCCAGCATCAAAATAATCATCTGTTTCAAACAATCTCTTGGTCCAATGTAATAAGCTTTTATGTCGAGAATTTGAAATTATGATGCCCATAGCATTTTATAATGTTAAATAAAAGAGGAAATCATGCATTTGCAAAAAACTTTCTTTCTGCAACTACATTCAATAGTAGCTGTCAATATTCTTCTTGAAATGGATAGTGAAGTGTGATTTAGAACGAGTGATTAGCATGCCTGAAAGAAATAGAATTAGATGTTAACAAACAAAAATACTCAAGATAATAATTATATGCTGTGGCTATCGAAGGTTTTTTTTTTAAGAAATTCATCACATTAGATTAATCAGAACTACCAATATATGCCCGTTACTCCCTCTTACCTAAGATCCTATCCTTTTCCCCAGGTACATCCCATTCAAGCTTAACAATTTCAACATTAAGTTCGGCTGAACCAGATATAAATTCTGAGAGCATTTTCAAGATTGAATCTTATGGCTATGACAAAAATCCCAAATATATTAAAAAAAATCCAAGTTTTATTGAAACATCATCATCTATATTTAAGAAAGGCACAAATAGCGTTATAAATAGCTGGGGCAAAGACGATACTGAAAGTGACCTAATTCCTTTCAACTTTGAATCTCGTGACATTGAGAAATACAGTCATATCTTTCAAATAGGCAGTCTTTGTTCCATGAATTGCAAGAAACGTGAATACTTTGAAAGGAAACAGTCTCCTCACATTTCGCTTGAAAGTAGTGACGTAGAGAAACAAATACATACCACAGAATTGGATATAGGATCACTCAACAATAATGAACTACATCAACAGTCTAGTGCTTTGTATGAATGTAATTTAAACAGTCATGTGAATAAAGAAACTGAAATGAAAATCGTGGCAAAATATTGTAAAATGGCTCTAGACACTGTTAACATTGATGATCCTACAAGAAACATCGATATATCAAAGAAAAATCAAAGGTTATCTTTGTTTGAAAAGAACAAAATTGTTTCTCCAACAGCTTGTTTCTTTTTTTCACGAAAAAAGAACAGAACTGAGAGCCCACCAAATGGATTAAGGAGAAGTAAAAAATGTACAAATGTTATTAAATATAAAAATGCAATGAATGAACCAACATTGAAAAAACCCTTAAGCAAATGCATGTTATTAGGAAAATACAAAAAGCAACCATTAAAACATACTGACACAGATAAAACCAAGTACGGTGGAGCTACTATTGATCTTATAAATAGCCGTAAACAAAATACGGAAGCACAAGTTGAATTCATAATGAAAGAAAAAGCACTACAACACTCTACAACTATTTCAGATTATGACAAAATCACAGATAGATTGATGGTGTCAATATTTGAAGGCAACAAAAGTTTTGATAAAGGTGACAAAGTTAAATATTACATTACTCAAGTCGTTAAAGATTTATATGATTATAAAATCAATCAAGACATACATCCAGTCAAAGCTTTATTCAGAAACCTTTTGGAATATTGGTTAAAAAACACATCAATATCGCAATTCAAACAAGGTATGACTGATGCCAAAGCTATAGACCGACCGTCGAATAAATATTTTACTAAAGACGAAAAACTTTCTAGTGTGTTTTTCAGTAACGTATGTAAAGCAACTCAATTTCACGGAATTAGTGAACTGATTCCCACTAAACAAAACAAACCCAACAAGCAAATAAGTAGAACTACTAAAACGAATGATAAAAAACCACCACCAAAATGCTCAAGTCCTAGACGTGACACTGAAAGCTTCGAGAAAGAACGACGTATACAAGAATTAGAGAAATTACTCAAAAATACAGTATATGTTTGTGAAACGTCAAGAAGTAAAGATAAAGATATTAAAATGACAAAAACTTTAATAGATAATTTAGATAAATATTCAAAAAAATCTATTGTAAATAAGTCAGTCAATGAAACTTCAAATTCCTCCTCTGAGTTACCGAAAATACAAGAAACTATTAATCATCTTATAAGTGACACTCAAATACCTCCAGATTTAGCTAAAGAGTTTTTAGGTGCTTATTTAGACGTCCTACTACATGATAGCAATAAAACCATCACTAAAACTAGTTCCCAGTCCAGCGGTACGAGATCCGCTGGACTGGAAACTAGCGATCTTCCCAAATGCGAAGTCCAAACTGAATCGGTGATCAAAAAAGTATGCAGAAGTGTTACAACTGTAGACATGCACGACGGGAAACCTAAAAACACAAAAGTTTCATCTAGCAAAATTACAAAAACAGTTGATCCTGGACAATTGTATCTTAAAGACATTCTCGATAAAATTACAACAATTTTCTCCAAAGTTAAGAAGTTTGACGAGAAAATGGAGTTACGGAATAAAATTAAATATTCAGAGGAAAAGATTGAAATAAAAGATGAGTTAGGACGTCCGGTCGAAGAGTACAAGAACAAAAATCTCATTAAAAAGAATTTCGATGATAATTCTTTAGTAATTGATCTTTCTAAATATAATTTAGAGCATATTTCGATGTTAAATGACCCAGCTGTTAAAGGCATGTTATCAATCACAATAAAGCTGCAAGATAAATCGCAATGTTATGGTAAATCGAATTGCAAACGTTTATCAAAATACGACAATACGCCTATTGCTGCGGAAATGAATAAGAGCAAACTACTTTCTTTAATTCATTCGAACGATACCTCAAGTCACTTATTTAAAAATCTACCAAATAAAATAACAGGTAGAAACCCACATTGTGATTATAATGCGGAAGATTTCTTTGATATGAAACCATTCTTAAGTTGTAGTGACGCCACATCAAAAGCTTACAAAGTTGTACATGAGAGTGAACATTCGTTAGATTTCTCATTTCGAAGTAGCCAATCAATACCTACCGATTCAATTCTTAGTAATGCATTTGAAAATAATGATACTCAATCATGCTATATCATGTCGACACTAAAGAAAGGAATGTTGCCTACAATATTTAAATCTAAAAAGAAAGTAAGAATGAAAGAGACTGGTTTAGAAACAGGTCATTACACAGGCTTCAAAAACAAGCAACCCCAATCCCAAAGTTTTGCAATTTTTGAAAAATCTGCACCAAAAATTATAGACGAAAAGTTCATAATGTTATTACTTGAAAATTTATCTTTGTTATCTAAAGGTGTACCGAGTCTTAATAAAGATATCAGTACTTTATATGCAAAATTGAAGAAAAAACATGAGAGAACCGTTAAAAATTGTACTAACATAGAAGGATTGAGTCTGTTAGGTAAAATATATAAAGAAGAAACATGCAACAAAAGTACAGATAACACTGAAACTCGATTTACGAGCAAATTTACACAGAGTAACCAAACTAAGAAAATTGATAGAGTAACAATCGCGACTAGTACAAGCTTGGATCCATCTATCCTAAATATGGTAGACGAAGATACTAGTACTGTATGTTTTGTAAAAGAACTTATACACACAGAGGCACAAACAGATTTGCAAAAGATTGAACCTAATTTGTATAAACTTAGAATTCAAACTGAAGATATAGCTCTTACGACAGAAAATAACCAAAAAGAAGTCCCTAATAATACTCAAAACAAACAATACATTAATAATGTTAATGATATTATGAAAACACCTATGGTATATATGTGTCAAAATTTTGATACTAATAATACTAATCTTATAAATGAATCAATAAATTCTAGTAATTATAACATACCAGATTCTACTCAAACAATGTCAACAGATACCTTCCAACACACTGAAATAATCACAAAAGTAGAAGCAACTTCAAATCAAAGTTTGTTTGAACATATCTATAAAAAGGACTGTGCTATGAACACTATTATGAAATACGTGTTAAACCACAATGACGTAAAACAATTTAGTTTGAACAAACCTACAAAAATTGAAAGGGATGTATTGAAAAAGTCAAAGCAATGTTCAAAGAAAGTAAAGCAAGAACTGATTAAAGAGTTGAAACTACTTTCACCGTCTTTCAAAGTATCGACTACATCTCGAACAGACAAGAAACTAGTAATCAAGGATAAGAACAAAGATTTCAAAGTGTACCAATTATTTGTTAGTAAGGAGTATAATATAACTAAATCCAGTTCAATGACAATGTCTAAAGCTGGTACTGAAAGAAGTGATGATTTGAAAACTATATACAGATGTAACAGCGATCCTTCATGTTATTCTGGTTAGATATTGCTTTTAAAATTAGCAGAAAATGTAGGGTTTTGAAATTTAACTTTTAGGCTATTTTATTACTCAATACTAGTGCTAGCGAAACTTTCTTCGCGTTAGCGAGGCACCGTATTTGTGATTGAAATCAATCGGTTGAATACGCTTGGTCTTCATAGCGACTTCGCAACTCTCTGCGTCTTCTATCGTCTGTATAATGGGAAGTATTTCAAGGAACTGTTCAGGACGATGCCTTCGTCTTCTAACGTCGCACCCCTTACAATGGGCTAGGCTTTCATCTCCACTTCCTTAAGCCATTAAATCTCGTATACGCAACGGCTCTCAAGAACGTTTCTCATGTTGACCGTAGAGCTTTAGAAGGAGCTCCTAGCAAAGGTTTTCCCTGAACACTACCATATGGGGTTCGTCAAAAAATATGTCATTAAGGTTCTTTGAGGCCGGCAGCAGTTTCAGTGTTGCAAATGTCCACAGACGATGTTAACCACTTTCCATCAAATTGATCACCCGTCTGTCTGCTCCTGGACTCGAGCAAGAATAATAATGGCGCTTAGGCAACTTAAAAAAAAATAGGGATCTACGAAAAAAAATCCACGCGGACGAAGTCGCGGGCACAGCTAGTGTTATCATAAGTTGCAAGTTCTATGTCAAGTTTCATTTAAGAAATGTTTTTCTTTATTGTGATTGACCAACCATCAATCATCCATCAGGACCACACTTCTCCTTTTCTTCTCTCGGACTAGCAACAGCCGTACATTGCCGTGTCAGCTGTTTACGCTGTCACTTGCATTTTGACATATTATTCGCATCAGTACTCGTTTAGCACCGTACTCGGTCAGTCGGCAAGACAGCCTTTGATCTTATCACAATCATTAGGACCATCATTCCAGAATCATAATTTTAGCAATAAACAATTAACATCTTAAAACATCGTATCATTAACATCCTATGTAGGAAAACCTCCAACATAATTTGTGGTCCTTCTAGCCGGATTTAAACCAGCGACCTATGGATTTACAGTCCACCATTATACAAACTCGAACTCTTTACATATTTATTATGTGATAGATATCCTCCTATATATTTATTATTAGTATAGATTAGCATAGATTAAAAAAATTATTTTTGAGTAGCACGAAATTCATATATGGTTTGTGTCATTGAAAATGCATGCTTGGAATGTTTGACATAGTAATTATTAGTGAAGTATAGATTCTCATAGTATTCTTGAGTTGTTTCATTTTAAATAAGTAATTAGTTTATGAATAGTTATGGTATTTCATATTGAAAGTTTGTTGACGCTCATGCACATATTTTAGAGGTGGACAATTAAGAGACATGCTAATTGAGTAATTCGATTATTTCGAGGTAATTTTTGTCTTGTAATAGTTCGATCATGTAAATTGTTACTAGTTAGGGGCTGTTTTTAAATGACAAGGGTTAAGAGGGTTCCTAAATTTCCTGACGTCACGTTTCAAAAATAATATATTTAAACTTATTATTGAGGCTTTGGGGCCATGGAGATGTGAGACTCTTTATTAAGACATTTCAAGGCGATTGAAAAAAGTCTCACGTGATCAAAGAGCTGGCCTATATTTAGGGCAACGGTTTAGCGTTGCCATATAACGTGGGAATGAGGCCGCCATTTTGGGAACGCTCCCACCGAGAGCGTGTTTTAAGTTGTTTTTTTAGTGTAGTTTATATTAATTTTTTAAAGTAAGATTTAATTTTAACTTATATGTATGAACTTGAAAAAGTGTTTTCCAGTGACAATTATTTTTGAAGTAGGGAACTGCTGTATTAATTTAACAATTTCTTCATGTAAAATTGCAACATCTGTGATGTCACTACGGAGAGAGGAGTCTCACGAATGTGACAAGGTCGGGGGAGGTGGCAAAAAATTATGAGTTTTGTGCTTAGACCATTAAACCAATGGACAAGCCTTGTATGAGCATACCCCTCCGCCAAGGTACAAGATTATAAAATCTAACGCGTTTATAAAAACTAGTTCAATAATCGATTTCTAACAGTCAGAGTATCGTTATCGCTGTGTGAGGAGCTCCTCAAAAATGCCAACCTGTGCATTTAACGTGTGCGATAAAATGTCAAACACCTCAAATCTAGAAAAAGATGGTGTAACATTTCACATGTAAGCATTTTTTTGTCTAATTATTGCTTATTTTTAATCAAATAACTTATAGTTGTTTATTAAACTTGATGTTTAAAACATCGATTCTATAATCGAATTAATGAAACATCTCGTATCGACTTCCGACAAATCTCTGTTTTACTTTGAACTGTTACTGTGAAGAAATTGAGTCTATATTTATATAACAATGCCCAAATAACAAAATTTTGAAAGCTAGCGCACTTCACACACACACTCACGAGACTAATGCGAAATCCTTCAAGAAATTATAGCCCTTATTGCGTTGGAGACTAATTTGAAATTTGAATATCGAAGTTTGTTTTTTTGGCTACACGATACTACCTTACTGATGTTTAATCTGTACATATAACTCCGTATCGATATCGATAAAACTACCTTTGATGCTGTTAGTCGAAAATATGATTACGTTATACTAATAATGACCCACTTTTAGGGTCCTATTGTTTACAATAAGGAACCTTTACGATTTCGTCGTGTCCGTCTGTCCATCTATTTTCCGAGATTAGGTCTACACTGCTGAAATTTGGTACATATAACTGTAACCTATACTAGGAAATATATTTAAATGTTGTGAGAGTTTTTTTAAGTATTGCTCCCACACAATGAAAAGTTACGATGGTAAAGAGTACTGCTTTTACCCCATCGAATCGGGTATCGTTACTGATCTTGAGAGTCTACCTGTTTCTTGATCAGCGCTCCTATATAACCTACCTTGTGAACATAGGGTTAACGGTATTGCAGCGAAGGGTTCCTACTACTAGATGATTACGATTTATGGCCAATATTATGTTTTATTCATTTAATAAATTTTATAATTTTTCACTATATCAATTCTTTTATTCCATATCAATGCTTCGGCTTGAGTATGTCATTCCTAGACATCAGCTTTCACCTATGGTTACCCGGGAAAAGGGTTCTCGCCCGCCGTTATGCCGTCGAGATGGGCGCGCGACGTGTTCCGCACGCGCTCACCTCTCCTCCCGCGAGGCGCGTTACAAACCGACCCACGCTCGGATTAATATGTTTATAAACATTACTAATTGACATGTAACCTCGAGTCAAACCGTGATCATAGCTGCTGTAAAGTAGCCGAAACGTTGTCAAAATAGAAATATCGCGCTTAAAACCGTAAATAACGTAGTTTTATTTATGTGTAACAGTCGCGAATATCTAAGAAAAATACTATAAAATAAATGAATTAAACTTATACTTTAGTTTTATTCCACTGTCATCATAGTATTCAAAATTATTATTCCTAGTAAAAATATCGACATTAAAGTATCGATATTTACTATCCCTATGAAATTCACAGTTTTGTACAATAGTAATACCAGCATTTTTTTACTCAAAATATAGGGCATTTAAATTACGTTGCAAGTAAATATTTGAATTATATGTACACAATTATATATTATGTTCATGGATGTTTTAGCGATTATGGTTTACATAAAATTGTGAAAGTGTTAATAAATATCACACATCACAATTTTCATCACACAATAACTAAGATCTTATTTCAACTAGTGCTAGTTTAATCAATCATCAATGTGGTACTGTTTAATTATTACAATATTAAAGTTTATTTCATAATCCAATATTATAATAAAAAATAATAATGAATATTTAGTCAATTATGATTAAATTACGAGGCAAATTGAATAATGATATGGCAATTTCTTGTATTTTGAAATGTGTGAGTCGTCTTTGTGTGCGTAATGAGTGTAAATATACGCTGTCTCTATACTAGTTTTGAAGATTTGTACATGTTTGCGTTTATAACAACACAAATAATATTTGGGTGTATGCGATTGTTTCAATGTGTGCTTTACTCTTCCCCCCGCAGCAAATGGCTGAATTGTTTGTTTGGAAAATTAGACGCGAGCCGAGTCCTTTGTTTTAATGGTCTAAGGTTTTGTGTGACGTAATTTGTGAGTATTGGTAATCATTAACTTGATGTCATTCGATCACGAAAATAAAGTTAGTTTTTAGTTACTAATTTCATATTTGTTATTAAATCAATTATTCGATTATGCAAAACATTCATAATCGTCCACCTCTAATTTCTTTCGAATTCATTTCCTACTGTAATATGAGTGCCTTTCAAAACCTGCCAGATGTTAAACCACAAATTTTCTTAAAAACTAATATAGTTATGATCATCATTTATTTTTGTTTAATAGCCGTTTATGATTATTACAATATGTTACACAATTTTGTCACCTTAGTGTCAAAGTTTAATACAGTTATACAATTGCTGAACTGCAATTTTATTAATAACTAGCTGATACCCGCCGGCTTCGCGTGCCGTAAAATCCGTTGTAAGCTGACCTCTACTTGGCGAGTATTATATTAAGTATATATGTGTAAGTATATATGTGTAAGTATATATGTGTAAGTATATATATATATATGTGTGTGTGTGTGTATATATATGTGTGTGTGTATTAATTAATAATAATTAAAAATTACATTTCACCGGTTTGTTTGAACCGGCAAATTTTGCGTTGTGCAAGACGCTAATTGTATTTAAGGGTGATAATTACGTTTGTTGTTTCCTAAATAAATTTAAGCAACCTCATACAAGCGGCCCTTAATATCTTTACAAAATTAGGTGATTAACGAAAAATCATTTTTTATAGTTCTTTTACAACTTGTCTCACTGTTTCCTGAATACGATATAGAACCCTACTATACTTTTAGTAACATCTGGCAGGTTACCTTAGTGGGTAGTCTATAACACCTCCTATCCCCTATTTTTCCATAGGGCTGATAAGCCCGACCTCACCGCCGATCCGTGGACCGCAGTTCGTCTCCGGTACTCCTGGTGGAAGACTCGCCAGCTGGATTATAGGTAAGCACAACCTTTCTTTTTACCTACCGAATGCTGCATGAGGATGATGTTTAAAGGTTTGCATGCAGTTTCAGATAAGTCATGAAGCAACATTGATTAGTGAATTACGCCAAGTGAAAAATTTAATTTGTAACACTGCAATCGTAGATGGCGGCACCAGCCCACGCTTGTTTTCATAGAAAATCTCAATAATGAAGATAATGACTTTTTTTCAAGTCTAAGTTGGGTAAATGAAGTTAATCCATTAACCAAGTAGTCAGTGGAACAGCATGCCAAATGAATTAAACCAATGTCGTCAAATGACCACCGCAATGACACAAAATCTTCTTTCTTCTTCTTATATATAATAAGCTTTTTTAAAAGATTTTTAAATACACGCTTTTGAGATCCTGGATATCGTGTAGCAGCGGAGTGCTAGCCAAGAGAAGTAAAACGAGCCCAAACACGACGGGTCTATCTTGTTTTGTACACAAGTTCTTCTGAGCCACCTTCCGACCACATCATCAGATCAACTCCATGGTACCATATTATTGCATTGTCACGCGAGATACATATGCGTGCAAAATTTCAGCTCAATTGGAAACCGGGAGGTTGGTCAAATTTACCTTGCAAGATTCAACCCGAACTTACATACATAAATCCATTGCAAGTTAAATAAATGCTTGTAAAAAATGAATGTTTGTTTGTATGTCCTTTATAGAATCGTAAACTATACATCCGATTTTGATGAAATTTTGTGTGTGTGTTTGAGTGGGTCCCGGATGGTTTAGATTCATAATTAGAACCGGTAGGTGGCATTGAGATCGGGTTCTAGAATCCTCCTAATCACCTGGACCTATTTTGGTGATTTTGTTTTTGTGTCATGGAACAAAGTCTTAGGAATTCAGAAAATATGGCGGTACGTAGTTCGCCAGGTCAGCTAATATACTTAAATAAAAATTATTATGTAACTTGCAAGCACGCAATCATAGCAAACTGAGTTACTTTTATAAGTAAAACTTACATTTCTAAATAAAAACGCCTAACTTGCGATGTATTTTCTTATTTCAGTTTGTATTTTTAATTTTGCAATCATACCGCATGTTTTGAAACAAAAAGCCGGCGCGCGATCGGTTTGTAAGCTACTGTTGCTGTTTCATCCGATACATATGGAAAGCCGCCGAGCGAAAGAGATAGCAATACAGAAATAACGAAACAGCGAAAAAGCCTAAGTCCCGATGGATGCGGGGCACTTTTGACCTTTTGGTTTTGGTTATAGTCGCTAGCGCTAGTTCTTACGGAATCGAGTTATATGAACTCCACGCAACTGTAAAGCATATTGATTAGTTTGTTGTTTGCCCTTCGATAATTATTAAACTCTGCAATGTCCACGACACAATCTTTTGTGTCGCAAATTTTATTAGCTACCCTCATATTGCGTGCCCATTGTTGGGCCATGGAAAAATCTTCAATTTTGTTACTGTTTCCTGTGATTTTTAAAAAAAAAATATAATACATTTTTTATTGCTTTACTCGTTTTACTAAAAATCCTGGAAGTCCACGACCCAAAATAATTTAGATACCATCTCATCTTTCCAGAATCCGGGGGTCCGCTAGAGAATGCGTCGCGAGAGCTCGGCCAGGCGCAGCTGTCCGTCCAGCAGCTGCAGAGGCTGCTGGACGCCCTGGAGATGCAGCAGCAGGTCCACCATGACACCGATGTGAGTTTATGTTATTTATTTATTTATGGCAAACCTACAGCTAAATACATTTGATTAGATATCTAAAATTAATACAAGAAAGCCAATGACAGGTTTTTCACCGATAAAAAACTGAAAACATAAAAATGCACCTAGATGTCTAATCACTGTTGAAGAATTTAAGGCTTAGACACTGCTTAGCTCCTTAAATACTGATTGCAAATGGGCCGATGTCATCGTATTTACTTACATTATTTAAATATTTACTTGCTCGCACTAGAAATGTGTTTTGTCTATAATTAGTAAAACTTAAAGGTACATTTATGGGTTGATTAAATCGTATAGACTTTGATGGAATTTTAAAGTGGACCTTACTCAGGAGATCTGGAAGAAGTATACAGTCAGCAATATCTCGTCGGTCTTTCAGTGGCAAGAGGTGACACTTTTTGCAAAGATCAAAATACATATCACCAGAGTACTGGATCTTTTTCCTATTACATAAATAACGAGTAAAACGCTTTTGCACACTTTCAATGCGTTTATAATATTATATATTAATAATAACATAGGAATGTTAAGAAAATGATAAATTATATTGTTGCAAAGTTGCAGGACTCGAATTGAATGCTGTTGGAATTACTATAGAATTTATTAGATAACGCACGATTCAATAACACGCGCAAAGTCCGTCACTATATAGATTATCGAATGTACACACGTCTTGCCACGCTTGTGGCTATCGCTCGACTGCCTCAACCATCCGTTGGGGCATTGCTTTATACTGCACAAATACAATATGTCTCGACACAATACTTGACCGCGTGGACTGAACTCCAAGAATCACACCTGGCTAATGACAATCATAACGATTACAATACACAATGGGCTGTTTTTCTAATTACCAATTTTAAACACAAAGTAAACGAAAGAAGTCCAAATGCGAGAAGGTAATAAACTGCAGCTGTGAATTGATCTTTGTCGGTCGTAACAATATTAATTAAAAAATTAATAGTATAAAAATAAGCCTAATGGTTCATTTTCATCGTATGATAGATAAACATTTCTCAATCAGCAATGAGAATATTTTTTTTGACATGACTCGTATGGAGTTTATGTCAAATTTTCACCGATATTAAGGCAAATGAACGGTCGGTTGGATATGGGAACCGGGCATAAGTCACAACAACTGTAACTCTTTACCTACAGGTATCGATAGAGGGCGCTTCGCCGAACGTGAAGAAGGATCGTCGCAAGTTCGGCCTCCGGAAGAAGAAGTCGAGCAGTAAATGCGCCTCCGTCGAACTCGCCCCACAGCATATTGACCCGTCCAGTTCTCATATGGTATGACAGTAGATAGATGGAGTAGGGTGGCGCAAAAAAACGTCTTTTTTTCAGTGTCGAGTGTTTTTTTTAAATTTTTTGATGTTTTAAGAACTCCCTCCAAAGGACAGCTCAAAAAAAATTTTAAGAGATCGCTGCAAAAATTTTCAAGATTTTGAAAATCGCCAAAAACTGAATACTTTCTATTCAAATTTTGTTTCTCGTTATGGTATAATTTTATAGACCAAAAAATACGTGTCCGAAAGTTTTCAAAATTCGAATTTTTAGGTCGCTATATATTTTTTTTTCTAATTTACTAGTGCATTACTCGCACGAAAAATTCTAAAGTAAAGGACGATAAATCATGCGTAATACCCACTAATCCGTCTTGGACAAGTGTCATGGATATTTTTGTATTCCTATGAAATTGAAGGTTTGGCAGTGCCAATCAGTGTGTGCCTTATATCAGGGGCCAAATTCTGCTATTTCAATATCTTGCCATTGCGAAGATATTCAAAGAACGACTCCACTGTGATAGTGACAAAACTTCGTATTCTGCTAAATCCACGATATATTCTTGGTGTTACCATTAACAAAACGGGCGGTAGCCGAAATGAATACTTATTGAGAAGCTATCAACATTTTTAATTATTAATTTCGTTACTTTACGCTTATAAAGCAGGTCCCACTGGTACGCCATTGGAATCAACAGAATACCAAAATCCGGCAAACGATACTTTGGTGCGTTAGTAACACCAGAACTGGGCCTCTGGATTCAAACTAAACTATTGCAATGAAACGCTGAGGTCTTAGCTACTAAGTCCACTTGCTTTTAACTTGGCAATTGAACATGAAAGTATTTTTCTGCCAATGGAATTATTTGTTTATGTACAGGCCTTGTCAGCCCTAACTGCTCCCCCCTCCCCGGGAGGAGGGGCATCCTCTATCCCAAACTCAGCCGCCTCCTTACCTATAGGTATGTACATATAACACACTATACTAAACATTCGTAGTTTTTACACTGGTTGAACATATTAAGTGCTTGTTCACGTTCTATCGTGGGCGCGATCAAGAAATATCAAGTGTTGTGTATTTTTTTTTTTCATTATTCCAACGTTTCGGCCCCTTTTCAGTCGCCGTGATCACAGAAGATAAAAATTTCAACTTGTTCATTTTAATTGTTTAGTTTTTTAATAGTTACCAATTTTTTTTGAAAAATTATTTACGCTATGGGAGTCTAATCAAATTTGCCACCGCGACGCAACATGTTATGGCTTGAAAAGAAGAACTGGCGCAAGAGACTCTTCATCAAACATAGCTATAATAACGATATATATACAAAAATAATATAATACGAAATATACCATATTTTCATCGCCAATACAATTGTTTCGCTTTTTTTTCAGATTCTTATGATTATTTTTAAAATAATAGATCTTTGCTGGCCAAAGCAAAAAGTAATAATAAATACACATGGGAATAAATAAAATAACAATTAATGATCAATACATGTGTACTATTTTCCCCCTAAATTTCCCAAAAGTACTACATTTGTACGCTTAAAAAACAAAAATACTATATTTACTTTTTTTTAAAGAAAAAAAAAGAGTTTAAAAGAGGAGTTTTTGGTGGGAACTGAAAGGAGATGTTGTGCTGTGTGCATTTTTATTTTCTAAAAATGTGTAAATTTACTCTAAAATGAACAATAGTTGTAGGATATTGATATTTTTTGAGTAGTAATTATGTGTTTTGTGAGAAATATGAACTGTATAGCCAAATGTGGCCTTTTTAGCTGTCACAAGAACTCAGTTGAATGGCACTAGCTGATTACCTACAAGTTCAGCTGTGAAAAACATAGGCTTAAGAAAATAAAGAAACTATACTGTAAACTAAGATCTGGCTTAAAGGCCCAGCTGTCAAGCCATAAACCTAAATAAATAAAAACAGTCGAGACTAATCGATAGATACCATATGAATAATAGACTTGAACATCTTGTTACCATCGCTATATCAAAGAAATCACAGAACGCGTGATTTATGGGAATCTGCTTCCGCGCTCGCGAGTATACGTGAACAAGCACTTAATGTAAAATCTAACAGCAACTTTTAGAACTGAAATTAATATAATTTAATGATTACTAGTATTTTTCTATAGTTTATTCCAAACTAATCGATTAAATTCATAATATCAAATTTTATGTATTGAAAAGCTTAATTGCATTTATTTGTTTTCATCGGCAAGTAGAAGATAATAGTATTTTTGTTGGGTTTTAGATATGTGTGCATGTGAGATTGTTAGGAACTCTTTAACGTTGTATGTGTAAAGCGCAATACACGCCAAAGTCGCCGACATGCTCATGTCGGCGGACTAGTTGGCGGCTTCACTCATTGAAAAGTTTATCGGCGGCTCGAGATGAGTAACAATAAATGATAGTTTAAAAAAACTAAAAAAAACACGCTTTTATAAAAAATCCAACTAAAAAAACTAAAAATAAAATTTAATATAATATAAAAAAGCGTGGGGTGTATTCAAAGCGCTTTTTAAGATATTATATTATTAATTGAATATACCCCACGCTTTTTTATATTATATTAAATTTTATTTTTTGTTTTTTTAGTTGGATTTTTTATAAAAGCGTGTTTTTTTTAGTTTTTTTAAACTATTATTTATTTTTCATTTTTTAGTTGATTTTTGTTTAAATGTTTTTAAATACAAGCTTTTGAGATCCTGCATATCATGTAGCAGCAGAGTGCTAGCCAAGACAAGTAAAACGAGCCCAAACACGACGGGTCTATCTTGTTTAGTACAGGAGTTCCTATGGCCACCTTCCGACTCCATCATCAGATCAGCTCCATGGTACCATATTATTGCATTGTCACGCGATATAAACATACGGGCCCAAACACGAAGGGTCTATCTTGTTTAGTACAGGAGTTCCTATGGCCACCTTCCGACTCCATCATCAGATCAGCTCCATGGTACCATATTATTGCATTGTCACGCGATATAAACATACGGGCCCAAACACGAAGGGTCTATCTTGTTTTTAGTACAGGAGTTCCTATGGCCACCTTCCGACTCCATCATCAGATCAGCTCCATGGTACCATATTATTGCATTGTCACGCGATATAAACATACGGGCCCAAACACGAAGGGTCTATCTTGTTTAGTACAGGAGTTCCTATGGCCACCTTCCGACTCCATCATCAGATCAGCTCCATGGTACCATATTATTGCATTGTCACGCGATATAAACATACGGGCCCAAACACGAAGGGTCTATCTTGTTTTTAGTACAGGAGTTCCTATGGCCACCTTCCGACTCCATCATCAGATCAGCTCCATGGTACCATATTATTGCATTGTCACGCGATATAAACATACGGGCCCAAACACGAAGGGTCTATCTTGTTTAGTACAGGAGTTCCTATGGCCACCTTCCGACTCCATCATCAGATCAGCTCCATGGTACCATATTATTGCATTGTCACGCGATATAAACATACGGGCCCAAACACGAAGGGTCTATCTTGTTTAGTACAGGAGTTCCTATGGCCACCTTCCGACTCCATCATCAGATCAGCTCCATGGTACCATATTATTGCATTGTCACGCGATATAAACATACGGGCCCAAACACGAAGGGTCTATCTTGTTTAGTACAGGAGTTCCTATGGCCACCTTCCGACTCCATCATCAGATCAGCTCCATGGTACCATATTATTGCATTGTCACGCGATATAAACATACGGGCACAAACACGAAGGGTCTATCTTGTTTAGTACAGGAGTTCCTATGGCCACCTTCCCACTCCATCATCAGATCAGCTCCATGATACTATATTATTGCATTGTCATCGACCTTTGACAGGTGTGCAAAGTATGAATTAAATCTGATCGTTCAAAGTAGGACAAAATCGAGGTCGGTTACAGACATACTGACATACAAGTGAAGCTAATATAAAGCGTGTAAAAAAGGTTGGGGTATAGTCATAGGGGACATTTATTTATTATGAACAGATCCGAACTTTTGTAGGTTTTTTTTACGACTGTACGGACTCCAGTTCCGTACCCTTTTTTACAATTTAATTTAAGAAAAAGTTTAGAAGTTATACACGCTTATTTGTTATTGTGTGTGACATTTATTGAATGTATGTTTGTGTTGGGGTGTATCTTAAAAATAACTTATTATATCATTTTTTTCTAATTTTAACACTAAGCTTATACTAATGTAGAGTGTATCTGTTACATGCTGGTGTTGTGTATGTGCATGTGCATTATGTGCCTCATGTCTTTTTATATCATGTTATTTTATATAGGTTAGAAGGCTAAGGCGAAGCGAAGCGGTGCTTCCACCTTCGTGGATATTTTTTTATAACCACCCAAAGTTAATTTTATAACTATCTTCTTCTTCTTATATATAAAAAATGAATGCCTGTCTGTATGTCCTTTATAGAATTTTGTTGTGCATGAGCCAAAGAAGATTTCCGAGTTGGTTCACAATTGGACCCGCTAGGTGGCGCTGCTGTTGGCATATCGATTGAAGTTTTGCCGGACAGGACGACGTCTGTCGGGTCAGCTAGTAATAAATAAATGTGCCCTATAACTATACCGCACCCAACAAAAAATATAGCGCCGCTACAGCTTGAATGTCAGCGGGACTGAGCGTTTGCATACGCAAGTCGCCAACATGTCGGCAGGCAGCACGCGCGGGTGCATGTTGCCGACATAATTCTTGTCATGTGGGCCGCCGGGTTGCTTTGGCGGGATGTGTCGGCGGCTTTGGTGTGTACTGCGCTTAATATTGTGTGTTGTTTTAACACAAACTAGTGTTTGAGTAGTGTCAAAAGTTTTTGAAGTGATACTTCTTTAGGCGCGTCATGAAAAAATGATGAGAGTGAATTTTTATGACATGCGCGCACACCGTTAAGAAAAAACCTACACCATGAAGTTAGCTATAGTCAACCGACACCTTGAAGTTAGCTATAGTCAACATTTTAGTTTTTCTATTGTAAGTGTCGTTTTTTCTACAAACGTATATAGAATAAGGCAAAAGATAAAAATTTTGAAAAGATTTTTATCTTGATACGCCAAAGAAGTATAACTTCTAACGCGTGTACATAAGTACACACACACACACACAATTTTATTATATTTGTAACCGTTAAAACTTAGTTTTAATTGTGTGCACTAGTCGGGATTAAGAAAATACTGTATTCAGTTTTATATTGAAAACAATTTTACTTTGTGTTAATATATTTTTTGTGTTCTTTTAGGTACCCTTTCGATCCCAATCCTTATCCCACATATCCAAAAATGGATAGAAGAATAATCAAGATTTTTTATATAACCTGTGTACATAAATATGTTATTAAATCATGCGTTTATATTTTTTTTATTAAAAAATATTTATTTTATTTTACAATTTGTAGATCATACAATAGTTTTTCACGTATTTGAATAAAATTATCTATACTATTGTAAAAGGTTTTGAAACACTATTATTAAATGATAACAAATAATGAAAAATAACTACAGCAGGTAATGTGCGTACTTTATAGACGTGAGGGTAAAATCATCCAAATCATATATTTAAACATCCAAAGGCGTAAATATAGTATTCTAATAGAATATCATTCTATGTCTTGACGTAAGGATTCTACGAAATAGGTAAGTGATGACATCGCCAGAACAGCATGGCTATACATCACAAAGAAATATGAACAACGTCCAAACTGACTTCAAAAAAATATGTCAAAATTATCGTTATTATCAAAGTTTGAATATATCCTAAAAAATTTGAGGCCTATTAAATCTCCTAAGTTTGTTACTTCCAGTGGCGTGGGGTGGTAATTCGGCCAGGGTAAGAGGGATGAAAAGCAAAAAAAAAACTTTAAATTACCTATTAAGCGAATTCAAAATATTTCCCCTCCAGTGCCCGTACCCCAGTGACGCCTACATCACATAAGCCTATCTAGCCGATTAGGGTGCGCGGCGACCACGCACCTATTTCTAATGCTTACATTTTTAAACTCGTGATATCTTTCGAATGGAATGTCCGAATTGAATAATTCAAAAAGTCATATAAAGGTATTGAAGCAGTCTTGAATATGAAGTAATTTATTTTGACAAGGATGAATACCAAGATACAAATAAAGAGCCTTTTCTAGCAGCGGAACTTTAATTAAAATTTTAAAACAAAAGAACACTTATTGTGGCTTAACTATAATAGCTAGACATGCTGTCGCGACACTTTTTGTAAATAACGATGTGTTCTGCAACTTCGTAGTACATTATTTTATTCTATTATCTATGGTTTTCGCAGCGCACGCGATTTTAGGTATTTTTTTACACTATTGGTATTTGGTATTGGTAGTAAGGATCAATAAATTTTTTGAAAATATAATATAGCCCATGACACTTCGGAATAGTTTAGCTTGACAACAGTGAAAGAATTTTTAAAATCGGTTCAGTAGTTTCGGAGCCTATTCTATGCAAACAAACAAACAATCAAATCTTTCCCCTTTCTAATATTAGTATACATTACAATTTGTATTTGTAATGTAGCAATCTTAGCGCATATTTTGAAACAAAAGCTAGTGCCCGATCGGATTATGAGTTGCTATTTCATCCAATACGCGTGGAAAGCCGCCGAGCGTAAGCACCGATAAAAAACGTAAGCGCCAAGAAATTCATGGCGCTTTCGACCTTCTGGTCACTAGTTCTTAAATGTAGGCTATGGGAAATCGATTTGTATGAAGTCCACGCCACTGGTATCTTCCTAAATTATTAAACTTATGTAAGTGAGAGTATTTGTTTGCAAATAAAAATACGTAATATTTGAAGTCTGTTCACTGCACGATACTGCAAACTGCATGTATGGCAAGCCATAACCTTTTGGTACGATAGTATTAGCGTACTGTAAATAAAAATTTATTCAAAGTAGCCAAAACAAAAAAAATAACCTCTTTAACCATTAATATATAGTATAATAGTGTCATTTGTATAGCCAGCAAGGGATAATCATTTTTTTATAATATTTCCATATTAACAACCTAAAAAACAGGCCACAGTACTTTATATAACTAACTTATTGTTAGATTTATTAGCAAATTACGAAACCATTAAAAAGTAACCTCAAAGCTAAACAGAAAAACATTTTAAACCATCGTCAATCAAAATGCTAGTCTTATATAAATAATATAGAAAATACTAATATTTCTAATACTTTCGTATTTCCCTTCCAGCGTTTCTTTCAACATTCATGGCCTCTACTTTAGTTCGTAAGACTGTTTTTATTTTCACCTTTATACCAACATGGCCTTCTTTTTTATATCCTTTGTCACACACTCCTTTTATCGCAATATTGGGTATTATGGACTTCAATATTTTAAAGTAGAAATAAGACATAAATCCAAATCATTTGTTCTCGACGATTGACATTCCTACTACTCTTATTTCATGCTATAAAATTAAAGTCAATGAGAGAATATTGCAGCTCCATTAACACCTTAATATGCTTTCTTCCACTCATTCACTAATTACCAATCATCGCCTTAAATCGACGTTAATTTTTTTATTACGCATTCTTAAATTACACTCAGTGTCGAGTGATTATGTATCCAGAAAGCATTACATAAAAACCCGCTTTATTATTAACCGGCCAGACCCATAAACCATGCTTATATGTATTTTATCACATTATATTTCTTTCATAAGACACATTTTTCAGGTTCCTCTCAAATTATTTTAAGTATGTTTTACGACACTCTTTAAAGATTTTCAGTGTTGGTTAAATATTAGCCTTATGGATGGACGAATACCCAAACTGCTGTATTCTAACATATCAGTCCCTGTAGACAAGTGGCATTAACGGTAAACGAATAGAATACAAATGTATTGCATTTTCTACTCTATTCGTGCCTTGAGTCAAAACTCAAGCATGAATTTCACAAAAGCCTTGTAAGAACTTCATGCATACGTAATAGCTTTTGAATGCGGCTGAGTAATAACTCCTCTAATCACAAATTAACGATATTCCACAAGAAACGCTTTAGTCCTGCTTACACAAATTACCACGCCTTTAACCATGGAATGGTAGTTCAAGATAGTTAAGCAGAAATTAAATCTTCATTAACGTTGAGATTGTTCATCAGCTATACATAGCCAATGCGTTGCTTAATTTTCAAACGCATCTGAATTTTGCATAAATATCACGTCTTAGAGGAGATTATTGACTAATTGCTGGAGTTATCTGGTTTTCTAGAATCATCGCAAAAGAAGGACTTTGCCTAAAATTAACAGAGTGACTTGACAAGAGTGATCAAAAACGAATGATATGTAATTTATTCACCTTACTGAATGCTGATAATGTATTAATCTTAAATATGAGCCTTTTAATCACTCCACGTGATATCTAGTCTTCAATTTCAGGTAAATTAGCGCTACATAATTATCCAACCACATAAAAATTTCTGTTATTGATTTTTCAAAAAAATAATCGAGGAAGGGAGGTCACCGATACATGTCGTGTGCAACATTTTAATTTGGATTATTCACGCTGATGCACTGTAACATAACTTTGTCGGTTAAAGAATACAATTTCCTGCGGCTAGGCGGCCTGTCGTAAGGCGACAAAATAATTGACAGCAGGGGTAGGGTATTTTCCCGTCTGGATGACTGGTCTACAGTATGTCGCCATAACAGCCTTGAGTTGTGTTCCGGCATTAGTGGCCAGGTTTCAGTCTCTTTAGAGAGCAGCAGCACATTGGTAGCGCTTTTAGTGTCACCAATGTCTATAGGCGACGTTAACCGATTTCCACCAGATGAGCCATCTGCCTGTCTGCTGAACTCGTGCAATAAAAATGAATTATGACTGAACATTTAGATATAAGAGCAGTTCGAATGATATTAGAACTAACAGAATGCTTGATATAATTGAAATTTAAAATAATAATAAGGATATAAATATTACTATGAAATGCTTTAGATCTCTTTACCGAATATATAACACGCAAATTGGAACCATACTGTGTACTCAATATTGTCAAGTTCTACTTTAGTGCATATTTCCTTTACTACGTCCAATTTCTCTGTCATATTGACACGGTGGGCTAACTGTTCTTGATTATACTGTGCTAAAATATACCTCAATTCAAGACAAGCAAATCTAAATCGTTTTCATATAGTTTTAAGTTCAAAATGGGTTTCAGTCCCTCTTATGTTAAGACAAAAGACCTTCCAATCATAAATTTCCGTGTTTATCTATAGATAAGGCTAATCTCACACGATAGATTATGTCATGATGATTTTGTCTTGAAATTGTTATTTTATATTTTTTAGAAAAACCATACGTGTGGCGTAAGATCTGTGATAAACATAGTGAAATTTAACAAGGGATTGTTGGTGCATTCGACATGTTTTTAAATCCAGCTAATTACGGTCTTATTATATTGTTGACACTTGACATCCGTCATTTTATCTGTGCAGGAACGGAGAGAGAATACAATTTCCTGCGTTGGGGTGGCCTGTCGTCAACCCACAGCCAGGTGGTAGGGCATTTGCCCGACTGGATGGCTACCATCCCTGATATACCGCCATAACAACCTTGAGTTGTGTTCCGGTGTTAGTGACCGGGTTCCTGTCTCCGTTAAGAGAGCAGCAACGCATTATGTCCATAGGCGATGGTAACCGCTTTCCACCAAGTGGGCTTAACTCATGCAATACAAAAAAAGACAGAATTGTCCAAAGAGAAGCAAGCTGGGAAGTCAGGTGGTTGCCAAGACCCTTCACGAGGATCAAACCTGTGTTACGGTAGCATTGGCAGCCATCTGACTGCAAGACATTACCGACTTTAGTTAAAGGCTAATTAGAGTAAGTTTGAACGCTTCTTTGCCTTAATTAGTTTTTCCAATTATCCGGTGTCATTCGTTTGTCTACTTTTCCGTTGAAGTGTCACCTCTACTATGTGTCCTCGATTTTTCGCAGGTTTACTGCAAATTATGATTTGGTTAGGTTAGGTACATTTGAATGAATGCATTTTTTATTTAAACCGATCCGGAACCAAAAAAACATCCATAATCTACTCTTACATTATGCTACCTCCCTCCACGCGGCCGTAACGCTTTTCGTGACAGAAAAATCCTAACAGCTAGTCTATATAGAAGTTTCACTTCAAAACCGTTCAAACTTACTTTAACTCAATATAATTAAGACCGTAAATTTGCTACGCCATCTCAGTGACTAATTGAGTGGAACTATAGTATATAATAGTGACTATTTATAGTGGTTTTGTGAAGCGAATTGTGGAAGTATGTCAACTGAAAGCGATGGAATATTAGCGCCAATTATTAAAATTATTTACTACTTTGTCATTAAAGAGTTAAGACAGTGCTATAAACGTAAGTAAGTTCCAATCAGGGTCGTAGCTACCCCCCCTTCCCCTAGGGCCCCTAGGTTACAGGGGCCCCGAAAGTGTGCAAAAATTCTTAAATGTTATCCACAATCTTTTATGGATTAACATTTTTAAGAATAGCAGCTGGGCCAACGGGAACAGATATCAGATTTCTCATTATTATCTATAGAAGCAGAAAATCTAGACAAACTGAAATCCTCTTCAGCTATCGATGTAGTTGAAGACGATTTCAGTTTGTCTAGATTTTCTGCCTCTATAGACATTAATATATGTGATAGCCGCTTCTGTTGGCCTAGCAGTCATTTTCAAAAATGGTACTAATCTATAAAAGGTTGTGTTCTCCAGTGGAGCTTATTTTGAATAAAAACTATTGAATTTGAAATAACAGATTGCAACAAAAATCTATAACTTGCATTTTCTGAATGTGCTGCTCCGAATCAACCCGCCTGATTTTGTTTTTCATTTTAAATTCACTGTAGAAACTCAGACCCTCTACAGATTTATTATTATAACATTTACATCATAATTAAAAACTACATTTTAACGGTTTTAAGCACTGCATTTTATTTGATTTAACTTATATGTTTCAGCCACTTTTTTTAGTAGCCATGATCACGGAAGACAAACATGTCGAGTATTAATGAGTAAAGGAAATAAAAAACGAAATGCCGCGCTTAAAACCGTTACAACGTAGTTTTAATTATGTCCTATTCACGAAAACTTGAGAAAATTTTGTTTATATTATTATCTAATTTACATGAAATTAATATCATTGCAAGCAGTTTAATAATATCATGCCTTCCAGCATGTGCAGCAGCCAGACCTCAGTCTTTGCCTGGCACCGAAGCCTTGGGCACAGCGGCTGGACCGGCTTCATTGTCCAGTCTTACTCCAGACCACCAGCTTAGGGAGGACTTCACAATATTGGCTAAAGATCTGCTGGGGAGCTTGAAAAGCATCGTTGCTACTTTGGTAAGTTTTTCAGTGGTCCTCAGCCAGTTTAATAAAAGTAAAACTGCATCATTTTTAAGTGTAATGTCACGTCAAAATACAATAATAAACTGAAATTATATTCAATATAAGCATTTGCTGTTCAAATATTCGTTTAATTAAATGTATTTTTTATTAATGGTTCTTTTAATTAAATGTCTTTTTAATTAATAGTTCTTTTAATTAAATGTTAATTTAATTAAATGCATTTTTAATTAAAGGTTTTTTTATTCAACATGTTTTAAGAATTTTTTAAATTTGATGTTTTTAATGATTATTTTTTTAACAAATATTACAGTGCTTTTTCACAATACACTAATAGACGATACATTTTAAATAGCGTATAAGCCAATAATAGATGTCACTACGGGCAAAATTTACATAAAGAGAATTATTTAATTGTTAATTTAATTTATAATTTAATTCAAATTACGTACGTCATAAAAAAGTCAAATCAAACAATTGTGGTGAACATTAAAAGAAAAAAAAGATGATTAAGTTTTTTAACTCTTTGCAATTTTATCTCGTTGCAGGTATGCGAACGTGGTCGACTCCGAGCAGCCATGGAAGCTGGCGACTCTGCGTCCACACCAGGTGGCTCTGTAGTCGCCGCTTTGAGAACTAACCTCACGTCGGCGTTACAACAGAATTCGGGTGAGAACACCATTATGAATATGATAAGGCTTTCGGAGCCTTTGCTCTATCTCGCTCGCACATCATCCGTCCCGTTCACACATTGTGCTATGTATTCTACTAGTTGTACGAATTGTTAATATTTATACTTAAGGTCACAATTTTTAAAATATGTTAGTTCAGTTCACATCAGCACTTGACAGTGAATACTACTTTCTGCTATTTGAAGTATCGTTTAACTTCTATCTCTCGCTGCTACAAAATAATTAGTTCTGTCCGTACTGTATTCTGTTCGTTAATAATGACGAGTGAAGTTTTGCGTGCAGAACTGCGGTGCCGGCTGTCCAGGATCCACCTGGCTTCGGATCTCGCTGAGATTTCGCCAGTCGCCAATTCAGATCCGGTAAGTTGATATATCGTTCGAAGTTTTTTTTTATTGCATGAGTTCAGCAGACGGCCAACCTGATGGAAAGCGATTACCGTCGCCTATGGACATTAGTATCTTCAACATGATACCAATGTGCTGCTGCTCTCCGAAGAGAGACTCGAACCTGGCCCGTAACCTTTTGAGACGGAACCACCATAAATTTGTTCTCGAGTGTCACACATGGCTAATTGGGAAGCACCACAAGTAAATACATATAATTGAAACGAACGTTGAACTGATGCTTTCTCCCTCTAACTACATAGGAATTGTATTAGAGTAAAATAGACGATATAATTCTCTTGGTTTTGGCGCGGCAATTTTGATCGCAGCTTTGGACAAAAATAATATTAACTTTGTACCCTCAAAAGAGCTAATGCCAAAACACAACTCAAGATTATGATGATAGCCATCCAGACGGGTATATACCCTACCACCTGGCTGTGGATTATTTTGTCTGCATTCTTTCAAGATGGTATTTTTTCCAGGTAACCCGTCAATTCCAGCAGTCCTTAAGCTATAGCTCGTCCTGCGTGTCCGCTTCGGAGTTCTTCGACGCGGAAGAACATGAGGACGACGACCTGAAGGCCGAACAGGTTATTGCTGCAGACGAGGTGAGTTATTTTTTTATTGCCGAAGCTCAGCAAACAGGCTAATGGCCCAACTGTGATGGAAAGTTACCGTCGCATATGGACATTAGCAATACCAGAGATGCTGCTGGCATTGAAGGAGAGACTGGAACCTGGCCGACCATTGATACCAGAACACAGCTCCAGGTTGTTATGGCGGCATACTCTACACCAGGGCAATGTAACAACAATACAATACAATACAAGCATCAGTAACTTATGTCCAATTATTTATTTACTTAAAAACGATAGATTGAATAATAAAATAATAGAAACATAAGATGAAATAATATTTCACGTGAAAATAATACTTAAAAATATATTATTAGCTATTTACTTGCTTAAATAAGTAGTTAAAAGTGTCACTGTTGAAAATAAACATTGTTTTTCTTTTTTTTTCGAACAATTTCATACCACTACTGTACATGTTTGTATTCAGACGCAAAATATTTCTGCTAATGAATCCCTATTAACATTATAAATGCGAAAGTAACTCTGTCTGTCTGTCTGTTCCGTTTTCACGTAAAAACTACTGGACCGATTTGGCTGAAACTCAGTATATATATATTTTTTCGATACCGAGGATGAACATAGGATACTTTTTATCCCGAAAAATGGGATAGTTTCCGGGATAACATGATATTTGTCTGTTTGTTTGTTATGCTTTTACGGAAAAACTACTGGACCGATTTGGGTGAAATTCGGTACGTATGTAAATTAAATACTGAGGATGGACAAGGGATAATTTTCATTTTGGCTTTTTGGTCATTTTGGCCTATTTGGTCATTTTGGCCTATATGGTAATTTTGGCCTATTTGGTAATTTTTCCTTTTTGGTAATTTTGGCCTATTTGGTCATTTTGGCCTATTTGGTCATTTTGGCCTATTTGGTTATTTTGGCCTATTTGGTCATTTTGGCCTATTTGGTCATTTTGGCCTATTTGGTCATTTTGGCCTTTTTGATCATTTTGACCTTTTTGGTCATTTTGGCCTATTTGGTCATTTTGGCCTATTTGGTCATTTTGGCCTTTTTGATCATTTTGACCTTTTTGGTCATTTTGGCCTATTTGGTCATTTTAGCCTTTTTGGTCATTTTGGCCTCTGGTAATTTTGACCATTTTGATTATTTGGGCCTTTTTGGTCGTTTTTGCCTATACCGTCATTTTAGCAATGTCGGTCACTGTGGTCTTTTGGTCATTTAGACCATTTTGGCCTTTTTGGTCAAGTTTTGTAATTTATTTTGTTGACAGATAGACGGGGGATGGTATATATAATTAGCGATATAAAATGAAGTGAATCTTCTGTGCGCAAATACATAAAAATGTAATATAATATATAACCTGTAGCACTTGCTCTATAAGCAAGAGACACGCACTAGAGGTTAACCCGCGGCGCAGCCGCGGGGTAAACTCTAGTACATAAATAAAATTTGAAACACGTAACTGAACTAGTGTAATTTTGGTTCTAGAAAATTTAAACTATTGATATCTATATAATTATTGTAAGTATGTATATTTATATTGTACAGTCCTATCTTTTTTCTGCCCCACCTACATCGCCAGATTAGTTCAGAACTTTTTTAAAGCTGGGTTGCCTGGAAGAGATCTCTATTAACGATAAGGCCGCCTGTTGTTTTGCCAAGGAGTATTCTAATTATGCATTTTGTTTTTGTATTTGTTTATTTTGGTGAGCAATAAAGTGTTATCTATCTATCTATAGGCCATAAAAAAACTTATTTGATTTTGAATACTTGACAGGCCGGTGTGATTGAGCTGGATGGAGACTCGTCCTCGGAGGCTGGTTCCTTGAGCAGCGAGGAGGGCTCAGCCAGCTCCGACAACTCTGACGGTGCGAGTGAGTTTGTAATCTATAATATAAAATTCTCAACAACCCGTATCTGTACAACAGTCTTCTGTAAAACAGTCTTCGGTCCGCGTCGCGCCACGATATATGTTTCTTTGTTGTTATATATATATATGTGTCGCAGAACGGCCTCGTTCTCACGACATCTTTAGTTATTGCAGGTTTAGTGGGCGTCATCAGGATAAAATGCGAGCATAAAACACAATAGCCACGGTTTATACACTTTTAATTTAGATTTGATCAACATTATGACATAGTTTAGACCGCGCAGCGGGTTCAGGGCACCCGCTCATACTTCCAGCTTCAATACTTTCTTTAAAATACTCCATGGTCCAACTCGACCTGTTGCCACCAACCAAATGTGCCACAAAAACTCCTCAGTCTACCCAAGTAGATATTACTCAAAGTATAGAGGGCGCTGACCCCGCTCTAGACATGCTCTGCTCTCATTGGTCGTTTATTAAATTACAATATTCATAACTTTTATTAGGTTACAACGATCTTTAAGTTATAGAAACATTTAACAAATCTAATTAAATTACATTAAGAATTTTAGAAGTAATTAAAATGTAAACAAATGATATTGTGCGTTATACATCCAAACAATAATCCATCCAATTATAACTTCCCTCCGACTAAAGTGAAATATTAAAGTGATCAGCAAAATCAAAGGATTTATATTAATTCTAATTCCAGTGAATTTCTAAAAAAAGTAAGTAATTATATCGCTTTTTCTAATACTTGGGTGTGATTGTGGTATTTATTATTCTAAGTTATTTAGAGTTAACCTCAGGTTTTGATTGTATATTTCAATACGGTCGGTTAAATAAATAAAGCCCCTACCACGGTCGAATCGACCTTTATTTATTTAACCAATTTAAAGAAGTATAACTTCTAACGCGTGGACATAAGTACACACACACTTTTTTTTATTGGAGTTACAATCTCCTCTTTCTTGGGGGTTGGTATACCGTTCTTTAATAAGATTCCGAGTGATCTGCCTTTTACTAAATTTAAAACCAAATTAAAAAAGTATATTGCTAAAAAAGGGATGCTACACTATTGAAGAATACTTAAATGACAAAACTTCATTTACATAGCAGCTCGGTCCAACCTCTCATACTATATTTTGTATAACGTTTTTGTCTTGCCAGGCTTGTAAGGAATTTATGGAGATATATTGCAGCTTACCATTTTAGTATGTCATGTCATTATTATAATTCTTCAAATAGTAATTCTTATAATAATACATACATACTTCTGTATAAAACTTATTAAAAAAATAAAACCTGAGATATAAATAGAATAAGAAATATAAAGAAAACAATATTTAGCTAGATGTGTTGCTGGGGTGTTTCTTGCCGCTTCTTCTCTTTCCATAACACCAATAACACGTTAAACTTTAACTTATATGTATGACCTTCAAAAAGTGTTCTCCAGTGGTTTTTTTTTTTTTTTTATTGCAGGAGTTCAACAGACAGGCAGATGGCCCACTTGATGGAAAGCGGTTACCATCGCCTATAGACATTTGCAACACCAAAGGCGCTGCAAATGTGCTGCTGCTCTCTTAAGGGAGATTGGAACCTGGTCACTAATGCCGGAACACAACTCAAAGTTGTTATGGCGACATACTCTAGACCAGGGGTGGTCGCCATCCAGTCGGGCAAACGCCCTACCACCTGGCTGTGGGTTATTTTGTCGCCTCTTACGACAGGCCGCCCGGCCGCAGGAAATTGTATTCTTTCTCCGTTCCTGCACGGATAAAAATTATTTTGAATAAAAACTTAAATTTGAATTTGAGCCACCAATACCGTATATTTTTTCTTTTTTCAGTACTGTCAGCAGAACAAGTGACGCTCCGTCTCAATGCCAACGGTACCGAGTCCCGTAATTCCTGCTGGACTCGTCGCACCCGCCTCCCCGCGCCCCGCCCCACCCCCGGGGGGCCCAGTCTCTGGAACCTCCTCTACAAGAACATCGGGAAGGACCTATCGCAGATATCCATGCCGGTCACTATCAACGAGCCTTTGAATATGCTGCAGGTACCAAAGGATTTCAGTTTGTTTATCTATATAGGTGAATAAAATTGAAGTGTCTCTTTGTAATATCAAAATAAAGAAATCGGGGGGAATGATTTGGACCAGGAGATTTTTACAGAAACGGAGAAAAAATTTCCTGCGGTCGGGTGGCCTGTCGTAAGAGGCGACAAAACAACCCACAGACAGATGGTAGGGTATTTGCCCGACTGAATGACTACCACCCCTTTTTTTATAACGGGGAAATCCGATCGAGGAGTAAGCTTTGACAACGGCAGAACCTTGGGGGGGATAATTCGCGACCTAGTATGGTATTCGTCAGATTGGGGGTGGCACCAGCATACCCAGTCAGAACTGGTGCCATGTTGTTGCCACCTCCGGTTAGGGATATCCACTAAAACCCCTGGGTGTTGCGTCCTTCGCCTTATGCCAGGGCTATAATATAGGCTATATGCTTAGGTATATAATCTAGCCTCTTCCCAGTCCTGGCATGACTACCACCCCAGGTCTAAGGTATGTCGCCACAACAACCTTGAGTTGTGTTCCGGTATTAGTGACCAGGTTCCAGTCTCTCTTAAGAGAGCAGCAGCGCATTTGTAGCACCTTTGGTGTTACAAATGTCCATAGGCGATGGTAACCGCTTTCCATCAAGTGGACCGTCTGTCTGCATGTCTGCTGAACTCCTGCAATAGAAATATATATAAAAACTTGAGAGGTGTCAAGGGACACCCGGATGGAACGAAGTTGGTTACGATTAATTAGTGAAGAAATTGTAATTAAAAAAAAATAAGTTTTAATATTTTTATTATTATTAACAAATGTAATATAAACTTAATCAGTAGCCTCAATTTTAGTAATAATGAGAGAGAGAGACAGACAGAGAAACACGCGCACGCCGCACGGCTTACAACTATAGCAAAAAGTGTCGTTACAACTTTTGATCTTAATTTTTTCCGTCTCGCCCCCTTTCGCAACGCGCGATAAGGAACTTCGTTCCAATAAAAACACCATTGTGTTGCATTATAGAATACATAACGGTTCTATTCTTGTCAAAATGACACCAGAACTCCGATAAGAAGACATTCATTAACATTGCAGCGACTCTGCGAAGAGTTGGAGTACTCTGAACTGCTGGATTCGGCATCAGATTGCAACAATCCGATAGAGCGGATGGCTCTCGTGGCGGCGTTCGCGGTGAGCTCGTACGCCGCCTCCGCCCACCGAGCGGCCTCCAAGCCCTTCAACCCCCTACTCGGGGAGACCTACGAGTGCATCAGGGACGACCGCAGGTTCAGATTCGTCGCCGAACAGGTCAGAAATTTATTATAGTCCAGGTGGGGAAGCCCTGAAAACCTGCCCTTGGTGAAGCTGTGACACCATTTAATTATATTTTCAAATTGTATTTGACGTTAAAATCCGTTTTAAAAAGGTAAACAATGAAAGGTATACGAACTTACCCCACTACGTATTTCCACACCTTGACAGTATACAAAAAGGATTATTCACTTTATGCTATATCTGTTTTGCTTTTAATATTACAATCGTTAAAAAAATGTAATTTTAATTAATTAATTTTAGTTAAGTTAATTATTTTTAATTAATTAATTTTAATTAATTAATTTTAATTAATTAATTAATTAATTTTAATTAATTAATTAATTTTAATTTAAATAATCTTACTAATTTGGCAAACAGGCAAATGGCTCGTCTACTGGAAAGTGGTTACCATCATCTATAGACATTTGCGACATCAATGAAGAAGCTCATGCTTTACCGCCCTTTAAGCTCGGATAGAGAGGATAGGATAGGATAGGATAGCAGATACTGAATAAAGGGAAAGAATTGGGAGAAATGGGTTTCCCCTAAATGCTGTTCGTCATTGGTTATAGTCGAGTAATTAGAGTTCTTTCAACAAACGCATAAAGTGTGAGTTCTGTATTGTAAGAACCAATAAATTTTTTCATTACTTTCTCTCGGCACATGAGACTCTGCCTGTCTATGCATGTGTCCAGTTCCACTTGACGATCACAACCGCCACGCTCACGACCACGGTTATTCCCATTGCTAGCTTGCGAGAGTTACGATCACAAACTGAAGTAGAATGTTTCATGTGTTTTGATGTAAATATTTCAAATGGTAACTTTGAAAATAAATTAAAACCTTAAAAGATTCCGTTATAATTTGTAAGACTAACTATTAGTTACCATAATTTATTTAAAATTATATATATTTCATTTTATTTACTATCATCATTTTTACATTCCTTGTAAAAATATTGAAACTCATGAAAACTCCTACTAGCTAATCAGAATAGCTTTCTAAAACCTCAAAACCTCGACATCTGATCTAATCTGATTACTTTGTGTGATCGAATTTCGTAAGATTTTTTTTCTGTGGCTATATTTGAGTTAAAAAAATTTGCGCCAAATTTCTTAACCATTAAAAGGGGCCAAGTTTAGTATTATTTTTCTCCATAATCTGCCTCTAATACAAATTCTATGTATGAGATGAGATGATGATATGTACTCACCGATTTGCATGGAATGTCATGCGACGCGCTCCGAGTGGCAGTTGTCTTCCATCATCCATACCCGCGACGCGTTACTCATTCATTGTAATCATTGCACATATGAGTTAATAAATAATCTTGGGTTTGAACACGTATTTATTTATAACACCTTCACCCGTACATAATACATACATATAATGTGCATAAGTGGGAGAATGCATCAGTTCAACTTTCGTTTCAATTATCCGTATTTGACCACTTGGTAGTACTTCCCAATTAGTCGTGTGTGACAGTTCGGCAACAAATTTGCGGTGGTTGCGACTTAAAGAGGCCATCTTCCACGACTTACCTCTTAAGATGAGTCGTTGTGAGCTCGGCGTATCTGAAAATTAATACGTCATTGGTGACATTTGCGCCGCGACCATAACGAACATTTAGAACGACCGAAGCATCATTTTGAGCGGTGTGACCTCAAGTGGAACGCACCCGTAGTCTAAAGATTTTGACCACTTTAAACTTTGACACTATCACCTCTAGTGTCCGCTATTGGTATATATTATTTTGTAGGTATCCCACCACCCCCCAATATCGGCGTGCCACGCTGAGTCTCCGCGATGGATATTCTGGCAAGAGGCGCGTATCAAGACCAAGTTCTGGGGGAAATCCATGGAGTTCCAACCCACTGGCAGAGTGCACGTCAGGCTGCTGGCCACGGGAGATCATTACAGCTGGAATAAGGTATTTATCTTAGATTATTTTTGTTGGTCTGTCGTGACTCAACCGGTCCAGAGTTGTACTCTTACAGTATATTAATTTCTTTATTGTTCCTAATTAAACTTAAACTATTGTTACGAGTTAAAATTCTGTTGGAATTACTATAAGATTTATTAGAACTATACAAACACGTATAACACAGGTACAAATATAACTGAACACAACCAGTACAAAGGTAATGCACGATTGAATAACACGCGCAAAATCCGTCACTATATAGCTTATCGAATGTACACACGTCTTGCTCGTATCGTAATCGTCGCTTGACTCCCTCGCCCCTCCGTTGGGGCATTTTTTTATACTGCACCAATACAATATGTCTCGACACAATACACGACCGCATAACAATTATTTCCATGAATTACACCTGGTTAATGACTATCATAAACATTACAACACACAATGGCCTGTTTTTCTAATAACACGTTTTAAACACAAAGTAAACAAAAGAAGTCCAAATGCGGAAAGGTAATTCACACCTGCAGTTTATTAACTGCAGGTGTGAATTGGTCTTTTGTCGGCATGTAACACTATATATACAGAAACCTTATCGTTTACGTGATGTGCGCATCAGTATTTTAATCAATATTAATTAATTTTTTAAAGTGATAACTTTTTACGGGAGGATTAACTGCTTCGTTACGTAACGCGTAACGGCGTTAGTCTGTCTGTCACTCTAACCCACAGCGCTAGCCGTATTCCATCTAATGTACATATTCAAGAATTATAACAAAGAATGAAATATAATTTATAATCAATAAAAGATTTTATTAATAAATAACCTTTCCTTACATTATCATATTAATATACATAAAATTTAAGTAATAACAGCTTTTCTCAATTTAAACAATTTCAATATTAAATAGTTTAACTTAGATTAATTTGTCACTTTTTTGATAACTTCACAATTAAGTCAACCTTATTTGTGATAAGAAATTTAAATTGTAGGTAACGACGTGCGTCCATAACCTGTTCGGTGGTCAAAGATGGGTCGACCAATATGGCGACATGCATATCATGTGCCACGGGACCGATATCAACTGCAAGCTCAACTTTATTAAGGTAGGTACTTAACTACTCCATTGGGCCAGCGACCCAAAGTGGTAGACCCCTGGCAGTGTAAGGCCCACGTCTACCAGGCTAGGTCATATACCCGAAGCCCGGACACAAGGCCGGAACACCCAGGGGTTCTAGTGGGTATCCCTAACTGGGGAGTGGCAATAGCATGGCACCAGTTCTGACTGGGCATGCTAGTGCCACCTCCGATCTGGCGAATCCCCCACTAGGTCGCGACTTATCCCCCCCAAGGTTAAAAAAAAAGCGACCCAAAGTGAGTCTTGACCTCTGAAACGAGAGCACAACACTATCCTCTGTCTTGTTATTCGGTCAGGTCAGCTTCCACTCTGTCCTTCCAGCGATACCTGGGACGACCAACTGGTCACCCTGAGTATGATATCTTCACTCCCGGATCCTCCTCCATCAGCTCAATTATGTTGGACTCGGTCATAAGGTCTTCTATTTCGAAGTTGGTTTGGACCCTCTGGCAGCCATCTCTTATTGTAGCCTAAGATTTTCAGTGTCCAGGCCTCACAGCCGTACATCAAATTTGGCTCATGTAATGGAAAGTGGTTAACTTCGTCTATGGATATTTGCAACACCAAAAGCCACTAATTGCGGAACACCACTCAAAGTTGTTATCGGCATACATTAAGCCAGAGGTGGTAGCTATTCAGGCGGGCACATAGCCTGCCACCTGGCCGACTGGAAATAACAAATTGTATTCTTTCTGCCTTCTTGCACGGGTAAAATGTATGCAAGTGTAAGTCCATCGTCTCTGACTACCCCAATGGGAAACAGGCGTGATATTATATGTGTAAAACTTATCATACCTGGGGGCTTATATGAAAATTGGTTCTTAAGAAGTCAACTCCAAAAATTATGGTGCCACTATGACGCCGGTAATAATAATCGGCATACAAACAGACATATTGTTACAGACCCCAAATTAAGCAAGTTCCATTTGTGTTATGGGTAATATACAAGGGACTGATCTCGGGCATATCCCAGATACCCAGACCATAGTAAATAAGAGATAATATACGTTTCCGAAATTTACTATGTCAAGAATCGAACCCGGAGCCTCTGTGTTGCAATGAGGTAGGCCGGCAAAGACCTTTGTGAAATTCATAATTTGCTGGCTATGGGTTTTATCTGTCCCCTCTCACGACATGCCACTTCAGCACCAGGAAATTGTTGTATTCCTTCTCCGTTCCTGATGGTTGGATAGTAAAGTGTATACGTTCCTTGTATATGACACCAGGCCAGTTCTTGGTCGAGCAGCCGCCACGAAGTGCGGGGCGCGGTGACTTGCGGCAGTACTGGTGCGAGACTGCGTCTGGCCGGGAGGTGGTCCGAGGCCCTCTATGCCGGGGACCCACCAGCCGCCAGGTGTCTCTGGAGACCAGGTTCAATTCATATTACATATTCTAAAAGCATTTTTTTATTATCATAAATTAAAATGTCGTTGGCATTATTATAAAACTATACAAACACGTATAACACATATACAAATATAACTGAACACAACCAGTCCAAACGTAATGCTCAATTCAATAACACGCGCAAAATCCGTCATTATATAGATTACCAAATGTACACAAGTCTTGCTCCGCTTGTGGTTATCGCTCGACTGCCTCATCACTCCATTGGGGGCATTGCTTTATAGTGTACAAATGCAATATGTCTGCTCGGCTGCGTGGACTGAATTTCGTAGAAAACCTGGCTAATGACTGCCATAAAATATTACAATACACAATGGGCTGTTTTTCTAATCATAAATTAAACAAAAGAAGTCCAAATGCCGAAAAGGTAATAAAATGTCTACGGGTAAGCAGGTGTCAATTTGTCTTTTGTCGGCGTTCAGGTCGTAACAATAATATTACAAGACATACACCCACAATACGGTACATGACAGTATGAAAAATATAGGCTGATTTTAATATATATCGTAGATTACGATCTAAATATGACAAAAATCAATTGTTTTTACTAAAATATTAAATATTAGTTGATATTTTTGAGAAATAAAATTGTTATATTGCAGCCATTAGCCACGTGACAATAAATTCCGATCAGAGCGCGTGACGTCATAGCGTGCAAAACACAAGAAGTTATCAATGACTTCTCAGTTAACACTTCAATGAAACAGATGTTTGTTTTGCACGCTGTGACGTCATGCGAGACGCCATGACAGCTTGACGCGTTTTTGTGACGAAATGTCAAAATATTTATAAAATTGCTAAATTAAATATGTTAATGTTGTTTTTTTGCTGAAATATTAATATTTTGGCTAAAATAGACCATAAGGCTCAAAATAAAACTGTTTTTCAAAAATTGTCAACTACCCTATTCTCACCTCATAACTTCTGTGTTAAGTATATACTTTTTTATGTAAATTATTCGTTTACTCGTTTAATTGTAGTAAGCTTTATGTTATTTATCACCGTAATACCAAACCTCTTGAAAATTCGTTCAATAATATTCCGTTATATTAAATAAAAAACCTTTATTCTATCGTCGTACAAACATAATAAAATTCATAAATTGTTAATTTTTTTTTTATTATGTAAAATTAATAAAATTATTTATCTGCGGAAGTCGCCTCAGCGGCGTAGGCCTCCCCTAATTTTCTCCATTCCTCCCTATTTCTGGCCAGTCTTGTCCCATGTTGGCCGCATCTTTCCTTAAATATGTATATATTCTACCAGACGTTGTCCTGCTCTGAAAAAATAAAAATCTCGTACCCGATCCCGGCGCCACCTACCGGTTCTAATTGTGGATTTAAACCATCCGGGGACCCACTCAAACACACGAAAACAAAATCACCAAAATCGGTCCAGGTGATTAGGAGGATTCTAGAACCCGATCTCATCGCCACCTACCGGTTCTAATTGTGGATTTAAACCATCCGGGGACCCACTCAAACACACGAAAACAAAATCACCAAAATCGGTCCAGGTGATTAGGAGGATTCTAGAACCCGATCTCATCGCCACCTACCGGTTCTAATTGTGGATTTAAACCATCCGGGGACCCACTCAAACACACGAAAACAAAATCACCAAAATCGGTCCAGGTGATTAGGAGGATTCTAGAACCCGATCTCATCGCCACCTACCGGTTCTAATTGTGGATTTAAACCATCCGGGGACCCACTCAAACACACGAAAACAAAATCACCAAAATCGGTCCAGGTGATTAGGAGGATTCTAGAACCCGATCTCATCGCCACCTACCGGTTCTAATTGTGGATTTAAACCATCCGGGGACCCACTCAAACACAAAAACAAAATCACCAAAATCGGTCAAAATGACAAAAAAGGCCAAAATGACGGCATAGGCAAAAACGACCAAAAAGGCCAAAATGGCCACAGTGACCGACATGGCCAAAATGACGGCATAGGCAAAAACGACCAAAAAGGCCAAAATGACCAAAATGGCCCAAGTGCCCGTGGCCAAAATGACTAAAAAGGCAACAATGACCGAAAAGGCCAAAATAGTCAAAATGACCAAAAAGGGCAAAGTGACCGACATGGCCAAAATGACGGAAAAGGCCAAAGTGACCGACATGGCCAAAATGAGTAAAAAGGCTAAAATAGGCAAAATGACCAAAAATGAAAAGTATCCCTTGTCCACCCTCGGTATTTAATTTACATACGTACCGAATTCAGCCAAATCGGCCTGTGTGGGCGAAGAGGCCAAAGGCCCTGAATTAAAAAATGCGGAATGGCGGTGAAAGAGTGTAGCCACGTCGTTATTGTCCACGATTCAAAAATTAGCAGATCAAACCAGTACTCACGGTTATCTCGTCGCCACGTTGCCTTTACCAGGCCTGGTGTGATGATTCGAAGGTGCTGGATACCACTCGCGAATGAAGTTTGTATGAATTAGGGCTGGACGAAACACGACACTGGTTTTTGCGGGGAGATGAGAAATGCCACTGAACTCGTTGCGGCGTGCAATGTGCGTTTAACCTGCGCGTGCGCGCGACCGCGGTGGGGTGCGGCGGGGGCGGGGGTGAGAACAAACCGGCGCACGTTTGTCTGCCTCTCCTTGAATAGGGGAAAACGAAGTGGCCCAAACACGGCCCATTAGTTCTTCCGTAAAAGCATAACAAACAGAAAGACAAATATATTTTTATCCCGGAAACTATCCCATTTTTCGGGATAAAAAGTATCCTATATTCATTCTCGGCATCGAAAACATATATATATACAGAGTTTCAGCCAAATCGGCCCAGTAGTTTTTACGTGAAAACGGAACTGACAGACAGAGTTACTTTCGCATTTATAATAGGGATATATAGATGCTAATATAAGTTTTTTTTTTATATTATTAATAAGCAGAAGCATAAAATATATAATAATTTTTATAAAATTATAATAAACAGAGATGTGTAACTCAGGAGTGATTGATTTAAAAGATGTATAATCTTTCAAAATTCGAAATCAGTCTTTAAATCTTTGGTTTGGAAAATACATCTTTAACTCACTACGTTAAGATTGATTTTAGTCACATGGAATGATGAAATCTAACAAATCAGATACTTAGATGTAGTATGTATGAGACAATAGATACAGGATATTGTGAATTGAAAAGAGATAACATGCGCTCTCTAAGAAATACAATGATGATACACAGTAAATTAAACTCTCTGGCGTTACTGTAAAGCTTAAAACCGGTCAACTGAATAAATTATATCATTCGAAACCAAAGATTTAAAAGAGTTAAAGATTTAAAAGAGTGATTTAAATCTTTTAAGGAAAAAGATTTATAAATCACTGATCTCATTGGTGATTTAGTTTGCGCATCGCTAATAATAAATTTTTAATCTAGTAACCGTGTTTTAAACGCACTGGGCGCTTAAGACTGTTACTTCAAAAAATCGAATTCGATCTTCCATCCCTCACATCGCAAAATTAAACATTAAACTCGAATAAATAACAATGCTGACGCAAGCGTAAACCATAGCATGTAACGAAAAGAATCAGCGCCATCTAGTTATCAATAAGCTATTTCACACATGAATAATATACAAAGGACCCGAATATGTCGAAACCAAGGTTTCCACGAAACCCAAATAAGGAACATAGATAGATATAGATCATAGGTTTCCAAAGGGGGCAGCACTGGCCCCTAGTGGGTGTTGTAGCTTTTCTTGGGGGCGGCAGCGGATCCAAAGAAGGGGGTCCGTTATGACAGTCAAGGGGGCGATGGCGGCGTACATACCTAATTAGAAAATTTATATCGTTAAATACTTTAAAAATACCTCTAATTTCATTTTAAAAAAACATTTTACCTAGCCATAGTTTAACTTATTATAATGGCGTAAGAATTACGTTAATGTCTTATTAATATTAAAACTACGTTTTAACGGTTTTAAGCGCGGTAATTTATTTGATTTTGGTTATTCCGACGTTTCGGCCGCTTTTCTGCGGCCGTGATCACGGGAATTACCACGCTTAAAATCGTAGTTTTAATATGTATACAAATCGCGAAAAGTTAATAAAATATTTATGTTTTAATGTTAATTTATTAAAATAACTACATATTAATTTAAGTTGTTACTTCTAGTTTTTATTTGTACATTTATAAATCACAGTCAATTAAAAGTACACTCTGTACGGTTTAGAACGCGGAATTTGGAATCGGCCAAATGCACAACCAACTTACCTTGCTTGCTGTGCTGCGGGAACCCTTCGATTATGGATTGTAACTCCTCACATTCACTGGCACGATTCCTTGATTGGCTAATTGTATATATTTGAAAACTAAGTACTTGAAAATTAACGAAAAGACAGGAAGGTCGTGCGGTGTAGCAAGTAGCACTGACTGTCCGCGTGAGGGCAGCATCGGCGTCGATAGCGCTCACACGGGCTGGCGATGCATTCCTTTTAAATATATTAAAATTTGGAATTTATAAAATACGCGGAAAAATTGATTATGCTAATATTACGGAACAAACTCAATTATAAATAAATTAAACTAAAAATAAACTATATATACAAACTAAAGTTAAACCATAAAATCTAGTTCCAGACCGTTGTCAGTCGGAAACGTGCCCAAAAGACTGGCCACATTGCCTCGCTGAATGGCAATGCTGATGCGTTGCCCGTGCGCTGATGCGTTGTCTTTTGGTCACGTGAGACGTCCACCAGACGTTTGACTATGTCTCGATATTATTATTATACTATGTTTATTTATTTATTTACTGGCATGTAAAATTGGTATAATTGACTGTTGTCTAAATAAAGGGGCATTGGAATTTTTTTCTTGTAATGCGGGCGGTGGTCCACAAAAGGTTGCGAACCTCTGTTATAGATTGATGATAGCTTTGATTACTTGCACTTGCTTCGGCAGTATATATACTAAAATTGGAACAAGGGGCGGCCTTATTGATGAAAAAACTTGTAAATATAGAAAATAGTTATTTGTGATACTGATGCGGCAAGTTGGTACCAACGAGTAGACGGATGTAGTCACGAGTTTGTAAAAACCAACAACCGCACGTGTGTCTTACGTTTTTCAACACATACAGTACAACAGGTAATGAAACAAAAAGAAAATGTCAGTCGTTTCTAATATGAAAATGACGTCACATGCGCGCGGTGAAAATTAGAACTACATCTGTCGTCTCATTTTCTCTGTAGTGTTAAAGTGAGACAAATGTATTAATCAAACGCGCTTCCAGGGAGGTTCTATTATTCAGCTTATTTATTCTCGTAATGTGAAACTCCTTGGTGGAATTCTTGTATATTTTTCCACCTAAGTAATGTTTAACTTTCAAACAATATATCGAGGGCATAACAAATGGGCGTCCAGACAAAAGTGCAGTTTTACACAAGGGACAAAATTGTTTATAAAATAATACGCTGAAATTTGCAATACCGTTCTGTTTGGGTACATTTGCATACTGGTTAGAAATTGTAACATGCATAGATATATAGCATATTTGCGTATACGCCTATATGTTAAAAAGACCTCGATATAAAGGCTTCCTAAATGCTTTTTTTGAGCAAATATGTTGTAAATGTATTTTCGTTTATTTAAATTTTATTTCTAAAGTTTTAAATTAAAGTGTCAAGTGGAAGTTCCTAAGACCCCTTAAAAAGCTATAAAAATTGTCATCTATATAACCTGAATATAATGTTTTTGACTGTTCCAAAGGTGCGACACCACCTGAACACGAGATATACTATGGCTTCACCCGGTTTGCGATGGAACTGAACGAAATGGAGCCCGGCATGAGGGATGTGCTCCCACATACAGACACCAGGCTGAGGTAAATTTATTAAAGCAATAATTTCTCATATTCTGTATTTTTTTATATATAATAATAATGTACTTTTAGCCCAACCACTGTTACTTGAAGAAACACTTTCGAGTTGTTTCAAACAAAAAGTTCGAGGTTCTTAAGATCATCGGCGAAACGCTAAGGGTTCTTAACTTGGGTATTCTATTCTACGAACCCATGAATTCGGGACTTTGGTGTTTTATTCTACGAACCGAGGGGTTCGGGTCCTTGTTACTCTAAAAGTCAGGACTTGAGCATTCTATAAACCCAAGAATTCAAGACTTTAGTAGGATAGCCCTAGTCTTCTACAACACCAAGGATCCGAGACTTTGATATCCTACGAATATTAGACTTCAGGTCAGATAGTTTTTCCCTTGGGTAACGGGACTTTGAAAACTATTTTTACAAGATGTCCATCACAGCAGTCATGAGAACCATATAGTATACTAATATCACATAGACAATCGTCATAGATAATAATATTTTAGTCGATTAATCAGATAGTTCAATTTATAATGACATTACTATTTGTACTGGCTAGTTAATTTTATAAGCCCACTAAATTATCGTCTAGATAATTTAGTGCGTCAGTAACTAATTATTATAATTGTTTTGTGATCCTGGCAACACTATGAAATAATTGCTATTTTTAGCAATGATGTAATATTATCGTTTTGTAGGGTAGTTTTCGTAGTATTTTCGTATAAAAAGGCGGTGTGGCGTGTAGACGGTGTTCATTGCTTACTGTGTGGCGTGAATAGTCGCACCAAAGGCTGAACAATAAAGGGGAAACTTTGCCCAAATAGTTAATATTTGGTATATATGGTACTTTCTTACCCAAAATCTCTGCAAGGCTGTTACACTATATACATGAAGTTGTGTATTTTTTTTGTGGATAGGCCAGACCAGCGCGCCCTGGAGGAGGGTGACGTGGACTCGGCTGAACAGCTGAAACACGAGCTGGAGCAGTCCCAAAGGGAGAGGCGGAGGGACAGCCCCGACCACACTCCGATATGGTTCCGGTAATATAATATCGAAAATACTACATGGGATTCGTTCATAATACACTATCGAATAGAGGGGTGAGGTAAAAATGTGACAAGGGTGGACTGAACCCAGGTGTACTCTTCTCCGCGCCGTCACTGTAACCGAGCAGATACAGTAACTTCTATACTATAGTAGAATTATTTTGTCCGTGCAGTTTGGGTCATAAATCAAACTCTGCCTCAGCCCGGCTAAGGCGGTGAGCATGTTGCGCGGGCGCAACGCCATTATCGATAAAAACTCTTTCTTATCAAAGAAAGATTATCAATCTTATAAAAATCATTCTTTTTGGCTGTTAATTTTAAATATAGATATAAGTATTTATATTTATTTTTAATACAACTTGTTACATTCTAAACTTTTGTACTTATAGTTTTTTTAACATAGATACCTAATTAATAATTTATTATAAGTCATTATTATTATTATTTTAATAAATACGTTGTTGTATCTATTATTATTTTTCATTTTTATAACTAACCCACAAAATGACAAAACTAAATACACTATCGATAACGCTTATCGACAACAATAATGCGCATCACTATGCCCGCCCATAAGGCCCGTGAGTGGAAGAGAGAGCGAAATACTCGCTTTATTTTATGACCCATACTGCACGGACAAAATAATTCTACTATAGTTGGATAATATATATTTATAGGTATAGACATAAGGCACACACTGCACATGCACTTCCTTGCAACACCAGGATGCAACAGATACACTCTACATTAGTATAAGTTTAGTATTAAAATTAGAAAAAAATAATATAATAAGTTATTCTTAAGGTACACCACAACACAAACATACATTCATTAAATGTCACACACAATAACAAGGTAACAAATAAGCGTGTACAACTTCTTAACTTCTTCTTAAATTTAATTGTAAATAAAGGGTACGGAACTAGAGTGTATAGAGTTGTTAATAAAAAATAAAAACTGGTCGGGTCTTTTCTGCTCAAAGAAATATTGCCGATCGGAATTATAAGTGGTGTAAAAATGTTATACTGGTATTAATTTTTAGCAAAACCTTGGAGGACGGGGAGGAGACTTGGGTGTTCAATGGGGAATACTGGAAGGCGCGAGAAGCAGGCTTCGGGGACCACCCCGCGCCCGCTATATGGTGACCGCGTCTATTCATACACGTGAGTTTTATGCCATTTTTTTTTCATTTCATTAAACGCCAACCTACTGCCGTTCATCTACCCAATTGTGGTACATGACACATCTACCCAATTGTGGTACATGACACATCTACCCAATTGTGGTACATGACACATCTACCCAATTGTCTTATATGACACATCTACCCAATTGTGTTACATGACACATCTACGCAATTGTGATAATTGGCACATTTACTCATTGCGGTACCTGACACATTTACCCAATTGTCGTACCTGACACATTTACCCAATTGTCTTACATGACACATTTACCCAATTGTGATAGGTGACACATTTAGCCAATTGTCTTACATAACACATTTACCCAATTCTGTTACATGCACATCTACCCAATTGTGATAGGTGATACATCTACCCAATTGTGGTACGTGACACATCTACCCAATTGTGGTACATGACACATCTACCCAATTGTGGTACATGACACATCTACCCAATTGTGGTACATGGCACATCTACCCAATTGTCTTACATGACACATCTACCCAATTTTGATAGATGACACATCTACCCAATTTTGATAGATGACACGTCTACCCAAATGTGGTACGCAACACATGTATCAAATTGTAGTACGTGATATGTCTACCCCATTGTGGTAATCCGGGTTAAATGTTTTTGAACTAAACGTCTTTGCTTCGAGAAGGCTCGTCGAAGTATTACCGAGCATCGAAAATAGTGATCATTTTAACTTGATATTTGTATGTTTTTTTGTTCCAGCGAATTCCGCAGTGCGAAGTGCTCTGCTAGTTGGTTGTGTGCTCGCTTCGCTTGGCATTCTTATTAAGGCTTCACTTGAAATCAGCAATAATGGCGGAAATAATTTTAACGCCTATTCCTTGATATGTAAAAATATTATAATTTATTCTAACATACGATATGTCCCCTCGCCAATTATTCAATGATCGACCTGTCAAAAGTAAAATAAACCATTGGACGCGGTATCGCCTACTACTATTTAAAATTATGTTATTACTATAATCTCGTTAAAAGCTTGAAAGAGACGTTCATTTTGAAAGATTATATTGTAATTATATGAAAATTTAAGACATTAGTATATTGAAAGCTTTCCACGCGCCTGCGTGTACTTTTCCGGGATAAAAATCATCCTATCTTTTCTCGCTAAACTATTTGTATATCGAATTGCATACATCGGCAATTTTTTGTATTGACGTCAGCTTCTAGGATAGGATAGAGGGATGGTATAGGTGGGATAGCATAGGACTATACGGGATAGGAAAACGGTAAAGTAGAAAAATACAAAAATTACAATACAAACTCTCTTTGACGTTTATGTATATTGTCGAATAATTGAATTGTATGACTGCAGGCCTGTTCTACCTATACTCCAAGGCATGTGCAGTACAGTTTTTCATTCGAAAATCTTTACTGCGCACGCGTCTGCTTTGGATTGATTGGATCAGATCTATTAAATGAATATTTAAGTGTTAATTTTAACGAACATTATGACATTGTTTGTTAACTTTTAATATATTTGACTTGCAGTTGAAAATAACACTTAATAATTTTATATATTAGAAATAATGTTCACTCAGAAATAGCCCCTAATATTTTTTTCATTTATTATTTTAAATCAATTAACAGACAAGCATACATTTTATTGTTATACTTCAAAATTAGGCAAGTTAGGGTTTTTACAAATAATACACAAGGGCAACACTCAGACCAGAGTTAATAACGGAAAGTTCGTTTTAGAAATTTGCCATTTTGGTACTTGAGAACAACGTTAAACAAACGCCAGAACTTTCCGCGCGGCGTTGTTTGCATTTTCGAATTCATATACCACAGATCCTATCCCGATTTCGGGATACAAGGTATCCCCGCCATCGAGAAGAAGAAAATATCAAAAATTATTTTCATGTTTATATAGGATAAACTACACCATTGTTGACCCCACTTCAATGGGCACTCTATTAATTTATTCAAAACATAATGAAATCTTTATAAAGTTTCTATACCATAAAATGTTTCTAATATTATTATTATATGGCTATCAAATAAAACTTATTAAGATTCCTTATTTAATAAAACTACGTTTTAACGGTTTTAAGCGCGGAATTTATTTGATTTTAGTTAATAATTATTTCGTTTTTTTTTAAACTAAATAATCGAAATGAACAAGTTGGCGGTAGGCTAAATAATTTTTTTAACAATAACAACACTCGTTGACACTTGACATCTTTGTCTTCCGTGATCACCAGATCAAGTGGCCGATACGTCGGAATAAACAAAATCAAAGCAATTACCGCGCTTAAAATCGTTAAAACGTAGTTTAATTATACAACAAGTCAAGTCGCGAAAACGTAAGAGAATATTAAGATTTATTGCCTTGAACAAATTGACATGGTGCCAATCACTGGGATGGGTGCCAATAATGGCACAGTCTCCCCTATTGCTAAACATAATTAATTATAAAGTTACTATACGAATGTCGTTAGATAGTGGCTGTGAATTTTTTTTGTTTAACAAAAATATTTTTTTGTGTGTTTTATTTTTTTGTTTTGTTACACTCATTTGCAGGGTTATAGCGTGAATATAGACTAATAAGGAATAATCGCCATGTAAATAAACGTAACACTCTGCAAACACTGTTGGCGCTAACAGTTCGTTTTTGTTTGAATTGAATTAATTAAAACTTACAATGAACATCTTATTATTAAAATTGACGACGACTTGGGATTCACCACCAAAGTTGGAAGTTTTTTATATCAAAAAATTTATGATTATTAATTAAGTTCGTTTTGCTATAGCAAAGATTTTCGAAATTATTTCTAGGTTATAATTTAATTTTAGAACTATATATCTTCTTTTAATGTAATAAGAAATCTTATTAATCGTTACTATTGCAAGGTAAAAGTAAAAGGTTTGAAATAAAGTATTAGAAAATTTAAAAAGGAGCTATTTAAGACTTTCAATAAAGTATGTTTTAAATATTGTATCTTAAATAATTGTTAACAAAGAAGAAATGTAATCTTGAAATAAATTCAACACTAAAATCGTTGTGTAATAAACATTATTATAATATGAAAATTCTCGTGTTACTTCGTATCCATGTATATACAGTTTACGCGCTCTGCACATATTGGTCCTTCGGGCCGGATGAATATATCCATAAATAAATAAGATTTTATTTACCTAATAATTAAACATTAACTAAGTTATAAATACTACAAGCGATTATTTATAGACTGTGTAACAAATCGCTGTTGGATTGGAGCATGCCCATGAGGCTGGCTGCATTGCCGTGCTGTATAGCGATGCTTTTTCGTTGGGTGAAATATGAGCCAGCCTGATCACGGGTGGCATTGTAGAGTTTCTTGCAAATTTCTTTGAAGAAACTCATATAAACTTTATATAGGTACATATAACAATGAAAATTACATATCAATCCCAAATCTCCGTTAATTTTTCTATTCTATCGTGCAGGAACGGAGAAAGAATACAATTTCCTGCGTTGGGGCGGCCTGTCGTAAGAGGCAGCAAAACAACCCACAGCCAGGTGGTAGGGCATTTGCCCGACTGGATGGCGACCACCCCTGGTCTATAATATGCTGCCATAACAACCTTGAGTTGTGTTCCGGCATTAGTGACCAGGTTCCAGTCTCCCTTAAGAGAGCAGCAGCGCAGGTCCATAGGTGATGGTAACCGCTTTCCATCAAGTGGGCCGTCTGCCTGTCTGCTGAACTCCTGCAATAAAAAAAAATTGATATAAATAAGAGGTTAATAGAAAGTTGTAATTAAGATATTTATATCAGAACGGATTGGTGGTGCCAACTGTGATTGCAGTCTGTTATGAGTTACGTTTTTTTAATGGGCGATTATCACCCCTTAGCAAATTTTCATCTATTTTATTAGTAATGCAACTCAATATACAGTAAGATTATATTAAACTCAGCCTTAGTAGACTTTGTTCCCGGAATAACGGTTAGTAAATTAAAAAAAAATTAAAGACATAAATATTTAAGAAAATAATACATATAGGGTAACCTACACAATTACTGACACCCCCCACCCAATTATTGGCACCATATCAATTTATTCAAGATATTAAGAAATCTTAACATTTTTTGGAACGAAATTTTTTACAAACTTGTAAACAGTCAAAGTCACGTAAGGAAAAAGAGTTATGCACCTTCCATGCGATAATTAATGGAATTTTTATTATTTCCAATTTCGAGCGTGGAATGCATTGGAAATATGATCTAAAAAAAGATTGATTTATTGATGTTATCATGGAAAATAAGTTTTATGCAGTCATTATGCCGGTTTGTAAATGTATTTAATTTTAAACGTGCGAGCCATTCTTTTTGTTTTCATTTAAATCGATTTAATAAATAAAAACTAAACTAAATTATAAAAGGTATATATACAAATTAAAATTAAACTATAAAATCTAGTGCCAACTGTCAGTTGGAAACGTGCCCAAAAGACTGGCGTTTTCCGAGGTATACGTAATATAATGAGTAATGGAAAATTGAAGAACAATACTTTTTCCATGATGTTAGGAATAAATTAATACGATGCCAATAATTAAAAGATAGTGTCAAGAATTGTGTAGTTTCCCCTCTATATAAAATAAGGACAAGAAGACTTGGTGTTGTTGCTTACTAGTGCTATATGATATTTGTTCATAAGTTTTTGAAGTAACGCTTCCTATGTACGCCTTTAGATACATTTCATGATATATGTTTTTATTGTGATAGAAGGTTTATTTGATTAATGAGTTGTTTTTTTTTATTGTTAATGTTTTATTTATTATATGTAGTATTCTTAGGCATTTAATAACATTTGTTTGATTTTTTAGGTGTTTTTTTGTTATTAATAAATGTACTATCTCTACTGGTCACACTGTAGCTAATTATATTTAATAGTTTTGTTTACAAATTTAAAATGTTCATTTTAACTTAAATATATGTACCTAGTTTCCTCAAGTACTAAAAAAAATTGACGTAGAATATGTAGTGTGTAAGCAGTTTTTCTTATCATAATGTGAATATTGCAATAGTTACCACATGATAACAGTGAAGAAATTGTGTGAAACCCGCCAATCCTCCTTGCACTAGTATCACAGGTAACATACCAGCCACATTTATTCAAAGTAGATTGGCGAATTGCACACATCGCTTATCTTGGTGTGCAGGTTACGTCGTGTGATAATTGTATCAATTAGCATTAGATAAAAATGACTAAGCATGCTCCCCGGTTGGGATTCGAACCTACTAAACTACTGTCTTTATTTTATTTATCAATGTTTTAAATATTAATTAACACGTAGTTTTGTCACTTTTAATGAATTGACAATAAATTTTACTCGTATTATATATGTATATAGGAGGGTGGCGCAAAAAAATCGACTTTTTTTGAGTCTCGAGTGAAAAAACCTAAAGGACAGCTCAAAAAGATTTTTTAGGAGGTCGCGCCAAATTTTTTAAGATTTCAAAAATCGTCAAAAACTGCATTTTTTTCTCGTTACGGTATAATTTTATAGACCAAAAAATAATATGTTTCTGAAAGTTTCACTTTTAAATTTGAATTTTAAAAGGTCACTCATATCTTTTTTTAATTTACCAGTGCATTACTCGCTCCAAAAAATCTAAAGTAATGCACTTTTAAATTTTAAAAAAAATATGAGTGACCTTTTAATAATTTTTTAAGAGCTGTCCTTTGGAGGGAGTTCTTAAAACATCAAAAACTAACATTGTATCACTCGAGACTCAAAAAGTGTTTTTTTTTTTGCGCCATCCTACTTTATAGGAAACTATACCATTATTAGAAATCCCAGGTAATTGGCACTCTGTCAATTAATTCAAGATATTATGAAATCATCATATTTTTTAATTTTGTTACCATACAATCATATTATTATTTTTGTATGGCTACAACAAAAGAAGTATTAAAATTTCTTACTATTTTGATTAAATTAGGGCGCCAATTGTTGAGGGTAATACCAACAATTGCATAGTTTACCCCAATTCACGGTATTGTTAATTAAATGTTTAAACAGGTTTAACCTGTTGTCATGTAATGGTGAATTAAATTTTAAATATTAAGGCCATTTTATTATGTTTCTTTTTTATAATTGTTTTTATAATAAAACTACGTTTTAACGGTTTTGAGCGCGGTAATTTATTTTCAACAAAACCAAGTTGGCGGTAGGCTAAATAAAACTTTAACAATACTCGTCGACAATTGTCATCTCTGTCTTCCGTGACCACGGCCACTCAAAAGCGGCCGAAACGTCAGAATAACCAAAATCAAATAAATGACCTCGCGTAAAACCGTTAAAACGTAGTTTTATTATGTATGCAAGTCGCGAAAACTTAAGAAAATATTAAATGTTTTTATACTTAAAATTGTGTATGGAAAGCGTGCCATTATTGGCACCGTATTAATTTATTTAAAATATTCGGAAATAATTTTTTTTCTAGTCATACAATTATTGTAATGAATGGTATGACTACGAAATAAACTATAATAAGATTTTTTAATATCTTGAATAAATTTACAGGATGCCGTAGTGCCAATAATTGTATAGTTTCCCCTAAAAAAATCGTGGCTAGTGACAATTTTAAAACGGTATAGGGTTGCTAGATTTGAAATAATAATTTTAAATAACAATTATTAATAGTACAATGTTTAAAGTAGTTTGTTAGGGCATATTTTACACGCTTCACACGCGTTTTTACCCGCCATTTCATACTTTCATATATGATTGACATTTTTAACTATATGATAGTTGTTGGTTATTTATTTTTTATCCGACCGGTATTTGTTTTATGTAAGTTACCTTCTACGGGTTTAAAATACCGATTTATAGAATCTTATAAAAAATCTGTCAAATGTCAAGTAACAAAAAATCGCTATAAAATTTAAATTTACATGTCGGATAAGCAATCGACGAAATATATTAAGCAATAGGGGTGTGCGAATAATTATGCGAAAGTTCCCACTTAATTCGAAATAAATTGAATATTTTTCCAAATTATTCCCGAATATTATTTATTAGTATTTTAAAACATTGCATGTGTAAGTGAAAGAAGAAAATTTGTAATGTGGTTGTATGTAGTTAATTTGTAGAGACACTAACAATAATATGTTAGAACTGAACGCGTAAACGCCAATGAATTGCATGTCGCTTATGACCTTTTGGTCGCTAGGTTTCTTATAAGAAGGCTATGGGGATTCGAGTTGTATGAATTCCACGCTACTGGTGGTTAGTATACCCACATTTAGTTTACGCAGTTTTAAGAGAAATAAGACAAGTCTATGGTCTCGCTCTAGTCTCTATCTGTATGACACATATTTTCTTAGCAACATCTATCGTTAAATGTATGAAGTAGCTGTGCCCGCGACGAATTTGTTTTCAAAACCCCCGATTTTGAAATATTCTTCACTCGTGCTCCGCTATTGGTCTTAGCGTGATGATATATAGCCTATAGCCTTCCTCGATAAATGGGCTATCTAACACTGAAAGATTTTTTCAAGTCAGACCTCTAGTTCTTCAGATTAGCGCGTCCAAACGAACTCTTCAGCTTAATATATTAGTATATGATATGGCAACATTATAATGAATCTATTATGGTCATTGGGCTACCTAGAACATTTATGATCTTGCCATATCCAGCCACGCAACCCTAAGAATGGTGGATTTACATAAGGCTGTCCGGTTTAAACAGATGTCGGTTGGATATATTGTTTATTTTTTTGTCATTTACTAATAATGTTGAATTGTACAATTTCTATTATTTGCCATAATATTCACAGTTAGTTACACTTCTATTTAAAAGTAATCAAATTAAAGCTATAGAACAGAAATAGAAATAGTACTAATTGTCTTATAAAAACGTAACGCTGAAGAAGCTCCAAAATAGGCTAGTTGACAGTCAAATCAAGTAATTTCTATGACGAGTCAATTATTTCTATCGTACACGTAATAAATCTACGTTTTAACGGTTTTGAGCGTGGTATTTTATTTGGTTTTTATTATTCCCACGTTTCAGCCATTTTTCTATATCTTTTTTTCAAGTGGCAGCCATTTTTCAATAGCCGTGATCATGGAAGACATGTCAAATGTCACTATGACAGTTGACATCTGTCATTTGTCTTTCGTTAAGACGTTTTATTATTTCTATCTTGGTGTTTTAAAGTTATAATGATGATATCGTATATGAACATTGTTTCAGAATGTATTGTGATATGTTTCAACTACCCCATTCTACTTTTCTACTATCGTATGGGCGCCATAAATCTAGTAAGAAAAACACCATTAACATGTTTTAAATAATAAAATACTGGTTGAAAGTCTATGGGTGTTTTTTCTAATATTAATACGCAAGAAGCGAAAGACTTGTCACGCCCTCTTAAAATTTAAGGTTTTGGGACTTTTTCAGAGATACATTTATAATAGGCACTTGTCGACGTTAGAATTCTTTTTCATTAATATTAGTGTCGTCCCACTGGATTAAAGATATGTTCCCATATAGGGAAAACTGTGCCATTATTGGCTGTACGTACCAACAGTGGCTTTTGAGGTACAATGATTGACATCCTATTATTTCGTTCAAAACATTAATTATTTTTTTTGTTACCTACAAAATAAAATATATGTGACAATAATGGTACAGTTTACCCTATTTCTATATTATGTCGAGGGCTTCATAACAAATGGGCATACAGACAAAAGTGCGGTTTTACACAAGGGACAAAATTGTGAATAGAACAAATCTAGTTGATTGTATACGGCTGAAATTTGGAATGTCCTTCTTTTTAGGTACACTTGCAAGACTTCCTAAATGGGGATTGTTCACAAAAAATTACCCTCTGATTTTATATTTTTATTACGTAAAATAGGGTATTTTAAGATACTAATTTGAATATTTTTGTATTTTAAGCGTTAGTTTTTTTATTATTCGATTTTAAAATTATTTCTCCGATGACGTCATAAGGGACAAGTCTACATTGATTTCTTTGCCTAGAAAACAAAAATAATAAAACTTACTAATCATAGTAATCTGTGCTACTACTATTTAAACGTCACTGTCATTACTCATTACGTATCGTGATCATTTTAGTGTTTTTTGTTGCTAGGCTTATAATTTTTCGTGTTCAACCATTATTATTTTCTATAGTTATCGCTAAATTTTTTAGTGATCTTTAGGGAAAAATCCACGTTACAGAACTTAAATCAAATAATGTACAGCTAGATTTTTTTTACTCCTGAAGCAGGCAAACAGGCAGACGGCCCACCTGATTGGATTTAGTAAGGTCAAATAAAGGTCAAACACATTTCTTACAAAATACAAGATCGTACGTTTTTTGGAATTTTAACCGGACAGAAATGATTAGGGACACTATTCCTCGAAATGGTTTTTGAAATAGCTTGATTGAAAAAAAGTGAACAATCCCAATTGTAACATGCATGGTTTTTAGTAAACAACGAAAAAAATACATTTTTATCTATACGCCCATTTGTTATGAAGCCCTTGATAGAAGAGTTCTATAAAGAGTATCTATATTGTCTTTTTTTTATTAAACCCATTTATTTTACTACTGATTAAATTTTGACTAGAACTCCATGCAAATGTCAATTTTCTAACCAATAGTAAAGAAATAATGAATAGAAAGATAACATATGGGCTAGTTCCACAAGAGGCTCACAACGACCTATTTCACGACTTTTCCCGGTCCACTTGATTGCGGACGTTACAATCATAAACTCTAGTGGAACGGATTATGCGTTGTTGATGCCATAAACGACGAAGTACAGTCATTGGGTGATTTGAAAATGGCGCCTTTTTCAATGTCAATCGATAGAGAGAATTAATGCTCTCTGGTCAACGCCAATTTCGACCCACCTCGGAGTTTTTGGCGGGAACCGAAAGGTTTGTGCTGTGCAGTTTTATTTTCTAAAATATGTACAATCACCCTAAAATGAACAATAGTTGTAGGATATTGATAGTTTTGAGTAGCAATTATGTTTTTGTGAGAAATGTGAACTGTATAGTCAAATGTGGCCTTTTGACTTGTCACAAGAACTCCGTTGAATGGCTTCAGTTGATAACCAACAGTTCAGCTGAGCTATAAATAGGTTTAAGAAAATGAAGAAACTATATTGTAATCTAAGATCTGGCTTAAAGACCTAGCTGCCAAGCCATAAACCTAAATAATATTGATTTACCTCTTGACATGGGCCATTGTGAGCGCTGTATGTTCGAAAATGATGACGTCATTCGTGACGTTTTCACCACGACCATAACGACCGTGGTCGCTATGTGGAACGGCTGACAGAGCAATTTGGGCGTTGTGAGCTTCTAACAGAACGCGTCCATAGTATACACTATTATTTTGGTAAGAATTTTCCTAAGTATTTTACACCATGTACTTAAAATGTATTATTTATTACTAAACATTATATACTTGATGCAAATATGTGTTATACGATTAACTAATTTAATTTTAGTTATGATTTTTGGATAATACACTAACCTTCAGAAAATAAGTGACAGCAATTTGTACATATGATACTAAATTAAAACATTTAATTTATTACGAAAGTCAATAGGAATAATCCAACAATACTACGACCAGTCATGCTTTTACGGGTCCAAATGTTGGGCCACTAAAGTGATAAACCACAAACATCTCCACTCATCTGAGATGAGAATGTTGAGATGGATGTGTGGTGTTACGAGAATGGATGAAGGAAAAGATATACTGTGCGGACCCCAATCAATTGGGATATGGTGAAAGAGAGACTGGTAGGTGGCGTCATAGCCTCTTTGTGTAACAAACACTTATGAAACAGACATATTTTCACAAAATACAGGCACTACTCAGCCATTTATTTAATAAGGCACCAAATTAAACATTATACAGAGATAGGTTGAGTATGTTTATATCGTGATGCTATGAAAGGCCAGCAAGTTGTCAGTTATATTGAATATGACCTATGTAGTAAAATTTAGTTCACAATAAAAATTATTTGATTTGTTTTGTAGCCGATCTAAAAAGGCTATACAGTTTGCGACGTATAAGTAAAATAAATCATACAGATAAATATTTTAAGTGGCCTACTTTTTTGGAGATTAGTGTATTTTTTAAAATTAAAAGACAAATGGTACATTATTTAAATTTTAAAACTCTTGTATTATAATTATTTTTTAGGTTTCATAATCACAAAACATCTAAAATGCGCTTCCATAGTTTAAATAGTACAAATGAATAGGAGACATGCAATTAGGGTCGGATGTTCAAATCAATTAGTAATCTGATGCCGATATTACACGGTTCACTTGTCTTTCAATTTGGTTGAAGCAACCAGTGAAGAATGTAAACCTAAAATCGAATCATTCGATGTCGTCGTATCCTTTATTATGGTTTTCAACGAAATTGATTCGATTTGGTTGAACCGTGTGATATCAGCTTTAAGAAGCTCTGAGACAATGAATCGATCAATTCTACATAACAGAAAAATTCCCTTTGTGTCGTTAGGTCGTTACAAAGATTTTTTTTATTTCGGAGTTCAGCAGACAGGCAGACGGCCGACCTGATGGAAAGCGGTTAAAATTTTGTTGCAATTCGTTTTTTTCCGACAAGTCCGCTGAAGTTTCACTTCTACTATGTCCCAGGAGTCCAGGACACATTTCTATTTTTCGCAGGTTTACTGCAAATTATGATTTGGGTGATTAGTTCAGGTACATTTTAATTAATGCATTTTTTATTTAAACATATTTTATTATATCAAACTGAAAGTCAAAGAAACTGAATTCGATCCGGAACCAAAACCGCATCCATAGTCTACTCCTAAAATGATGCCGCCTCTCACCACGTCTAGTCTAAATTTATGCCGCTCCTCCACGCGACCATAACGCTTTTTGTGACGGAAAAATCCTAAGACTCCTATCTTTTCATTTCAAAAATAGTCGATTGTTTGATTTTTGAATGTAGTCAGGTTATAACTTATTAAACAGATATTTTTTTTATTTCATAAATGAAAATCGGTCATTAGAATCGAAATTCTAATTCCTTTGTAATGTAGAATTGACAATTGATTCTTTTTGGGCTTCTTTATGCAATAATTCTAAAAAATATATGATGAAATTAATATGAAAGACATTGCCATTCTTAATAATTGTACTGATAACAAAAATACTACCATATTCTAAAAGTTGTATATTAACTTAGCACATAATTACATGTAAGCTATAAGACAGCAAGTTACCGCGCTAACGTTATGTGATTTTGTTCTGTAGATTGTAATATTGTAAGAAATTATTAAAATGGAATTCAATTACTTAATTTTTGTTTAATTTAAAGATTGAAACTGCGTTTTAATGGTTTTAAACGCAGGGTTCTGATTTTATTGCGACGTTTCAGCCCCTTATCAGAAGCCGTAATTACGAGACAAAGATGTTCATGTTGAATTTATATATATACTTAAAACAAAGTCGTGTTAATTACACCATTTATAACTCAAGAACGGCTGGACCAATTTTTATGATTTTTGTGTTTTTGGAATTGTCTTCGTCCGGAATAGGATAATTAGTATTAAAATATGATATTCACAAATATAAAAACATCAGTCTACCCATTCATTTGTTATGATCTTTCCCGGCCGATTTCGGCAATGGCATTTAAACTCATTTTAATTTGTCTGATTTAGGTGAATTATTGAAGTGATAACTTCTTATGGGAGGGTAAACCGCTTTGTTACGTAACGCGTTACGGCGTCAGTCTGTCTGGCTTCCCTTTCACGCAAGTTATCATTTCTGTCGGGCGTCCCGAGACGCACACGTTGGTTTTTTTTTGTGTAGGTTTAAGTGGATCCCGGGATGGTTTCGATTCACAATTGGACCCGGTAGGTGGCGCCGCTGAACACCCCTAACTGTGGGAGCGATTTTGAAGACTTTTTTGTGTTTTTTAAAATAAATTCGAGAATGGTTTAGATTAACAATTGGTCCCGGTTGATAGCTCTACAATCGGTTTTTATTTTTTAAAGACGAGACAATGTCTGCCGGGTACAGCTAGTGTTATATCAAATGCAATGCCGCGTTTATAACAGTTCATATTTCGTGTTTCGAAGCTTAATATATTGGTTTTGAGTGTGACGTCACGAAATTTAGGACCCTCCTACTCCTCGTCACAGTTCGTCGATCCCCTTAACGTGTGACTCAAGTTATGGATGGGCCTCTTGTGGGAAAAGATTTTTGCCATTTCCGACTCCCTACCTATTATCTCGTTAAATGAAGTCATTTCCATAGGATAGACGAAAATACTGAAAATGACGGCTACTGCGATCGCATATTTTTTTACACTACTGAACGTATACGAAGGAAACTCGGCACAGACGTGGCTTGTATACCGAGTCTTAGGACACTTTTTATCCCAAAAGATTACGTCGTATTCATGGAATAAACAGATTGGCAAAATAAATGGCGCTGCAATCGCTCTTTTGAAGTGATAACTTCTTACAGGAGAGTAAACCGCTTCGTTGCGTAACGCGTCACCACGGTAGTCTGTCTGGCTTCCCTTTCTCTCACGCAAGTTATCACTTCTGTCGGGTGTCCCGTGACGCATACGTTTTTTGAAGTAAAACTTCCGTCTTGGGTCCTACGATTTTAGGCTCCCGAAAAAGCGTCACGGCCGCGTGTGCTAATACTTACAATTTTACGTTAAATTCCGTGAATATTTGTGACTGAGTGCACTCCACATTCAAAATTATTTATTTTGTCATCTAAAGAACACTGGCGGGTTTTTTTTTATTTAATTCACTAACAAATAGCTATGTTATCATAAACAACATGTCATTCGTTGTATTACTTCAAATCAGATTGGCTTCGACTCGTCTCTATGTTTCGGTACTATACTATAGTTTATTTGTTATAATTATATGTTAAAAAAAACGAAATTTAGTTTTAATGTAAGCAAAATAAAGCTACTGCCTAGGGTTTGAACTTGTGATAGTTGCGGGGCAAACTAACAAATAAATATATCACTTATAAGATATGGTTAGACTTCGCAGGATTAGAGAAACAACAAGAACATCATCCATTTACATAAAACTTTATTAAGAAAATATAAACGGTTAATTAAAAAATCAGAATAAAAGAAATAAAAATCATACAAAAATATGTTTAATTTGGTTTTAAAATCGAATACAAGTCAATTCAGTTATAATTGAAGGCAGACAACATGAAAATAAAATAACAGCAACTAGGTTAAACCACACCATTGTTGACACCCAGTCATTTTATTACAATAGTAAAGAAAACACTTTATTGTTCACCAAATAAACAATTACAGAATGAATTTATATATATATATATATATATATATATAATTTAAAGGCAAAACTTATTTTCTTGAAGCGATCTCTTCCAGGCAACCTGACTGAGAGGATACTTGAACCTACTTATGCAAATTGGAACCGACCCACATACTGACAGTTTTAAGAAAAAGTCGTTTTATTAAATATTTGCATACAAAAAAATGTGTATATTTTGGAAAAAAGTTTGTTGAATATTATATATTTATTATATTTTGTTTCTTCTATAATAAAATCATCTTACACTTATATTAACATTATTGTACGATTTTATTGCTTTTGTTACATTATTGCATTGTTAATAAAATTACACTAATTACAGTAGAAAAACATCCTATTACAGTGAAACTTGGTTAAGTGGGACCTGGATAAGTGAGAAACCTCCATATCTGGAACTCATGCTGAGGTCCCAACACTTTGGCACTGAGTTACCCTTGTTAGTGGGACGAAGCAAACCTCTATATCTGGGATTCGTTCTTTCGATTTATCATCATAGTCACCTCTATAACTGAGACAGCGATTTTATGCCCCAATGTACCAACTCGTCAACAACTACAATATATATTTTGAAAACATCGACATATTTGCACTATCCTTGGGTGCTTTTAAAAAACATGTCATTAACGCCATTAAGGACCAAACACTGCAATTATCTGTCTTTTTTTTCTGTCAAATTGTATATCTGTTATTTTTATCCTCCACACATAATTAAATGTAAATTATGTATATAAGCGTGCTGATTTGTTTCTTTTGATTGAGAGTGTGAAAGTGAGTGTGTGTGTGTGTGTGTGTGTGTGTGTGTGTGTGTGTGTGTGTGTGTGCGTGTGTGTGTGTGTGTGTGCGTTTGAATTGTATTTGTTCCGTTTTCCTTTAAAAAATGTACACTACCACATTGATATTCGTGGATAATGTAGTAGGATAAACACTGACTTTGTACTATTTACCTTTTTTTATGTAACTTTAGTGTATATCTGTTTATTGTCCTTAATAAATAAAATAAAATAAAATAAAATAAAAATATGCATAGACCTCTGCAACTGAGATAACATCGTTTTCATTCTACCCGCAAATTCCGCACTTAACTACGCAAGTAGTTTTGAGTTTTAGTTTCGATTTTATATAATAATCGCACCTCTATAATTGAAATAACCTGTATTCTGACCTCTATTAATGGAACCTTCTGTAAATGAGACAGATATTTATTTATACCTGGACATCTGAGACACTAGGTAAGTGGAATACCTACCTTTACAAGTGAAACCACATTCCAGGTCACTTGATGTCTCACATAACCAGTTTTCACTGTATTTAAAATAGTATTACACTTATTGACTATAAATTCAGATTATTTATTCATTATTTCGAGTGAATCATTCATATAATATATATATATATATTTTTCTACAACTTGTTGTGCAAAATCAAATGTCGATTCAACATTTACTGAACCGAATTAGACGTCGATTCGACGTTTATCGACCTGAATCAGACGTCGTTTTGACACTTATCGACCAGATTTAGACGTCAATCTGACATTTACCGACCAGAATTAGACGTCAATTTGACATTTATCGACCAGAATGAGACGTCGATTCGACGTTTATCGTACATAATTTGACATCGATTGATACATGTTCAATAAAATATTTCAAAAATGTGTTTGCTTTGTTTTCAAAATTAAAAGCAATTCCCATCCAAGGTTTTTTTTACTCATTACAAATATGTACGACAAGATAAATGTAATTCATAATTCTACACTAAGAACCACACAAAAAATGCTTGTTTATATGCTCTAAGAAAATTCAGTTAATGTACGATATATAAACATTAATTACATAAATATACATATCTCCACTCCCGGCTTAACCTGCGTCATCAGAATTTATCGCTCGACGCTGGACTCAACGCCTGCAGAAGTTTGCTGTGCGTGTGCGCACCGAATAACACTGTCAAGAGTGCAACCCCGTAACCTGTCGCTCTTTCACCCTGAAATAAAAATACCGTCTTCTTCCCTTAATTTGCCGTGTTGCAGTGTCGTTAGTGTAAAACCTATTTTTTCTTTAACAAAAATTTTTTTAATGTGATTTTATTTTATATGTCAATTTTTTTTGTCGAGTGACAATTATTGAGAGGTATACATGTATTCGATATCCATTGTTGTGTTTATTACGTTACTATAATTTAAATGAATGGATTTTGATGAAACTTTACAATAATATAGCTGACACATTAGAATAACACATAGGCTATAGTTTATAAAGATACTAGCGGCCCCGGCAGACGTTTTCTAAAAAAACGACTAAGGTTTCTAAAAAAAAAAAAAAAAAACTAGGACCCGATCCCAGCGCCACCTACCGGTTCCAATTATGGATTTAAACCACCCGGGGACCCACTAAACACACAAAACAAAATCACCAGAATCGCTCCAGGTTATTAGGATTCTAGAATCCGACCTAAGCGCCACCTACCGGTTCCAACGGGATAAAAAGTATCCTATGCCCGTCTCCTGGTTCTGAGCTACCTCCCCACCAATCTTCGGCCAAATCGGTACAGCCGTTCTTGAGTTATAAATAGTGTAATTAACACGACTTTCTTTTATATATACATATAGATAGATAGTGTGACTAATCCAAAATATAAAGATTTTCCATCGGCAATGAAGAATAAATAAAAAATCTAGGTATGTATACTGACGCAGTGCGCCGGCGCAGCCATGTCGACGTGCAGCCACGAGCCCTGGAAGTCGAAGCCCAGGTGCGCCAGCACGAACAGGCCCGCGCACGACGGCTGCGCGTTGTTACGGTCCTGGGGCACACACGAAACAGCTAAAATTCATTTGAAATCTTTCAAATTTCATTTAAATAGATAATTAATACTGACAGATAAAGAGACATGTGTTTTATTTAGAATCAAATAAAGTTGCATTTCATGTGACGAGCTCGATATGTTCAATGCATCGGGTTTAGCACATCAAGCAGTTTCACACTCTCTGTTAATTATGCATTTGTTTCTTTTCTTTCTTCTTAAATTATTATGTACACGTGTATGTTCAGACATTCAGACAGAGAAATATACACCTGTGTATATTCTCTGTCTTCTAGATTTGTTTAAAATTATGTAAGCTGAGTTGGCCAGTTTGCGAACCAAAAAAAGTGTTTATCTGAAAGAACGAAACAGGTTTATTTTTAGGACATATACAAATGAAACATTAAAATTAATAAATAAAGCATAATAAAAAAAAAGACAATACAACCACAAAGTAAGTGAGGATATACATAAATTAAGTCCTAAAAATTGGATCAAGCTCAGCAAAAATGTTGATCTTTCAGACCAACGCTGATCTTCCGCTTGACCCTAGAGCGACGTCACGGCAAACTACACATTATATTATTAATAAATAATCATATAATTGTTGTAATAAAGAGAATATTAGTACTGAGTTCAATAAAATTACAAATATTTATAACATAAAATTCATATACAACACATATACATATAATAAATTTAACGATATTATACACAACATATTATATGGTAAACAAGGTAAATAAATAACATAAAAAATAGCCTTAATACAATATCAGAATTATATAATGCTGGTGTCGTGTCTTTGGCCCGCCTGTGATTTTTGATGGTCAACAAGAAACTTCTTGAGTCTCTCTACTATCTCTTTTTAGTGTCACTTTTTCGTTTCATCGATTCTCAAATCACAACGATTCCGAAGAAATTGCACTTGAAAAAAAAAACCCTGAAAAGAGAACAGTTTGCAACTCACAGCGAAGCTGTTCTTTATGTCGGCGAACCAAAATAAAAAAATATAATCTCTTTTTAGTGTCACTTTCATCGACTTTTAAATCACAACGGTTCTAAAGAGGTTTAATTTTAATAATAAAAAAAATACACTGAAAAGAGAACAGTTGGCGACTCACAGCGACACTGTTGTTCTTCATGTCCGTGAACCAAATTTAAAAAAAATATATTCTTTAGTGTCATTTGTTGAAATAAATCTTTCATTTCAACAGAAACCTTTTTGAATGGTGTGTCCTATATTTAAATTGCATTAGTACGTCTTTGCGTCTGTTGTCATTAGGTATCCAAGTATCCGCTACGCATGCATATTCAAATAAAACTCTAGTATTTATAATATAATATGTGCGATATTATTTCCCAGTCCATAACCAACATCACTTTCATCGATTCTCTAATCGCAACGGTTCTAAAGGGGTTTCATTAAAAATACAATATAAATATTGCCAGTGATAGGGCCATTTGCCCGGTTGGATGGCTACCACCACTGGTCTTAAGTATGTCGCCATAACAACCTTGTGTTGTGTTCCGGCATTAGTGACCAGGTTCCGGTCTCCCTTAAGAGAGCAGCAGCGCATTTGTAGCACCTTTGGTGTTGCAAATGTCTATAGGCTATGGTGACCGCTTTCCATCAAGTGGGCCGTCTGCCTGTCTGCTGAACTCCTGCAATAAAAAATAAAATAAAATAAACAGTGAAAAGAGTGAGCAGTGCGCGACTCACGGCGACGCTGTTCTTCATGTCGTCGAACCAAATTTAATAAAAATATGTATATCTCTTTTTAGTATCACTTTCATCGATTTTCAAATCACAATGGTTCTAAAGGAGTTTCATTAAAAAAACAGTGAAGAGAGCAGTTAGCGACTCACGGCGACACTGTTCTTCGAGTAAGCGAGCCAAATAAAAAAAAACATGTTTATCTCTTTTGTAGTGTCACTTTCATCGATTTTCAAATCGCAACGGTGCTAAAGAAGTTTCACTTGAAAATAAAAAACAGTGAAAAGAGAGTGAGCAGTGCGCGACTCACGGCGACGCTGTTCTTCATGTCGGCGAACCAAATTTAATAAAAATATGTATATCTCTTTTTAGTATCACTTTCATCGATTTTCAAATCACAATGGTTCTAAAGGAGTTTCATTAAAAAAACAGTGAAGAGAGCAGTTAGCGACTCACGGCGAGACTGTTCTTCGAGTAAGCGAGCCAAATAAAAAAAAACATGTTTATCTCTTTTGTAGTGTGTCACTTTCATCGATTTTCAAATCGCAACGGTGCTAAAGAGGTTTCACTTGAAAATAAAAAACAGTGAAAAGAGAGTGAGCAGTGCGCGACTCACGGCGACGCTGTTCTTCATGTCGGCGACGCACGAGCTGAACTCGGTGAAGTGCAGCTCTGGGGCGAAGGGCAGCGCGTGCGCCAGGTCGCCCGACGCCAGCCCCGCGCGCACGCAGCGCGCCTCCAGGCGAGCCGAGTTCGACATTATCGCCGAGTGGAACTTGCCCGTCGCCGTGCCCTGCCATCGCACAAAACAAACAACACTCATTCAGCACGAGTCTTTTTAATCACTTGCCACTAGAATTGGAGACACCGTTAAATACGCTAAAAGTAACAAATATATTGGGAAAAAAATAACAATAACAGGAAAATAAACCATGAACACATGAAAACAACATTGAATATGCTTATGGGAGTTGCATACGTCTTGTCATCGCAGCAGACAACGCTCTACTGGCCAGCGCAGCGCGGGAGCGCACATATTAATAGTTATTCTATCTCGCTCGCGTATCATCCGTCCCGCTCACACACTGCGCTATATATTGTACTATCCCCGCGAATTGCTATTGCGCCTGGCCGCCATTTTGGTGACGTAACCGGAGCACCACTGGCCGGCGAGTACGCGTACATATTACATTAGCAATTTGCAGGGATAATACTAGCCGTACGACATGTTAATATTTTTACTTAAGGTTATCGTTTCGAAAACAAATGAGTTCACATCATCAGCACTCGACAGTGAATTCTACTCTCTGCTTTCGCTGATACACGCTTAAACGCATTAGATGTAACGAATGGATGTATCAAGATAGCTTTATATAAAAGGGTTTAATTATTACCCACCTGTGCACCGGTCAAGGTGGCGACGTCCACGATGGTGTCCGCCTTCAGGTCCCTCGACGCGTACACCACGCCGTCGCTCAACACCAGCCGGCCTCAAATCGTAATACAACAACCATTAACTAAATAGAATATAGTTAAATAGGGGAAAACGAAAAAATCGAAATGTGTGCCGGGACACAAAGTGGAAGTGAAACTTCAACGGACGAATGGAAAAACGAATGCCGACCAAAATTTTAACTTGAAGTTTTACGGGCAGGTTTTCAAATTGGACAAGTACATTAACAATCTGCCCGTAAAACTTCAAGTTAAAACTCTGTTGCCATTCGTTTCTCCACTCGTCCGTTGAAGTTTCACTTCCACTAGGATAGATTTATCGCGGGTTTACTGCAAATTGTGATTTGGCTAGGTTAGGTACATTTTGAAAATTTTGAAAAGTCTGTTTGTAATGTCCAAATAAAAATCGGGGGGGGGGGGGGGGGTGTGTTATAATTCGGACCAGAAAATTACGAAAAATGCAATTTTTCCCCGTCTGTCTGTCCGTCAAGATGTTCCGTCTAATCTCTGAAACGGCTGGACCGATTTTGACGCGACTCCCGCTGTAAGGAGCAGGGCACGTTTTTTTTTATGGTACCGCGATAAAAGATCCACGCGGACGAAGTCGCGAGCACAGCTAGTAACAAATAGACTAAATATGAGGAAAACGCATATTTCTGGGGGGACATATCCCATATAGACTATCGCTCACCTTCGGCGTCTGTGTTGTTGATCTCGACAGTGCGCCCCGAATACAGCTGGTGGATATCATCGGGCCTGGGAATATATCACAATCAAACAATCGATAAACGTTTTTTCTACACTGCTGCATTATGTTTCATCCGCCAATTAAATTATAGACTATGGTCAACACATAAACGTCATGCTGTGTCTTTTTGTTATACCTGGCCCACCTGGTGGAAAGCGGCCACCGTCGCCTATAGACGTTTCCAACATCAGAGATGTCAACGCGCTGCCGGCCTCGAAGAAATCTTATGACACCCTTTTTGAAAAACTCCATATGGTACCACTGTGGGAGAACCTCGGCCGGGAGCTCATTGCATATGCGTACGGGACACAATGTTCAATCGTGCAAAGGAGAATGAAAATAAGGTATTTGAGGGTTTGAAGGTTAGATTTCACTTTATTGTACACAATTACAGAAAACAGAGATGACTTTGACTGAAAAAAAAAAAAAAAAAAAAGCCGTGGCAGGAGTAAAAACATATTATAGTGATCAAAGGTGGTATACATAAATATTAGAGGATATGCAGCTACTTGTATATCGTTACATGCCGTCAAAGAAATGCGCACACATGCCCGTCGTAAAAACGCGGTATATTGCCTTCTTTGATTTAGGAATTCTTTTGTTTACTTTGTGTTTAAAATTTGCAATTCAGAAAACATCCTATTGTTATCGTACTTGTTTTATGGCGGTCATTAGTGTCGAAATAATCCTTGTTTTTATTGCATTACAATCTCAGGAACTACTGGTCTGATTTGAAAAAAAATTTAAGTGTTAGATAGCTCATTTATTAAGGACGGCTATAGGCTATATACCATCACGCTAAGACCAATAGGAGCTGAGCACCAATGAAGAATGTTTCAAAAGCGGGGGGGGGCTTAATTTATCTTTTTTTACTCTTCCATTCGAAGGAAGTCGCGGACAGAAAATGATTGATCGAAATTTTGTCTTAGACGGACGACCTTCGAAAAGTGTCCTCCAGCAGAGCTCGCTTTGCACGTACCTGGTTAGGTTATAAATTGAATAAAAAATACAAAGAAAACCAATTTTAAGCTAGATGCGTTGCTGGGGAGTTTCTCGCCGCTTCTACTCCTTAACAGCAATGACACGTCGCGAAGCGGTGTACATAGAATAGGAAGTGAATTGAAATTTTGTCTTAGACGGACGACCTTCGAAAAGTGTCCTCCAGTGGAGCTCGCTTTGCACGTACCTGGTGGCCTTATAAAAAAAAGCGCTCGAGTTATAAATTGAATAAGAAATATGAAGAAAACCAATTTTAAGCTAGATGCGTTGCTGGGATACATAGCATAGGAAGTGAATTGAAATTTTGTCTTAGACGGACGACCTTCGAAAAGTGTCGTTGGGCGCGTACCTGGTGGCGTTGGGGCCGACGGCGTTCTCGGCGAGGCAGAGCACGGCGTGCAGCGTGACGGTGGGGCGCGCCTTCACGGCGGCCGCGAACGCGCCCAGCACCGCCGCCGCGCCGCCGCAGTCGCCCTTCATGCCCACCATCGACGTCTAACGTAACAATACGGTACATGACAGTATGAAAAATATAGGCTGATTTTAATACATATCGTAGATTACGATCTAAATATGACAAAAATAAATTTATTTAACTTAAATATTAAATATTAATTGATATTTTTGAGAAATAAAATTGTTATATTGCAGCCATTAGCCACGTGACAATAAACGCCGATCAGAGCGCGTGACGTCATAGCGTGCAAAACACAACAAGTTATCAATGACTTCTCAGATAACACTTCAATGAAACAGATGTTTGTTTTGCACGCTGTGACGTCATGCGAGACGCCATGACAGCTTGAAGCGTTTTTGTGACGAAATGTCAAAATATTTATAAAATTTCTAAGTTAAATATGTTAATGTTGTTTTTTTGCTGAAATATTAATATTTTGGCTAAAATAGACCATAAGGCTCAAAATAAACCTGTTTTTCAAAAATTGTCAGCTACCGAATTAATATATTAATTCGGTAGCTGACAATTATTATTACGACTCAGGTCCCGACAAAAATAAAATCCACCTGCATATCTGACACAAAACACATTTTGTCACCTGTCGGCATCTGAACTTATTGTAATTCTTTTATGATCTTCTTTTGTTTACTTTGTGTTTAAAATTTGTGATTAGAAAACAACCCATTGTTTTATTGTACTCTTTTATGGCAGTAATTAGCCAGGTGCGGCGGATTAAGTCGAATTAGGTACGGGAACATTGCATTTGTGCAGTATAAAACGATGAGCTGATGGAGGGGGAGGCAGTCGAGATTGAACCACGAGCGAAGCGAGACGTATGTACTACAATTGGGAATCTAATAAATGATGGACTTTGCGCGTTTTATTGAATTACGACCTTCTGCATTACGTTTGGATTTGTTGTGTTCGGTTATATTTGTACCTGTGTTATACGTGTTTGTATAGGTCTAATAAACTCAATAATAATTTCAACGGCATTATAATTCGAATCCTGCGCAACTCGTAACAACATGTACATATATATATATATATATATATATATATATATATATATATATAAAAACCTTTTGAATCTTATATATAAAATTCTCTAGTTACCATACATACTCCTCCGAAACGGCTTGACCGATTCCCATGAAATTTTGTGTGTATATTGGGTAGGTCTGAGAATCGGACAACATCCATTTTTCATCCGCCTAAATGTTAAGGGTAGTCCACCCCTAAATATATATTTTTTAATTTTTAGATATTTTTTTAATTTTTTTTTTGTGATACAGCTTTAAAAAATACATACAACCCTAAATTTTCAACCCTCTACGATCAACCGCTATTTTTTAATAGCGATATTAGTATTTTTATAATTTTCTACTGTGATGATTTAGATTTTAATTTGAACCAGGTAGATGGCGCTGCAATCGGGTACCAGAATTTAGGTGTTCTTCTTGTTGTTGTATGTGTTGAAGTTTGTCCCGGAATGGTTTAAATAAACGATTGGACCTAGTAGGTGGCACCGCGATACTCCTAAACGCTGGGCCTGATTTTGATGAAATTTTTTGTTTGTCAAGTGGATTTGAGAATAGTTTAGATTAACATTTGGTCCCGGTAGATGACGCTGGAATCGGGTTCTAGATTATTATATTTTAAAAGCAGGACAACGTCTGCCGGGTACAGCTAGTTTTTTATATAAAATGCGAAGAAACTTTTCCCCCAACCTAATATGTTAATGTGGAGAGGATGAAGAAGAAGAAATAGTCACCCTGGCCTTGATGCTGAGGCCGCCGGTGTCGTAGACGATGCCCTTGCCCACCCAGGCGACGGCCTCGGTGGCCCCCGGCGGCCGGTACGAGAGCACCACCAGCGCCGGGGGGCTGCTGGCCGCCCTGCCCACGCCGTACAGGCCGCCCATGCCGCGCGCCTTCAGCTCCTCGCCCCTGATGACCGTCGGCTCGGCGATGTCCAGCTCCTTGGCCACCTGGCACGCCTCCTACGAGGAACAAAACAGACAGATGACCTGATGGAAAGTGGTTACCAAAGGTGCGACAAATGCGCTGCAAATCTCTAAAGGGGGACTGGATACTCATCAGCAAGTGGTGACGACCAGTAAACAGACAGATGACCTGATGGAAAGTGGTTACCAAAGGTGCGACAAATGCGCTGCAAATCTCTAAAGGGGGACTGGATACTCATCAGCAAGTGGTGACGACCAGTAAACAGACAGATGACCTGATGGAAAGTGGTTACCAAAGGTGCGACAAATGCGCTGCAAATCTCTAAAGGGGGACTGGATAATCATCAGCAAGTGGTGACGACCAGTAAACAGACAGATGACCTGATGGAAAGTGGTTACCAAAGGTGCGACAAATGCGCTGCAAATCTCTAAAGGGGGACTGGATAATCATCAGCAAGTGGTGACGACCAGTAAACAGACAGATGGACCTGATGGAAAGTGGTTACCAAAGGTGCGACAAATGCGCTGTAAATCTCTAAAGGGGGATTGGAATCTGGCCACTAATGCCGTAACACAAATCAAAGTTGTTATGGTAACATACTCTAGACCAGGGGTGGTAGCTATCCGCACGATCAAATACCCTACCACTCGGCTGTGGGTTTTCTTGTCGCCTTTTACAACAGGCAGCCCCAATGCAGGAATTAGTAATCTATCTCCATTCCTGCATGGAGAAAATACTTAGTTGCAATAACTACAACAGTTAGAATTACTAAAGTTGTATGTAGTTATTAACAGTCTGTATGTCATGTTACTTTTTACCTCCCTATTAATATTATAACTCTGTCTGTCTGTCTGTTACGCTTTCATGAATAAACTACTGGACCGATTTGGGTCAAACTTATTATCTATACATATAATACAATTGTAGAGGTCAAATTTCTGTACAATTAAAAAAAAATGCTAACCGAGTCAGAACGAGGTAAGAAGTGAAATAGAACTAATTTAGATTTTTTCCATTTTTTTGTGTCTCTCTTTGTCTATCTGTTTGTACGGGCTAATCTCCGAAACCACTAGACCGTTTTAAATGAAATTTTGTATGGTGGTAACTTATGTCCCTGGTCAACATATAGGATACTATTGATCCCGAAAAATAAAAGAGTTCCCGTGGGATAGTTAAAAAACCGCACCACGCGTTTAGTCGCGGGTAGAAGCTAGTATAATATATTTTCAATGCTGAGGATGTACATAGAATATTTTTTATTCTAAAGAATGGGATAGTTTCCGGGATAAAAGTATACTCTCTGTTTGGCTGTTAAGAGTTATGCTTTCACGGAAAAACTATTAGACCGATTCGGCTGATATTCAATATATATATGTAAGTTTAATATCTAGAATGGATATAGGATATTTTCATCCCGGAAAATAGATAGATTTATGTAAAGATTATCCTGGAATATAGAGTAGCGATATAACACTCAAGAATAAGATAAGCGTGTAGAGAACGAAGTGAATCTTCCGGGGGTAAATAGCACTAACGTAAATATTTAATACAATGTACCCTGTATTGATGTCTGCTCTCTTAAACAAGAGATTCCAACCCCTAGGTTGGAAAGTGAAGTAATATAATAATAACAATAAATATGTACTATTTTTTGGCTAACTTTCCAGGGGCAAATAGCATTAACATAAAAATTTAATACAACGTAACCTTATTAATTGCCTGATGATTAAACAAGAGGTAAGTAAGCACTAGGGGTTTGACTAGGGGCTAAAAACACAAGTAATATAATAATAAAAAAATTCTCCTAACTTTCTCAAAAGTACTATATTTTCATGGTTAAAAAAACAAAGATACTATGTTGTCAAAAAAAGGTGACAACACACTAAGGATTTCCTTTGAGATGCCATTAAAAACCGACAGTGTATAGAAACGCTTTCTGCTCTTTGTCTTATTTGTACAAATGAAGGAAATACAATGAATAATCTCCGCTACACATGTCTTTAGACAAACTAATGAGATCACCTCACCTCGATAAACTTGTCTACGTCCATAATGTTGGCCGGTGTGTCCGTGATCCTGGCTGCAAGCCTCGTGGCCTCCGCAACGTTCTGGATGGTGCTCAACTCCTCGCTGGATAGTGAGTTATCGCAGAGAACCGGGTCCAAGGCACCCAGGGCTTCGTCTTCAGAGTCACCTTCTGTCACACATGAACAGTATTCCAATGATAATATTTTATTTATATTAATTATTTAACCAAAATATTTTGCGAGATAAATTTTATTTTGCAAAATATTTTAAAATATCTTATAAATATGTTTCTGTGTATTTAACCCTTAAGAGGGGCCATATTTAATATTATTTTCGTCCACAATCTGCCTGCTGCCATCGAAATTGCCGCACCAAAACCAAGAGAATTATACTGTCTCTTTTATTCCAAAATATATATATGTAGTTAGAGGGAGAAAGCATCAGTTCAACGCCCGTTGCAATTATCTGTATTTGACCAGAAATATGTGGTACTTCCGAATGAGGGCGTGTGTTCAGCGACAATTTTGTGGTCGTTCCGTCTTAGTGCGTTAAGTAAGTATTGAAACACTATCAAGATTGAAGTAGTAAAGTGCAATTTATATAACATTAATAAAGAACACACAAGCAAAGTGTTTTCTCCTTAATAGAGACAATAAGAAAAGTGTTATTGGACACATACTTGTTGTTTGTTCCACCAATATCTAGTAAGTATAGGGCAAATTTTCATTATAATCGTGTGTCAATCAACTATAATCTTTTAGCTGTTGCTTTACACATGATATAGATTTATTTATTAGTAATCAATAATTTATGTATTGGTAAAGCATTAGTCTGAATATTAACAAGTCAATAGGTCAGTTTTAAAAATAATGTATATCCTTTTTCTTTCTTAATTTCCTATTTTTAATTTAATTCATAAATTGTAAAATATTTACTAGCAAGCATTATAGCTATCTATATGTGGAAACATTTAAATGGTTATAGATATTTAGTAGTGTGTACTTAGTTATAAATTTTTTGTTTACCGAATAAAATGAAATAAAAATAAAATAAATAATTTAATGTAGTATTTGTAGTCAGATTTGAATTACTTATTAGTTTTGTTTCTTAAATTAGATTGCAATTTTAATGTTGTACCATAGAGATGCAGCATTTAGTGAAAAAAAAAAGATAGTATAAGTTTCTCACCCTGTTTCTCCTCTTTAACCAGGTGTATTTCCACTGTGACCGAGCGAGTGTTGTGCGGTGCCGGAGCGTTGGACAGCGGGTTTGAGCCCGAACGGGCCTGGTACAGGGGGAACGACCTGCCGATGGCCACAGCGCTCGCGTACACGTCCCTCTTGCGGCAGACCAGCTGAGAACGTGTGCACACGCGATCATAGCGGACGACACTGACTAAGATAGATTTTAATTACCTGTATATACTTATCTATATATATATAATGAAAATGGTGTTCGTTTGAGGCTCAATCACGCTTAAACCACTGATCGTATCGACATGAAACTACCACCATTCGATGCGAAATTTTTCCTAGATGGTTTATGGCTATCTATCTATCTATATATATATATAAGCAAAGTTTGTTTTCTTTGTCCGAGGTAAACTCGAAAACTACTGGACCGATCAGCATGAAACCACAACCATTCGACGTGGAATTAATCGTAGATGGTTATAGGCTATATATATTTTTCAAATTCTATGAGCCCTTTGCCATGTTTTCTCGATTTGTTTGTTTATTAATTTATTTGAATAAGGCGGTACGAAGTTCGCCGAGTCAGCTAGTTAATATTATAAATGCTAAAGTAACTCTGTCTCTTCCGTTTTCACGGAAAACTATATACATATATATATATAATATACATATATTCGATGCCGAGAATGAAGATAGGATACTTTTTATCCCAAAAAAATGGGATAGTTTCCAGGATAAAAATATATTAGTCTTTCTGTTTGTCGTCCTTTTACGAAAAAACTGCTTGACTGATTTGGCTGAAATTCGGTACATATGTAATTTTAATACCGACGGTGGACAAGGGATACTTTTCATCCCGGATAATTGGATAGATTTATGTAAAGATTATCCCAGAAAATATTCTTGTCTATTGTTAAAAGCAAAAATACAGTAATTTAATAATGTTTTCTGTGTATGCGCTGCGGGTAGACAGAAGACAAGTGTACTCACGACGATGAATTCGTCGGTGGAGCGCTGCGTCGCGCGGACGGCCTTCGCGAGCGCGTGGCAGCGCGAGGGCGCCGCGTGGCGCGAGCGGCGCGCCGGCAGCGAGGCGAGCGTCGCCGCGCGCGGCCACAGCTCGCACGCCTCGCCCGGCGCCGACGCCACGCACGACAGCCCGCGCCGCCACGCCTCCAATGCAAACGAGTGCATTTCATACATATTGTACACACAGTGTTTTCCAACCTGTGGCTCGCAGAGCCTTGCTCGGGGGGTCGCCTTAAGTTTATACCTCGTACCAAGGTACTTTCTAAGCTGAGCAGCATTTTGTAGAGTATAGGCCGTAATAATAAATATTGGTAACAAAATAGGGAAAGACATAAACATAGTCATTTAAATTAATAACTTTGTCTGTCTATAACCCAAGGGGATCGCCAAAATTTTTCAACCTGTAAAGGGGTCGCTTATTCAAAAAGATTGCAAAGCACTGATATACACCATTACAGAAAACACAGATGACTTATAGCCTAAAAATATTCTAAATGTGCACAATGGGCGGTCTTATCGCTTAGAAGCGATCTCTTCCATACAACCCGTGGCAGGAGTAAAAACATATTATTTTGGTCAAAGGTGGTATACATAAATATTAGAGGATATGCAGCTACATATTTATTACACATATATAAATACACCTATTGATATTATATACATACATATACGTACGTAGATATATCAAATGTTGCAGGTAGTGCTTTTTTGTCATATTCTTAAATATTGTTAGTGATTTAGCTTGTCTAACAGTAACAAGTAACTCAGTCCAGAGTCGAATAGCCTGTACAGTAAAAGAATACATACATAGGTTCGAGTAAATAGTGGACTGTAGGGCACATTTGAGGGTGAGAGGCATGCCAAATGCTGCACAAAAACCTATGGGGATAATGAGGACCGCTAACCTCGGAATCCACCTCCAATGAGGCAGCTATATAGCTCCTGAAAGTGCACAGCACTTACAGGAACGATATCCGTGCAGAAAAAATACCCGGCGTAGTCTCGCCTTGTAAAAAAAGTTGCCATGTAAAATGTATATATAAAATATTCTACATTCCGTGGACAGAAATTTTTTTTGGCGAGGAGAGATCCGATTTTTTTTATTTATTTTTTATTGCAAGAGTTCAACAGACAGGCGGACGGCCTACGTGATGGGAAGCGGTTACCATCGCCTATGGATATTTGCAACACTAGGTGCTACAAATGCGCTGCTGTTCTCTTATGGAAGACTGGAGCCTGGCCACTAATGTCGGAACACAACTCAAGGTTGTTATGGCGGCATACTCTAGACCAGAGGTGGTAGCCTTGAGATAATGGCACTAGGATTTTTTACTATGAGCACACTCATACCAAAGAGCAAGCACGGCTTGTGAATGAGGTTCTAAAAAAATATCCAAAAATGGGATGTGAAACTTCACTCAGTTACACAAAGAAAACGGAACGTCCGAACTGACCTCGCGTGCGTTGGAGACTGCTTCGCCACCACGCAATGGCGGCTAAACCGAAAGCCAGTGGCACTTTTAAAACTACCCACATCCGTATAAATTGTGAAGATTCAACACATATTGTACACAATACAATGAAATAATAACATTGACATTTTTAAATTCATTAGTTTAGAGTTATAGCTTCAAGACATTTAGTGAATGTAATCATTTGCACATCATGTAAAGGACAAAACATACTAGAAACTTTATAATATGTAATACCTATATATGTGCCTATGTTTTTGCAAATATTGATTGATTGATTGACACGCCTGTTTCCCATTAGGGGGCAATCTCCACTTGCGACGATCCTGACAAACCACCTTCGCTTCATTTGAACTGCTCTTTACCTGACCTCATTTCAACACTTCTGCTATTTGATTGTGGTGTGTATTTCGCGGTCTACCAGTACCAACTCTACAATTCACAATGCTGTCATAGACTTGTTTTGTCATTCTATTTTCATCCATTATCTCTACATGCCCAAACCACCTTAACATTCCTTCTTCGACTTTTGTTACTACATCTTCTTTCAGTCCACAATGTTTCCTTATTACACTATTTTCTAGATGTCTCTGTTATCGGCCCCGGAGTGATCTGTTGCATGTTAGCCATAACATAAGCATAACTTGCTTAGATTAGGAATATACAATGTGTATGTTTGTCTGCGGATTATTATTATTGTTTACATTTAAGTTTATGGTGAACAATAAAGAGTTTTCATTCATTCAATGTGTAGAAATTGTACTATTGCCCTCTTTAACAAGGGTTGCTCTCCATTTCCCTGGGATCTTCATATCAGGTCTTGACTTCTGGACAATGAGATCATCTCAGGAGTATGTTCTTTCGAATTTAAAATAAAAACAAAATCTGTCCACAATTGACAGAGAAATGACGTAACAAATAGCCAAAAATAAACCTAACAGTAAAAATGAGAACCTTACTTGACAGTGATAAAAAAGTAACAGACTAACCCACAGGCACCCAATAGTTAATATGATCAACCCGCTCGCTCACTTTTAGCACATATATGTCCGCGAGTCCGCGATGAAAGTGCAGGTCGCATTTGTGCATGTGATCGTTAATTGTGTTCTTGTCTCACTCTATTTATATTGGAGTTGTGAGATAGTATATATATATACGAGATAGTGATAGTGTTAGTCTTGCGGCTTTTTCGATAAGTATATCGATAATTGTCTCAAATGAGCGAGCGTGTTAATATCAATGTCAAAGAACAAACAAGGTCAAGTAAGTATGCAGATCCTGCTAACAGCCAAGATTGACTGCCAAGCAGAAAGAAGATGGGGTACTTACTTCTTCAGTCACCCGTGGTTCCAATTTACATCTGACATCCTTCCACGCTAGGGAGTTGAGGTGGGCCACTTGTCCTACAATGAGGACAGGCTGCTGCTCTGGGTCCGAGGCAGTCAAACCCCACTGGAACTTAATGCTCACAGACGCATTGGACATCTTGCGGACTGTAAACATAAAAATGTACCGATATATGAACTCAAAATAATAGGATGATGAGCAATGTATGGAACCAGATATTATTCTCTGTGATGATCATCTGGTTTTCTTTTAAATAAATCATGCCATAAACATTGGTATAGTTTTACAATTTGATCTTTCAATATTGCAAATTTGTAATCCATGTAAAAGTCAGTACCTGGAAAAAAGTTTATTAATATTCTTATGGAAAAATAAATGATCTACAAATAAAGTTTCTTAACAGTTTTAGATTGACTTCTTCAAAGGTTAAAGTTAAAGCGACTTACTTCAGGAAATTGCAAATATCTTTATATCATGCATAAGGTAATAACTTTCTAATTAGTCAAACAAAATTTAAATATTGTAAAAATTGAATGTTTATAAAATTACATGAAGTATACTAAAATTAAATAATAACTGTCTTATTCATAGAGAGTTAGAGTAAGTTTGAACGCTTCTTTATGGTTCTTAAAGAATCATTCAAACTTACTTTAAGACACAAGACTAATATTGGTATCTCATAATAACCAGCTTTAGGGTTCAAAGTCAAATGAGTGAATTATAATGTTTTAATTGTATATATACCCAAGAATATGTACCCGTTTCATACGAATCCTATAAACAGAGTGAGACAACAACATTACTTTTAAATTCAACAAATGACACGTCATAACATCGCAAGAGCACTAGGTACTGCGACTGTCACAGCGCACATATAGGATAATGTATGTGCTACTACAGGTCAAAAACTCTATGAACAAGAATGTAACTGAATAACTGTAGCTAATGTTATTATAAGCTTAAAGTTAATAATTAACTATAATAAAAATAATATATCAAAATAAATAATATAACATTCTAAAAATGCCGTGTCCTGTTTTAGCTATTTAAAAAAAACAATATAAACGACGGTAAACATGATGCTATTTTTTTTTCTTTTAATTATATTTAAAATTTAAATAATTCAAAATAGGAGTACTAAAGATTCAAAGGTCAAGTACCTGCAACGATAGATTGTATCCTTAAAACACTTATATAGGCATTAAATGATCGCAACAACAACATGATGTCTTACATAATAATCGAAAATATGACAATAAACGCAAACACTGAGTTATCAAAGCTGAACTAACTCGACAAATCGAGCGCTAACTTCAAAATTTGCTTACCGTTTTATGCGTCTGTTTTAGGTTATGTGGTCTTCTTATTAGGTTAAATTTCTGAAATCATAATAAAACATTAATTTTAAAATATCAAATATTTTAGATAAACAAATAATACTGTTTACTATAAAATGAATTGAATTTTCTTGTAACTTGCCAAATCATTGAAGTTTTCTTTTTTTCTATCTGAGATTAGACGAATAGACTTGGACAACGAGCCCTTTTAGACCGAGCATAATATTAGTCTATGGCACTCTATGGCTGTTATTTCTAAAGCGTCAAACACATTGTAGCGTCTGGTAGCCGCGACTTATTGCGGCTTTCTATATACCTTATCGATTGTTCATTTGCCTTACTATCTGTTAAAATATGGCATATGCTCCTTACAATTAAGCTTATTTAAAAACTAGGAAACAGATTTCAACTCCAACACGTATTCTACATAGCGACCACGATCGTTATGGTAGTGGCGAAATCGTCGCTAATTTATTTAGGCATTATATTCGATGAAGCGGTGAGCTGAAGTGGGCGTAGACCAGAGTATCAATTCTCGATTAATATTGATTTTCAAATCAACAAATTATATTTGTGCATTTCGTCGTAAATTAACATCAACGTTCCACTAGAGTTTACTCAAAACTGGCATCATGTTTATACCGATGCATCAAAGCGTTTTATGGGATGGGTTGGCATGGGTATGTTTTACAAACAGTTTAAAATATTTTCCTCCTCAGATATCTGTCTTTACTGGAGAATGTACTGGTACAGGAATTTTGGCTATGATTGGCAGTCTTGTGTTCCCAAGAAGCCATGGTTCGCCAAACTCTCGTTTGGTAAACCTGCTAATTCCATTTTGATCTATTTTATTATGACATGTACCTCGTTTTCTTTTTCTGTCCTATGTATTATGTATGATAATGCACTTTAATTTCTCTTTCGGTTCCTCTTCTTACTTCTTTGTCTTTATTACATAAAGATTGTAAATTTGATGTATATAGTATTAAACTTTAATTTTAATAGTTATAGTGTAGATTTATTAATTATTTTGATACATGTTTTCCAAATTTTCGGTTTAATTTTCTATTGTTTCGCGATGCGGTTTCCTGCGTTTTATCAAACTAAATTGAAAAGCAATTTACACATGACTCTGGGTGATTGCACAAACTGTGCCAAGCCAAGGCTATAGAAAGAAGAAAAAGAGACGACGATACGATGCATATTACCCTACAGTATTTTGTGGAAAAAACTCGTAAATGTCCACCTAAAGCATATCATTTCAAAGCTGAAAGCAACTTTGAAATAGGTAATCGTTATGCCCTTTCTGATATTGGATAGCTAAGAATGCTACCAGCGGCTTAGTTTGACTTCGGGGCCTATATCAAAATGTGTTGGAAAGCCCAAAAGAAGGGTGTTTTTATAAAAGAAACAAAAAATGCTTGAATTAAATTAAAATAATTATATATTGATTATAAGTTATTACTTATACTTAATACTCCTAGGAGCTAAGTTAGACAAACAATTCAAAACAAAGATACACTTTTCGCCACTTATTTATCAAATCATCTAAAGGTGAAGACGATTCTGCCTCTATTGACAAGTCTGATAGTCGTTTCTGATGGCCTAGCTAGCGGTTATTCAAAAATGTTATTAATCTAGAAGATTGTGAATTAAATTTTAGGATTTTTTGTTCAGACACTTTCAAGGCTCTTACCATTGATACGGCGGCAGCTACGCCTCTGAATACTACTTAAGTAGTTTTTTTATTTTTTTTATTAAAAAACTGGTCCATACCTAGTGTCAATTTGTAGTCTACGTTAATACTCGACTTACAAATCGACACTACCACAAAAAAACTACTTTTATTTCAAGAATATTTGTCATTCTTTAAATTATACATTTATTTATATAAATATTCGAAAGAAAATAATATAAGAGACAATTATATTAATGTACTCTGTGGGTATAAGTGAAATACACATTTGGTGAAATATTACAAAAGTAATGCATATCCAAATACGTAAAAAAAAAATTCAACTACAAATTACAATTTACCTTGTTTTATTTCACCTGAAACACATTTGCAAGAGTATACGTGGGACCCTCAGAAAGTTTTGTAAATATCTTTAAATATTTTCAAAGCATTCTCCACCAGTCTATATACAGAGTTTCATGCGTCTGAACCAGTTTTCGAAACACTCTCTAGTCCGCCGCGAATCCTCGTTTACAGCTTGCTCGAACGCTGACAGAGCATCTTCCGGCAACGAAAATTGTATCCCTTAAAGCTGATTTTTTATTTTCGGGAATAAACAGAAGTCACACGGTGCTAGATCAGGGCTGTAAGGTGACCCAGGAGTTTGACCGGGGTACTGTCCAGGAAGTCCCTCATTTTGACGCGGTATGGGCGGGCGCGTTGTCGTGGTGGAGCAGTAGCACGCGGAGCCCTGTTTGGTCGCTTGTTGCTCGCACAACAGAGAAATCTTCTGCCAAGCGTTTGGCAGGGTACCATTCGGCGTTGATGCTTCTTTGGGTCCGTAAAGGAATTAACATTAAGTAGCCAGTCAAATTGAAAAAAAACTCGCGATCAAAATCTTCCCCCCCGCTTCACTTTGGTAAACGTCGATTCGTTTTGAAACACCCAAACAGTCGACTGGTGCTTCATTTTTAGATGTTGATAAATCCTTGACTCATCGCCTGTAATGATGTCGTAAATACGCCGCGACCAGACTGCTTCAAATTTGTTTATCATATCCCGACACCATTCCACCTGGTACTGCTTCTGGCACCCAGCATGAAACTATCCTGCTCGCGCGAAGATACGTGTGTAGAATCTCGTGAAGGCTTCCCGATCCATTCTGCAGTAGGTACGTCCTGAATATCTTGATAGGTAGCTCGCTTATTGTCTTGGATTAAATTTTTCACTGCCAGCACGTTTTCTTCTGTAACAACCGTCAAAGAAGTGTTCGCCACACTTCTTTCACCATCCCCCAAAGTTAAGACTTCTTGAATTCGTTGTATCAACGGTATACGGTCGCCTTGGAAGGGTCTTCATCCATGAATGCCATTTGAAGTCCATCATACTATTCGTCCGGTTTCAGGCGACACTTGAAATCGTAAAAAATCATAGCGCGAAAATGTTCCCGGCACAGATCCATTTTTTAACGACACGATAATTTAAATTAGCTCGCAATGTAGAGGGAAATTTTGAATTCGAACGTACCTTTTTTAGTTAGTCATATTTTCAAAAATAGATTATAATTGGCCATGCTCTCATACATAAAAATATTTTCTAGCTTTCATTTCTTTCCGAATGTTACGACGAAGCGTCGTAAACTGTTGCGAATGTGTTTCAGGTGAAATAAAACAAGGTAAATTGTAATTTTAGTTGAATATTTTTTTTCTTTACCTAATTTTACTTGTAATACAAACAACATATACACGTAATAAAGTCGTCGTCACAGCCATACTAATTTGTATGAAAAAGTGACGTGTTATTGCTTATTATCGATAATCTTCGTACTATTATTTATCAATATTTCATACTACAGAATGGCTTAATGGTCTAGTTGCCAAGCCATAAAATTAAAAACTACATAAAACTAAGAGGAACAAATGACAAAAAAGTATGAATCTTCTATGATGTCCTCACTCCCTCTTTTTTCTTCCACTTGTCGGCGAACATGGTAAGCCCGAAGTATGGCAAATAGGTAGATCTTCGATTTTCTACAACCTCCTGGCTCCCCCTTCGATTTTTCGGCGAACTTGGGAAGCCTGAAGATTTTTCAGTTCAAAGAGCAAACTGAAAAAACACATGAAATAAACAAAACTATATATAAAAAAATTTCTTTACATAGATAAAACAATTCTAAGTTACGAAATAGGTATAGTACCTCGGCTAATGCCGCGATCTATGATCTTCTACGACATCGTGGCTCTCCCTTCTTCTTGTTCGGCTTGTCAAACTGAAAACACAAAAAACAAACAAAACAATACTTACAAAATAATACACACATTTGTCAGTATGGGTAACAAATTACAGATGAAAGTTATTTATAGAGAAATGTATAACATGTAAAAATTAAAAATGTCAGTCCCATGAATAAAACAGTTTAATGATTTCCCTCTTGAATTAATTCAGATTATAATTTATTTGACTGATAACTTCCATCTGATCACTGAAAAATCGGCTCCAAGTAAAAAACGAAAAAAAATTGTGAACAATACATACAATACCTACATATGTAGATCTGAAAAAAAATGTGGCAAGTAGTGGTGAAATATTCTTATGTCCCTTCTCATTCATTCATGCATTCATGTCAATTGGACGAAGAAACAAAATAAAGCTAAGCACACCGGTTTTCTTGGCGAAAATTAGAGTCCGTGACCATTCCCTTTGGAGCACGTCTTTTTTTACTGCCCAAAAAATATTACTCCACTTTATGATATTTTACCAGATTTCCCTCGCCCTGTCAACATACATTTCCTTTTAGCACTGGTTAATAAAAAAATCTGTTAATATATTAAGTCAGTTTATAATATTAAATAACATGTATTTATAAGGTAGTTAGATTAACTCTGTTTATGTTGTGTTGTCCCTAGGTTCACAGAAGTTACGATTGGAAAGAAAACCGACCTAATTTATTTTTTGAGCTGCAATACGGTACATGACAGTATGAAAAATATAGGTTGATTTTAATATATATCCGTAGATTACGATCTAAATATGACAAAAATAAATTGTTTTAACTAAAATATTAAATATTAATTGATATTTTTGAGAAATAAATATGTTGTATTGCAGCCATTAGCCACGTGACAATGAACGCCAATCATAGCGCGTGACGTCATAGCGTGCAAAACACAAGTTATCAATGACTTCTCAGATAACACTCTTGTTTTGCACGCTGTGACGTCATGCGAGACGCCATGACAGCTTGTCGCGTTTTTGTGACGAAATGTCAAAATATTTATAAAATTGCTAAATTAAATATGTTAATGTTGTTTTTTTTGCTGGAATATTAATATTTTGGCTAAAATAGACCATAAGGCTCAAAATAAACTAGTTTCTCAAAAATTGTCAACTACCGAATTGCCAATAACCCACACCTGACATTCTCTGTTACTGTGACATTGGCCGAATCGGCGCCAGTACCGTAAGAGCCAAATCGCCAAAAATAGAAAGCTAAGCTACAGTATGGAACTCTTCAAAACACGGTTCCAAACAGAGAGCCATTTCGCACTGCGGACATTCATACACTGTTGACTTCTTCCTGCGGCCATGAGCAGTGCACCAGACGCACTGCCGCCGCCCCAAGTTGCTGGCGTGTTTAACAGTGTCCCGCATCTGCTGCGTGATGGCAATACGCCGTACAAAATGACGCCCTGTCAGCCGTCCTGCCGGAAAGTGACTCCGGAATACATGTGGACGTTGAGGGATAGCCGCTCTCCGTTGTGGCACGTTGCCACGGTGGCGGTCCATTATGGACTGCACAAGCGCCAAACGGAATGATAGCGAATCTATTTTACTATTCCTGGTTCGTTCCAGCAAAATTCTTGCATTCTGAATGCTGATGCTTAGGAGGCGTTTAAAAAGTTTCTTGGTCCATTTGGCACATTGCTTTCTTTCGACCAGGTACGGTTCAAGTGTTTGATCAAAACGATCAACTCCACCCACGTTCCGATTGTAATCATCAATTAATTTAAGTTTAAATTGGGACACTCGTCCAGGTCTGGCCACTTGTATCTGTGTCAAGTCATGAAATGTGGAAATGCATGTAACGCGTTTCCGGTCTTGGAGACTGCACACCATGACATCTCCACATTGTCTAGCTAAAAACTGACCGCGAGCAAGAGGGGCTCTCTGGATGACAGCTGGCACATTTTTACGGATAGGTCGGAGCGTTCCTACACAATCAGTCTTCCTGCGTTTAAGATATCTTGCGAGTGTGGGTGAATTGAACCAATTGTCCATGTATAATACATGACCCAAATACAAAAGTGGCTCTACAAGTTTGATTACGATGGAAAAACTCGAGGAAGCTGTGGAGGTGCTCATTTGATGCCCTGTGTACAAGAGCATGGACCATAAATAGCCGGTTGATGATTCACACAGCTGATATATCTTTATTCCAAAGGGACCTTTACTTCTGATACATTGACGGAACCTAAGAGGGCCTTTCCAAAGTGTCAACGACTCGCCAATGCAAATGTCTTGCTGTAACCGGTAATTTTCCTTAAATTTAGAATTTAATGCATCTAAAACGGGTCCCATAGGGTCTAAAACATTATCCCGGTTGTTTGCATCGTGCGACACATCGGCAAGATGAAAGGCCCGGTTTAAATTCCAGTACCTGTCCTCGGAAAACATCGATCGGAATATATCTGTGCGCAATATGGTTAATCTTGAAAAGCAGGACCTTATTGTAGGCATTTTAACAATGCCCAACATAATCCAAAAAGCAAAAAGAACAAGCATTTCATCAAGATTGGTAGAAAACCAATTTCGTTTGAATTTATCACTTTGGAACCTCTGAGCGTACTTATTGGTTGCCTCCGATATGTGATTCAATAATGAATCATCCCAGTAGGAACGGAACGCATCATACTCATCCTCGCACACCCGAGCAGGCCCAGAAGATTCATTGTTCAGAAAAGTTTCCTTTATTCCATGCCACTCATTCATGGACTTCCAAACAAACTGCTCATTACTTACACTGGCATAATCATCATTTGCATCTTCACTTTCACGTTTGATGTCAATATTTCCCATTTCCTGCCGAGCGATAGTACATTCTGCATTATTCAACATAACTATATCCTCTCGCAGCGGTTGAGGGAGATCTTCGTCAGTCGCATAACACTCTAATAACTGCTCACCACGTGAAACAGAACGTCTTACCCCTAGATTCTCACCACTACTTCCACTGTTAAAATAATTGCCGCGACCTCTACGGCCACGGATACCTTGCTGAGCGGCTGCACTGCACCCTCTGCCACTACCACTGTCCACAGACTCATCGCCTGCACCAAGCTGCGAAGACCCGCAGGGAAGAGAAATGCCGCTGCAGCTAGCCACAGGCTCGTCACCTGCATTAGGTTGCAGAGACCGGAGAGTACTGTAAATTGGTCTAAAATAAATACAAGTACCATCGGCATACTGAAAACTGATTAAGTAGAATAAGTTCAAACTTACACAGGGCTTGTAGCCCACGAAACCTCCCAGTGGGCCACATCCTCTTCTCCATCAGTATCACTGCAACTGTACAATAATGAAAAAAGAATATTGTATAATATTTTCTTAAGTTATCGCGACTTGTATAGATAATAAAACTATGTTTAAAGTAGTACGAAGATAGATAGATAGATAACACTTTATTGCTCACCAAAACAAACAAATACAAAACAAAATGCATAATTACAATACTTCTTGGCTAAACAACAGGCGACCTTATCGCTAAAAGCGATCTCTTCCAGGCAACCCAGCTTAAAAGAAATTCTTAACTAATCTGGCGATGTAGGTGGAGCAGAAAACGATCGGACTGTACAATTTAAATATACATACTTACACTAATTTATAAATTTAATACATATAAATATATATATATATATATATATATATATATATATATATATATATGTGTGTGTGTGGGTGTGTGTGTGTGTATACGTATATGCATAATAGTCTAAATAAATAAATTTATATATATGTTAAAATTATATGTGACAATTTATATATAACAATAGATAAATACGTAAATGCGTAATATATTAGACATACTTATTTAAAGATAGATAGTACTTTCTAAAGGAGTTCCGAAATATAGGTAATGTTTTGTCCTCTCTGACAGTAAGAGGCAACGCATTCCATAGTTTGACAGCCTGCACTGTAAAAGAGTTATCATAAAATGATGAAGTGTGTACAGGTGTCAGGAGTCTACGATATGTATCTGAGTGCAAATTGTGAGAAGTGGAGAGGCGAAGGAATTCAAAACGTTCCTTAAGGTAAGGAGGACTAACAGGATTATATAGTATATTATAAAGGAGAATTAGAATGTGAGTATTCCGGCGAAAACGAATAGGAAGCCACTTGAGCTTCATACGAAATTCAGAAACATGGTCATATTTTCGCAAACCAAATATGAACCCGATACAGAAATTCTGAAGTCGCTCAAGTTTATTTAGCTGTTCTGAGGTTATGTCTAGATAGCAGGCGTCAGCATAATCAAATATGGGAAGTAGGAGGGACTCTGCAAGCATAATTTTGGTGGCAGTGGGCAAAATGTTTCTCAGCCTTCTAAGAGACCTAGATGATAGAAAAACTCTACGACTCAATTTGGATATGTGAGGCTTCCAAGACAGTTCACTGTCGATGATTATACCCAAGTTTTTAACTGTTTCGCTCAAAGGGATAGAAGTACCGTCAAAAACAACCTTAGGTAAAGCTGGCCAGTTTACTTTAGCTCTCATTCTAGGGCTACCGATAACTATCACTTAAGACTTTTGAGGGTTTACTGCAAGACCAAACATTGTACTCCAATGATGTATGTACTTCAGATCGATATTAATTCGATCAACAGCATTAATGTAACTACATTTCAATCAACAAAACTATTAAGAACCAAACCCAGCAAAAACCAACTGCCAGACCTCAACTGTGACACTGTGAGCTCTTTCTGTATGCAACGGAACACAAACCAACTTGTCTAATAATTTCTTTTATTTTTCCTTCCACCCATTTTAATATAATATAAAATTTTTAGAACTAGGCATGTTTGCTGAAGAGTTTCTTGCGCCGCTTCTTCTCTTCAAGCCACAACATGTTGTGAAGCAGTGGTAAATTAGATTAGGCTCCCATAGAGTAATGAATAACCATAAACAAAATTAAAACTATATAATTAAAATGAACAAGTTGGCGGTAGGCTAAATAAAACTTTAACAATGCTTGTTGGACAAATGTCAAGGTGTCGTCCGTGACCACAGCCACTGAAAAGCGGCTGAAACATCAGACAAACCAAAACCTAATAAATTACCACTCTTAAAACCATTAAAACATACTTTTATTAGAACATTGTGGAAAAAAAATCTGTATGCAAATATCAATAGTTTGACCCTCTAAATATAATAGATTATAATAATACTTACGATAAGTTTTCTTCAATTAACATTGACTCAGGTGCAGGTTTCAGAACTCCATCCACAAGCATATATGATCCAGCTTGTAACTGTAATAATTCAAAATTTTCAAGACACATTTGCGAAATTTCATTTAAATTACTTCAGTAATTTCAGAGTTCATTGTAGACAAACAATATAACAATGTTTTTATGTGTATGTAATATTACTTACTTATATATATAGTTAAGTTACTTACGGTTTTGTCTACCAAAACAAAACTTGTCTGGACAGAGTCAGGACAATCGAGGTGTTCAGATTCATCCTGAATAAGCTCATAGTCTGAATCAGATTCGTCTTCAGCGTCCAGGTTATCTAGGAACCCTTGTGGTACATTGTCAGTGTCTCTGTCGCACATCTAAAAAACCACAAGTACGGTTATTATTATACCACACCCATTATTATTTTTAAATATCAAAAATAACACACAAAAAAATAATCACCACACATTATAGTAATACCAAATCATACAAACAAGCGATACATATATTTAAGTTTTTGGGTAGGATATAGTTATGAGAAACCAGTAGGTCCTTAACTTTATTGATATTGGTTACAAGGCTAAGGCGGGAGTGAAAAAAAGCGGAGCAAAATTCCCGCTTTACTTTCCGTGGTTATTTTTTTTTTAAACCACCCAAAATTCAAAGCGTCTGATATATTTAACGCACCCTGTTTATCTAAAATATAACTTGTACTGTTCCTCTTGAAAGGGATGTTATTTTTACATTTTTTTGTTACAATAAATAAACCGCTTGTTTGTTTGGTCAAAAACACAAATAATGTAAATTATGAGAGATCAGTTACGAAAATGAAAAAATGTATTTTATTGTATATACAGTTCACTTTTTTATAAAATTACAAACGTAAAACATAGTGAGCATAGTTTATTTTCACAATATTCACTTACTTTCCAAGATTTAAACACTAGATGAATTTAATTTAAACAGTTTCTAACCACCTCTATAGAGCAGGAAGTAGAGAAACGCTTTATTTTTTATTTTTTATTTATTCATGACCATAGAATCAAAGTCTTTCAGTCGGAAACATGTTAATTAATAGGTCTTCGTATAGTAGCGCAGTTGTATTGCAGGCTACAACCGACGCCATTCAATGGAGTTCTTGTGAAAACTCGAAAGATCACATCTGACTATACAGTTCACATTTCTCACAAAAACACATAATTTCTACTCAAAAACTATCAATATCCTGCAACTATTGTTCATTTTAGAGTAATTATACACATTTTTAGAAAATAAAACTGCACAGCACAACGTCTCCTTTCAGTTCCCGCCAAAAACTCCAGTAGAAACGCTGGGTGATCAGTGTTGCCAACTATATTTCAACGAAACCACAATTTGTGGTGTTGCAACCCACCAGAAAACCACTAAAATAGCGGCGATCCCTCAAACCACCAGAAAACCACTAATATATTTTGCACGACAGACACTACTTGAATATTCTGTGTATATGTATGTTCGTTACGGACTCCGAAACGGCTGGATCGATTTCGATGAAATTTTTAGGCAATCTTCAGATTGGCCTAGCGGGAAATCCTGTAAGGATTTTCCAGCATATTACCAGCAGCAATATGTGCTTTTGGGTGTATAGTAGTTTAGACATATTCTTTTTACAAAATTAATAAAGTAACAATGTGTAAAACATCCGTCATACCGACGTGAACTATATTACCCGTTGTATTTATATTTTTGTGCATGCAAAGGAAACAAACACAAATAAACCTGTCCAATTCAAATCAAACTTGACTCAGTCATCATTCGAATAAAGTCCATAATCAAAATGATTCAAGAAATTGACAAACTATTCTCGGGAAATACCCGATAACAACTACCTTGGTTTTGTTGTGTTGCCTACACATAAAAAAATGCACTTATAAATGTTCGAGTACTTTCCTGTAAATATGTAAATCTTGCTAGTGACTGAATGTCGTACCTAACCACTAAATGAAGCAACCTATGCCACTAGAAAAAACCACTAGCCACTAAAACCGAAATTTATCCGCTAAAAGTCTAAACCACCAGATCGAGTGGAAAATCCACTGATTTGGCAACACTACCAGTGTTGCCAGATGACCGTGTCAATCGTCAATCCCAAATGTTTTTCAAAAGTCCAAAAATAAGTTTTTTGAAAAAAACCTCCAAAACAGTATTTACTTATTTTAAAGGAGAAATAAAAAAGGAAAGCCACCGTCGTGGCGAAAAGGTCCCAATGACGTTATCATTATCGTTCACGAAGCGCTCACAACGACCCGTATCAATAGGTGGCTCGAATAACCGTCCCACTCGAGTTTGCGATTGTGACCCCGGCAAACAAGTGGAACGGGGAAAATCACAGTTGTGAATGTGGTTTTTGTGAGTCTCTAAAGGAACGTAACCTATAAGATACGACGTATATGAGCAGAGACGGCATAATAAATAAATAACGAATTAATTGAATTATTAAAATGTACGGTTGAATTGAATTAAATTCACTAGTAGAATATAATTTTAAGTTAACTAGAACTATATTATATCTTAGATATAATAATTGTAGTGATGAGAATCTTGAATATACACGTTATTGTATATTTTGGGAAGCAAAACGATGTTTTTATGGATTTACAGAATAAAGTTTAGTTAGACATAATAATTGTTTTTTCAATATTTTTATACGAAGACATTGTCATTCTTAATTTAGAATCTAATGACAACTAAAAAACATAAGTAGTCACACATGTAAAGAGGTTTAACATCGTCAAACAGTTCGTATAGCGTTGGTTCTGTTCAACACCTTCTCTCGATGTGAAGACCTATTTGATTCTCTAGGGCTAGAAGCCTTGGCTTGGCTAGCGGCTTGGTGAAGAGATCGGCAAGCTGCTTTTCACTGCTGATCTTGTTCACCTTGAGTTCTCCAGCATTCACAAGTTCTCTTACAAAGAAGTGCCGTATTCTTATATGTTTCGTTCTTCGATGAAACTCTGGATTCTCAGATAATCTTACAGCTGCTTCATTATCAACATAGAGAACTGGTGAAGCCTCTATCTTTGTCATGCCTTGTAGAAGGCGAGTTAGCCATATGCTCTCTTTGGCCGCTTCGCTCGCTGCAACAATTTCAGCTTTAGTTGTGGAGATAGCAACGCTCTGCTGTCTTTAGTACTGACTCGCTGACGCAAACGTAGTCATCGAATTTTTTTGGTCGTTGAATTCTGTTGCGATCACGAAAGTCATAATGAATTTCATCTTCATCTATCGAGTTTTGAGTGTGGTTTTCCTCCTGATTCTCTCCCTCGAAACCACTTTCAGGATCGGTCAAGACTATAGGCTCAGGGTCTCCCTCGGAATCAACAGTCGGCGGATCTAGATGTATTTCCTGTGTACTAGCCTTTTCCTCATTGATAGCGTTGTCTATCGGAAATTCCAGATCATACTCCCTCGTATTTGTATCCGTTTCTGTACAATTGGGGTCTATATTGACAATAGGAAGGGGCTTTTCGTCAAAAATTATATGTCGTGAACGGACAAGCATGTTTTTCTTTCCGTCAGTGATCCAAATACGATAGCAGTCTTCATCGTATCCTACGAGTCTGCCTTTAATGGCTTTCATGTCTACCTTCTTTCTTTTTTGTTTTGGTATATGTGCATAGGCTGTACATCCTATAATGCGGAGATGTTGGATGATAGGCCTTTTTCCATACCAAAGTTCGTAAGGAGATTTTTCTTTGTTTGTAGGACCAGTTCTGTTCAGGGTATAAGATGCAGTGTTGATAAGTTCAGCCCATAATTGCTGAGGCATCAGTTCATGTGCATACATCATTGAACGTGCAGTTTCGACGAGTGTCCTGTTCTCTCGCTCGCTAACACCATTTTGTTCGGGTGTGTATGGAGTAACAAGTCTCTGTTGGATTCCATTAGAGACCAGGATTTTTCGAATGGACTGGTTGTCAAATTCACCACCGTTATCACTCAATAGGCATTTTATGGTATGACCTGTTACTTTTGTCTGAGCTATCATGAACGCGAGTTTTTCCTTCCCTTCAGATTTGTCTCAGGAAGTATACCATACGATATCCAGTGAAATCGTCCTTGAACAAAACGTAGTATCGATACTTCGAGTAACTCGGTTGAAACGGTCCACAAACGTCGGTGTGTACGAGCTCTCCTGGCGCAGTGGAAGCGTGCTGGGCCCATAACCTCTTGAATATACACGTTATTGTATATTTTTGGAAGCAAAACGATGTTTTTATGGATTTACAGAATAAAGTTTAATTAGACAGAATAATTGTTTTTTCAATATTTTTATACGAAGACATTGTCATTCTTAATTTAGAATCTAATGACAACTAAAAAATATAAGTAGTCACATGTAAAGACGTTTAACATCGTCAAACAGTTCGTATAGCGTTGGTTCTGTTCAACAGAGAATTGTGTCTGTGAATTAATTATGGGTCGGTAAGATAAGAACAAGAAGCTTGTAAGCTTCTTGGATATGAACCATTCATCAATACACAAACCATAGACATGCTAAGAACCAAACGAAATGATTTTTTTTAAAGAAAAGCCTAGCAAAAACATTCGCTCTACCGACATGTCTACTGTGTACTGTCAACATTCACCACTGCACCTAACTGCACCGTCTTTGTACTGCCTTTTTTTCTGTTAATTATTTATTGAATTCATTATTCATTTATTTCTTTTCTTTTTTCTAAATTATTATGTACTCGATGTCTATATATAATGCTTGCTGTCATTCACCAATCATATTCTCTATATTCTAGTTTTATTTAAAAGTACATAAGCTGAGTTGACCAGTTCTCGAACCATAGTAAAAAAAAGCGGACACTTTCATTCTACCTGGGGATTCCCCGAGACGTGCCTGTATCTGTTTTTAAATATCTTTTTCATAAACTTATATGTATAAAAGACTAAAGAGAAATGTTTCCACTTTTAGGGATTTCGCCCTTTTAAGGGGAACTGTGTTGTCTTTATTCTTTATTGTACACGAAATAGTTACAAATAAAACTACAAAATAATGGTGATGTACAAAGGCGAGCTTAACCCTAAAATGAGTTTTCTTCCAGCAAACCTATGGGTCTAGCGAAAGTGGGAAGACAAAAGGCAGGGTTGTGTAAATAAAAGTTATAACATAAAAGTACGTAACTTTTCATGTACGCTTTAAGGCTTTTTCTATTGCAACAGGGATTTAGGGCATTTTACAAAGAAAAATAATTTTGAAAATTATTTATTGAATTCTCTATGACTATCTATTAAGAGATACCCCAAATTAGTTTAGTGTTTTAATCCGATATTTAACCATTTTGGGTTTTTTTTTGCAAAATGCTACATGCAAATATCTGTTAGCGAATGGAGAAATCAGGCTTTAATCGAACCTCAGCATTTTGGAGTGTAGGTGTCAAATACACATAATGCCAGATGAACTTTACTGAAATAAGGTAATAAGCTTGAACGACCACCATGGTAGTTTTTTATACGAAAACTTTAAAGTGGTAGTACCTCTATTACTAGGGGTTCCATCTGCAAATACAGAAGTAGATTGGTCACTGTTCTGAAAAATGTACAAATTGACAAGAGAAACAGACTGACAAACACTTTATTGCACACCAAAATATACAATTACAAAAACAGATCATTTACAATATAGTTACGTGCGAGCGGGGGTACGCACTTATGGATTGGAAGAAAACACCAGTTTTTAATTTAAAAGCTTTTATTGACTTACACAGCCGCACGCAGTACCTCTCTGCAGGGTTGCCCCTTATACGCACGACCAACGATGCACAGTCCCGACGATAAGTTAACACACCCTCAATACCGTCGCCGATATTGCGTAGACCACCTCCGATACTATCGCGTGTAGCTCGCTTCTGGTTTCTCTCTCGAACTACGCTACACACCTCCCTTACGTATCTATCCACCAAACTGGTCACTAAATTCACCACTTGATTCGTCTCTGTCCTCTATAAATCTTCTCTAACAACTCTTTAGTATCGCACTTGTTGCTTCACCGTCTTGGACTGAACTCAACTTAAAAACTGCCCGGTATTTTTTTTTATTTATTTGACTTGACTTTATGTTGTTGGTCCGAAGACCTCACAACTTTACCGGGGTCTTTGGGGCGAGCGCCTTCGCTAGGGGAAGGCGCTCGAGCCCGGGGGCAACTTGCTTGATGGAGCTCCCTAGGGAGTTTTACCTCGGCTGGACTGTTGCCATGAGAGGGGGATGAATCTGATGATGCCCGCCAATGGGCGACACAATGAACTAATTGAGAACGGGCGTCGGGTAATATAAAGCCCGAGAAGAAGGATCCCGGCGGAGCGGGATCGGCGGTTCGCGGCGGCCTACGCTATCTTACTGCCGTTTCGCGACGTGTTATGGCTGGGAAAGAAGAAACGGCGAAAGAAACTTCCCAGCACACGCCTAGTCTATCCTGTGGGGGGGCTATGTCTCCTGGCGTCCCTCTCGAGGACGTGGAGAGATCGTGATTGGCGTTGTCTGAGACGCCGCCGTCTATGTCTGTCTGTCGGTGCCTGCCAGCCTGCCGTCCTAACCGCGGGCGGGCTGATCCGGGCCAGCCGTTTTGTAATAGCGTCGACCTTGTCCGTAAGGACATTACGTGGTCGTCGCACGAGAGCCTTTCGCCGAGGCTTGTAATCGGACGCGGACACGACGAGCGGATTTCGATGGTGCGGCGCGAGATCGAAATACTTACGCGAGAGCGACGTAATGTAGTTTTTGATGGAGGGAAGCTCCAGATCGCGGTGGAGGTCGACGTTACGCATATAGAGGGGAGCACCGACGGCTCTGCGCATGAATTTATTCTGCACGATTTGCAGTTTATTTAAATGGGTAGGCTTGGCATGGCCGAATACCACACTCGCATATGTCATGATCGGGCGGATGCATATTTTATATAGAGTAAGCTTGTGTCTGAGGGACATTTTGCTTCGGTTATCTATCATGGGTGCTAGACGACCCATCACAAATCGCGCTCTATTTCGGACTATAGTGATATGCTCGTTGAAGCGCAAGTTCTGATCTAGGGTGACACCCAGGTATTTGGTGTGCTTTGCCCAGGGAATTTCTTGGTCATAGAGCGAACTGCCCGGTAGGCGCGCCCTACGCTGTTTATATACCTGGAAGAATTTTCTAGAACCCGTCTATCTATCTCTGTCTTTTCTTTCCCGAACCTTCTGTTCGGGAACTTTCGTTTATACATCTATCCCTTTCTAACATCTATCTATCTCTTTCTCTCTTTTGTCGTCTATCTCTTTCTAACATCTATATATCTCTTTCTTTCATTTATCGTCTATCTTTTTCTAAATATATCCGTCCTTGTCTTTTCGTTCTAGATTTTTCCAAAAGTTCTAAAACTAACTAGATGGTTCCACCATCGTTCGCCACAATATTTTCTAGGCAATACAATAGGCGGCCTTATCGCTCTAAGCGATCTCTTCTAGGCAACTTAAATCAAAGAAATTTGAATCAGGCGATGTAGGTGGTCCAGGAAAAAGGCAATAGATACATAAAACTGGAACTAATATAAGAATTAAATATACAAATGCATACAGACATACATAGTCATATATATAATATATATATATATATATATATATATATATATATATATATACACAATAAATATGTTATTATATATGTATGTGTAAAAAATAATGATTTTAGAGAAATTTCTAAGGAATTTAGGGTAAACCAGAATCTTAATTGGAAACACTGCTATAAATACTAGTCTACAGATGTAATAGTACTTGTTGTGTTTTTCTTGTTTTTGAATAATTTTAATATTTTGTCAGTAATTTTGTGTGTTAAGTACGCATTGGAATATTATTAATTATTATACTTGACGTTGTCACGTCCAATACGGACTATTGGTGTTGTTACTCTAAAAATGGAAGACAGGTAAGTTTAGCGGATTATACAAACTTTTTAAGACGGAAAAACAGATTTGAATTAATTTAGTTAAAATACACAGAAACACGACGGTATTCTATGAATTATTTATGTTTAAATAGATTGAGACTTACTATTTCTTAGAATTATTTATGTGATGCCTCTGCACTGGTAAATCTTATAATTCACTGACTTTTGATTGCGGCGTTGCTCGCGTTAAAAAGGATTATAATGTGTTAGCGAATAATATTTTTAAATGTCGTAGCGACCACTAGCTTGATATTTTAACAATACATTGATGTATAGTATAATAATAATAACTGCAATGATGATATTTTACCGTAATGAAATAAGAGATGGCGCTATAGTTGAGACGCTTTTGGTGTCTCGACTGTAAGCAAGCACGCATTTATAAAAATAATAAGGATAAAGGTAAGAAGGTGATTAACTATTTTTTGTTCAAAAAGAGTACACTTTGCAAGTATTTCATAGGTGAAAAGAAAGAAGAAAAATCGATAAAAACTTTATTTTCTTTTAAAAACATACTTTTCTTCGGAGAGGATTTTTTTTGCTAAATGAGGATATTCGTCTAATAATGTAGCCACATCCGAACAACTTTCATTTTGCATATTCAATTTGACTGTTAAGGGCCTGTCCGCGCAGCGATATTTCACAGCACGATTTTTATTCGTGCGTATTAAATTCCGCGACCGGAATTACACCTAGTACACACTGCGAATAAAATTTTGTACTATTTTTTTCAGTTTAATTCAGTTCTTGGCTGAGATGCACGTGTAAAATGGACATCCGAACTAAAATTTTAATTTATCTAATGCTAAAGGCGGCGAAACAGACGTATCAAAAGATGTCATGAACATTGGATTCACCCACTTACGGCATTGAGACCCATGAAAGGATTTTTCGACATAAAATATCAAGAGTTACGAAAATAAAGCACAATTTTTTTTGGCTATTACTGAATGACAAAAAAATCATTCGATAATTTACTACAACTTTCAATAGCGATGTTGCACGACTGAGCGAATCGCGCGAATTTTATTCCACAGTGCGAACATAGCCATACTTACTCTATACGGTATAAAATATTCGCGCGAAAATAAATCGCACCGCTTCGCGATCAATTTGCATCAAGTCATAGATTTTTTGCTCGCGTGATTTTTTTATCGCCAGTGCGGCTACTCCTATAATATTCAATGTGTTACAGAAAAAAATCGTGCTGTGAAATATCGCTGTGCGGACAGGCTCTAAGACGGCAGATACTGTTTTTACAGATAGTTGCGACTTCTCACTGCTCAAATAATCATTCCCTAGTGAAAATACCCTTTCAACAGCCGTGCCTGGACAACATAAGGAAATTTCTATTAAAACTTTAAATTTTCATGTGGGATATGTTCTACTCTAGAATGCCGAAAGATTTCTTCTACCCATCTTTTGTCAAGTTCTATTTTCTCATCGTCCCATTTCTTCAATTTTTCTTCATTTAAATATAAATTTACTCTTATTTAATTAATATACAAATGAGTACTTTCAGAGTACAGGGTTTGAAAAATTACGGTTTGCGAAAAAAGAGTACAAAACTCAGTAAATGAGTACAGTTGGTCACCTTAATAAAGGAAGACTGGCACTTCCTCCTGAGAAACTATCTTGGCATGAAGACAGATATGTGTAATGAACATACCTTATTTTGTGTAATTAAGAATAACCAATATCAATGTTATTGCTATTGTTATGCGAAGTCGTGGTAGCGTAATGGCTAGCGCACGCGCCCCTAAATCGAAGGGCGCAGGTTCGATCCTGACCGGAACGCATGCACCTCTTAGTCAGTTTTTTGATCTAATGTGCATAATGTTACAATTACCACGTGCTAAAAACGGTAAAGGAAAACATCGTGATGCAACCTGCACATCGAGATAACCGATGTGTCAAACCTGCCAAGTCGCCTTGGACAAGCGTGGCGGATATACTGTCCGTTACCCCCTATAATGGGAGGCCCGAGCCCAGCAGTGGGACGTTTATGGGCTGACATTATTATTATTTAATATCAATGTAAAGTTATACAGTCATAACAAAGAATGTGAGAGAATTATTAATATATGGCATGACACGGAGAAATGTTATTCAATTTACATACATACATTACTTCACGCCAGGTCCCTTGCGGGGTAGGCACGAACAACAGAGCGCCATTCAGGCTTATTCTTACACACCTCACTTGCTTCTTTGACATTCATAGCTCTTGTCTTATTAAATTTAGCTGCTGCTTGAATATTCAATACATACATTTTAATATATTTCTAACGTTTTTGAAGTGAAACTTCTATACGGTCTATACGGGTCTTACGATTTTTCGCTCACGAAAAAGCGTCACAGTCACGTGGTCTAATACTTACATTTTTAAACTCGTGATATCCTTCGAATGGAATGTGCGAAGTGTATAATTCACATGGTTATATAAAGGTATTGAAGAAGTCTTGAATATGCAGTAATTTATTTTGATAAGGATTAATACCAAAGGAAAAAGAGCCTTTTCTAGCGGCGGCATTATAATTAAATTTTTAAAATAAAAGAACACTCATTATGGCATAACTATAATTGTACAAAGTATGTACAACAGGCAGCGTTTTTACAAATAAACCACTGCGGCCTAACGCTTAAGAACACATTTATATTAATATATAATTTCAGCAATTAAATCAATGTCATTACAGCTCTCCTTGGGTTTGTTATTTCGTACATTTTACCCTTCCCTCCTATACTAAAACAGTTTTAGTATAGAAGGGAAGTATACACACTACAATCATAGTTAGATATACAGTGTCGCGACACTTTTTGTAGATAATAATGTGTTCTGCAAAGTCGTAGTACATTATTTTATTCTATCAATAGTTTTCGCAGCGCACGCGATTTTAGGTATTTTTTTTACACCTTGGGTTACATTATTGGAGTTTTAGTAAGGATCCCTAATTTATTTGTAAATATAATATACCCTATGTCACCCGGGGATAGTGTAGCTTGCCAACAGTTCTTGGTTGGTAGAGTTAGAGAGCCCTGCAGCCGGCGCTTATGCGGTGGAAGCAATCAGACCGCAGCTGATGGAATGCGTCTCGCGGGAACGCGATACCCTGACCTTCAGAATGACACAAATATTTACCTGGCACGGTTGCTTTGATAAATATCTGTGTCAGATTGTGGGCTGTCTGCATTCGCCCGAATGCCGCCAGTGTGCCGCGCTTGACACGGCGTTACATACGCTAGTTGAGTGTGCAGCCTGGGTGCCGCAGAGGTTCGAACTCGGGCCGATCGATTCGCTCAGCAGTCTGGTGCGAGCCATGCTGCAAAGCGATGATCATTGGGTGGGTGCGGCAAACTTCTGTGAGGCTGTAATGTCTCTCAAGGAGGCCGCTGAACGAGATAGGAAGAGAAATCGCACCGTTGGTAGAAGAAAGTCGGAAGCGAAATTACGTATTTTTTTCTATTTCACTATTCGATAAAGGACATTATGATACATATGCTCAACAAGTTTGAAAAATATATCCCTATAAATGACGGAGATATCGCAAATTTAGCGAAATGCTAAGATTTAAAAAAAACGGACAAGTTAAAACTTTATTGCGATTCATTTTGTGACTTGTCAGTTGAAGTTTTTCCACTTGTACGTTGTGATTCGTTTTTCCACTTGTCCGTTGCCATTCATTTTTCCACTTGTCCGTTGCCATTCGTTTTTCTACTTGTCCGTTGCCATTCGTTTTTCCAATCATCCGTTGCCATTCGTTTTTCAACTTGTTCTTTGCGATTCATTTTTCCACTTGTCCGTTGAAGTTTCACTTCTAATATGTGTCCCAACACACATTTATTTATTTTTTATATAAATGCTTGTGTTATACACCAACTGGTATATTATACATTCAATGGAGTGCCCACGCGCGAAGGTGGAGTTGCGCTTGCGAAAGAAGAGTCGTCATCGTGCAAGCGCTGTGGGAGTCAGGCGTTAGAGTGAAGCGATCTATAGATTTGTTACTGTTGTCAAGTGTAGTTTTATCCCATATCGGATTGACTATTCAACATGACTGTTAAATAAAAGAATATTCTCTTTAGATTAGTGTTCCTTCCAATCCCGGTACCCGGAGCACGTAACGATATTTTTATAAGGCGTTAGTCATGTCATTTCTACTTAGTATTCTAACGAAAATATATAAGTTTGTCTGATGATTTATTTTATGTTTTGTATTGTTTTGTTTCAGCACAATGGAACTCCTTGGTCTTCCTGAAGACATCATGGTATATATAATAACACAATTTCTGGACATAAAATCAATTGCAACTTTGTATAACACTGGAAATATGATGTTAAGACATTTAATAGTGACATACGTAAGAAAATGTAATATATCTCGAAGTAATGTTGCCACTATAAAGTTTTTAGAAACAAGCTTCTTCAAAGACATTTCAGGACACATCCAAGAACTAGATATGGCGATGATTCCTCATTTTGAAATGGTGGAATTTAAGGAAGCGGTAATGAATCTTAGAAAACTGAAGTTTCTGAACCTGTCATATACAAATATAATACTTGGTGATATTGCAATGATTATAGATCCAAGCATTCACTGGCCTGAACTGAAAGATATTTATGTTAATTTCGGAAATTATAGTCGGTACACAAATGGTAAAAACTCAAATATTTTGAGAAGGACACAGAATTTCGTTCAACAATTAGAAAATATTCACTTGACGACTACTTTAAATGATCTATTATACCCGAAAACATTATTTACTGTATTAGAAAAAGCTAATCTAAATTCTTTGCAGCTTACCGTTCCAAATATCTTCAATCGTTTGAAGCACGAGGAACATAAAGTTAGTCAAGTGCCTGTATTTAAACAACTACATATTCGTATATTTGATTGGTACAAGACTAGGTGTTTTCCATCTCTAAAGAAATTTCCAATATTAGCAATGCTGGATCTAAAGGAATATGAATTTATTATAATATTTTCACATACATTGAACTCTCATACGGTGTTTGTCTCAAGTGTATTCGTAAATTTTTTTGCTGAACATTTTGATTTGAACGTCTGTTGCATATCAGAACTAGTCGATGCATTCAATGAAGACACTGTCATCCCTCGAAATGTAGCTGTAATGTTATGGAAGAAGGATGCAAACAAATTCAACGATAAATTTTTTAGACATTTATTAAGAGGAATTAAAGAATATTTCCCTTACTGTCCAAAAGGTAATGAAACGAGAATTCCGAGTCGATACGATTGGTTCATCCTTACACCTATGATTACAGACAATAAAGGAACTTCTGAAAACGATTGTAAAGAAAATTTTGTTTTGGATTATGACACGTTATTTGAGAACAAACAACAAATTCAGATAAGTTTCGACTTAAGTGACCTTGCTGAGATTCCTGTTACTTTAAATTCTGATAGTAGTTATTTATCAAAAATAACATATTTAAGTTTATGTGGGTTGGAAAAGTATTGTTCAGATTTTTTTGATATTTTATTTCGCTGTTGTACACTTTTAAATACGTTGAACGTAGAGGCAAAATGGGACCCTTGTTGGCTAGATTTATGTAAATATTTACCATTATGCTCGACTCTTAAGAATTTTAGACTGGTCGACCGTAACATTGGCATGCAGTCAATGTATTCGGCTTTAGTGCAGTGTAGAGATGTGGAGAATATATTTATTGTTGAAAAGAGTAAATCCACATCATATGATGATCCAGATATATTATTTCAGCAGTGTCCTAATTTATATAATTTATTGTTGCAATCGGGAAAAAGAAAAGATTATTTTTATACTAAATACGAGCCTGAATTTTCGATGTGCAAATCGTCGGGCTTGGTTAAAGTTGGGCGATCTTCGGTGCCAATTGTGGGTTTCCAGTTCTTTTATTATGATCCTTATATAAGTGTATTTAAACTTAATCCAGTAGCAGATATTGTGTATTTTAGAACAGAATCACAGTAAATACTATTTTTTTAAATTTATGAAAACATTTCAAATTTTGTGCCTCCTCTTCACAATCGGCCATAATCGTTACTCGTTGATTGTCTGTCATCGGCAAGGTAATCGTCACGATCATCGTACAAACATCCACACGATCGTCCGTGTGGACACGTGCACGCCACTACACGCGAATTCTTTTTGATGCCTGCCCAAAAAACCGACAAGTCACCGATCGCCGCGATCGACTACAGACGAATAGCCCTCTAAACGATCGTACTCGCGTGTAATCGTCTGTGATCGCTGCTTGTGAAGAGAAGGCATTGACTTTTTATATCTGTGCACACACAAAGGCTATTTATTATTATATTTAGCTTTTTTTGAGGCGAGGGAAAATGCTTCTAACCGATTTACGCACAATCTGGGCCGTTGCTAGGGAACGACACGCGTCGGTCGGGGGCGATAACACTGCAGCAATAGTATATATACAGTGCTCCCTCCGCGATCGACGTCACAGAGTAGTGTGGAGACTCCGAGCGTTGCTACACGAGCGAGCAACCCCAATACCCACTAAAAACCCCCTCCTCCCTGTCGACCCTGTGCTTTAGTTTGTGAATGAAAGGCTGAGATTTAGAACATAGTTACACCCAGCCGAACTGTTGACAAGCTACACTATACCCGGGTGACAAAGGCTATACATATTATATTTACAAAAAAATTAGGGATCCTTACTAAAACTCCAATAATGTAACGCAAGGTGTAAAATACCTAAATTTGCGTGCACTGCGAAAACTATTGATGATAGAATGAAATAATGTACTACGTACTTTGCAGAACACATCATTATCTACAAAAAGTGTCGCGACAGCATATGTCTACCTATTATAGTTATGCCACAATAAGGGTTCTTTTATATTAAATATTTAATTGAAATGCCGCCGCTAGAAAAGGCTCTTTATTTTGTATCTTGGTATTAATCCGTATCAAAATAAATTACTTCATATTCAAGACTGGTTCAATACCTTTATATAACTTTTTGAATTATTCAATACGGACATTCCATTCAAAAGATATCACGAGTTTAAAAATGTAAGAATTAGTGACGGTGGCCACGTGACTGCGACACCTTTTCGTGAGCGAAAAATCGTAAGACCCCCTCTATATAGAAGTTTCACTTCAAAAATATTTTGCCAGGTGGTAGGGCATTTGCCTGGCTGGATGGCTACCACCCCTGGTCTAAAGTATCTCGCCATAGCAACCTTGAGTTGTGTTCCGGCATTAGTGAACAGGTTCCAGTCTTCCTTAAGAGAGCAGCAGCGCATTTGTAGCACCTTTGGTGTTGCAAATGTCCATAGGCGATGGTAACCGCTTTCCATCAAGAGGGTCGTCTATAGTCTGCCTGTCTGCTGAACTCTCGCAATAAAAAAAATAAAAAATAATGTTAACCTGGTGTGCACCGACATTTAACCAATGGTTAAAATGAAATAATCGCTAAAAATATATGGCTAAACAGAGATTATTTTATTTTAACCGTCGGTTAAATGTCTATGCACACCTGTCTTACTGTTTAATTATAACAGAATTAGATTTTCCAACCATACCTTATAATAGCGTATCCTATTTTATTTTTGTTAAATACACTTTATACTTTTGCGCAAAATTAAAGTAGGTGGTATGTGAAAATACTTATTTCAAATATTTACTCTGACGCGTAAAATGAAATACTTATAAGGATAATTACTGAACTATTATAGATCCATCTTTCACTGAACGAGTTGATTCAGTAATTAATCTAAAATGGCGAGAAGAAAGAACAGGATATCTATTAATTTAATTTAAAATGAATGGTTTGTTTATTTAAATTTAAATTTGGAATGTAAAGATTGCTTACAAAAATTTAATAATGAAAAGTTGTTAGTGTGTGCTAAAAGCATACAAAAATAGTATCGCCAAGAGAAGAAATAAATAAAATAAAAAATAATATGTTTTTATTCCAAATACTTTATTTTTTCCCTACTTAAAAATGTAATAAGTTATTTTTTCAACACACTTGCTCATAAAGTGGTTCTATGGTCACTGCAATTAGGCACAGAATGACACCCATAATCAAACTGTGACTAAAAAAAATTATAACTCACTAGTGAGTTATAGATTTTTTTAAAAATTTTATTGGTTGAGTTACTTTGTTCTTAAAAAAGTTTTTATTAAAAACAAAAGATCGTGTTCTTATTATTGTGTTCTTATCGTGTTTATAGAACAAAATGAGTTTTTGTTGTTACTTTATTCACAAGTGTGTTGAAAAACGTCGTATGATACACGTGTGTATTGATGATTACCGTCCTCGGCTCTCTAAGACCCTCGTCTACGGCTCGAGTCTCAATGGCGCCTCGGCGGTAATCACCAGTGTTACACACTAGTACCATAATGTACTATTATTAAACATAGTTGGCAGCCCTAAACAGAATCGAAGTTAAAATGACGGATATTTATTTCTCCATTTACGTTTTTTCAGCCACAGCGTCATTTTTGAAATAGACTGGTAATAATCATTTTGGGTTAAGTTTCCTACATGTACTGTACTAGTTTTTTTGCTTTACGTATATTTTTGATGTTACAAATAAGTATTATTATTTAATTCCCATATTTTTTAAATAAACAAATAGTATGCTCATGTTGTTTAATTATAAATGAAATCTGCTACAAATAGAGTCCTGAATTTATTTTCCGGATATATTGTGTTCTTTAGGCAGTGTTGTCAAGTAGCGCTTTCGGTAAATTTTACACTCTTTGTCTCATAACGCCAAAAAATATTTACCAAACCTATTCTATATCCTAAGGTGAAACAAATCTAGCAAAATGAAAAAATGGCAACAGATGAGTGGAAAAACGAATCGCAACAGACAAGTGGAAAAACGAATGGCAACGGATAAGTGGAAAAACGAATCGCAACGGACAAGTGGAAAAACGAATGGCAACGGACAATTGGAAAAACGAATCGCAACGGACAAGGGGAAATTTTTAACTGACAAGTGACAAAATGAATCGCAACAAAATTTTAACTTGAAGTGTTACGGGCAGATTGTTAATGTACTTGTCCAATTTGAAAACCTGCCCGTAAAACTAAGTTAAAATTTTGTTGCGATTCATTTTGTCACTTGTCAGGTAAAGATTTTCCACTTCTCCGTTGCGATTCATTTTTTTACTTATTAGAATTTAGAAGTCAGTTTTTTTAAACGAAGTTTTTTTATTATAATATGCAAATATCTAAATTAATTTTATAATAAATATATATGATACTAATATTATAAAGATAAAAGATTAGATTATTTGTTTGCATTGAAGAGGCTCCGAAACTACTGAACCGATTTGAAAAATTCTTTCACTGTTTGCAAGCTACATTATCCCCGGGTGACATAAGCTATATTATATTTACAAAAAAATAGGGATCCTTACTAAAACTCTAATAATGTAGCCGAAGGTGTAAAAAAATACCTATAATCGTGTGCTCTGCGAAAAATAAAATAACGTAAAACGACTTTGCAGAACACATCATTATTTACAAAAAGTGTCACGACAGCATATGTCTAACTATTATAGTTATGCCACAATAATTGTTCTTTTATTTTAAACACTTAATTAAAATGCACACACTACACTTAATAAATAACAGCGGTTAGAAGAGGCTCTTTATTTGTATCTTGCTAATAATCCTTATCAAAAAAATTTACTTCATATTCAAGACTGCTTCAATACCTTTATATAACTTTTTGAATTATTCAATTCCGACATTCCATTCGAAAATTATCACGAGTTTAAAAATGTAAGTATTAGAACACGCGGCCGTGGAGCTTTTTGGTGAGCGAAAAATCGTAAGACCCCGTCTATATAGAAGTTTCACTTCAAAAATCATAAAATTGGTTGAGTAATTTCAAAGTTCATCGCAGTCAAACTCTGTGACAAGGAATTTTTATATATATGTCTGAGAAGCATCGTTCTCGGTGACAACGTCGTTAGTGGTTGAGGGTTTAGTGGGCGTCATCAGGGTAAAATGCGAGCATAAAACACAATAGTCACGGTTTATACACTTTTAATTTAGATTTAAACAATATTCTGTCACATACCACAGACCGACCAGCGTATTCAGGGCACCGATCTTTTTTTTTTTTTTTAGGCGAGGGAAAATGCTGACCGATTTACGCACTCTCTGGGCCGTCACTAGGAAACGGCACGCATCCATCGGGGGCGATAACGCTAGCAATAGTATGCTTTGTTTGCGCTCCGTCCGCGATGGCGTGACACAGAGGAGTGTGGAAGACTCAGAGCGATGCCGCACAGGCGAGCAACCTCAATACCCACTAAAAACCCCCTCCTCCCTGTCGACCCTGCGCTTTTGTTGTGATGGAAAGACTGAGATATACAACATAGTTACGCAACAGTCGATCCAGCGCAATAAAGTGCCTGGGGTGTGCCCTGGGAGAACACACCCCACTTCGAAACGGGGGCAGATGAATCGCTTGCGTTGCCTAGTAGCAAGGGCCCCCCGTACCGGAACCTAACTCAGGGAGGGAAGTAATGCGCGTACCTGCCTCTCCGGGTGCGAGCTGAAGGCCGGCGACCTCGGGTAGAGACATTAGCACGCGCTGCAGGACTTCGCTCCCTGTCCCTTTCTGCGGCCTCTTTGAGAGACATTACTGCCTCATAGAAAGTAACCGCAGACTCCCAGCGGTCGTCGCTGTGCAACATGGCCGTTACCAAGTCGCCAAGCGATCCGACGGCTCCAACGTGCGTCTCGAGCTCGAAACGCTGAGGCGTCCATGCAGCGCACTCGACAAGCGTGTGAAACACCGTATCGGGTGAGCCGCACTGGCGGCAGTCCGGAGAAGGCAAGCAGCCCACAATGCGAAACAGATACTGATCGAAACAACCGTGTCCGGTCAGTATCTGCGTCGTCCTGAAGGTCAGGGTTCCGCTGGTGCGGGTGACCCATCTCTCCAGCTGCGGCCTGATTGCATCCACCGTATAGCCGCCGGCCACAGGGTGTTCGAGGTCACGAGACCATTCGACGAGGCAGCAAGCGGTTTCCCGCTTCCTGACCGTCTCTAATTCGACTTGACAGAAGGTCAGTCCTCTAGCTAGGGCATCCTGCCGGGTACATCGAACCCTGGACAGGACGTCTGCCTGGAGATGCCAGGGCAGCTCGCCTGCCAAGAGAGTCGCCGCCGACCACGACACTGCGATACCCCCGTATGGTCCTCACGGCCAGAACCCGCTGCGCGCGGTGCAGCAGGGTTCGGTTGTGGCGGTGAAGCGAATCGGACCAGACAGGCGCACCGTACAGCGCCATACTCCTCAGGATGCCGGAATAAAGCTTCCGCGTCGCACCCCCCGGCGCCCCCACGTTAGGAAGAAGCCTGGAGAGTGCACCCGCGGAATTCACGAGTTTGGGAACTAGCTGCTCAAAGTGCGCTTTGAACAGCCATTTCCCGTCTAGGACTAGCCCAAGATATTTCATCTTGGGCCCTACTCTGACTGCCACCCCCTGAACTGTAACGGACAGGTCCGGGGGGGGATTCCGGAATTTCCTATGGAACATGATTGCCCCCGTTTTCGCGGGGGAGACCTTCAAGCCCAGCCTAGCTATTCGATCTACGACGATCGCCAACCCGTCGTTGGCAACGTCCACGGATTCCGCAAAAGACGCAGCGCGTGCCGTGAGTAGGGTGTCGTCCGCAAAGCAGATCAGCCCTACCCCGGGCCGGACCGTTACCCGAAGGATCCAGTCATAGCCTACGTTCCAAAGAATCGGCCCGAGGACCGACCCCTGTGGAACGCCGCACGCGACACGTCGCCGACCTAACACGTGATTGGCGGACTCACCGCCCTCCCAAAGGATATGCCGATCTCGCAGGTACTCGCCCAACAGCCTCGTGAGGTACGGGGGGACTCCATGCGCGCGGAGCCCCTCCCTGATCGTCTCATGAGGGAGGCTGTTGAAGGCGTTCGCTGTGTCTAGCGACACTGCAAGAACGACGTCCTTCGCTTGGACGGCTTCGTCCGTCAACGTTCGCAGCGTCTCGAAGGCGTCCATCGTGGAGCGCCTCCGCCGAAACCCGAACTGCGTATCTGATAGCCCCGGCTCCACAGCGTCGAGATGCTTCACGAGCCGCTCCGCCAAGATCTTTTCGAAGACCTTGGCGACCTCGTTCAGCAGCACTATGGGCCTGAAGGCGGACGGATCGTTGGGAGGCCGACCTCCCTTAGGAATTAGGCACAAACGCCTCTCTTTCCATTGCGACGGGAACCTACCTGCGCGAATACAGGCTTCGAAGAGGTCCCGCAGCTGGCTGCGTAGGTGTTTTGCAGCCAGGAAGAGGAGTCAACCTGGGACCCCGTCGGGTCCCGGTGCCGTCTTCCTGCCCCGGGGCCGGTCCAGGGCGACGTCTAGCTCCCCCTCGGAGATGGAATGAGGCTCCTCGTCCGTGGGGGTGTCGGGAATGGGTGGACCCATGCTGGGGGGAGTGAAGTTCCCCGGATCCGGGAAGAGCCCATCGATAACCGACCGGAGCACCTCGGGTTCGAGCGTTTCCGTGACCGTGGATGTGCAAGGCCGCAACTTGTTGCGGGCCCCACGGTACGGGCGCCCCCAAGGGTCCCGATCGAGCGTCTAGAGGAGCTCGGCCCGAGCCCGGGCTTTCGATCACAATATTGCAATCGAAAGGGCCTTTCTGGCCTCCCTAAACTCGCCCACGAGTCCATTTTCCGCGACGAAGTCCGGAGGACGGCGCGCCCTGCAGCGTTTGAGCCTGTGGCTGATGATGCGAACTGCCTTTCGCATCTCGCCTAGCTCCTCGGTCCACCAGTGGACCGATTGCTTGCACAGAGGCTGCCGCTTGGAGACGCGAGGCATCGCAGCGTCGTAAACCCTCGTCAGGGTCTTGCGCATGTCGGCCTGCGTATCCAAATTCGCGAAATCGACTGGGTAAGCCCAGCTTTCCGAGAGTGCCCACTCCTCGGCCTGCTCCGGATCGAGCTTGGTAAGGGCCCAACGCGGGAGGAGAGGGGGGCGATGGTGAACAGGGCTCGGACCGGAGGATGGGGTCGTGAGCTCAAATCTGATATACCGATGATCAGAGAGCGACTCCACCTCCTCCAGCACCCTCCATTCGGTCACTCTGCGGGCGGCCGCATGAGTGGCCGCATGAGTGGAGACGAAGGGGTCGCCGCTGTCGTGCCTATATATTCCCTGTTCACGAACCCGGTCGATAGCGCGAGTGAAGCTCGCGCGGCAACCGGGGTCGTGGAACGGCCGTCCCCGACGTTGCGCACTGATAGGTCGCAAGACAGTGGGATGGGCGCAGGTGAGGCCTGCGCGCTATATGCTACTGTCGTCGTGGGGCGACCGTCCCCCACCGCCGCTGTTCCGGCCGCCGTATAGACCATTTGGCCACAGGCAGGCGAAGCAGGGCGGGAATAATCGAAGACACGTATAACACCGTCGAGTGCGCTCTCCAGCGATTCTAGTACGCTACCCGACAGTGGTGTGCAGAAACCATCTTCGTGCCCGTCGTCCCCCTGCACAGGTGACGCCCATGCAGAGGTCGACGGTGCCCGGAAGGCACTCTCACCTATGGTGCTCGCGTCACTCACGGCCAGGCAAACAGCCGAGTATGACCCGAGCAGCACTTTCCTATCTATGTCCAGGCGTGCAGCACGGCTGGACGGGGGCCTACGCGTCACGGGATCCTCCGGGGGCCCCATACCGTTATTCCTACTATCAGGGGCATCCGCGGTGATGTCCACCACAGACGCCGCCCTACCTAACAAGACAGGTGCCTCGGGTACCGCCGTGATAACGGCAGCAGCCTGGCAGCCTGGACGTGGCCCGGCAGCAGATTTACTGCGCCGAGCGAGCGAATCCGACGGGACCTTTTTCCTCCGCGTCTCACCGATCTCGGCTGCTTGCCAGCCATCCTTGGCCTCCAGGTGGCCCCTTTTACAAGGGGCACCCGAAAGCCCAAGGGGCGTGCCCGTTCCCTGCGCAAGACCAGGAATGCGCGTCGGCGTACCTTGTATACGAAATAACCGTTAAATATTGCGTAATGCGCCAAAGCGCGCGGAAAAGCAAGCGAAAGGAGTTAAACGACTCACCCAAGCCAAAAAAACTGCGATTCGCACCGGAATCGATCTAAAAAACACTTATCACTATCACTACACAACTATTAATGCAACTTATCGCTATTCAGGAAAGAAAAGCGCGAAAAAATTGTAGATTTTGACGGGAGCACGGGCATTAGCGACTGGCTCGCATGAATGCCGATCCGGAACTGAGCCTCAGGGCACCGATCTTACTTCAACCTTTTCTTTTAAATTCTCAACGATCCAACTCGATCCGTTGATATCGCTCCAATGTGTCACAAAACTCGCCCGTCTACTTGAAGTACAGATGGCGCCTCGACCCCGCTCGACATACGTGCTCTGCTCTGATTGGTCGCTTATTAAATTATAATATTCGTAACTTTTATTACGTTAGGACGATTTTTATGTTATAGAAAGATTTAACGAATTAAATTAAATTAAGGGTTTTAACAGTAATTAAATTTGTAAACAAATAATACTGTGTGTTATAAATTCAAAGAACAAACAAACAGACTCAGCTTTTTCCGACATATAGATAGATATACCAATTGAGATACCAGCTGGTGATGATGTGGATGATTTTTAACCGACTTCAAAAAAAGGAGGAGGTTCTCAATTTGGAGGGATCTTTTTTTTGTTTTTTTTGTTGCTTTTTTTATGTATGTTCGCCGAATACTAATAATTTATGATCCGATTTACGTGATTCTTTTTTGTTCGACGCGGAATAGCTTCCAATTGGTCCCCTAAAATTTTTACATAGTTTGGCCCAGTAGTTTTCATTTTATTAACATTTTTCATAGAAATAATTTTCACTCCGTTCCATATGTACACCGATTACTCTGAGATTTATACTTCGATTTACGAGATTCTTTTTTTGTTCGACGCAGAATAGCTGTCATGTGGTCCCCTAAAAATTTGATATAGTTTGGCCCAATAGTTTTCATTTTACGAACATTTTTTTGTTCCCGGTTCTTGGGACCTATATTTTTTAAGAAGTGCGGCACCATTCGTAGATCCACCCATACATAGATAGCTAGACACTAAAAAGTAACAAATAAAAACTTCGTTTAAAAAAAACCGACTTCAAAAACTAAAATGTATAAAATAACTTATTTATAAAGCTATTATTATTAATATATATTATCTAAAACATCTTGAAGTCGGTGCTTAGTCATTTTCAAAATATAGTAGTTTTTATTATGTTTTACTTTGCACCGACTTCAAGATGTTTTAGATAATATATATTAATAATAATAGCTTTAGAAATAAATTATTTTATACATTTTAGTTTTTTGGTTTTTGAAGTCGGTTTTTTTAAACGAAGTTTTTATTTTTTATAATATGTCTATTATAATACCGATACCAAGTTTTGGACTAAAAACATATCTAATCCAGTATCAATTAATACCACATGCCTACACGGTGTGTAAAATGTTACTAAAACTAATATGCCGCAATGTCAATACATTTGACAACCACATATTGTTAGATGCCGACAAAAAATGGATGGTGTTTGCAGGTGTTCCACCGGTCCTTCATAAAACCTTACCCGCATTCGGAGTTCTTTTGTTTACTTCGTATTGAAAATTTGCAATTAGACAATAGCCTATTGTTATTGTTTTCGACTTTGTTGGCCGTTCGCAGGAATAATTAACCAGGTCTACAGAATACTTTTTCTAGGAAGAACTCAGCCCATGCAGCCGATTGTTGTATTATATACAGTTTACTAAAAAACTATGCCCGAACGGAGGGGTGAGGCAGTCAAGCGAGGATTACGATACGAATAACACGTACATTCGATGAGCGATCTAGTGACGGACTTTGCGCCTGTTATTGAATCGTGCAGTGTGTACTGGTTGTATCCCGTTATATTTGTACCTGTTTTATACGTGTTTGTACAGTTCTAATAAACTCTATAGTAATACCAACGGCATTTTAATTCGAGTCCTGTGTAGCTCGTAACAATATATTGATTTCAAATTCGTCGCAGGAATCCTGTAAACGTACAGTCAGCGTCGGAAAGAAGGTAGCAGTTAAGATAGTCAAATAGATAAGAACATCGAAAGTGATCATTACTATCGATACAACCAAGGTAGTCTAATAGATCGCATCAGCCTTCTTATCCAAAAACATCGGCACACCAAGAACGCCATATGTATCTAAGCAGCCAAAGATCCAAAACATAGTAACAGTCTAGAAAAATGAACTCTATTCTAAATGAGATTAGAGTCAAATCGAGTTGATTGCATACTAAATGAAAGCTCAAATAATCTTTTTAATTTTCATAACATAACTAGTATTTGCCCTCGACTTCACTCACAGTAGTTAAATAGTAAAGATTAATATTTTTTTACCAACCTTTAAAATTGAATGGATTTTTATTATGACAATGCATGAAACTTAGATTTATCCATAAAACCCTGATATTAGTAATGTTACTAAAGATGTTTTCAACTACGATGTCTCACTAAGGATTTCTAATAAATACAGACGCAATGTTCGCAAATCACTGTTTTGTGGTTTGCGAACATTGAATCAAAGTTAATCTAGTGGTTTGGAAGTGGAACAAAATCCCGGGAAATATCTGAGTCCAAATATAGTAACGTATAAAAATGACATAAAGTATCAAACTGTGTTGTAATAAGAATAACACGGCCAGTTTTCATGCTATTTCTAGGCGTTTAATTCCCAATAAAATTTTAGAACTTTCCGGTACTGAAGTATAGGAGTAAAAACACTAAAAAGTGAATCCGTTTTCCTGAAAAATTACACTAGAATGCCCATGATATAAGCTTTTTCAGCATTTAAGTCAAAAATGTCTGTAGAATAATGAAAACCTTATAAAAGTTAACATATATTTATGAAAAGAAATTGTATCCATTTTCCATCAATCAAACAATTCGATCCCAATTGGATTTTTTTAATAGCTTCAATATACAGACAAGATTATTTTACAATATTAACATAATTTTAACATTTAATTTGACGTAAACCACTATGTATATGTGAGTTTGTTGAAGTATCTAAAGACTAACGAGTTTCAATATACAAGAAATTTAGAATTCGAGATCAAACTTTTTTTTATCAGCAATGAATTATTGATGTTTTTTGTTTTACGTATATGAATTCATTTGTCTCAGATTTATAAATCACAGAATATATTAATATAATAAAAGATTAGAAATATATAAATCATCTTGAAATACCACCATGGATAAATATCATCTTACTGATGAAATGAAATATAAAATTGTTCATTTGAGACAAGAAGGAGTTTCTGTAACGGATGTGTCAAATGAATTAGGCATATGTGTAGGCTATTTTTCTAAACACAAAGTAAACAAAAGAAGACTTTGCTCTCGATCAGCGAAAATCGCATTAAAATCGGCCTAGTAGTATTTACGTAAATGTGGAACAAACAGACAAAACGACTACCATACAAGAAATATAAAAATAGTATCATGTTATCCATTGTTTATGTAGTCTATTCTATTCCAATTGTTTTTTAATAACTTCAGAGATATGGCATATTTACAATGTTGTGATATTACTAGCTGTACCCGGCAGATATTGATCTGCCCTTAAAAAATATAAATTTAGAAGCCGATTGCAGCGTCATCGACCGGGACCAAATATAAATTTATATCATTCTCAAAACCACTTAAAAGAACACAAATAATTTCATCAAAATTGGTCTCACCGCTTAGAAGTTTAGCGGCGTCATCTACTGGATCTAATCATGAATCTAAACTATTCCAGGACCCACTTGAACCTTAGACCGTAATGGTCTAAGATTTGAACACACACAAAAATAACTTCACCTAAATCCTGGAAAGCGATTGCAGCGCCAACTACCTGCTTTAAATTTGAATCTAAACAATCCAGAGACCCAAATATGCACACAAAAAATTTCGTTAAAATCCTGGAACCTGTTTGCAGCCCCACCTACCGGGACCATTGTTAATATAACTCATGCCGGGATAGGTCCTGGGATGGGTCACGGGATGGTTTAGAGGGGTTCAAGTGGGTTGAACACACACACAAAAAAAAACATCAAAATAGCTTCAATCATTTAGGAAGATTTCAGTGATATTCACACAAACAGAATAATTTTATATATATACACATTTTTGGGCCAGAAAACCTCGCGGGCGTCTCCGGAACACCCAGTTAAATTTAATTTTTATCAGAATCTGATCAATGCTTTTGGAGCACATTGAGGACAAACATAGATATTTATTTTCATAGATAAATAGATTTTTTGAGCCAGAAACCTTTTCGGGCGTCCTCAGAACACTACCAAAGTTTTATCACATCTGATCAATGGTTTAGGAACGCATTGAGAACTTATATACAAACCATTGATTTTTGTTTATATGATAAAGAAGGTAACTACGGATTTACCAATATTTGACAGCAAACATATATTAGTAATTAATAATAATAGTCACATTTTATGTGGATAAATATTTATAGTGCTTTCAGAAAATAATTTTGTGTCTAATCTTCGAAATGTATGGAAAATAAAATTGGAAACTGCACAGTGATGATATATTTCCTATGAGCATATATGAGAGTTGCACTGGGGAGGTAAAATGGTATAAGCGTCACTGCTGCAATCGACGCACAATCAATAAAAATAGCCGAAAAGGGTTTAGGCTCTGAACTTTATTGAGTGAGAGAAAGCTTATTGTTTGAGAAAGACAAGAGACAGGTTTGGTTGTCATCCCTACTCCGTGTTGTTTACGGGGTGAGAAGTTTCACCGGTAGATTCCTGGCAGGAATAACTCATCGAGTGGTAACAGCTCCATTATCGAACCGCCGAGAGTAAAAAAATATTAAAGTACTACTAGTATCGCTATTCAAAAATAGGGGTTGGTAGTAGAAGAATTAAAATTTAGGGATGTTTGTATTTTTTAATGCCAAATCATAAAAAAAAATGTTTTTTGACAATAAATAAAAAAATTGGGTTGGACCGCCCTTTTCACTTTATGGAAAAATAGTTTACGCCCTATTCTCAGACCTACAAAACTTCATAAGATTCGTTCAAGCTGTTTCGGAGGATTATGTTACAAACACTGTGACACCAGAATTTTATATATTAGACAGACTATCATCAGTCCGTGAAACTTCGTTCACGTTTCCATGATGATGATTCAATTAATAATGAATGAATTGCATAGATGAAGAATTAACTGACGGTCTTATTCATAGAGAGGAAACTTCAAGCTTACTCTAACTTTATGAATAAGCATTCAGTAAAAACGGAAACTTTAAGATGCAAACAGTGTCATCACGTATTAAATAATATAAAGAAAAGTACAAAAAATCTGAATAAATTAAGAGGACTCAAATATCTGATAAAGGGAAAATCATTGCCCTTCTAGTCAATAAATGATTCTTAATTGAAAAAAACTGGCGTTTCTTTCCAATCCCAGTGCTTATAAGATAAAACGTAATAAATATTATTATGCTCATATCACCCTCTTCGTCAATCACACTGCTGTGATCAGTTTTTTGATTCAAATGCTTTCGTTCATTTCGTTAATTTCAGATTGGAAAAGTAATGCTTTACATTTAATGCCAATTTAAGAATAAGTAAATCAAATTGAAATTCATAATTCGAAATACAATTAATTTTGATTTAGTATGTAATCAACTCGATTTAACTCTAATCACATTTAGAATAGAGTTCATTTTTCTAGACTGTTACTATGTTTTGGCCACCTTGGCTGCTTAGATACATATGGCGTTCTTGGTGTGCCGATTAGACTACCTTGGTTGTATCGATAGTAATGATCACTTTCGATGTTCTTATCTATTTGACCATCTTAACTGCTACCTTTTTTCCGACGCTGACTGTACATAATGGCAATTTGCCGTAGACAGAGATTCTTTGTCTACGGCATCTGTATATTTTTATTAATCTATGACCTTACGTGATTAACATAAGGAAAACGCCAAGCCATAAATGTATTTTTTTTTTAAAGACATGAGGAAAAAAACATATTTTTACACAGACTCAGTGTTGCCAGATGGGTGGGATGTCCTGCAAATTTGGGTTTTTTCGACGTTGGGGGAAGATTCGGAAATTTTGGAAATTTTTTTAAGTAATTATTCATATACAAACACAATTTTCATCACTACAACTATTATATCTAAGTTCTAATACAGTATTATTACTTTATCTTAGAATTATATTGTACTAGTGAATCATACTTCAATTCAATAATTCATTTTAATAATGCAATTCATTCGTTCGTTCATTTACGATATTTATTTATTAGGCCGTCTCTACTCGTATACGTCGTATCTCATACGCTATTTTCCGTTAGAGACTCACAACGACCACGTTCACAAATGCGGTTTTTCCCGTTCCACTTATTTGCTGGTGTCACAATCTTAAAATGAGTGGAACGGTTATTTAACCCACCCATTGACGCCCCGTGAGCGAAAATGATGACGTCATTAGTGACGTTTTCGCCACGCCGGTGGTTTTTTTTCTGCTTTAAAATGAGTAAAATACAGTTTTGGGATTTGTTCAAAAAGGTTAATTATGGAGTTTTTGAAAAATCATCTGGCAACACTGCACACACTAATACGGGTGTAGTATATATAATTATACAGTAATCCACAGTCATAAGGTACATAGATACCTCCTCACTAGTGTGTGAAACTGTAAAGTAATTAATTATTAAATTGAGACGATATTACGCACAACTAAAAGTAAGTTTAGGGTATTTTATTTTATAAACACTAATTCTGGGAGAAATGACTAATGTTTAAACAATTTTCGGTCTTTCGGTGGCAGATTTAAAACCGACAGCACTGAAGGTCGCAAAGTTGCCCCCCCACTTGACTTATTGCTGTGTTGCAATATTTTTTTTGTTTTTAATACATTTTTGCTGTTAGTTTCTTTTAATAGTATTTACAACCATAAAACCTACAAAGTTGCGAATATGTGTATTGTCATACAAATATAAATAATATAATACAGACTAAATGGACGGGTCTGTAATATGTATACGGATTCCCGGAAAACTGTGTGTTTTTAAGCTAATTTTGATGCACCCGAACAATTACAAATCGCTCCTGAGAAAATCCCCGTGGCATTTCCGAGATAAAAATAACATATTTATTACATTTTTTCAAATCAAATCATCTTTTATTGCATAAAACATGGTAAATAAAAAAAGATGATAGGATTATTTTATCGTTTCACATGTTTTTGCCTCTAGGGCGTGCAAAATGTTGTACATATTATATTTTTAATTTTTTCCAATTTTATTGATTCTGTCATTATTACAAAATACATTAATAACAACAAATCATTCATAATAATAATAATCTTTGAATTTAGTCACTCTTTAAAATAAATGTCATTTTTTTTCGTTCTGTGAAATAATCACATTGCAGTTCGAACTTTATAAATCTGGACATTTTAAATCATTCCCAGTATAATTCCCGCGGGATTCCCAGGATTATAAGTCTAAGAATTTGCCGTCGATCAGTGAAAAGCGCATCAAAATTGACCGAATACTTTTTACGTCAACCACAAACAAACAGACAAGAAACCTAAAAAAATTACACCATGTACTCCGCTCGCTTATAAGTCTCTTCCAGTTGTTTTTTTTAATAGTTTTGATGTACAGACACGGTATGTTTTTTTAATTATTTTTTTTAAAATATTTATTTCCAATTTTTTGCCAGCGACTTCGTCCGCCTGGAATAGTAAAAGAACCCCCGATTTTGAAAATTCATTTGTGCTCCGCTCCTATTGGTCCTAGCGTGATGATATATAGCCTATAGCCTTCCTTAGTAAAGAGGGTATCTGAAACAGAAAGAATTTTTCAAATAAGACCAGTCGTTTCTGAGATTAGCGCTTTCAAACAAACCAACTCTTCAGCTTTATATATTAGTATAAGATATGCCTGAATATATGTCAGCGGATTAAAGAAAGGGCATACTACAGCGAAAAGTACTTGTCAGAATCGTACTGTAGATCTATCGCCTCTGCCTACCGCATTGGCAAACAGGCGTGTTGTTTGTCAATGAAATATTGTAAAATCTGCGAATTTATAACTTAACTAGTCTAACTAATAAACCGCGAATAAACTGCGAATGACGCATAAGTTTATAATATGAGGTTCGCCGATAACTACTTCCTACTTTATATTGTATTATTAGCTACATACTTAAATTAATGGCCGCTTGCATAAGGTTGCTTAAATTTATTTAAGAATCGCAAAACGTATTTAACACCTTTAAATACATTTAGCGTCTTACACAACGCAAAATTTTCCGCTAAATACCTATGTTTAAAGAACTGTCAATATGTTTTGTGTAAAACGTATTTAGGCAGTTTAATATGATTAACTAATTTTATTAAAAGGCGCTCGTTATGCAAGCGGACCTAAGTATATATAAGAAAATATTGCAACAACTATTTATGTAACCTTTTTTTGTCAACCCTCCTGACAATCGACGCGTGACATCATGAGGCTATCGGCAAAACTAAACGGGCAGAATGTCTTTATTAAACTAACTAACTTACATATGCCTTTAGTCCGCTAACTTTCATACGTCTTTATAGTCGAATCCACCGAAATAATTGAACGAAATATCAGAAAGAATGAAAAGGTGAACGATTATTATGAGTAAGTTCCACAGACTCGCCGGCCCCTGTCATTGTACACGCGTTCCACGCACGCCGGCATTTTAGCGAATTAATATAAAACGGTTACATCTTCGACTTTATATTTTAAATATAAATTTAATTAAAATTAGCCAACGCTATGTTGTAATTAAATAAATATTCCAAATTTTATAAATGAAAATATCTCTAAAATTTACCTTGTGTTCCGATCTGTTTTTCAAAAACTCAACATTTTGAACAATATTTTTTTTTAACAATCTGTTATTATATAATAGATCTTCATAAGGAAATTAAAAATAAATAAACTAAACTATACCATACTATAAATAAAGCTATATTTACAAAATAATATAAATCTATAAATAAAAAAATGACTCCAAATCGCTGTCGGCAGGGAGCGTGCCCAAAATGCTGGCCGCATTTCCACATTGGATGGCAATGCTAATTGGTTGCCCTAGGTGCAAGCCTGCCTTTTGCATTTGCTTTTGCCTAGAGGTCTCGGTAGAGGCGATGAGCTCCAGGCTAAATTCAAATGGTCTCAAAATGGGTTACAAAACACAAGATCTACGACCTATATATATGCGATAATGTCTGACGAATCCTTTTGTTTTAGCACAATGGAGCTTCTTAATCTCCCTGAAGACATTATGGCAAATATTATGACTCGATTTCTTGACATACAATCAATTGCAACTTTGTATAATACTGGGAATACGAATTTAAGAGAATTAATAGTGAGACACGTAAGAAAATGTCAATTATCTCGAAGTAATGTTGCCACTGTGAGATTTTTTCAAACAAGATTCTACCAAGATATTTCAGGACACATTCAAGAACTCGACATGGCGATGATTCCCAATATTCAAATGACAGATTTTCATGCAGCGATGACGAATCTTAGAAAAGTGAAGTTTCTTAACGTGTCATTTACAAACATAACACTTGGTGATGTTTCTGTGACTATAAATCCAAGCACGAATTGGCCTGAACTAAAAAATATTTATGTTAATTTGGGACATTTTGATACTACCAGATACATGAATCAAATAAACACGGAACTTTTGACAAAGACACAGAATTTCGTTCAACGATTGGACAATATTCATTTGCTAATTACTTTAAGCGATCTATTAAACCCAAAATTACTATTTAATGTATTGAAAAAAGCTAACCTAAATTCTCTGAATCTTACCGTTCTAGACGTAAATGAAAACTTTATAATGAAATATCGGCTTTTCAGTCGAGTGCCTGTATTTAAACAACTACATATTCGGATGTTGAGCTGGTACAATACTAAGAAGTGTTTTCCATCTTTAATCAAATTTCCAATATTGACAAAGTTAGATCTGAAGGAATATGAATTTATTATAATATTTTGTCCAAGTTTGACTTCTCACACAGTATTTGTGTCAAGTTTATTTGAGAACTTTTTTAGTGAACATTTTAATTTGGATGCCACCTGTATATCAGAACTAAAGGATGCGTTCAATAAGAATACTGCTATCCCTGGAAATGTAGCTGTAATGTTGTGGAAGAAGGATGCTTTCAATTTCGATGATATATTTTTTAAAAACTTACTAAGAGAAATTACACAATATTTCCCTTACTCTCCGAGAAGTGATGAAACCAGTGTTCCATATCGATATGATTGGTTCGTCCTTACACCTATGATTGCAGAAAATAAAGACACTTCCGAAAACAACTCTGAAGGAACTTTTGTTCCAGACTACGATACATTATTTGCGAACAAACAAAAAATTCAGATAAGTTTAGATTTAAGTCATCTTGTTGGGATCCCAGTTAATTTGAATTCAAGCAGTAGTTATTTATCAAAAATAACATATTTAAGTTTATGTGGGTTAAGCAACTCGAATAAGAATTCTGGTCCATGCCTAATCAGGTATGCTCCAGAGATTTTTGATACTTTATTTCGATGTTGTACTATCTTAAACACATTGAATGTTGAAGCAACCAAAGAGGAGCCTTGTTGGAGACATTTGAGCAACTCTTTAACATTAAGCTCAACTCTTAAGAATTTTAGGTTAATAGACAGTAAAATTGATATGGATTATCTGTTTTCGGCCTTAGTGCAGTGCAGAAGCTTAGAAAACATTATTATTTTACTCTTTGGTATACCTCCTAGAGGACCATTTCAGGTTCCAAATACATTATTTGAAAGGTGTCCTAATTTATATCATTTATTTATGATGGCAGCGAATTCCTATCATGGTCACTGTATTACATACAATCCTGAATTTACTCTATGCAATTCATTTGTAAATGTTGAGCGACTTCCGAAGTTAAGTCCTAATAATAGTGGTAAAAACTATCCTTATGATACTTGTATAGATGTATTTAAACTAAATCCAATAAGAGATACTGTGTATTTTGGTGCAAAGTCAGATTAACACGAAATAAAAAAATGTATTTATTTAAAATTATATGTAAATACCTATTCATAGACTATCATCATCACTATTAAAAAAATATCGTCACAAATTTTACTGCACATTATAGCACAAATATGTCAATATAGACTAACTTTACTTCCTGTCAAAAATACGTTTAAAATGCCAACAAGATTATTCCAAAATTCTGTTAGCAGAGGGCTTGAAGAGGTCATTATCTCAGATTCATAGTATGATGAACATGACAAGTATTAACATAAAGTGAAACTTTATACCATGTCTTACAACTACCAATATATCTAGATACGTGTCAATTTCACTAAGCAATTCTCCAATGGCAACCGCTTTAGGCCCTCTGTTCTTTGCATATTTTGACAGCGCAACTCGATTGTGAATTTGTCACAATCTAACAATAAGCGCACGAGGAAAATAATCACGTTTCCTTTGTGTAGCCTTGGACTCCGATAAATCGGGTACAGATATTTTAAACTCTATGTAATGGTTATTTTTATGTCATTGTATGATAAATAATGTAAAATATATATATATATATATATATATATATATATATATATATATATATATATATATATATCTAATATATAAAATTCTCGTGTCACAGTTTTCGTTGCCATACTCCTCCGAAACGGCTTGACCGATTTTGATGAAATTTTTTGTGCTTATCCGGTATCTATATATTTTTCATCCCCCTAAATGTTAGGGGTAGTCCACCCTTAAATTTTTTTATTTATTTTTTAGACAAAATTTTTAATTTCTATTTTTTTATGATACAACATACAAAAATACATACAACCCTAAATTTTCAACCCTCTACGATCAACCCCTATTTTTTACCGGGCAGGACGACGTCTGCCGGGACAGCTAGTATACATATATATATATATATATATATATATAAACTAGTACAACAATAAAACTTATTTATGCCTATTAGTTATATTACAACCTAAATACCTTGACCCTATAAGTAGATTACTGAGCCGATGTACATATTCGTAGAAGTCAATGGGGAAGGTGCCCAGCCAGAATGTTGGCTACGTTACCAGCTTGAATGGGACGTCATCTCCTCCTTTGACGAGCGAGTCATGCTTGCCAAGGAGAAGGCGGAGTAAGAGCATGAGCGCACCAACCTGCTCCGCTCCCATCAAAAGAGGACGTGCCGGTTCTGGAGGGCGTCTTTAGACCTTCAGCCGCTATGCGCGGGCGGCTCGGATAGATCCCTGGGGATCGGTTCTAATCCGCCGTTATGCCGTTGGGATAGGGGCGCGCCGGTGTTCCACGCGCGCTCACCTCTGGCTCGTGGAACGCGTTACATACCGCCCCACGCAAAAGAGAGTGAAGACGCCGAAGCCGAGATTCCCCTGGCAATGGAAGAAGCATTTACTCCACCCCCTGCCAGGGCCTCGCAGTGATTTACCGGGGCAACGATGGTATAAGAGCAATAGGCTGAATATTGAGGAATTTTAGTGGACATTCCTGACTCAGATGGCAATAGTATTCCATAGGGGTGTTGATGCCATCCCAACGTGGAGAATCCAACACCCACCCCCCTCCCCCATTAAGGAGAGATCTCCTTAATGACACCTGAAATATTTTAGCTGTTTAGTGAATGTACCTTGGCGAGCTGCCGCAAAACCTCGATTAGCGATAGTCAAAGAAGAAGAAGAAGCATTTACTGGAAGATTATTTTAACACTTGTATATTCATAGACATATCATTATCTCTAACATTTGACTACGTGCTTGAAAGTCCGCGAACAATGAAAGGTTTCGTAGAGCTTACAAACGTCCACTGTTTTTGTTATTTGGCTGCAGACCATAAAAACATTCAATATAATGTTACGAGTTAGCGGACTCGAATTAAAATGCCGTTAGAATTAGTATAGAGTTTATTAGAACCACACTAACACGTATAACACAGGTACAAATATAACCAAACAAATCCAAACGTAATGCAGAAGGTCGTAATTCAATGAAACGCGCAAAGTCCGTCACTATTAGATTCCCGAATGTACTCACGTCACGCCCGTATCGTAGTTGTAGCTCAACTGACCCCTCTCCCAATCAGGCCGTCGTTTTATACATCATAAATGCAAATGTGCGCCCGCCCGGCAATATCGACACAATTTTCTAGAATCCGCAACACCTGGCTAATGATGCTAATGAGCGAGTACAATACGACATTAGGCTATTCTCCACAATAACTTAGAAACGTATGCCAATACATAAGTGAACTAAAGAAGGCGATCATAAAAGGATTACAAATCTGTGCGTGGAAATTGTCTTTGTCAGGGCCTAAATTGTAACAATAAAGTACCTCAATATCATAAACTAGTACAAGGCTATTATGCAAAACGGTTAACCACCTTTACACTAGAATTTTCCACCTTGCATCCTTTTCAAAATGTAACTGACGATGCCCAACACGACGATATAATGTATTGATTATGGTTATCCCTAATGATTATGTTTTTCGTCATTTCAATACATAACTTTGTAGTTCTCTATACATACATACATAACTTCACGCCAGGTTCCTTGCGGGGTAGGCACGAACAACAGAGCGCCATTCATGCTTATTCTCACACACCTCACTTGCTTCTTTGACATTCATAGCTCTTGTCATGCACGCTCGTCTGTTCTTAAGGCTCCTGACATCACCTTCTGCTAGTACACGATCAATTTGATCATGGAAGGTGTGTCGTGGCCTTCCGCGACTACTGCATCCATCTACTTATGCATTGTATATCTGTTTAGTCATTCTTTCATCATACATTCTTTCCACATGCCCGAACCACACCATAGTTCTCTATAGACTTGCACTTTTCTAATAAATGACATACACATAGAACATGTAGTTTCGACGATTTCATAAAGGTTAAGTACAATGAAACCTTAATAATTAGGACCACATAACAGTCAATATAAGAGCAGCTTAAAAACAAAATTAAAAATAATAAATAAGTCCCAAATCACGTCAGACGAGAACATTCCCAAAACGCTGGCTGCGTTACCGCATTGGTGCGTTGCCTAAAATACATACCAGCCTTTTGGTTGCGTGAAACTTCTATCGACCGTGTAGATAAGTCTCGATAAAGGTTATGAGTGAGCTTCCTGACCCCATATCTGCTACCGACGGATGCATTTACGGCGTTTTAAATCCTCTTGCCGCACAGCAACTGCGCCAGCTAAGACAAGCCGTGCCGGAAAGATTGTCAGTGTTAACGCACGTGGCATCTCCCACACTAATGGTCGTCCATCTTCCAGGCCACCAACGACATTCCATTGGATCTCTTGCCATCATCGTGGCACAAGCCTTTCGGTTGACTGTCTGACGATTCTTTTTGTTTTAGCACAATGGAGCTTCTTAATCTGCCTGAAGACGTTATGGCAAATATTATAACTCGATTTCTTGACATACAATCAATCGCAATTCTGTATAATACTGAAAATACGAATTTAAGAGAATTAATAGTGAGACACGTAAGAAAATGTAAATTATCTCGAAATAATGTTGCCACTGTGAAATTTTTCCAAACAAGATTCTACCAAGTATTTCAGGACACATTCAAGAACTAGACATGGCGATGATTCCCAATATTCAAATGACAGATTTTCATGCAGCGATAACGAATCTTAGAAAAGTGAAGTTTCTTAATGCGTCATTTACAAACATAACATTTGGTGATGTTGCTGTGACTTTAAATCCAAGCACGAATTGGCCTGAACTAAAAAATATCTATGTTAATTTGGGACATTTTGATACTATCAGATACATGAATCAAATAAACACGGAACTTTTGACAAAGACACAGAATTTCGTTCAACGATTGGAAAATATTCACTTGGTAATTACTTTAAGTGATTTATTATGGCCGAAATTATTATTTAGCATATTGGAAAGGGCTAACCTAAATTCTTTGAATCTCACCGTTCTAGACGTACAAAAAATCTTTACAATGAAATATCGCCTTTTCAGTAGAGTGCCTGTATTTAAACAACTACATATTCGTATATTGGACTGGTACAATACTAAGAAGTGTTTTCCATCTTTAATAAAATTTCCAATATTGACAGAGTTAGATCTGAAAGAATATGAATTTATTATAATATTTTGTCCAAGTTTGACTTCTCACACAGTATTTGTGTCAAGTTTATTTGAGAACTTTTTTAGTGAACATTTTAATTTGGATGCCACCTGTATATCAGAACTAAAGGATGCGTTCAATAAAAATACTGCTATCCCTGGAAATGTAGCTGTAATGTTGTGGAAGAAGGATGCTTTCAATTTCGATGATAGATTTCTTAAAAACTTACTAAGAGAAATTACACAATATTTCCCTTACTCTCCGAGAAGTGATGAAACCAGTGTTCCATATCGATATGATTGGTTCGTCCTTACACCTATGATTGCAGAAAATAAAGACACTTCCGAAAACAACTCTGAAGGAACTTTTGTTCCAGACTACGATACATTATTTGCGAACAAACAAAAAATTCAGATAAGTTTAGATTTAAGTCATCTTGTTGGGATCCCAGTTAATTTGAATTCAAGCAGTAGTTATTTATCAAAAATAACATATTTAAGTTTATGTGGGTTAAGCAACTCGAATAAGAATTCTGGTCCATGCCTAATCAGGTATGCTCCAGAGATTTTTGATACTTTATTTCGATGTTGTACTATCTTAAACACATTGAATGTTGAAGCAACCAAAGAGGAGCCTTGTTGGAGACATTTGAGCAACTCTTTAACATTAAGCTCAACTCTTAAGAATTTTAGGTTAATAGACAGTAAAATTGATATGGATTATCTGTTTTCGGCCTTAGTGCAGTGCAGAAGCTTAGAAAACATTATTATTTTACTCTTTGGTATACCTCCTAGAGGACCATTTCAGGTTCCAAATACATTATTTGAAAGGTGTCCTAATTTATATCATTTATTTATGATGGCAGCGAATTCCTATCATGGTCACTGTATTACATACAATCCTGAATTTACTCTATGCAATTCATTTGTAAATGTTGAGCGACTTCCGAAGTTAAGTCCTAATAATAGTGGTAAAAACTATCCTTATGATACTTGTATAGATGTATTTAAACTAAATCCAATAAGAGATACTGTGTATTTTGGTGCAAAGTCAGATTAACACGAAATAAAAAAATGTATTTATTTAAAATTATATGTAAATACCTATTCATAGACTATCATCATCACTATTAAAAAAATATCGTCACAAATTTTACTGCACATTATAGCACAAATATGTCAATATAGACTAACTTTACTTCCTGTCAAAAATACGTTTAAAATGCCAACAAGATTATTCCAAAATTCTGTTAGCAGAGGGCTTGAAGAGGTCATTATCTCAGATTCATAGTATGATGAACATGACAAGTATTAACATAAAGTGAAACTTTATACCATGTCTTACAACTACCAATATATCTAGATACGTGTCAATTTCACTAAGCAATTCTCCAATGGCAACCGCTTTAGGCCCTCTGTTCTTTGCATATTTTGACAGCGCAACTCGATTGTGAATTTGTCACAATCTAACAATAAGCGCACGAGGAAAATAATCACGTTTCCTTTGTGTAGCCTTGGACTCCGATAAATCGGGTACAGATATTTTAAACTCTATGTAATGGTTATTTTTATGTCATTGTATGATAAATAATGTAAAATATATATATATATATATATATATATATATATATATATATATATATATATCTAATATATAAAATTCTCGTGTCACAGTTTTCGTTGCCATACTCCTCCGAAACGGCTTGACCGATTTTGATGAAATTTTTTGTGCTTATCCGGTATCTATGAGAATCGGCCAACATCTATTTTTCATCCCCCTAAATGTTAGGGGTAGTCCACCCCTAAATTTTTTTATTTATTTTTTAGACAAAATTTTTAATTTCTATTTTTTTATGATACAACATACAAAAATACATACAACCCTAAATTTTCAACCCTCTACGATCAACCCCTATTTTTTACCGGGCAGGACGACGTCTGCCGGGACAGCTAGTATACATATATATATATATATATATATATATATATATATATATATAAACTAGTACAACAATAAAACTTATTTATGCCTATTAGTTATATTACAACCTAAATACCTTGACCCTATAAGTAGATTACTGAGCCGATGTACATATTCGTAGAAGTCAATGGGGAAGGTGCCCAGCCAGAATGTTGGCTACGTTACCAGCTTGAATGGGACGTCATCTCCTCCTTTGACGAGCGAGTCATGCTTGCCAAGGAGAAGGCGGAGTAAGAGCATGAGCGCACCAACCTGCTCCGCTCCCATCAAAAGAGGACGTGCCGGTTCTGGAGGGCGTCTTTAGACCTTCAGCCGCTATGCGCGGGCGGCTCGGATAGATCCCTGGGGATCGGTTCTAATCCGCCGTTATGCCGTTGGGATAGGGGCGCGCCGGTGTTCCACGCGCGCTCACCTCTGGCTCGTGGAACGCGTTACATACCGCCCCACGCAAAAGAGAGTGAAGACGCCGAAGCCGAGATTCCCCTGGCAATGGAAGAAGCATTTACTCCACCCCCTGCCAGGGCCTCGCAGTGATTTACCGGGGCAACGATGGTATAAGAGCAATAGGCTGAATATTGAGGAATTTTAGTGGACATTCCTGACTCAGATGGCAATAGTATTCCATAGGGGTGTTGATGCCATCCCAACGTGGAGAATCCAACACCCACCCCCCTCCCCCATTAAGGAGAGATCTCCTTAATGACACCTGAAATATTTTAGCTGTTTAGTGAATGTACCTTGGCGAGCTGCCGCAAAACCTCGATTAGCGATAGTCAAAGAAGAAGAAGAAGCATTTACTGGAAGATTATTTTAACACTTGTATATTCATAGACATATCATTATCTCTAACATTTGACTACGTGCTTGAAAGTCCGCGAACAATGAAAGGTTTCGTAGAGCTTACAAACGTCCACTGTTTTTGTTATTTGGCTGCAGACCATAAAAACATTCAATATAATGTTACGAGTTAGCGGACTCGAATTAAAATGCCGTTAGAATTAGTATAGAGTTTATTAGAACCACACTAACACGTATAACACAGGTACAAATATAACCAAACAAATCCAAACGTAATGCAGAAGGTCGTAATTCAATGAAACGCGCAAAGTCCGTCACTATTAGATTCCCGAATGTACTCACGTCACGCCCGTATCGTAGTTGTAGCTCAACTGACCCCTCTCCCAATCAGGCCGTCGTTTTATACATCATAAATGCAAATGTGCGCCCGCCCGGCAATATCGACACAATTTTCTAGAATCCGCAACACCTGGCTAATGATGCTAATGAGCGAGTACAATACGACATTAGGCTATTCTCCACAATAACTTAGAAACGTATGCCAATACATAAGTGAACTAAAGAAGGCGATCATAAAAGGATTACAAATCTGTGCGTGGAAATTGTCTTTGTCAGGGCCTAAATTGTAACAATAAAGTACCTCAATATCATAAACTAGTACAAGGCTATTATGCAAAACGGTTAACCACCTTTACACTAGAATTTTCCACCTTGCATCCTTTTCAAAATGTAACTGACGATGCCCAACATGACGATATAATGTATTGATTATGGTTATCCCTAATGATTATGTTTTTCGTCATTTCAATACATAACTTTGTAGTTCTCTATACATACATACATAACTTCACGCCAGGTTCCTTGCGGGGTAGGCACGAACAACAGAGCGCCATTCATGCGTATTCTCACACACCTCACTTGCTTCTTTGACATTCATAGCTCTTGTCATGCACGCTCGTCTGTTCTTAAGGCTCCTGACTTCACCTTCTGCTAGTACACGATCAATTTGATCATGGAAGGTGTGTCGTGGCCTTCCGCGACTACTGCATCCATCTACTTATGCATTGTATATCTGTTTAGTCATTCTTTCATCATACATTCTTTCCACATGCCCGAACCACACCATAGTTCTCTATAGACTTGCACTTTTTTAATAAAAGACATACACATAGAACATGTAGTTTCGACGATTTCATAAAGGTTAAGTACGTGAAACTTCTATCGACCGTGTAGATAAGTCTCGATAAAGGTTATGAGTGAGCTTCCTGACCCCATACCTGCTACCAACGGATGCATTTACGGCGTTTTAAATCCTCTTGCCGCACAGCAACTGCGCCAGCTAAGACAAGCCGTGCCGGAAAGATTGTCAGTGTTAACGCACGTGGCATCTCCCACACTAATGGTCGTCCCATCTTCCAGGCCACCAACGACATTCCATTGGATCTCGTGCCATCATCGTGGCACAAGCCTTTCGGTTGACTGTCTGACGATTCTTTTTGTTTTAGCACAATGGAGCTTCTTAATCTGCCTGAAGACGTTATGGCAAATATTATAACTCGATTTCTTGACATACAATCAATCGCAATTCTGTATAATACTGGGAATACGAATTTAAGAGAATTAATAGTGAGACACGTAAGAAAATGTAAATTATCTCGAAATAATGTTGCCACTGTGAAATTTTTCCAAACAAGATTCTACCAAGATATTTCAGGACACATTCAAGAACTAGACATGGCGATGATTCCCAATATTCAAATGACAGATTTTCATGCAGCGATAACGAATCTTAGAAAAGTGAAGTTTCTTAATGTGTCATTTACAAACATAACATTTGGTGATGTTGCTGTGACTTTAAATCCAAGCACGAATTGGCCTGAACTAAAAAATATCTATGTTAATTTGGGACATTTTGATACTATCAGATACATGAATCAAATAAACACGAAACTTTTGACAAAGACACAGAATTTCGTTCAACGATTGGAAAATATTCACTTGGTAATTACTTTAAGTGATTTATTATGGCCGAAATTATTATTTAGCATATTGGAAAGGGCTAACCTAAATTCTTTGAATCTCACCGTTCTAGACGTACAAAAAATCTTTACAATGAAATATCGCCTTTTCAGTAGAGTGCCTGTATTTAAACAACTACATATTCGTATATTGGACTGGTACAATACTAAGAAGTGTTTTCCATCTTTAATAAAATTTCCAATATTGACAGAGTTAGATCTGAAAGAATATGAATTTATTATAATATTTTGTCCAAGTTTGACTTCTCACACAGTATTTGTGTCAAGTTTATTTGAGAACTTTTTTAGTGAACATTTTAATTTGGATGCCACCTGTATATCAGAACTAAAGGATGCGTTCAATAAAAATACTGCTATCCCTGGAAATGTAGCTGTAATGTTGTGGAAGAAGGATGCTTTCAATTTCGATGATAGATTTCTTAAAAACTTACTAAGAGAAATTACACAATATTTCCCTTACTCTCCGAGAAGTGATGAAATCAGTGTTCCATATCGATATGATTGGTTCGTCCTTACACCTATGATTGCAGAAAATAAAGACACTTCCGAAAACAACACTGAAGGAACTTTTCTTCCAGACTACGATACATTATTTGCGAACAAACAAAAAATTCAGATAAGTTTAGATTTAAGTCATCTTGTTGGGATTCCCATTGCTTTAAATTCAAACAGTAGTTATTTATCAAAAATAACATATTTAAGTTTATATGGGTTAAGCAACTCGAATACAAATTGTGGACCATGCCTAACCAGGTATGCTCCAGAGTTTTTTGATACTTTATTTCGATGTTGTACTACCTTAGACACGTTGAATTTTGAAGCAACGAAAGAAGCGCCATGTTGGTTATATTTATGCAATTCTTTAAAATTAAGCTCCACTCTTAAGAATTTTAGGCTAATGGACAGTAAAATTGATATGGATTATCTTTTCTCAGCTTTAATGGATTGTAGAAGCTTAGAAAATGTTTTTATTATACTTGTTAGTACACCTCATACCGAAGGTTTACATACATATAAGGTTCCCAATACATTATTTCAAAGTTGTCCTAATTTATATAATTTATTTATAAGGTCAGGGACACATCGTGGTAATTGTACTACATACAATCCTGAATTTACTCTATGCAAGTCATTTGCAAATGTTGAGCGACTTCCGAATTTATGTACTAATAATAGTGGTATAAGCTATCCTTATGATTCTTGTATAGATGTATTCAAACTTAATCCAATAAGAGATACTGTGTATTTTGGTGCAAAGTCACATTAACACGAAATAAAGAAAGGTATTTATTTAAAATGATATGTAAATACCTATTCATAGACTATCATCATCACTATTAAAAAAACGTGTGCGTCTCGAGAGGCCCGAAGAAGTGATAACTCAAACTAATCTAAGTCAAACTATCTAATATTTAAAGGGTACAATTTAAATGCTCACCAAAAATATTTTTTGTCCCTTAGACTAAGCACCAAATAAAATATATTACTTCATATAAATTTAATCCACTCTATACCAAGGTGCCTAAAAAACAACGCTTTACGTTCCAAAATAAATATACACACATACATTTAAATTATTTTTGCTTATCAAAATGGATAAATGCTCACCAAATATTGTTTACTAAAACACTAACATTCAAACAGAAAATTACAGTTCTAAATAGTTTAAGTGTAATCAAATTATCCAACCTGAATCCAAAATATATTATTTTATTTTATTTTATTTTATTTTATTTGGGGGGCTAACAGCTATCATTAATAATAACTAAAAATAAGATAAATTTAGAGAAGCTATTAATAAGCCTCCACAGATAACAGTAAAACTAAGAAGTGAAAAAAAAAAGAAAATTATACAAAGAAACAATAATAAAATGTACATAGATATAAGGTACTTAAACTGATAAATCCGAGTTTGAATAGAATTTGACCAACTTAGCGCTAAACAATGCTACACTATTAGTAAATAAGTCTAAGTCTATATCTTCCAACTTACTTAACTTATTAAATTCGTTTGCTGTTCTGATACAGAACGAATTACGTCGATAAGCTGTGCGCGTCAGTGGTGTGTGCAATAATTTCCTAGGGCGAACATTAGAAGGAGGAACATACAAATGTAGTTTCTCAGTGAGATTAGCACAATCAATTTTGGATTGAGCAATTTTTACCAAGAAACGTAAATCAGCAATTTTTCTCCTAGTTTTGAGAGGTAAAAGGTGAAATAAAGTACAGCGTTCAACGTAACTTTTCTGTGGTAATTTAAATTTGAAATTTATAAATCTTGTGAATTTTTTTTGAATGCTTTCTAGTCTTGTGGAATGTATTTCGTAATATGGATTCCAAATTTGACTAGCGTATTCGAGGTGACTGCGGACAAAAGCACAATAAAGAACTTTGAGGGTTTTCATTGCCTTAAACGAGCTACCGTTGCGAATGAGGAAACCCAAAGACGATGAAGCTTTTTTGGCTATATGATCAATATGGTGATCATAAGTAAGACGACTATCTAAGTACAAACCAAGGTCACGTATTACTGTAACTCTGGTTAGAGGCTCGTTGTTAATACTATACGGATAATTAATAGTCGTACTTTTTCGAGTAAACGTAATTACAGAACATTTGGATATATTTAAGTCTAATTTATTACGTTTACAATAATCGGATACACGTATGATATCATCCTGAAGGTGTGATGCATCAGCTGAAGTAGTGATGGACTTGTAAATTTTCATATCGTCAGCAAATAGCTGAAATTGAGAATGATGCATACAGGTATAAATATCGTTAATAAATAGAACAAATAGCAGGGGACCCAAAAGCGATCCTTGAGGGACTCCTGACGGGATCTCAATCCACGAAGAAGTGAAACCACAAAGAACAACTGCTTGGGACCTATTGGCAACATAGGAAGAAAACCAACGGTATAAGTCTCCTCTAATACCTAATACAAGAAGTTTGTCTAACAATATATTGTGGTCAATTCTGTCAAAAGCTTTGCTAAAATCTGTGTAAATAGCATCGCATTGTACACCACTGTCCAAACTGTCAGATACGTAATCGGTAAATAGCATTAGATTAGTGACGGTAGATCTACCTTTTAAGAAACCGTGCTGATGAGAGCTGAGATGTGGTTGCAAAGTATTATATAGTTGATTGTAAACTATTCGCTCAAGGATCTTGGCGATTAAACAAAGCTTGGAAATTGGCCTATAGTTTTCTACTTTGTCTTTGGGCCCTTTTTTATGGATGGGTGAGATAAATGCCGATTTCCAAACTAACGGTACGATGCCTTCACTTAAAGAGCGTTGAAATAGAATAGATATTGGGTGTGTTAACTGATCAGCACATTTTATAATAAAATATGCTGGGAGATGATCTGGCCCAGGAGATTTGTTCAATTCGAGAGATTTTAAATGCTTGCGAACAATCGCAGGATCAATTTCAATAGAATTTATATCACATGAGGAGTCAGGATAGCGAGGTGAAAAAAAAATATATTATTGTTAAACTCAGTCGTTTCCCTTTACTTATTTACCCTGCAACCAGCACAGCCGCCACCGGCATGTGAGGCACAGACCGCAGGACGTAATCCCGTCACGCAAGCGTCACACATTGTCACGCTGAAGTACGTGGCATCACCTCTTGAAGCTAGGAATATCCCTATTGGTGAGAAGAGAAAGAGAGTACGCCCAGCTAAATCTAAAAAACTCTGTTGGTTCAATAATTATTTTCTTTTGTTAGTCTTTTAAAAAGTTTATGTGATTGACTGCTTTTAACTATTGTGTTCCTTAAAGTTCCATAGATAAATCTTAAGTACAAATTAATCTTATAAGTACCTATAAATATAATGAAAAATAACTTCGTTTTACTTTTGTTTTTTTAATTTTTCTACTAGTGATTCATATTTTACCTACTTCAATCATTTGTGTTGCAGTAATATTGAGAGTGAAGTATTTATTTGGCTATATCATCACGTTTTAATCATATTCATAAAACAATAAACAAGCAACATATATTATCATGTTTGGAATACGCAATATTATATTTGGTATTAAAAATAATTGTACGTTCGAACGTTTCCTTTTTTGCCTCGGAAAAAATACTAAATTGGAAGTGGAGAAACAAAATATTGGTAATATCTATTTAGCGATAATGTAAAATATTTGGTCTGAAATTAGCTTTAAAGGCGTTTATATATTTTTATGGCATAGCATAAAAAGGAAAATAGCTTCATTTCTACAATACTTCTGGAAACACAATTTGGTGAGCATTTATCCATTCTGGCAGGTATTTTGAATTTATTGGTAGTAAAATAGGTGCATTTCTGTTAGGCGTTTAAACACAAGCCATACTTAAATAGTTTAACTTGAGAAAAGCTTAGGTTGTAACTTAAATTTTATGTATAATAATATGATAATGTAAGGAAAGGTTATTTATTAATAAAATCTTATTGAATATAAAGTATACTTTATTCTTAGTTACAATTCTTGAATATGTACATTAGAAGAAATACGGCTAACGCTGTCGGTCAGAGTGAGAGAAGAAGCCAGATAGACTGGCGCCGTAACGCGTTATGTAACCAAGCGATTTACCTTCCCATAAGAAGTATCACTTCAAAAATATTGTCATAAAATTTGACTTTGCACATTATAGCACAAATATGTCAATATAGACTAACTTTACTTCCTGTTTAAAATACGTTTAAAAATGCCAACAAGATTATTCCAAAATTCTGTTAGCAGAGGGCTTGAAGAAGTCATTATCTCAGATTCATAGTATGATGAACATGACAAGTATTAACATAAAGTGGAAGTTTATACCATGTCTTACAACTACCAATATACCTAGACAGACACGTGTCAATTTCACTAAGCAATTCCCCAAAGGCAACCGCTCTAGGCCCTCTGTTCTTTGCATATTTTGACAGCGCAACTCCATTGTGAATTTGTCACAATCTAATAATAAGCGCACGAGGAAAACAATCACGTTTCCTTTGTGTAGCCTTGAACTGTGATAAATGGGGTACTGATAGTTGAAACACTACGTAACGTTCGTTTATACATTAATAATGTAAAATATAGATAAACTAGCAAAAAGCGGTGCTTTAGGGCGCTCGCGAAGTTTTCTAATAATTTTTAAGATAGTTTAAAAAATATTTTTTATTGTATGGATTATTAATATGGGATACTCACAATGATTAATATTGGTACGCATTCAACCACACTTATAATTAATATGATTGTGCTTAACCCAAAAAATCAGACGTATTTTTAACTAAACAACATTTTGTTTACACGTTTACATCGATATTAGTTCTTTAGTTTTCGAACAAATGTTATTAGTAACATTCCCTCTGATATTACTTATACATACATACATAACTTCACGCCAGGTCCCTTGCGGGGTAGGCACGAACAACAGAGCGCCATTCATGCTTATTCTCACACACCTCACTTGCTTCTTTGACATTCATAGCTCTTGTCATGCACGCTCGTCTGTTCTTAAGGCTCCTGACATCACCTTCTGCTAGTACACGATCAATTTGATCATGGAAAGTGTGTCGTGGCCTTCCGCGACTACTGCATCCATCTACTTATGCATTGTATATCTGTTTAGTCATTCTTTCATCATACATTCTTTCCACATGCCCGAACCACCGGAGCATTCCTTTCCTTACCTTCACTCCGACACTCTCTTTCAGACCAACTCTCTTTCTTACTTCGGTATTACGAAAGCGGTCCGCGAGCGTCACTCCGCAGATTTTGCGTAGTGCTCGCATCTCGACGGCGTTTATTTTCATGCTCTCTGTTCCATACCCAACAAAATAAAATGTGTGATATTTTTTTATCCCAGGAATCCCGCGGGAAATTTCTTGGGAGCGGTTTGTGTTGATTCGGGTGCATAAAAACTAGTATATTCCGGCACAGTTTTCACCGAGACATGTTATATCTTAATGGTTTTCACTAAAACGATAGCTGACATTCGTTATTAAGTGCTGTGGTATTTTGTGTCCCGGGAATCCCGCGAGAATTTCAAGTCAAGCGTGGACGAAGTCGCCAGCATATCCTGGTAGTTTAACAATTTAACAATTTTAAACTCAAAACCACTAAAACTGTTTTACAAACACGCAATGGATATTCAATCAAATAAAAATCGGTAAAAAAACTTTAACGTTTTTATTTTAGTCTAATATGCCTAAAAGCTATTCTGCCTAGTACTAAAATATTTCTGAACTAGAAGGTCAAAATACCTACTTGTTATAGTGTGGGCTGCTTAGTTTACCTACCAAGCAAACCCTGGTGTTAGTGTTCTTTCATGAACTGCCTTTCGGCCGCTGACATGGTTCATGTTATGACAACCACTACCATCAGAGATATTAATGACCGAGATCACCTACGTAGGTTGATAGGTAAGTAACTATTTATTTATTTTGTAGTTTTCAGTGCACATAAAATAAAACCGTTTAACTTAAAAGTTTTTTTACCGATTTTTATTTTCTTGTTTTTAGTATTTAGTGAAATTGTCTACCGAATATTCCTCATTCTATTTAATTCATTCAGTGCATCATTATTACATGGTTTCTTACCTGATAATTTAGTACAATCTAATTCCTCAATACATAGCCCTTCCAGAGACTTGACTCGACTTAGAGCCACGTATGCTTGTCCTTCCTCAAACAATTTTGAGCCCAAATATACTACTGCATGGTCGACGGTGCTGCCCTGCATTTTATGGACGGTGGATGCCCATGACAAAACTAAGGGCAACATCCTTCTTTCAGCCGTACCATAATTGAATTTTGCTGGAAACTGTATGGCTTTAGGGTAAATAACGTGCATGCCGTCTCTGCCAAAGTCAATTTGAACTGATGGTATATCTGTTTCGTACATTTGGGTTCGACGGAACTGAGGCCAAACAATTTCTGTAATGTGGCCTATAGCGCCATTTACCAATACTTTTGTAACGTCAATGTTGGACCGCAACATTACTTTTGCACCTACAAATATTTCAAGTACTGATGGTAAGCCTCCAGTCTTATTTATATCTGTTGGTATTATATTTGCTAAATTTAGATTATCTGTATTTCGTGTGGCGTCAATTATTTGATCCTGTGCTTTTATGGTATAAATTCGAGATCCCTTGCTTCTGAACAGATTTAAAACCGCAGCGTTGTGATTGTTTACTTGCTGATTAGTGGGGTATACCCTTAACGCTTTGTCTGTTGCAAACTCATCACTTGGGTTTTGAATAACTCTTTGCATCAAAATACTAAAATCGTTAGCGGTTAGCTCACCTATTCTCAAAGCATTTAATATGTCAATAAAAGTATGGTCCCCTTGCTGACGCATATTCTCCGTCAGCTCACAGAGCGTGAACAAACGCCATAGATGCGTGGCTGGTTGGAGATGGTCGGGTTTTATATACAACAAGATGCGCCCAATCTTGAGGGGGAAGCGCTTACGACATTACATTTTTATCCACCCTAATGCCATACAGTCCTCGGCACGTTTTAACCTATTACCTTAACTTGGGTGGTATAGCTACCGCTTACTAACGAGGTATCTAGTTACCTATTTTTTTTTATCTGCCCCTCTAACGTCACACAATCTTGGACGCAACTGTTCTCGACACGACTAATCATGCCCCCACCTAATACGCCATTTTGTAACAGCGTCCATCTTGAGTTTGAAATTTTGACATAATGACAGTATTCTGCTAGTGTAGTCCTATTATTTGATACCCATATTGTGGTGCTTGTGGAAAAATATGTACCTAGTCCGCCATATTGGAACGGCGTCCATCTTGAATTTTAAATTTTGACATAATCATCGTGTTTTACTAGTGTAGCCCTTTCATTTGATACCCATATTGAGGGGGTTAAGGAAAAATATGTAATCCGCCATTTATATAGGTAAAATGACAATTTATATAGGTAACATAAACAAGAAACCCGTATGCAGTAAACGCACATCATGGTCTAACAACTTACCTGTAACTCGAGGCAGCACGGCATATTTATTATACAGAGTGGGAAAATAAAATATATTTCATATTTTAACAGCAAAATAACACATTCAATATTTTTATAGGTTATGAAGTAAAATGTCATTTGTTTTTTTTTTTTTTTTTTTTATGGCTCGGCAACTAGGCAATGTCATTTGTTGCATGATGCATGTCAGTGACGTGGCACACGGAATGTGGAATACTCGGCAAGCACGGTAGCGAATAGTATTCGAATAAATTATTCGATACAAGTTGTTACAGGAGTATTTATTTTAATTTTAAAGTAACGTATTTATAGTATTTATTAAAATTTATTTTATATATCACGTATTAAAGTTTTATTATTAAGTATTTTATAAGTAGAATTAGTTTTATTAATTATTATTTTAATAACCAATTTGGGTCGTTTTTCGTTTTACGTCAAAGGGAGGGTTTGCACTGAAAATCAGCGTTGTGTCGGATATAGCTCCGGCACAGCAATATGCTGAGTGCAAACCTTGTTTGCTGAAGATGCGGCGTACAGATTTTCAAAATATGCTCTGTGTGTAAAAATGTAATTGCGTCGCTATTTTTTGCAAATAAAGTTTCTTTCTTTCTTTCTTTCATTTTGTATCGGCGGCCATCTTAGATTTATAATGTTATTGATTTTATTATATTGTATTGTCATCTAAATTAAATATGTGTACCAAATTTCAGATCAATCTGACAACGGGAAGGTGCTTAAATTTCAATTTCTAATTTTGACCCAAATAAACAAATAAATTCCGTACGGGTCGAGCTAAATAAAACCGTTTAATAAAACCGTTTAATAAAGACGATGTTATTTTTAAAAAATAAACTTCAGTTATTTCTTAATAATACCTCAGTTTTATTTTAACTATACCTTTTGTATTTATTTTTTAATCAACATTTTAAATATGCACGTTCTATTGCGCCACCCTGTATTCTCTTTATGAAATGCTTTATTTTATTTATTATGATTTTTTCTATATAATCCAATAATCGAGCACCCTCTGGTTTTTAATAGTGCCGGATTAGAGAGATTCTACTGTATTTATTCTTTGTTAGCCAGGGGAAAAGCGATTGAGTACCTACCATAGACCGCGATAAGGGAAGAACCTTGGGGGGGGGATACTTCACGGCCTATGTGTGGGATTCGCCAGATGGGGGGTGGCACTAGCACCCTTAGGCAGAACTAGAGATCACGTTGCCACTCCCCAATTAGGGATACCCAGTAAAACCCCTGGGTGTCTGTCCTGCGCTTTATGCGAAGGCTACGGGAAAATTGAATGTACATATATACGTAATCAGCAATGTCGCATCACAAATAATATGTTCAACCCCTATTTGCATCCGCGTGACACATAGCAGGTTCCTACATCTTATTATCCCCGCAAATTGGTAATGCGCTGGAACCTTGTCAAATTAACATTCACGTCACGTCATCCACAACTCGATATGTACGCGTACTCGCCGGCCAGTGATGCTAACAGTACTGAGTGTTCGGCTACGGTTACGTCACCAAAATGGCGGCCAGGCGCAATAGGAATTTGCAAGGATAATACTTTTCATTCATTCATTATATGGTGCTTATGTGAAATTTTAACCGCTCATAAGACAAAGGAACGGTTTTTAGATACAGGGACAGTAAACAGTCACAAGTATATTATCTCATGTGTAACGGGACATGATGATTTCTTTTTGTTATAGAAACATGAAGCTCTTCGACCTACCTGTAGAAATTGTGGCGTACATTATAACTCGATATCTGGACATAAAATCTATCGAAACTTTGTATAACACTGGAAATATGAATTTAAGAGAATTGATAGTGGCGTACGTGAGAAAAATTAAAATATCTAGAAGTAATCTTGCCAATTTGGACTATTTACAATCAAATTTCTACAAAGATATCTCAGAGCACATTAAAGAACTAGACATGACGATGATACCCAGCTTCAATCGGTTAAATTTTATGACAATGACAACAACTCTTAAAAAGATGAAATTTCTGAATATTTCATTTACAAACATAACACTTGATAATATTGCTTTGGTTATGCCGCTTATGCCCAGCATGAGTTGGCCTGAATTAAAAAATATATATGTTAATTTCGGAAATTTTAATGGCACCAAATACATGAACAGCTCGGCTGTTTTGACATACACGCAGAATTTCGTTCAAAATCTTGAAAACATTCATTTGTTGACAACATTAAATGATCTGTTGTACCCAAAATCGCTATTTACTATATTACGAAAGGCTAAGTTAAATTCTTTGAGTCTTACCGTCCTACCGTTCAATATTGATGTGGTGAATGAAGAACATCAGCTTCCTAGTCAAGTGCCTATATTTAAACAACTACATATCCGAATATTAGACTGGAGGCGTAATATTAACATCTGCTTTCCGTCTCTAAAGAAATTTCCAATACTAGCAATGTTGGATCTGAAGGAATATGAATTTATTATAATAATTTGTCCAAATTTGACTACTCACACGGTATTTGTTTCAAGATTGTTTGTGAACTTTTTTAATAATAACTTTGATTTGAATGTCCGGTGCATATCTAAACTACGCGATGCGTTCAATGAAGACACTGCCATCTCTGGAAATGTAGCTGTAATGTTGTGGAAGAAGGATGCGTTCAATTTTGATGATATATTTTTTAGAAAATTATTAAGAGAAATTAAGGAATACTTCCCTTACTGTCCAAAGAGTAATGAGATTAATGTTTCCAATCGATATGATTGGTTTGTCCTTAGACCTTCGATTACAGAAAATAAAGTAACTTCTAAAAGCGACTATGAAAGAAGTTTTGTTTTAGACTATGACACATTATTTGAGAAGGAACAACAAATTCAGATCAGTTATGAGCTACGTCATCTTGCTAAGATTCCTGTTAGTTTGAATTCAAATAGTTTTTATTTAAAAAAAATAACATATTTAAGTCTAAGTGGGTTAGCTAGATATGATACAGATTTTTTTAATATTTTGTTCAAATGTTGTACTATCTTAATCACATTGAATGTGGAGGCAAACAAAAACGTGGATTGCTGGGTAAATTTACGCGACTCTTTACCACTAAGCTCGACTCTTAAGAATTTTAGACTGGTCAACGGGAATGCAGATGTGGTATCTCTGTGTATGGTTTTAATGCAGTGTAGAGCTATTGAAAATGTTTTTTGTTTAGGAGTTAGTGATACCGCACCAGAAGTTCCCGCTAGATTATTTGAAAAGTGTCCTAATTTATATAATTTGCTTATAGAAATAAAGACGCCGTTTGGTAATACGAGCATTAGACATAGGCCTGGTGGATTTGTAACACATGACCCCCTTCCGTGTTCAATTTTTATGACTCCTAACATATCTTATACTTATGACCCTTATATAGATGTATTTAAACTTAATCCAATAAGAGATAGTGTATATTTTGGAACAAGGTCATACTGAATTCATTCATAGACCCTAAAAATAATTATTACATTATACAAAAATATTTTCGAAACATTGAACACTTACAAAAATAACCAATGTGGGGTGGAGGCCCCCTCGTCGTGCTTGACGATAACGATTACTGACGTCGTTTCGCGCTTTTTAACCGACTCTGAAAAAAGGAGGAGGTTCTCAATTCGTCGGGTTTTTTTTTTTTTTGCTTTTTTTATGTATGTTCGCCGATAACTCCGTGATTTATGATCCGATTTACGTGATTCTTTTTTTGTTCGACGCGGAATAGCTTCCAATTGGTCCCCTAAAAATTTTAAATAGTTTGGCCCAGTAGTTTTCATTTTATGAACATTTTTCATGGAAATAATTTTCACTCCGTTCCATATGTTCGCCGATAACTCCGTGATTTATAATCCGATTTACGTGATTCTTTTTTTGTTCGACGCGGAATAGCTGCCATGTGGTCCCCTAAAAATTTGACATAGTTTGGCCCAGTAGTTTTCATTTTACGATCATTTTTTTGTTCCCGGTTCTTGGGACCTATATTTTTTAAGAAGCGCGGCACCATTCGTAGTTCCACCCATATATAGCTAGACACTAAAAAGTAACAAATAAAATTTAAAAACTTCGTTTAAAATAACCGACTTCAAAAACTAAAAAACTAAAATGTATAAAATAACTTATTTCTTAAGCTATTATTATTAATATATATTATCTAAAACATCTTGAAGTCGGTGCAAAGTAAAACATAAAAATTACTATATTTTGAAAAGGAAGCACCGATAAATAATTACCTGTACACAAATGACAGCTGCAATCAACGAATCAACCACTTTTATGTTGCAAGCTAGGACCAACTCCTCTATTTTAGGACCTACTTATGCAAAATGGAACCAACCCATATACATACTGACAGTTTTGAGAAAAAGCTGTTTTAATTAAAATTTTGCATACAAAACGCTTAGTAATTTTCAAAATATAGTAATTTTTATGTTTTGCTTTGCACCGACTTCAAGATGTTTTAGATAATATATATTAATAATAATAGCTTTAGAAATAAGTTATTTTATACATTTTAGTTTTTTAGTTTTTGAAGTCGGTTTTTTTAAACGAAGTTTTTATTTTTTATTTGTTACTTTTTAGTTTCTAGCTATGTATGGGTGGACCTACGAATGGTGCCGCGCTTCTTAAAAAATATAGGTCCCAAGAACCGGGAACAAAAGAATGTTTGTAAAATGAAAACTACTGGGCCAAACTATGTCAAATTTTTAGGAGACCACATGGCAGCTATGCCGCGTCGAACAAAAAAAGAATCACGTAAATCGAATCATAAATCTCAGAGTAATCGGTGTACATATGGAACGGAGTGAAAATTATTTTCATGAAAAATGTTCATAAAATGAAAACTACTGGGCCAAACTATGTCAAATTTTTAGGGGACCACATGGCAGCTATTCCGCGTCGAACAAAAAAAGAATCACGTAAATCGAATCATAAATCTCAGAATAATCGGTGTACATATGGAACGGAGTGAAAATTATTTCCATGAAAAATTTTCATAAAATGAAAACTACAGGGCCAAACTATGTAAAATTTTTAGGGGACCAATTAGAAGCTATTCCGCGTCGAACAAAAAAAGAATCATGTAAATCGGATCATAAATCACGGAGTAATCGGCGAACATACATAAAAAAAAGCAAAAAAAAAAAAAAAAACAAAGATCCCGACGAATTGAGAACCTCCTCCTTTTTTCGAAGTCGGTTAAAAATGTGTATATTTTGGAAAAAAGTTTGTTGAATATTATATATTATATTTTGTCTTATATATTCAAGTAACCTTTTAAGTTTTTGGATTAACATGGGTCATGGATCTTGTTGGTTTATTATACTCTTGGTGTTTTGTGGGTTAGCTACTTTGTGATAAAAATGTTTTATTCTGTAAATGTTGTCAGATCTTGTTATGATTCTTGTTGAGTCGATAGAAGGTGCATTTTGAAAGCCTTCTGCATCCTTAACCAATTTTGGCATGTTTGTGGATTGGTTCTGTTTTGCATAAGTAGGTCCTTATAGTATTTAAATTATAATTTCTATTGAAATTCAATAGGATTAAACTCACAGTGGTGAACACTGTGTCAGTATGTGGTTGGTTCCATTTTGCATAAGTAGGTCCAATTGTCCATGAAAAATGGGTATTTTAAAATGGCATCGTATAATAGAACCCCGTTGGAGAGTTTAGGCTTGAGTATATAACAAACCAAAGAAGGATATTTATGATGTACTCGTAGGTTTGGAAGAAGAGTATATTCTCGTGTTTTAATTGGATATAGGGTTTTCTTATTATTATTTTTGAAGTGATAGCTTCTTATGGGACGGTAACCCGGTTCGTTACGTAACGCGTTACGGCACCAGTCTGTCTGGCTTCCCTTCCTCTCGCGCATATGGCAGCGGTAGGCAGGCTTAGTTATCACTTCTGTCTTGTGTCCCGAGGCGCACACTTTTTTATATATATCCACCGTCTCGTCAATACAAAATCGCGGCAGACGTTGATCTGCCAATACCTACTTAGCAGATCAATGTCTGCCGGGTTTTTTTACTCAGTAGGTACCTACAGTTACATACAATTAATAACTCCTCCCGATGTACCTGCGCAGTAGACCAATTGAGGCGCGCGACAGTGTACAAATCGTGTAAGCGGAACAGCCCTCTAGGCATAAGCGCTAAACGAATAGAATAGAAAATGTATGGGAATACATATCGTTACGCTTAGTATTATTATAGGTATGTCATTTCCTACATTTTCATTGTATTCGCTTAGCGCTAATGCCATTTGTCTAGGGCAGGGGTCGGCAACCTGTGGCTTGCGAGCCACATGTGCTCTTTAGTAATACATCGCGGGCTTCCTACCAAATGGGCGTACAGACAAAAGTGCAGTTTTACACAATGCACAAAATTGTGAATAAAACAAAACTAGGTGATCGTAATATAAGGCTGAAATCCGGAATACCCTTCTTCTTAGGTACACTTGCATACTGGTAAGACCTCCTAAATTGTAACCTGCATATTTTTTGTAAACAGAAACTTGCATTTTTGCGTATACCCCTATATGTTATGAAGCTCTTTATATGTAAAAAAACGGCTTTAATTGAGTTCATTTGCCCAATTGTTTGTTATTGAAGCACAAGTTAGTCTTGTAAGTTAATAAGTTAATTGTTTTCATTTTTTTATTTAACAATAAGTAATTATCTAATAATGTCACATACTTTTTGTTGTCAAAAACACTACTTATATATGAATAAATAGATTTGTTTGTTATTATCAAACACTTAATTTATGCAATTAATATTTATTGTTGGCAACAAAAAAATTGTGGCTCTTTGAAAACTATGAAATTTCGTAAATTGTATTTTTGACTCTTCCGACTCTGCCCACCCCTGGTGTCTTAAGGTAATTCCTCTATATGCGACATCGGTCTAATCCCTTGCAAAGGACCCAGTATAGTGCGTAAACAGCAATTCCCCCGCCTTAAAAAAAGGGGAGAGCAGAGCTAAGAATGTACAGTAAGCAACACTCTGTCATTACCCGCTTACGAATAAAGTTCAATATAGATTATTTACTTATCTGAAACCGGTCTGCACTTTTCTGCACAAACGAAATCTACCGATCGGAATTATGACTTGTGTAAAATTTTAATAAGTACAACAAATAGAGAGCAGTAGCAGTTAGTAGTCATAAGAGTGTTTGTTTAATTGCATAGTAATAAGAATGTTATAAAGCCATTTCCTACCAATAAATTATATAATCTTGGAAAAAGTTTCATTTAGTTACAAATCTTTGTAAGTTACAGCTTTTTAAAAATCCCTATTTTTTAAAATCTTACTTAAGGTCTGGTCAAACAGCGGACGGGACGGGAAGGCGACGCGACGCTGGCGGGACGTGAAGAGTTGTAATATATTAGTTAATGTAGAATATGTCGCATAGAGCCGTCGCGCTCGGCGCTCGACTAGTGGTCGCGTCACGTCGCCGCCGCGTTCGGCGGGAAGCAATACGAGAGCGGCGGGACGGAGCGCGATCGCGATGACCTTTTTGTGTTTTATGGATATTCATTTGAGTAGTCAAATACACAACGCGACGGGAGCACGTCGCGTTCGGCGTCACGCCATTTTTGTATCTATTTACAAAATGAACGTGGAGAAAGTGGAAAAATTAATCGAAACTGTTCAAGGCTACACCTTTATGTATGACTTGAGCCATCAACAGTACAAAAATGCGAACTAGGGTCGGCCGACGCGATGCTAGCGCGATCATCACGCTCGCAGTGTGCCATCCACACCGCGATGTCGTCCCGCTAGCGTCGCTTCGCCGTCGCGTCCCGTCCGCTGTTTGACCAGACCTTTAAAGAACTTTCCTTACTTTAAAGAAGCCTCTTGACATGGGTCGCTGTGAACGCTGCTTGAGAGAAAATCATGATGTCATTGGTGTCCGATTGGTGTCAAGATGGCAAAAAGTTATCCAACAAAATGGCACCTACATACTTTAGTCAAATATAAATAAACTTTATAAAAAAAACCTTTTGAATTTTTATATATAATGCGAAGAAACTTTTTCCCCAACCTAATATAATTTGCTACGTGGAATATGTCTAGAACGTAAAACCTTTATTTTGTAAAGTCAAAATGACACACTTGCTACGGTTATGTGTATTTACTTTAATTATTTCACCAATAATAATGCTGAGTAAAAACTTCAATGTATATAAACAAGCCGGTACATCCAAAATGTATATAAACATGTATAATTTCGTCATGTCAAAAATAAATGCATCCACCGTGCCTGGTACATGGCAACATTCACTAAATATTTGGCAAAAACCTTACATTTACAAATACATCGATTACTCGTATCTACAATATAATTGCACATTTCGAACATAAACATAAGAACGATATTTAAACACTGGCAAACCTTGATAAAATAATATATACCTACATTAATTGGATTAGTTATTGTGTTTGAATTTTATATTCTATGGGTCAAGGTCAAATATAAGACGGAGTTACACAGATTGCCCCTCCTCGACGGGATCGCTCCCCTACACGCGCGGCCACCGGACCATCACCACACTTGGCTGCCGACCCCCCGAGATTTCATACGCTCGCCTGGTCAGGGTGATGTGACGAAGTTGCGAAGACCACAAAGCCGCTGACAGGCCACCAGAAGCCACAGATGGGCACCAAAAGCCCGCGAAGGCCTTCGGATGCCGCAGACTGGCCAACGAGAGCTGTTGAGAGACCACCGTTAGTAAGGCTCCAATGGCTCCAAACCTCGCCACCGATGGGTAGATGCCCGTCAAGTAGAAGCCGGGGCAGAGGTTTTTCTCGAGGCCCCAACCTCAATTTCAAATAGCCAAGAGGACGAAGACCACCAAGAGATTGCGCCTCATAGACAATATTAAAATAATTTCGTCAACTCCTTACTAATAGTAGTATCGAAACTGTAATTGCCATTATTATATTATTCATGGGTTTTCTGAATAAATTATGAAAACAACGAAGTACTAAAAACTGTAAAATTTATTTCATTTGCAAGGAAATGACAAAACGTCAAATTCTGTAAACTACAATTACTATAGGTAATATAAAATTAAATACATTATTTTTTGCGTTTTAAATACAGTTCTGTACAATTCGTGTATTTAGCCAGTGTCAAGTATTCATGAATAGTCAAGTTTTAGAATAATGTTCAAGTAAAAGATGCACTCGAATTGTAGGTCTTTGACTAACGCTATCAACTTGTGACAGCTCGAAAAAGCACATTCCCTAAACATTAGAGATATCCTACAAATATTTTAACGAGGTAGGCAACGGCTCCCTTGCTGTTGATGATGTCATTAAAAAAACCTTTTTTTATAAAAATGCTCAACAAAACGTTACCCATGAAGTTCCCACAAAACAATCAATACTGTATTTACATGGCAGCTACTAGTCTAGTCTACTACTACTTTTTAAATAATGTATATTACTTTAAAATCAAGGTTTGACTGTGTCAAAACACAAGCATATTAAATAAACAAAAATATTATAATCTCAATTTTTAGGTAAAGAAATATTTTCCACATGTTCCTCACTAACCGTTATTGTATTTTATGAACAATTTTTATTTATAAATTATTAAATAAATTACAAGCACATAACTATGACTTTAACTACAAAAAAATTGTGCTTGATGTATTGATTTTATTGCCTACCACTCTCGAATCTTACATTATTTTTTGTTCTTATCTCTATTTTAAGTTGAGAGAACAAGATGGCGCTCAGTCATTTAATCGATATGTGGTAAGAATTTGAGAAATTTTATTGCGTAATTCATAAATCCCTTATGCCTGTGCCGTAATTCGCACCTCCGGCCCTGTTCAGGGCGTCCTTAAATTGATCAATATCTATTTCAGACTGGTTTTCCAATTGTAACTCGACTGCAAAGTTCTGAAACAATAAAATATATATGATAACTGTAGTATTTTACAACATTGTTAAATTAAATTAGGCGTTGGCAATATAATACTATTTCAATTATTATTATTTTATAAAATGATCATTTGTGTATATTATATGTTAAGCCTAATTTTTTAACACATTTTGAGTCGCCGGTAAAATATCAATGTGCCGCACGTATGCATTTTATTAAATGCTCTTGATGCGAAATTCGTCGTAGGAAACCTGCACATTCGTACATTGGATGGGGAAAAAACTAACGTCAGTGTCACTGTCAAAATTACTTAACCTGTTTTCATTCGTATTCGTTGTTTTGTTGTCGGTTTATTTGGAAACATACGTAGTATCCATATTAGTTTGTGTGGAAAAGCATGAAAAATGGATGAAATATACAACAAAGTGTTATGTAGAGAAAACCAACTTCGCGATTTATTTGATTTGCTCGGAGATGGCGACGAACCATTACCGTGTTCTATTTTCATTACTGGATGTATGGCTACCGGCAAAAGTTTGTGCGTCGATTCTATCCTTCGATATTTACGCTACAAACATGTTGTGATAGACTGCATTGAATGTTATTCGCCCAAAATTATGTACGAAAGCATATTGTCAGGTTTGAATGATGAAAACAGTGATATAAAATGCGAAACGATGTTAGAATTGGTAAATAACTTCAATCGAATGTATTACGAGAATAATGACAACCGACCCATTGTGATAGTGTTCGATAGGGCTGAGAGGCTTCGTACAATGGATCATAATATAATGCCAGCATTTTTGAGGCTCAGAGAACTATGTAACCTTAACATTTGTACTATATTCATAACACATTTAGTTTACGAGAACTTCTATTTCAAAATGGGCATTAGGGAGCCTATAAAGCTTTATTTTCCTAATTACAACAAAGAAGAACTGTTTAAGATTATATTTATGTATCAAAAGTCATTTATACAACATTTAAAATCGAATTATGAAGTGGAGAAACATATAGAAACAGAATTGGAAAAGCCGGAGCTGTTTGCAAACTTCCTGAACGCTTTTCTCAGTGTATTCTACAGACCATGTCGAGACTTGATAGAACTACAACACATGGCCAAAGTCAACTTTACAAAATATTGTGAACCAATAATCAGGAACGAAATACAAGCTGATGATTTAACCAAGCTATGGAGACACATTTCACCAATACTGAAAGCGAGTTTGGAACTCCTATATCTTCGTATCAGCGATGGCAAATCAATACGACCCACATTAGGAAAAGAGAACGTCGATATATCAGATTCATATAACTTTGAAAATACATTAAAAGATGAGTTAACTTCAACTAAAACGTTTGCGCAGAGCTTCGAATTGCCTTACTATGCCAAGTATCTACTGATAGCAGCCTATTTGGCCAGCTATAATCCACCGAAAGAAGATAAAAGGCTGTTTATGAAGAACCATGGGAAACAACGTAAAAGACTGCAGCAGATTAAGGCGAAGGCTAAGGTCAATGAGAAATTAAATACGCAATTAGGACCAAAAGTGTTTACGTTAGACCGTCTCTTAGCTATTTTCTATGCAATTTTAGAAGAAAAGATTGGTCTGACTAGTAACCTGCTAGCGCAAATTGCTACATTAGTCGAACTGAGATTAATAGCGGGCAGTAAGGAGATAGATTTGGATACAGCAAAATATAAGTGTATTGTTGGTTATGATTTCATTTCGGCTGTGGCACAAACTGTTGGTTTTAATGTTAGGAAGTATCTGTATGATTTCATTTAGTTTTAATTTAGTTTATTGTATTTATTTATTTTGTTTTATAGACATAGTTTCTTTTAGTCGAGTTCCTAATCTTAGAATAAAAAGTATCTCCATGTCCGTTGTTTGTCTGTAGATCCGTTAACTCCTCCTAAACCATGCAACGGATTTTTAAGTGGTTTTCACAATCAGTTACATAATGTATCACTGAAGATTTGTGTAAAAAAAAATTAGTTTTTATGCAAGTAGAAAAAAAAGTACTTTGCAACTTTTACAAATAAGGCGATTTTCGTATCTTTTAATTATTTGAAAATTTTTATTCATCTAAATTTGATAATATTTAATTACAGTGTATGAACATAGAAAAATCCAAAAATGTAACCTGTGCTAGAAAAATGTAACTTTTGACTTTGGGACCCTGGCATATGTAGTGATTATTATTATTCTGCATGGCATTAACGGAGAAAGAATACAATTTCCTGTGGCTTGTCGTAAGAGGTGACAAAACAAACCACAGTCAGGTGGTAGAATATTTACCCGACTGGTTGGTTACCACCCCTAGTCTAGAGTATGCTGCCATAACAACCTTGACTTGTGTTTCACCATTAGTGCCCAGGTTCCAGTGTCCCTTAAGAGAGCTGCAGTGCATTTGTAGCACCTTTGGTGTTGCAAATGTCCATAGACAATGGTAACCGCTTTGTATCAAGTGGGTTGTCTGCATGTCTACTGAACTCATGCAATAATATTTTTTTAAATATCTATGCTGGCAGCACTGGATAGAATAGACGGGGTGGGAGAGGTGATAGAGGAAATAGGATTACGCAGAATATTCCTAGCTTTATCTGAGTTAGGTACATATGATTTGTATCTTACCGATAAGATATCCTTGATGATAGCTTTGTCGGTGGACATTTTCGCACGGTTGATAACGGACACGTTGGGCCCAACGTACGTGACAAACAAAAACTTCTTGCGTTTGGACATCTCGTCGCCCATTTGAACCCTAAAATTCATAAAAGTTGCTTTATAGTCTATGCCAGGGATTACCAAAGCGGTCGATAACGACCCCCTGGGGTCAAATCGGTTTCCCAGATGTCGACATACACGAAAACTGAATTTGGGGGTCGACGAAGTCTAAAAATCGACACCTATTTATTAATTATCTCAAATTTTTATTTGAAACTTTCAAGATACTTTATTAGTTATGTTGTTACATGAACCAATTTCTTATAAGAATGATTATTATTTTAAGGAAGTATCATTGTCGTACTTTAAAAAAAATCAAGTCTATAAACGTGCACAATTTCGTACAAGATGAAAAACTCGGCAAGCCAATAAGCATGGGATGTTCGTGCAAGATAATAAGTATTCTGTATCAATACGAAAAAAAACTAGATAAGTTTTTTTTTTAAAGGGATTGCCCAAAATAGTTTGAGAATCCCTGGTCTACTCCAAACATGGCATATGCATACGCACACTCTTACATTCGTGACGTATGGCAAGCGTACCACTGTTTACTTATTTCCGCGCTCGTTGTACGATCTGTCTGCTTGATTATAAGGATAGTCTTACGTCTAAAACGTGATAAACGAATAAGTGTGTGTCAGCTCTAACACGCGTCGAGTTTACTCCTTAAATATGAATAGCCTTACTTATAATAATCTCGTTAAGAAACGATTAGCCATCTCTTAAGTAAGGGACTTAAGAGCCTAATCAATGAGTATAGTATCTTTTTTTTCCACTTATAAACAAGTATTTGCAGTTTTAACCTAAGATGGGTACAGATAAATGAACTTTGAATAATAACGTAGGTTGTAACCAAAATAATCGATTAAAAACCAGAAGAGAACGATATTTGGTTAGTATTAAGAATCGCCATCTTGCCTCTTAGCAGTCTCTTAAATTACCTTTCGACGTTGGTTATTTTTGACAGTTAAATGAGTTACTTTACCACCTGTTATCCGTAAGAGGAATTTACGGGTACGGTTTTCACTAATCAGTTGCAGAGCAATTGCTTAAAATTTAAGAGACGATTATAAGTAAGGCCATAAAATTCCGAAACAACATGTGGATATTACTTCAGATTTTATTTCATTGCATTAAAGTTCAAAATTGCCGGCGTGAGTTATGTGTATAAAAGGTAATAAACACTTCGACGGGTGCAAAGTAAATAAAGTTATCTACAAAATGATGATTTTTAGTTTATTTTACAATCGTTTTAATAAAACAATTCTTTACAATATGACATTATTTGTTTTGCATATATCACATTATTTCAATAAATTTTCCTACGTAAAAAAAGCCATCTACGTATGTTCTTTCAAATACTACGAAGTTAATTCGACCATCTTATCGCTCTCCTCTAAAGTAGATATTTTGCAGATATCTCTTTTTACTTTGCACCCGTCGACTTGATAACTTACCTAAGGTAGCCAAAAGCCCGGTCGTCATCGGAGAACTGTGTACGGAACTCTGTGAAATCACTACCGCGTGCCGAGCACACTATACGGGCGCCGTCGAATTTGAACACCGCCCTGAAAAGAAGTACCACATTATAAGTCGTGCGTAGAAGGTTTGCCGATGACAACTCCTTTCATACGTAGTATCCATAGTAATTTGTTCCCCTCTCGCCTCCCACAACCGCGACCCATAGTCGCCTAGCTCTTAGGTACTTACTTACAGCGCGTTCCATTAGTAGCTAACAACGCCCAAAATAGTCCGTTAGCTGTTGCACAAGGCGACCGCGGCCGTTATGGTCGTGGCGAAGACATCACTAATGACGTCATCATTTTCGATCACACAACGAACCATGTCAAGAGGTGGCTTGATATGATAGTTTCCATGTTTACATATCTTTAGTAGATTTAGATATGTATGCCTTTAGTAAAATTACCATGTTCAGAATTCATGTATTATCAAATTAAAAAATCCGCTACCTTGCTGAAAATACCCTTTGATTTTAATACTAGCGATATAACTACATTACTTGTCAAGCGCGGACAAAGCCGCGAACAAATCCTAGTTTTGCTATATTGCAGGACAAATGCAGACTAAGTCGCGGGTGGCCGCTAGTAGATAATACACTAAGTAATATTAGTGCTACAATTTTATTACGTCATTCATTTTAATATATTTTATGAGTGACCCAAATACACTGCGCCCACACGCGTGGTGTTGTGCCCGCATTTATCCTCCTACAAAATTAGTTTCTATACGACTTTTAACACATTCAATGCGAAACGGGGTCTAAGTCGCCCCGTACGTGTCTCACTTGCGGTGCAGCTAAGGAAAACATAGACTTATCTGTTTTTTTTATTGCTTGTGTTTAGCAGACAGGCAGACGGCCCACCTGATGGAAAGCGGTTATCATCGTCTATGGACATTTGTAACAGCAAGGTGCTACTAATGTGCTGCCCCTCTCTAAAGGGAGTCAGGAACCTGGGCACTAATGGCGGAACGCAACACAAGGTTGTTATGGCGGCATGCTCCAGACCAGGGGTGGTAGCCATCCAGACGGGCAAATACCCTACCACCTCGCTGTGGATTATTTTGTTGCCTCTTACGACAGGCCGCCTAGTCGCGGAAAATATTTATTCTTTCTCCGTTCCTGCACGGATAAAACCTTATGGTGTGGAGGGCGTAATATTCAATTTGGTTCAGTCTGGAAAAGAAATGAATATATATCTAACATGTGCTATTAAACCAGAGTTCCGTGGTATACCCTTAATACGATCACCTTGGCTTATTAGAGCACAGCACAAAACAAAATTCATAAACTATTTTAAACATATATCAACAATTATTTAAATTTTTTTAAACGTTACGGGGCGCAATAGGCCCCGTACCGGTATAATGATAATTTTCTTACAAGGTCTTAAACACCCCGTACCGCAGGAATGGAAGTACAGATAAATCAGTGCCGCCGCTGTGAACGTGTTAATGTGTTAGAGCTTTGGTGTCACACACACACACATTATTGGAACGAAGTTCTTTTACGCGGCTTACAAGAATGAACTGCCAAAGATCGTCACGTTACGGAGTTTTTGGTGGGAACTGAAAGGGGACGTTGTGCTGTGCAGTTTTATTTTCTAAAAATGTGTAAAAATACTCTAAAATGAACAATAGTTGTAGGATATTGATAGTTTTTACACGCTTTATATTAGCTTCACTTGTATGTCAGTCAGTATGTCTGTAACCGACCCCTAAATTTGACCGACTTCCCGTTTTCCGATTGAGCTGAAATTTTGCACGTATGTGTATATCGCGTGACAATGCAATAATATGGTACCATGGAGCTGATCTGATGATGGAGTCGGAAGGTGGCCATAGGAACTCCTGTACTAAACAAGATAGACCCTTCGTGTTTGGGCCCGTATGTTTATATCGCGTGACAATGCAATAATATGGTACCATGGAGCTGATCTGATGATGGAGTCGGAAGGTGGCCATAGGAACTCCTGTACTAAACAAGATAGACCCTTCGTGTTTGGGCTCGTATGTTTATATCGCGTGACAATGCAATAATATGGTACCATGGAGCTGATCTGATGATGGAGTCGGAAGGTGGCCATAGGAACTCCTGTACTAAACAAGATAGACCCGTCGTGTTTGGGCTCGTTTTACTTGTCTTGGCTAGCACTCTGCTGCTACATGATATGCAGGATCTCAAAAGCTTGTATTTAAAAACATTTAAACAAAAATCAACTAAAAAATGAAAAATAAATAATAGTTTAAAAAAACTAAAAAAACACGCTTTTATAAAAAATCCAACTAAAAAAACAAAAAATAAAATTTAATATAATATAAAAAAGCGTGGGGTGTATTCAATTAATAATATAATATCTTAAAAAGCGCTTTGAATACACCCCACGCTTTTTTATATTATATTAAATTTTATTTTTTGTTTTTTTTAGTTGGATTTTTTATAAAAGCGTGTTTTTTTTAGTTTTTTTAAATTGAGTAGTAATTATGTGTTTTTGTGAGAAATGTGAACTGTATAGTCAAATGTGGCCTTTCGAGTTTTCACAAGAACTCCGTTAAATGGCGTTGGTTGTAGTCTACAGTACAACTACGCTACTATTTATATATCAGACTTGGCTGTATGGACTAAGATTCCTTTGCTTGCCTTTGTGGCGAATTCTACTACTACTCGTCACGTTACGTTTTACACTTCGTACAGGATTAACGGGCATAACCGATAAATCCCGGTCGCCTTACCATTCTGTGGGCGTTGTATCGGATCTGACGTCATCATAGGCAGCGCGTATCATGTCCCGGTCCAGACCGGTTGTCATGGTTACCTGAAACAAGGAAAAATAATTGTAGTTTATCCTTAACATTTTCAATAGAATGATTCAGTCGTTTCGGAGCCCATACAACACAAATTTACAGCGACAATGAAAAAAATATAGACATAAACAACACTTTATTGTTCACCAAAACAAAAATACACAACAAGACAATAGTTACTCAGTAAAACAAAAGGGGATCTTATCGCTACAAGCGATCTCTTCCAGGCAATCTGACTCAAAGGAAATTCTTAAATTATCTGCTGCTGACTATAAAACAAATGTTCAAATCACATGTTAACTTTAATACTTAGATCATATGAACTGACTTAAGGTGAATATTACTGATGGTGGAGGAAAATATCGTGATGAAACCTGCACATCGAGATAACTGTGTCAAGCACATCGAAGCCGCCTTAGACAAGCATGGCGGATGGAATATCCATTCTTTAAAAAAAATGAGATACCCAAGCCCCGCTGTGGGGCGTTATAGATACATACTTTGCATGTTACAATTAAGAAAGTTTTACCAGTATGCAAGTTGTACCTTAAAAGAAGGTTATGCCAAATTTCAGCCTTATACAATCAACTAGTTTTGTTTAATTCACAATTTTATTCCTTGTGTAAAACTGCACTTTTGTCTGTACGCCTATTTGTTATGAAGCCCTTGATATATAATTATTTGATTTCACTAATAACTAACATATCAACGCAGAGCCTAAGCTACTGGGGCTAGGACCGTGAAAATTTTCATGCGGACTTTTTCTATAATGTAGTTGCACACTAAGGATTTTTGAAACTGCCTTTTAACTTAATATATGCGAGCGAAGCCTCGGAAAACCGCTAGTTGTTATAATTTACAAAAAAATCTAAGTAGACTAACATTAATGCGATCCGCAACGGAGAACGTCCGTAAAATTAAATTCAATACATTACAACACTATTAGGAAACTTAAACAGTCGTTGACTTGCCTACTTTTACTTACAAGATTGTTAAGATACAACAAGGACTATTTATTTGGGTTCCGCGTGATCAGATGCTTATTGTTCTATAAAGTTAGAACAACGAGTAGATATTTGGGTTCTACGCATTCAGGTGCGTATTGTTCTCTAAAGTTAGAACAAGGACCAGATATTTGAGTTCCGCGCATTCAGATGAGTTTTGTTCTATAAAGTTAGAACAATGACTAGATATTTGGGTTCCGCATATTCAGATGCGTATTGTTCTATAAAGTTAGAATAAGAACTAGATATTTGGGTTCCGCGCATTCAGATGCGTATTGTTCTATAAAATTAGAACAATGACTAGCTGTTTGGGTTCCACCTATTCATAAGATGCGTAGTGTTGTATTTGAAATACAAGCGCTTACATCCTAAAGATTCGCAATATGGACATAACTGCCAATGAGGTCTGCCTTCACGCGTCTACACGCCTTCGAGTCGCACACCTGGCGATGATTATAGCGCCAGATACATAGGTTGTCATGACAGACTATGCAAATTTGCAAATGCCCTACTAACTTGCTATTATAGGGTACGTTTTGTCGTCTTTTGCAACAGGCCCTCTTACACAAAAAATTTCACAAAAACTCAAGGTTGTCATGACAGCATGGGCATACTGTAGACTAGAAGTGGTAGCTATGTAGATTGGCAAATGCCCTACTAACTGACTATAGGGTACATTTTGTCGCCTCTTAAAACAGGCCTTCATTTCATACAAAACATTTCATCAAAATCGGTCCATTAGTTTGGAAATAGTCCAGTGATATATACACGTACAGAAGAATTATATATAGAAAAGATAGCATAACGGCTTGTAACATTCCGCGACGGTACCCTGTCCATGAGAGAGCAGAACGGGAAATTCTTCCATCTCTTTTCGCCGCCGAACATGATTACCGTCTTGTGATTAATGAACGCTATTAATTAAGTAAAGACACATTTCTCACACAACCAACCGTTCTGTTCAGGTGAAAGTTTGGCTTTTGTGTTTTGGAGCCTGTAGTTTTATGTTCTGTATTGGATATAACTACTAATTATTATTACATACATATATTTATTTATTTAATTGTTTGGGAAATACACAATAATTAATATTCTTAAGTATAAAACACAAAAATAATACATATATTAATCAAGTTTCCACTAAAAAAATAGTTTACGTAATAAAAATTGGCTCAAACAGTTAATTACAAAAAAAGATATTACAATTACACGAAAATTACATAAAATGTCTATTTAATTTACATGAGGTCAATACTGAACAAATAGAAAACTAAAAAAACATACAGTACGCCTGTTTTTCCTAGGGGTAGGCAGAGACGATAGATTTCCACTTGCTACGAGCTTGACATACATCTTTTGCTTCATCTATATTCTAAGTCTCTTCATACAGCCACGTTTATTCAAGGTGCCTTTAAGTGTCAGCGCAGACAGAGAGGAACAAGCCCCACGCGGTCTCGGGTATTTTCTTTACGGATAGCCTGCGCGAGTAAACCGTTCTGGATTACCACTCTACAGTAAACATGGCAATTTGTCGGGAAAGTTCGTCATCGATGGTGGACTGGAATATGATTATAATTGTGCTTTTGGCGGAAGAAGAAAAAATTGAAGAACATGTTAATAAAATAAGGCGTCAGAAAATTAGACGAAGAACATGGGTCGAGGAATGTTGGCAAGAAAGGTATAGTTTTGGTGAATTTAATACACTGTGTACGACTTTATCATTGAAAGGAGTTTTGTTTTACGATTACTATAAAATGGATTATGAAAAATTTCGAATGCTTGTGGATATGTTACGTAGGTACTTCGGATTAAAAATCTACAATAATGACGTCCTCCCTCTTGAAACTCGGTGACAACACTGAAAGTACGCGTACGACGCGAGCGCCGACTCGACGCCGCGCGGGGATTCCCGCGTAGCTTCGAGGACGCGTTTGTCAGGTTCAAGCATTTATACATACATACATAACTTCACGCCAGGTCCCTTGCGGGGTAGGCACGAACAACAGAGCGCCATTTAGGCTTATTCTTACACACCTCACTTGCTTCTTTGACATTCATAGCTCTTGTCATGCACGCTCGTCTGTTCTTAAGGCTCCTGACATCACCTTCTGTTAGTACACGATCAATTTGATCATGGAAGGTGTGTCGTGGCCTTCCGCGACCTCTGCATCCATCCACTTTTGCATTGTATATCGGTTTAGCCATTCTTCCATAATTCATTCTTTGTTATAATAATTTAAAGTTTATTTTCAAGTGCGCTAATAAAATCCTCTCCGCTGCGCTCCGTTCTGTCTGTGCTGACCCTTACCTGGTCAGTCTTTAAGTCATCTACGATTTGATCGAGGCAGGTACTTCGCAGTCTACCAGCACCATCTCTACCACCCACACTGTTATCATACACTCTCTACATGTCCAAACCAACTGCTATTATTATAATTATCTTTTTTCAATCCACAGCGTATACTTATGAATTTCATTACTAGATACCTAGAGTATAGGCATGCTGTTTTTTGACCACCTGAAGAGTCAATGAGTCGTTTTGATGAAATTTGGTAGAGGCTCATGGCCTCAAGACCCCACGGTCCGAGCGTCTCAACAGCAAACGGCACAAACATAACTCTCACTGAGGGTTACATATTTGCGCCGCTTGTGATTCAGCTGTTTCCGCCGCTGAACCGGCTGATTTGGACGTTTTTGGTAAATGGAATGGAGCCAACGTGTCTACGCAGGTTGCATCCCACGCCAAAGGTATGCTACGCTGCCAGGGAATTAGAGTCATTCCGTCAGGCTTCAGCTCCACTAAAGCTGGCACGTTAGCTGTGGCGAGCGCCCTCCATAAGACACATTCAAAGCAGGTTGGAGTTAAAACTGACAAATTACCTCACTTCGAAAAAGTTAAGAAATCAAGTCTCAGTAAAATGGCTTGAAAGTTCCCAGTAATAAAAGTATTCAATTGCAATAGTGTCGGGAGGTTTCGGACATATTAAGGGCCCCCTTATCCAGGTTTCATTGTAGCTATGTTCCATTAGGGACTCACAGCGACCGCGATTTTTCCCGTCCCACTTCCTTGCCGGCATGACAGTAACCCCAAGTGGAACGGTTATTCGACCCACCTCTTGACATGGGTCGTTGTGAGCGTTGTGTGATCGAAAGTGATGACGTCATTAGTGACGTTTTCGCTACGACCACAACGACCGCGGTCGCCTTGTGAAACAGCTAACGGAGCATTTTGGGCGTTGTGAGCTACTAATGGAACGCGCTGTGTATTTGCTCTGCTGTACAATAAACAGTTATCTAAATAATCTACCTTGGACGAACAGGAGAACCCGGAATGGCAAGACTCGATGTCCTGCACATCGTCACTGGGGCAAGAATCTTCTTCCTTCCCGTCTTTGACGATAGCGTACAACTCATCGATTCTGTTCTTCAAAATTTTGACTTCAGTCTTTAATTTACGTCTATCTGTAGCTATTTCTTCCAAAGCGTTAATTTTGTCTGTGAACTGGCCTAGAATTTTTCGCAGATCATCGACATTCTTCGTCAATGTGTCGAATTTTTTTATGATGTTGCTTTGGTTTTCTGTTAATTTATTTATGTGATCTTGTAAGGACTTATATGAACTTTCCAAAGCGAATGCTTGCATGTCCATAATTAATTTTTGATATGAATCAAATCGTTCATATTATTTTTGGATTTTAGATGATAGATTTGCTAATTTATCTGTAATTTTCGGTGTCGGACAATTGCCATACAGACATGATTTTTTGTACCAAGTCATTTCAGCCAGCTTTTAAATATTCAGATATACAAAAAGTATTTATTTATGCTGCTCATAATTATATATATTATATAATGATTATATAGGTAATATATATACAAATCAAAATTAAACTGTAAAATCTAGTACCAGACCGCTGTCAGTTGGAAACGTGCCCAAGGGACATTGCCTCGCTGAATGGCAACGCTGATGCGTTGCCCGGGGTATAGGTCAGTCTTTTAGTCACGTGAGACTTCTACCAGGCGTTTCGCTATGTCTCGATAAAGCTTGTGCACGTCAGGTCCCTGGATCTTGACCCCAAAAGCCGCAAATATGTAGCCATTTCCGATGGTTGAGTATTTGAGCCGTTTTAGTGCCTCCTGTTGTGCAACAGCTCTCCCGACAGACATGTTAGTGGATGGAAGATAGGACGCTGGGGGCGACCCATCTTAATTTAAAATTTTCAATATTATAGAATTTTTTATATATAAACATGCCGTGTACATTAAAGCTATAAAAAAAAACTGGAATAGTCTACATAAACGACGGGGAACAGGATTTTACACGATGCATTTTTTTTAGATTTCTTGTCTGTCGGTGTATCTGTTTGATCGGGATTGACGCAAATACCACTGGGCCGTTTGCCTGTCTTCTGAACTCTTGCGATGGGCAGCGTGCCTAAAAAGCTGTCTGCATTCCCACACTGGGTAACAATGCTGATTCACTGTGCCATATACATATACATATATAGACCGACCATTTAAGTACCTACATGAAAAAGATAGTATTTTTTGGATAGTGTAACTAACTTGCATAAGTTTTTTGTAAAAAGTTAAGTAGCTATACATGTTTATTAATTAAAAGAAAACCCATTTCACTCGCTTTCATGTTCACGCATAACAAACCACATAAATACCTACGTTACACTTTCTTTTGAAAAACTTAATTCCATTAAAAACCATTACTTTAATACTGTTTTGCTTAAAATTAATTACGCGTGTATGATTTGAATTTATAACTAAGTAATGAACGTACGCGCTTTTGGGCTAACGGCGCTTACTTGTTTTTTATTATATTCTTTTGCAAATCAATTATAATTTATACATTTTTTGCACCTGAATATCAAGTTATGGCGTCATATCATTAATGAGCCAAATAGTATAATATTTATTAAATATTATTACACGCCGACAAAGTAAATGCACACCTGGTTTATTACCTTTCCCCGCATTTGGACTTCTTTTATTTATTTTGTGTTAAAAATTTGCAATTAGGCAATAGTATAAAATAATGCCTGAACGGAGGAGTGAGGCAGTCAAAGCGTTAACACAAGCGAGGCAAGACGTGTGTACATTTAGTGACGGACTTTGCGCGTGTTATTGAATTGTGCATTACATTTGGATTTTTGCGTCCGGTTATACCTCTGTTACCTCTGTTTACGTGTTTGTATAGTTCTAATCCTGTAGCTCGTAACAATATCACGATAAAAATAAATTAATGTTTAAACAATAATTTACACTTTACGCCTCGTTAAATCAATAATATTGTTACAACTCAGGTCCCGACAAAAACAAAATCCACCTGCACATCTGAAAAAAAACCATATTTTATTACCTGTCGGCATTTGAACTAGTTGTAATTCTTTTATGTAGTTGTAAGTCTTCTGTTGTTTACTTATTTATTGGCACACGTTTCTAGAGAACAGCCCATTGTTTTATTGTACTTATTTATGGCCGTTTGCTCATTAGCCAGGTGTATCGGATTACGACACGGGCACATTGCATTTGTGCAGTATAAAACGATATCCTGATTGAGGGAGGGAGCAGTCGAGCAAGAACCACGATCAAGGCGAGACGTGTGTACATTCGGGAATCTAATAGTGACGGACTGTGTGTTTTATTGAATTACGACCTTTAGGATTACGTTTGGATTTGTTGTGTTCGGTTATATTTGTACCTGTGTAATACGTGTTTGTATAGTTCTGATAAACTCTATAGTAATTCGAACGGCATTTTAATTTGAGGCCCGCTAAACTCGTAACAATATTATAAAATTCTAAACAAGTCGTGTTTTTAAAATAAAGCTATTTAAAAAAAACAACTGAAATAGACTAATATTTTCTTAAGTTTTCGCGACTTGCATACATAATAACACTACGTTTTAACGGTTTTAAGCGCGGTAATTTATTTGATGTTGGTTTATCCGACGTTTCGGCCGCTTTTAAAAACGTAGTTTTATTATGGAATAGACTATATATTTTCTTTTTACAAAAAATTCGATCTCACCATAAAAAAAATATTTAACCGCCTTCTTTCTACATCTTGAAGTCTGAAGGACTGACGTGTTTGACATATCGATTATCACGATTTGCCGGTTTCATCTCGATGTTTTTCTTCGCCGTTAGCAGGTGGTCATTTTAACAATGTCCATATTAGGTTAGATTAGAACTCGTGCCCTTCGAGTGTAGTACGCGAGAGCGTTAATCAACAAGCAACCAAGGTTTAGTTCTAAACACACAATTTAACTTACTTTAACTTAAACTAAAGGTCGCCCAGTGGTCAAAATTCGACCATAAAAGACTATACTTCTATAAACACAGATTTCGCTAAGGCTACACTGTTAATTTCATTTTAACAATAAACAAAAGAGTAAGTATATATACGTGTGTGTGTCAAATACCTGGTAGTGTATGATTTAGGAACAACTGAGTATTATTTAAAAAAAAACAACTTTTTTTTAAGAATAACAAAATATATCATTCTGTGTTAAACAATTCTTCTTCTTCAACTTTTTAGTGTTATTTTAGTAAAAACGGGACCCTAACAATAATCGGCATATAAACACACACGTCATAAATCCCCAAGCCGTGCAAATTACGCTTGTGTTATGAGTAATATACATCAGAACACTCTGAAGCTAATATCAGAAATCCAGACTATTGTAAAGTAATGGTTTTTATATTGATGTAATGTATTTTTGATGTACAATTTTTTATAAATATTAGCATTCTGCACTCCTTCTCTATATAAACTATAAGTGTGCGAAATTTCAAACTCCTCCGTCCAGGCAACTTTCGTTAAAAAGGGTACAAAGTTTTTGCTTCACGTATTAATATAATTATATTTATTCAAAAATGATAACCGGTTTTAGAAGAAGCATGTAGTGCGGGCGGGATGCGAATAACACGCTTCATCGCCGTATGCCCGATCGGAAGGCGGGTTCTATTAAAGAAGATTATGAGATCAACGCCTTGCCCCACACACCACCTGCCCCAGTTTCACAGTTAGACATTTTCACTGAATCGAAAGTGATCTCCAATACGGCATCAGGCCCGCCACGCTTTGCAGCACATACCTCAACGATAATGCTCGTAATTTCTGTTTTTATTAACGCCTTCATACCATTTACAACGGTTTAAAGTATAATCTACACCAGTGGTTCTCAAACTACTAGTACCTACCTACTACTAAAACATATTACCGGCTTCAAAAAAGGAGAAGGTTGACTGAGCCTAGGTACACAGAAGTCAGTGGGTAAGGTGCCCAGAATGTTGGCTACGTTACCTAACTGGATCTTCCTAGTGATCCGTCGGCCTAGGTAGGAACCAGCCTGGATGGGACGCCATCTCCTCACTGATGAGCGAGTCCTGTTTGTCAAGGAGGAGGTGGAGCGAGAGCTTAAGCGCACCAGGCTGCTCCGCTCCCATCAAAGGAGGACGCTTTGGCGCCGGAGGGCGTCTTTAGACCTACAGCCGCCGTGTGCGGGAGGTGCGAGTAGATCCCCGGGAAACGGTTCTCATCCACCGTTATGCCGTGGAGACAGGGGCGCACCGATGTTCCATGTGCGCTCACCTCTCCTCCCATGGGACGCGTTAGAAAGCGACTGGGCCAAATGACTGTGGCCCTGGCATATGGACGAAGGATATAAAAAGCCTTGCTACTTATCCCTGCAGGAACGGAGGAAGAATTGCAATTTCCTCCGGCTGGGCGGTCTGTCGTAAGAGGCGACAAAACAACCCACAGCTAGCTATCTCTCTCTCTCGGGCAAATGCCCGACTAGATAGCTACCATCCCTGATCTAGGGTATGCCGCCACACCAACCATGACTGGTATTCCGGCATTACTGGCCGGCAGGTTCCAGTCTCCCTTAAGAGAGCAGCAGATAATTTGTAGCACCTTTGGTGTTGCAAATGTCTATAGGCGATGGTAACCGCTTTCCGTCAACTGGGCCGTCTGCCTGTCTGCTATACTCATGCAATAAAAATAAAATATACCTATAACCCCTTAAGAATCCTTAAAAATGAAGCTACCGCAGTCTATCAAGTGGTAACAATAGAGTTCAGTGGGGCAAGACAAGAATAAAGTGTGAACAAACAAATGAAATGAAATCAAATATTTTTGTTTGCTTAAAAACATGGTCAGCAAAAACCTTAGATGACAATGTGTTATATTATGTTTCACATGTGTTTGCCCTTTCAGGCATGCAAATAGTAATTAAGTTGAAAATCAACTAATTAACAAAAACATACCGTAATCCACTCAATTCACAGACATAATTTTTACTTTTTTTTCTACATTTATACAGTAATTATTATAGATAATATGTCAAGTGCAGAGTTATTTCATATAGAATAAAATCTGAAAAATTAAAAAAAATGAAATATTGGAATAATAAAGACTAAAAAAACGATGTTTTAACGGTTTTAAGCGCGGTAATTTATTTGATTTTTGTTATTCTGGCGTTTCGATCACTTTTCAGTGGCTGTGATCACGGTAGACAATGATGTCAAGTGTCAATGAGTATTGTTAAAGTTTTATTTAGCCTACCGCCAACTTGTTCATTTTAATTATTTAGTTTTAATTTTGTTTATGGTTATTATTTACCCTATGGGAGCCTAATTTAATTTACCACCGCTTCGCAACATGTTATGGCTTGAAGAGAAGAAGCGGCGCAAGAAACTATTCAGCAAATATGCCTAGTTCTAAAAATTCTATATAATATTAAAATGGATGGAAGGAAAAATAAAACAAGTGTAAAAAATACAAGTTGCGAAAATTTACGAAAATATTACAATAAAGTTTGTCAATATATATAATAAATCTCTTTTGTAGCCTCTTTCTAAAGAAATCTATGTTATCATCCCTTATAGATCTGAGTATTTTATTAAATATTACTGGCGCCATCCGGAATAAACATTTCCCTATTAAAGCGGTTTTATGAGTAGGCATACAAAGCTTGTTATTGTCAAGTCTATTGCGACTTGTCATGTCGAAAAACTACTAAACTAATCCGGGTTCGTTTTAAAAAACAGTGCTATTTCAAGAATATATACACAGGGTAAAGGGTAAAATAACCTGCATCAAGATTACAACCCTAAGCTAGATATAAAAAAGAGATTTTTCTTTTATCATATTTGCGGTTGTGTAGACCGGCGCAGCGGTTAACCATTGTGGACCTTGATAATTTTATTTATAAAACGTGTTCAATCGATTATTTTTTCAAGTAGTACATAAACGATTCAAAGTCGTTTATGTGATAAATGCATGCTGTCGAGACGCTTGGACCGTGGGGTCCTGAGGCCATGAGCCTCTACCAAAATTTATGAAAACGACTCATTGTCTCTTCAGATGATCAGAGGGCTGGTGCCTATCTCGGGCAGCGAATCAGTATGGCGATCCAGTGAGGAAACGTAGCCCACCTTTTGGGCACCTTACCCTAGTAAGGTGCGATGAGTGAGAGTTTCGATGGCCCATTTCCCCAATCTATCCTCTTTATCCATCTATCCTCTTTATCCCATTTTAAGGCTGCGTTTCCTCTGGCGCGGAGCTAGGCGGAGTGAAGCGGAGAAGAACATTGAGCCGTGTCCAGATCAGTCACATTCAACCTCTTAGAGGGATCATAACGTCATGATGTCGGTAAAAAAGAGCAGCGCTTTTACATCTCTCTCTATTAGAAGATGAAGATTCGGAAGCAGATGAAATAGAAGTGATTGCCGCATATTATTCGCACCGCACCGTTTTCTACGCTCAGTGTTCTACTTACAGTCTTGAGGGGTAAGATAAAGATTAACTAAGTTTTCATTTATTGTATTCTTTTATAAATTCATTATAAAAGTAACCTTGACCTAATGACCATACAATTAATGTCAAAATACAACCGATGGTAGGGCAAGTGAATGAATAGCAAGCTAAACGATACCGACCACTAATCATTACCCGTTGAGCCTTCTCGAAGGTTCTGTCATCGTGATGGGAACGCGACGTATGCCGCGCACGCTTACCTCTCTTCCTGTTGGGCGAGTTACAGACCACACCACGCAATGAGAGCTTATAGATGTCGGGGGACAAAGAAGTTCCCCGGCATGATTTTTTTTATTGCATGACTTCAGCAGACATGCAGACAGCCCACTTGATGGAAAGCGGCTACCATCGCCTATGGATATTTGCAACACCAATGTTCTGTCGCTCTCTAAAGGAGCACTGGAACCTGGTCACTAATGCCGGAACACAACACAAGGTTGACAGGCAAATGCCCTACCACCTGGCTATGGGTTGTTTTGTCGCGTCTTATGACAGGCCGCGGCCGAGCGAGGAAATTGTATTCTTTCTCCGTTCCTGCACGGATATGTCCAAAAACAAGAAACCGTGGAACTAAGCAAGCCGGTCCCAAGGTCAAAATACGTGTATTTAAATTAAGCTCGGTGACGCAGCGCGTGCGCACCGGGTGAACGAACCAACCATACGAGATGTGTTTATCCGTGCACTATTTTTATAAACAGGATAATGTGTTATTTGTAAAGTTGATGTATGAAGCGGTTAGAACTCTTGAGAAATTGCTAACCGACTTCAAAGAAGGCTGATTCTCCTGCGCCCAGCATTGCATCATAAGCCGCAGCCAGATTTTAAAAAAAAAGTAGTCAAGGTGGGAATGAATGAATGTATATATATGCTTAATTGTGGTTTAAAAGATACAGTTAAAAAAAATCAAATTTTACAATACAATAAGCGGTCTTATCGCTATTAGCGATTTCTTTCAATTTCTGGGAAGTCCGTACATCTATTCTTATTTTCGTGTTTGAATATTATTTTTTATTGCAGGAGTTCAGCAGACAGGCCCACTTGATATAAAGCGGTTACCATTGCCTATGGACATTTGCAACACCAAAGCTAAAAATGCGCTGCTACTCTCTTAAGGTAGACTGGAACCTGGTCACTAATGCCGGAACACAGCTCAAGGTTGTTGTGCCCTACCAGCAGCCCTACCACCTGGCTGCGGGTAGTTTAGTCGCCTCTTACGAAGGCCGCCCGGCCGCAGGAAATTGTATTCTTTCTCCGTTCCTGCACGGATACAAGCTTGTATAGCTTCGACGTTAACAAGTCTATTAGTAAGGCTGGAGCACCCTCTTACCAGACTGACCCTCTCGACTCCATCCAGCGTCGCGCCGTTCGTATAGTCGACACTCTAATGCTAACAGGCGGCTTAGAATCGCTTAGCCTTCGGAGAGACTTTGCGTCCCTCTGCGTATAATAGAATACGCCTGTACAACGGAGACTGTTTGATCTGGTGCCAACGCCTCATTTTTACAACCGCACCGCTCGCCATTGACGGAATGTTTACCTCCATTTCCTGGAGCTCCCAACTACGTAACGGTTGAATAGAACGTTTATTCCGCGTACAACAATGATCTAGAGGGAACTTCCCGCCGAGGTTTTCCCTCTGCGCTACAACATGGTGTTGTTTAAGAAGGGCGTTATAAAATTTCCTAAAAAAAATGTCCTAAGGCGGCGATATCAAGTGGACCGTACGCCTGCTTCAGGCAATAAATATTCTAATAAAAAAAAAGTTGAATAAATGAAGTAAGTTGCTGTTAAATTCCGTTTAAAAAGGTAAAAAATTAGAGATGAACGAACTTACACAACTGACGGACCTCCCCGCCTTAAATATATATTTTTACCTGTCCCCTTCTCCCCCCCCCCCAGATAAAGGCATATGGACATTTTTCTCCCCCTACGGGACCCTTAGAGATAGAGACCGTTCATTTATTATGTAAGGGTCCCGTCGGGGAGAAAAATGTATACATGACTTTATCTGCGTACCAACGGGACGGCGACCAGTTGGTCGGCCCAGATATCGCTGGAGTGACGTAGTGGAGGCTGATCTGCGCGAGCTTCATGCCTATGACTGGCAGGAGACAGCGCTGGACAGGACGGAGTGGAGTTTCTCATTTCGGAGGCCAGGACTCATTTTGGGTCGTTGAGCCGCAGCAGTCAGTTAAGATTTTTTTAAATACTACGTATTTTTCTTCCATGATGTTAAATGCACAGCTGCCTGCTGTAAAGCAGTTTATTGCCTTCCCGATTTAGGAATTCTTTTGTTTACTTTGTGCTTAGAAATTGTAATTAAGAAAAACATGCTATTGTTTTTCTACTTGTTTTATGGCCGTCATTAGTGTCGAACTAATGCTTATTGTTATTCTTTTCAACTTTGTGGGCCATTCGCAGGTGTGCAAATTACATTTTCTTAGTAGAACTCAGCCCACGCAATCGATTGTGTTTTGTATAGTTTGCTATAAAACAATGCCCGAACGGAGGGGTGGGGCAGCCGAACGAGGATTACGATACGAGTAAGACGTACATTCGACAAGCGATATAGTGACGGACTTTGTGCGTGTTATTGAATCGTGCAGTTTTGCACTGGCTGTGCCCAGTTATATTTGTACCTGTTTTATAAGTGTTTGTACAGTTCTAATAAACTCCATAGTAATTCCAACGGCATTTTAATTCGAGTCCTGTGTAGCTCGTAACAATATTTTATTCACAAAAAAAATGAAAAGTCACCGCGTTTATGGAATCCCCGCTATCGCTATTAAAATCACTACCGAAAAATCCTCAAGGATGTTGGCGTTAATGCAAGCCCTAACTGAAAAACGCATCATCATGGTCATGATCATGTCATCATGGTCATGATCATGTCATCATGACGACGTGTTGTTATTGGAATAGGTTAACTTTCATCCGGATTTTTTTTTACTGTTCTCGCCTGTTAGAAAAACCTGATTGACAAGTTGCGGGGAAACGCTAATTAGATGTACTATAGTAATGTAGTTAAAGAAAAAAGTTCCATAGAAATAATTAGCAAATTAAATTTTTAAATATAGTTTAGTTTTCTGACATTTTACAGTTTACTTGAACTACAACATACAACAACAAACCAACGAGAAACATTGCAATAGAAAAGTAAAATTATTTTTGCGATCTCTTTACATTCTTACAATGCTTCAACCCTTATCTATATATTAATACGTGAAGCAAAAACTTTGTACCCCTTTTTACGAAAATTGCGCGGACGGAGCAGTATGAAATTTCGCACACCTATTAGTTTATACAGAGAAGGAGTGCAGGATGCTATTTTTTTTAATTATGCATAAAAATACATTAAAATCAATAAAAAACAAACATTACACACACTACCATGTATTTGACACACACACGCATATATACTCTTTTGTTTATTGTTCAAGTCAAATTAACAGTGTACTTTGGCGAAATCTGTGATTATAGAATGAATGAAAACACTTTATTGTTCACCAAAAATTAAAACTACGTTCTTAAAACTAAGTACAGTACATGTTGAACAAAGGGCGGCCTTATCGCTTAAAGTGATCTCTTCCATGCAACCCCCCCCCCCCCCCGTTTTTTTTTGATCAGGGGAAATCCGATTGAGGACTAAGCCGCGACAAGGGCAGAACCTTGGAGGGATCATTCGCGACCTAGTATGGGATTCGCCAGATCGGAGGTGGCACTAGCATGCCCAGTCAGAACTGGTGCCATGCTATTGCCACTCCCCAGTTAGGGATACCCACTAAAACCCCTGGATGTTCCGTCCTTCGCCTTATGCCAGGGTTACGGGTATTACGACCTAGCACCTCCGCAGCCCTGGCAGGCGTGGGCCCCCCTCACGAGGCCTCTTCCATTGCCGCGGGACTCATCCCCTGGCATCTTCATACTCTCTTTGGCGTGGGGCGGTTTGTAGCTCGCCCCAAGGGAGGAGAGGCGAGCGCGCGCGGAGAACTTGCGCTCTCATCTCGGCGGCATGTGCAGGTGAGTGAGAACCCCTATACCCCAAGGGGCCCCATCCGCGCCGCCCGCTTACGGCGGTCGAAGGTCCGTACTGGTCCATGCAACCCCCTAAAATAATGAAAATATTAAGACAACAGTGGCGGAGAAGACAGTTATGAAACATTCCAAGAATAAATGAAAAAGAAATAATAATAAAATTTATATACTATACAAAAAAATTAAAAACTTCGTTTAAAAAAACCGACTTCAAAAACGAAAAAACTAAAATGTATAAAATAACTTATTTCTTAAGCTATTATTATTAATATATATTATCTAAAACATCTTAAAGTCGGTGCTTAGTAATTTTCAAAATATAGTAATTTTTATGTTTTACTTTGCACCGACTTCAAGATGTTTTAGATAATATATATTAATAATAATAGCTTAAGAAATAAGTTATTTTATACATTTTAGTTTTTTCGTTTTTAAGTCGGTTTTTTTAAACGAAGTTTTTAAATTTTATTTGTTACTTTTTAGTGTCTAGCTATGTATGGGTGGACCTACGAATGGTGCCGCGCTTCTTAAAAAATATAGGTCCCAAGAACCGGGAACAAAAAAATGATCGTAAAATGAATACTACTGGGCCAAACTATGTCAAATTTTTAGGGGACCACATGGCAGCTATTCCACGTCGAACAAAACAAGAATCACGTAAATCGAATCATAAATCACGGAGTTATCGGCGAACATACATAAAAAAAACCAAAAAAAAAAAAACCCGACGAATTGAGAACCTCCTCCTTTTTTCGAAGTCGATTAAAAATAGGATATACGAGTAACATACTATATATAGAATCAGCAGCATGGTTTAGACTTGTGAGGACTAAAGATATTTATATAGAAGTATAGTCCTAAACATTATTGGCGACCAATAGTAATAGTAATTATATGAACATTGTTGTAGAATATCTTATACTCAATTCAAAGTAATTCTTATCAATTTTGAAAACCAATAAAACGCTATAGTCGTAATTGTACGATAAGGGAGTTCAAGCTAATTATTAATTTTACTTTATCTTATAGTACGCAATCCTTCAATGTGCGTGGTCCGAAACGCACTTCTCCGATTTATTTTTAATATAGGTACTCTGATAATTCAAATAAAAAATAGAATTTCCAAAATACTTCCAACGAAAATTACTTGAAATAGTCTGCGGTTGAATAGAATCCTATAAAACGTTTCCCCATATCTTTAAAATTATAAGTTTACATAAACGCTTTTATAGGATTCTGGAAACAAAATGACAAAAATTATGAACTTCGTGCCAGGGACTCGAGATTGATTTTTGGGAATGTCCTCCGTTTGATGAAGTTATTATACTAAAAGTAATATAACATCCAAATTGTAGTCAATATTACATTTATGTGGTTAAAAAAATTAAAAAAACAACAATCTAATTTTTATGACACGAAATTATGATTTTAGGAAAATAAAATCCTTTCTACGGAATACTACGGAGCGTGGAGAGGAATACATTATAGATAGATAGATAGATAACACTTTATTGTACACCATTACAGGAAACACAGAAAAACTAAAAAAAAAATATTCTAAATGTGCACAATGGGCGGTCTTCGCTAAGAAGCGATCTCTTCCAGACAACACGTGGCAGGATTGAGGATATGCAGTTACTTACATATATTTTATTTATTTATATGTATGTATTATTATAAGTATGTAAAATATTATATAAATAAGAATTATACTTAATACATACATACATAACTTCACGCCAGGTTCCTTGCGGGGTAGGCACGAACAACAGAGTGCCATTTAGGCTTATACTTAATAGACATATATAAATACCTATACATAAATATATGTAAAAATATCAAACATTATATTGCAGGTAGTGCTTTTTTGTCATGTTCTTAAATATTGTTAGTGATTTAGCTTTACATTTGACGAATTAAAAATAAAATCACAGTAAAACGTCAGCTGTCATAAACTCCCGCCATACCTGACATGACATTCACCTATGTTATACATAAATAAAACATGTATTCAAAAATAGGCGGTCAACGGCTTGTATATAGAGTAGGTAATATTCCCTTGAAAGCGTAGACATGTTAAATATTTATCAAACAATTATGGCAGGTATGATTAACATCCTGGCTTATAATCGTTCATAATAATCTTATCAGCTATATCGATATATTGTTATTATCATATGGATATTCACTTTCCACGAATTCCCTGTGCTCGAGTACTGTTCAGTTTAAAAATTACCTATGTAGTCAGTCATAATATATGCACGAATAAAAAACGTATGAGCCAATAAATTCATGGCGCTTTCGACCTTTTGGTTGATTTGCTAGTCATCGAGTTCTATGAAGTAGACACAAGAACAAGGGAATTAACATCAACAACTTTGGGACAACCTAGAGGAATGCAGGCAAGTCAAGCTGGCAATGCCCCGAGCAAACCTGCAAGACTATTTCTCCAGAAGGATTCTAAAGATCAGTCGATCCCGGCTGAGATTAGTTATTAGGGATACGACAATTTTAACAGACATATTTTCGATATAGCTGTCACCGACAGCCCCCTGTGCAAAGCTTGGAGGCACAAGAAACAGCCGCCCATATCCTGCTTTATGTTTAATTTTTTTTATTGCAGGAGTTCAGCAGACAGGTAAACGGCCCACTTGATGGAAAGCGGTTACCATCCCCTATGGACATTTGCAACAACAAAGGTGCTACAAATGCGCTGCTGATCTCTTAAGGGAGACTGGAATGTGGTCAATAATAAACTCAAGGTTGTTTTGGCGACATACTTTAGACCAGGGGTGGTAGCCATCCAGTCGGTCAAATGCCCTACCACCTGGCTGTGGGTTGTTTTGTCGCCTCTCACGACAGGTCGCCCGGCCACAGGAAATTCTATTCTTTCTCCGTTCCTGCACGGATAGCTTGAATGAGGAGAGGTGTCGCAATACTGGAAGAATTATCTAAACATCCCAGGTAGCCTCCCTAAAGTCTTCAGCGATGTCCAGAAGCTGGGAAACTGCCTGGAGGAGCTGGGCTGGATGGAGTAACGCCTCATTCACCCTGACACGCAAAAGAAGAAGAGAAGAAATATAATTAATTGAACGATACACCTATCGCTATTACATTTGATAATGTACAGGTATATCTACATAGCTATAAAACTACCCGCGATATACAGGTTCGAAATCGGAGAATACCCTTGTATCGGAGTCTCCTATTTTATATACTCTTCTTCGGATTTTGATTTTATTAGTTTTAATTGAAAGAAGAAAAACTAGAATATTTCATTGCGTTTATTGCGTTCTTTTACAAATTCAAAAAGGTATTAAAAGAAAAAAAAGAAGTAAAAGTTGCCAGAGACAATAACAAAACATTTTTTTCTTTATATAATTGTGGCGGGAATTTAAAGCATAGACACCCTAGTGATATATATATATATATATATATATATATATATATATATATATATTCACAACTTAGTATGGATGTATGGCAGCATAACATCAACTTAATGAAGCATTACGGTATCGGTAGTTAATCTTCATAAAATTGTCTTTAAACGTAAACTTGACAGCTTGTTAAGAAATATAACACGGACAATGGCGGATCGTATTGCAAACTTACGATTATTCGCTGGTTTATTTTTATACCAGTACAGGCAAAGGTGTATTAATGTCAGTGATTCTATTAGAATGGTAAGGAAGTTATTTTCTTAATGATAAATAATTATAATAAATACAATTAAAAACTAAAAATGAACTAAGTTATAGTACAAGCTATTATAGACTGTGTAACAAATCGCTGCCAGATGGGAGTGTGCCCAGAAGGCTGGCTGCATTGCCGCGCTGCATGGCGATGCTTATTTGTTGGGCGAAATATGAGCGAGCCTTCTGATTACGGGTGGTATCAAAGAGTTTCTTGCATATATCTTTGAAGAAACTCTTTGCCTATGGACCCCACGGACCTAATGTTTCAACTTCAAACGGCACAAATATGTAACCCCTTCCTTAGGTTCCATAAATTTGCGCCGTTTGAGAGCTTCAGCTTTTGAAGTAGCGTTGCCAGCCTCTAACTCAGTCATAAAGGAAGTTATTGAATTGATTTTTAATGTGATATGAACGTTATTTTGTAATGATAAAGGCGAAATGTGACAAAAGGTCGCAGATGACCAAATTGACGAAAGTGACAAAATAATCAAAATTGCGGAATTGGCAAAAAAACCTATCCTACTTTCTTGGAGAATTTTTACATAAATCTATCAATTATCCATGATAAAATGTATCCCTTGTCCACTTGTACCTTGTCGCAATTTAAATTAAATACATACCGAATTTCAGGCAAATCGGTCCATAACTTTTCCGTAAAAGCATAACAAACAAAGACAAATATATTTTTATCCCGGAAAATATCCCATTTTTTTGGGATAAAAAGCTATAGCTAGCTCGGCTAGACGCACGCGTCTCGAACGCATCAGCGAGATAATCTATATTATGTCAAACTGCTAATCCGCTTTGGACAAGCATGGCGGGTACACTGTCCGTTTCCCTAGTGGTAGGTCCGAGCCTAGCAGTGGGCTGTTATTAAAGGTGCTTTACAGAATATGGTATTCTATTTTAAATGCGTCGTAATTATACATTTAATAATATTTAAAATTTCAACAAGTCGCTCGTCTACGGCACCCCGTTGGAAGTTTTAAGAGACAATGCGCGTCTCAGGAATGGCGCTTTCCAATCCACGCGAACTCAATTACTTGGTAAAATTTTAACTTAATTAACAGACATATCATTAATATTATAACTCTATTTAAGTAATTTAATGTTTGTTACATTTATTACATTGTTAAAATATATAATTCGTTTCAAAACGTTCGTAATTCTTGCCCATTCATTACGTGAGTTCATAATGAGGGGTGTTGCAGTATTACGTGAATAATATCTGTCTATAAAATATGTCAAACGACCAGTCATGCTATATGGGTCCGAATGTTGGGCCACTAAATTGAAAAACCACAAACGTCTCCACTCAGCTGAGATGAGAATGTTGAGATGGATGTGTGCTGTTACGAGAATGGATAAGGTGAGAAATTAGTACATAAGGGGATCTTTGAAAGTTGCACCCGTGATTAAAAATTAAGAGGAAGAAGATTAAGGTGGTATGGGCATATTATGAGGAGGGATGAAAGTCACGTGACAAAAAGAATGTTAAACCACAATGGGTACAAATGTAAAGGTAAACCAAAAAAAAAGATGGATGGATTGTGTGAAGGATGATATGATGATTTGTGGTGTAACAGAAGATGTATGTCAGAATAGGGGAGTGTAGAAGGAAAGACCTATTGTGCCGACCCCAATTAATTGGTATAAGATGAAACAAAAGAGAAAATCTGTCCATAAATATCCCAGTGGTGGGCTAAGACTAAGACCTTCCCGTTTTATACATACCCGCCACGCTTATAATTTTAAAAATTGCATTTTTGGAATCTCCTGGTCCAAATTAACACCCCTGATTTTTTTTACTGTTTTAGACGCAATGTACACACTCGAATCATTTACAGATTTATTATAGTACAGATAGATAAATAGATTATTATAATTATGAGTAATTATTATAATCATTTAAAAGCGTTACCTATCGTCTGCAAAAGCAAAATAATAATAAAGTTTATTATGTCTTTTTCATTACAATAAAAGAAATCTTAAAGTTAAAATGTACATTAATTAAGTTGAAACCTACAGTTAAATACTAAAATGAAACTAAGTTATAAATAGTTCAAGCGTTATAGACTGTAACAAATTGCTGCCCAGAAGGCTGGCTGCATTGCCGCACTGTATATTATTGTTACGAGTCGCGAATTTCGAATTAAAATGCTGTTAGAATTACTAAAGAGTTTATTAGAATTATACAAACACGTATAAAAAACGTACAAATATAGCCGAAAACAACAAGTCCAAACGTAATGCAGAAGGTCGTAATTTAATAAAACGCGCAAAGTCCGTCACTAAAAAATTCCCTATTGTAGAACACACGTCTTGCTTCGCTCGTGTTTATCGCTCGACTGCCTTGTCCCTCCATCGGGCCATTGCTTTATTCTGCACAGATGGAGTATGTCCGTCCGGCCGCATGGGCTGAATTCTCTAGAATCAGTTTGTACTTTAAATCCGTTACACCTGGCTAATGATCACAATACAACAATAGGCCGTACGCCAATAAGTAAACAAAAGAGGGCGACCATAAAAGAATTTTAATGTTATTAGTTCAAACGCCGACGGCTAATAAATGTGCTTTGTTTCAAATATGCAGGTTCTTGTTTATTAAATAAACAAGGAACATTCATTTAGACTCCGCCCCTATCCGAAATTTTTATATCAGATTCGGTTACACAATCTGAATACTGGTTTAGCAACGTAAGGAGGGCAAACATACCAACATTTAAAAAAAATATCAGCCTATAAATGTCCCACTGCTGGGCTCAGACCTCCCATTATAGGGGGACAGTATATCCGCCACGCTTGTCCAAGGCGGCTTGGCAGGTTTGACACATCGGTTATCTGATTATCTCGATGTGTACGTTGCATTACTATGTTTTCCTTCACCGTTATTAGCACGTGGTAATTGTAACAATATGCACATTAGATCAGAAAACTGACTAAGTGGTCCATGTGTTCCAGCCAGGATCGAACCCGCGCCCTTTGAGTTTGGGACGCGTGCGCTAGCCATTACGGTACCACGACTTTTTAATACCACATTTATTTTTATTTAAATAGATTAATAAATGTTAAGTCTTTAATTATTTCTATAAATAATTTTTAGATTTATTTTGTCCAGTAATAAAGGTTCAGTTACAATTAGATGATTACTATGGAACCTTAGTGTTGCGGACAGAGAGCACCCCCCTGACCCGCCCGCCGAAGCACATCTCTCCACGCCCCGCATACCGCCGATGCCCATAGCTCGCACAGTTAGCAGCTAGGCGTCGGACGGAACGGGGGATATAAGAAGCGGTCTTGGAGGCCGGAACTGCTTACATACATATTGCGCATAATGGCACCAATACGCACTATTCTACTCTCTGCTATTCATCATTATATTCTCTGTAACTCGTCTATGTATAGTTTTAATTTAATTGTAAATAAAGAAATAATAAGTCATTCAGTCCACATCGTTTTATTTGGAAGAAGCAACTGCCATCAATATTTAGAAACGGATAAAGTATTCACTGGTTTGTATACAACGAAATCATAATTATTTTATTTTAAAAATAGCCTTGATACAAGAGCAAGAGCATGCCCCAAATAGGGTCTGGCTTGCAAGACGGCCAGCTGTAACCACATATGCCTTATATAGGCAGAGAGATTACAATGTATGATGTCATTTCTGAATAATTTAAGAGTGTGTAGTAACTGAATACTTATAGTTTGTGGGTTTCAAAAAATATTTTCCCCGCTGTAGAAGATTTATTAAATTTCAAAAATATAATAATAATAAACTAAAAGGCGTCGACACACTGGCGCCTTCTCGTCTCCGGGAGTCCAAAGTGCTTTTTTTATTGCAGGAGTTCAGCAGGCAGGCAGACGGCCCACATGATGGGAAGCGGTTACCAACGCCTATAGACATTTGCAACACCAAAAGTGTTACAAATGCACTGCTGTTCTCTTAAGAGAGACCGGAACCTGGTCACTAGTGCCGGAACACAACTCAAGGTTGTTTTGGCGACATACTTTAGACCAGGGGTGGTAGCCATCGAGTTGGGCAAATGCCCTACCACCCGGCACCTGGCTGCCAGCTACCACCAAAGTTGGGGTTGGTCGCACTGCCATTTCTGCCGAAAAACTCAGACGGCTCAAATATGCAACCCTTGCAACTGGTTACATATTTGAGCCGTTTGGGGTGGAGACTTTGGGCCCATGGGGGGGGGGGGGGTTGTTATCGCCTCTTACGACACATTGTATCGTTTCTCCGTTTCTACACGGATGACACCTATGGGTGTTGCACATGTTTATAGGCGATCGCAATCACTTTTCATCACACGCCGTCAGCCTGTCAGCTATATTGCTATTGCAGCAATATAAAAAGCTTATAACCAAGTGCCACTATAAAAGAAAGTACCATGTATCTCCCAAACATTGAATCAGAACCATTCAGAACACATGTACTGGTACAAAACAGTCCTTTGTCTGTCCAGAAGTGCGTTGACCGATCGGGATGTGTTCATTTGTGACGGGTCATTTCATTCGACTAAAGTATTTTGTCTGTTTCAAACATCAGTTTAGATTTCATTAACCCCCGGTTTCTATGTTTTACCGACGATTATCTATAATTGTAACTGATTGATTTCGAAGCCACCAATAACCGATGGTTAAGAAGGCTATATAATTATTACGTGTGATTAAAGAAAAAGTATGTTTCAGGAAATACACTTTTTCTGGTTTGCACTCAGCTTATGACATTAGATTTTTAGTGCAAGCCTTTACAAGTTACGATGTAAAAAAATTAAATATGTACAGTAAAACCTCTGTAAGTCGAACTTGAAGGGAGACGCCAAAAAAATCGAGTTATAGAATTTTCGACTTTCGACTTAAGCAAATTTTGTAAGGAATCATTTGTAAGTAAGGAGGTTCAGATTTATATTATATTTATATTGATAGAGAAAAATCTTTTCTTTTTTTGAGTTATAGAGGGAAAATAAGTACTGAATTTTCTTATAGGGACTTACTAATTTTTTCGACTTATAGGGAGTTTAGATTTCTAGCAACGGAGGTTTTGGGGTTGAAAGGAAGGGAACACAAAACTTTTTTCAAGTTTGGGAGTTTTTCGACTTATCGAGATTCAACTTAAAAAGGATTTATTGTACTCATACATTTTTAAGTTAGATTTTTTTCTTAAATGAATATTTTATAATAAAGTATAAAAATATTAACAATACGTGGATATATTTAATTAGACCCCTGTACTTCCTATAAAATTATCAATTTTCCTGTTTATGCCTATATAACAGGATCCTACGTTACTAAGTTTAATTAATTTATTTTAATTGGTCACCTATTAAATAATACTCAACTTAAATCCATTTATTATGCTTTAGCTTCGGCTTCATCTGACTTAGTGTTAAAGGTTTACGGTCTTATTCATTCTGTACTGTAGGCTACTTTAAGAACCTTTTATTACTTTAACTCAATATGAATATAACCAATAGGCTGTGGTCGAATGCATTATTTAAGGCTCCTGATGCGGCAGGTCAAAAATGGGGTGCAAAAGAAACGTAAAAGTGACACTTCGGAGAAATTACTCGCAGATAATTCTTCTCTGACTTTTATTAATATAAATATAGTTTCATTCATTCATTTAATTTATTAATATAAACTAAATACGTTTAGTCTACACCCGTTGATATATTATAGTTATACTTCTAAAGGATCACTTTCAAGTTTTCATTGTTTTTGTCTAAAAATATTATAATCAGTTTTATTTCGGTCCAAATTGGACCTATTTATAATAATCGGTCTTATTGACTCTCTACTCTAATCTGTGCTGCACTCTAAGGTGCTGCACGATGTAAAACTCGTATCTCATTCTCTCGCAAGTTTAGTCCTATGTTTATAAAGTTTATGTGTTTATCTCTGTTTAGTGTCGTTTTTTCGTTTCATCAATTTTCAAATCACAATTATTCTTACGATTTTACCAACCGTATAACGAGGAGTGTTCCGAAGAACCGCTTGATCTGGTAATACCAACGCCTCACTTTTACAACCGCACCGCTCGCCAGCGACGCGATATTTACCCCCATTTCCTTGAGCTCCCACGCTCAACTACACAACGGTTCTCTAGAACATTTATTCGTACAACAATGATCTGGAGGGAACTTCCCGCCGCGGTTTGCCCTTTCCGCTATGACATGAGGTTCTTTGAGAAGGGCGTTATAAAATTTCTTAGAGGTCGGCAATGCGTTGGTGACCCCTCTGGCGTTGCAAACGTCCGTAGACGACGTAACCACTTTCCATCAGGTGTGCCGTCTGCCTGCTTCAGGCAATAAAAAAGTAGATAACAATTATATTTCACCTAAAATACTTACACAGCGTGACCTTTACTTATATAAAAATAATTGAGTAATCGCGAAGAGTTTTTCTATAAAATATAATAGGGATGGCGCTCTGTTGTTCGTGCCTACCCCGCAAGGGACCTGGCGTGAAGTTATGTATGTATGTATAATAATGATATTAAAATATCCTTTCGCTCCCACTTTACTATTTAAAGTGCCGCTATCTTGTCGCAATAAAATGGCCATGGGTGCCAGTTATTAAAATATTCACGCCTGTGATCAAACACTTTCCACATTTTTTGATTTTCTTAGACTAGATCAAAATTCCACTAATGATTATAATTTATTCATAAGTTAGTAAATATAAACCATATTCAAATTCAAGTTTTTATTCAAAATAAGTTCCACTGGAGAACACTGTTTGAAGGTCATACAGTCATGTAGGTCAAAATTTAACTTTTCTTCCTTGTCTATGTACACCGCTTCGCAACGTGTTATTGCTGTTAAGGAGAAGAAGTGGCAAGAAACGTTCTCTAGACCCTAAGTTCATTTTGGATCGACCACTTCAGACCCCGAGGTGCGGAAGCACTTTTCTGTTGTCTCTTTTCCACTTAGGCATCGCTAATCTCAAGACCATTGATATAATATGCTTTTTCAATAAGATTCCGAATGAAATGAGAGATCTGCCTAAACACTAACTTTAAAACCAAATTAAAAAGTATCTTGCTTAAAAAGGGATATTACATACACTATTGAAGAGTATCTAAATGGTAAAATTTCATTTACATAGCAGCTCGCCCCAGTCTCTTATACAATCGTCTGGATTACGTTTTAATTTTTCCAAACATAAAAATAATTTATGGGAGATATGTTGAAGCACAGACTTTTAGTACGTCTCGTCATTATTATAACAATAATGATTATATTTCTTATAGTATTGTTGCGACCGAGGTGCCGACAAAGGCAAATTCACACCTGCAGCCCTGTAGAAACACATTTTATTACCTTTTCGGCATTAGGACTTCTTTTGCTTACTTTGTGTTTAAAATTTGTGATTAGAAAAAGAGCCCATTGTGTATTGTAATCTTTTTATTGCAGTCATTAGCCAGGTGTGATTCTAGGAAATGCGGTCACGCGGCCGGGCAGACATATTGCATCCGTGCAGTATAAAGCAATGCCTCGATTGATGGACGAGGCAGTCGAGCGATAACCACAAGCGGAGCAAGACTTGTGAACATTCGGTAATCTATTTAGTGACGGACTTTGCGCGGGTTATTGAATCGTGCATTACGTTTGGACTGGTTGCCTTCAGTTATATTTCTACCTGTGTTAGACGTGTTTGTATAGTTCTAATAAACTCTATAATAATTCCAACGGCATTTTAATTCGAGTCCTGCAACTCATAACAGTATTACATGTTACAGTTATTTATTTTAGCGATGTACGATTAACAGTAATAACAATATTAAAGATTGAAGAATACGTTTAAAGGTTACTTTGCAATTATTTTCTATCGAGAAAATTCATCGAAAATGCGTTTTGACTATAATTGTAACCTCAAAAATATGATCAAGGTTAATATATTTTTTTTTCATCGCTATAAAGTGTGTAAATTACTGTAATAATGGCTGAGAAATCGATCAAAACACGCTTTTAGTCCGTTATCACGCTGTTAACAGCAATAACACGTTGCGAAGCGGTGTACAAAGAATTCGAAGTAAAATTAAATTTTAACTTATTATGTATGACCTTCAAAAAGTGTTCTCCAATGGAACTTATCTTCTTCTTCTTGATATATAAAAACAAACGCCTGTCTGTATGTCCTTTATGGCATCGTAAACTATACATCCGATTTTGATGACATTTTGTGTGTGTTTGTTTGAGTGGGTCCCGGGATGGTTTACAGCCACAATTGGAACCGGTAGGTGGCGCTGAGATCGGGTTCTAGAATCTTCCAAATCACCTGGACCTATTTTGGTGATTTTGTTTTTGTGTGTTTGAATGGGTCCCCGGATGGTTTAGATTCACAGTTAGAATCGGTAGGTGGCGCTGAGATCGGGTGCTGGAATCCTCCTAATCACCTGGACCAATTTTGGTGATTTTGTTTTTGTGTGTTTGAATGGGTCCCCGGATGGTTTAGATTCACAGTTAGAATCGGTCGGTGGCGCTGAGATCGGGCTCTGGAATCCTTCAATTACCTGGACCAATTTTGGTGATTTTGTTTTTGTGTGTTTGAATGGGTCCCCGGATGATTTAGATTCACAGTCAGAATCGGTAGGTGGCGCTGAGATCGGGATCTGGAAGCCTCCAAACCACCTGGACCAATTTTGGTGATTTTGTTTTTGTGTCGTGAAACAAAGTCTTTTAGGAATTCAGAAAATATAGCGGTACGAAGTTTGCCGGGACAGCTAGTTTCGAATAAACACCTTTAGAATTGAATTTGAATAGAATATAATATTTTATATCGCACTCCAAAATTATAACGAACTTTACACAAAATCCGAACTACAGAAATTCTAATGGAATAAGCAAGAAGTCAATGCTTGGATTAATGTTGGTATAAATTTAGACCAGTGCAATGTGAACACTCGCACCCTAACAGACTAAATTAGAATCTGATCAAAATTACCATTTTCATGCCAAAGGAGGTATGGAGAGTTAAAAATATCACATGACACTGACATTTTTGAAGAAACTATTTGAAATGAAGCATTTTGTTTACAATATTGATTGGGAAACTTCAGCAAAGTAACTAATGTTATATTAATAAAATAAAATAATATGAAAGCCTTACTAAAGAGGTGGTTTTCACAGATGTTTATGATGAACATAACAATGTTAAATACATCAGAATTGGTTGTATGGACTAAGATTCCTTTGCCTGCCTTTGTGGCGTATACTACGGGTCACCAAATTTGGCCCCCCAAAAATTATGTTCTTTCTATTTTCAATTTTTTCTCTATTAATTCGTTTGTTCTTAATTGTTCGCTGTTAATAATTGTTTCTTCTTCATTTATTTATTTAAAAAAAATCCTTCAGGTTAGACTACTGCAATTTTTAATACTTTTCCGTCAACAATGACTCGTAAATATGTATTTTCGACTGTTCGTGCATAAAATACGTTTGTTCTCTTTCGAAATTACTAATTTTTTGTTTAATTAACTATTTTAATTAGTCTGATATATGTATGCAAAATATGTGTACACTTGGTGGACACTTTTTCAATTGATCCCCCATACAAGATGATCCTCCTTACCTCTAACCTCCATATAACTTATAGAGTAGGGACATGAACAGATTTTTTGAAGTTTGTAAACCAAATAAATAAATATCTAAAAATAAATCAATCTTATCAAACCCATTAAACATCTGCCACATTTTTGCAAAACGTGTAGTCATTTGCCGATATTAATTTATCAATGATAACTTAAGATGTTATCCTCGGCTCGCTTGGCCACTTTCTTACCACAAAAACTTCCAATCACTGCAGAAAGTTTACTTTCCAAATCAAATAAACTCAAATAATCCATACGACAAAGTCGATAGAGTTGTAAAAACCTTAAATACCGGATCAATGAGACACAAAATCGAGTAGGTGTGGCCAATGACCCCTGTCTAGTCGAGATTACGGCTGTAAGTAATACGTTGCTTCCGAATCATATAATAAGTGGGAGTTATGGCAACTAAGTGATTCTTAGCAAGCCGGAATTGAAATTTCGAATGCATTTGCATTTAACACACATGTCTCCTGCTAATATTTTTGTCAACTGTTTTTAGAATATTTCAAGTCCTAAACATGAACAAGAGATATTTTACCGTCCCTGTGACTAGGATAACTTTGTAAAGATTTTATAGTTTGTCTGGAAATAATCAGTACATAAGTAATGTTAATTAAATAAATGACAATGAATATTTCAGTGTAAACGACACAAGAGGCGAAACCATAAAAATCGAACAACAGAGTTTAAAAGCTATTTTTTTTTTAATTATTAAACGGCTGGCAGTCACACTCAATTAAGTAATGAAATGCGTGAAAATGATAAAAGCGATGAAACGTGAACTATTTTTTTTTAGTCTGATGGGGTTTCCACTTGTCACAAGAATTCCGTTGATTGACGTCAGTCACAGACCTATAACTTGACTAAGCGATATTGAAAAATAAGTATATCAGACATGGCCTTTTGCCTTCGAAGAGACTTCGCGTCTCTCTGCGTATTCTGCCGACTGTACAATGGGGACTCCCCTCGGGGAGTGTTCCGAGGAATTGTTCAGATTAGTGCCTCCGTCTTCCTTTTACGAACGACCTCACGCCTCCGGCTGGTCGTTCATCCCCACTTCCTTGAGCCGCTTCGCACATGTACGCAACGGTTCTGTAGAAGGTGTCTCTTGCACATCGTGGGGATTTGGAATGAGCTCCCAGTTTTCCCCACAGCGCTACAATATGGGGTTCTTTAAAAACGGTGTTATAAAAAAAGGCCTGGCGGCCTCGTCTGTAACCGGGGCAGCCCCGGATCTTGAATTTTTCGAGGGCGGACAAACACTGAAAAATGCCTTGCCTATATTTTTATATTTATATAATCATTTCAGCCATCAGACGCCTACTGATGGACACCCGTGCGACTATGCTTTTTAACCTATGCCTACGTGCCCCAGGAAAAGTAATTTATGTGCTTGTATTACTAAACGTTGCAGTAGTTAGTCATGTTACAGATGAGTTGTGTATTTGTTTGCAAAGTTTGAATTTGCCGCCCCCTGAATTGGGAGCCTGGAGACTTGCCCTTTTTTTTCGAGGCGAGGGAAAATGCCTAACCGATTTACGCACAATCTGGGCCGATACTAGGGGAACGGCACGCGTCGGTCGGGGGCGATAACACTGCAGCAATAGTATGCTCTTGGCCACTCCGTCCGCGATCGACGTCACAGAATAGTGTGGCGACTCCGAGCGTTGCTACACGAGCGAGCAACCCCAATACCCACTAAAAACCCCCTCCTCCCTGTCGACCCTGCGCTTTTGTTTGTGTTGGAAAGGCTGAGATTAAGAACATAGTTACACCCAGTCGATCCAGCGCAATAAAGTGCCTGGAGTGTGCCCTGGGAGAACACACCCCACTTCGTTGTGCGGGGGTAGATGATGATCCTTTGCTCTCCTAGCAAGCTAAAGGGCCCCCCGCGGTCTGGAGCCTTGCCCTAACGCAACTACTTGCCAGTTTGATATACTTTCGATTTAAGATTTGAAATTCAAACTACGATATATTTATTTTATTATGTAAAAGTCATTAAGATTAGTTTTGACACTGTTAGTGTTTTATTTCACTCTTTATGCGATTTCTATTCAATAAAAACTTAATTGGTATCATATATAATGAGAAAGCGTGTTGGGAAGTTTTTTGTCCCTTCTAACCTGATTGAAAGTATTGGAAATTTCCATAACAATGATATGTAGATTTGATACCGAAAATGAACTATAAAATAAAAAATGACACGTCTTATATAAAATTCTTTGAAACGACTTAATCCAAATTACTACAAAGATTAAAAAGAAATAAATATGAATCAGCTATAATATTCAAGATGTTTTTATATTTAGATACGATTTAATGCACTTTATTTAGTGTACGTAAATACAAGGTTGCGTCGTGGGTCGTGACTGTAGACTAAAAAAGAGAAATCTATTGAAGTTTGGGGATAAAATGCCGTCCTTTTTAACCGACTTCAAAAAAAGGAGGAGGTTCTCAATTCGTCGGAATCTTTTTTTTTATGTATGTTCACCGATTACTCCGAGATTTATGATCCGATTTATGTGATTTTTTTTGTTCGACGCGGAATAGCTGCCATTTGGTCCCCTAAAAATTTGACATAATTTGGCCGAGTAGTATTCATTTTACGAACTTTTTTGTTCCCGTTTCTTGGGACCTATATTTTTTAAGGCGCGCGGCACCTTTCTTAGGCGTACCCATAGTTAGACACTAAAAAGTTACAAATAAATAAAAAAACCGACTTCAAAAACTAAAGAGTATAAAATAACTTATTTCTAAAGTTATTATTAATTATAATATCTTATTTTTAATATATATTATCTAAAACATCTTGAACTCGGTGCAAAGTAAAACATAAAAATTACTATATTTTGGAAATTACTAAGCACCGACTTTAAGATGTTTTAGATAATACATAATATATTAAAAATTTGATATTATAATTAATAATATCTTTAGAAACAAGTTATTATATACTTCTTAGTTTTTTGTATATAGGATATACAAATACTGTTCCAATATACAAAAAAAAACCTATTAGTTATTAAAATAAAGAAATATTTAAAATATATTTTTTAAGATGAAATTTATTATACAGCTGCATTCTTAAACTAGCTTAAATGAATATATATATGCATATTGCTTCTTTATAATGCACCATCTAAATCGCTAGATTAGACCAAATGGCAACTATTCCACATTAGACTAAAAAAGAATCACGTAAATCGGATCCCAGCTTAATCAGTGTAAAAATCACCTCAAGTTCAATTTGAGAACTTCCTCCTTTTTGAAGTTGGTTTAAAAGAAATAACACACTCGTTTAAGCCAAGATTGTAATCAGCTTTTAATTACTTTCGTATTCAGCCGAGATAAATTTGGAAACTCTTATTTCAATACAAAGTCGCCAGTTCGAGTTCACGACATTGTGAAAGTGTTGGCTGAAAGGTTCTGCTGATTCAGAGTCTCACGGCCGCACTACCGTTACTGCAAGAGATTGTTAAGTGCGAATTATAATTTATTTGCATTCAAATAACCCCCCTCTTCCCCCCATTAAAACAACAGTACTATAGTAGAATTATTTTCTCCGTGCAGTTTGGGTCATAAATCAAACTCCGCCTCAGCCCGGCTAAGGCGGTGAGCATGATGCGCGGGCGCAACGCCATTAACGATAAAAACGCATTCTTATCAAAGAAAGATTATCATTCTTATAAAAATCATTATTATCTTTTTTGCTGTTAATTTTAAACATAGATATAAGTATTTTTAATATAACTTGTTACATTCTAAACTTTTGTACTTATAGTTTTTTAACTCATAGATACCTAATTAATAATTTATTTTAAATCATTATTATTCTTATTTTAATAAATACGTTGTTTTATCTATGTTTTCTTTCATTTATATCACTAACCCACAAAATGACAAAACTAAATACACTATCGATAACGCTTATCGACAACAATAATGCGTATCACTATGCCTGCCCATAAGGCCGGTGAGTGGAAGAGAGAGCGAAATACTCGCTTCACTGCTCCGATTATTTATTATCCAAACTGCACGGAGAAAATAATTCTATAGGTGCTAACTCCCCTATCTCTAGAATTGTAGAATTCTCAACAGCAGCAGTGATGTTACTGCCATTCACTTTGACTCCAAAAATTCATTTTATAAACAGATTCGTTTAGCCCTACAGGACACTTATTAGACAGACAGACGGACAGATTAATTTCAATATCCTACACATTTTTGTTATATTTATTATTAGAGTCTAAGTAAATAACAGTAAAGAAATTATACTGCAAGTTGTGTTCACCTATAATTAGTTTTTACATTGCATTGTAAACCTTAGTCATAAGTCTAGTAATTGGTTAAATGTACAAAACTGCTGGTGATCCTTATTAAAATAAAATAAAAAATAAAATTATTTACAAGTACTCATTCCCAAAGTTATATTCAGGCTGTTCCGAAACTCAAAGTTAGCTAGATCCGTGTTTTCCAATCAGTGGGTGGCGCCCTTAAAAAACGAAAAAGGCAGCTTTTGGCGGGAACTGAAAGAAGATGTTGGTCTGTGCATTTTTATTATCTAAAAATGTGGAAAATTACTCTAAAATGAACAATAGTTGCAGGATATTGATAGTTTTTGAGTAGTTATTGTGTTTTGTGAGAAATGTGAACTGTATAGTCAAATGTGGCCTTTTGAGTTGTCACAAGAACTCCGTTGAATGGCACTAGCTGATTACCTACAGTTCAGCTGTGCTACACATAGGCTTATGAAAATGAAGAAACTATATTGAAAACTAAGATCTGGCTTAAAGGCCTAGCTGCCAACCTATAAACCTAAATAATCGAAATAGAAATGAATGAATGAAATAGAATCTGGCCTCGACCAGACATTTTATTATATTTTTAATTAGTTTGTGTATACTTGGTATACATAGATGTAAAGTTTCCACCCTAAACGGTTCAAATATGTGCCCCGTTCCAACGGTCGCATATTAGCGCCGTTCAAGGTGATCGGCAGAAGTGGGCCAGCGTTGCCAGATGGGGGATCCTCTGCAAATTCGGGGATTTTTTCACGTCTGGGGGAGATTCGGGCGTAAAGATTCTTTGGGGGGACTTTCGGGGGGAAGTATTTTGTTGTGAGAAATTTTGGAGAGATATTTTAAGTATCAATAATTCATCTAAAATCACAATTCTCATCACTACAATTATTATATCTAAGTCATAATACGGTATATTACTTTATCTTAGAATTATACTCTACTAGTGAATCATACCATAATTCAATAGTTCATTTTAATAATTCAATTAATTTGTTCGTTTATTTAAGTTATTTATTTATTATGCCGTCTCTACTCGTATGCGTCGTATCCCATAGGCTACTTTCCGTTAGAGACTGACAATGATCACGTTCACAACTGCGGTTTTTCCCGTTTCACTTATTTGCTGGCGTCACAATCGTAAACTCAAGTGGAATGGTTATTTAACGCACCTATTGACACGGGTCGTTGTGAGCGCCCCGTGAGGGAAAATGATGAAAATCATTAGTGACGTTTTCGCTACGACGGTGGTTATGCTTTTTTCTTTCTCCTTTAAAATAAGTAAAAACTATTTTGGGGGTTTTATTCTCAAAAAGCTTATTTTTGGGGATTTTTGAAAATAAATTGGTTGTTAATTGACATGGTCATCTGGCAACGCTGAAGTGGGCACTGGGCAGTACAATTGGCCCCAACTTTGGGCTTCTGGAGAAGAGACGGTGCCTTCCTAAACTCCAGAGAATCAAAGACATGACATCGGGTCTCTTGTCATCATCGCGAACCAGAAGGCTTACTTAAATGGAACATGTAATGGAAAATGCACTTAAATATAAAAAATCAAGTAATAGAAGTATCAAAACGACTCATCGACTCTTCAGGTGATCAGAGGGCTGGTGCCTACCTCGGCCAACGGATCAGTATGGCGATCCAGCGAGGAAACGTAGCCAGCCTTCTGGGCACCTTACCCATAGAAGACGGTGATCTGGGCTCAGTATTCTACTTATAGTCTTGAGGGACTATGGGTAGAATACAATACAAATAAGTTAAGTTTTCTTACATTGTATTCAATAGTATGTAATTTAGCTTAAGTAAATTAAATAGAAGTATTAAAACGAACGACGAGAGATGTTCGAGAGTAAGACCTCACATAGACCATCTGGTTTTTGTATTCTTATGTGATCAGCGGTTTGGTTCGAGGACCGCTGTTTATAACTAGACAGACAGCATTTCTAATTTCAAGTCACAACAGAAAAATAATTGATCCGAGCAAAACTATTCGGCAAAAGTTAATTAGTGATTAACTTTTTATGATGTCACGTTTCGCTAAATGTCAACTCGCATCATTGTTGTTTGTCATGTTTAATATATAAACATAACATATTAATGTAACGGAACAAATCAGTTCAAAACATTTGAAATTCATTTTAAATGTTGATTTAGAAAATAGGATATTACGTCCACACGTGGAACTTGAATAATTAATTTAAAAAAGTTTAATAAAATACGCTAGATCAGCGGTTTCGGTTGCGGAAACAGCTGGATCACTGCAACCCTTAGTGAAAGTTATATGTCGTTGAAACGCTTGGACCGTGGGGTCCTGAGACCATAAGCCTTTATAAAGATCTTACAAAACGACACATTGAGTCTTCTGGTGATCAAAGGGCTGGTTCCTACACCGGAAAACGGATTAGTAAGGCGATCCAGGGAGAGAAAGTAGCCATTCTTCTGAGAATCTTACCCATTGACTTCCATAACTTAAGTAGGTTCAGTATTCTACTTATAATCTAAGGGGTTATTTGTAGAATACAATATAAAAAAAACTTCGTTTAAAAAAACCGAGTTCAAAAACTAGAAAGTATAAAATAACTTATTTCTAAAGCTATTTTTAATTACAATATCTTATTTTAATATATATTATCTAAAACATCTTGAAGTCGGTGCTTAGTTATTTTCAAAATATAGTATTTTTTATGTTTTACTTTGCACCGACTTCAAGATGTTTTTAACCGACTTCGAAAAAAGGAGGAGGTTCTCAATTCGTCGGGATGTTTTTTGTTGTTGCTTTTTTTATGTATGTTCGCCGATAACTCCGTGATTTATGATCCGATTTACGTGATTATAGTAGTAGTAGTAGTAGTTTTCATTTTATGAACATTTTTCATGGAAATAATTTTCACTCCGTTCCATATGTACACCGATTACTCTGAGATTTATGATTCGATTTACGTGATTCTTTTTTTGTTCGACGCGGAATAGCTGCCATGTGGTCCCCTAAAAATTTGACATAGTTTGGCCCAGCAGTTTTCATTTTACGATCATTTTTTTGTACCCGGTTCTTGGGACCTATATTTTTTAAGAAGCGCGGCACCATTCGTAGGTCCACCCATACATAGCTAGACACTAAAAAGTAACAAATAAAATTTAAAAACTTCGTTTAAAAAAACCGACTTCAAAAACGAAAAAACTAAAATGTATAAAATAACTTATTTCTTAAGCTATTATTATTAATATATATTATCTAAAACATCTTGAAGTCTGCACCGACTTCAAGATGTTTTAGATAATATATATTAATAATAATAGCTTAAGAAATAAGTTATTTTATACATTTTAGTTTTTTCGTTTTTGAAGTCGATTTTTTTATAGATAATATATATTAAAAATAAGGTATTATAATTAAAAGTAGCTTTAGAAATAAGTTATTTTATACTTTTTAGTTTTTGAAGTCGGTTTTTTAAACGAACTTTTTTTTTAATTTGTTACTATTTAGTGTCTAGCTGTGGGTAGGTGCGATAGGTGCCGCGCGCCTTAAAAAATTTGGGTCCCAAGAAACGGGAACGGAAATATTTTTATAAAATGAAAACTACCGGGCCAAACTATGTAAAATTTTTAGGGTACCAAATGGCAACTATTCCGCATCAAACTAAAGAAGAATCACGTAAATCGGATCATAAATCTCAGAGTAATCGGTGTACATACATACATATAAAAAACCATACCGATCAAGTTGAGAACCTCCGGCTTTTGGAAGTTGGTTAAAAGTTACGTTTTTTTTTATTTTATTAGTTTACGATTTATGTATGTATGTATATACTATATAGACATAATTTTAAAAATGAAAGGAAATTAAACTTTTCATCGTATTTTCATTTATTCCTTTTTCACGGCTTGAGAATGAGCTGATCAAATATGACATGTTGTATTATATCATTCTGATAACTGAATATGAAATAACTTTTATCTGGCAGCCGCGACAATTTCTACTAGGTACATACTGTTTATAAATATACGTAAGCCAACTAGCGAGCAATCTCTAGTCAATGTACCTACCTAACACGAGTTATTCGAGTTGTTTCAATCTACACAGGATAAAACGCATTAAATTGTGTTCTAAAACGGTATAATATAAATGCCTACATTGAAAACATAAATCAAATTAAACCATGACATCATCCAATTAAAATTTTATTCCCGCTATTTCCCGCCATTTGCAAAAAACAGATTCATAAAACGGGATGGGCGAAGGCAATCGCATCGTACTGCCTATACTATGTGACTCGATGCGGTGCAATATAAGCGCTATAATGCACCCAGACATTTCTATAGGACTCCACTCTACCCCCTTCAAACTGAACTTGCCTGTCTGGCTCATACGGCACGTTTCATCGTGACAAAGTAACATTCATTTCTAGGAATAGTAGAGCAACAAGAGCTCGTTTTTACTTTTATGCATTAATAATTTATTTTTATATAATTAGATACTTAATTAACTCTTTACATGTTTAGTATTCAAAATATCGTTTTGTTTAAAAAAATATAATATAAATCAATAACAAATCTGTATAAATGTAAAAATATACATTTACAAAATAAAAACTAAATCTTGAATCTATTAAAAAAACCTTATGAAGGTATTTAAAAAAAAACTTACTTTTTTGGGTCCATTCTGCACAATTGTCTCGTATTCCAAACCTTCAGACATTTTTCTCACAATTTATTTATTTTTTATTACTATTACAATAAATAAACACAGTAAAATGCACAGGTTCTATTTAATTAAAATACTTTTTGGTATTTTACCGGAGTTAAGTCGTATTCGCGTGTTAATCAGCTAATTCGATTAGGTAAACTGTTTAAAATAATCAGTCTTCAGTGAAGAATTTGTGTTTGAGTGATTCAAGTCTTATTGCCGGCCGGCGCGAGTGCAACAGCCAATATCACACACCCACAGCCTCCGAAGCTCTGTATTTTCTGAGTACTGAGTGAATTGTATACGTATACAAATATAGAAAGTATGCACAAAAACCGGTGCGCGATATCTTCTCAGCTACAAATGCGGGTTTCATGCGCGGAATTTTAATGTTCGCGCCTCAGTTCGCGCTCTGTTCTATACGTTCCGTTATACGTAAACAATAAGTATAATTTTACATACGTCCCATACAAATCTTGTATTATTAATAATTCAATTAATTTTGTACAATTCAGGGTATATATTATAGTACACTCTACTACTCTTCTACCTTCAGTGCTATCAGTCATGACGTAACCGAAACATGGACCCTGACCATGATGATTTGACTAATCCAGTTCATCGCTGGGATCCGCGCATCGTGGGGATGCGACACGACGGGTTGACCTACCCGACGAACGACATAATCTTGTTGCGCGGTACACGGTTGTTTCGACCAGTATCTGTTTCGCATTGTGGGCTGCTTGCCTTCTCCGGACTGCCGCCAGTGCGGCGCACCCGATACGGCGTTTCACACGCTTGTTGAGTGCGCTGCATGGACGCCGCAGCGTTTCGAGCTCGAGACGCACGTAGGAGCCGTCGGATCGCTTGGCGACTTGGTAACGGCCATGTTGCACAGCGACGACCGCTGGGAGTCTGCGGTTACTTTCTGTGAGGCAGTAATGTCTCTGAAAGAGGCCGCAGAAAGGGACAGGGAGCGAAGTCCTGCAGCGCGTGCTAATGCCTCCACCCGAGGTCGCCGGCCTTCAGCTGGCACCCGGAGAGGCAGGTACGCGCATTACTTCCCTCCCTGAGTTAGGTTCCGGTACGGGGGGCCCTTGCTACTAGGCAACGCAAGGGATTCATCTGCCCCCGTTTCGAAGTGGGGTGTGTTCTCCCAGGGCACACTCCAGGCACTTTATTACCTTACTTAGATTACGCTGGATCGACTGTTGCGTAACTATGTTCTATATCTGTCTTTCCATCACAAACAAAGCGCAGGGTCGACAGGGAGGAGGGGGTTTTTAGTGGGTATTGAGGTTGCTCGCCTGTGCGGCATCGCTCTGAGTCTTCCACACTCGTCTGTGTCACGCCATCGCGGACGGAGCGCAAACAAAGCATACTATTGCTAGCGTTATCGCCCCCGATGGATGCGTGCCGTTTCCTAGTGACGGCCCAGAGAGTGCGTAAATCGGTCAGCATTTTCCCTCGCCTCAAAAAAAAAAAAAAAGGGTGTAGCTTCGCTCGTCATTTCATGTTCTTTCGCACAAGCACCGAGTATGGAACGCAGGTTTAGGTTTAGCAGTAATAGTTGGTTCCGCTCAGAGTCTTCACACACGCTGCGCGGCGCTTATCGCCGCGGTCCGGTCCCACCATCACAGCCGAGAGGGACTCAGTATGATATGAAATGTAATACCCCGCGCATCAAAAAATAAAAATCCACTAAATCGCTTAGCGATTTATGGAGCAAAATATTATATTCAGTTAGACTGTGAAGGTTAAAATCAGTTATTGAGAATTTAGCAAGAGGATCAAAATTAGAGACGTGGCTAGTTAAATTAGTAAACTGACATGGTAGTGAGCTGGTCGTTTATAACCATATAACCAATGACTGTTGGAGCAGACAAGGTCTAGACGAAGAAAGCATAGAACTGCAGTATGTAGCACAAATTGTAGAGTCCTACGTCCAGTCGAAGATAACAGTTGGCTAACGACGACTAACAACCCTGCCAAGATCGCGAGGAGTAAGTACTATGTCGTGTTCTTGTGACCCTTGTTCATAATAAATACAGGACCATCTGAATCTATATCAATCTTGTGATACTTATCACGAATCATTAGCTGTTCTGTTGTTAAACTGTATATATTTTGGCAGTAATCACTGACTAAATTTGTTAGTCACACAATTTAAAACTTTATAAGGTGAAAAATTGCTCATTAAAGATTTCATGATAGCGTAGTACGCTATAACGCACCTTTATTTGTATACTTTTTAATTTTATCCAATATTACATAAAGCCAATATAGCTTTGTAACCTGGCCAGTAAGTTATACAAAAGTATTGCCTTATGCGTAGTACCATTTGCTACTGTCAACTGTCAAAGTGACAAATTGTGTGCGAAATGTCATTTGTTTATGTTAAATCCGTGGAAAACTTTTTTAAACTACGAAATTTAGTCAAAAATAAAGAAATTATCAGGAAATATTTTCATTACATATATAGGAGAATTTCATTCATTTGTTAAAGTTTACTATAAGTGTAAATTTACGATATGAACGACTTAAAGATTCTAAAGCAAGGCGCCGAAGCTAAATTGTACATCTGCAAATATCTAGGTAAACCAACTTTAATAAAAGAAAGATTCCAGAAGCACTATAGACATCCAGATTTAGACAAATCAATCACCAAAGAAAGAATTAGAAACGAAGCGCGGTCGATAGTAAGATGTAAAACCGCAGATGTCAAAACACCCGCGTTGTACCTGGTTGATTTCCAGAGACGAAGAATTTATATGCAGCATTTCGAGCATAGTATTACTGTTAAGGATTATATTATACAACATGCTACAAAAAATGTCGAGATAACACAAAATCTTGATGAAATTTGTAAAATGATTGGAATAACAGTTAGAAAATTACATGAAAATAATATTATTCACGGCGATTTGACGACTTCAAATATGTTACTGGTGCCTAAAAATTTAAATACTGAAACTACGGAAGAAAAATCGTTGGAAAAAGAACGCTTTGATTTGGTTATGATTGATTTCGGACTGTCTTTTATAGATTCAAGCACAGAAGATAAGGGTGTTGACTTATATGTCCTTGAAAGGGCGCTTATTAGCACTCATAATGATTATCCAGATTTATTCAGTAAAATTCTTGATGCATATGAAAATCATAGTAAGAATAACATTAAAGAAATTCTCAGTAAGTTTGAAGAAGTTAGAGCTAGAGGAAGGAAAAGAACTATGGTTGGATAGAATGTTATGATATAAATTGTGTTTACTAATTAAGTATTATTAAAAGTTTTATTTATAGAATGTTTTTTTTTTGTTTTAAACATTTCACATAAACTTATATTATTTAAACCTGGTTATATTTCTCTAACGACTGTGTTCATCCAGAAGTTGGTGACACCAGTTATTGTAATTAAATGTTAAGTGCAATAATTATAATTACAATAATGTGGCAATTATAATAACAGCCAAAAAAATTATGCATTCGTCAATATACAAATTGAATTATCGACAAACTGCTTTGAGGTTTGTTTGGTAGAGTAGGTATTTGTTAAATCTTATAACTTCTTAATAATAAATGTAAAAATGTGTACAAAAGAAGTTTAAAAGGATGACAGATAAAAAATAAACATTAATTTTTTCAGATGTATTGTTGTCGGCAAGCCTTTGTTATATTTAGTATTCTGAACCAAGATAAAGTTTTGTCTGATTACCTAACCTAGAAGGTGAGTTAAATGAACACGTTGGTCCCGTGAAAAGATGTCTGAAGAAAGAGATAGGTGTCTGGTCTCCTTTTAATGGTTTAATGTTGAACATTGTAACAAAGTCTTGCGAAACTGATTTTTTATTTATTTAGTTGAATCTGTCAAAATATCTAACCTCAAAAATCATCTTATTTTGTTTTGTCCTGAGATTTATGTTAATGAATAAAAATGAAACGTAATATAACGCATTTAACGAAAAACATTGCTCAGAATTACTACATAAAATCAGCAGTTTTATCAAGTAAGAAAAAGTATACATATTTAAATAAATAAATGCGGTTGTTTCTGTTATTCTAATGCTAAATGCAAATGTTCAAACGTTTTTTGTTTAGAATTCTATGCATTTCCAGGATGCCTAAGCACTCAAGAAGCGATAGAGCGACGCCATCATCTATTTACACTAGAGAAGAAAAGACAAATGGAAAGTGTTGGAAGAATAGAGAAGATAGAAGTTAGATACAAGGGTGTGCCGAAAGACTGTACTCTTGTCATGAACAAGGATATCTCTACACCGTTTGATTGTGCAAGGCGTATGTACATTTAGTTTTTAAATGATTTTCTATAAATCTTTACCATTCTCAGGCAAAGAATTATAGAATTCCCATAACAGTAGAACCTTTTTAAGTCGCACTTGAAGGGCGACTCCAAAAAATTTCAGTTTTCGACTTAAGCAAATTTTGTAAGGCAACATTTGACTTGTAGAGGTTAAGATTTATTCAAATAATCAAGTTGTAAAATCAAATATTGCTATGTTCGAGATACAGAGGTTAATTTTTTTGAATGATAGAGGGCAAATCGGTTCTGAATTTGCTTGTAGGGAGTCACTAATTATTTAAAATTATAGAGGGTTCAGATTTCGAGCAACGGAGGTTTTGGGGTTGAAGGGAAAGGACACAATTTTTTTTAAGTTTAGGAAGTTTTCAACTTATCAAGGTTCAACTTAAAGAGGTTCTATTGTATATTGAATATAAATACATATCGAGGGTTTAATAACAAATGGGGGTACAGACAAAAGTGCAGTTATACACAAGGGACTAAATTGTGAATAAAACAAACCTAGTTTGTATAAGGCTGAAACTTGGAATATCCTTCTTTTTAGGTACACTTGCATACTGGTAAGAATTTCTAAATTTTAACATACATAGTTTTCAGTAAACAACAAAACAATGGCATTTTTGCATATACACCTATATGTTATGAAGCCCTTGATATGATCTTCCATACTATAATCATGAGATAGAGAAAGTGTCGAAAGATAATAATTTTAATTACGAGGTGAATTCTGTTTAAAAAAAGTAAAAAATGAGCAGTGTATGTACGTATCCCATAGACAGACTGCACCACCTTGCCTATATAGGTTTTTATAGTATTTTATTTCAGGTAAGAAACAATGAATGTTGTACACTATATCTTAAATGTATGAATGACAGATGAATGAATGTATGGAGATGAACGGACGGCAAGCGACGCGGGTTTTGCGCGTGTCGTATGAATACCGACTGCCGGTGCTAGCCGCGCGCTGTGCGATCGACGCTCGATACAAGTACTCACCAAAACTGGTTGTTGCAACGAACGAGCTGTGCGTTTCCAAAGCACGACCAGTACTAAATTAAATGTAAATAAATAATTTGCTGTACACATAATTAATAGATAGGCTACACCTATACCATATATGTATTTTGATTTTAGATTTCACGGAATGGCATATGAACACAAGTGCATTGGCCCTTTTAGACGGCACAGTGTATTGGGACATGCATAGACCATTAACAGAAAGCTGCACATTAGAGGTAAATTTTTTTCTTTTCAATAATCTTTTCTTCTTCTTATATATAAAAATGAATGTGGTTGCGCCTGGGAACACCTTGTAAATTCTTCCTCACATCCTCGCCATTAAGAATAGAATAAAACTTTAAATGAAGAATGCGCTAAACAAGAGACATGTTCAATACTGTCAGTGCTGTCAAAGCAATAAAACTACATATAAATTGTTGGTACACAAAATAAAGAAGATAAACTAATAATTGCATTTAATAATAAGACTCAGAATCCTAGTGATTTTATGTCCCCCAGCGACGAGTGCAGTGTGGCGGCGGGCTGGTGGAGAGGTAAGTCCTTCCTTGCTTCTTCCATGTCCCTTTGCCTTCTCCCGGCCATCGCATTGCGCCCACAGAATGCTTGTCTGTATGTGTCAAATATTGTAAACTATGTTAACAATATTGGACACATACAGACAATTATTGTATGTCTTTCTTATGGATTAAATCCAAAATGACGAATATCCATAAAAGAGCAAAGTACATTAACCAACATAAGTCTATGTCTTACAAACATAAAATAAGCAAATTGAAGTGGTAATGTACTGGTTATGTCAATAATTAGAAATGCAACTTCTAGTATGGTATATAACAGAAGTAGCATCATATATCAACTCCCTATCTTTATTAATGGTTCATTCTTATAATACTCCATAAACATGCTATATCTGGGCTCGGGTCTACCCCATAATTGGGGGAACGACTATAAGCCCACAAACCTAGTTCGACACATCTGATGGGTTCAATGCATCAAATATTTAATATTCTATCCGTGCAGGAATGGAGAAAGAATACATTTTTTTTTTTTTTTTAATCGCTAGCGTACAGCAGCCAGGCAGACGGCCCACCTGATGGAAAGCGGTTACCGTCGCCTATGGATGTTTGCAACACCAGAGGTGTAACCAACGCGCTGCCGGCCTCGAAGAAATCTTATGACACCCTTTTTAAAAAACCCCATGTCGAAGCGCTGTGGGAAAACCACGGCTGGGAGCTCATTCCAAATCCCCACGGTGCGCAAGAGGAACGTTCTAGAGAACCGTTGCGTACAAGAGCGAAGCGGCTCAAGGAAGTGGGGATGAACGCCCAGCCGATGGCGTGCGGTGCGGTGGTAAAAAGAAGACGAAGGCACCATTCTAAACAGTTCCTCGGAACACTCTCCGTTATATAGTCGGTAGAATACGCAGAGAGACGCGAAGTCTCTCCGAAGGCCAAGCGTATCTAAGCCGTCTGTGAGTATGGGATCGTCGACAATGCGAACGGCTCGACGTTGGATACTGTCCAGGGGATTTAGCTGGTAAGCGGGTGCCCCGGCCCACAAGTGTGAGCAGTACTCCATATGCGGCCGCACCTGGGCTTTGTAAAGCACAAGGCGTTGCCGCGGAGTGAAGTACTGCTTGGACCGGTTTAGCACTCCCAGCTTCTTGGAGGCAAGTTTTGCCTTGCCTTCAAGGTGGCCCCTGAACTGTACATCGTTTGCAATGTCGACACCAAGGATCCCAATACTCTTCGAGGTGGTAAGGGGTGTTCCTTGGAACTGAAGCGCATGTACGAATGGGGTTTTCTTGGCTGAGAATACGCAGACCTGTGTCTTTGTGGGATTGAATTGGACAAGGTTTTGTCTTCCCCACTCAGCGACTCTCTCTAAGGAGTTCTCTACCTTAGACACAAGTCTAACCCGACTTTCCTCCACAAATGATCGAGGGACGTTTGCACGTCCAGAGTAATGCGCGTCGCCAGTGCTGTCATCCGCATAACAATGAATGCTGTCAATGGACAACATATCATTGATATGCAAAATGAACAGCGTCGGCGACAGCACACAACCTTGGGGCACACCAGCATTGATGGGCTTGATGCTAGAGCAACAACCGTCGACAACGACTTGTATGCTGCGCCCATCAAGGAAGCTGGATAGCCAGGTGCAAAGTCCCTCGGGTATCCCGTAAGATGGTAGCTTCGATAGAAGAGCCCTATGCCAGACCCGATCGAAGGCCTTAGCAATATCAAGGCTGACAGCCAGAGCTTCCCCTTTGCTTTCAACCCAACTGTGCTTCAGCCCAACTGTGGGTGAGGTACACCAGAAGATCCCCAGCGGAGCGACCATGGCGGAAGCCATATTGCCGGTCATTTAAAAGCTGGGAATCTTCAAGGTACCCTAAGAGCTGCACGTTGATAATTCGCTCCATCACCTTTGAAAGCAAAGAGGTAATTGCTATAGGCCTATAATTCGACGGGTCCGTTCGGTCACCCTTTTTGGGTATGGGGTGTACATGAGCGATCTTCCATGAAGCGGGGACACGACCACTGCGATAGGAGAGAGTAAAAAGCCGGGCAAGGACTGGAGACAGCTCAGCTGAACACGTCTGCAGCACAATTGCTGGTATGCCATCTGGACCTGATGACTTCTTGACGTCGAGGGAGCGGAGGGCACGCCGGACTGCTTTCTGAGTAAAGCGAATCTCCGGCATGCTGGACTCACACTCAGGGATCGTAGGTGGAATTTCTCCCTCGTCGTCAAGAGTTGAATTGGCCGCAAAGATTTCGCCCAGAAGATCGGCTTTATCCTTAGCGGCGTGTGCCAGACGGTTGTCCGCTGTGCGCAGAGATGGAAGAGACGCGCGACAAAAGTTTCCTTCGACAGCTTTGGCGAGGGCCCAAAAAGCTCTACTCCCGGAGGGGTAGCTTGAAAGGCGCTCGCCAATTCTACCGATGTGGTCGAATTTTGCTCTCGCGAGCTGCTTTTTGAGGAACCTGGAGGCAGCGTTGTAACTCTTTTTCAGGTCGGTAGTTCTTGGATCCTGACGAGCCCGCGCTGTGGTCCAGGACCGATAAGCCTGTTGCTTCAGCTTTACAGCCTCAGCACTAGGCTTGTCGAACCATGGTTTACTCGTACCACCGATGGGTACTGTTGAGTTTGGAATAAAACATTCCATTCCCTGCAGTACCACATCAGCGATCGAGTTTGCGCATGCATCAGGATCTTCCGACGAGAAACACAACTGCCTCCATGGGTAGGATGCATAAAATTCACGCAGTCCATCCCAATCTGCTGACCTATATCGCCACACCTTCCGTCGCCCAGCGGGTTGAACCCGATCGGGAATGGGAAGGGGCACCAACGAAGATACCAGACAATGATCAGAAGTTCCTAATGGAGCACTGATCGAGATCTGGTAATTCTCCGGGTGTGTGGTCAACAGAATGTCCAACAAAGAAGGCTCATGATCCACTCTATCCGGTATACGGGTAAACCCCGTGACCACTTGAGTAAATCCGTAGGCGAGAGCAAAATCATAGGCAGTAGTCCCTGGCAAATCAGTCTTCGGGGAACCCAACCACTCAGCGTGATGGGCATTAAAGTCCCCAAGGATGACTACCTCTGCTGAAGGGTACTGCCCAAAAACCTTGTCGGTAGCCTCTTGGACGTGTTCAAAAAAGCGAGCTGCGTCAGTCCTTGCGCATTCTCTGCCATGGGACCGGTATAGGCACGCGTAAATCCGGGTGGAACCACCAATATCCACGCGTACCCACATGATGGATAGGTCCCTATCTTCAAGGCCGTGAAGACGGCGACAACAGATATCTTCCCGGACGTATACACATATCCCGGCTTTTGAAAGGAACAAGTGTTCCAGATTGTAGCCAGGGTAGTGAAGATATGATGTGTCGGCCGGAGAAGAAATCTGTGTCTCCGTCAGGAACAATAAAGTCGGCTTTGCCGTCTCAAGGTGGTGATGGACGGCATTAAGATTGGCGTGAATGCCTCTAAAATTGCAAAAGTCCACCTTGAGTGTGGAGTCAAAACCCGCTGTGGTACGCTTATTGTTCATTGTTCGGCTCATAAAGAATTAAATAAAAAGGGAAGTCAATGGAAGTTCTAAGGCGTCTGCGAAAAAGGGAAAAAAGTATGATATGTGCCTGTACCAACCAAACCTACAGGTTGTGTGATGAGCCGGTTCGGGGCACGGAAGGGCCCCCGATCCTCCCCGGAGAACATTGCCTGGCCACATCCGGTCACCATCCGGCACGACAATGCTCCCCAAGATTATTCGCCAGTTGGTGGGATCAGCCTCCATGGGACCGGTTAATCCGGGTTCGGGTCCCCTACTACCTGGCGGGCGGCCAGCGGTTAACCGTTTCAACGGGTCTCCCTGACCCCCGACCCGCCTCGTCACGCCCGCGAGGATGCAGTAGGCTTAAGCACATATCTGGTTCCAAATTTCGCAGACACAGTAGCGCTTCGGAGAGGGGGGACTGGAACCTGACCACTAATACCGGAACACAACTCAGGGCTGTTATGGCGGCATACTCTAGGCCAGTCGGGCAAATGCCCTACCACCTCGCTGTGGGTTGTTTTGTCGCCTCTTACGACAGGCCCGCCCGGCCGCAGGAAATTGTATTCTTTCTCCGTTCCTGCACGGATAGAATTTCCTGCGGCCGGGCGGCCTGTCGTAAGAGGCGACAAAACAACCCACAGCCAGGTGGTAGGGAATTTGCCCGACTGGATGGCTACCACCCGTGGTCTAAAGTATGTCGCTATAACAACCTTGATTTGTGTTCCGGTTCAAGTGAGTAAGTGACCAGGTTCCAGTCTTAAGAGAGCAGCAGCGCATTTGTAGCACCTTTGGTGTTGCTAATGTCCATAGGCGACGGTAACCGCTTTCCATCAAGTGGTCCGTCTGCCTGTCTGCTGACCTCCTGCAGTAAAAAAATATATTGATATGTTCATATCATCATGCTGTTTTCCTTCATCAATGTAGTTTATACAAGTGGCAAGACTTTGTGGCTGGCCACACTGTGACATTAAATTTTTCATAATCTCGTTCTAATTGGCTTTTTGTAAAATAGAAAAGAGATGGGCTAATAAAGAAAGGTGATATGGCTTTAAAAAATGTTTATATTTTCCTATTACAAAATGAAAAAAAATATTCCTAAATATTATTGATTGCTTACGTCAGTAAAATTATCCATATATTAATAATTTCTATATTATAATTTTTGACATTTCAAAGTTAAACTTGTATTAGTTTAACTTTGAAATGTCAAAAATATAAAAATAAGAAAATTTACCCTAAATTCCTAATTAAAAATAAACTAAATTATAAATAAATTAAACTAAAAATAAACTATATATACAAACTAAAGTTAAACCATAAAATCTAGTTTGAGACCGCTGTCAGTCGGAAACGTGCCCAAAAGACTGGCCACATTGCCTCGTTGAATGGCAATGCTGATGCGTTGCCCGAGGTATAACCCAGTCTCTTGGTCACGTGAGACGTCCACCAGACGTTTGGCTATGTCTTGATAAAGCTTGTACGCCTCAGGACCCCATGGTCCCAGGGTCTCGACCCCAAAAGTCGCAAATATGTAGCCATTCCCGATGGCTGAGTATTTGCGGCGTTTTAGGACCTCCGTATATTAATTGAAATAAAACATATTTAATTCCAGTTTCAAACATTCTCTGTGCACGACCCGTTACACGTGAACTTGGCGTTCTGGCGCACTTGCTCGCTGGTGCTCGGCGCGTGCGCATCTGTCGCCTTCAAGGACACAGTGCCCGTTGTACTGCACAGTTTCCCACATCCGAATGGTATTATACTTTTAATGTGTTTAATTTTCGCAAACTCATAAATTTTGAAAGCTTGTGTACAGAACTAATGACCCCCAGATGTTATGTGTAATTTTTGGTCATCTGCTTTTTTGCTGATTCTCTGCATAAAAATTCAAACTCATAATAGAACAATAATTTCCCCCCCTTTTCAGTGCGCAGTGGTTCCTTTACATATGACATAGATCTCCCAAGTCTTGACGACTGGAAGCCGACTGAGCAGGAGCTGATAACCTTAAGTGCGGAGTATGTTAAGATCATAAGGCAGAACTTAGCACTGGAAAGGCTCGAAGTCAGCGAGGCATTAGCCAAGGAGATGTTTGTAGAGAATCCACACAAGACCAAACAGATACCCGATATAGCTAGAAATCATGGTAAGTATATTTTTCTTGTTTTAGTTATATTGTAGAATTTTACCATGAGTACTGTTTGAGGCTCCCAAAATTCCGTAAACTATAGATTTCCAAATGGGCAATACAACCAAGTGGGCACTTGAGCTTTTTATTATGTGGATTCGGCGATCATATATTACTTGAAATTTTATACGATACTAAATTTTGTTTTAAAAAGCTATTAACTGAATTTAATATAAAAAACTGACTTCACTAAAAACTTAAAAAAATAATTTTTAAGAGACTTCTTTCTACAATATCTTGAAGTCACTTTTGGTTATGTAAAAAAAAAACTTGTAAGTTGCGCAAATACTTTAATAGCCTTAGAAATAATATAGGAAGCGCCTGTAGAAAGTGTACAACTGGCACGCGTATACAAATTTGCCATCTCGCTCTTCGGTGTATATGCTCTTCAACAAGGGTTGCTCTCGTCCTTGCGATCCACTAATCAGACACTGACTTGGTGAAAATGGGACCACCGCAGGAATATATACTTGCGAATAAAAAAAAAGTTCAATGTTGGTCCATAATTGATGAAGAAATCGCGATTTTTTGCAGACTTTATGTATGTCTAAGTGGTAAAAATTACATGTTTCAGCTTTGACAGGCATTTTTTTTGTAGTTTTCGTTACAAGCCATTTGTAGTCCTTATGACTGCATATACATATTATGATTATGTTATTAATAATGATGTTGTTATAATTACAATAATTATATAATAATAATATTCAATTTATTATGTCTCTATCAGTTATACATATATTATAAAAATACTACCTGCCGTTGGAATATGATATTTAAATTCATCTATCATCTCAATTCATTCCTAGGGTTGTCTGGAAGAGATCGATTTTTAGCGATAAGACAGCCCTTTGTACATATCTATATATAATTTTAATCTTTAAGTTCATTTTTGTATTGGTGAATAATAAAGTGTTATCTATCTATATTATTTACATTCTTATTGGCTCCTTCGCTTATAATTAAAATAATTCTCAATCATATAAAATGCAATGCCATGTATGAATACCTATTGCTGTCAGTTTCCTATAGTAAATAAACGTTTTGATTAGGAAAGATACTTCTGGTTCTTGCAGGGAATGTGACTGTGTACAGGATGGGCACTCACGTGGATATATCCAAGGGGCCTTTGATAGGGAACACGTCACAAATCGGACGGGTCGCCATACCAGCCGTTCACAAAATTCACAGTAAATATATTTTGTCATTACAGTGGTCTCACTAAGTACTTGGCTCAGCACCGGCATCAGAATAACCTCAAAAATTATTACAATAGCATCTTTGGTTTATCTTATTTATTTAGCCGTTGTTTTCAAGTTGAGAATAATGAGCTAAAATGTCAAGTAAACTGCAACATGCTTTATTTTATTTACATATAAATATTTTTTTACATTCTTGTGACCAGATTGTGAAAAGATAGTAATTTTAAGATTTCTTCACATTTTGTTGATATATTTGTTATAATTTTAGTGATTTTGAATGAATTTATCATGCATCACGTTCATGTATGGGCCATAGTATTTAACTGTTATAAATTATCTATAATATTATAAAATAAAAATGCAGTGTCTGTTGACGGAAATGAAATTGAAGCTATTTTAAAATAACCAACTGGAATAGACTATATAAACGAATGAGAACACTATGCACTTTTTTATAATTTCTTATCTGTTTGTTCGGGACTCACGTAAAAATTACGGGGCCGATTTCGATGCGATTTGCACTGATCGACTGCGAATTCTTAGACTTAAACTGTGCTCTACTTTTTATCCCGGCAATTCTCTCGGGAGCGGTTTGAAGTTGTTCTGATGCATAGAAGTTAGCTTATTTCGATTTTGTGCCCCGTGAATTTCGCGGGCACTTCAAGTCAAGCGTGGTCGAAGTCGCGGGCATACCCTAGTACATAAATAATTTTCTTTCAGACGTCACCGACGAAGATGTTAAGCACCTGTATAGGTTCCAAGGCGTGGCTCTGCCTACTGGGGTTCGGTTGAACCACTTCGCGTTTTCAGTACTAATTGACAGAGCTAAGAAGTTTGTAAGTGAATTTGGTATTTTATTCTAAAGGTGGCGCTTCATCTGCGTCAGTGTTAAAGATATATGCCGATTTCACGCAAATATGGCGATAGATTGAATGTGTTATTTGAGATGCGACACAGTTAATAATGTCGTTAATATATTAATATGGCGCATTCGGTAACGGCCTAAATCTTTAACACTACCACTTATCCGTGCAAGAACAGAGAGAGATTACAATTTCCTGCGGCCGGGCGGCCTGTCGTAAGAGGCGACAAAACAACCGATAGTCAGGTGGTAGGGTATGTTCCAGTATGAATGGCTACCACCCCTGGTCTAGGGTATGCCGCCATAACAACCTTGAGTTGTGGCCAGGGCCCGGGGCACAATTAGTGGCCAGGTCCCAGCACATTGGTAGCACCTTCAGTGTTGTAAATGTTTATAGGCTACCATAACCACTTTCCATCACAGTTGAGCCGTCTGTGCTTGTCTGCTAAAGCAATAAAAAAAAGTTAAAACCCCATCCTGAATATGAAAAATGTTATAAAGTACTGATAGTCCGCGACTTTGGTACGAAAAATCAGCAACCATCAACGATGTGTGCCCGCCATCGGGTCCGGAACACGGCGATGACGCCTGTTATTCACGTCGACGTTTCTAATTGGTACTTAGTGGTATTCCATGTGGGAAAGAATATTAATTCCTGCGGCCTGTCTTAAGAGGCAACAAAACCCACAGCCAGGTGGCAGGGTATTTACCCGTCTGGATGGCTACCACTCCTGGTCTAGAGTATGCCACCATAACAACCTTGAGTTGTGTTCCTGCATTAATGGCCAGATGCTAGTCCTCAGTTATTCTGTTTATACTTTGATTTAATTACCTGGACTAAAATAACATTTGCAATCGACCTTTTTTCATTCATAAGCGAGTTTGCGTGAGTTGAATTAACGACTCACCTTTTAAGTTAAATTCTACTGAATTTCTATAGGATTCAATGCACAGTGGTGAGTTGCTCTAAGCTTGAAAGAAAAGAAATGGTCGATCAAAGCTGTAATTTTACTCCAGGTAATTATAATCCCGTTCCACTTGTTTGCGGGCGTTACATTCATAAACTCAAGTGGAACAGATTATGGATCATTTACAAGGAAATACAAAAATATCATTGGTTGCTGATTGTGCGTGTACCTTTGTCAACGTCTCGATGACCCACAGACATATACGTCTACAACGTCATTAGTGACGTTTTCGCGGTGACCATAACGACCGTTGTCGCTATGTGGAACGGCTGAAAGAGAATTTTGAGCGGTGTGAGCTACAAGACGACCGCGCCTTACGTATACATGTAAAGCCCTTCAAGTATTTATAGATGTCAATTTGTTTTACAGAACAAAAGCCAAAGGATTCGTTTCAAAACATCCACGGATGTGTCAAAATCCGAAGAAGAAAGAGTGGAAATGAATGCATAGTCTGTTATTTATAAGTAGTTTTATTTTTAGAATTTCTAAGTCAATAAAATGTTTAAAATTCAATGCAATTGTTTTTATTGTGTCCAATAAATAGAATAGGAGGCAGATGCATCGATCCCTTAATGCCATTTTATCACAAGCAACAGAATTTTTGTAACACGTTGTCTGGGATATAAAAAATGTGGTACTGTGATGGCTATTATCTTAATTGAGACTGGTTTAAGATACAGTGAAACCTGGTTAAGTGAGACATCAAGGGACCTGCAATGTGGTTTCACTTATAGATGCATTCCATTTACCCAGTGTCTCAGATATCCAGGTATAAATAAATATGTGTCTCATATACAGATGATTCCATTAATAGAGGTCAGAATACAGGTTATTTCAGTCATAGAGGTACGATTATTAAATAAAATCGAAACTAAAAGTGGAGGTCATTGAGGCTCAAAATTACTTACGTAGTTAAGTGCGGCATTTGCGGGTAGAATAATAATAAGTAAAGCCGCGTTTTCACAATAAGAGTTGGCTCGGACCGAGTCTGCTTCATACGAGTGTACACGGATAGTGGATTACACACGACAGTAGTGCACATATTATGGTCATTTGTCTCCTTGCACAATCAAGATGTGATGATCTGCTGCTGCGAGGTATAGAAGTCGTAACAGATATGTTAATAGCGAAAGTTCAAAATCACGAAAGGGGAAAAAAACGAAGAGAGAATTTTTTTTGACACGGATATGGATTTTAAGACGTGACCAAATGGGTGCATCAAATAATTTTCTTCGTGAAGTCCAAGAGGAAGATAAAAACACGTTTAAAAATCATTTGATATTAAACAACGCACAATTTTTAGTTGTCGCCATTTTGTTTTCATAAAAATGACCCGAGTGAGCTCGAAAAATAGAGCACAAAAATCGAAATTAGATGATGGCGTCCGAGTGCACTCGGTCCGAGCCAACTCTTATTGTGAAAACGCGGCTTTAGTGAACAAACAAAACGATGTTATCTCAGTTGCAGAGGTCTATGAATATAAAATCGCTGTCTCAGTTATAGAGGTGACTATGATGATAAATCGAAAGAACGAATCCCAGATATAGAGGTTTGCTTCGTCCCACTAACAAGGGTAACTCAGTGCCAAAGTGTTGGGACCTCAGCATGAGTTCCAGTTATGGAACTGTTTTGTTGTTATTTTTATTTTTATTTGTAACATAGAATTAATTTGTTAAATAAGTTTAGTCATTATGTCACTGGGAGCAACTAACACCTAGGATACAGGCTTGGCCTAGTCTAGGTGTTAGTATCCAGTCCTAATTTTAAGGCAAATTTGTTATTTTTTGGTGTCAATAAAAATTCTTTTATTATTATTATTTATTATGGAGGTTTCTCACTTATCCAGGTCCCACTTAACCAAGTTTCACTGTATAAGTTTGTATTTGCAATCGAGACACTTTTACATGTGTTCTGCTGGCGGGGGTTCCTCAATTTTAAATTCAAAATTTTTTTTGAAGTTGTAACTTCTTACGGGAGGGTGAACCGCTTCGTTACGTAACGCGTTACGGCGCTAGTCTATCGGGCTTCCCTTTCTCTCACGCATACGGCAGCGGTAGGCAGGCTCGTCCTCTCTCACTCTAACCGACAGCGCTAGTCGTATTTCTTCTAATGTACATATTCAAGAATTGCAACTAAGAATAAAATATATTTTATAATCAACAAAAGATTTTATTAATAAATAACCTTTCCTTACATTATCATATTAATATACATAAAATTTAAGTAATAACCTAAGCTTTTCTCAAGTTAAACAATTTCAATATTAAATAGTTCAACTTAAATTAAAGTTATCACTTATTTCGGGTGTCCGGAGACGGACACTTGTTTTTATTAATTTATTGTAACGACTAAGGAGCGGTTATTTGATTTTTATTATTCGGACGTTTCGGCCTCTTTTCAATAGCCGTGATCACGAAAGACCAGGAAGTCAAGTGTCGATGAGTATTGTTAAAGTTTTATTTAGCCTACAGCCAACTTGTTCGTTATAATTTTGTTTATGGTTATTACTTACTCTATTGGAGGCTAATCTAATTTATTTGAAAAGTGGCCGAAACGTCGGAATAATAAAAATGAAATAATTTACCGCGATTAAAACCCTAGTTTTACTATGTATACTAGTCTCGAAAACTTAAGAAATATTACGACTAAGGAGGTTAGTCTTTACAGTACCTTTCAACTTTTGTATATTACCCACATAGCACAAGACGTATGACTTGCTTAATTTGGGACACTGAATACAATAAATATGTAAAGGGGTCGAATTTGTAAAATGAACTTACAAATAAAACATCAGGAGGGGTGGGGGGGGGGGGATCTAATTCAGACCTGCATATTACGCAAATAATTTTTTTAGAATTTATATCGGCATGTCTGATTTAAATGTTAGTATATATTACCCACATAGCACAAGACGTATGACTTGCTTAATTTGGGACACTGAATACAATAAATATGTAAAGGGGTCGAATTTGTAAAATGAATTTACAAATAAAACATCAGGAGGGGTGGGGGGGGGGATCTAATTCAGACCTGCATATTACGCAAATAATTTTTTTAGAATTTATATCGGCATGTCTGATTTAAATGTTAGTATATATTACCCACATAGCACAAGACGTATGACTTGCTTAATTTGGGACACTGAATACAATAAATATGTAAAGGGGTCGAATTTGTAAAATGAATTTACAAATAAAACATCAGGAGGGGTGGGGGGGGGGGGATCTAATTCAGACCTGCATATTACGCAAATAATTTTTTTAGAATTTATATCGGCATGTCTGATTTAAATGTTAGTATATATTACCCACATAGCACAAGACGTATGACTTGCTTAATTTGGGACACTGAATACAATAAATATGTAAAGGGTCGAGTTTGTAAAATGAATTTATAAATGAGAAAAAAATCAGAAGGGAAATCAGGGAAAACACAATTTTTAGATTCTATAGCTGTACTTTGATTTAAATGAAATTACTAAAAACAGCTACTTTATATAGGTATCAGGATTCTTTTTATGTCAAGAAATAACCATGTTTCCGTGGGATAAAGAATATATCTAAACATATTTTTAATACTGGGAGATTGTGTTTTAGGTACTGCCATTTCAATTCACTAACAAATCCACTGTCATATGGCAATGCAAACAATCTTTTGCTGGTATTTACTACAAACAGCAACATTTCTCCCAAATTTATTGATAAATATTAAATCAGTCCTCCGTCTTTGTCTTTTTGGCATCAGATGGCCCATCTTCTCCATTATTCTGAAATATTGGCTTCGGTTGATTTTTCTTATAAGCGGGAGTGACCCAAAACGGATTCTCCTCAGCTTCCTTTGCATATTTCAAGATCGCTTCCCTTGGATCCTGTTCATCGTCCACTCTCTTACTCAAACCGAGGTTCCTGATCACAAATGAGCTCAATGTACTTCCTGACGCTGCAACTCTTCCACCTTGTCCCGACGTAATTGGTAAATCAGGGCGATGAGACTTGACAGGGTCCAAACGTTCTTTCTCCATCTTCTTCTTGCTAGTACGTAGTTTCTCTTGTCTGAACAACGGTAACGCATGTGGGGTTATTATCTGCTGTGAGCTGACTACTTCTACAGAATGCTTCTTTCTATGCGTCTTTACGATACACAACTTGGCACCACGTAAACTTCTCTTATCGTCATAGTAACACTTAACAACACCGTTTCCACAACTAACAAATATTTGATTTAACTTTGCATGCCATATAGATTTCACTATATGTGACTTTGTAACAGATATCTTAGTTACTTGTTCAAACGTTTTTGTATTGTAGAAAAGTAACCTCCCAACATCTTGACCTTTTTGTAAAGACTCTCCAGTAAATACCATTGAATCATCAGGGCTGAAAGAACAATCTGTCTGCTCATATCTCGAGAATAAGTTTTCAAAGACTTTTAACGGTTTCTTAAAACTACGTAAATCCCAGAGTTTTAACGTATCATCATTACTCCGACTTGCTAAATATGATGATAGGTACGAGAATGCTATACTGGTGATTTCCACTTGCTTTTGATGTGCATCCCGGAGCAACGATGTGGTGTTGACAAAGTTCTTCCGATGATCCCACATTTGGATTGATCCATCGAAGCATCCGCAGGCTACGGTGTTGCCATCTCTTGAGAACATGCAAGCGGTAGGGCTGGTCCTCAATCCGCCTTGTTGGCGAGGTTTGATTACTGCCTTGTGCTGTTTAGGGTTGTCTGTTAGCCAGAGTCGTAATGTTCCATCTTGGGAGCATGTCATAAACTCCTCTCGTATTTGCGGATGCCAGCAGCCACTATTTAGTGCTGCTGTGTGGCCTTTCGTTCTGTAATTTGAAAACAATTTATAGATCTATTATCCATGCAGGAACGGAGAAAGAATACAACTTCCTGCAGCCGGCTGACCTGTCGTAAGAGGCGACAAAACAACCCACAGCCAGGTAGTAGTGTTTACCCGTCTTGATGGCTACCACCCCTGGTCTAAAGTGTTCCAGCATTAATGGCCAGGTTCCAGGCTCCCTTAAGAGAGCAGCAGCGCATTTGTTGCATCCTTGGTGTTGCAAATGTGTATAGGCGACGGTAACGCTTTCTATCAGGTGGGCCGTCTGCCTGCTTGCTGAACTCGTGCAATAAATTAAATAAATAGATGTGGTCTTGTAATTTTGTCTGTTTAGTTTATTTTCCTCCTATTTCAATTTATATACAATTTTGGTTTATAAAAAACTTATTTATCTATACATATTACTTGGCCTTACTAACTGATATATAGCACTAGCATCAGTAGTTTGAACTGTGTGTTGCGATTCAAACTACTGGAGCTAGTACTGTGACAATGCAAACCATGCAAGTTCTTTCTATACTGTAGGTATGCACTAAGAAAGGTGTTTTCAAAAATTCAACCCCTAAGGGGGTAAAAGCTTGTATGAAAATCTGTCATTTTCAAATTAAGAGGCCGAAGTTTTATATACCTGAAGTAAGCAAATTGCTATACTGTCCAGTTATTTGTATGTAGATACCACTGTCCTGAGTATTTGCAACATTCAAGAAATAAAAGTTTGAGAAACATTTTTCATTGTTTTCATGTGCTTATACTTTGTTTCAAGCTCAGATCACAAGAATAAAGTAAAAAACTAAATTTAACTTACCTAGCCATATCGGTAATATATTGATCTCCCTTAACACACTCAAGCACTTCAAATCCATCCCTGTCCAGTACCTTGGCTTGAGCAGAGCCGCTGACAACCAGAATAGAGTCACCGGTTGCAGAGTATTGTAGGGCTTTTATTGGATGGTTCTCGCAAGGTTGCAATGTTCGGAACGAACGCATCGATGAGTCCATGCCTAGAAAAATATGTTATTATTTTAGTAACATGAACAGAAGAACAAGTTAGCGACAGAGACCTATAATTATCATAAGCCATAAGCCACGCATGAGTGATGATTTCCTACAAAATGTATGAAACCACATGTGAACTGTTGGTAACTTGTCACCAGTGTTTGCGCCGAGCTTAAGTGCATATCACATTATGGCCTTATTGCTGTATAATTATTTCCTCTGAAATTTTCAAATGAAGTAGTGAGAATTCACATATTACTTGCTTACATATACTTGCTACACACATATCACTATACTTTATTAACTTGACTTCATTGTTAAATTCATGAGGGAAAGTTTGAAATGTAAAAAAACCTTATTATGTAGGTAAAGATTGCTTTCTTACCAGCAAAGTCCCAAAAAGACACATCATAGTCTATTGAGCCTGTAGCAAGTCTTGCACCAGATGGGTCTACTGCAAGGGCCACCACTGCTTTTGTACCATGATGCATCTCCACCTGCAAATTTAATATAATATATGTTATATACAATACATTACATACATTCAATGAAAGAAAGAACTTTGCACATGTTTAATTAAAAATATGTGATTAAAGAAATTCTTCTTCATTCTCATATTAATCATGTCAAATTATTAAAATTATAAACAAAATAGAATAAAATGTCATCATAATGTAAATTCAAATATAATTTGCCTGCCTCAATTCTACATATCGCCTCTTTTTTTTACAAGGGGACATCCATTTGCGGACCACGGATACTTTGGCGGGGGGGGGGGGGAGTGTGGGACTCACCAACTACAAGAGCCAGAATACCTACTAAAACCCCTTGGTGCCACCTGATATCAAGTGCTGGGGCCTTAGGATGTGCGTGAGCTTTTCTTCTGCGACCCCGGCTGGCATGGGTCCACCCCGTTGAGCAGGCCTTTCTGGACTCAAGATTGATGCATCGAGAACACAGCACTCCTCATTCCTGGCTGACACTCCTGTAGAGTGTGCAACGCTGTGTCCTCAAGGCTGGCATTGCAATAATGGCACCCTGACAATTTTTCACACCCTATCTGACACAGGTGTTAGCCGAAGCAGCTGTGCCCAGTCAGTGCCTGCATCTGGTGGAACTTTAGGCTGCGGTACCTATGGTCAATCCAGTTTGGAAGGCAGGCCTAGCTGCCTCAATGGTCAACATATTGCCTCTTTGCTTCAATAATGTGTTATCTTGAAAATTTAAATTATAGAAGAGATTTTTTTTAACTTCCAAAAAATAATAGTATCAAAATGAAGTAATTTTTTCGTTCTAAAATGTATTTTAAAAATACATATTTAAAAAAATGGGAATGGCCAATTTTAACTATGAAATAAAAAAATAATTGCTAGACTTATTGAAGTTAAAAGGTGATATTGTTCATGATAGTAATTATCAGTATAGATCTTTTTCTATAAATATTTTAATTGCCTGTATTTAAAATTAAATTACCTCATGAGTATTGGGTATCCTTTTATCCAAGGACAATTCATCATCATCAGAACCACTCAACTCATCATAACTATCTTCACCTGTATCTTTTTCATCAGTGGATTCGATTTGTTTATCACTTTTACTAGCACTCAACAACGCTGTAGGTATTGGTGGGCCTATAAAGTCATCATCATCAGTGTCTTCTCGTAATTTTGGTGGCAAAGGACCAACGAGTTCACTTTGGTCTTGAGAGGAGAAGTTGTTCGCCGCTTCTGCCTCCAAACGCCTTTTGTTCGCTTCTTGTGCGGTTTTCTTCGCTTGCTCAACCATCTCTTGTAAATTAAAACTCTTAGCCTTTTTCCCGAAATTTTTAATCCCCATAACTTGCTCGACATGTTGATTTTCTAAATCGTCAGTTATATCTTCGATTTCTTTGTGTTCTTGGATAGGAGTCCGGCCAAAAGTACCGAAACCCGAAGTAGCAGTATTCGCCTCACTTTCGTTACTGTTGTCTTTTTGTTTTGCCAAGTTGAAACTGATTTTACCGAACGATATAGGCTTCTTGCTCATATTTATATTGTGATTTGATTAACACCCTTATCTTATTGCAATTTATTTCAAAGTATTATTTGTGTTTGTCGGCAATAGGTTTGTTTCTTAAAGTTATGAGTCTTGGACTCCGTAATTACTTAATAAACACTACTTGTTCATTAGAGAATACGCTATAAAAGCTAAGTGCAGATAATTGAATTATCAAACCTACAAATTATCAAGAAATTCTTAATAATCCGACTCTAACCAAAAACCCATACCAAAATCCATATACCCATAAAAAATCATAGACTATTGTTATTGTCAAGAATGTCATTAACTCATTAATCAGATGAATGTCTCAAATTTAAATGTCTTATCTCTTCTTTATGGGGTCTATTCACCATCCTGCATAAGCGTTCACCTGGCACTCTGCCGCGTGATGCAGGACTGTCAAGAGTGTCAAGTTGTTGCAGTCACATTCGCCTTAGAACATCAAGCGAAATGTCTCTCGAATCCGCAAGTTGCGTTTTCAGGCAACACTGAACTTCTGTTAGAGAAAACACGCTCTGACTTATAAAAAGTGCTCGACTGAGATGTATTTCATAGAAAAGCACTAATCAAACAGTATAGATATTATATATGCCTGGATTTCAAAAGAATACTTTATGAATCTATCCGGGCATCCGAATAAAACCGCTGGTTAGCAAATAACTCAACTTTGCGCGTCCGCTGCTGTGTATTCAAAAAGTAATAAATATGAGTACATATAACTTACATAGCACGTAATTTACGTTCGCTAGCACGCTGCACTTTACACAATCACACAAAATATAAGTTGAAAGTTCACTGGGCTGGCCTTTGATATTGGTTTAGTAGGGTCAGATCACGTCAAGTGGACCCCCCTGTTACCACTTGATGATAGAAAACTGATTAAAATATATTTATTGAAAGTAGTCATACCTAAGTAAAAATCATCCCTCAAAACAGTTTTTGAAAATTTTGAATTTAACAACTATTTTTTTTACAATAAACATTTTCTGTACTTTAAATTAAAAAATTAATTATAAAAAAGTTATTGAAGATAACGAAATTTTCAGCGATTATAGTACAATATCTATAATTTCACATAAAATTATTTTGAAAATTTCATTTGTTTTTTGTCATATTTTTTATTAACTTTTAAATAAACAAATTTAAATTTTAATGACTTCTCAGTACGATAATTTAATTATTATTTTTTAGTAATATGCCTTATATATTCAAGTTTTGTATTTGAAATGAAAATTTCACTGCCCGGCATTAGTTTAAATAATATGATTTTTTATATGACGCAGCGGCGAGCGGTACAAGTGCTGCGCGCTACTGAGCTTAGCTGTTAAGGCTATAGATCGCTACAGATTACACAATTATTTAATAAATAATCGTTATAGTTCAATTTTTTTTATATTCATTTATATTTTTAACAATATTTGCAGAGAGTAATTAAAATATATTTAAAAAAAAGTATTATTGAGACATAAGTAGCAATTGTGAAAGACAAGTTTATTGTAGTACAGTTCTTACAAGACCTCTCGTAAGAGAGTAATATACTTCTTGTTACCAGACTACCTTATTACAATTAAAATTATATTAACATTATTATAACTTAATACTAATTATTTGCTGATACGATGACTGGTCTTTGCATAGTCAGCAGGTTGATGGGCAGCGATATGTCCACCGTTTGCCTAACTATGTATTAAAAAATATTTTTTCAATTGATTAATATTTTCAGATAAAAAATTAGCTTCACAATCACTTTTCATTTGTTATTCATAAATATAATAAAATATAATTATAAAACAATTGAATTCCGATAGCAAATATTGTTAAAAATATAAATGAATATAAAAAAAATTGAACTATAACGATTATAATAATTGTGTAATCTGTAGCGAGCTATAGCCTTAACAGCTAAGGTCAGCAGCGCGCAGCATTTGTACCGCTCGCCGCTGCGTCATATAAAAAATCATATTATTTAAACTAATGCCGGGCAGTGAAATTTTCTTTTCAAATACAAAACTTGAATATATAAGGCATATTACTAAAAAATAATAATTCAAATATCGTACTGAGAAGTCATTAAAATTTAAATTTGTTTATTTAAAAGTTAATAAAAAATATGACAAAAAACAAATGAAATTTTCAAAATAATTTTATGTGAAATTATAGATATTGTACTATAATCGCTGAAAATTTCGTTAAGTTATCTTCAATAACTTTTTTATAATTGATTTTTTAATTTAAAGTACAGAAAATGTTTATTGTAAAAAAAAATTGTTGTTAAATTCAAAATTTTCAAAAACTGTATTGAGTGTTGATTTTTACTTAGGTATGACTACTTTTAATAAATATATTTTAATCAGTTTTCTATCATCAAGTGGTAACAGGGGGGTCCACTTGACGTGATCTGACCCAGTATTAAAGTATGTTGAGAAGTTTAGTGTCCCAGGGTTCAAAGAGAAGTGAAGTGTTGCAGCCGCGCCGTCGCCGCTGCATTTAGCGCGTATTCGGTTTGGGAGGAGGGAGATAGATATATATATACATTACTATGGTAGAAAGAGAAGAGTTATACTATGTAATGAATGAAAGTGTAAGCCTGGCAACCATGCTTAAAATTCCCGCTTAAATAATAAACAGATATTCGACCCACCTCTTGACATGGATCGCTATGAGCGTTGTGTGCTCGAAAATGATGAAGTCATTAATGAAGGTTCACAGTGGTCACCTTGTAGGAAGGCTATCCGAGCATTTTGGGCGTTGTGAGCTACAAGTGGAACCTATATATGTCGTCTAATGTCATGCCGAATCACTGTTACCAGATGGGGGATGCAGGGCAAATCCGGGAATTTTTTGTCGTGAGTGGGAAATTCGGGGTTAAGATTCTTGGGGGGGGGGGGGGGGGGACAGATATTTTGGAGATATTTTAAGTATCAATAATTCATCTACAAACACAATTCTCATGACTACAATTTTTATATCTAAGTCATAATACGGTATTGTTACTTTTTCTTAGAATTATGCTCTACTCATCATACTATCATACTTCAATTCAATAATTCATTTTAATAATTCAATTCATTCATTCGTTCATTTAAGTTATTTATTTATTATGCCGTCTCTACTGTACGCGTCGTATCTCATAGGCAACTTTCCGTTAGAGACTCACAACGACCACATTCACAACCGCGGTTTTTCCCGTTCCACTTATTTGCTGGGGTCACAATCGTAAACTCAAGTGGAACGGTTATTTAACCCACCTATTGACACGGGTCGTTGTGAGTGCCCCATGAGTGAAAATGATGACGTCATTAGTGACGTTTTCGCTACGACGGTGTTTTTGCTTTTTTATTTCTCCTTTAAAATAAGTAAAAACTGTTTTGGGATTTTTCTCAAAAGCTTATTTTTGGGTTTTGAAAAATTTTTAGGGTATTTGACAATTAACATGGTCATCTGGCAACACTGTGTCGAATTGTCAATTGAACAGTTTTGCTGGAAGGCTTGAAAGGTTTTATTAAAAGTAATTTATTGTGCCGATAAAGCTACAAAAATGCAAGACCAGTTATTAATTCACGATGATATAAAACTGTAAGTACAAAATTTTACAAATAGGAAATAAGGATCTTCAAGTACCAGTATCTTTGCTCGCGTTGAAGTTCACAGCTGCTTTACTCTTGTTTTCTTCGAAGCCATACAATTTATTATCTAATTTACGCTGTAATCGTGCACTTGGGTATTTAAGTATAGTGAAATAATAGTTGCGGATTTATATTATAACGTATTTATGTTATAATTTCATAATAAACTGACATTGACTCTGATCATTGAAGCAAGAAATATCTATCTGGAATCAGATGATATCAGCAACTAATTAAAGTTAAAAAGATAGTTCTTACGTCATTGTTTGTTAGATCTAAGATGAGAGTTCTATGGTATCACAGTATGAAAATTTGGCACAAACAATTTTGTTTATGTAAAAACAGTTTGAATTTCGTTATGCTTATGAGAATCACTATAGAGAGTTGATTGGGTATACAACCAAAGGAACGTCCAAGGACTGTGCATCTGTCAATATACTCAAGTACTCTTTGTTTTCAGGAAGTACCTAATCTATACATATATGTAATAAAACTGTAGGGGTTGAGTTTCTGTACAATGAAAAAAATGCTAAAAACCAAGTCAGGGGGATGTAAGAACTAAAATAGAACTAATTTAGATTTTTTCAAATTTTTTGTTTCTCTATTTGTATGGGCTAATCTCCGAAACGACGGGACCGATTTAAATGAAATTTTGTGTGGTTGTAGCTTATAACCCCGGTTAACATATAGGATACTTTTGATCCCGAAAAATTAAAGATTTCCCATGGGATAGTTAAAAAAAGTTTCCATGCGGACAAAGTCGTGGGCATAAGCTAGTATTATAATAATAGTATTTATATTACCTACTGGTCCTAAAGTAGGTGAATGCTGTTTTTTGGGGACCAATGTATTAACATTGGTCCCCAATATACAGGTTTCAGGGTTAGACATTAGTCTATATCCCCAATTAATTATCAATAAATACAATGTAAGAAAACCTAACTTATTTGTATTGTGTTGTTATTCTGCCTATAGTCCCTCAAGACTATAACTAGAATACTGAGCCCAGATCACTGTCTTCACCATTATTAATTAAAATAATATTTTACTAATTATAATATAATGTTCCCCTAATTGTGTGTGTGTGTGTGTATAGATTCATAAATATATTGTTTCAAAATGTAATATAAAAAATCAGTATATTGTATAGTCTCAATTCAATGTGCGACAAAAGCAATATTATCCACTCCTAACACTGGCTCGTTGCTATTCTAAAAAGCGACTTTATAATATTATTCAAAGCTTAGAGTAGCCTTTTGTTCTTGTTTGTTGTTGTATAAAACCAATTTTTAAAAATTCACCATATAGTGACCACCAATAATGACCATTATTGGACACATTTATTTTATTAATTTTTTATTTTATTAAGGATCACAAACAGTTTTGTACATTTGATCAGTTACTAGGCTTATGACTAAGGTTTACAATGCAATGTAAAAACTAATTATAGGTGGACACTGCTTGCAGTTTAATTTCTTCACTGTTATTTACTTAAACTCTAATAATAAAAATAACAAAAATGTGGTTTTAGTCTGTCCGTCAGTCTATGTCTAATTAGTGTCTTGTTGGGGTAAACTAATCTAATATTATTATATATATTTAAATCGAAATATATATGTATTATATTTAAAGTAGTAAATGGTCAAAAAATTTAATAGAAAAGAGATAGACTCTATTTTTAACCGACTTCGAAAAAAGGAGGAGGTTCTCAATTCGTCGGGATCTTTTTTTTTTTTGTTGCTTTTTTTTATGTATGTTCGCCGATAACTCCGTGATTTATGATCCGATTTACGTGATTCTTTTTTTGTTCGACGCGGAATAGCTTCCAATTGGTCCCCTAAAAATTTTACATAGTTTGGCCCAGTAATTTTCATTTTATGAACATTTTTCATGGAAATAATTTTCACTCCGTTCCATATGTTCGCCGATAACTCCGTGATTTATGATCCGATTTACGTGATTCTTTTTTGTTCGAAGTGGAATAGCTGCCATGTGGTCCCCTAAAAATTTGACATAGTTTGGCCCAGTAGTTTTCATTTTACAAACATTTTTTGTTCCCGCTTCTTGGGACCTATATTTTTTAAGAAGCGCGGCACCATTCGTGGATCCACCCATACATAGCTAGACACTAAAAAGAAACAAATAAAATTTAAAAACTTCGTTTAAAAAAACCGACTTCAAAAACTAAAAAACTAAAATGTATAAAATAACTTATTTCTTAAGCTATTATTATTAATATACATTATCTAAAACATCTTGAAGTCGGTGCAAAGGAAAAGATAAAAATTACTATATTTTGAAAATTACTAAGCACCGACTTTAAGATGTTTTAGATAATATATATTAATAGCTTAAGAAATAAGTTATTTTATACTTTTTAGTTTTTGAAGTCGTTTTTTTAAACGAAGTTTTTAAATTTTTAGTATTGTAATTACCATTAAAAAGTTCTATAATCTATTAAATTTTTAATAAACTATTTTTATTTTATAATAAACAAAAGTAAAGTTTATTCACATTCATTTATTTTTCTTCATATTCAAATTCAAATTTTTGAATTTATTTTTTTCAGATACACAACATCAGACAAATTTTATCTAGAACCAACAATCAATCCAACAGAGATTATGGTTATAGATAGAGTCACTGGAGAGGCCACTGTTAAAGGTAATAAAACTTGTGCAGTTGACACCAATATTTATTTATTTAACACTTGGAATTATGTCAAGGTTTAATAACTATCAGAGATTTACTCCTGTGAGTGAGAAAGACAATTCAAGCCAAAGAGACAGACTACTTTGGCTATGTTCCACAAGACACTCACATCAAGTATGTCCATTACCACAAATTTTCCCATTCCACTTGCTTTGTGGATGTTACAATCATAAACTGTAGTGCCTCTATACTCAACCTGTGGCCCATGGGCCTGATGTAGCCCACCGGGCTTTTGTGAGTAGCCTGCCTGACATACCATACAGTTTTCAAAATAATGGATTTGTATTGGTAACATCTCTGGTGCTGCAAAGATCCCGTTCTCTCTTTTCTTTCACCATATTGGCACAATATGTCTTTTCCTTCCACACTCCTCTACTCTGGCATACATCTTCTGTCACATCACATATCATATCATCCGTCACACATTCCATCCATCTTTTTTTTGGTCTACCTTTACATTTGTACCCATCTTGATGTTTAACATTCTTTTTGTCACGTGCAATTCATCTCTCCTTATTATATTGCTGCAAAGATCCATAGCCAATATAACCGCTTTTTATAACATGGACAATCAGTCCGTCTAGTATGAGTTTTAGTAGTAAAAAAACCACCTAAATAAAATATAATTGCTGCCATGGAACTTGCTCTAACACATCTATGTGGCCCATTAAAAAAAAAACTTGAGTATGGCTGCTTTATCCCATACCAGCACTTTGATGTGCAAAGGCTTGATGTCCATGTATAAACTTGTTATAGTTGTAATTAATATTATTTAACTTTTAGCATATGGTACAGTGAAAATACCAATCCCAGCTAACGCTTATAGACCAGTTTGTGGGTTTCTCGGGACAATCAAGCTTATATCTGGATTGTATTTGGTTGTTGCTAAATATAGAGTATTGGTAAGTATAATGATAATATAATGTAATAGTCCTACACTGGCCGGGGCTTGTCCTTGGGTGCATCACTATATGTTGTAGACAGGGATAATCGGTCAGTGTCACACCACATTTACATTAAATTTGTCACGAGGCCACTACGTGTTGGCCTTCCCATGGCCCCACGCAAGCCTTCCAAATGTCCCGGTTCCATGATGGCCCGTGGTTTCAAAAGACATATAATGTAATAAAACTGTTTATGAGTTCGAGTTTGTACAATAAATCTAAAAAAGAGGTAAATGATGTCTTATTCGTCTCAACAAATTTGACGGCCTCTGTGGTTCAGCGGGGTAAGTCTCTGCCGGCCTACCTCACTTCAAGTCAGAGGCTCCGGGTTCAATTCCTGGTATAGTAAATTTCTTAAACATGTTTTCTCCGTTATTTGCTATGGTCTGGGATCGCTACCAGAGTAGTCCGTTGTATATTACCCATAACACAAACATAACTTGCTTAATTTGGGGATATACCATATGTGTGTTTGTCTGCTGATCATTATATTATATTATAAATGAAAATGTGACTTGGAATTTTTGTCTGTCTATCTAGAACATCATGTGGAACTCGTCACAAAACTAGCTTACATCCCAATTTATTATTTAGGATAGTTTTTAGCATGATAAATGATGTTGTATTTGTAGAATAGAGAAGTATATAGAAAGATGATGATGATGAATTAAAAAATTTTATTTTATAGGTGGGTAGACTAAATGGTCATGACATTTATGAGTTGGCAGGATCGGATATCATTCCTTATACTAGATCAACAATACATTTGACCAATGCACAGGTATGTACAGAATTTTAAGCCATTTACAACAATCATTTTTATCAAGAATTGTTTATTGTTATGAATTTGCGGATTCAAAATTAAACGTCGAATGAATGTATAGAAATCTTATTTGAAGTATATACACGCAATTTTCGGTCTTTCAAATACAACCGAATGCAACAAAAGATCGTAATAAAATAAAACGCGCAAAGTCCGTTTCCAAATGTATATTCATTAACGCCTTGATAGCAGTTGACACTAGACTATCTCTGTCTCAACCGGCCGACCTTATATATTTGCAAAATAGATATGGACCTCCCAAGACTGGTTGATTCAACCAGCATCATGCTCAGCTAGGACCAATTGAGAACTTCATTTTTAGATGGGTTTTTTATATTTTACTTATAACTATATTTTATATTGTATTGTTGCGAACCGATGATCATCCTTTATAGGTGTTTTATTACCCCTTCGAATTTAAATGATCTATTTTTTGCGTTAATCCCTTCGTCTGCCTCCCAGTAAGACTTTATAAATCCTTTCTTCTATTGTTTGCGTTGCACATTGTTAGAAGCCATTAAGCTTACAAGTTGAGAATTCCAAGGAATAGTTGGCAAGTTGCTAGGAGGCCATATCTATTTTATAAATATGAGGTCGTTCAGTTGGGACCAAGTTAGTTGAGTTTGAACTGCGCTCGTGGCGTGTTAATAAACGTACTTTCTGAATGAGTATTTTATAACGCCGGACTTTGCCCAAATTATGTTATTAAGATTTCTGATTTACGGTTTGTACTTGTCATACTCGGCTGTGTTTGTGAGAACTAACAGTTAGAGTTAGATAATAACTAACACTAACAGTTCACCCCTATAGCCCGGTACTTTTTGTCTTCATTTCTCACAATAGTCCTACACTGGCCGGGGCTTGTCCTCGGTGCATTATTATATGGTGTAGACAGGGATAATCGCCGGTCAGTTTCACGCCACATTTACATTAGATTTGTCGAAGGGGCCTCTACGTGTTGGCCTCCCCATGGCCCCACGCAAGCCCTCCAAAAGTCCGGGCCATTTTCATGGCCCGTGGTTTTGAAAGACATAATAATTTACAAGTTGCTCACATCCATTTTGAGATCAAAATTATTAAAACATTTAGTTGACAACAAACTTCTGGCTAATACTCAAAATGGATGTAGGCCTGGGTCCCGCGGTACTAAAGAACTCCTCATAGATATGACCATTAATCAACAAGTCCGCCGAAATAGGAAAAACGTCTGCACCGCCTGGGTACATTATAAAAAGGCATATGGCTCAGTGCCGCATACATGGCTAATGAGGGTACTGGAGCTATATAAAATTGATATAACTCTACGTACTTTCCTCGGCAACGGGTCACTAGATTCTGCATGCCCTGCGGTGGTAGCTTTCCTATTTCGGACGGACTTATAAAGATAGAGCGAGGGATCTTCCAGGGAGATAGCCTGAGTCCATTGTGGGTTTGCCTGGCCTTGAATCCTTTAAGCTCTCTGGTGGAGGATTCAAGGCTAGACTTTCATCTTCGTAGGAGTGAAGCCATATCTCACCTGCTGTACATGGATGACCTCAAACTGTTCGCATCGAAAAAACATGATCTACTAGAGCTGCTACACCTAACTGAAACGTTTAGCAGCTCTATAGGAATGGAATTTGGTGTGGATAAGTGTGCGGTTATGTATATGCAGCGGGGGAGAGTTGTAAATTCTAATGGATTGCAGCTCTCCGAGGGTGTGTGCTTCAAAACCCTTTCCGAAGATGAGACCTACAAATACCTTGGTATATCACAGTCATTGGGTATAGTTGATGAGGATGTGAAACAGCTGGTAAAAGAGCGATTCTGTAGCCGCTTGAAGAAGGCATTAAATTGCCTCCTCTCAGGTGGTAACAAGATTCATGCTTTTAACAGTTGGGTCATGACCTTTTTAGCTTACTCCTTTGGTATACTAAGGTGGACTCAAACAGAGCTAGACGCCCTGGATCGTAGGGTCCGTTGTATGCTGGCAACATATCGGATGCACCATCCACGATCATCGGTGATGAGATTGTACATTTTTTTATTGCATGAGTTCAGCAGACAGGCGAACGGCCCACTTGATGGAAAGCGGCTACCATCGCCTGTGGCCGCAGGAAATTGTATCCTGTCTCCGTTCCTGCACTGCAAATATATATCTTGTCTATTTCTCTCTATTTTGTTTATAGATAGAAGACAACAATACGTACGAGCGTATGGTCCGCGCGGCCCTTAACACTCCAGGCATATATTTTTCATACGGGTATGATCTTACGCACACTCTGCAACGACTGCATTCAGTAGCACCCGAATTTCATAAGGTAAATATTCTATATGCAACAATACACAAAGTACTTGACTAACTTTTTAAACTTAAATAAATCAAAACACATCTTAGTTGATAAAACTGCGTTTTAAAGGTTTTAAGCGCGGTAATTTATTTGTTTTTTGTTTATCCGACGTTTCGGCCGCTTTTCAGTTTGTCCAACGAGCATTGTTAAAGTTTTATTTAGGCTACCGCCAACTTGTTCATTTTAATTATTTAGTTTTAATTTTGTTTATGGTTATTATTTACTCTATGGGAGCCTAATCTAATGTACCACCACTTCACAACATGTTATGGCTTGAAGAGAAGAAGCGGCGCAAGAAACTCTTCAGCGAACATGACTAGTTCTAAACATTTTATGTTAATATTATATATAATTTTATATATATTATACAAGTCGCGAAAACTTAAGAAAATATTACATCTTAATTAACTTATAATTCATAAAAAAGTGTGTGTGTGTACTTATGTACACGCGTTAGAAGTTATACTTCTTTGGCGTAACAAGATAAAAATCTTTTCAAAAATTTTATCTTTTGCCTTATTCTCCGTTTCTAGAAAAAACAAATGTTTACTATAGCTAACTTCATGGTGTAGGTTTTTCGTGTGACGGTTTGCGCGCGCATCGTAAAAGTATAACTTCAAAACTAAAATGTTGACTATAGCTAACTTCATGGTGTAGGTATTTCGTGTGACGGTGTGCGCGCGCGTCGTAAAAGTATAACTTCAAAACTAAAATGTTGACTATAGCTAACTTCACGGTGTCGGTTTTTCGTGTGACGGTGTGCGCGCGAATCGTAAAAGTATAACTTCAAAACTAAAATGTTGACTATAGCTAACTTCATGGTGTAGGTTTTTCGTGTGACGGTGTGCGCGCGCGTCGTAAAAGTATAACTTCAAAACTAAAATGTTGACTATAGCTAACTTCATGGTGTAGGTTTTTCGTGTGACGGTGTGCGCGCGCGTCGTAAAAGTATAACTTCAAAACCAAAATGTTGACTATAGCTAACTTCATGGTGTAGGTATTTCGTGTGACGGTGTGCGCGCGCGTCGTAAAAGTATAACTTCAAAACTAAAATGTTGACTATAGCTAACTTCATGGTGTAGGTATTTCGTGTGACGGTGTGCGCGCGCATCGTAAAAGTATAACTTCAAAACTAAACTGTTGACTATAGCTAACTTCATGGTGTAGGTATTTCGTGTGACGGTGTGCACGCGCATCATAAAAGTATAACTTCAAAACTAAAATGTTGACTATAGCTAACTTCATGGTGTAGGTATTTCGTGTGACGGTGTGCGCGCGCATCTTAAAAATTTACTCTCATCATTTTTCCCTAACGCGCCAAAAGAAGTATAACTCAAAAACATAAATTATAACCTAATATTATGACATTCTAAGCATGCCTTCTCTGTACATTGAAGCTTTAAAAAAAAAAGCAACTGGCCAAGGCTATATAAACGATGGATAACACGATGTTCTTGTCTGTTGATCTGTTTGTTCGGGATTCACGTAAAAACTACTGGGCCGATTTCGATACGGTATTCGCTGACCGACAGCAAATTCTTAGACTTAAGACCTGCGCTACTTTTTATCCTGGGAATCCCGCGGGAATCTTTCTGGGAATGATTTGAAACGGCCACCTTGAAATAAAATGTCAAATTCCAATTCGGTATTTGTTACTGGTCGATAGCAAATTTTATTTAATAAAATGTTTGTGAACGCACCCCCAAGAAAATTCACTGTAGTCTTAAAAAAGTGGCTTGATCAAGGAGTGTTTCTATAGTGTAGATGAATTTCTTACAAAAAAGTGCTATACGGAAAATCTTTGTGATCTATTTGTTATTATTTCTCTTGACATTAATTACTTATATTTTACCGAAAATTTACTTTTTTTTATTAGAATATTTACGTTAATTTAATTTTATATTTCATTTCATTCATTTTGTACACCACTATGTGGTAGAATGTACTGTGCATCTACAATCGTGTAACACCTGTATAAACTACATTCTTGCAAATAAAGATATTGATATTTTGTTATGCCGGGAATCCCGCGGGATTTTTTTTTCATTTTAATCAATTTAATGCATTTATATTATTCGTTCAAAATACTGTGTTATGTAATAAATAAACCAATTAGTATAAACCACCAAATGTTTATACTTAAAAGTAAAATAATAAAATTACAATTTTTTAAATTAAAATACATGCCGTATTACTGTTATCTTATCATCGTACCTTATCTTCCTATCGTCTCATCTTATCTTCTTATCATCTCATTTTATCTTGTCTTCCGTAGATGTCAATAGCGAATCGCGCCGATCCTCGTTTCCTATGGAATGGCCATCTTCTAAGAGACTACTCCCAGGAGCAGTTCGCGAGGTTCACCTTGCCCCTTATCGAGGGATGTATCCTTTTCTAAAATCACCATTTTTCAGCCAAATCGATACTTTTCGTTCTTGAGTTATAAATAGTGTAGCTAACACGAATTTCTTTTATATGTATAGAAGGTAGTGTTAATTATCCGTAATATAATGATTTTCCATCACCACGCGGGCGAAACCGCCGGCGCAACTAGTAAATGAATAAATTTATTAATGAAAGAGAGAATATATTGGCCTTGACCACGATACGTCAGTTGTGTCGATAAACCACGTGAACGTGAACGGGCACCAGATCACGTGGTCGCTGGTCTCCAGGAGGTGCGTGGACAGGGCTGGCACCAGGTTCTTCATGAGGGGCGTCGATGCACAGGTATGTGTTTTTTGTCCTCTCGACATTTTTTAGGAAGAGGTCGCTATAAGCGATAAGGCCGCCCATTGTTCTAATACAAGTGTATCCATATCAATTGTCTACATTTAAGATTATGGTGAACAAAAAATTTGAGAGGTGTTAAGGGACACCGGGATGGAACGAAGTTCTTACAATAGCTTACTATAGCAAAAAGTGTCGTGACAACTTTTCGTAAGAATTTTTTCCGTCTAGCCCCCTTTCACAACGCGCGCAAACGTATTAGCAAGTTTATATTTAATACATATATCATCATGAGGTTTTCTTTGAAGTTTAACATGCAGTTCGGCATGCTATAGTAATCCATTATCTTGCCAAATTCTAAACACACTTATAAACAATACATTCAACCTTAACACGTGGTTCTTAAGATCTAACACAATAGCAAAACTAATTTGCAATCTGCAAGTTTAAGTGTAATATAGTAAATGAGTAAGTTTGAATCCTATTTACTTCAAGATAAGAAACAATTTAAAAATCGAATCATTCGACTCTTGAAACAAATTTAACTTTAAACCAGATTCGCGATATTGCTCCTTATTTTAATGACATTAAGACTCTATATGTTCGCAAATGCTATCTGTACGTCAGCAACTCATGACATTTAAATAATGTACTCCAAATTAAACTCTAACTGCGTGGGCATAAAGGGTTATGCAACTGCATTTTATCTTGGCAAGTTCAAAAAGTGTCGTGACAACTTTTTCGTAAGAATTTTTTCCGTCTAGCCCCCATTCGTACCGCGCGATAAGGAACTACGTTCCAATAAAGAGTTTTCATTCATTCATTCGTTTATGTATTTTTAGAAATAAATATTTTTTTTCTAACTTCTCTATTTTTTTCTTCTCTCACCAGGGCAACGTGGCGAACTTCGTAGAGACGGAGCAGATAGTGGAGCGCGGCGGCGAGAAGTCCTCCTTCGTGCAGACCCGGGGCTCGATTCCGTTGTACTGGAGCCAGTACCCCGACATCCGGTACAAGCCGGCCGTCAGCTTGGCCCACGAGGACCATGTCGCTGCGTACACCAAGCACCTGAGGGACCAGCTCCAGAGGTACGGGAACCAGGTGCTGGTTAATTTGGTGAGTCATTTTTTAAAACTTTATTTATTGCAGGAGTTCAGCGGACAGGCAGACTGACCCCGCTCTATTCTAAGTACCCCAGCTTTAACTATTGCTACTAATTTCAAGTTACCACCTTTTTATAAAGTGATGTCTCCGAACGTGTGTTGGAGGTTCTTGCTAGTGTATGACCAAGCAACAGTGCCAACAAAAACAAAAGAAAATTGTGTTTCTTGACTTTACATCGAACAAGTTTGTCGAGTATGAAAATACATCATACTATATGCATAAAATCTTTAAGATTTGTTTTGATTAAACATATCAAAAATAGGTGCTTATATTCTACGTTTGGAACCTTACTTATAGTAATCTCGTTAAGAAAGGATTAGCCATTTCTTATATAAGAGACTCTTAAGCCCCTAATCAATGGCTGTTTCAAATAAAACTTGCCATCTTGCCTCTTAGCAAACAATTAACTACTTCTCGATGTTGGTTATTTTTGACAGTTATTTATGAGTTACTTTACCACCACCTCTTATTCTTAAGACGAGTTTTTTTTTTAATAACTATTGTTATTAAAAAAAAAACTATTCTACGGACTCGAGGTCCGTACCCTTTTTACAACTTGATTACTGATATTGATTTTTTGAGTTTATACACGCTTATTATTATCTTTTGTTATAATGTGTGACATTGATTTTGTAGTTTTTATGTGGTGTTGTGTATCTTAAAAATAACTTATATAATTTTTTCTAATTTTAATACTAAACTTATACTAATGTAGAGTGTATCTGTTACAAGCTGGTGTTGTGAGAGAATGCATGTGCAGTGTGTGCCTTATGTCTATACCTATATATATTATCTTATAAGACGAGTTTATGGGTAAGATTTTCGTTAATCAATTGCTAAGGAGTTTCTTAAAATTTAACAAGCGATTATAAGTAAGGCCATTGCTGTTTAAATAAAATAATCAAAAAATCTATCTCTATCTATTAAAATAAAAATTTTCGTAATTCAAAATTACATTTTATTAGACCTTTGGGTTCATAAAGACTATCACGATTGTTTCAAATGTTTTAAATAAACAATGATAAAACAAATGTTTCTATTAATTTTAAAGGATTTTTATATTTTTGAAGGTATTGGAAAAATATGATGTTGTAAGAAATATGTTGTTTCAAGTCTAGTGCTTTTGACCCAAAGGTCTACTAAAGGGTTACCTATTTTTGTCCCTTGTTCTCGTTCACCTGAGACAAGAAAAACATCATACTTGCGAAGTTACTTACTGTAAGGCACAATTTTTATAGTTTAAAGTCTTGGGTTTCCACCACTGAAACCTTTTTAAGGACTTTGGGTGTTTAATTCAAGAAAGTGTTACAAAACCTGGGAGTTAGGAGGTTGATCAGTTTCGATGTTATTACCTATTTGACCATCTTGGCCGTTCCTTTCTATAAGACACTGACTGTACATAACAGATTAAAATTATCTTTTTTTTTATTGCAGGAGTCCAGCAGACAGGCAGACGATCCACTTGATGGAAAGCGGTTACCATCGCCTATGGACATTTGTAACACCAAAGGTGCTACAAATGCGCTGCTGATTTCTTAGGGAGACTGGAACCTGGTCACTAATGCCGAAACACAACCCAAGGTTGTTATGGCGACATACTTTAGACCAGGGGTGGTAGCCATCCAGCCAGGTAAATGCCCTACCACCTGGCTGTGGGTTGTTTTGTCGCCTCTTACGACAGGCCGCCCGACCGCAGAAAATTGTATTCTTTCTCCGTTTCTGCACAGATAATACAGATTATCCGGAAAATAATAAAAATACCAGAGTTCTATTATGCTAGTGTGGTGTCTTTGATCCACCTCTGATTTCACTGGTCGGCAACCAAATCCTCCTTTGAATAAATATTCGATAAATATATAGAATTTGACATGCTGAATTTAGATCTGGTTTTAGTTTCTTGCTATCACATTTTATTACCCTTTTGGCATATATAGAGAAACGATACGAATGGTAAATGCTCAGAATTATATGTTAGTTCATTCGCCACAAAATTACAATAGAATACATAAAAATGGGGAAAACTACTAACTGGAATGAGTTTATTAATCAATTAGACATACAATTTTTATGATTTTAAATGTTTTCGAAGGAATTAAATGAGCTATTGTCATAATAATTCAATGTGCATTTTGTATGTAAAGCAAAAAAAGCGTTTAATTCAAAACATCAATTACAAAAAAATGACGTGGTACAAAGCTATACTATATTTATATTCATAAGTGTCGAAATTATAAAAAAACATACAATAGTTACAAGGAGTGAATTTTGATATTTTTTGGTGGTCACAAAGCGACTGACAACGCCATCTATAGTAGAATTATTTTCTCCGTGCAGTTTGAGTCATAAATCAAACTCGGCCTCAGCCTGGCTAGGGCGATGAGCATGTTGCGCGGGCGCAACCCCATTATCGATAAAAACTCATTCTTATCAAAGAAAGATTATCATTCTTATAAAAATCATTATTATCTTTTTTGCTGTTAATTTTAAACTTAGATATAAGTATTTATATTTATTTTTAATATAACTTGTTACATTCTAAACTTTTGTACTTATAGTTTTTTAATACATAGATACCTAATTAATCATTTATTTTAAATCATTATTATTCTTATTTATAAGTTGTTTTATCTATTTTTTTCTTTCATTTATATCACTAACCCACAAAATGACAAAACTGAATACACTATCGATAACGCTTATCGACAACAATAATGCGTATCACTATGCCTGCCCATAAGTGGAAGAGAGAGCAAAATACTCGCTTCACTGCTTCGATTATTTCGACGGGTGCAAAGTAAAAAGAGATATCTGCAAAATAGCTACTTTACAGGAGAGCGAAAAGATGGTCGTATTAACTTCGTAGTATTTGAAAGAACATACGTTATTGAAATGATGTGATATATGCAAAACAAATAATGTCATATTGTAAAGAATTGTTTTATTAAAACGATTGTACAATAAACTAAAAATCATCATTTTGTAGATAACTTTATTTACTTTGCACCCGTCGATTTATGACCCAAACTGCACGGAGATAATAATTCTACTATAGTTTGGTTGATCGTTACATCGTAAGTGTGTCATAGATTGACCAACGGGGCAAGGAAGAGGCGCTGGAGCGCGGGTACAGGGCCGCCGTCGCGGCCGCGGCGCTGCCCGGCGTCAGGTACGAGCCCTTCGACTTCCACGCCGAGTGCCGAGGCATGAGGTACTACAGGCTGAACGTGCTCATCGACAGGATTACCCACGAACAGGTGAGCGAAGTCCTCCGCATTACACTTTTCGACTTTTTCCTTAATCAAAAAAAAAAAAAAAAAGAGTGCGTGTAAACGTTCACACGCGGTTGAAGTAAAACTTTTTTACTATATTTTTTTTTTCAAAATTTTTTGATTGATTTGTTCATAAACTATCTATTGACAAACAAATATTTGAAAACCGGATGGTACGCCATATTGCCGTAACGGACTTCCGTTGCATTGTCGTCCAGTTACCTCCTAGTCGCGCCTAAAGAAGTTTTACTTCAAAAAAAAAGTGTGCGTTCCGGGACGCTTGACAGAAGTGATAACTTAAAGTGATCTAATGTGTCAGCCTTGCAGAGATTTGGGTAAGAAAGTACCATGTATACTAAATATTAACTATTTGGGCAGTGTTTCCACTTTATAATTGTTCAGCCTTAGATGTGACTATTCATACCGCACAGTAAGCAATGAACACCGTCTACACGCCACACCGCCTTTTTATACGAAAATACTACGAAAACTACCCTACAAAACAATAATATTGCATCATTGCTAAAAATAGCAATTATATCATAGTGTTGCCAGGATCATAAAAACAATTATAATAATTAGTTACTAATGCACTAAATTATCTAGACGATAATTTAGTGGGCTAATAAAATTAACTAATAAGTAGAAATAGAAATTCCATTATAAATCGAACTATCTGACAAATCGACAAAAAATATTATTATCTATGACGATTGTCTATGTGATATTAATACACTCTATGGTTCTCACCACTGCTGTGATGGACATAGCGTAACACTAAGTTGAACTATTTAAAATATTAAAATTGAGAAAAGCATAGTTTATTACTTAAATTTTATGTATATTAATATGATAATGTAAGGAAAGGTTATTTATTAATAAAATCTTTTGTTGATTATAAAATATATTTTATTCTTAGTTACACTTCTTGAATATGTACTAGTATGTAAAATGTATGTATCGTATGTATATATACGCTGTGGGTTAAGAGAGGAGCCTGCCTACCGCTGCCGATTGCGTGAGAGAAAGTGAAGCTTAACAGACTGGCGCTGTAACGCGTTACGTAACGAAGCGGTTTACCCTCCCATAAGAAGTTATCTAATATATAAAATTCTCGTGTCGCGGTGTTTGTAGTTAAACTCCTCCGAAACGGCTTGACCGATTCTCATGACATTTTGTGTGCATATTGGGTAGGTCTGAGAATCGGACATCTATTTTTCATCACCCTAAATGTTAGAGGTAGTCCACCCCTAATTTATTTTTTATTTTTAGATAAATTTTTTTTATGATACAGCATTAAGAAGAAGATACAAGCCTAAATTTCCAACCCTCTACGATCAACCCCTATTTTTTATTTCCGAATTGAACCTACTTATGCAAAATGGAACCACATACTGACAGTTTTGGGAAAAGTCGTTTTATTAAAATTTTGCATATAAAAAAATGTGTATATTTTGGAAATAAAATTAGTTGAATATTGTATATTATATTTTGTTCTATATATTCAAGTAAACCTTTTAGGTTTTTGGATTACCATGGGTCATGGATCTTGGTGTTTTGTGTGGATTACCTACTTTGTGATAAAAATGTTTTATTCTGTAAATATTGTCAGATCTTGTTATTATTCTTATTGAGTCGATAGAAAGTGCATTTTGAAAGCCTTCTGCATCCTTAACTCAATTTTGGCATGTCTGTGGATTGGTTTTGTTTTGCATAAGTAGCTCCAATTATAAACTTTAATGCTGTCGGCATATCGATGGAAGCTTTTCCGGGCAGGACGACGTCTGCCGGGACAGCTATAGTAGAATTATTTTGTTCGTGCAGTTTGGGTCATAAATCATAGCTCGGCCTTGGCCCGGCTAGGGCGGTGAGCATGTTGCGCGGGCGCAACGCCATTATCGATAAAAACAAATGAGTCATCGAAGGCAGGTACACGGCGGCGGGGCGGTATACAAAGGGTACTAATTCATGTGGATGACGATGACTGATAACTCTGATGTAGAATTTTAATGTTAATAGTTTTAGATTTAATTTTAGATATAAGTTGTTGTCATTATTATTTTTTTTGCTGTTAATTTAAAACTTAGATATAAGTATTTATATTTATTTTTAATATAACTTGTTACATTCTAAACTTTTGTACTTATAGTTTTTTAATACATAGATACCTAATTAAGAATTTATTTTAAATCATTATTCTTCTTATTTTAATAAATACGTTGTATTATCTATTTTTTTCTTTCTTCTATCTTCTGTCGTCTTACTTAAATAATAGATCCCAAAGCGTTGAAATTAACAATATCAAATCTCGTGAGACTGGCATATCTATGGGTGTGCCCCAGGGCTCTATTCTAGATCCCTTCTTGTTTTTGATATGTCTTTATATTTATAACTATAATTATTTCCTATCCTTTTATTGTGCTCTGTCTTATTGAATATGCACTGTTTGCTACAACTCCATTAATTCTTCAAAAGTTATTCTGTAACATAATTCTGTACAAAATCTTTAAAAAAAGTACTTGAATATAAATAGACCAATAAATATAAAGAAAATCAATTTTTAGCTAGACGTGTTGCTGGGGAGTTTGTTGCCGCTTCTTCTCCTTAACAGCAATAACACGTTGCGAAGCGGTGTACATACACTGACTAGGAAGTAAAATAAAATTTAACCTATATGTATGACCTTCAAAAAGTGTTCTCCAGTGGAATTTATTTTGAATAAAAACTTTTGAATTTGAATACGTTGATGTTTTATCAGACCGAGTTCGGTTACTTCATGTCGCGCGGGGGCACGGTGCTGCTGCGCCAGGGCGGCGTGTTCCGCACCAACTGCGTGGACTGCCTCGACAGGACCAACGTGGTGCAGAGCCTGCTGGCGCGGCTGCAGCTCGGCGCCGTGCTCAGGCTGCTCGCCGTCGTCGCCGAGGGCGACTCGCATCCGCACCTCGACCGGCTCTTCAACACCGTGAGTCTCCTGCTCCTTTGATGCTTTTTGGAACGAAGTTCCTTATCGCGCATTGCGAAAGGGGGCTAGACGGAAAAAATTAAGACCAAAAGTTGTAACGACACTTTTTGCTATGGTTGTAAGCCGTGCGACGTGCGCCTATTCCTCTGTCTCTCTCTCTCTCTCTCATAGAAAACAAGCCAGTTATTTTCGTTTCGTCTTTCTATTTCGCATTGAGCAGTGTGGTGTCGCGACGATTATTTTTGTTGAGTGTATACAGGTTTTTTTGTACATAATAAATAATAAACAATAATGAATCCTGACAGTGTTTCTGCACAAGTTCCGAATATTGCTGATGGAGTTTGGTAAGTAGAGATATTATACAGACAATAATAACAATAAAGACTCGCATTATAACTAACTTCGTTTCCATCCGGGTGTCCCTTGACACCTCTCAAAGTTTTTTTACAATCTTTAATTTAATTTAATTTAACTTGCAATGGATGTACCTATGTATTGTTACAATTTGGGCCAACTGCATACGTGTAAACAATCTTTTAGTCACGCGAGACGTCTACCAGGCGTTTGGCTATATCTCGATAAAGCTTGTGCGCCTCATGTCCCCATGGTGCCAGGGTCTGGACCCCAAAAGCCGCAAATATGTAGCCATTTCCGATGGCTGAGTGTTTGCGGTGTTTTAGTGCCTCCTGTTATGCAGCAGTTGTACCGGCAGACATGTTAGTGGATCGAAGATGGGACGCTGCCGAAGCAAAGTTCAACGTAAGACGCGTCCCATACTAAGGGGCGACCCATCTTTATTTAGAATTTTTAATATTGTTACAATTTGGCCCACCTGCATATCTGTAAACAAATCACATTTATTACCCGTCGGTGTTTTGAGCTAATAACATCGAAGCGCTTTTATGGCCGTCTTCTTTTGTTTACTGTGTGTTTAAAATTTGTGATTGGAAGAACAGCACATTGTGTATTGTAATCTTTATGATAGTCATTAGCCAGGTGTGATTCTTAGGAATTAATTCTACAGACATATTGTATTTGTACAGTATAAAGCAATGCCCCAACGGAGGGGTGAGGAGTCAAGCGATAACCACAAGCGAGGTAAGAGGATTTTGCGCGTGCGATTGAATCGTGTATTACGTTTGTACTGGTTGTGTTCAGTTATATTTGTACCTGTGTTATACGTGTTTGTATAGTTTAAAAAATTCAATAGTAACTCCAACGGCATTTTAATTCGGGTCCCGTAACTCGTAACAGTATGTATGTATGTATGTATGTAAGTTTAGATGGAATCTTGGAAGTTAAATTTGACCAATCAATTTCAGCTGGATTGAGCTGAAATTTTGCACGAATATTTATATCGCGTGACAATGCAATAGTTTGGTACCATGGAGCTGATCTGATGATGGAGTCGGAAGGTGGTCATAGGAACTCCTGTACTAAACAAGGTAGGCCCGTCGTGTTTGGGCTCGTTTTACTTGTCTTGGCTGGCACTCTGCTAATACATGATATCCAGGATCTCAAAAGCTTGTATTAAAAACTTTTAAAGAAAAAGAAAGAAAAACTTTATTTGAAAAAAAAGCTTATTCTGTTTTTATTGCAGGAGTTCAGCAGACGTTATACTTGATGGAAAGCGGTTATCATCGCCTATAAACATTGGCAACACCAAAGGTGCTACAAATGCGCTGCTGCTCTCTTAAGGGAGACTAGAACCTAGTCATTAATGCCGGAACACAACTCAAGTTTGTTATGGCGGCATACTGTAGACCAGGGGTGGTAGCCATCCAGTCGGGCAAATACTCTACCAGCTGGCAAATTGAAATAAAGAAATAATGTTTTTCACGTTTTACAATTATATAGGTGGCCAAGAATGTGAGTTGGTTTTTAACAAATCGCGAAAAGGAAACTAAACTTGGTACATAAACAAAATTAGTTTTTAAATACAAGCTTTTGAGATTCTAGATATGATGTAGCAGCAGAGTGCTAGCCAAGACAAGTAAAACGAGCCCAAACACGACGGGTCTATCTTGCACAGGAGTTCCTATGGCCACCTTCCGACTCCATCATCAGATCAGCTCCATGGTACCATATTATTGCATTGTCACGCGATATATATATATATATATATATATATATATATATATATATGTATATATATGTATATATATATATATATATATATATATATATATATATATATGCGTGCAAAATTTCAGCTCAATCGGAAACCGGGAAATTGGTCAAATTTAACTTGCAGGGTTCCACCCGAACTTACATACATACATCCATTGCAAGTTAAATAAAAACTTGTAAAAATATAAATAGATAAAAAACACTTTATTGCTCAGCAAACAAATACACAATTACAAAAACACCGAAAAAAAATTCAAAATTTACATTGACGTGTGTGAAGCTAGCTGCTAGTTGTGTATAATTTTACATCATACACAAATCTATTTATATATTAAATCATGCATAGAATAATTTCTTTAGGTTTGGGCAGACCACGCAGACATGATCTCAGTCCAGTACTCCGGTACGGGTGCTCTTAAGACTGATTTCACGCGAACCGGCAAAAGGACGCACATGGGTCTGGTACGGGACGGCATCAACTCACTGACTAGGTACTACAAGAACAACTTCAGTGATGGGTTTAGACAGGTCAGTTTTATTGATAGATAATATTTGTATGGAAGAACACATAATGCAATCTTAATTTTAAATAGGGTAGTTGACAGACAAATCATTTGAGCAATATTTTATCAACTCACAAAAACGTGGCAGCCTCCTAGTTCCTTATAAGAAGCGATATTTTCCTGTGTAGAAGGGATCTTACTACAAGCTTTTATCTATGTAAAAGACTACATCGACAACATCGACCACATCGACCACATAGACCACATCGACCACACCGACCACATCGACCACATTGACCAAAAGGACCAAGTTAACCAAAATGACGAAAATGCCACATCACAAAATAAAAAACCTATCCTACTTTCTGGGATAATCTTTACATAAATATCTATCCCCAAACTTATCCCGTTGCCCGGGATGAAAATTTCAGCCAAATCGTCCAGTAGTTTAATTATCACTTCGAAAACCAATTCCAATGTGATTTTTTCACGGATCGATAGCCAATTTTATGTAATAAATTCGTGGTTTTTTTTCCCCTGGAGCGTTTTGAGGTTTTCCGGATGCATAAAAGTTCCGACACAGTTTCCACTAAAACCATAGCTTACATTACATTTTTGTAGTGATAACTTCCTATGGGAGGGTAAACCGCTTCGTTACGTAACGCGTTACGGCGCCAGTCTGTCTGGCTTCCCTTTCTCTCACGCTAGCTATCACTTCCGTCAGGCGTCCCGAGACGCACACGTTTTTTAAATATTGCGATGCTTTGTGTCACGGGAATCCCGCGGGAATTTCAAGGCAATCGTGGACGAAATCGCGGGCATATCCTAGTTTATTTATAAGATCATTTATACTATCCTTTTTTTTATTTATAGGACTCGATCGACCTCTTCCTGGGCAAGTATGTGGTGCACGACGGCGAGGGCAACACTGCTTTGTGCCCATTGCGACGGGACAGAGACTGGAAATACATTACAGTATGTAACCTTGTATATATACGTGTGTGTATGCATGTGTTTTTTTAATATTTTTACTGCAGGAGTTCAGCATACAAGCAAATGACCAACTTGATGGAAAGCGGTTACCATCGCCTATGCACATTTGCAACACCAAAGGTGCTACAAATGCGCTGCTGCTCTCTTAAGGGAGACTGGAACCTGGTCACTGATGCCGAAACACAACTCCAGGTTGCTATGGCGACATACTTTAGACCAGGGGTGGTAGCCATCCAGTCGGGCAAATGCCCTACCACCTGGCTGTGGGTTGTTTTGTCGCCTCTTACGACAGGCCGCCCGGCCGCAGGAAATTGTATTCTTTCTCCGTTCCTGCACGGATAAAAATAATATAAATGTATATATTGATATTGTTTTATTATTCATCATTATTTATTAACCGCACCACCGTCAGTATCAAAGTTCTATCAATCCCTGCCAAGGGTTGCCTGGAAGGGATGGCTTCTTAGCGATAAAGAACTGTAACGGATCTCCGACAGGGCTTTCGGTGGGAGCCTGTAGGAGGTGCCCGGTGGAGATAATAATCACTGTTACGGTTCACGTCGTGTATTGCTACTGAGTTATAAATAACCATTGGCTCTAATAAAGCCGTAATCGATACGGACATATTGCATTTGTGTAGTATAAAACGATGACCCCGATTGAGGAGGTGAGATGTGTGTACATTCGATAATCTAATAGTGATGGACTTTGCGCGTTTTATTGAATTACAACCTTCTGCATTACATTTGGGATTTGTTGTGTTCGGTTATATTTGTACCTGTGTTATACGTGTTTGTATAGTTCTAATAAAGTATAATTTTTTTTTATCGGCAGACAACACACGCATTGTATATCCCCAAATTAAGCAAGTTACGCTTGTGTTATGGGTAATATACAACGGGCCGTTTTGGGGCCGATCCCAGACACCCAGACCATGGTAAATAACGAAGAAAATATGTTTCCGAAATTTACGATACCAGGAATCGAACCCGGAGCCTCTGGGTTGCAGTGAGGTAGGCCGGCAAAGGCTTAGCCCGCTCAACCACATAGGCTTCTTATTCTAACGGCATTTTAATTCGTGTCCCGCAAACTCGATCTATCTATCATCAACGAAGTGTTTAATTCTGATTTGATAACTAGTTTCGTAAAAAGTTTTGAATATAATAATATGGTACGTATCTTTGAGGGGGGGGGGGGTTGGGCAATAATTGCACAATTTACCCTACTATGTATGTTTTCCTCCAGTTCCCTTCAGTACTCCTAGTGGCGATGTCGATGTTCTGCGCGAGCGCAATCCTCCCGCAGAGATATTCGAGCGAAGTGTTGCTCTACCTCATGTTCTGGGGCGCGGCCGTTGGAGCGACGCTTACCTTTATATTTAGGTAAGTGTGCGTGTTGTTGATATTGCGATGAGCGTTTGGAGGTCGAGACGAGCGATTGGAGGTTGACACGGGCGATTGGAGGTTGAGACGAGCGAATGGAGGTCTAGACGAGCGATTGCAGGTTGAGACGAGCGATTAGAATTTGAGAAGAGTGATTAGAGGTTGAGACGATCGTTTAGATGTTGAGACGAGCGATTGGAGGTTGAGACGAGTGATTGGAGGTTGAGACGAGCGATTGCAGGTTGAGACGAGCGATTGCAGGTTGAGACGAGCGATTAGAATTTGAGAAGAGTGATTAGAAGTTGAGACGATCGTTTAGAGGTTGAGACGAGCGATTGGAGGTTGAGACGAGCGATTGGAGGTTGAGACGAGCGATTGCAGGTTGAGACGAGCGATTGCAGGCTGAGACGAGCGATTGGAGAGTGAGACGAGTTTGAGATGATGAGCGAGATTCTTTTATTACTTTTTAACTATCTACTTAATACTACGTTTTGTTTGTTAAAATATCTTTATTCTCTTTACTATGTGTGGGTATACATGAATGTGTGTTCGCTTCACATTGTTTTTCTAAAATGAAAATCGATATTTCCTGAAACCTAATTGTTTTATTAGATTTTAATTCACAATAAAGATATAATAATCATAATAAAAATACATTTTAACTGTTATGAGCGCGGTATTTCATTTGATTGTTAATTTTAACTTCAACTTTTCGGCCATTTTTCGGTGGCCGTGATCACGGAAGACAAAGATGTCAACTGGCAATGTGTAATGTCAAAGTTATTGTTTAGCCTACCCGCAAATTGTCCACAATAATTTAAAATCAGTCCGCTACTTTTTGAACTGAAAATTTCTTTAGGCACTTTCGGCTTTTGGTATGTTACATAAGCACTAAACTTGCGTTTGTTTTGTTCCTTCAACTGTTTCCGTACTGATTTTAGATCTTTTATTTCATCTTGTTTTACAGTTCTTTAGAACGTCACTTCGACATATTATCCCCGCGAATTGCTATTGCGCCTGGCCGCCATTTTGATGACGTCCCCGTAGCATCACTGGCCGGCGAGTACGCGTACATATCGAGTTGCGGATGACGTCACGTGAATGTCAATTTGACAAGGTTCCAGCGCATTAGCAAGTGTTAAAACGAGGTCGGGTAAAAAGCATATCAAATGAACGTGCATGTATGAAGAGGTTAATGAAAGTAGATGAAGCGAAAGTTGTTGGTCAGGATCGTCGCAAGTGGATATCTATAGTCTCTGCCTACCCCCATGGGAAAAAGGCGTGATAATATGTATGTATGTAATATAAAGGTTTTTATTTATATTGTTTCTTTTTAGACATGGCAAGGAGTTCGTCGACTGGCCGCGTCTGGACGCCGGTGGCTTAGCCGCGTCCCGTTCTGCGCCGGCGCAGTCCTTATGATCGCAGAGTTCCCGCTCGTAGTCGTCGTCTAATGTGTAGCGTATATGTGCCTCCCGCTCGCACGCCGCGCCGTACCGTAAGAGAGAGAGGGACGGATATACCGGTGAGGTTGCCCCGTTTGAAAATAGTTGATACATTTTAAATGATACCATGTTTTTGTTGATTTCTTCAGTGTGTTGTTATAGTAATATCTTGTGTGATTGATGCCGGGTTTCGTATCTTATTATCAGGCCTTTTTTGGGGGCACGCTAATTCTCGAAAGTTGTAATTTTTGTATTTGGATAAATTTGACTTATTAAAAAAAAATGTTGGTAAAGGTTACGAAATATTTTTTTTTCATTTCATTTTTCAGCTTTTATAGCAACTTTTCGATATTTTCGAAATTTTCTTTAAGGGCACTACGTGTCCCCACGTGCTCCCACGAAAAAAGCCCTGCTTATTATATATTAATCTGCTTTACCACGGGCAACGATTTGACATAAACTTGATAGAAGTACCCAAGTATTGGCAAATGTCAATCCAAAACTTGGCAAAGTAACACCAAGGGTTGGAAGAAGCCATTCCAAAAGGTTGACAAAAGTTGGCTAAACTCATCCCAAAAGTTGGCAAAAGTTGTCCCAATATTTGGCAAAAGACATATCAAAAGTTGGCAAAAGTCATCCCAATAGTTGGCAAAATTCATCCCAAAGGTTGGCATTTCAACTCAAAGGCTGGCAGAGTAAGCATTAATAGGATGAGCTCAGAATGCCTCCTGGACCCTATTTTCGATGAGTTGCCCTCAATAGCCAGCATTGGCACGACCTGGAGGAGGTTTTTGGCAGAAAATGCTCTGAGAGGAGAGTTTTGAATTAGATTGAAACACATTAACAATACTTCTCAGATTCACGGTTATATTGTTGATATGCAAATAATTAAACTAAGTTTTAACGGTTTTCAGCGAGGTACCTATCTTAGTTGATTTTTATTATTCCGATTAATCTATAAATCTCATACATAAAAAATACTAGAATTAATATTTATGTATTGAAATGTATAATAAAACTACTTTTTAACGGTTGTAAGCGCGGTGATTAATTTAAGATTTATTCCGACGTTTCGGCCACTTTTCAGTGGCCGTGATCACGTAAGGCAAATATGTCAATTGTCAATGAATATTGTTAAAGTTTTTATTTAGGCTACCGCCAACTTGTTCATTTTAATTATTTAGTTTTAATTTTGTATATGGTTATTATTTACTCTATGTAACATGCAACATGTTATGGCTTGAAGAGAAGAAGCGGCGCAAGAAACTCTTCAGCAGACATGCGTAGCTCTAATAATTTTTTATAATATTAAAATGGTGGGAGGAAAAGAAAAGAAATTGTCAATCAAGTTGGTTTGTGTTCCGGTGCACGCTGAACGGTTTCTCACATATCAAGGACCCCTTGTCCAGGTTTCACTGTAATATAATTTTTCAGCCAATGGTAAAGTAATAGAATTAATAGTAAGATATGGAACCCGGCATATAATAAGTATAAAAACATATAGACAAATTGAGAACCTCCTTTTGAAAGTCGGTTAAAAGTCACTGTCATTGACATGTCAAACTTTAAAGTTAGTTTCATATGTGCTTATACTGTTTTGATTTTTGTAACAATAACATATTTAAAGTAAAGCGGGTGATAGATGTACAGTTGTGAAACAGAAAATGTTCGCCAGTTTTCAAATTATAACGTTCCGTGAGTACATGTTACCTTTTCAATCCAAGTCACAGAACAGACTGTTCCACATAAAAATGTCTGTGGAACTATTTGCCAGTAAAGTATAAAATTACTTAAATCAAAGTCGTTTGCTTTTCTATCTTGTCTAAGAAGGTTGTTTCTACTACTGAGTAGAATACAATACAAATAAGTTAAGTTTTCTTGCATTGTATTCGATTATATGTAATAGATTATGATAATGAATTCTTTTTTGTTTCATTTTATAGAAGGTTGTTTAGTCATGTAAAACCGTTTTATTAGTTTTAATATTTATGATAAGCGTAATAATTATATCCTCTTTGTTTCTGATGATTAAAACTATTGATTATCTCAAGGGTTGTCACTGTCAAAATTGCAATATTCTTTAATCACGTTTCAATATTTTATAAACGTAACATTTATTATTGTTGACAGTATTTTTTCTTGTACACGTGCAAGCAAAAGTCGACTTTAATGTGACGAACATTTTCATTCCGCGACTGTACAAGCGTATTTATGAGTCAAAGACCTTCGTCTGTGAAAGTTCATAAACTTAGGAGCTCGCAAGTCTATCAGCAGCTTTAAGAGCAGCCGTACACCTGTAAATTATGCTCGGAATATGCGTATTTAGCCATAGAGGCATATGCTAGCAAAATTTACATGTTTATGCCGGGTTAATCATAAATTTAGCAAAAACTCAGCAGAAAAACACGTCTTAGTTCACATACGCACTATGCGGCTAAGCGGACTCCGGCCATCGGTACGGCTACCCGCATAGTGTACGATCGGCGATACCGAAATCACGCAGATTAATACCGGCCACACAATGAACCGCATAGTGCGTAACACCGTCCGGTTGACCGGCGACGGGTTCGTAGCATAGTGCGTACAGAAATCGGTTTTATCTATATTTTCTCGACTGTATCTAAACAGCATAGTGCATATGAGCGTTTATGTAGAATAACGTATGAAATGAGAAAATTATTCATAGTGGCATAATATGCGAGTCCTAGTGAAATTGTTAAATAAAGTCTATATCAAATAGGACGCTATGGTTGACACATTCATAAAATATAATTCATAGCGTTATCGTGAACTTCCCAACGAAATAAATATTAAATTAAATTATATAAAAATATATTTAATACGGTTACTGGTTAAGAAAAATGTTATACTTTAGAATCGCGATGTTTATTTATCTATTTACGTAATTTCTTCCACACCGTCCGATTTGAAATAGACTGTGATCATTAGAGATGCCACGTATATTCGGCTGCTATTCGGTATTCGGCCGAATACAGAACACCTTGTTACCTGGTGATTCGGTGCTTATAAATGAAACAAAGGAATCACTGGTAATCATTTATTTATATGGTTGAAATGGTTATTAAAAAAGAGACCGTGGCACATAAGTCACGACGGACTACAATAGATTAAATATGAAGAGTATTTATAACAGAGCAGTTTGAGACTTTAAAAACATAGTTCACAAGTAGTGGGGTTGTAGAGGCGTCAGACTGTATTTAATAAAGGTTGGTTACGAAAAGTTGATAATATATTTGATAGACCTGAAGTAAATTAATCAAAGATGGTACGACGGTTCCGTTAACATGAATTTAGTTATTAAAAGTATTTGCTTAGCTGTAACGCCTGGTAACGGCGTGGGCAGCTAGCCTGAAGACGGCAGGCGCGTCGGCAGCCTGGCTTCACGTGCTTTTCTTATATCAGCTTACAGCGGTAGTAGTGAGCGGGTTGGAGGGCTCAACTGCCAACTCCAAACACCAGCTCCCGTAAAAAAAAAACCCCGAAGACCTGGAACGCGTCATAAGGCACGCTATTAGTCTTCGGTATATGAAATTGTCGTTAGCTTGCGCGGTTGTTTAAGACAACTGAGACATGAGGGTATGTGAAACTTTTAATAATGAAAAATTAAATAAAAGGGTTAAGAAAAAGAGATTTGCAACAGTCGAGGTTTACTTACGGGGTTCTTTTAGTGAAACAGGAGACCGTAGAAGGGGTACTTAATATTCAGAAGGTTCCTGGCCAAACTCAGGTGGCCGAACGAAATGTCCCCACGGTCCTGACGAGAGGCTATTCATCGTGCCTGGAAGGTTTTAAACTTCTTAGTTCTATATTAGAATATGAACGAGGGTTTTCGAGTAGGGATTTAAAAAGGTACTCACCGATTTGGATGTCGGTGACCTAGTTCGAAGTGTTCAACTTATCAACGACCAGTGTCGACCAAGGTTCGCAGCCAAAAGGGAATGCATTCAGTCCGTTGGTTATCAGCGGCTGTATTCACCTTCGAAGTCGTAACCAATAAGGTGGCTCTTTTGCTATTTCTCCAATCACATTACGACAGCTCAAACAATAAAAAGGCTCCACGTAATGTATAATTAAGGACGGCTGACAGTTGTCGGTGTCGTTCAGAAACGAGAAGACTAAGGCACTCAGCCGATACTGTCGGGTTCTTAATTGCCGTTTTGAAAAAGTTGAAATTAAATTTAGTTTATTTTATTTAAATTAATGTTGGTATTTTTAAATGTATTTTGATTATTTTATTTAGTTTATTTAAGAAAGATGTTTTGTTTGTGAACGATTTTGTTGTTGTTGTGTTGGCGGCGACGATTCCATAGATAAGTGTTGGCAACCTGACATTGATATGTTTATTTGGCGGTAATTTTAAATGTGTTAAATTATTATTTTACGTAGGGTTTTTACTACGTAACAGTGCCTCTCCCCTCAAAGAATTTTGCTCCGTAAAATTCTGGCTGGCCCTCCAGCGCATAAAGGAGAAACAAAATAAAAAGAAAAAAAAACATACTATTGAGAAAAAAAAATTGTAAAATTACACGAGTAAAAAAAATTAATTAGCTAACTTAATGTAGATAAGAATAAAAGATAAAACGAAAAAGAAAAAAAATCCATTCGCGACCAATAATCATCGTGAAGGAAAGAAAAAAAAATTCAATATTAGAAAAATAATATGAAAAGCAATTAATTCAATATAAAAAAAATACGAAGTATATAAATTAATGTATTCGATCAGCGTTACTACCGTTGTGTGTTTTGCTGGCAAGCGGAGGGTTTGTTTACTCAGGCATGCTCCTTCTAGAAAACCTATGCATACCAATAACACTCACATTTCTTTCAAAAATCTCAGTCCAAATCATCACTCATTAACATATATTTAATATGGTGTAATATTGATATACTATACATACTAATACTAAATAATATAATGTAATATTTATATTATTCACATTCATTCATCTTTCAAATCATCAGGGTCTCGACAGCAGATTTTACGCTTCGAGACGTTCTACTTGAATTGCGTGTAGCTAGATTTATTTCTAGTCTACACTATACAAACCTCCGGCCAGGAAAACTGGTCGAATATACTTTACTTGGGCACAATATAAAATTATTACTGCTTTGTCCCATGTAGCATAACTATAGCTCATTCTATTTTTGCATGTCTTTGCAATTGCTCAATATTTTGTTTAAAAAGAAATTTTTAACACGATTGTTAACGTAATATGCTATCGGTTAACAATTACTGCTTAGTAGCAAAAGGTTCTAAAATAGAAATATAATGGATTAAAACGGATAACATTAAGTTCCTATAATCCGAACAAACGAAATGTTATAATTAGAGCTGTTTTAATAACTAAACTATAAAAATTAAAAAATACGATCTAAATTAAGATCTGTTTATATTTTATGAACTAAAAAAAATATCTGACTATATTACAGTCGAATAGCATTAATCTTAGAACCTAACACATAATAAGTAAAGCTTAGAAAAAGAAATTATGTATCACCAAACTGGTGGTAAGTTGGTATCAGATAACCTGACTAAATAAAATAAAAATAAGAATCGATAAGAGGAATATTTTCCTGAGTATCGAATTCAGACTAAAATAATGTCTGTGTATGCTTAAAACATACTAATGTTCAAGAAAAACTTTATGTGTACTACGTACAAAAATACAAGTAATTTTAATGATGCTCTCATAACATTAAATTACTGTGTTAGTAGTAAATTACTACTTTACAAGGATTTTGGCCCAAAATGTTGTACAGGCAAAATGGAATGAATAACATACAGAACACATATTAGTGTTAACTGACTGAATTATACCAAGAACTATAATTAACAATGTTTAAAGTTTCGGTTTTCAGTATTTATAATGATTATTGAATTTTTATTTATTTACATATATATATTTATTTGTTTATTATTTAAATTTGTTTTTGTAAGAAAAGTTTTATACGCACAATGTTGTCTAGTTGAATTTGTTGTCTTTTGACTATAAACAGTCGTATTTAGGTATACATATATTAAAATGTGATAATTTTTATAACGTTTATTGTTATTCGATTTATTTTTTAAGGTCTTTAATATGCCAACTGCCAATAATCTTTCCCGTTCTTAAGTCCTCTAATTCGTAGACTATAGGAGAGATTTTTCTGATTATGCGGCATTTATCAAATTTCGGCGCAAATTTCGCCGTAAAGAATTTACTTGCATCCGATAGTGGATACGTTTTCTTCCATACTATATCACCTATGTTATATTCTAAATATCGTCGGCTTTGATTATAGTGTTTTGTACTTTTCGCGTGAGCTTTTAGTAGAGCTTCACGGACTTTAGGGAACGTTTCCTCTAGGGAATTTAAATTATTAGCATAAGTGCTACGCGATGCGCAATTTAATGATATAAGATCTGTATTAGTGTCTGTGTTACCGTATGTAGTACCACAAAGCACTGCTTCTCTTCCATGGAGAAGAAAGAAGGGTGTGAAGCGTGTTACCTCGTTTACTACTGTGTTCATGCTAAATTGTATTTTGGGTATCGACAGATCCCATTTTCTGTGATCATCCTTTACTAATATTGATAAGGCAGTTACTATTGTACGATTATATCGTTCTACTGTGTTCACCTGAGGACAGTATTTAGGTGTTAAGTGTACTTCTGGTATATTGTATTTTTTAAAAAAGTTTTGCATCTCATTGCTGGTGAATTGCGAACCATTATCTGCAATCACTGTTTTTGGAATACCATGAACTAAAAATACGCCTTGTTCAAGGCATTGAATTATATTTTTGCCGATTGCGCGGCGTAATGGAAACAAAAGGCAGTATTTGCTAAAACAACATACAACGACTAACAAATATATAAAACCCGCACGAGAGCGTGGTAAGGGACCTATCAGGTCTATGCTTATGCATTCAAATGGTCTGTTAATGACCTTAGGTGCACCTAATAGACCAGGTGTCTTTTTCTGACTATGTTTGTATGCTGCGCAAGTCTCACAGTCTCGAACCCACTTGACCACGTCTTGATAGAGTCCGGGCCAATGGTATCGAAGTGCGATACGTCGGTACGTCTTTAAGACGCCGAAATGTGGATTTAAATCTCCACTGTGATGGCACTCGAGGATATTAGAGCGCTCATTTTGGGGAACTACTAATTTCCAATCGAATTCTAGACTATTCGAAAATTTACACTTAGAATATCTGTACAATTTATTGTCTTTTATCTGAAAATTTGGACAAGAGCTTGGACGTCTTTTACATTTTTCTAATAATGAGTTGTACCAAGTGTCATCATCGACTGGTTTCAACTCGAGTACTGGGACAGCGCGGGAAAGTGCGTCTGGAACTACATGATCTTTACCCTTGCGGTGAAAGATCTCGAAATTGTAGGGTGATAATCTAACACCCCACCTGGCAAGTCTACCAGTTGGATTGGTTAGGTCAAAAAACCACTTTAAACTCGAATGGTCAGTAATTACCTTAAATGTTGGTAAGCCTTCGACGTAAGGTCGGAAGCTTTCAACGGAAAATACGACGGCCAACGCCTCTCGTTCCGTCGCGCTGAAATTACGTTCTGCCTTGTTAAGGGATCTACTTGCGTAGGCGATAGGGTGTTCTTTCCCATCGTCATCCAGTTGAGTAAGGGTTCCAGCTATCCCGAAGCCTGAAGCGTCGCTGTGTATTGTGAAGGGTTTGGAAAAATCAGGGCACGCTAGTACCGGTGCAGAAATTAAAGATGATTTTAAGTCGTTAAAAGATTTCTCCGCGTCTTCCGTCCATAAAAATGGTGGAGCGGTTTTGCTAGTGCTTGTCAAAGCATTAAGAGGTGCTGCTAATGTACTGAAGTTTTTAATAAATCGACGATAATACGATGCTGTTCCTAAAAACATTTTTACTTCCTTTCTGCTTTTTGGAGTAGGAAATTCTACAATGGATTTTATTTTCGAAGGGTCTGTACGTAGCCCATTTTCATTCACTATATATCCTAGGTATTTTAATTCCTGTCTGAAGAAGTTACATTTATTTAAATTAATAGTTAAATTCGCGAATTTTAAACGATCTAATACTTTATTTAATAATTTTAAGTGTTCTTTAAAAGTTGACGAAACTATTATAATATCGTCCAAATATGCGAATACTTTTCCGTCTAATTCGGGTCCAAACAGCTTATCCATTAAACGCTGTTGTGTGGCCGGTGCGGAAGTAAGGCCGAAGCACATAACTTTATATTGGAAAAGACCACGTCCTGGGACTGTAAAAGCTGTCTTTTCCTTTGAATTCGCTTCTAGGGGAATTTGCCAAAAACTGGACTTCAAGTCAATGGATGAAAGGTATCTAGCATCTCGTAACTGGTCGAGTATATTAGATACATACGGTAGAGGATATGCGTCCTTTTTGCTGACCGCATTAAGTTTGCGACTGTCCAAACAAAAGCGCATTTCGCCATTGGATTTAGGAGTTAAAAGAGTTGGATTATTCCAACCGGAAGAGCTTGGCTCGACGACACCCAATTTAAGCATTTCGTCTAACTGACGATTCATTTCTTTTAGCCGTTCGGGAGAGAGACGGTAATATCGTTGTTTTATTGGTGTGTGGTCGCCTGTGTCTATTACATGAGTTATTAAGGAAGTTCTTCCTAGACCATTTTTTTCTGAGCTGATATTTTCAAACTGTTTTATGATGGTCTGCGCCTGAACTTGTTCTTCTGGTGACAGATCATCATAAGGATGGATGTATTTTACTTCATTAACTGAAATGGGAATATCTATTTTATTAACTAAAGGTAAGGTATCGAACAACTCGGGAGCTATATTGAATGACTTCCAAAAGTCTACACCTAAAATAAATTGAGTTGAGATGGATGGTATAACATAAAATTTTATTACTCTAGATTCATTCTTTAAAGTTACAGGTAGTAAAAAATAGCCTTTTACCGTTGCACGGGAATTATTAGCCGTTGCAATAGTTTTAATGTCGTCGCAGCATTGAAGTGTTATACCTTGCTTTATAAATTTATTTTCTACCTCTTTATTTAGAATTGAAATTGAGGATCCGGAATCTAATAATCCGTAATAGGTTTTTCCGTAAACTGAAAAATTTAAATAAGGTCTTTCATCATTGGTTTTTGATTTAATCGTCGATATTTTATTAGTATTTGTTATTTTGGAACTATCTTCCTTGTTCCTGGTATACCTTGTATTTGTATGTTTATTTCTGTTATTTAAATTACGTTTATTTTTAAATGTAGTAAAGTATTTTTGACTCTCTTGATGTGACTGGCAATTGGGACAGTTTGGCCTGATTGTATTTGGTAATCCACAATTGTAGCAAAAAATATTTGGACATTGTTTATTAAAATGACCAAATTGACCACAACGTCTGCAATAAACATTGCATTCTATGTTGCGTGACTTATTATTTTTATAGTTAGTATAATGTTTACGAACCGAAGCGTGGGTATTAGAAGAATTATAAAAATATCGGTGCATCCGGTTCGAGCTTGCTAGTTTTTTGAATTAGTTCTAGGAATTTTTGGTTTAGTACAAATTGGACAATCAGGTTTCTTAGTATTTATACGGCCACAACCATAACAAAATATTTTGTTACAACTTTGGTAGTTATGACCAATATCGTTGCAGCGTTCGCAACGTATAAAATTATTATTATTAGTTTGGTAATTATTTTTTGATGTGACGTTTTGTTTAGGAAAGTATTCATAATTTGAATTAAAGTTTCTATGATTCGAATAGTTATTTTGTGGAATATTGCCTTCGTTATTTTTAAAATTGCTATTATGTCTATTTGTTGACGGAAAGTTTTTATAACTCTGGTTTTGAAAATTTCGATTTAAATTATTGTTTTGATTTTGGGATTTATTGTGTGATACTTCTCTTGAGTTACACGAGTTTTGAGAAAAACCTTTAGGTTTTTGTTTAATGTTTGTTATGGTATTAACTTGGTTTTGTTTGTTTGTACAACCTTTGTATCCTAAGTCAGGAGCTACAAGTTGTGAAGACATTTTAGGTGGTTCGATAAAATTTGCCGTACGATCGCGTGTATGGTCTAATAGTTTACATTTACTTCGCAATTCATTGATTGTTGTGAAGTCATAAAGAGATAGTGGCATTTGTATTTCCGGTCGTAAATTTTTTCTTATAATATTTATTTGACTTTGTTCGTTTAATGGTTGCGTGAGGCGCGAAAAATAGTTTATCATTATCGATATGAATGCTGTAGAAGATTCACTAGAACCCTGGGTTCTACGTTGGATTTCTGCTAATAATTTATCATTATAGTCGATAGGCGAAAATTCGGAAATAAGGCCTAATTTTAACGATTCCCAATTAGATAATGTAGGTCTTATGCTACGAAACCATAACAGAGCTTTGTCTGTAAAAAGTTCTATTGAAGAGTTAAAAAGTTGAGAGTTGGAGATCCCCCTGGATTCACACAACTCTTCAAGGCGTTGTAAAAAAGAATGGATACAGATATTTCCATCGAATTTAAGATTTAATTTCACCACTGATAGGTTATGATTTTCTTGACATAAGTTAATTTTTTGAAATGAAGATTTTGGTTCCGGTGCTTCCTGTATATTTTCAAAGGATTCTTTAAAAGAATAATATAAGTTATCTATTTTATTTAAATAAGAGTTTAACTCTGAGTGTAATGTTGAATATAAATTTTGGTTGACACTCCCATCTATTCGGCTAAGTCTATGGAAAAGATGGTGTGATATTGCACGAATACGGTTTAAGGATTTATACTGTGGTTGATGATCTTTGAAAAAATCTTTTATTTCTATTAATTTGGTTTGTATAGTATTTAGTTCTTCCACGGAATCTAAGTCTGTTTCAAGGATTTCATCCGCCGGGATGTCCTTAACAAGTTGTCTAACTTGTACACGAAGTTCAGTCACGGTAGGTAATGGTTTTGCCTCGCGAACTAGGACTTCGTAAATCAATTCATCTTTTCTTAGTAAATTGTAAATAATTGGTCGTTCCATAATTAACGTTTGAGTATGTGACTATAACAAAGACAACAACGCGTAAAAACTAATTGAAGAATAAGAAAAAGTTGTAAAAAAAAATTTTGAAAAAAAAATATTTTTTTTTCAAAAAAATTAAATTCAGTCTGAACACGCCCTTATTTATGTACAGATAAAAGTAGAGATTTAAGCTCTATAAAGAAAGTTATAAAATTAACTTTTAAAAATTTTCAAGCAAAGCTATATTTATCGCTATGCCTGCTACAATAGGACATTTGCCTTATTTTTTGTTAAAAAAAACAATCAAAATTTAATGTAATATAAGCCTCCTTAAATGATAAAATTGTATTATAAAAATGTTATAAAATGGCTACCTGCTTGTGTAGCTGATATTAATTTTTAGCACTATCATTAAAATATAAATCTGAAGATATGTAGGTATCTATGAATACAGAAACACAATTGAATATTACAATTTCATAGCAAATCCTATGAATTTATTTCAGAAACAAGAGATTTTAAGTTGATACTTTAAAGTAAAACAAATTGCTTTTTATGAAATGTTAGAAGTCATTAAAATATTGAATTTACTGGTATAATTGCTTGAGAATTGCTCGAGTATTACAAAGAATTTATTACTATTTAATTATATGAAGGTATTTTGGTATGAAATTGCAATTGTATATTAAATGCTTTTGCTTAACTGTGAAGTATTACACAATACAAAGTAATATTTTATCTCCTAACCTTTCTTAAAAACAGTCTTTATGTTTTTGCCTCCTATTGTAAGGGGTGCAAAAATGCCTTTACAAATTATCTATTTTAAACCACGAATTTGGGCGCCATTGTTACCTGGTGATTCGGTGCTTATAAATGAAACAAAGGAATCACTGGTAATCATTTATTTATATGGTTGAAATGGTTATTAAAAAAGAGACCGTGGCACATAAGTCACGACGGACTACAATAGATTAAATATGAAGAGTATTTATAACAGAGCAGTTTGAGACTTTAAAAACATAGTTCACAAGTAGTGGGGTTGTAGAGGCGTCAGACTGTATTTAATAAAGGTTGGTTACGAAAAGTTGATAATATATTTGATAGATCTGAAGTAAATTAATCAAAGATGGTACGACGGTTCCGTTAACATGAATTTAGTTATTAAAAGTATTTGCTTAGCTGTAACGCCTGGTAACGGCGTGGGCAGCTAGCCTGAAGACGGCAGGCGCGTCGGCAGCCTGGCTTCACGTGCTTTTCTTATATCAGCTTACAGCGGTAGTAGTGAGCGGGTTGGAGGGCTCAACTGCCAACTCCAAACACCAGCTCCCGTAAAAAAAAAACCCCGAAGACCTGGAACGCGTCATAAGGCACGCTATTAGTCTTCGGTATATGAAATTGTCGTTAGCTTGCGCGGTTGTTTAAGACAACTGAGACATGAGGGTATGTGAAACTTTTAATAATGAAAAATTAAATAAAAGGGTTAAGAAAAAGAGATTTGCAACAGTCGAGGTTTACTTACGGGGTTCTTTTAGTGAAACAGGAGACCGTAGAAGGGGTACTTAATATTCAGAAGGTTCCTGGCCAAACTCAGGTGGCCGAACGAAATGTCCCCACGGTCCTGACGAGAGGCTATTCATCGTGCCTGGAAGGTTTTAAACTTCTTAGTTCTATATTAGAATATGAACGAGGGTTTTCGAGTAGGGATTTAAAAAGGTACTCACCGATTTGGATGTCGGTGACCTAGTTCGAAGGGTTCAACTTATCAACGACCAGTGTCGACCAAGGTTCGCAGCCAAAAGGGAATGCATTCAGTCCGTTGGTTATCAGCGGCTGTATTCACCTTCGAAGTCGTAACCAATAAGGTGGCTCTTTTGCTATTTCTCCAATCACATTACGACAGCTCAAACAATAAAAAGGCTCCACGTAATGTATAATTAAGGACGGCTGACAGTTGTCGGTGTCGTTCAGAAACGAGAAGACTAAGGCACTCAGCCGATACTGTCGGGTTCTTAATTGCCGTTTTGAAAAAGTTGAAATTAAATTTAGTTTATTTTATTTAAATTAATGTTGGTATTTTTAAATGTATTTTGATTATTTTATTTAGTTTATTTAAGAAAGATGTTTTGTTTGTGAACGATTTTGTTGTTGTTGTGTTGGCGGCGACGATTCCATAGATAAGTGTTGGCAACCTGACATTGATATGTTTATTTGGCGGTAATTTTAAATGTGTTAAATTATTATTTTACGTAGGGTTTTTACTACGTAACAACCTAACCGTGAAAAAAACCCCGCACATATTGCTTAACATTGTATATACAGTGTAAACTCCATGTAACGACACTCGATTTAACAACAAATTCGCTTAAGCGTCCAAATCACTTGGCTTTGGTTGGTTTAGCTTGTAGTGGAACACTTACAAGCCAATAGATTGCTCTGTGCAATAATTGAGGTCATAGACGTTTCCCGATACATAAAAAGAATATATACAAATTTTCAACTATAACAGATGGGCTAGGTCTGCGAGGAACAACACTAGCCTCGCTGGAAAATCTTCCTTTTGAAACGGAAGAGTATTCCATCTCGCTCCTCCACCCTGTACGGGTCGGCTTCACAACCTTGTCCTTCATACAATGATAAACTCTATATAGCATTACACCCACTCTCAATAACGACAACAATTAAGTTATAAAAATCACCTTTTAAGTTGCCAAATTAGTAATAACTGCGCGGCTGTCTACGTTCTTTTATCGCTTTGTTATCCTAGCCCGTAATAAACTCGACAGTCGGCATCATGCATACCGAAATTTCTAAGTACTTCCTTTGCCACTAAGATGCCTCAATATAGCAAGATATGAATAAAATAAGTAAAAAATACAACAAAATTACTGGTGCAGCAAAAGACGTCAGAGAAAAATAACAGACTTCTCTCCATTTAACGACAAGACTATAACGCCATAAAATACACAGTCCCTTCAGTATCGTTATATAGAGTTTTCACTGTATTGCCATCAAAAATTGGTGGTTGAAATACAATTTAACAGTGTTAAGTGTTAGTTCTTTTTTTTAATAATTTTTCGTTTTGGCCAGTTTTTTAAATGTCAGAATCGAATATTATTTTAAAAAAAATGTGTGCGTTTACTAGTGTGCACACGTAGGAAGTGAATTTTAAGACCTTATTATTCGAAAAATGATCTACTATATGCAACTTTACAGAAATTGGTAAAATAAATAAAGCCCCTACCACGGTCGAGTCGAGCGTCGACCGTGGTAGGGGCAAGAAAAAGATGGCGCGTAACCGAAAAAAGTGACGGTAATTTTTTTTTCCAACGCCGATAAAGAAGTTTCACTTCAATTAGTGCTGAATCAAAGAGCAATATTAATTGTAATGGGCGCAACATTTTGCACGCCCTAGAGGCTAACCCATGTGAAGCTATGGAACAATCCTACCATCTTTTTTTTGTACCATGTTTTATGCAATAAATTTTGATTTGATCGAATAAAAATAACTAAAAACCACATTTTAAGCGCGATATTATATGAAAAATATAGTTTTAATTATTACCTATCATTCGCAAGAACGTATACAAATACCTTACAAATTATTTCTTCAATACTACCCTATGACGCGCGAATATTCGACGGCCGAGAGCGTGGCCGAATGTTCGGTATTCGGCCAAACCACTATTCGTGGCATCTCTAGTAATCATTATTAAAAATATAATTGTTTCGCTTAGTAAGTAAAATCCATTCAACGAAAACATAATTGATAGCAATTAGCATTCCAGTTGAATTGTTCAACTGTGAAAATCGAAATAATTCGTTATGGTCGTAGAACAATGACGGGTCTGCGGACTAAAACGGCTGCTTTTGCAGATTATTATTACGAATATGACAAGTGTCAAAATAGAGAGGGATTCTATACTTCGTTTTACGCCTATCAGTGTATCTATAGTTCTTTACAGGTCAATTCGCCAAAAGCGACCACTTTAGGCCCCCTTGTCTCTAAATGTTACAAAGCAATAGGGAAGCGGACAGTCAAATCAATTGAAATATTTTTATGATCCAACAAAACGTTGTAGCCTAGATTTTGTAATAGCGTATCTACTTATGACGTCATTAGTAGGTAGAAGTAAAACTTGTCAAATAGCACATTAATTATCGTTTGAAAAGTAATTAAAATAACTTCTGTGGCGATATTTTAAATGTTGGATGATTAGATGTTATTTTATGTGTAAAAATATATAATATTATATATAATATATATAATTCATTGTAACATGTGTCCGCATTGTAAGAAATATAAAATTTAATTTATACTTTTTAGCAATTTTTTTTAAATATAATTAGATGCAAGGATTGGAACCGGTTTAAAATTAACCGGTTTGGATCGGTCATAGCCGGTTTTTTCAACCATTTGGTACGGAGTGTAAACCTTAAAAAGAGCGCTGTATAACCACATGAGTAAATAAACGGAACAGAGACAAAGCTTCATACAACCGCGCGAATCGGTTGCACTGGCCGCTTGTCGCGTACGCGCCGAGACAGGTCAAAACCAGTTTAAGCCGGCGCAGCCAGTGGACAAACTCAGGGGCGGCAGTGCGACGCACGTAGGGATGCAACATCGCTCATAAAAAACATCGATGTTAGGATATCGATGTTTTCAAAAGTGAAACATCGATGTTAAAAATATCGACGTTTATGAACGATATATCGATGTTTATGAACGATGTTTTTTTATCACCGTTTAGATAAACTTTTGACGCTTGTTCCTGCGATGCAAATGAATCATCGTTTTTTTTAACATCGATGCATCGCCCAAACCACTTTAGCACACCTTTCTTAAATCTTGCTTGCACTAACATATTCCTTTTGCACCACTATCAGTCCATCTTTCAAAGAAATACCACACTCATTTCTCAATGCTCTAATTCCTACTAAATACCATGTTTATTCTATTTATATGTCTTTTGCCGTACCCAACATTCACTACCGTACTTATTATTCAACAGCGAGGGCACACACTAACACATCCTTATCACCATTTCAATTACATGTACTACATCTGAGAAAAATGGTCATTTTTAATAGAAATGAAAGAAATAGGTATAATATTCAACTTTTACATATTTTTTTTAGATTATGGCTGCAATGACATTTATGCATTGATTCTGCCAATGTCGTGTGAACAGAAAAGCCAGGTGATGATTTTTCAACTTTTATATTATAAGTTATTATTCGCAATAAGAAATATTTTGAAAAAATGATATAATGGAAATCTATGTAGATCACAGATAGAGCGCAAGACGGCGCGTTATGACTACGTAAGATAAAACATCGTTCATAAAATATCGTTCTGAAACAACGATGTATCGTCGATGTTTTGGTTTCAACATCGATGTTAAAACATCGACTTTTATGAACGATACATCGATGTTGGGAAACATCGATGTTTTATTTGCATCCCTAGACGCACGTTGTTTTGTTAGCTGTATGTTTGAATATTTTAATGTTAAAACGTGGTATTTAATTAAGTATATATTATTAGTATTAAAGATTGTCAATTTGATATGCCATGTGAGTGTTTCCCGTTAGATTACTTGAAAGAACTGCTAGATTCAGAATTTACCACACCATTAAAAGAAATAATAAATTATTAAAAAACAAAATTTATAAAAAGAAAAGTATTAGAGTAAGTAATTTGTAAAGTAGTTACCTATTATCATACTGAATAATAAAACTATTTAACAAATGTTTTGTTTAATTTGTCTTTACCTATCGTGGTGACAATTTTGTACGTTCTTAAGAAGCTTTATTTACTCATGTGGTATATTAACCCTGCATAAACCGGTTTATTCCGCGAGAATTACTTTGTCATTCAACATGTGTTCGTTTGTGACTGAAAACTTTCTGTGTATCAAATGGCTGCGCTTTGAAGGTGTGCGGCAAAAACCGGTTTATTCAACAAAACCTATTTAACGAACTTTTGTTTTCGAAAACACTTTGGTTGAGCTTAAATTGAGATCAAATCCGAAAAGTTCTTAGGCTGGCTCTACTTTTACTACGGTTTCCAAACCTTGGTTACGCGTGTACACAACACGTCAAAATGTTTTCGTGTTTGAACGTTATTGTTGTAGGACCATGACCATTTGTAGCTAGTTATAATGTGTAAATACAATTAATCGGACGTACGAGCTGCAGTTTTTTGAAGTAATAACTTCTTATGGGAGGTAAACCGCTTCGTTACCTAACGCGTTACGGCGCCAGTCTATCTGGTTTCCCTTTCTCTCACGTTAGATTAGTTTAAGTTATCACTTCTGTCGGGCGTCAAGACGCACACCATCTTTTTTTTTATTGCATAAGTTTAGCAGACACGCAGACGGCCCACCTGATGGAAAGCTTTCATCATCGCATATGGACATTTGTAACACCATTATGCCACGAATGTGCTGCTGCTCTCTAAAAGCAGACTGGAACCTGGCCACTTATGCCGGAACACAGCTCAAGGTTGTTATGCCAGCATAATAGACCAGGGACGGTGGCCATCCAGACGAGTAGATACTCTACCAACTGGTTAGGGGTTGTTTTGTCGCCTTTTAAGACAGGCCGCAGGAAATTGTATTCTGTCTCCGTTCCTGCACGGAGTGCTGGTTAGTTTTTATTCAGCTCGATCAGTATGATACCAGGCTGTCACAAAAGATTGGCGTGAAATGGTTAACTTTGAGGTGATCATGTTTTATACGATGAGTGATTGGTTCGAAGGCCCACTTGCCCCTATCCCATTCCTCCTGTCTTACGTTCTATCCAAAACCCTCCAATCTTAAACGTTCGCAACGCGTTGCCTTCGCCTCTGGTGTTGCAAACGTCTATAATAATAGGCGGTGGTAATCACTTTCCATTTTTTTTAATTAGCTAATGGACAATGGTAACTGTCATCTAGCGTAAACGTTTGCAACACCAAGGGAGAAGTAAACGCGTTGCGAGCCTTTAAGATGGGATATGTGGATGAGATAGATAGAAACCTTCTGCCGCCTTCAGCAGCATTGAGCGCCTCGCGAAGGCGCTTACCCGGAAATTCCCGGTAAAGTTGTAAAGTCTTCGGACCAACAACATAAAATCAAGTCCATTAAAAAAAAGCGCTAGCCAGTTCTCCGTTGTCTGCTGCGATGACTGGATGTATGCAGCTCCTATGATATCATTCATCCTTACCTCATATAATATACTTCTGAAAGCTCTCATTTCGACTGCATTTATCCTGCTTTCATGTTTCTTCTGCCATGTCCACTTTCACTGCCATACATTAGTGTCGGCACCAACATCCCTTGATGGACAACCAAGCGTGCCTCTACAGACACTTTCTGGCTTTTTAATTTCGTTGGTTTTCTTATATAATGTGTGTTAAACATATTGTTACGAGTGCGGGACTTGAATTAGAATGCCGTTGGAATTACTATAGAATTTATTAGAACTATACAAACACGTATAATACAGGTACAAATATAACTGGACGCAACCAGTACAAACTGCACGACCGTCGACCGTCACTATATAGCTTATCGAATCTACACGTCTTGCTCTTATCGTAATCCTCGCTTGACTGCCTCTCCCCCCCCCCCCCGTTCGGGCATCGTTTTGTACTAAACTGTGCAATACAACAATCGACCGCATGGAAATGTGGTTTCCAAGAAAACGTAATCTGCACACCTGCGCGGCCATAAACGAGTACAGTAACAAGAGGATGTTTTTCTAAATTAATTTTAAACACAAAGTAAACAAAAGACGTTCAAATGCGGGAAAGGTAATAAACTACAGGTGTGCGTTCACTTTGTCCGCGTGTAACAATATAAAATAATATTTTTCAACACACTTGCTCATAAAGTGGCTCTATGGTCACCGCAATTAGGCACAGAATGACACCCATAATCAAACTGTGACTAAAAAAATTATAACTCACTAGTGAGTTATAGATTTTTTTAAAATTTTTATTGCTTATGTTACTTTGTTCTTAAAAAAGTTTTTATTCAAAAAAAGAGATCGTGTTCTATAGAACAAATAAATTAATGTTCCTATTGCTTGCTCATTTCATGCAACTTCTTATTTAAATAGATAATTTTAACTCGTACGTGTTTAATAAATAAAACTTTTTGTACGTGGCAGAATAGGCGCAAACCCTATGCGCGGAAAATAAAAAAAAAACCTCACCCTTTAGTCTGTGGCCGATGGCGAAATGAATGAATGGCGCCTCGGCGGTAATCACCAATGTTACACACTAGTACCATAATGTACTATTATGTTATTAATACGTTCACAATGTTCGCTTGTGACCGGAAAAGGAAAGTTTCAACATTTTAGTGTTACCACCAAACCAATAACCAATCATTATACTGGGTTACAAACAATATTAATATTTCCCCTACTTTATGAATTATTAGGTGTGTTTTGTTAATACACATGTATGTATGAGAGGTGAGACGACGAATACGAGAGGGATTTTTTCTTATAATAATTGCTATTTTCCAATATAAATAACACTGCGAATAAAGAAATGGTATTTATAAAAAATGTACATGTAATTTTGTGTATATAATAATTACGATAGAATAATTTGTTTATGCATTTAACTTTTTTTAAATCGAGACTTGTTTTTTTTTATTTTAAATTTAATACTTTACTAGTATAACATTTTAATTTAATCATATATATTTTTAATGTGTATATACCAAGGCATACTTTATGGCTGCTCATAAATAGCTACAGAAGGCTGCGTTAGTAAACAAAAATACAAATTTTACATGACATTAATTTGAAAATATATAATATTTTCTTAAGTTTTGGCGACTTGTATACATAATAAAACTACGTTTTTACTCGCCTATGTTACTCAGAAATAATGTATCTTTCTACTGATGAAAGAATTTTAGAAATTGGTTCAGTAGTACAAGAGATTCCTTCTACAAACAAACATACAAACTTTACTTCTTCATAATATAGTATAGATAGCTAATTAAATGTTGGTAACTGAAAATTTTATCGCCATCTAGGTTTTATGGGAAGTTTAAAAAAATGACACACTAATCATAATATTGTCTTAAGTTTTCGTGACTTATATACATACTATCCGCAAGAGTTAACTTGAGACCTGAGCGGAATGCTCGTTCCCCTCCCGACACCCGCCTTCTTACCACTCTCGCCATCGCCGCGTCCGTACCTCGCTCTTACGTCATAAGTGCGAAGTCTCAAGTTAACTCTTGCGGGTTGTAATAAAACTACGTTTTACTATTAGTGTGACATTTCTTTAAAAATATAAAGCTATAAAACTTACGTAATTTCAATTAATTACACAATTCTTAGTGTGATGTTTAATCAGCCTTCTGCAGCTATTCCAAAGTTTTGCATTAATTATATTGTACAACCCGCAAGAGTTAACTTGATACTTCGGATGCTGTAAGCGCGAGGCTCTGGCGCGTCTTTGGCGAGACCGATAAGAAGGCGGGGGTCGGGAGGGGGCGCGCTTCCGCTCAGGTCTCATGTTAACTCTTGCGGATAATAACAATATTCACTAATCGTACTTGAAACTGCGAAACCTAATAGTATACACCATCTTTATGTTCATCTAATGCTATTTTTTACCTTTTAAAATATAGCTGCAATTAAATCAAAGAAAGCAAATCATTGTATGTTCCCTTACACGATTTTATACAACCAAATCATTTGCTTATGGAACAGTTTCCGATCGCAAATTCAAGGACCCAGAGAAAGAATTGCGATGTTTCCTGAAAATCGTCTCTATCGTCCCAAGTTTGTGTTGGATATCGAAACTGTTTTATTAAGCACGTCTTTTGAGTTGCCATAAGAAGTATTAGTTAAATAAGTCTGAAAGATATATTGATAAAACTGGATGAACCGTCAAAATGTTTTCAAACCAATCAAACATAAACGAAGCTGAGAACAGTACAGCTCGTTCACGATAACTTGTCCCGCAGGGTTACAAAATTCTAAAAATTTACATCACTTAATATCATGTTATTAAAGTTTATAAATAGAGATTATCAGAAAACGTAAATTATTCTTAATTTTTGTAAGAATTTTCTAGTACTTATCGCGTTTTAGCTTTGTTTTGACTCTAGCTGTAGGTGTTAATATTTTTTCAACACACTTGCTCATAAAGTGGCTCTATGGTCACCGCAATTAGGCACAGAATGACACCCATAATCAAACTGTGACAAAAAAAAAATTATAACTCACTAGTGAGTTATAGATTTTTTTTAATTTTATTGGTTATGTTACTTTGTTCTTAAAAAAGTTTTAATTAAAAAAAAAAGATCGTGTTCTATAGAACAACTAAATTAATGTTCCTATTGCTTGCTCATTTCATGCAACTTCTTATTTAAATAGATAATTTTAACTCGTACGTGTTTAATAAATAAAACTTTCACTCATATATAACTTTTATTTTCTCTGTAATAAAAGAGAACTTTAAATTCCCCATTTTGTACGTGGCAGAATAAGCGCAAACCCTATGCGCGGAATATAAAAATAAAAATCTCATCCCTTTAGTCTGGCCGATCGCAATGCGCGCGCATAGGAAAACTGTTATCTACTAAATAAAATGAGTTTTTGTTGTTATTTTATTCACAAGTGTGTTGAAAAACGTCGTATGATACACGTGTGTATTGATGATTACCGTCCTCGGCTCTCTTAAGACCCTCGCCTACGGCTCGAGTCTCAATGGCGCCTCGGCGGTAATCACCAATGTTACACACTAGTACAGTCAAGTTCATTAATATATATGCATTGACAAGGATTCAAAATATTGTATGCAGTAGAATGTTAAAAAATATCTTTACAATCAAATAAATCAATAATTTGTGGTCAACTTTTAGATTCATTTATATGTGACAGACTCCGTTCAATAATATGTATGCATTACGGTCATAATTATGTGTGCAGTGATGGATTCATAAATATTTTGAATACGGTTTACGTTTAAACTTGTCAAACATTAGATTTTATGAAACCTTTCAAACTCTTTAATCAAAGTTTGCGATTGGTAACATTAGTTACTGGTCGAAAAGATACATTTGTTTTTTTTCAAAGATAAAGTGTTTGACATTTACCTAATATTTTTAAAAGATAAATTAAAATTTATTTATTATTAAAAATATATAGAATTGATGTATGTATGTATGTGTGAGGAAGGTATTTGGGTAATTGGAAATATCAAGAAATACTATTTCTTTATGGTGTAGAAGGTGGCTGGAAGAGGGTGGTGTAAAAAGACATGTGTCGTTTGGTCGACCCAGAAAAACAACTTACGAAAAAGATATGCAATTGGTAGAAAAATCCCACCACGTAGCCTAGATCTTAACTCCATAGTGAATCTATGGGGGTTAATGATCCAAAATTGGGATAATAGTGAAACTCGTACACAAAAAAATTTAAAGGCTCACGTTCATTCCATCTGGGATAGTTTTAGAAATCGGGATTACTGCTACAAAATGATTAAATCAATGAGGACTCGCTTACAAAATGTAATTGACGTAAATGGAGCGTACACAAGATTTAAAATTAATACTCGCTGGCTAAGCCATATTTTAAAGCGGACAAAAAAGCGCTTAGTGCAGCCACTTGTCTTTTCATATTTATGTACCTCGACTATAAAGGTATCTAACAGACATAAAATCGACGCCTTTGAATTGTAGTGCTGGAGTCGGATTGTCAGAATTCTGTGGACAGCTCACAGAACAAATGTTTCTATACTGGAAGAGCTTGAGATCCGAGTTCACCAGATGTTATCAGTGTGCCGACAACGTACTACTGAAGTACTTTGACCACATACCGCGAAGGAACCCAGGCAACATGCAGAGACTTGTGGTCACTGGAAGAGTTGAAAGCAAGAGACATTGTGGTAGATCTCCAAATAGGTGGCTTGTGACATAAACATTTCAATAAACTTGGCCAGCCACTATGTATAGTACCGATCTCCATGGAACAGAGTTAATGTTCTCACTGCTATCAAAGTCATAATCCTCAGCAATGAAGGAACAACTTGAAAGAAGAAGCTATTTTTTATATGTAAAAATGTATTAAAGTTCATTGAAATGTTTTTATTTTGTTGATGTTCCTTTCAATTTTTGGTTAATAATTTTAAGATAAGTTAGTTCTTTTTTAGTTTCGTAGTTACAGAAAAATAAATAAGTTTTCCAAAATTTTATTTTTTTAATTTGTATACTTTATTCTACAAGTACCGATTTAAGTAATACAACGAGAACACATTGATTTTGATATTAATCAGCAATGAGCTTATATATACAGATCATTAATCAGAGTCCTAAAAACGCTAGCTAGTTACTCGACGATGCCCAATGGGCAGATGCACGTATTGGCAACGATGCATTATTACTTGCATATAAGGTACTGCAAAATGAATTCTAGGAAAAAGACAATTTGAGTGATTTTCTCATATCTATAAGATATTTATGAATATTTGTCTAGTCAGATATTTTTGAATCCTATGCTATTGAGTTATATTTGATCATATGGCTGGTCACAAATTATTGTAAGTGTCCAGGCATATATTATTGAACCAATTACATGATGATATATTAATGAACTACAGACTGTAAAGTTATTTTTTAACATTCTAGTGCATACAATATTTTGAATCCTTGTCAATGCATATATATTAATGAACTTGACTGTACCATAATGTACCTACTATTGATTGTTGATAACCCTGCGGGACAAGTTATCGTGTACGAGGTATAATGAATACAAATGTGCTTTTTTCTTTTTACTATTGACGCATTGGAAACAATTAAATCCTAAGACTTTTTTTGTTTAACTCAGACTCGTGTGAATTATATCACATATGAGAACAAAAGAGCTGTTGTTGTTAATATTTAAATTGTAGTTCTTACATGGTTGTAAATATTTCCTTATTTCGTATTTTTAAACTTTCGCAGTGTTATTTTTAAAGAGGTGATATTTTTACTTATTACTTATTTCAGATATAATTCTATAATTTTACGAAATGAATATTTCATTAAAAATTTAATCCGCCTTCTTGTTTTATTGTCGAAAGACCGTGCCTCTATCTTTAAAAAAAAATTAGGGACGTGTAATAATCTGTTTCCTGGGAAATAAAAACCGAAAATGTCATCAGAGTTTTTGGCGGTAAAAAGAAACCCTTGAAGTAAAATTCACTTTTACTGTGCAATATTAGTTAAAAATAAACCGTTATAGGATGGTGAGTGGTGTATTTGTATAAAAACCGCAGCTGTCGCCTGTTGTCTATTTCCTAAAACATAGGCAGTATATTTTAAAAACCTGAATATAGAAACCAAACCACCTTGGCTAACTACACAAGTCGTCCAAAGCTAGTTCTAAAAAGTTTGTATGCTTTATTAAATTAAATAAATACAATATGCCTTCTCTCTGTTTGAAAGGTTATTTAAGAGCATAATGCTAAAAAACGAATATTAATCAATCTTAGATATTAGACAGATATATTAGTATTACTAATCGTGCGTTTAATTTTGTTTTGTAGTTTAATTACATAGTCTGAACATAATTGTACTATCGATTTGAGGTGTGTAACTCCTGAGTGATTAACTCAAAAGATATATATCCGGCGCGAAGAGTGATTACATATGTATATCACTTGCGTTCAAAATGTGTCTTTATATCTTTAAGTCTTTAGTTCATTCCTGTTCCACGCGAAAAAGAATGATTAGCCCGCCCATTGCGCATGCCTAGTAAGTGAACGAGGAAACCGAATATAATAGCAAGTTTTGGCTCGTAACACTATAGTTTTATGGTGTAATTTTGTAATATTTACTAAAAGTCAAAGGCCATCTAAATGGCGTGTATGTTATTTAAATGTCAGATATTTTGCGTTGCCACAGGTACGCGTGTCGGCTTTGCTAGTATATCACTCACAGATAATAACTCATCTTGTCTGCAATTGACACTGACACTATACACTGTAAAGATAAAGAGTTAAAGATATAAAAGAGTGATATATATCTTTGTATCAAAAAGATATATATCACTCTTTTCTTCTTGGTGAGTGATTTTTCCCACGAGTACTATCGATTGCAACTGTCAAAGTGTAAACGTCATCCCAAGAGCGTACAGAAACCATACTAAAACGTATACTTCTTATATTGTAGATATTTTTGTATAAAAAACAACAGTTTTATTCTATTTTAACAAGCATCGCAAGATTTATATTGTATATGCCATTTGGCAACAAAAAATATTATTACTATTTATTATATATAGATTCCAATATTCTTAATTAAATAATATAGTTCTATGCAAAATATTTAATATAGCAATGTCATGTTTGACGTTTATGGTTTCAATTAGTTTCAAAACGCACACGATCACACGATCGTTCTACGCAAAGTTGCGGATATTACTTTGTTTAGTTTATCGCTGTTTTTATCAAGTTCTGTCGTAAATATAAATAGTTAAATAGGTCTTAAGATTAAAAATCATAGTTATTTAGTATAGCCCGTGTTATGGTCACATTTAACCGATTTGTGTGAGATTTCGCCGAAAAATGAGTGTTTAGATTATCGAGTGTTACTCTTAAATTTTTTTGCGGAGTTCGGCGCCAGAATGTCTGACGAGCTGGAGGCTCGGATGTGGGATGATGGGGGCTCCCGGTACGAATCAAGGAGTCGCGGGTCATACTTCGAGTCTGCATTTGCCTCTTCAGAACATTTGGATAGAGCGCCTTTGTTATCTGGTGTAAGATATTTTATTTTTATTTTAAAAAAATATTATTAGCATTATATCATAGTTATCTTCGGAGTTTGGTAATTTGAATGGTCTATTATGAGACAATTGGCATGCATATCATCCTACATTACTGAGCCAGCATAACTCAGCCTCATATTTTAACATGACATGGCAGAGAATATTAGTAGATATTCACACCCCTATGACTTGCTGGTTTTCCTACAGTTTGCCAAACCAATTTAGGTGACAGTCTTGGATGTGCTGTGTGATTTTCTGACAGTCCTTATTTATAATTCCACTTATCTACTAAAGTATATTCATCTCTGATAAAAAATATTATTAATGATATTTAATCACAAAAATTATATATTTTTTTAGTATAATTAGAAACTTAGAGAAAATTTAAATTTTATTTAACCCAAATAAGTACTATTTTGGTGCTGAATTAAATATGGCAAATGTGTGACAATCCACCAATGTTGTAGAGATGTATAGATAACAAATAGTTGATATTTTGCTACAGTACCATAAGAATATTATTAAATCGAAATTGCTCCATATCTCAAAAACCACTTAATGGATTCTTATAAATTCTTATTCAAAGTATTTTTGAAGCAGTACTACCTGAATCTTTATCGAAATTGTTCCACTTCATAGATTAGACATTCACCTATGATCTATAAAGTGAAATTTTTTATTTTTTTATTATTATTGCTAGAGTTCAGCATACAGTAGGCCATGCCTTAACAGCCCAGGTCTCCGAGGCCGTAAAAGCGTGGCGAGGTGAAACCTGGGAGAGTGTAATAGACCGGGTATCCGAACACGCCACGGATTTGCACGCGCTGAACCGCGCTCTGCAGCGTACCACAATACCAACATATCCACTACTGGATGCCGAAGGCAGACGTTGCTTCGAACCCCAAGCTCGCGCTGATATACTCGCGCATCATTTAGAGAAGCAGTTCTCACCTCATCCGATTCCAGCAACAGCTTCCAATGAAACACGGGAACACCATCAGCACATTGAGAGAACAGTCGAAGAATTCCTATTGCACCCGCACGAACCTCTAAATGGGGATGCATTTATCTCCCCGGCAGAGGTGCGCAAAGCTGCACTTCGCCTCCCTAGGCGCAAAGCACCGGGTTGCGATGGAACGACTACCGAAGCACTTCGCCGCCTACCGAGAAGGGGTTTTGCAGCACTTGCACGTCTATTCAACGGCATCTTACGTACATCTCACTTTCCCAGTGCCTGGAAGATTGGGAAGGTCATAATGCTCCCGAAACCAGGTAAGGATCGCCGTCTTCCTGCCAGCTACCGGCCCATTACATTACTGCCACATCTAGCAAAGCTGTTCGAGCGTCTGCTGCTGCGGCGACTGACTCCGTCCATCCAGCCGCGTGCGGAGCAGTTTGGTTTCCGCAGTGGCCACTCGACGACGCTCCAACTTGCACGCGTGTTGCATCTTTTAGCCAGTGAGCTCAACAGAGGCCATTCTACGGTCGGAGTTTTCCTCGATATCGAGAAAGCATTTGACCGAGTCTGGCACGCAGGCCTTATCTTTAAACTTATTGAAACCAGCACGCCACCAGCGTTAGTGCAGCTAGTGGCATCTTTCCTCGAGGGCCGGAGCTTCTATGTTTCAGTCGAGCACGCCTCATCCCAGAAGCGGACTATTACTGCTGGCGTACCACAAGGCAGCTGTCTCTCACCAGCACTATATGGACTATACACCAATGACATCCCGACTCTAGCGGGCTCTTTACACCCCTGGGAGAAGGATGTAATGCTGGCACTATATGCAGATGACAGCGCCTTCTTCGCGACCTCACGTAATGTAGATATGGCAGCTTCGCAAATGCAGCGACTACTAAACAAGCTCCCGACGTGGCTTGACAAGTGGCGCATGGCCGTAAATGTGGGTAAGACCGCCGCGCTGCTAGTTTCTCGTCGACGTTACAAACCAGATCTGTTGAAGCTTCGAGGTCAGGAGATAGAGTGGCAGACCTCGGTCAAATACCTCGGAGTGCATATAGACAGGTCGTTGAGCATGAGCCTGCAGGCAGAACGCGTTATAAACGAAACGCGAGCCGCAGGCGCTCTGCTTCGACCTGTCCTCGATTCCAAGCTGCCTCTGAGGACGAAGATCGGGGTCTATAAGACCTACCTCCGCTCGAGGCTCACCTATGCGGCTCCAGCGTGGTATTCACTGTGCTCGGCCACACGAAAATCTAAGATTCAAGCACGGCAAAACATTGCTCTGCGAGTGTGTGTAGGAGCGGGTCGGTACGTCAGAAATGATGTCATCGCCCGCGATGTAGGCATCCCTAGTGTTGAGCAATTTGTGGCGATGTTGGCGCGGAAAATGTTTGACCGAGCTGACAACGGCGGCCACACATCGCTCCACGGGATCGCTCCCCTACACGCGCGGCCACCGGACTATCAACGCACTTGGCTGCCGACCCCCCGAGATCTCATACGCTCGCTTGATCAGGATGGGGCTACGAGGTCGCGAAGATCATAAAGCCGCTGACAGGCCACCAGAAGCCACAGATGGCCACCCAAAGCCCGAGATGGCCACCGAACGCCGACGAATGGCCAACTAAGCCGCAGAAGAAGCCAACGCAAAGCCCGCGAAGGCCATCGGATGCCGCAGACTGGCCAATGAGAGCCGTTGAGAGACCGCCGTCAGGAAGGCTCCAATGGCTCCAAGCCCCGCCACCGACGGATAGTTGTCCGTCGAGTAGAAGCCGGGGCAAAGAGGTTTTCCTCGAGGCCCCAACCTCCTCGCCGCCTCAAAAGGCTAAGAGGAAGAAGACCACCAGAAAAACAGTAGGCCATCTACTTTATGGAAAGCGGTTACCATCACCTGTGGACATTTGCAACACCAAATGTGCTACAAATGCGCTGCTCTCTTAAGGGAGACTGGAACCTGGTCACTGATGCCGTAACATAACTCAAGGTTGTTATGGAAACATACTTTAGACCAGGAGTGATAGCCATCCAGTCATGCAAATGCCCTACCACCTGACTGTGAGTTGTTTTGTTGGTTCTTATGACAGTCTGCCCGGCCGCAGGAAATTGTATTCTTTCTCCATTCTGGAATAAAAATATGGGCTCAACTTTACAATAATGGACACTGAATTTTACGAAAATCAAGTTTAGGGGTATACATATGCCTTATATATAGACACTAGACCTCTTATTTGGGCTAGGAAACAAGTTTTTAGGGTCCACAGTTTTGAATGAATAATGGGAAAAACAAAAATATGTTTGATAAACAAGGTTATGTCACTTTTGTTGAAAAAAACTTTGATTTGTCTTTAGGAATACACTTACACATGATATATAAACACTAAAACCGTTTTTAGTTTAGTAAACAAGTTTTGAATTAGTTATTATAATTTTAAAGTACATAATAATAAATCACAGTATTGTCACTTTTTTTCACTTTACGACGATAAATAAATGTTACCAAATCAGTATATCAATAATATCGATTTTTTAATTTGAATATCATTCGATATTCCAATAATATCCATTTTGAAATACGAAAATTATTGTTCTTGTTTATAATTACGAGTTTGAATGAGTAGTATTTGTAATCGATTTATTTTTATTACAAACATCGATGCATTAGGCGGCACTATGAATATTTTGCCGCCGTTTTATTTTTTAATAATGAGCGACTACGAACTGGTGCAAGGACAGTGTTTCTTGCGACCAGTGACTTAAACGATGAGTTGGTTGGGTTGGGTTAGTGTTTAGACCAAAGCGCCAGAACCGACTGGTCACCATTTATTTATTGATAACTATTTAAATGGTGGTTACAAATCGGTTGTGACATTTGTTGACCGCTGTCATGGCACACTTGCTTTGCTCGCTAGGCTTGTGGGCTTTAGTCCGCGTTTTTAGACTGTATTAAATGTTTTTTACATTGACCACTAACTTTTCTTCTGCATTTCTCGTATTTAGACACAAGAACTAAGTACACCATTTTGAAAAAAATTAGTAAAGTTATGTTTACAAAAAAATCATATCTCAAAAACTACGTGTCTCCTAGACATGGGGGTTGCAGGAGGGAGAAGTACTCTTCCCCCCCTTCCCCCTCCCCGCCTCCACAACTTAAAATTCAGTGTCCATTATTGTAAAGTTGAGCCAAAATATGTAATAACAAAAATTAATTTGCTTGTTAAAAATGCCAAAGCTTAAAAGTGTATAAGCTAATATAATTTTATTTATACATCAAAATCTCAATGGTAGTTGATAATAGAATATATAAAATTCAAAAATATCACATGGCTCATAGTCAATATGCATTTGTATGCATCTTTAATATGTTAAGGTGTAAAGTAAATACCTGTTTTGCTGTTTATGTTATAAGGGTCATAAAAGTGCTTGTCAATGATATCACATCTGTTTTTTAGCAATAAATATATTCACATGATAATATTATGCGAATATAATGTTGTAGTCATCTTGGCAAAAAAACATCATAATATTTTCTTAAGTTTTCGCGACTTGTATACATAATAAAACTATGTTTTAATGGTTTTAAGCAGGTATTTTATTTGATTTTTGTTATTGCCACGTTTCGGCCACTTTTCAGTGACCATGATCACGGAAGACAAAGATATCAAATGTCAACGAGTATTGTTTAGCTTACTGCGGACTTATTCATTTTAATTATTTAGTTTTAATTTTGTTTATGGTTATTATTGACTATATGGGAGCCTAATCTAATTTACCACTGCTTCGCAACCTGTTATGGCTTGAAGAGAAGAAGCGCCACAAGAAACTCTTCAGCGAACATGCCTATAGTAGAATTATTTTGTGCGTGCAATTTGGGTCATAAATCAAACTCAGCCTCAGCCTCAGCCTGGCTAGGGCGGTGAGCATGTTGCGCGGGCGCAACGCCATTATCGGTAAAAACTCATTCTTATCAAAGAAAGATTATCATTTTTATAAAAATCATTATTATCTTTTTTGCTGTTAATTTTAAACTTGATATAAATATTTATATTTATTTTTAATATAACTTGTTACATTCTTAACTTTTGTACTTATAGTTTTTTAATACATAGATACCTAATTAATAATTTATTTTAAATCATTATTTTAATACATACATTGTTTTATCTATTTTTTTCTTTCATTTTTATCACACCCACAAAATGACAAAACCAAATACACTATCGATAACGCTTATCGACAACAATAATGCACAATCACTATGCCCGCCCATAAGGCCCGTGAGTGGAAGAGAGAGCGAAATACTCCGATTATTTATGACTCAAACTGCACATACAAAATAATTCTACTATAGCTCTATTAATTTTATATAATATCAAAGAGGTGAAAGGAAAAATAAAAGAAATTATCAGTCAAGTTGGTTTTCGCTATATGAATTTTAACTACTCAAAGACATTGTGTTAATGTACTATCAGTAATGATGAGAATTATATGATCGAAGCAAATCCTACTGTGGCCTGCCACAAAGACTCTAAGTAGACCTAGCGCGGGAAACAGTTTCCTATGGGACGCCATTTGTACTGTTCTCTGTATTTCCTTCCAACGTCGCGCCGTTTGTATCGTCGACGATCCCATACTTACAGGCGTTTTAGAATCACTTAGCCTTCGGAGAGACTTTCCGTCCTTCTGCGTATTTTACCGCCTCTATAACGGGGAGTGTTCTGACGAACTCTTTGATCTTTTCCAATGCCTCACTTTTACAACCCGCACTGCTCGCCAGCGACGGGATATTCACCCCCATTTCCTTGAGCTCCCACACTCGACTCCCCAATCTGGAACAGTTATTCCGCATACAACAATGATCTGGAGGGAACTTCCCGCCGCGGTTTTCCATTTACAGTATGATATGGGGTTCTTTAAGAAGGGTCTTAGAGGTCGGCAACGCGTTGGTGACACCCCTGGTGTTGCAAAAGTCCATAGGCGACGGAAACCGCTGTCCATCAGGTGGGCCGTCTGCCTGTTTGCCTGCTTCAGGCTAAAAAAAAATTTAGTCATTTTATAGCTACCATTTACTTACATGCTAATAAATTTAATATAATTTCATTGTCTGCAAGGCCTACTAAGTATTATTTTTTAGCATTTCAAATAATGTTTCAGCGCTAATTGGTTAAGTCTAGACTTCCAATTATTGTTATTATCTAATTTATACATTTTTGAAAAGCTTACTAACCTCATTTAATGTAGATTATTTTGATAAATATCATTATTATCATTTTATATAATGAGCATGACATAAAAGTATTATTTTATTTGTCTGAGGCAATTGTATCAAGATACAACATCACGAATGATTAGATATCCATTTTAAGTGATACTAATAGTGCCGGGGCAACTTCGTTTACGTTGTCATAATGATATGTTTGATAGTAAAATGTAACGGTGGCACAAAAATATTGCGACTGCAGGCCTATCTTATCAAAAATATTTAAGTTTTGTATGGTCAATTTCAATATATTTCAGGGTTCAGTTCCATGAGTTGGGTCGTCTGCCTATTTGCTAGGTTTGCAATCAGTAGAATAATAATACATATTGAAGTGATAACTTCTTATGGGAGACTGGACCGCTTCGTCACGTAAAGCGTTACGGCGCCAGTCTGTCTGGCTTCCCTTTCTCTCACGCATATGGCAGCGGTAGGCAGACTCCTCCTCTCTCACTCTCTAACCCACAGCGCTAGCCGTATTTCTCCTAATGTACATATTCAATAATTGCAATTAAGAATAAAATATATTTTATAATCAATAAAAGATTTTATTAATAAATAACCTTTCCTTACATTTTCATATTAATATACATACAATTTAAGTAACAACTTAAGCTATTTTCAAGTTAAACAATTTCAATATTAAATAGTTCAACTTAGAGTAGTTTAAGTTATCAATTCTGTCGGGCGTCCCGCGACGCACTTTTTTATTTTGTACTGTGCGATCAAAATAAGAATAGGAATGTCAATAACCTCTATCTGTCAAATGTCACTTGAAAAGTATGGTTTGAAAAAACTCATTTGCATATCAATAATAAATAGTCTTACATCAAATTTAAATAAAAAGGTTAAATTAGTAGTAAATTGTCTTAATATAATATTTAATTATTTAAAGTTATTTAAAGAAACAATATGGCGCCAACTCGGTCCTATTCTCATTTAAATTGCATTATATTTTACGATAATGGTACAAATTACGTTACATGGATGGGTCCTGTTTGAAATAGACTTTAGTAAATATATATGAAATTAAATAGAAACTTTCATGTTTGTAATTATTTTACTTTTACAATAATTGCAAAATAAACCAAGGGCAAGGTCCTGTGAATGCTTAGTGATTGTATATAGAAGACGATATGAATACAACAAAGGCAAGTATACATAATTGAATGTATTTGAGCACTAAAAATGTCCGAAGTAAGATTGTTCCATTGTTTTCAGAATATTAATGTCATGGTTCACGGCTTTCTGAAACTCAGGCCCACATTCTATATGGTGCAATACTCCATACGCAAAAAGATGCTTAACATTGTATTGTTATTCAACTGAATTTAGACACAAATTAAAATAGTACAAAAAAATATGTTTAGAATTTTAAGAAAATGCAATTTCAACACTATTGAGCTGATTGGGAGCGATTTAATATTTTTTTACTAGAGTTAGGTAGGTAGGACATGATGTTAAAATGAGTTTGTAAGAGTAACATGACATTTTAGCTAGACGTGTTGCTGGGGAGTTTCTTGCCGCTTTTTCTCCTTAACAGCAATAATACGTTGCGAAGCGGTGTACATAGACTAGGAAGTAAAATTAAATTTTAACCTATGTGTGAGACCTTTAAAAAGTGTTTAGTGGAACTTATTTTAAATAAAGACTTTTGAATTTGTACTGAACCAGTACAATCTAACGCTTCAAATGAGGCGAGGATGTTTGTACCGCGGCAATACATTTGAAGTGATGAGGCCGGTGAGGCGGTGAGCGTCATTCCCTCATTTGTCCCGTAGAAAACTTCTAGTTCGGAAATGTTCGTTAACAAAATCGGATGTGATTGGCATCTGTCACCTTATTTTACTAGCAGTCGTACATGTCATGTTGTCCCTCTTTGTCACGTGAATATCCTTAGAGGCGTTATTGTACAGTAGTCCTAGTTCCGTCCTTCCTCTTATATTTGACGCGTGAGTAGTACAAATTTAAACTTTGAGCCGTATCAGTACAAATCTATTTTGTACGGGACAAATGTACTGCCTCACACGTGTACCACTCATCACTATTTTTAACTGACTGTAAAAGGAGGAGGTTCTCGATTCGACTGTATTTTTTGTATTTCCGTTACGCAATTTCGCCATTAATTGTGGGTATTCAAAACTTTTTTGCTGGAAATTGTATTCTTTCTCCGTTCTTGCACAGATAGTGGTATCGCTCTTTTAAAAGCCCTTATGTGTTTACGTTTCTATCACTACTGTGTGAAGATTAAACTATGGTGTTAATTATACTGTGACCAATTAATTTTGTTTATAATCAGCCTTGGTTGCTATGCAGACTATAATTGAAATAACTATGTGTACTCTTATCGAAACGGTTGTAGTGAGTTATTTACCCGCATTTTAGATAAAATATGTAACTGTTGTTTGTTTAGCATGTAAAAGATAATAAAAATATATTTCATATCAGAGATTCTATATGAGAGAATTAATATATTTACATGTTGAAGACAGCAATAATTTTAAATATAACAACAAAGATGTATAGAGAAAGTAGAATAAATGCAGTTGAAATGAGATGTTTGACAAGTATATGTGAGGTAAGCATGAATTATATGATACGGAATAGTGTAATAAGGGAATGTTGTGGATTGAAAGAAGATGTAATAACAAGAGTTGAAAAAGGAATGAGGTGGATTGGGCATGTAGAGAGGATAGAAAATAGGATCACAAAACAAGTGAATGACAGTATTGTGAATGAGAGTACCGGTAGACCACGACGTACACACCATGATCAATTAACAAAATGCAATAACCTTTACAAACCAAAATATGGAAAAGTAGAATAACGAAAATAGTAACAATGAAAAAGCGTTTATAAAATCAGTATATTTGTAAGTCCAAGGGCCGATTTTTATGATGATAAAAGTTATTCGTAAGAATAATAGAACAAGGACAAATAAAATAAAAACATCGTTTAAAAAACCGACTTCAAAAAGTGAAAAGTATAAAATAATAATAAAGATTTTTCTTTAGTATATTTTAAGAGACAAAATAATGTAAAATTTTCTACATCTTGAAGTCGTTGCCAAGTAAACCAAAAATATTGCAATATTTTGCAACATTTTGTTGTTAGAACAGTGTACATGGTAACTACACTATTCCGTATCAAACTGACAAAGAATCACGTAAATCGGATCATAAATCTCAACGTAATCGGAGTACATACATTAAAAAAAATACCAATCAAATTGAGAACCTCCACCTTTTTGAAGTGGGTTAAAATGAGAGTTGCTTTAATAAAACAGTAGAATTGTTCCACTTTTGAATTCGGTCAGGTTATAATTTATTCGACTTATAACTTTTATCTGATGATCGAAAAAATGGCCCTAAGAGTTATAATAACAAGTATGTATACAATTGCGGCAAAAGCCAGGCTTGTGCATAATTTTTTATCTGATATAAAACTTGGATAAATGCAATAACCTATACAAACTAAAATATAGAAAATAAAAGAACAAAAAATGTAGCATTGAAAATGCTACCCTCCATTTTATATAACTTGTCAATCAGTCTAAATAAATTGCAGTGCTTTTGAGTGTATAACATTTTGAATTTCGAATATTATTTCGTGTTAGTGGTGGCTGGATGCCAAAATGCGAATACTTAATGTAAGTACGACGATTGTTTGTTGTTGACACTTTAATATTATGTAAATTGAAACAATCTGGCTCAATGCGAGACTTATTGATTTCTGTCGCGACGCCAACGTGATCAAAATTCAAACTGATTGTTATTAATTTTTTTATTTACTCTTGGTTTTTTAATACCAATTCTGAATTCAAATCTAAATTCGTATGGATTTAAATTTAGAAGACCGCTTTGTATCATTCGAAAACATAATGCTACATAAATATTTTTTTAAATGTATAATGGCGTCTACAAGACGCTATGGCATTTAAGTTTTGTAAATTCTATTCTTTAACTATTATTCATGTAATGGACCCGTGCAGGTAAAATATCTACATTACTAACATCGCGTTTGTCTTTCGGCAGAAAGCAAAACGAATGTATATTGACATATAGAAACTGAGCTTGAAATGATAATGCTATTTGACTCTAGAATTGTGACGTCATAAAGCTCGTATAAAATCAAGGAGGCTGCGATTTTTATACGATGATAAAAAGTATCTCAGACGATTTTTCTGTAAACTACCCTCAGTTAATTTATGAATTAATATATGATGAAATGCGATTATATACACTTTTTTTAAACTCGTAGAGCCCATAAACTTCTTATAGGTATTATGAATAAGAGGGGTAGTATAGTACACGTCTGAACTACAAAATGGAAGTTGGGGCACAACGAGCATTACTAAAAGCCTTCGTTTAAAGGCAGGTTATCCTATATAGGTACACTACACTCGTAAATTAAATTAAATTTATTTGCCATAAAAAAAATCTGTTTCGCTGGCGAGAGTTTAAATATTGGAACACATGAAAACATATAAGAGAAAATCTTTTGTTTCTTTGATTAAATTCTTATTTACAAGCTGAGCCCGCGATTTCACCTGCGTGGTGATGGAAAAACGTCATATTTTGGATAATTCACACTATATCTCTATAAATTAAAGCCTATATGTTATTCTGGTGTGTAAGCTATACTACTGTAAAGTTTCGTCAAAATACATCCTATAGTTTTTGCGTGAAATGGTAACAAACTTACATCTATACATCGATAAATCCATTTTAGAAACTTTCGCGTTTGTAATATTGTTACACGCCGACAAAAGTAAATGCACACCTGCCTACCATAAAACACACTTTATTATCTTTCCGCATTTGGTCTTCTTTTGATTACGTTGTGTTTAAAATTTGTAATTAGAAACAGCCCATTGTGCATTGTAATCTCTTATTGGAGTCCACGCGGTCGAGTGTTGTGTCGAGACATATTGTATTTAACAGTATAAAGCAATGCCGCAACGGAGGGGTGCGGCAGTCAATCGATAATCGCAAGCGAGGCAAGACGCGTGTACATTCGGTAAGCTATATAGTGACGGACTTTGCGCGTGTTATTGAATCGTGCATCACGTTTGTACTGGTTGCGTCCAGTTATATTTGTACCTGTGTTATACGTGTTGGTATAGTACTAATAAATTATATAGTAATTCCAACGGCATTTTAATTTGAGTCCTGCAACTCGTAACAATATTTATAGAGATTCCCTCTCCAACAAGCGACAACATTGGGATGACCCCCCGTTAATGGGTCTCCCTTAAATTGAAGAGGCAACCTACTGAACACATTAAATATTCACTTGTTAACATGGTGGAAATAATTTATGACGGCGCGTGTTAGCTTTGTCATTAAATATTTATGAGACCTTCTAGGGATTATTTTGCATTCAGCAATTTTATTTGAGAGTTTAAGAAAACATCTATTTATCTATGATATGAAAACAGATTATATCTATTCATATAATAAAATTCTAGAGGTTAAATTTCTGTACTATTAATAAAAAATGCTAAAAAGTGAGTCAGGGGGATGTGAGAAGTGAAATAGAAATAATTTTGTTTTTTGTTCAATTTTTTGTATCTTTGTTAGTCTGTTTGTACCAGCTAATCTCCGAAAAGATTGGACCGATTTAAATGAAATGTATGGTGGTAGCTCATATCCCTGGGCAACATATAGGATACTTTTGATCCCGAAAAATCAAAAAGTTCCCGTAGGATAGTTAAAAAACTGCACCACGCAGACGAAGTCGCGGGAATCGGCTAGTATCTTACAAGTGTCTGTGTATACGGCATCGCCACCACACTGTTAAATTGTCGACTAGGTTTGATCGCGCCGCCACCACGCCGCAGACGAGCTGCCACTGCGTCGCTGCCGCGTTTTCGCTGTCAAGGCGCTTAACGTGGCCCTGACATAAGGTGCACGACGGAACACCCAGGGTGTCCCTAATTGGGGATTGGCAATGCCATCTATAATTCTGCCTAGAAGTGCTAGTGCCACCTCCGATCTGGCGAATCTCACAAACGGGTCGCGAATTATACTCCCAAAGTTCTGTCCTTATCGCGGCTTAGGTTCTCCAACGGTTTTGTAACAAGGTACTACTACTACTGTAATCTAGGCGGATACATTCATCATCATCATCCGAGCGTGAAATCCCGGTTGCGTTCGGAGCGTTCACCGACGCCCAGAGTCCGCTTTCCTACTTTTTCTACTCCACTTCGCGCGGTCTTCAGCATCCCCCGTTTTGAGACCATTGGCACGCATGTCATCCTTCACGACGTCAAGCCAACATTTCTTGGGCCTTCCCCTTCGACCGGGACCTGGCGGAGGCGGCATGGCTAGACATTTGTTCCCCACATAATTAGCCGGTCTCCGTAAAACGTGGCCGTACCAGCGTAAGCGACACTCTTGCAGTTTGTCTGCTATGTCACGGACATGAAGACTGCCACGGATGCGGGAGTTCCTGACACGGTCTTTCCTCGTCACTCCACACATCCAACGCAGCATATTCATCTCCGTGACACGCAGTTCTTGCTTGTGTCGCTCAAGTACAGGCCACGCTTCACTGCCATACAAAAGGACAGGATCAAGGAATCAAGGCGGATACATTAACGTGCACTAATGTCTACGCCGACATTGATCTTCGCTTTGTCGATTCGTTGCGAGCGCTTGCAACGCTCGTTTCGAGCTCGTGAGCCGCGTCCACAGTGTTTTTTTTATTTGCCTGACTTCAGGCAAATAGGCAGACGACCCACCTGATGGAATATAGTTATCTTCGCCTATGGACGTTTGCAACAACAGGCGTGATGCCAACTTGTTGCCGACCTCTAAGATATTTTATTACCCCATATCATTTTTTAAATATCATTTAAGCTATGTTGTTTTTTACTGTAGTAGAAGTAGTCGCAAGGCTTTTTCATCTGTTGCTAATTGTTTTGCCTCTAAACGGCTTCTTTTTAACCGACTTCAAAAAAAGAAGGAAGTTCTCATTTCGTCGAGATCTTATTTTTTTAATGTATGTTCACCGATTACTCCGAGATTTATGATCCGATTTACGTGATTCTTTTTTACATAGTTTGGCCCAGTAGTTTTTATTTTACGAAATTTTTTTTGTTCACGTTTCTTGGGACCTATATTTTTTAAGAAGGCACCTTTCGTAGGTCTACCCATACATAGCTAGACACTAAAAAGTAACAAATAAAATAAAATTAACTTCGTTTAATAAAACCGACTTTAAAAACTAAAAAACTAAAAAGTATAATAGTACATTATGGTACTAGTGTGTGTAACATTGGTGATTACCGCCGAGGCGCCATTGAGACTCGAACCGTAGGCGAGGGTCTTAGGAGAGCCGAGGACGGTAATGATCAATACACACGTGTATCATACGACGTTTTTCAACACACTTGTGAATAAAATAACAACAAAAACTCATTTTATTTAGTAGATAACAGTTTTCCTATGCGCGCGCATTGCGATCGGCCACAGACTAAAGGGATGAGGTTTTTTTTATTTTCCGCGCATAGGGTTTGCGCCTATTCTGCCACGTACAAAAAGTTTTATTTATTAAACACGTACGAGTTAAAATTATCTATTTAAATAAGAAGTTGCATGAAATGAGCAAGCAATAGGAACATTAATTTATTTGTTCTATAGAACACGATCTTTTTTTTTGAATAAAAACTTTTTTAAGTACAAAGCAACTCAACCAATAAAATTTAAAAAAAATCTATAACTCACTAGTGAGTTATAAATTTTTTTAGTCACAGTTTGATTATGGGTGTCATTCTGTGCCTAATTGCGGTGACCATAGAGCCACTTTATGAGCAAGTGTGTTGAAAAATAACTTATTTCTAAAGCTATATTATTATTAATATATATTATCTAAAACATCTTGAAGTCGGTGCAAAGTAAAACATAAAAATTACTTTATTTTGAAAATTACTAAGCACCGACTTTAAAGTGTTTTAGATAATATATATTAATAATAATAGGTTTAGAAATAAGTTATTTTATACTTTTTAGTTTTTGAAGTCGTTTTTTTTTTATTCTGTACAGTTTTGATATTATTCACTTTTGCTTCTGTATGTCACTAAACTGGCTCTAGGGAAGCGCTGGTTAAAAACCAGCAATCTCCTGGTCTAGAGAGAACTTAGAACTTTGTCTTGATGTTTTTTTTTATTAATGTCATTTGTTTCATTTTTGTATTGTATCTTTCTTTTCTTTCATAATATCCCAATTAATTAGGGTCGGTACAATATGTCTTTTCCCTCCACACTCCTCTATTCTGACATACATCTTCTATCGCACCACAAATCACCATATCAGCCTTCACACAATCCATCCATCTCTTTTTTGGTCTACTTTTTCATTTGTACAACATTCTTTTTCTCACGTGACTTTCATCCCTACTCATTATATGCCCATGCCAACTGAATCTTCCTCTCAATTGTTCAGTCACGGGTGCAACTTTTAAAGATCCCCTTATGTACTCATCTTATCTATTATTTGTTTTACACCACACATTCATCTCAACATTCTCATCTCAGCTGAGTGGAGACGTTTGTGGTTTATCACTTTAGTGGCCCAACAATCCGACCCATACAGCATGACTGGTCGTATGACAGATTTATATTATACTAGAGTTTCCCCGCGGCCCTGCCGCGGGTCAAACTCTAGTTAGTGCGTACCTCTTGTTTAAACAGCCGGCGTTAAAACAGGTTAAATTGTTTTATATTTTTATATTGGTGCTAATTGCCCTCATAAGATTTACTTTTTTTTAATTTATTTATATCGCAAACTATCCCATCTCCCGGGATGAAAAGTATCTATGTCCATTTTCGGTATTCAGACAGACAGATCGAGTTACTATCGCACTTTTTTCTATAGATTATGAATTTTTATATCTATAAACTTGAAAAACGATTAGTCTCTTACTCAAACTTTCATCTATTTTAGTTTTATTTTTGCGATCGGTCATTTTAAAATGACCGAATTGGCCAAAATGACCAAAAAGGCTATAATGACCAAAATGACCAAAAAGGCCAAAATTAATGAAATCCAAAAAATGACCAAAAAGGCCAAAATGATCAAAATGGTCAAAATGACCAAAAAGGCCGAAATGACCGACATGGCCAAAATGACGGAATAGACAAAAACGACAAAAAATTGCCGAATAGGCAAAAAAGGCCAAAATGATCAAAATGACCAAAAAGGCCAAAATGACCGACATGGCCAAAATGACCAAAAAGGTCAAAATGACCAAAAAGGCCAAAATAACCAACATGGTCAAAATGACCGAAAAGGCCAGTGACTGACATGGCCAAAATGAGTAAAAAGGCTAAAATAGCCAAAATGACTAAAAAGGCCAAAATTACCGAAAAGGCCAAAATGAAAATATCCGTTGTCCACCCTCGGTATTTAATTTACATACGTACCGAATTTCAGCCAAATCGGCCCATTAGTTCTTCCGTAAAAGCATAACAAACAGAAAGACAAATATATTTTTATCCCGGAAACTATCCCATTTTTCGGGATAAAAAGTATCCTATGTTTATTCTCGGCATCGAAAATATATATATACTGAGTTTTAGCCAAATCGGTCCAGTAGTTTTTACGTGAAAACGGAACAGACAGACAGACAGAGTTACTTTCGCATTTATAATATTAATAGGGATAGGGATTTGACCTTTTAGTTTCAGTGGCTTTATTGTTTGTATTATATGTAGTTCTAAATGAATACTTTATATATTTTCCTCCTTTCCTTTTATCTTTTCTTTTTGAAGTGAAACTTCTATATAGACGGGGGTCTTAAGATTTTTTCTTTTCTTTTTTTCCTGACTTTTTCTTTTCTTTCTTTTCTTTTTGTTCCTTTTCTTTTTCTTTTTCATTAACTGCAAAGGTTACGATTACGGCTAGGCTTATATTGTAAACTAGATTTTGTTGTACAGGAGACATATACCGACGTGCCGGTGACTCCGACGACTGACGGCGAACATTGCCACTGGAAGCCCCAAACTGAGCCGCCCAGCGCTATCCCGCAACTGCTCATCGCTCTAGTACTATGTGGATTCTTCATGGTAAGATATAAACTGTTTTATATAATGCAAATATTAGACGGATCTTCGACATTGAATCAATTTGGTTGAAAGATAAAGGACGAGGAATTAATCAAATTACAGTGTAAACTCCATGTGTGGTCACTCGATTTAACGACAAACTCACTTAAGCGTCGAAATCACTTGGTTTAGCTTGTCTTCCATTCAATGATATACTCTATATATACTATATAGACTCTATATTATAGTCTCTGTACAATTGTATCCATATATATGTATATATATGTCTATATTTAAGATTATCGCGAAAATAAAAGAGTTTTCATTCATTCATTCTATATAGCACTCACTCTAAATATCGACAACAATTAAGTAATAAAAAGTACCTTTTAAGTTGTTAAAATTAGTAAAAACTGCGCAGTTGAGTAAGTTCTTTTATCGCTTTATTATCCTAGCCCGTAATAAACTCGACTGTCGGCATCACGCATACAGCAATTTACTAAGTACTTTCTTTATCACCAAGATGCCTCAATATCGTAAGATTGAATAACATAAGTAGAAAAATACTAAAAAAATTACTTAATTAATTAAATTTAAAAAATTAGAAAAAAAATAACAGACTTCTCTCCATTTAATGTCAACTCTATATAACGCTATAAAATGCACAGTCCCTTCGGTGTCGTTATATGGAGTTTACAATGTATGTTTACATGGATTACTTTGGTTATGGAGTCGTGTAATATCATCAGCTTTAGATTTTGTGCTGTGCAGTTTTATTTTCTAAAAATGTTTCTAATTACTCTAAAATGAACAATAGATGTAGGATATTGATAGTTTTTGAGCAGTAATTATGTGTTTTGTGAATAATGTGAGCCGTATAGTCAAATGTGTCCTTTTGAGTTGTCACTATAAGCTGTGCTACACATATGCTTAAGAAAATGAAGAAACTATATTGTAAACCAAGACTTGGCCTAAAGGCCTAGCTGCCAAGCCATAAACCTAAATAAATAATAATGTGGTAGTTATGTATATGGGCAGATTCAGTAATTCGACGAAAGTGTTTGGCGCGCACTAGGGTTGGCGATTTTGGTGCTGAATTTTTCCTCGAAAGTATACCTATAAAGGAGACGATCCTGAAAATTTCAGCCCGATATGTGCAAATCGGGCCGCTGGAGAATTTTTTGAATTTTTAAAAAAGCCGATTTTTCACTACTTTTCAAATATTTGTATCTCAGCTTCTATGTAACTTAAAGACTCATGTCAGTCATTTTTCTCGGTAAAAAAATAAATATTAGGTCTTTTTTTTCCCTTTTCTTTTTTCTGTTTTTGTTTTTGTTTTTATTACTTTATTCAGAAACTATTTTTATACAAAAGGTCCTTAGTCTATTACATTTTTGTTTTTACTATTATGCTATTACAATTGGCTTATATTCTACTTATCTATTTTAATACTACATTTTGTTTTTGTTGTTTTTTGATTTTTTATCTTTTTTTTATGCATTAGCTTATATATACTATACTATATATTTTATAATGTACACTTATTTATCTAGGTGTTATTTCTACGTATTACTTTTTTAACTATATTTAGATATTATGTCTTAAGTTATATCGGGCTTAGCTAATACGTTCCAACTAAACAACTGTTTTGGGTAAATATTGCCTATTAATAAAACACTATTATATGTACTGTATTTGAAGTTGAGAGTCGACCAGCAGCTAATATCTTTTGTCGAGGTATATTTCAATGGAATCTAACCAGCCTTTGCTTAATTAGTCCGATTATGTAAAGTTATAGCTATTTAAATCAAATCAAAATTTTAAAATATCGCTGTTATCAAGCTATCTAGAAATGTTTCCTACGAACTTCGATTTGTTTCAAACTTTCAGAAAAGTTGCTTTATTCTGCCCCCAAGAAGCCCTGAAAATTTGAACTAGGGAATCGGGCTTGTATATGAGGTATAAATTTTGAAAATTGTCAACATTGCATTGAACCTGATAAGGAATTCTTTAATAGTCACCACTTTAGCACATAAAATAATGATTATTGAATTAAATATAAATAATTTCAGGAACATATTCAATACGTTATTTATGTTCGGCATTTTTTGAATTGCTCATCAGATATGCGAACTGATAGGCGGCTACCTGGCGGGGAGTATATCGGTGATGTCGGATGCCGCTCACATGCTCAGTGACTGTGGTGGATTCGCGTTGGCACTCCTCGCCTTCCACTGCGCGAAACGACGTCCAGATGTACACATGTCTTACGGGTACAAAAGGGCTGGTGAGTTTTAAAAAAAGGGGGGGGGGTGTCAACACCGTTGGACCGTATTATCAAAAAGGTTGCTATCCTATCAGTGGTGTGTTTTGCCTTATACGAGCCCTGTATCAAAATGTGTTGGGGCCTTTCAAAATCGTGGGGTTTTTTATCGGCAAACTTATTTATCAAATCATCTATAGTTGAAGACTATTTCCAGCTCTTTTAGATTTTCTACCTCTATAGATAATAATAAACAGTGGGATAGCCGTTTCTGTTGGCCCAGCATTTGTTCTCAAAAACATTTATTACTCTATAAAATATAATGGTCGAATTTCGACCACTGATACGATTTGATATATAAAAATGAATGTGTCCTTTATAGAATCGTAAAGTATACATCCGATTTTGATAACATTTTGTATGTGTGTTTGAGTGGGTCCCGGGATGGTTTACAGCCACAATTGGAACCGGTAGGTGGCGCTGAGATCGGGTTCTAGAATCATCCTCATCACCGGGAGCGATTTTGGCGATTTTGTTTTTGTGTGTTTGAGTGGGTTCCCGGATGGTTTAGATTAGATTCTCATTTAGAACCGGTAGGTGGCGCCGAGATCGGGTTCTGGAATCATCCTCATCACCGGGAGCGATTTTGGTGATTTTGTATTTGTGTCATGAAACAGTCTTTTAGGAATTCAGAAAATAATGTCGTACCTACGAAGTTCGCCGGGTTAGCTAGTCATAAAATAAATAATTTATATTTGAAATAATATTTTACCTTCATGGAAACGTTCCCTGTGCGTGATACGACAAGCACTTGGCTAAGTTACACCATCAAGTATGGGAACGACGGAAATGTATTCGTTCAGAGGTCCTCGGCGCTATGGTGTCGGTGCTCCTGATCTGGATCCTGACCGGCGTGTTCGTGTACGTGGCCGCGGTGCGCCTCCACACAGGCGAGTACAACATCGAGCCCGACATGATGATGATCGTCTCCGGCTGCGGGGTCGCTTTCAACGTCATCCTGGCCTTGGTCTTGCACGGATGCGCCTCTGATATTGGTGAGTGAATAATAAAACTTTTCGTTGACTTTTTAACCGACGTCGAAAAAAGGAGGAGGTTCTCAATTCGTCGGGATCTTTTTTTTTTTTTTTTTTTTTTTTTATGTAGGTTGCCGATAACTCCGTGATTTATGATCCGATTTACATGATTATTTTTTTTGTTCGACGCGGAATAGCTGCCATGTAATCCCCTAAAAATTTGACATAGTTTGGCCCAGTAGTTTTCATTTTACGAACATTTTTTTGTTCCCGGTTCTTGGGACCTATATTTTTTAAGAAGCGCGGCACCATTAGTAGGTCCACCCATACATAGCTAGAAACTAAAAAGTAACAAATAAAATTTAAAAACTTCGTTTAAAAAAACCGACTTCAAAAACGAAAATACTAAAATGTATAAAATAACTTATTTCTTAAGCTATTATTATTAATATATATTATCTAAAACATCCTGAAGTCGGTGCAAAGTAAAACATAACGAAGTTTTTAAATTTTATACATACATACATATTATTGTGAGTTGCAGGACTCGAATGAAAATGCCGTTGGAATTACTATAGAATTTAAAACAAGTACAAATAAAACTGGATGCAACCAGTTCACACTGCACGATTCAATGCAATTCAACACGCGCAAAGTCCGTCACTATATCGGTAATCGAAACTACTACACACGTCTTGCTAGTATCGTTAATTTGTCAGTATTTTTGAAGGGTGTATTTGTCGTAAATAAAACAATTCTTTCTATATTTTACTTCACTAGTTCCTAAGAGAATTTAAATTGGGACAGACATTCGTCTGAGTGAGGCCAGGATTCCTTCTTTCTTATTAGATATCGGGAATTATCTACTTCTCCAATCTTCTAGCCCACCATCATACCCACGGTGGGGCGGCGTGCTCCCATGCCCACGAGTCGTCCCCACCGAGGCAATTTCTGGGGATGTTCAGAAGGAGGGAACAGAAGCACGGTAACGGGACCCTCGCCAATGGGGATTATACTATGAAAGACTTGGCCAGCACAGAGGCTAACGTTGTCGGGGCGCAGGCTAGGTGAGTATTTTTTCATCAGGAGGAATGGAAGGTGATTGGAGTTGAGTGGTCTGACATCGAGTAGAGTTAATATGAGTGGTGTGAAATTTGGTTGAGAGGAGGAGAGAGGGGAGGAAGATGAGCTAGCAAAGACCCAATGACGTAGTGGGGACCGGTTTGAGGTCGGAGGAGTTTCCCAGCGAGTCACACCCAGGGTTGTGGGTTGCCTTGTTCCCAGGGGCATTCCATCATGACGGTTTGTGTCGAGGCGCCACGGTGAACTGTCTATGACATAGCCCATTATCATCGTCATCCTGGCGTTAAATCCAGGTTGCGTTCGGAGCGGTCGCTCCAAGGCCCAAGGTCCGCTTTCCTACTTTTCCTACTCCACTTCGCGCGGTCTTCAGTAACCCCATTTAGAGACCATTGGTACGCATGTCATCCTTCACAACGTCAAGACAATATTTCTTGGGCCTTTCCCTTCGACCGGGACCTGGCGGAGGCGGCATGGCCAGACATTTTTTCTCCACATAATGACATAGCCCATAGCACCTGATAAATGCGCGGAGGGACATTGGTAGGTTTTATGTATAGTCTCACAGCTGGCATCTCTCAACTCTTTCCTAATGGAAGATGCGCGCAGAGCTGGTCCCCAGGAGCCCCACATACCCCTCGTCGCCCATCCCCGAGGTCCGAGGAGATGCGCTTATTTATTCTCCCAATGTTTTTTTTTTTAATTGGAATAAAATTGTATCAAATTAAGCGATGTACACTTAATAGGAAGACATCTTCTTAGTGATATATGATTTTCAAAATGTTTTTCAAGTTGAACTTAGTTTGAATAAAAACTTGAAGTTGAATGATTTTCCGGGATAAAAATATATTTGTCTCGGTATTTTTGTTATCCTTTTACGGAAAGACTCTTGGACCGATTTGGCTGAAATTCGGTACATATGTAATTTTTATACCGAGGGTGGCCAAGGGATACTTTTCATCCGGGATAATAGGATAGATTTCGGGATAGATTTATGTAAAGTTTTCCGAGAAACTAGGATAGGTTTTGTGAGTTTTGATTCGTCCAGTTCGTTCACTTGGTCCATGTTGTCATTATTGTCTTTCTAGTCGTCGTGTGTGGTAATGTGGTCGACGTGGTCAATGTGATCGATTTGGTAATTCTGGTGTATATATGTAGTTTTAATACCGAAAATTGCCATAGATACTTTTCGTCCGGGAAATGGGACAGTTTGTGATGTATAATGAAGTGAATCTTCCGGGGCAAATAGCATCCGTACAAGAACGGAGAAAGAATACAATTTCCTGCGTTGGGGCGGCCTGCCCTAATAGGCGACAAAACAACCTACAGCCAGGTGGTAGGGTATTTGCCTGACTGGATGGCTACCACCCCTGGTCTAGAGTATGCCGCCATAACAACCTTGAGTTATGTTCCGGCATCAGTGACCAGGTTCCAGTGTCCCTTAAAAGAGCAGCAGCGCATTTGTAGCACTCTGTGTGTGCCGTCTGCCTGTATGCTGAGCTCCTGCAATAAACTTAAAAAAAAACCGTAAAAATGTAATACAATGTAACCTCTTTAAACGAGAGGCACGCAGTTTCAAATATATTAACTTTCCAGGAATATAAACCTTCGCGCTGCGTTGATACACGTGATCGGCGACCTGATACAAAGCTGCGGCGTGCTGTTGGCTTCAATCCTCATTAAGTTCTACGTGAGTGGTTTCAGGATTTCATTGTTCTCTTTCTTTATGATTGTTGACATCCTTCCACGATGATTGGAAACATGTTACTTTATTTAAAATGACATTACATATTTCGCAATTTTACATCAAGAAATAATAAATTAAAACAGGAGTTCTGTAATTGGCTTCGATATATTAGATTTTATAATACGTCACGAAATTTAAGACCCCTCCCATTCCTTGTCACACAATGACACACTTCGTCGAACCCCATCCTCCCCTTAACGTGTGACGTAATTTTCAGCCGGCCGCGAAATTCGTGGACCCGATATGCACGTTCGTGTTCAGCGTGCTGGTGCTGCTCACCTCCGCCAGGGTGGTGAGGGACGCCCTCGCGATGCTCATGCAGGCCGTGCCCAAGTCGTTCAGGTACAGCCCTCGCGGCGTAAGCTCGGCTTTGTGTTTGAGGACTCATTGGCCATACCGTCTGCGCGTCTGAATAGTGTGAAACACGCACACACACACACACACACACACACACACACAAACTCACAAGTCTGCCTGCTGTGGCTATAACATCGGCTTTGGTCTTCAAAATATAGGCTTCGCCTAGTTTGGGACCAGCAGGTAATATTAATAATGTAAACTTGACTTTCTGATAATAAAGATTATTATTATTCCTGAGGGGAAATGCGGAAAGTTCCAAAAATTCGCTACGTTTATTGCGAATACGAATGTCAAAAATTACGCGAATATTCGTTACATTATTAGCTCGTACCATGCACGTTACATCACTAGCTCGTACCATGCACGTTACATCACTAGCTCGTACTATATGCGTGACATCACTAGCTCGTACCATGCACGTTACATCACTAGCTCGTACTATATGCGTGACATCACTAGGTCGTACCATGCGCGTTATATCACTAGCTCGTACTATATGCGTGACATCACTAGGTCGTACCATGCGCGTTATATCACTAGCTCGTACCATGCACGTTACATCACTAGCTCGTACTATATGCGTGACATCACTAGGTCGTACCATGCGCGTTATATCACTAGCTCGTACCATGCACGTTACATCACTAGCTCGTACTATATGCGTGACATCACTAGCTCGTACCATGCACGTTACATCACTAGCTCGTACTATATGCGTGACATCACTAGGTCGTACCATGCGCGTTATATCACTAGCTCGTACCATGCACGTTACATCACTAGCTCGTACTATATGCGTGACATCACTAGGTCGTACCATGCGCGTTATATCACTAGCTCGTACCATGCACGTTACATCACTAGCTCGTACTATATGCGTGACATCACTAGGTCGTACCATGCGCGTTATATCACTAGCTCGTACCATGCACGTTACATCACTAGCTCGTACTATATGCGTGACATCACTAGCTCGTACCATGCACGTTACATCACTAGCTCGTACTATATGCGTGACATCACTAGGTCGTACCATGCGCGTTATATCACTAGCTCGTACCATGCACGTTACATCACTAGCTCGTACTATATGCGTGACATCACTAGGTCGTACCATGCGCGTTATATCACTAGCTCGTACCATGCACGTTACATCACTAGCTCGTACTATATGCGTGACATCACTAGGTCGTACCATGCGCGTTATATCACTAGCTCGTACCATGCACGTTACATCACTAGCTCGTACTATATGCGTGACATCACTAGCTCGTACCATGCACGTTACATCACTAGCTCGTACCATGCACGTTACATCACTAGCTCGTACTATATGCGTGACATCACTAGCTCGTACCATGCACGTTACATCACTAGCTCGTACTATATGCGTGACATCACTAGGTCGTACCATGCGCGTTATATCACTAGCTCGTACCATGCACGTTACATCACTAGCTCGTACTATATGCGTGACATCACTAGGTCGTACCATGCGCGTTATATCACTAGCTCGTACCATGCACGTTACATCACTAGCTCGTACTATATGCGTGACATCACTAGCTCGTACCATGCACGTTACATCACTAGCTCGTACCGTCGCTCGTGTCTAACGCTACACTACCTGCGTGCACTCACAAAAATGCAAAGCTGAGCTTACGCCACGAGGACTATAAGCTTACTATCTACTGTTATTGTACAAACTCTCTAATTAATTTTGGTTTTGATAATATAAAAAAATATATTTGAAATATCAATTGAAAGAAGATATATATTAAATTTATTCATTCTTTTTTTTTTAATTATAAATTCAATATAGAATTTATACCCTTTCCAAGCATTTATTTTACTTTTGACAGATCGATGACGGATCAATTAGTAATGTCCTAATGTGCTCACCTCAAATAAGTTTTAATCAATTATTTTTATTTAAATTAGAACAACTGTCGTTGGTTTAACAGTTTTTGCATTACATAACTCACAGACCATCACTATTAAGCTACCCACAACAATAAAGTACGACAATTACTCAATTATGTCATTTGTTTCATGTCGACTTTACCGTCAAGCAATATGTAATTTGTTAGACGTGCAAACGTCAAAAATAAAATACATACACAATATAATGCCGTAGGCAGAGACTATGGATCTCCACTTGTGACGATCCTGACAAACAACGTTCGCTTCATCTACTTTCATTAACCTCTTCATACACGCACGTTTATTTGATATGCTTTTCACCTGACCTCTCTTTAACACTTGTGATATTTGGTCATGGTGTGTTCGTTTCGGTCTACCGGCAGCAACTCAACCATTCACAATACTGTCATACACTTTTCGTGATTCTACTTTTATCCATCCTCTCTCTATGTCCAAACCACCTCTTGTTATTACATCCTCTTTCAATCCACGACGTTTCTTTAGAGTACAATAAACGCTTGGAAACAGTATAATTATTTTATTTTGGAGTTGCCTTGCCTTGATAGCGATATAACGTCTCGTAATCCGCGGCAGGGCTTGAAATACCGTTATAAATATGCCATCGTTATTGATGCTAATTTCAGATAACGGTAAAAAATAAATATCATTATAAAACTTACCGTTAACACTATTTTTATCGGTAATTTTACCGGTAAAACTATGTTGTCTAACTATGATGTTGCCATCGTCAACCATCGTCGCTCTCTTTCATTCGCAAAGACTGTCAAACAGCACTGTGCTAAGAGCGCGCGTCATATTTAGAGTTGTGTTTGTCGATTGTTTCGGTAACACGCAGTCATAATAAAGCCAATTCTGAAAAATAACAACGTCGCGAAAAAGTAACGTAAAAATACCGATACGTATAACGTTAGACATACGATTTTTAACGTTACATTGTAACGTTAAAATCATAAAAGTTATCGGTAAAAAATATACCGGTATATGATATTTTTAAAGATAACGTTTTCGAGCCCTAATCCGTGCTTATATGAATGCCTGTGTACAGATACCGCGAGTGCGTGTCGGCCCTTTCGTCGGTGAGCGGCGTGAGGCACGTGCACTCGCTGCACGCGTGGGCGCTGTCCACGCACCACGTCGTCCTCACCGCGCACATCGCCGTAGGTAAGAACGCCGATTACGCTTTTACTTTGTGTGCAACAATATTCTGTTCAATTATATTCTAGTCGGCGGAATGGTAAAAATCGCTTGTTTTTGATTGAGCGAGATTTAATTGAACGTAGCCAATGTGATGCTATTTGTCGACTTATCGAAAATATTATATTTTTGTTCCCTTACTCGCAAGGTATAATAAATACATCATACTGCGAAAAAAAACCCCAATATCACTGTGCGTAGGCCAAGGTGACCGCTCAAGATTCGTGATGAGCCTCTTTCGACAGTCTCTGGAACTAATATTAGTGAGAGAATTTGAACAGATTAAAAAAAAATAATATGTTGACATTTTACTATGTACTCGTATTTTGGACTTGGATTGTATACTTTTTATGTCAGAAACTAGTTTTTTTAGCAGAATTATGCTGATTGGGCAAAGGATTACTACTAATATAAAAATTAAGCTATAAATAAGTTAATATAGACTATGTAACAAGTTGCTGTTAGAGGAAAGCGTGCCCAGAAGGCTGGCTGCATCAACACGGTCTATGGCAATGCTGATTCACTGTTCGAAATACTATTTATTTTATTTATACATCCGTAACATATATGTATTCATGTATATAAAACCTTATTAAAAATACTTATATCCACAGATGAGCTAATAGATGCAGATCTGGTTTTACACGCGTGCCAAGAACTTGCACGCACCCAGTTCAGCGTGCAATCTGCCACTTTCCAAGTGGAGCGCTATTCGGCGAGTATGCTCACTTGCGACACTTGCAGGTCGCAGCCGGCGTTCACGCCATGACATCTCACCACGCTCACGCATTAGCGTGTACACGCCGATCGAGACATATAAATCAATTAATTGGGACGTATAAATTTTTTAACGATTTAAAGAAAATTATGAAAAAATAAAGGTTTACACGCGTGTCACCGGAACTTACACGCACCGAATTCAGCGTATAATCTGTCAATTTTTAAGTGGAGGGTTATTCGGCGAGTATGCTCATATGTGACACTTGCGCGTCACGACATGACATCTCATCACGCTTAGGCGTTAGCGTATACACGCCGATTTAGACATATAAATTAATCGATTTGGACGTATAGAATATTGTAATGTTTTAAAGGAAATAATTAAATTAATAAATTTTTGCACGCGTGGCAGGAATTTTCATGCATTCAATTCAGCGTGCAATCTGCCACTTTCCAAGTGATATTTTAATCGACAAGTATAGCCGGTGTTCACGCTATGACATCCTACTAAGCTCACGTATTAGCGTGTACACGCCGACCGGGACATTTAAATTATATTCATATTTTAGACGTTAGAAAATATAATGATGTTATAAATGATGAAATTAAAAAAAAACTGTTTATGTATTGGCCTCACATGTCGCGTGTATTGTAGATTTATATGCTAAAGTATCGCGTGTACATGTGTATCAATACTTTAAAATTTATTTCATAATTGACGCATAGAAATTGAACTACTGTAAACGATAAAAATAATAAAATGTATTTATTTATTGGCTTTATGTGTCACGTGTAAATAAGCTTTAGTCGCCAAAGAGTTACGTCTAAAAGCCCATCTAGATTATACTTGGTTTATAAGTGTTTTGGCATTTTAAAATTAAAATATTCTATGATGAAACAAGCATATTTTAATAAATATGTGAATATCTTGATTGTTCCGCGTACACGCAATTTTATTCTAGAAGTATTTAACTAGTGGTTTTGTCAATAATTTTATCTTTATACCCTGTGATTATATTTTTTACTAAATTGGAATAAGTAGTGAAACTTATAAAATTATTGATTTCAGTGATTTGTCACATATACTCGCATTCTTTTCCTATTTTTCTTTAGACATTTTAAGAGATGCGTGTACACGCTGCGTAACAAAACTATGTATGTACGTAGGAAAATTAGGTTACTTGTCAAATATTTATTGCTTTATTTAATGTTTAAAAAGTAATTTATTTGATTATTTTAGTGCATTGAACTTTTAAATGAGATGAAAAATAAAATTAGGCGTGTACACGCGGTTGGTGTTATTTGGAGAGTATTTTTGACAATGATGAATATGTACATAATAAATGAAACGCTATGTTTAACTTCAAATGAAAGGATAATCTGTATGCTACATTGTATATTATGAGGAAAACGTGCAACAGAGACAAAATACCAAAGTGATTGACTTTAAACATAATTGCTTTTTTTTATTTCTTTGACTTGGCTGTTTTCCATATTCCTTTTTTTAATTATGCTAGGCTTGTTTATTGAGTAGGCTTAATTAACGGTTTTCGTACAGTACTCAAGTATTTAAAAATAGTATTAGTGAAGTGCCAAATAAAATTACAAAAATATAATAAAAATATTAAAATTGAGAAAAATTTGATTATGGATCTATTCAAAAATTGTAGTCGACTTTTTGATATTGATTAAAAAAAAATATTGTTATGGTAATGAATTTAAATGTATATTTTGTATTAATTAAGTATGATATTTATGAAGTACGGTTTCAATAAGGTATATATTCGTAGTTTTACTTTACCCTGTAGACAAATAGCGTTAATGCTAAACGAATAGAATAGATAATATATGGGAATGATATAGTACTCAGCGTAACGATATGTATTCCCCATAAACTTTCTATTCTATTCGTTTAGCGCTAATGCCACTTGTCTACAGGAATATAACAGAAGAATGTTGGGAATGACAACGGCCTAGTAAAACTCGTACAGTGATAGCAAAACTTATATGCGTTCTTGAAGTTAGTACACGTTATTGCGCAGAACACAATTACAAGTTTCACAGACGGAGCTGAGAGGAGTGTTGCGCTCTCGCTCAACCTCTATCTGGACTCGCATGCCGTCTCTTTCGCTCAACATACCGTAAGGCATAATAAACCTTAATATTCGACTGGACCTGCGCAAACTTACGAAACTAACTTCACTCGAAGCGCAGTTAAGTTTGCGCGCACGACGACTGAATGATGTCACAGGTCTGTCTTTTTCTTTTTGGGGATTTATTATTTAAGAACCTTTTTTTTAGAATAAAACGGACATTCGATGAATACCAACTTATAAAAAAAATCAATTTTAACCTCACTTCGACTAATCAATGTTTTAAAGAAAACTACAAAAAGTAAAAAGTGTGATCGGTGACACTATGAATTAGAAATTGGGGCGTATTTTATTACTAAGTGACTGTCATTCCAAGTGCTTTCCATAGTTTTTTTTTTATTTATTTATTATTAAAGGGCACATACCACAATCTCGCGAGAAACGGCAATTCTTGTGATGTCCTAGGTTCTCTCGGGAATGTCGAGTGCCTATAATAACTCTATAGCAAAATTTACGGATATTAAGGTATTAATTGTGTTTTCAAGAGGCTTGTATAGAATATGTTCTTTATAGCTCGTAGTGTAAGATATTGCCTGGACTTTTTAAACATTGTCTTTTTCTTGCTATTTGAATCTGACTGTGACATGTGTCAGATAATGACAGACAATACTGTCAGTGTGACGAAGAATAAATAACACAATAGAAAATAGAGGTAAGGATTGTATAGTCTGCAAAATTTACAAATATTATTGTAGTTAAAATAGAATTTGAAAGTACATACATTCGATTAATACTAGTTGTGCTTTTTGTTTGATAAATGGTTCCAAAAAGGTAAGTCATATTATAGTTACTATTTCAACCGCTCTTAACTTGGAATTATAAAACATATTTATTTGTTAGATGAGCTTGTGCCCGCGGCTTCGCTGTATTTTGTAAAAAAAATCTATGTCTCGGGAATATTTTTCTACATCGCAGGTAGCTTTTTTTTGATGCGCAAGGGGAATACATTTCGTACCATATTGGGTCCAATTAATAGTAGTATAGGATCCCGCTATACAACGACCTTCACCGAGATGCTTATTTAATGAGACGTATTTTTTATGTTATTAAATATGCCAATAAATATATCCTATATGGGTTGCCTAACAAATTTCAGTCCAGAGTATTTTTAATTAATAATTAAAAAAAAAATTTTTTTTAAACATTGCACCGGTGTGATTATTAAATAAATTTGATACCAATCGAAAGTTTGAAGCCCATAGAATATGCAAACGTTAGGTTGCCTATTTTTTTCCGGTCACAACCACGGGTTGCCAGGTGTAAACAGGTAAATCTATAGTAGCATTTTGCAACGGTCTGATTATTGAATCAATTTTAGATAAAATGAAAGTTTATTTCATAAGGAACACGGTGGTATAGGGTTGCCTGTGAAAAATCAGTCCCGAATTACGGTTGTCGAATTTTAAATAATAAAATATCGCTGCGAGTGAATGTGTGTGAGAGAGAGGTCCCAGACCAACCATCCCATGCGGTAGAAAAGGACGCAGCGTAGCAGCTGTTTAAAGTCCGCCCATTTAAAGAAGGAGAGTGCGCATGCTATTTGTGCTTGGAAATGAAAAGGATAGCGATAGACTCGTATATGCTGTACATTATTTTGGAGTAGATTGTCGCTATAGATACAAGTGAAAAAACGTGCTGCTATTTATTGTTGCAAAAAATGGCCAAAAAGTGTTTTTTTTGTGATTCGGATGACGGAATAATTGATTTTGATGATGAAACTTTTGAAAACTGTTCATTAAAGTTAGCTTTTCGTAAGAAAAAAAATTTTAAATACAGTTTTATTGAGCTACCCAGTGCGTCACTCCAATTTGTAGGTTATCATACCACGTGCTACAAAAAAGTGACTGTTTTAAATAAAAAATATAACGAAGAATTTCTTAAATTTATCGCTGAATATACAGTAAGTACATAATAATTGAATCTTTAAAATTATCTAAGCTAATACATTTTCTATATTTTTGTCATGTTGAAGTAATTGCTAGTAAAACTCACTTATGGTTTTGTTAATTTTCGACACACATATTTTTTTTGTAATTTACTTAAAAAACGGTAGTTGAAAATTGAACAAGAAAATGTTCTGATTTCCTTTTTTTTTTTTTTGAATAATTAAATGAGGACGTTTTCAATCAACTATTCTTATCAAAAAAAACTTTAAATTTATAATCAAACATTTTCATTTAATCGCAAAAATCGTTTTTTTTTTTAGGAGCATACCGATGTATCTACTACTGAAGAAGAACCACAACAGTTGAATCCTAGTGTCGATTCCTGTGCTACAGTTGCTGAGGATCAAACGAGTAATGTTGAAGGCCTGCCTCAAACTTCTGGGGGCTTTGACAAGGTAATAAAATATTATTTTTTTTAGCTTTTTTAAAAAAGTGACATAAAAATCTATTAATTGAACTTGTATTTTCATTTATATTTGTTTTCTTCCATTTTTACTCAAAGAATGATTTAAATTCTTTTAGGAGCAGTCAACATCAACAGCATCGACATCAACAGCATCGACATCAACAGCAACGACATCAACAGCAACGACATCAAGCACAATTATTTGTCTTTTTTGTGACCACAGCCAAAAAAGATGTGGAAAAAAGCTGGTTAATCTTACTTTCCCTAAAGGTGACAAAGTACCACTACAGATCAAAAATATCGCCGAAAATTTAAGCGATTCGGAGATTCTCTCCAAACTTCAACATCAAACTATCGCGTACCATCTGCCTTGTTACGCACTGTATCAATCGAAAAATAAGCGGTCGACGGAAGAATCTACCGATTCCACGTATAGTAAATATCGACAGTTACATCAGTTGGCCTTTCAATCCATATCAAATTTTATTGAGACAGAAATAATTGAAAACAACCAAGTTATGTACTTGGCTCAATTATTTTTAAGATACCAAGCTTTATTGCTAGAGTTTGGAAATCATGAAATTGATTTCGATGATATTCAAGATTACCGATGTGAAACCTTGCAGAAAAAGTTAATGAAGAAATTTGGTAATCTTATTACGATTGAAGCGTCAATGGGAATACGTAACAAAAAAATTGTGTACAAAACAGACATGGACGTTTCTGTAATGGCTAACAATTTTAAATTTTTGGAGACAAGAAATGATTATGAGTTTGAAAATGTAGCATATTATTTGAGAAGCTGCATTAAAAATATAGATGTTCATCCGCTTTCTCGCAACGTAACTGCTGATGATGTCATTCGTGGAGAATGTGACATTCCTAAGCAATTAATAGATTTTATGCGAAACCTTATTGAAGGACCTAATCATTCTGATGAAGATTCGAACGAACTAAAAGCTAAAATAACGTCAATATGTAGTGACGTTATTTATGCTGTCACTAGGGGTACATGTAAGCCCGCAAAAAGTTTATCTCTTGGTTTGGCAGTAAAGTCTTTAACCAACTCTAGGCAAGTAATTACGATACTTAATAGGTATGGCCATACAATTGGATATAATTTGGCAGAAGAATTGGAAACCGAAATGACGTATACATCGATCCAAAATAACAAAGTTATACCAAAAGGCATCACTGCAGCAAATGGACACAGCACCCACGTAGCGTTCGATAATTTCGACCGCTTCGTTGACACAACTTCTGGAAAGGACACTATGCACGACACAGTTGGCATTATTTATCAATTCTCTAGTAATGGAACTGATAATTTTGATGATGGTGAAGCTACTTCACCAGCGCCTCAAGTGAATGACAACAAAAATGAAGAAGGGCCTACCCGCAAGAGAAGGCGTTTCAATGAAATATCACGAGAAATTCGACCATATTATTCGAAATCTAAGGCAAGTATGCAGATGATTACTGTAGATTCGTTTACCAATACGACCGAGTTATGCAAAGGTGCTACAGAAATAGCTACAGATAAAGATTTATTATGGATAATGTCGTTATCAAGAATTGATTCTGTTCCTATGTGGTTGGGTTATAACTGTATGATATCTTTGGACCACAGTGAGAAGCAAAGAGTTGAATATTTGCCTCCCATAAATTTATCACCAACGTCGTATGCAGTAGTCAATGAAACATTAAACATGGCTAAAGAAATCGCTGAAAAATGTCAGCAGCCAGAAATTATTGTGACATATGATTTAGCGATAGCAAAAATGGCTATGCAAATTCAAGAACAAGAAAAACCGCTATACAATAAAATTTTTGTTAACTTGGGAGCGTTTCACACAGAGATGGCATTTTTTAGAGCCATCGGAAAATATATTGACTCCAGTGGATTAGTGGAAATACTGGTGCAAGCTGAAGTATTAGCCGGCGGCTCCATGAATAGCTTTTTGGACAGCAAGCACTTCAATCGTTGCAAGCGCTTACATCCGCTAACCGCTGCCGCATTACAAATATTACATTTTGAACAGTATTTATCGACAACTAATGTTACACTTGAGGCGATGGATGAACTGCTGCAAACGCAAATACAGAATGCATCAAATCAAACTGCTTATGACGCTAACGAAACAATCGAGTTACCAGAAGTATTGAGTCGAATCGTTAACGGTTATAAAGAATTCTGCAATCAGACTTTAATCGGAGAAAAAGGGAAAACTGCTCAATTTTATTACCAGTACTGTGAGTTAATTAATTTATACCATCGGTTTTCCAGAAGTATCCGCACCAGTAACTTTGAACTGTACGTGGACTCGATTTTCAACATGGCTGATATATTTTTTGCGTTGAACCAGCCCAATTATGCCAGATGGTCCTTGTTATATTTGAGCAATTTAATCAATTTGTATACTAATAATTCATCTTTGGTGGCTGAATTTCGTCGAGGTGCCTTTGGAGTTAGACGAACTGCAGCGAATTTCGCTCGATCACCGGTTGACTTGACTCTAGAGCAAACCATCAATGCTGATGCTAGCAATCAATTGGCTGATAATCTTGCTGCGGATTCAATATCTGCACGTCAAAGATGGGCACTCAGTCATAGCATGAGGACGAAGATATTAACATCTATCAAGCAAAAAATCGGATTAACGAAAAATGATGATACTTCGCACTCATTGCAACGAAGTAAAATTAAGAAAGACAAGAAAAATCTTCAGAGTATCATTGAAGCAATAAAATGTACGATGAATCCATTTGATGACACTATTGACAAAGATACATTATTCAACATTTCAACCGGTAAAGCTGCGTCGAAAGAAGTTACTGATTTTCTGCTGAACGTAAAAACAGCAGGCTCTCAACAAAAATTGAATTTTATCTCGGAATGCTCTTCAACTCCCGGAAGATTCGATAAACCAATAACACGAAACAAAATCTGCAATTTTGCTTCTCAATGTATGACTAAAGTCTTGAGTACCAAAGACAAGAACAAGAAAGTATTGTTGAAAATGGAACGAGATGTATTTGGGCGACTTCTGGCAATAAGTCTAAACAAAAAAATTAATCTCGAATTTTGCCTGACTTTTCCACTAGCACCATTGCCCCCTGCTCTTTTTGCATGTACTGGAGAGATGTTAAAAACTTCAAAATCAACGTTAGCAAAGGTTTTGAAATCCAAAACTAAAATGGTTGAGCCAACTCATATCAATGTTGAAATAATAGATGGTTTTTATTACTTGCATATAATCGGAGCTGCTATAGCTCAAACTTTTGATAAAATTGCCGAGTCAATACTCATAAAAATATGTTCAACAAACGCGACAGAAATACATTTAATTTTTGATCGCTACTTATCACCGTCAATCAAAGATTCCGAACGTGAAAGCAGAAAAGAATTCGATATTCCGTACAAAATTTCAGGACCTCAGCAAACTAGACCAAAAATTTTTTTGCAAAGCCTTAAAAATTATCGCTTTAAAGAGGCTCTGGTGCAGTTTCTGGCTGATTATTGGCAAAACGACAATTTGGTAACGATAATCCGAAACCAAAAATTTTTTTTAACCGTCGACCATCACTGTTACTCTTATCAAGTTCAGGAAAATTCCGTAAAAAATAACTGAAGAAACTAATTATGAATGTCATCACGAAGAGGCAGATACAAGGATTATTTTTCATGCTTCTAAAGCGGAACCAGGCTCAAGAGTTTTAATTAAAGCCTCTGATACTGACGTTTTGATTATTTTGTTAGGAAATATGCACAAACTTATCGGATCAGAAATTTGGCTTGCCAGTTCAGCTACAAAAAAGAGTAATAATCAAACTGTTGATTGTATTAATTGCACGGATTTAGCGTTGGAGTTAGGAATTAAATTATGCCAAAGTCTTCCAGCATTCCATGCATTTACAGGTTGCGATTACACGGCAGCATTTTACAACAAAGGGAAAGTAAAACCTTTTCAGCTATTTTCAAAAAATGAAAAATATCAAACAGTTTTTGCGTCATTAACAGATGCTGCTGATATTTTCATTGGTGAAAAAATGAAGACTGTTCAAGAATTCACGTCTAGTATGTATGGTATCAGGAACTGTACCAGTGTGAATGATGCGAGACATCGCATTTTTTTGAAGAATTACTCTGCAAAAGAAGACAGCGAGCACTTTTTAAAAAAAATAAAAGGCTTCGACTCCAACTCCATACCACCATGCTGGATATCATTAACTCAGAAAATTTTACGAACTATTTTCGTAAATTCCATGTGGCTTAATGCAACGGATCCAATATGCGTGAAACTTCAGCCTGAGAACTGCGGTTGGTTCTTAGATGAATATTTAAAACCAGTAGGATTCATTGGGGATCATACACCTTTAAAAATAGAAGACATTGTCGAAAAAACAGAAACGGAGAGTGATGACGAAGAAGATTCAGAAGTTGGAGATCACAGTTATATGTCCGATGACTCAGAATCTGAATAATTTTAAAAAAATTTGTATTTTAAATTTTTTTCAATAAACAGAAGTATTCTTTTAATTGTTGTTTTTTATTTCGGCTCCTAATAATAAAGATAAAATTTGCCAGATTAGTAATATATATGTATTACTCTTGTCTTTTTTACTAAAGATGTGTATATACTTTAGTGTCACATAAACAATAAACATAGATAAATAATTAATTGATTAAAAAATAAAAAATTAAATAACTATTTCTCTATATTAATAATTAACTACTCCAAAATAATGAACAGCATATACGAGTCTATCGCTATCCTTTTCATTTCCAAGCACAAATAGCATGCGCACTCTCCTTCTTTAAATGGGCGGACTTTAAACAGCTGCTACGCTGCGTCCTTTTCTACCGCATGGGATGGTTGGTCTGGGACCTCTCTCTCACACACATTCACTCGCAGCGATATTTTATTATTTAAAATTCGACAACCGTAATTCGGGACTGATTTTTCACAGGCAACCCTATACCACCGTGTTCCTTATGAAATAATCTTTCATTTTATCTAAAATTGATTCAATAATCAGACCGTTGCAAAATGCTACTATAGATTTACCTGTTTACACCTGGCAACCCGTGGTTGTGACCGGAAAAAAATAGGCAACCTAACGTTTGCATATTCTATGGGCTTCAAACTTTCGATTGGTATCAAATTTATTTAATAATCACACCGGTGCAATGTTTAAAAAATTTTTTTTTTTAAATTATTAATTAAAAATACTCTGGACTGAAATTTGTTAGGCAACCCATATAGGATATATTTATTGGCATATTTAATAACATAAAAAATACGTCTCATTAAATAAGCATCTCGGTGAAGGTCGTTGTATAGCGGGATCTTAGACTATAGGGACTTTGGTAAAGATGTTCCCGAATACCTCGCTAAACTTAAATCTGCGTTCCATTGTCCGCGCTTGTGTTGGAAGGAAATGAGGTCAAGAACATAGTTACTCTCATGTCCATCCGCGCGTCAAGCTTTGGTCATCCCTGGACGCAGAGTGACCAACTTCACCAGTAGAGGTTACCCCTGCGATGGAATCACGACAGGAGATTTTGCGCATAACTGCGCCTGCGCATGTGCAGCTCTCTCCCTCTCAATGGTCTCCTTTTGGGACATTACTGTCTCAGAAAAGGGTGCAACCGCTTCCCAATGATCGCCGCTGTGGAGCAAGGCCTCGACCACAGTCGGCCATTTACCAACCTGAACAAACATGTCGTCGGCAACCTGACAAATGCGCTGTCATGCCAATTCAACAAACACGTCATACCAATCTAACAAACACGTCATACCAACCTAACAAACACGTTGTCATGCCAATCTAACAAACACGTCATACCAACCTAACAAACACGTTGTCATGCCAACCAAAAAAAACAGGTCATCATGGCATTCTTAGGTCTTCATGACAACCTACACAATCCTGTAAACCTCAAAACTTAGACAAACGTCGTCATGACAACGTGACGTTGCCACGATGAGGTATATGTTAATGATTGTCAAAAAATGCAACAGAAGCGCCATCTGTTCGACTTTATTTTCTATGTCCCAATAGTCTTTCCTGGATGAAAGACATCCTATGTCCTTTTCTGTATCTCTGATGACTTATAATATGATACATAATACTACTTAAGATTATATTAGGGTTTTAGGGTGAATTTTGTTATATTCAGTAACTATAATGTGACAGTATTTCAAATGTCGACTGGTGCGTTATAATGTAAGTTACATGTATTTAAAATTGGCTATTATTAAAGTGTTACATTTTTAAAGTTAGTTTATAAGGGTATAAGTTTATAAGGGTGTAGTTTAAGATTATTTAATCCAAATAATTCGCATAATAAATTAAGATTATAGTCTGTGTTGATTGGTTGAAATAAACGTTTTTTAATTGTAAAGTCTATTCATAAGCCAGAGCGAGAAACGGACTTTGATCTTTGAAAGTACTGCAGGGGTAACCAACCTTTTTATGCATTTGTTTTTTAAAATTACAAGTGATTTTCTACTGCATAAATAAATAATTTAAAATATGATTTTTGTAAATTCTCACAAAACTCAGGCCAGACCAATAAGGGACATTTATTTCAGCCAAAGTTAACCAATATTTGAAAGTGATGCTATTAATTTATACAGGGTGTGTTAATCTGTTGTTTAAGTCAATTTTTGAGACTCAACACCAAGTTGTGGGGTTCACAAATATTTATTTTTTATTTATTGTAATGTAAGATTAATAGAAAAGCGTTGCATAGAAAAGTAACGGGTCTCCTGCTTAAGTTTTGTGCATAATATTTCCATGGCTTTAATTTTTAATTTTATTGCCGACTACAGTTGTGTATTAATTTAATTAAAATTTAAATCTTTCATTTTAGTGTAATATTGTTTTGTTTGTTTCATTTTACTCAAAAACTGTTATAGTTCTTCTTAAATAAGTAATTAATTACATATTAGGAATATTTTCATTTTAAAATGAGAGCTGTTTTATCTGTTACAAAAGTGGACAATAGCACGGTATGCTTTTAAAAAATGTATTTATATATTATATATCAATTTATTTTACAAAAAGTACAAATAATATGCTTTTTATATTAATGACTATTGTAAAACAATAGCAGGGGACGCGTTTTAAGGAAACACTTTAAAGTCTCTGTAATAAAGTTTATTAATGTAAGGGTTGACTTGTCTGTTTCAATCATAAGCAGAGGTGACGAATTCGTTTCTCGGTAGAGTAAGTTTCGTAAATGTAGATTTCGTTAAATAATGGAAATGCAGCTAGCAAATGCTATGGTCTGGGAGTCTGAGATCGGCCCTAGAGTTAACATTTTTCTTGTCACCCAAAATAATGTAATTAGTTTTATAATATACAATATACTGTGTTTGTCTGCCGATTTATTTATTAGCTCATTTTGTTACTTAATCGGAATAATCTATGTCTGTATTTCGCGTCAAACTTCATGTCCAATATGTCGCCATTCGTCTTCTGAACTCCTCTTTAATACGTCATCTCTTTCACACTATGGGTACGTTCGGAAACATCTCCTCGTATTCAATTATGCGTTCAAATGTCATTGACACATAATATTTCTTTCTTCCGTTCCACTTGGTTGCCGATTGTAAACCCAAGAGGAACGGTTATTCGATCCAGCGCTTGACATGGGTCGTTGTGGAATAGCGGTCATTGTGAGCTACTAATGGAACGGTGTTTAAATTATTAAAAAATAATTTAAATGAAAAAAAAAAATGTCAAATTGCAAAATATGTAATGTCACACTGGGAAGGGGGAGTCTCACGAATGTGACCAGCCGTGACAAAAACAGGGGAGGGGGTCGAAAAACATGAAAATCGTGTGACTTTTTTAAAACTATGTTTTATAGTTGGGGTACAGCATACAGGCAGACGGTCCACCTGATGGTAAGCGGTTACCGTCGCCTATGGACGCTTGCAAAACCAGAGGTGTCACCAACGCGCTGCCGGCCTCGAAGAAATTTTATGACACCCTTTTTAAAGAACCCCATATTGTAGCGCTGTGGAAAAACCACGGCTGGGAGCTCTTTCCAAATCCCCTCGGTGCGCAAGAGAAACGTTCTAGAGAACCGTTAAGTACAAGAGCGAAGCGGCTCTAGGAAGTGATGAATTCCCAGCCGATGGCGTGCGATGCGTTGATGGTCCCTAAATAAGAAAATATTGGTTGGAATTCTAGTGATGTTTTACATTATTAAAACGCAAGAGAAATAACCTGGGCTCTGGATATACGTATAATATGTTGGGGCTTTTTCAGGCCTTTTTGGATTTTTTGGAGCGTAGTCATTTGCCGCTAACTACGAGCGTAGCAGACTTAAGTTTGGCGCGAAGTACACGTAGATTTTAAGATTATTTATTGTGAATATTATGCTCAATATAATGGATTTTTATGTGATAAGTAATATAATAGTAAAACAATACATTTAGTGGATTTTTGTTGGTATTTTTTTATTTATTATAAAAGCAGTGAATGTTCGCGCACAGATTAAATATTATGTTAAATTATTTCTTTGTTAATTTGTTCTTTTGGTTTAAATTACTTAGATTGAGTTTTACAGTGGAAGCATTCTTTTACGAATTACAATCTCCCAGTTATAAATTTGACTCTAAAATAGCTCTAAGGGTCAAGCCACACTGACGCATTGTCAGTGTCAATTAAAAAAAAAATACAAAGCATATTGACCCTTATCTCCACTTAATACACACATTTAATATGTAATTTTATAGTTATTAAACCTAAGGGAAATTGTACTATTCAGTCGTTAAAAAGAAGCTATGTATAAATAAGTAAATGTTTGATGTTTTTCATGTAGATCTAGAATTAAGTCGTACCTAGTTCAGTTTTGTGCAAAATATTTGAAGATTTCTTTGGTAACAAAGCACATTGTTATCCAGCACAATTTCAAAAAACGTTGCATAGTTTGGTATTGGATTGACGTCAGTAACGCGAGTATATTTTATCGTTGTACAATGGAAATGTTGTTTTTATTGCAAGACTGGCAGGCTGGCAGACGGTGTAGCTCATGGAAAGTGGTTACCATCGCCTATAGACGTTTACAACAGAGGTTAAGCCAATGAGTTGTCAGCTTCTGGGATGGGATTGAGGGATCAGACGGGGGAACGGGATAGGGAAGATGGCACCTGGGGAGAGGGGGAAGGGATCAGGAAGACGGTACCTGGAGAGTGATAGGGAAGATGGCACCTGGGGAGAGGGGAAAGGGATAAGGAAGATGGCACTTGGGGAGTGAGGGGCGGGATAGGGAAGATGGCATCTGGGGAGAGGGGAAAGGGATCAGTAAGACGGTACCTGGGGAGTGATAGGGAAGATGGCACCTGGGGAGAGGGGAAAGGGATAAGGAAGATGGCACTTGGGGAGTGAGGGGCGGGATAGGGAAGATGGCATCTGGGGAGAGGGGAAAGGGATCAGTAAGACGGTACCTGGGGAGTGATAGGGAAGATGGCACCTGGGGAGAGGGGAAAGGGATAAGGAAGATGGCACTTGGGGAGTGAGGGGCGGGATAGGGAAGATGGCACCTGGGGAGAGGGGGAAGGGATCAGGAAGACGGTACCTGGGGAGTGATAGGGAAGATGGCACCTGGGGAGAGGGGAAAGGGATAAGGAAGATGGCACCTGGGGAGTGAGGGGCGGGATAGGGAAGATGACACCTGGAGAGAGGGGCAAGGGATCAGGAAGACGGTACCTGGAGAGTGATAGGGAAGATGGCACCTGGGGAGAGGGGGAAGGGATAGGGGGAAAGGGGATAGTGGTATAGGATTTCTCACTCATCGTACGAAACGCGATTAGCTTAACGCTAACCATTTCACGCCGATATTCTGTGACTAACTGACTATGTGGTATCACGCGGATCGAGCCGGCCGTAACAGTAGTAATCGAGATAATGATTCCAGAGGCGGATTTGCATTTAAGAACTTTAACAATTGGTTACCTTCGATGATTATTTTTAAATAGTTGATCTTGTTACCTCGAGTCCCTTTCTGTTACCCAAGTTAGCCTACCTGGTTCTTGAACAGGGATTGATTTATATATGTATCTACCATAGATATGCAATTTCATGGTGGTTTACACGGCCAATAATAAAATTTAAATCAATATAGAGATGAAATGAGGATTAAACAATATTGAAAATTAATAATATTTTGCGCAAAGCAGAACTGTTCTCATAGCGCCAAATTGTAACCAAAAAAGAAAGTATTTTTATAGATTATTTCTGTGTATAAAATAAATATGGTGTTGAATCGATGTTATATTTATTATTTCACCATTTTTCTGTTGTATATGTGATTATTTTCCGTCCCCGTTTGTGTATTGTGTTGATTATTGTACTGAAATAAATGAACATTAAATTATTTCATATATTTTTATTTAAAACACTTTTTCAAAACTTTAAGTCGTGTACAGAGAAGAATTTACAATGGTACAGTGAGCGTCATATTAAGTGACAGTCAATGAATGGAGAATGGATGAATAAATGAATCAATGGAGGGTAGAGATAAGAAGTATCATCCATACCATTATATGGAGCTAAAGTTGAAAATAGAGGTTCAAATATCTGCCAAAATAGTACAGGCGTACGAAAAACTACGATAGGATTAAAAAAATGTTGAAGTGCTATATATAAAACGAATAAAACACCAACTATTTACGTAGTGTAAAATAATTGAGTAAATATAATGCTGTGAGTAAACGTGATTTAATTCTTGTAAATTTTTAATAATTAAAAGCAAAGTGGAGATATTTCGGTGCTTGTTTATTTTTCTATGACTCGTAACTATTTCAAATCACCATTGTTATGTTCACAAGCATAATTCCAGAGGTTTCTAAGCAGCCAAATCCGAAAATATAATACACGCTAAAAGAATTAATTCTTATGCAGATCTTCTAGTCTATTCAGGCTAAACGACGTTTAAGACTATCAAGCATAGATAATACACTATTTACTTCATAATAAAGAATTGCCCAGTTTGAAAAATTAGTTGCCAGTAAAGTTAATGTTAAAAAAAAATAAGAATGGTTTTAAAATAACTTGCGAAACTTAAAAGAGCTTGTATTAAAAACGAACAGTGCCGTCTAATTTTGAATTTTGTAACTGTGATGGTTTTACCGAGAAATAATATTAAGGATATCATAAGAAGATAATTATTATTTTACGAAAAATATTTTCGCGTCTCTAAATAATGTATGAACTACATAGATTACCTTAAAAATATTTTTGTATGTTTCCAAACATCATCAGTTTGACCTAATTTGTGTTATTTTTGTCCTTGCTGTGACACACCACAAGGGTTTCTTTTTTACACGCTTTATATTAGCTTCACTTGTATGTCAGTCAGTATGTCAGTAACCGACCCCTTTGAGCTCGATTTTGTCCTACTTTGAACGATCAGATTTAATTCATACTTTGCACACCTGTCAAAGGTCGATGACAATGCAATAATATAGTATCATGGAGCTGATCTGATGATGGAGTGGGAAGGTAGCCATAGGAACTCCTGTACTAAACAAGATAGACCCTTCGTGTTTGGGCCCGTATGTTTATATCGCGTGACAATGCAATAATATGGTACCATGGAGCTGATCTGATGATGGAGTCGGAAGGTGGCCATAGGAACTCCTGTACTAAACAAGATAGACCCTTCGTGTTTGGGCCCGTATGTTTATATCGCGTGACAATGCAATAATATGGTACCATGGAGCTGATCTGATGATGGAGTCGGAAGGTGGCCATAGGAACTCCTGTACTAAACAAGATAGACCCTTCGTGTTTGGGCCCGTATGTTTATATCGCGTGACAATGCAATAATATGGTACCATGGAGCTGATCTGATGATGGAGTCGGAAGGTGGCCATAGGAACTCCTGTACTAAACAAGATAGACCCTTCGTGTTTGGGCCCGTATGTTTATATCGCGTGACAATGCAATAATATGGTACCATGGACCTGATCTGATGATGGAGTCGGAAGGTGGCCATAGGAACTCCTGTACTAAACAAGATAGACCCGTCGTGTTTGGGCTCGTATGTTTATATCGCGTCAAAATGCAATAATATGGTACAATGGAGCTGATCTGATGATGGAGTCGGAAGGTGGCCATAGGAACTCCTGTACTAAACAAGATAGACCCTTCGTGTTTGGGCTCGTATGTTTATATCGCGTGACAATGCAATAATATGGTACCATGGAGCTGATCTGATGATGGAGTCGGAAGGTGGCCATAGGAACTCCTGTACTAAACAAGATAGACCCGTCGTGTTTGGGCTCGTTTTACTTGTCTTGGCTAGCACTCTGCTGCTACATGATATGCAGGATCTCAAAAGCTTGTATTTAAAAACATTTAAACAAAAATCAACTAAAAAATGAAAAATAAATAATAGTTTAAAAAAACTAAAAAAAACACGCTTTTATAAAAAATCCAACTAAAAAAACAAAAAATAAAATTTAATATAATATAAAAAAGCGTGGGGTGTATTCAAAGCGCTTTTTAAGATATTATATTATTAATTGAATACACCCCACGCTTTTTTATATTATATTAAATTTTATTTTTTGTTTTTTTAGTTGGATTTTTTATAAAAGCGTGTTTTTTTTAGTTTTTTTAATTATTCTTAGGTATTTAAAACCCTAAAAATAAAACACACCATAACTACTTAATATTTATTTATTCATCTGAAGGCGATTTTATTTCTTAACACATCTTATGTACATAATAATTGCGTCAACGTACGTATATAACCTCCCAAATACATGTCACACACAGATGGTAATACAGCACTGATGCCAATACATTTTTTATAACTATAACAATAAAGGTGGACAAAGGTAATCGACCGAAACATGAGACAATAGACCGAGACATGAGACACAACACCGTGACACGCGACATGTACGCTTAATTCCATTTAAAATAATACAAAATAAATTCTAAAACAATGTATATAAAAAACAGCATGCCTTTAAATAATTATTATTCTTCAAAAGTTTCATGACAGAAATTATATTATTCATTGCCTGTACAACAATCGACAAGATATTTGACTAGTTACATTTATGCCGTCATAATGAATTATACCCATACATAATGCAGGAAGATGTGACGTGTTATATAATAGTAAAAATGTCTCCGTTAGACTGTCAAGTATCTCATATGAAGAACATTTGGACTGCGAGACAGAGACTTGTGACCGCGACAGTGAACATGTATCACATGTCACGCTTCGTTTCGTTCGTGTCTACTAAGCCATACTTTTATTATTATTAGTTTTAAGCTACTTTTAAATTTTTTCTTCTAATACATATGACATTGTTGACCTCTGTATGTGACATTTACATTTATTCTACGCTCAGAATAATAAATAAAGCTATAGAAACCGTATTAAAACTATAATACATTCGAATTCTTTTTACATTGGCGTCTAAAGCGCGTTAGAAAGGGGATGCATATAGTCCTACATTCGTTATTTATAAGATTGTCATTAGTTTAAAGCAGGACAGTGATACGTGACTATATTGCTTTTAATAATTGATATATTGAGATGTCATAATTTACGAACAAAGGTCATGGATAGTACGTATTATTTTTAATTTATTATTAGCATAATCAGAACACAATATTAAAAGTTAAAACATTTTTTAAATTATATTTTGGACGTTATTTATTTTACACCACACTCATATACACCATAACAGCCGAAATTAGCCAGTTCGTTACAGTCATTCGATTTCAGAGATGAATAAAAAATGTAATAAAATAGACAAATGAACTTAATGATTACAATTTTTTAACTGCTCGTAAATTTAATAACGGTTGTTCTAGCTGGTTAAATAAGCACTAATAAACGTCGCTTATAAAAAAATATTACAACGATTGGGTTCGTTTATTATATTTTTAGATACATTTGCTCCGTTACATCGAAATCGAAAGACAGAGATGAATCCGTGTAATTTGGGTTTACTGCTTTATATGAATAAGAGTTCAGTTTTTATTTTCTTACGGTTTCTATAGCTAAAGTTCTGAGACTCTACGTAACGTAAGCTAAACTTTTTGTACAGATTAATATCACAACAGCGAAAATAATATCGTTTTAAAGCTATGTGATCGCATATCGAGAATAAAAATCTCACAACAGCTATTGATACAGTTCGAATAGCCTTCTAAACCGATTTTTGATACAGCGACCGCTGCTCAGTTAATCGTATGGGAGAGGAATAATTAATCAATGGTCAGTTTTTGAAGTCTTATTTTAGTTACCGGAGGATGGTCCTGTGGTCTGTTGCGCTAGTCTAATAGAGAGGTGTTTATTGTTGTTGTCTCACTCTTTTTATATAGGATTAGTATGAAATGGTTATATAATCTTGGTATATATATACGATTAAATATTATAATTCAGTCCACCTGAAACTGGTCTTTATTATGAGACAAGAACACTAGCTCTATTCGGCAGAAGTTAACAAGACAATCTCTAGTCGTCATTTGTTGTTTACTTGACTCTGTAATCAATATTTGTATTTAATTTATTTTCGATATGCAATTTTGAATTATCACTGGAATATATATTATCCTAGTAATTTTAGTCGCGTGTTCTTTTTTAGTGAAGGATGAGTACCGTGATAATAAACATAGAGAAAATAACGCGCCAGGGGAATTTTAACAAGGAAGTAAAATACTATTTTCGCATTCATTTTTTTACTATTCTGTATTTAAGTAAATAACTGTAAACCGCTATAATCTACATATCTAGAGGGCGTTAGAAATCTTTCTTCTCTTTCGTTTTACACAAATAGTGGTGTTGAATGTCTAGACATTCACCACCGTTCTAACAGAATTTTTTTATAATAATGCGTGCCAAAATGAGTCTTATTTAAAGCGTTAAAAATTACACCGTTATATAGCCACATTAGTGTATATACATACGCCATCTGTCAATATTTAACGTCATTAACAATGTCCCATCTTGTGAAAGGGTCTACTATCTGTAACTATCGGAGATAAAGCCCCCACTAGACGGGGGGGGGGTAAGGAAAATCATGTTGTATGGGAGAAAAGTTGAATAAGTGTGCAGCTATAAGCTGTAAATAACAGTTCAAAAACCATCTACAATGGCGCTGATATAGACAAAGAATGTAGCTGTTGTAGACGAATCGAAGTATGCCGAGTTAAAAAACTCACCCTAATGCCAAAGCGGCCCCACCCTAATTTAATGCATTTCGACGGTCATTTTTTCAAATACACAGATAATTCTCATTACCTCTACCCTCCATAGCCCCCACTTTCAGAATATGATTTGTTTGTATTTAACCCAAGATAAGAGTGTCGGTTTATTTAACTGGGTTCTACATATTAAAAGACAAACGATGAAAGAGTTCTATTGCCCTATAGAGTGTAGTTATTTTTTAAAATATTTGTCCTTCTTGGTGTTCTTCCATATTATGGAATAAAATTTGATCAGTTCCTTACAATATGCATTATCACGGCTTTGATGAATCGGGCATTTATTGCTTATACTTCCAAGATTGTCTATTTTTACTTGCATTCTTTCAAATGACGTATGTCTTTTAATAACCATATACTTAAAAGAAATTTGAGAGGACTAGGTATTAATAGCGTATATGTATTGGGAATAATGTTGGGAATCATAATCTTAGTACTTTACCGCTGCTTTAATGCTTCGTTCTACCTTGTACGCTAGATGTCACTAGATTTATGAAAATTAATGAGTTCTTTTAGGGAACGTACCCGTATTACGTGATCCATTTTTAACCCCCCCCCCCCCTCTTGGTGACAACATACCCGTAGTATAGGCCAAGACCCCTACTACTTTTCTTTTCTTGGGGGTTGTCTAGAATAGATCGCTTTAAGCGATTAGGCCACCCTTTGTTCAACATTTACTGTACTTAGTTTTAAGTATGTACGTACAATTAAGTATTAAATCCGCAATGCTTGAAGGCAAGTCTTTGAGCAGTTCGTCCTTCCCACCCTGACTTACGGGGCCGAGACATGGACACTGAGGGCAGGATTGGTTCACAAGTTCCAAGTCGCAGAACGGGCTTCGGAGTGGGCTATGTTGGGTGTTTCTCTTATGGATAAAATTAGAAATGTGGATATAAGGTCAACCAAGGTAACCGACATAGCTCGCAAAAAAATTAGCACAACTTGCCATTTTTTTGTGTCCATGGCGTGAATAAGATTACGTAGGAGATAGGAGCGTAGAAGAAGAACGTAAGACAGGAACATATTTGAGTTAAAGTGTTAATATTTTATATTTTCTTACTTACTGCAATTGTGTAAGTGTAGTTTACTTACCTTCCCCACAATTGTAAGTTCGCTTTAATGTGTTTGCGTGTGTGTGTATATATGTGAATATATGGCGCTATCTGTTCACTTAACCCTTTGATTTATCGCAGTCTCAAACAGCAGGTAAAAATAGACAATCCCTACTATTTACCTTACGATATTAAGCTATGAAATGGTAAAAAAAAACAATTAAAACTACTTTGTGCGAGAACACTGATTAAGCGTATATATTATTTTTTACAAAAAGCATTCCCTATTAACTTAGTTACTATATTAGAGTAATATCATGGAATAAAACACTAGAAATGACAATCTTCTAGTAAAAAATGTAAGTCTAAAAAACCGTTAAATCCTATCCTACAGCCATTGATGGCGCCAACTTGATTCTTTTCTCACTTTTTGACTCTTAATTAAAAACCATTTTTAAGACCGTGTCAGTCAAAAATAGTGATAAGCTGATATTAGACAGTTCAATTCTGTCTTTCAAATTAATTGAATCAACCAAAGTGATCCATGTTAACATAGACTTGAACCATTCAATGTCATGAAATACCGTCATGTACTTTGGCGGTTTTCAACCAAATTTACGTAATTTAGTTGATACGTCTAATATCAGCATTAATATAATAAGTATATTTTCAATTTTTTACTTTCAATGTAAAAATGTTTTAAATACAGTACGAGCAAAACTTAAATGCGTTCTTGAAGTTCGTTCATTCGTCATTACGTAGAACACAATTGTAAGGTTCACAGACGGAGCTGAGATAAGTTTTACGCTCTCACTCGACTGCTATCCGGACGCGCATGCCATCTCTTTCGCACAACACACCATAAGGTGTAATAAACCTAAACATTTGCCTGGACCTGTGTAAAGTCACGGAACTAATTTCACTCGAAGCACTTCAAGTTTGTATGTACTTTAATAAATTGTTAAAAAGCGAGAAATGAATATAACACCATCTAGTGGTGGGGGTTTAGAAGCTTTTTAGAGTTGCATTTTTTATAAGGCGATTTTTATTTCTAGTATTTCTCCTACATATTCATAATATCATTTTATGTTTTAACAACTCTTCACTAATTCTCTTAATAATATAATTTGTGATACATGAAACGTTTTTGATAAAGAAATTTCGTGATCGAATACTGAAACTAACAAAATAAAATGTTACTATCGATACATTTTTATATATAAAATAAAACTTAATTATATATTATTATACATAAAATAAAATATTATCCATATGAAGATGGATGTGTGTTGTCTTCGATCGCAATAATGTCTGCAAAAGTTTGATGACCTATTCTGTATCCTGATCATAAAATATCATGCCAATCGGCATTTCTAATAGTTTTGTTTTATGGCGAAAGTTTCAACTACGCCTACTCGCCAATAGATGGCTGCGTAGCTCATTGGTATACATAGTGCGCGTTCCACTTGCAGCTCACAACGCTCTAAATGCTCCTTCAGCTCTTCCGCATAGCGACCACGGTCGCAATCGACAATGGTCGCGGGTCGGCGCGAAAACGTCACTAAAGACAATATAACTTTCGATCACGTAGCGCTCGCAACGACCTATGTCAAGAGGTGGGTCTAAGTGGGCGTTGACTACAGAGCAATAATTCTCTCTATAGATACGTAGACAAAGGCGCCATTTTCAAATCAACCTTACATATTTCGTCGTTAATGACATCAACGCTCTATAATCCGTGCAACTTGAGTCTATGATTGTAATGCCCGCAAACAAGTGGCACGGGATAAAAGCGATCCTGAGCGTGTTCATTGTGAATTCCAAGAGGAACACGAACACGGATACGGAGATATTATCGCGCCATGCACTTTGATATAATCTGCCACTAGGTGGCATTGTATTTCTTTAACCGAATATAAGGGAACTGGTAAAAAATTCCAAAAATTATTTCCAGTATTCGATCACTTTGTAATACACATGGAAGAAGAGTATTCGGAATGACAATCTTATTACTTAAATGTGCCGTCTTGATGCTTAGCCTCACCCTATTCGCTAGATGTCACTAGTATCCTTTCAATTTTGTTTTATACGTAACAATAGATATGCGAATCTATGAGACTGCGACTTCTGTAAGTTTGTAAAAAGTATAAACCTATTTGATTTAACTCTGATATTATTTAAATATAAAAGAGACATATTCAACATCTTCAATTTGTTTTACTAACTTTATCTGCAATATTCATAAGAAGTAAAACGTGAGATAAATCAACTTAAGAATTTTTCTACTAATGTAATACTTAAAGTGCTTTTTCGATCATATTTTAAGTGGAGGACTGTCATTCACAGCACTCTTATTCCATAATAACACCCAACAACAAATTTTATAAATCCATTGGAAGACGACTGTAAATAATTATTCAATATAGAACATTTTGAATTAAAAAAAAGGAAATCTTATAAATAAGTCCATCAGTTTTGAATACGCGCTCAGTGCCGAGGAATTTTTGTCAATTTCAAAAATACAGTGTTACACTACTTATAATTTCGATCGGAATTTTTCGCTTGCGCAGAAAGGTGCAGGCCGGTTTCCGACAAGTCAATAATCTATTTTGAACTTTATTCCTTAATATGCTCCGTCCCGCTTACACGATTCGTACATTGTCGCTCGCTACTAACATTGTTCTGCGCAGGTACATCGGGAGGAATTATTAATTGTGTAAAACTGTACTTAATACTTTAAAGTCGAGGAAGCGTTTAGGTAATTGAATATATTCGAATTATTTCAAAATGGCGACCAATTAACCGGCCTATATATTAAATACAATAAAATTACTAAAACATATTAGAATAATTAAACCTACATAATATTTATGTATTTAATACAAATACATAAATATTATTTATTTAGTTACCAATCCCCATTAACAAAATTGGGTCACGACTTGCAATTCTTTATTCATATGAAAATCAATACTTTAATACATACCAATACATCGCCGATCATAACAAAATTATACTGATTATAAAGCAACCCTTCTCTTACATGTTTACAGAATGGCCCTTCGAGACGGATTTTTTGCGTTTACAAAATATTGCGGTATCGCTTTAGTAATAAAAATTTCAGTCAATAATAATAACTATATAACTACTTCGTCTACGTTGTTGTATAAACAAACAATAAACCGTCTCGAGGGACCATTCTGTACATCGATATCCTAGACAGACTTTACAATTTAATGAAAGCTGAGAATAAAGTTGTTTGTGTTTACAGATACTGGTAACACCGAATGACAAGTATTAACAGCTGTTTATTTGCAATCTCAAAGTATTATCTTACGCATACTTATATCCAGGGTTACCAGCTCAAATTTTTAAATTTGCCAAATTGTACTTTCAGCTTTCATTACAAAGACTACACATAACTGCAGGGTTAATATATATAAATTTAGCTTAAGTCGATGTTAGACGGATCAATCGAGATCGAATCAACGAAAATGATTAATATAAATACAAATTCAAACCATTCAATGTCATCGAATAACATCGTGTTTAGTTTCGTGCTTTTTAACCCAATTTATACGATTTGATTGATCCGTCTAGTATAAGCATTAGAAACCATTGGTTAGAAAATTTACCTTAGAGTTTGTCAAATGTTAACAAATAAATATGTATGATTTAACAAGATTAGGAACCGGCTGTAAATCAATGAAAAAAATTCCTCGCACTGCGCATGTAGGGTGAAGTACACAATTGTTGGTACCTCACTCAATAATTAGCATGATGTCAAGTAATTCAAGATATTAAACAATCTTCATATATTATTTTTATTTTTTAGCCATAAAATAATAATATTGGCTACGAAAAAATATGAAATATCTTGAATGAAATGACAGAGTGCCAACCATTAGAGGGCCTTTATTGATATTATTATTATTTTTTAGTTTTTGTTAAAGGGCTAAGCCCTAGAAAAATAATAATATTAATATATTTTTTAATAGTCATGGATTGTAAGACTATAGGAGAATCACTGTTTGATATTTGTGACTTATTCAAACTTAATAATACTGAGATAAAATAAATCACTGGTCAAATGCACATTGTCATGAAGGCAAGATATTAAAGGTATGTATTCTTATAAATAAGAGTATGTTCCTTTGTACGTAGGGACTGTTTCGATTCATTTTGAAAATAGGGTAAACTATGCCCTTGTTGACATTCCGTTCAATAATTAAATCAATTTATTTAAAACATTAATAAATCTCATTTCTTTATTTTGTTGCCATACAACGATAATATAATATTTTATGGTAAAACTACGTTTCAACGGTTTGAATTGGGTGATTTATTTGATTTTTGTTATTCCGATGTTTCGGCCACTTTTCAGTGGCCGTGATGACGGAAGACAAAGATGTCAAATGTCAAAGAGTATTGTTAAAGTTTTATTTAGTCTACCGCCAACTTGTTCATTTTAATTATTTAGTCTTAGTTTTGTTTATGGTTGTTATTTACTCTACGGGAGCCTAATCTAATTTACCACTGCTTCGCAAGATGTTATGGCTTGAAGAGAAGAAGCGGCGCAATAACAAAAATCAAGTAAATTACAATTAAAATTACAAAAAAATAAAAGAAGCAAGTGAGGTGTGTAAGAATAAGCCTGAATGGCGCTCTGTTGTTCGTGCCTACCCCCCAAGGGACCTGGCGTGAAGTTATGTATGTATGTAAATAAATTAACGCGCTTAAAACCGTTAAAATATAGTTTTATTATGTAAACAAGTCGCGCAAACTTAACAAAATATTATAATTTATGGTTACAAAATAATAATATGGAGATTTCTAAATATCTTAAATAAATGAATTCGGTGCCCACAATGGCACACTTTACCCTAATATAAAATTCAAAATAAAAATGTTATTTTATTCTAGCACCCAGTTTGAAGTAGCTTGACATTAAAATACTGTAACAATTTTATTTTTAATATTTCAATCTAAGCTTCTAAAACACAATCGGTGCGTTCGAAACCGACGACCATGCGAATCTCCTAATATTTTAAAAATAAAAAGTGCATTGAAACAGACCCCTAGTGCCGAAAATAGACGGTTCATTTCTCTCTTTAAATTTTAATAGCAAAGAGTTATTTATTTTCTATCAAAAAAAATAAACGAAATCAATTGTTAAAAAGATTTCATATGTCACTTTGTTAACTGCTTATTTGTTGTTTAATTGTGTTTCGTAGATTATGGAATATTTTCAAGGATAAGTATAAAATATTGTTGTGTTCAAATAACTAATAGAAATACAAACAAAAAATTTGGAAATTTTCACAAGAAAATGAAAATACGTCAAAGCACTTAAAAGACATTACTTTAATAGTTATGGTCGTTATTTTTTAAATTGTTTGATCTCATTCCTATAGAAATTGAAACACAGAAATGAACTATTTTCGACATAATACTAATTTTCACTAACTTCTTTCGAAGACACCTAACATCATACTAATAATTCAACTACTATTTTAAAAGACAATAATAGGCATTATATCGGTGATGGTAAGTCACTTTGACACGGACTGATTTTACGAATGTGATCGGAATTAAACTAGGAATATATATGTATATAATAATAACAGTCCATAAATGTCCCACGGCTGGGATCGGGCCTCTCGTTATAGGGGAACGGACAGTATGGATATACTTTTATGCCACGCTTTTTCAAGGCGGCTTGGCGGGTTTGACACAACAGTTATCTCGATGTGCAGGTAGCATCACGATGTTTTCCTTCACCGTTGTTAGCAGTGGCAATTGTAACAATATGCACATTAGGTCAGAAAACTGCCTAAAATTTGCATGCGTTCCAGCCAAGATCGAACCCACGTCCTTTAAGCCTTTTTGGAATTAGGGAAAAAATTAAAATTCTGAAAATGTATTTCATGTATTTAAAATAATACTAAATAATTTTAATAAATTACGACTGTCATTTTCTATTATAAAATTAAACCTGCTGAACCATAACTACTCGAACTAGTCTACACTGGTCATATTAACAAAATCACTCCGTGTTGAAGTAGCTATAGATCCAAACTTCTAGTGCAATCACAGTGTTGCTAGTAGCAAAAAACTACTCTTCCTTTAAATAATCGCTTTATTACCATCTCTCTTATGAGATAGAATCAGTAAGAGATAGGACATAACCTCATAATTGCACTAGAAGTATAGCTCGAACTATGTCTATACAAATAAATTATTATCGTTTTACTTATTGCGTAAAATTGATTTAATTTCACTTATTCGTCTTATTATTATTATCATCTTAACATAATAATCAATCACACACTTCGCTTCAATAAATTGTGATTAATTATTTATTTATACATATTCACTGTTGCAAACAATATTGATGCAAATATACGTGCTTATTTTTTTTGTATTAAAATTTTGATTCCTATGACAGCTGTCATTTATGTCACTGTCATAAAATTTCTTAACCTGTGAGGTTGACACATACGCGAGACAATGCAATGCTTTATTCTATGTGCGCGCGAAATGAATTAGATACTGTTGGATTTAAAGGCGCCTATTCACTTGTGATTCTAATTTATAAGTTGAATACAAAATTGTCTCTCTTCTTTATTGAAGTTATATTTGAAGGGATGTTCTAAAGATGTGAAGTTGTTATTTTAATTTTTAATGTCATGTTGAAATTTTTAAAGTTTAAGGTTACATAACGCAATTATAATTGATTTTGTCGAAGTTAATGTTGAGTTTGACAATTACGAACATGCCACTTGTCAAAGTGACTTATGTGTCGTTTTGGTGCATGACATATATGCATATTTTGTAGTTATTAGTACATCTAGACACGTCCGATTATAGCATGCGATATTCGAAAATGGTAGCTGTTTTAAGGTATCAAGAACACAAACTAGCGAGTTAAATAAAATAAATGGTGAAAATAATAATACAACACAATGAAAATGTTAGTAAGCGTTAGTTATTAATATGCGGAATTGCTTTTACTTTGCCAAATATAATTGTGGCGTAAAACATTAGTTGTTTTACTGTGACTGTGAAGAGAATATACCTCAACTACAGAGCTACTGTCACTTTGACAGCTGTCAGAGAAATCATACAAGTTTTTGTAAACTATAGCGTTTAAATGAGGCTGTATACACCGCAAAATTCATATAATCGCGATGTAGATGGATATTTAGTAACTTTAAAGCATTGAAGCATAATGGGAAATGGCTTAACTTTGTAGTTAAGTGACATAAATATTATTTCACACAAAAAGCAACGTAAAAAAATGCTAACCGAAATTAAAACTAAACAATAGAATAAAGATTATTATATCATTGATATGTTGATAATATTATTAGGTAAAAAAAAACTTATTTTATACAAATACATAAACAATTTGACGTAGTTTTTGTACCAATCATCCATTGAGAACAATAGAAATAGTGTAGACATATCGAATTATATACTAATATTTTTTGAAATGTAACCTCTATGTTTAATACCATAGTCTTTGATAAGTTGTCTTTTTTAATATTTCTCGTTGGATTTAAAATGTAGTTCAAAATATAGGAATGTAAAATAAAAACACGCATTTTGTCTTCATTAAGTTAAGTAAATATTAATTCAATAGAGATTCGACAATTTATTATTAAGTTGTTTTATTTCCATTTTACTTATTTTAATTAATTAACAACAGACAAAATAGAAACAATTCGTGTCGATTTGTAGGGAATACTAGTTTATTTAAATAAACGCGTTAAAATATTAATATCCAAAAAATACATCGATAGCTGTAAGGGGAAAACCGTAATTTTTCAGTAACATAAAAACATTTTTTTTCTCTCGTATCATTTTAATTTTTTCATATGTATTTGGTGATAAATTAAAGACATACAAAGACAATAGGAGAAAAAATTATTTATATTTTGCTTTTTTGAAAAATTCTGACTTATCTCTTATGTTCTATTGTTATCTGCAGAAAAAAACTGTATTTATTACTTTGTGGTAGTAGTGTTGCGATTTGATTTATATAATATCCAAAACAACTTACGACATTTAAAAATAATAAAACACTATTTCCATTGTTTTCATAATATATTCTCTTATATTAATATTTCGGCAATCCCTTATGTCTAGACGTTAGGCAATATTAAGCGCATAGTAAAATTTCAAAGACGGTTGAAATTGAATGAATGAGTGAATGGTTTCTTATGTCATTTAATAAGCTTATGTGACATTTTCATGACTTTGACACATATTTGCATCCGTCATAAAGCCTGATTTCAAAATTTTCAATTAGGTTTTCTCGATTATAAAGCTCATAGTGTAAATCATACTATTGCCGGTACCCCGTGCGCTAGTCGCCCTGTCTATTTATTCAAAGTACTAAATATCTTAATATTCTTTGAAAAATTATTGAAGCAGAAAATTATCAAAATTTTGTGATTTTCAACAGTTACAGGACTTGAAGAAAACTGGTCGTACGGCAAATCTGAAAAACGCAAATTCTAGCTCGTGTCTAGTTTGACTTTTTATCATTTTGATAAAGATTATGGGCTTTTCAGAGCAAAACAGTAAAAACATTAAGCTTAATTAATGTTTTGAATAAATTAATAGGGTGCCAATAATAATATACTTTACCCTATTTGCGTCTAGACTTTGAAACAAAGCCTGATTTTAATATATACATTAGAAAGAATATGTATTTTCTTAAATTTACTCGAATTTGTGTCATGTTAATGATTTATAAATATATTTGTACGTCTTATCAAGTTTGATTTTAAAATATTGAATTGACCGAATTTACTTACGACAAGTCTGTATCACCTGTTTTTTTAATGTATTATTATTATTGTTTGTTTTCATATACATTTCTATACATAAAATTTAATTCTTGTTATGTTTTTCTATGCATCTTTATATATCCTGTCTAAAACATTTTTTTTATAACATTCGTAATATTGTTGTTGAGATTTGTACACAAATGTCCACAATATTATAACGAATCAATGCAGGAAGAATCAATATAACATTACAATGCCTGTATTGATTCGTAAGATTATTGTTGAGATATCTCATAAGTAAATTCTGACCATTTATTACTTCAAAAATGTGGCAACACGCGAGCAAGATAACTCTATTTAGATAGCACCTTAAGCATAACACGCTGTCGATGTGTCATGTTTAAACGTATATGCATATCTAGTCATGTTGAATCTAGAAGCTACTAGATTTTAATTTTCATCCAAAGCTTAGATAAAATTTATGAAGGTGGGGAGATTGGGGTTAGCAAAATATCATTTACCCGCCCTATAAATAAAAATTTACAAGAACCTTGTTACGAATTGGTGGTGACTTTCCGCACCCATCCTCCCACAATAATTGCCATCCTCAGCTGCCCTAGTGGTAGGATAGCCTGATATCTTTGCAATACTGATGTGCTTCCTATAGATTCGTCTCTGAACCTTGCTTTTACTTGTGCCATGCCATAATGAGCTTTAGACCGTAAGACTCAATATTGGGATGACGCTAATGAGCTAGTTGTGTACTACCTGAAATACAAAAACACAATTTTCTTAACTAGTAAGTGTTACGACCGACAAAGGCCAATTCACACCTGCAGTTTATTACCTTTTTGGCATTTGGACTTCTTTTATTTATTTTGTGTTTAAAATTTGTGATTAGAAAAAAAGCCCATTGTGTATTGTAATCTTTTACGGCCTATTGTTGTATTGTGATCACTGCCATGTGTCTCTCTATTAAAACTACAGACTGATTCTAAGAATTTCGGTCCACGCGGTCGGGCAGACATATTGCATCTGTGCAGTATGAAGCAATGCCCTAACGGAGAGATCAGTCAGTCGAGCGATAACCACGAGCGAAGCAAGACTTGTGTGTAAATTCGGTAACCTATTTAGTGACGGACTTTGCGCGTGTATTTATTCACAGCCACTTTAGATAACAATGGAAAACAATATTTAATTATGAGCAGTCCGTCAGCTATCAAAGTCCCGAACTAGGATTCAACCTGTAAATTTACAGTTGACTTTGGCAACTTTCGGTTACAGCGCAATACAAAATACATTAAAGGCTAAAGTAAACATAATTTTTGAAATTCTCAACCCTATACTAAATTATATTTAGTATTTATATTTATTTTGTTATATTTAGTATAGGGTTATAGTTATATTTGAACCTGTGTTATACGTGTAGTTCTAATAAGCTCTATAATAATTCCGATGGCATTTGAATTCGAGTCCTGCAACTAGTGAAATTGCATTAGTGTGAGGTACTGTGAACGTGCCAGTTTTTTTATTATTTTCATTTAGTTAATCGACCTATAACAAGAACTCACCTAATAACTGAATAATTGATTCAGTATCGTGCTTCCGGCGAATGTCGGACGGCGACTCCGGCCAACCGTTCGCAGACCGCCTCCAACTGGGCGTCCAACATCAACGACGCTATCTGGTCGTCGGTCAGCATTTCCACGCTAGATTGGAAACCATACATACTACTTCTCTTAAGAAATCTGGCGTTAAATACATATCTAAATCTGATAAAATCATAATACGGCATATATAAAAGTCAAGTAAACTTCTTTTTTGTCGCTTTCTATCAACCACTATTATTTTGTCACTGAGTATAGTAAATATATATATATATATATATATATATATATATATATATATGTCGCAGAACGGCCTCGTTCTCACGACATCTTCTTTAGTTATTGCAGGTTTAGTGGGCGTCATCAGGATAAAATGCGAGCATAAAACACAATAGCCACGGTTTATACACTTTTAATTTAGATTTGATCAACATTATGACATAGTTTAGACCGAGCAGCGGGTTCAGGGCACCCGCTCATACTTTCAACTTCAATACTTTCTTTAAAACTCTCAAAGGTCCAACTCGACCTGTAGCCACCAACCAAATGTGTCACAAAAACTCCTCAGTCTACCCAAGTAGATATTACTCAAAGTATAGAGGGCGCTGACCCCGCCCCGCCATATGCTCTGCTCTGATTGGTCGTTTATTAAATTACAATATTCATAACTTTTATTAGGTTAGAACGATCTTTAAGTTATAGAAACATTCAACAAATCAAATTAAATTACATTAAGAATTTTAGAAGTAATTAAAATGTAAACAAATGATATTGTGCGTTATACATCCAGTCAACGATACGTCCAATTAAAGCTTCCCTCCGACATATATATATATATATATATATATATATATATATATGTTTAAATCTATAGCAGGGTTTTTAAGTAAAAGCTGCCCGCCGCGTTTTCTACTTTTACTATGGCGATCGTTTTGTTACCAATTAAAAATATTTCACCCAAACTTTCAGCTTTTTCTCTTAAGTATTTTTTGAAAAACCTATATTTTTGTATTTTTTTCAATAGAGAAATTAAAAATTAACTCACGGCGAATTTTTTACCAATACTCGAGAGCAAAAGGCATGAAACAATATTTTTGTTGTAATTTCTATATGAAAAGCCGATTTTTGAAAAATTAATGAAATATATTTTATATCTCGAGTTTTTGAAAACTATCATTGACATATCATTTTCAAAATATGTGTTTTACAATCCTTTCTACACATGAATTTTTTTGAAGAGGTGGAAATGTGTCAAAAGAAAAATAGAACTGTTTTTTTTTCATAACCTTGTATTCTATCGGACTGATATTTTTTTTATTTTTAACTCAAAACACGGTATGTGTTTTGTGTTAAAGTGTTGTTAAAGAGTAAATACCTGGCCAAGCTGTCAGTGTCCGAGTAGCGCTCGTCGGAGGCGGACGAGCCCTCGCCGCCGGGGAGCGGGCTCCGCCGCGCGAGCGGCGACGTCGCCCGCCGCGGCGTGCGCGGCGCCGACGCCGACCCGCGCCGCTCGCCGAACAACGAGAGCCCTACTTCAACATTTCACAATCAGATACATTTTCATGTCTCAAACTAAAGGCCGGCCAAATAGAGTGGAAATTAGTAGGGGGCGCCATTTTCGCATATTTATTTACACGTCTCAAACTAAAGGCCGGCCAAATAGAGTGGAAATTAGTAGGGGGCGCTATTTTCGCATACTTATTTACACGTCTCAAACTAAAGGCCGGCCAAATAGAGTGAAAATTAGTAGGGGGCGCTATTTTCGCATATTTATTTAAGTCGGTGCTTTTCAATCTTGTTGAATACGCGAACCCTTTATAGGTTGAAAATTTCAGGCGACCCCCTTGGGATATAGACAGACAAAAAGTTAGTAATTTATAAGACTACGTTCATGTTTTTCTCTATATTGTCACCTATATTCATTATTAGAACCTATATACACTCTACAAAAAGCTACATTTGTCAGAGCAGTGGCAACTGTAGTGTATTAATGGTTATAACAAAAGAGGGTAGTTATTCGTATTTGTGACATCTCTAATTTATACATTGTAGTCAATGCAGTGGTAACTGTAGTGTATTAATAGTCATAACAAAAGAGGGCAGTTATTCGTATTTGTGACATCTCTAATTTATACACAGTAGTCAGTGCAGTGGCAACTGTAGTGTATTAATAGTCATAACAAAAGAGGGTAGTTATTCATATTTGTGACATCTCTAATTTATACATTGTAGTCAATGCAGTGGTAACTGTAGTGTATTAATAGTCATAACAAAAGAGGGCAGTTATTCGTATTTGTGACATCTCTAATTTATACACAGTAGTCAGTGCAGTGGCAACTGTAGTGTATTAATAGTCATAACAAAAAAGGGTAGTTATTCATATTTGTGACATCTCTAATTTATACATTGTAGTCAATGCAGTGGTAACTGTAGTGTATTAATAGTCATAACAAAAGAGGGCAGTTATTCGTATTTGTGACATCTCTAATTTATACACAGTAGTCAGTGCAGTGGCAACTGTAGTGTATTAATAGTCATAACAAAAGAGGGCAGTTATTCGTATTTGTGACATCTCTAATTTATACACAGTAGTCAGTGCAGTGGCAACTGTAGTGTATTAATAGTCATAACAAAAGAGGGCAGTTATTCGTATTTGTGACATCTCTAATTTATACATTGTAGTCAATGCAGTGGTAACTGTAGTGTATTAATGGTTATAACATAGATGGTAGTTCTGTATTTGTGACAAATAGTCTCAGTTCGGAATAAAACCTTACAAGATAAAATCTTGTTTCTCTTCTCCCAAACTCTGATTATAGTAATGACTAGATGCGCCCCGCGGTCTCTCCTGCGTGGTGATTGAAAATTGTCATAATTCCAAAATAGAAGAATTTTCTAAAATTAAAGTAGCCTAAGTGACTCCTTATTACATCAGCTACCTGCCAATAAAAGTCCCGTCAAAATCGGTCCAGCCATTTCAGAGATTAGCCGGAACAAACAGACAGACAAAAATTGTAAAAAATGTTATTTTGGTGTATTTACCGTATATATATTCATATGCATATAGTAAAAAGCAGTTATTTCAATATTAATAATTATAATATTATAGGCAACATACTTATTATTATTTTTCCAAATCATTATTTTCAAATTTAAATAACTATTTCATAAAATATTATGTACTTATATTAAATTATTTAAAATATGTCTATTCTTTGTTCCATGGTGTTCTAATTATGAATCGTTTTTTATTTATTTTCTTCTGTGAAGGTGACATTACTGTTTGGCACTGACGGAAGACCAGCGTTGGTTGTTACCAACCAACATTTGCTGAGTTAGGGCCTGTTTAGAGTTAGTTAAGTTTTTGGCTTTTATTAAACTGTTTATGTATATTTTAATAATTTTAAACAACTCTAAATAAACATTATTTTCTTTCTTTCTATTACAAACAGACACTCGCAATTTTATTTATATGTATAGATGAGCAACGAGCAATGTCATCGGTGTCTTTTGTTGTATTATCCCCGCAAATTGCTATTGCGCCTGGCCGCCATTTTGGTGACGTAATCGTAGCCGAACACTCAGTACCGTAAAATGGGGGGGAACGGGTCACTTTTTAAGTTCGATATTGATTTTTATCGTTTTTTTGTAGTTATAGTATTAAAACGGAGATCATAATGGTTCGGGTAGTTTAAATTTTCATTTCTAATGCATTAAGATATAGTTTATTAAAGAATAATCATAAAAAGTTACAGAAACTCATTTGTCCCTATACACCCAGGCATTGGGGTGAATCGGGTCGCTTAAGAGGTTAATAGTTTTTCTCTAGGGCTGACACTTTCATACTATAGGCAGGTACCTACAATACAAATTTCACACAACTTTGACCCAATGTTTTGAAGTACGTTTTTTTTAAATACTTATGACTGGATGACTGAGTGTTGCCAGATTATAGAAAAAATATTGCAAGCTTCAAATTTAAATCCTACCACAAAGTGTAACACGTAATATAAATGTGTATATAAGGTCGCAAATAAAACTTGAGGTTTGTTCCAATTCACCCCCTAGACCCTATTCCCCCCATTTTACGGTACTGTTGGCATCACTGGCCGGCGATTACGGGTACATATCGAGTTGCGGATGACGTCACGAGAATGTAAATTTGACAACTAACCTTGGAACATCTCCTTGACCTTCTCGCCGGTGTCGTGGAGGATGGCGTCGAGGCTCTGCCGGCGGCCCCTCTCGATGTCGGCGCGCAGGCAGGCGGCGCGGTCCGCGGCGCGGATGATGCGGCGCGGCGACGCCGCCGACACCTTCGACTCCAGCGGGCTCGGCGGGGACAGCTTCTCGGGCGTGGACCGCGGCCGCAGGGAGCACTTCTCGAAGCTCACCTGCGAATGCATCAACTGTTAAGGAGTCCTCGCCGACCCCCAAAAATCAATTTTGGTTTATGTCGACCCCTGAGAAACCAATTTCGACTCCAGGGGGTCGCTGTCGACCACTTTGGGAATCTCTACTCGAGAGAGTGTGCGCTACTAAGTGCTCGTATAAATTTATTATTCTAAAAAATCAAGACTACCCTCACACGTTATAAATAATTAACTATATTCATTCGAAAGCAGAACATTACAAATATTACAATAATAAATGGACAAATGCGCTAATAGGGGTAAATGTGTATTAAATGTAACTAGTTATTTCTCTGTAAGTGAATTGTATTTTTTTTGTGAAATAAATGTCTTGGACCCTTAACCTTAAATAGAACTAAGAGCAAGGGCTCACCTCCTCGGGGCTGGAGTAGTCCAGGTCGATCTCGGTCCAGGTGTCGCTGTCCTGGAGGCACCGGGGCCGCTGGGCGTCGGCGGCCCTCCGCAGCCACTCCCTCACGCTCGCGTCGTTGCTCTGCTCGTACAGCTCCTCCAGTTTGTCGCTGGCCGTCGTGTTCGTGTCGCTCGCCGTGTCCGTTATTGTTGAATTGTGGTCCATATCTGGAATCAAATAAACAACATCATCTATCACCGCTTTCCATCAAGTGGGCTATATGCCTGTCTGCTGAACTCAAGAAAAAAAAAACTATCGCGAGATAAACAACTTTCTGAAATAAGCTTCATTTGATTATTTTTAACCGACTTCAAAAAAAGGAGCAGGTTCTTAATTCGTCGGAATCTTTTTTTTATGTATGTTCACCGATCACTCCGAGATTTATGATCCGATTTACGTGATTCATTTTTTGTTCGACGCCATTTGGTCCCCTAAAAATTTGACATAGTTTGGCCCTGTAGTTTTCAATTTATGAACATTTTTTATGAAAAAATTCCATTCCGTTCCATATGTACACCGATTACTCTGTGATTTATGATCCGATTTACGCGATTCTTTTTTGTTCGATGCGGAATAGCTGCCATTTTTTAATATCAATTTAACTTTTTAAGACGGAACCATCACAAATTTGTTGCCGAACTGTTATAACGTCGTTCGTGGGGAAGACCCCAAAATTTGTGTTTTTTAACTTATGCCTACGTGCCCCGGGAAAAATAATTTATGTGCTTAAAGTACTGGACGTCTCAGTGGCCAAGGTTGCGTTGGTGACGAGTTGGCCCCGGCTTGTCCCCCCTCCCTCCCCGATCCGGCCCTTTATGAATTCTGCAACGGATGCGGGAGTTGCTGATGCGGTCCTTCCACATAGCTCCACACACCCACCGCAGCATATTCATCTCCGTAAAAGGCAGCTCTAATTTACCAGGTCACGATCTATGTGCAAGTTTGTATTACAATAAATTTAATAATGACTAAACATTTTTATCCGTGCAGGAACGGAGAAAGAATACAATTTCCTGCGTCCGGGCGGCCTGTCGTAAGAGTCGACAAAACAACCCACAGCCAGGTGGTAGGGCATTTGCCCGACTGGATGGCTACCACCCCTGGTCTTAAGTATGTCGCCATAACAACCTAGAGTTGTGTTCCGACATTAGTGACCTGGTTCCAGTCTCCCTTAAGAGAGCAGCAGCGCATTCGTAGCACCTTTGGTGTTGCAAATGTCCATAGGCGATGGTAACCGCTTTCCATCAAGTGGGCCGTCTGTCTGCTGAACTCATGCAATAAAAAAAAAACAACTTTTTGATTTTTTGTCCCTCCGTCAGTTTGTTACAGTATCACGTGAAATTACTGAACGAATTTAAATGAAACTGTGTTTTTTTTCTCTTTTTCGCATATTTCCATAGGCGACGGTAAGCGAGAACAACGTCGAAGAACTCACCGTTCCTCGTCGACTGTCTCCTGGAGCGATGCCTGTGAATCTCATCAGATATCCTCTCCAGATTCCTGAGCGCTGAAGAGTACTGCTGCTTGGCATCAGCCACCTGCTCCTCCAGGGTCTGGATCCTCGCCTTCTGCGCTTCCAATGCCGTGTTGATGCGGGCCTTCTCTTCGAAATATGGCCTTTGCAGTCAAGAGGATATAATATGACATGATGATTTGCGGTGTGACAGAGGAAGTGTACCCGAATTATTGAGACTGAAGCTGGAAAACAGGCTAATGGCCTAGCTCATGGAAAGCGGTTACCGTCGCCTATAGAAGTTTGCAATACCAGGGGCGAAGTGAACGCGTTACTAGCCTTTAGGGTGGGATTCAGAGGATAGTATAGGTAATGACATAGATCATGTCGCAGAAGGAGGCCGCTGAAAGAGCGAGGGAGGAGGAAGCGCAGGGGGATCCTGTCCGCAGGAGGGGGACCGGCATCTTCTCCTCCTACAGTTACCGTCACAGGAGGCCGTTGTCACTGGGGTGACAGCGGAGTTCCCCCCCTGCTGCAGAAAGGGTCACTCCGCTCACCTGGGTGATTCAGTTACAGAGCGTAGGAAGAAAGAAAGAAAGAAAAACTTTATATTTTGAGAAAAAAGTGTAGGGGCATCACGGTGCAACCACTCTGTGCTAGAACCCGTGAAGCCCAGGAAAAGCGCAACAAATGGGACGCAGGTTTAGCGGGCAGTTTGGCGGCCGTTTCTCGCGACAGCTTCGTTTCAGAAGCAAGCGCGGAGAACCGGTCGCTGACAGTCCCTGGAGTGGGTCACTTTGCTCCCCTGGGTGGCCCAGGTATAGAGCGTAGGGGCATCACGGTGCAATAACTCTGTGCTAGAACCCGTGACGCCCCATAAAAGCGCTATAAATGGGACGCAGGTTTAGCTTTAGCGGGTAGTTCGGCGGCCGTTTCTCCACTCTTTCTCTGAGAGTCCCACCACAGCCTCGATGCAGGACTTATGTCTGCATTACGGCGCTTCCAACGAAGGGCCCGATCATGGTGTCCAAAGGTTCCCCCTATGTTATCAAGAAAAAAAGTTGACGACTTAAATGGAAGTGGCCTTATGGGCCTTCGCCTGCCAGGGGTCTGCGAAATGGCTAAGTTTACTCAGCTTAGTGGTTTGTGGTCCTGGCATAAGAGCGAAGAAAGAAAAACAGCGAGTGGTTTTAATGGGTACGACCGCGGTGTGGCGATTGCGCTCCTTGCTTGCGGTGCTGGTGCCATGCCAACACGGCGAATCCCATACTGCCTACCGCGTTTCCCTCGCGGTGGATAGTCCTCAAGCGGACTTCCCCTCGTTAAAAAAAGGTGATGAGACAGACAGATCGAGAGGAGACGGGATACGGGAAGAGGGGATAGAGAGAACCGAGTCATGGGAACTCTCATTCATCGAACGAAACACAATCGTAGTACGATTAGCTCAAGTCTAATGCGGATATTCTGTGAGAACGTGGTGTCACAGCCATCGAGCTAGCCCAGCTAGTTATAATCCAGATTTCAATACAGCTCTATCACGTAAAAATCATTCTTGGGCTGGGTCTAACTAAACGTCCTCAATTAGCATCACCGCAGAAAAAGAAATACTAAAGGGAGGCAGTTGTACTTACTGACATAACATTTAAGATAGAAATTAAGAACAGAACAGAAAAGACCGGAAGAACGAAGGGACGAATATTTCTTTGTTAAAACACAGATTAATATACCGAGTGAGTCATTTTAATTTCACCAGTTAATTATTTCAGAATGCTGGTAAAATTCTTTAACACAAGCTGTTAGATGTTTTGGGAACAACCTTGTGCTCACCTTGGATATGACCTCGATCCATGTTTTCAAGGACGTTTAAAGATCAACTTGATCTTTTTTCTCAATAGAAACACCATTTTTCACTTCAGAAATGATAAAAGCGGATTTTTTTTGGTCTTTTCATTACTGAGGCCACAATTAGATGTTACAATACCTTTGAGACAACAAAAAAACAAGTTAACCTTCAAATGACCTTGAAAATATGGACCAAAGTCAAACCTTGGTGAGCACAAGGTTGCCCCCAAATATCTAACTAAATATAAACAGGGTTTCTAAGTAAAAACTGCCCCCAGCCTGATTTCTACTTTTACTACAGCGATCGTTTTATTATCAAATAGAAAGAATTCATCCAAATCTTCAGCGTTTTATCTTAAGTTTTTTCGAATTTTTTGAAAAACCAATTTTTCCGTTTTTAATTTTTTTTTCAACAGTAAAATTAAAAATTAACTCATGACGATTTTTTTTACCAATACTTGGGAGCAAAGTGCATGAAACAACATTTTTGCTGTAATTCCCGGATGACAAGCCGATAAAAAAAAAAATAACGCTAAAATATTTTTTATCTCGAGTTTTTGAAATTTATCTATCGCCATTTTTTTTCAGAATATGTCTTTTACAATCCTTTCTAATCACGAATTATTTAATTTTTTTTAAAGTGGTGGTGGTAGTGTCAAAATAGGTTTTTTTTTTAAAAACTCAAAAAATCTTCGGTAGGCCTCCCCAAGTACGCGCCACACGCGCCACGGCCCGGGGGCAGTTTTTACTTAGAAACCCTGCTATACCTTTTTGTTAAAGAATATTATTACGTAATGACCCCGAGGGTCTGAAATAATCAACTGGGAGAATTAAATAACTCGCCTGTATGTGGCAAACATGTACGTATTCGGGTGTACGTAACACTGGCATGCATTATAACAACACAGAAGGGGTCATGCAACACACATAAATTAAAATAAAAAAATAAGTACCAAGGGTGCGTAGGTGCGCGCGATGGCGTCGCGTGGCCTGCGGAGAAGACAGAACTACAGTGCACTAGGCAAGCTCAAGTATTGTCTATTGCTCGAGTACATCGTAACTGCAGGTGTTCATTTGTACAGTGAAATGGCTTGCCAAATCAATATGGACTTGTTAATAATAATAAAATATAAATATATTCAAATTCAAATATTTTAATTCAAAAATTTAAGAACTTCGTTTAAAAAAACCGACTTCAAAAACGAAAAAACTAAAATGTATAAAATAACTTATTTCTTAAGCTATTATTATTAATATATATTATCTAAAACATCTTAAAGTCGGTGCTTAGTAATTTCAAAATATAGTAATTTTTATGTTTTACTTTCCGCCGACTTCAAGATGTTTTAGATAATATATATTAATAATAATAGCTTAAGAAATAAGTTATTTTATACATTTTAGTTTTTTCGTTTTTGAAGTCAGTTTTTTTAAACGAAGTTTTAAAATTTTATTTGTTACTTTTTAGTGTCTAGCTATGTATGGGTGGACCTACGAATGGTGCCGCGCTTCTTAAAAAATATAGGTCCCAAGAACCGGGAACCAAAAAATTGATCGTAAAATGAATACTACTGGGCCAAACTATGTCAAATTTTTAGGGGACCAATTGGAAGCTATTCCGCGTCGAACAAAAAAGAATCACGTAAATCGAATCATAAATCTCAGAGTAATTGGTGTACATATGGAACGGAGTGAAAATTATTTCCATGAAAAATTTTCATAAAATGAAAACTACTGGGCCAAACTATGTAAATTTTTTAGGGGACCAATTGGAAGCTATTCCGCGTCGAACAAAAAAGAATCACGTAAATCGAATCATAAATCTCAGAGTAATTGGTGTACATATGGAACGGAGTGAAAATTATTTCCATGAAAAATTTTCATAAAATGAAAACTACTGGGCCAAACTATGTAAATTTTTTAGGGGACCAATTGGAAGCTATTCCGCGTCGAACAAAAAAAGAATCACGTAAATCTGATCATAAATCACGGAGTTATCGGCGAACATACATAAAAAAAAAAGATCCCGACGAATTGAGAACCTCCTCCTTTTTTCGAAGTCGGTTAAAAACAAGTTCCACTGGAGAACACTTTTTGAAGGTCATACATATAGGTTAAAATTTAATTTTACTTCCTAGTCTATGTACACCGCTTCGCAACGTGTTATTGCTGTTAAGGAGAAGAAGCGGCAAGAAACTCCCCAGCAACACGTCTAGCTAGAAATTGTTTTTTTTTATATTTCTTGTTCTATTTATATTTAAGTACTGTATAAAGTATTAAACAGTAAATAATGGTTTTACCGTAATTATACTAGTTTTAGTCAATAACTAATTATCTTTATAAACTGTACTGCGTACCGAAATTCATGGTTGACCTTGAGATATGCCATGGCGGCTAAGCACAGCGGACTCTTCGAGGGCTATATAATATAAATATAGTCAATAATTAATTATCTTTATAAACTGTACTGCGTGCCGGAATTCATGGTTGAATTAGGGGCGGACTATCCTTAAAATTTAGGGGGATGAAAAATAGATGTTGTCCGATTCTCAGACCTACCCAATATGCATAAAAAAATTTAAATTTCATATCAGTCATTTCACTGTACAAAGATGGAAGAGTATTAGCTTTCCTAAAAAGAAAATTACAATATACCAATTTCTAAAAAGCAGAATGCACTACAGCCTTTGAAGAAAATCCTAGAAGTGACTAAAGTCCAGCAAAACTAATTTTGAAAAAAAATATGTAATGCTATGTTTTTGGTCCTTCTCTATGGTTGAGCGGGCTGAGCCTTTGCCGGCCGAGCCCATTGAAACACAGAGGCTCTGGGTTCGATTCTTGGCATGGTAAATTTCGTAAACGACCTTTCGTCGTTTACTATGGTCTGGGTGTCTGGGAACGGTCCCAGAGTGGTCCGTTGTATATTACCCATAACACAAGCGTAACTCAATATGTGTGTTTGCCTGCCGATTTATTTTTATGCCGAGGAGGAGGAATTATTCACATTTTTTTACATGGCAGTACTAATACAAACGTCAATGTCATTATGCTTACCAAAACATTGTCGTTGTTACTGTCATTTTATGTGTGTATATAAATCTATACTTATATTTATGTGTGTATAATTATAATGTTTTTTTTTAGGATATTGTGCAACTAGACTCTTCATACCAAGGTTGTCTGGAAGAGATCTCTGTCAGCGATAAGGTCGCCATTTGGACTTAATTCTAAGCTGTTTTTGTGTATGATTTCATAAATTTTATTGTAAAATAACGTATATTCTATTTTATGTTGCGGGTAGTGCTATATATGGCACTACTTAAAAAGATAAGCAACAATCTACTTTTTTTTAGTATAAGTTTGTCTTTGTAAACGTTGAGGCCACTAATAACAAGTCTTATGGCAAATGAATTGATAAAACTAAGACCCCGACAAAGATAAATTCCACGTACAGATCTGTAGAAGCACATTTTATTACCTTTCGGCATTTGAACTGATTGTAATCCTTTTATGATCGTCTTCTTTTGTTCACTTATTTATTGGCATACGTTTCTAAGTTATTGTGGAGAACAGACTAATGTCCTATTGTACTCGCTCATTAGCATCATTAGCCAGGTGTTGCGGATTCTAGGAAGTTGTGTCGCCGTTGCCGGGCGGGCGCACATTTGCATTTGTGAAGTATAAAACGACGGCCTGATGGGGAGAGCTCATTTGATTCATTCATTTGAGCTACAATTACGATACTGGCGTGACGTGATTCGGGAATCTAATAGTGACGGACTTTGCGCGTTTTATTGAATTACGACCATCTGCATTACGTTTGGATTTGTTGTGTTCGGTTATATTTGTACCTGTGTAATACGTGTTTGTATAGTTCTAATAAATTCTTATAATAATTCTAACGGTACAGTTAGACGTAGGAACGGCCTGATAAATAATCTGTGAGCGGTGCATTTTTGTATTTACAGCGTTTGAATACACTAGACGGTGTAATGTGAACTGACCTGGACTTGGCGATGTGCCTCTTGAGGCCGCTCTGCAGCTGCTGGACCAGCGCGGTGGCGGCGCGGTGGGCGGCCGACTTCGTTCGCTGGGTCACCGTCGCGCAAGCTCTGTCTGCTTCTGCCTGGTAAATTCAACTATTGTTTTATTGGAACGAAGTTCCTTATCGCGCGTTGCGAAAGGGGGCTACACGGTAAAAAAATTAAGACCAAAAAGTGTAACGACACTTTTTGCTATAGTTGTAAGCCGTGCGGCGTGCGCGTGTTTCTCTGTCTGTCTCTCTCTCTTTCCCTCATAGAAAGCAAGCCAGTTATTTTCGTTTCGTCTTTCTATTTCGCATTGAACAGTGTGGTGTCGTAAATCGTTAATAATAATAAAAATGTTATTATAAAATAAAAAAAAATACAATTCCTTTACTAATTAATCGAAAGGAACTTCGTTCCGTCCGGGTGTCCCTTGACACCTCTCAAGTTTTTATTTATTTAGATTTATGGCTTGGCAGCTAGGCCTTTAAGCCAGATCTTAGTTTACAATATAGTTACTACATTTTCTTAACCCTATGTGTAGCACAGCTGAACTGTAGGTAATCAGCTAGTGCCATTCAACTGAGTTCTTGTGACAACTCAAAAGGCCACATTTGACTATACAGTTCGCATTTCTCACAAAACACATGATTACTACTCAAAAACTATCAATATCCTACAACTATTGTTCATTTTAGAGTAACCTTACACATTATTAGAAAATAAAACTGCACAACAAAACATCTCCTTTCAGTTCCCGCCAAAAACTCCGGTAAATTAAACTCACAATTATAATCTACCGAAAAATATTAAAGTAAAATCGTTTTAAAACTCTAGCAACTCCAACACTGTGTTAAGAGTAATTTTGATATTTACTAGCATTTTTTAGTATTACGATAAACATCGTATAAGTTTCAAGTGACTTCATTTACGTCACAGCCATTACTCAAGAGAACCTATGATGTTTACTTTAATAATAATTACTATCATTTTAAAACTAAGACTTTAACACCTTGTGATAATTAATAGAGCAATTATTCAATTAAAAGAAGCGAAACAAGCCATAACAAATCTGTATGTCGGCGGTTCTTTGGTAAAACGTATTTTCTCCATTATTTACTATGGTCTGAGTGTCTGGGATCGGACCCAGAGTAATCCGTTGTATATTACCCATAACAGAAGCGTAACTTGCTTAATTTGAGAATATATAATATGTATGTTTGTCTGCCGATAATTTATTTATTTATTTAAATGTCGTCAAAGAAAAGATTGTTGGTTTTAATTCCCCTAAAAATCAAAGTAAGTAAACATTAAAAGTCACTGCTCGTGTGAAATTAAGTATTTTATATGCGTGATTAATTATTTTTAGTGGAATTTAGACTTGGATAAACATTGCCATGGATAAATTCACTTTGTTTATAATTGGCTATGGTTAAGGTTGAATATTGCCAGAAGGCAAAAAATTAATTTATGTTCTAGACCAGTGTTTTTCAACGTGTGGGTCGCGACCCCCTGGGGGGTCGTGAAGCCTCTTTAAGGGGGTAGCGAAGCTTCTATATCGGAGTTGCAATAGGTTGGGAAGGCTAATGCAGTAAAATCTGCAATATCCGTGGATTCATCAATTGCAAGGACACACAAGTATTTTCTTTCATTTGTGGTCATACGTATACGCGTATCTATCGGCGACGCATTCTACGGAAATTTTTTTTTTAAATTTTTACGTAATTAATTATGTATTTATCCGAACCCTAATTATGAAAATGAATAAATATGTTGGATGGAATATTTGACACAAAATAAAATACATGACAAAAAAGCAACGGGTAGTCGCGAAATATTTCTTCATACTAAAGGGGCCGTGTCATAAGAAAGGTTGAAAAACACTGTTCTAGACATTATGGCCAAGCTTTATTAATATAAATTATGAGTGTGGCAATGTATAAACCGTAAGCATTGTTAGCTTACCTGGTTAACCCTATGAGTGGCGTGGTTGAGCATCTCCTGCCAGGCGGGGTCGAGGGTGAGGCCCCCGTCGGAGCTCTCCGCGAGCCTCGCGAGCCCCTGCTCCGCCAGGAATACCATCTCGCGAGCGGCCGCGTGAGCGCTGTTCGCCTTGTCGTACGCCACCGTCGCTGTTTGGAGTTCTTGCGATGTCTGAAACATTGGGGGTAGTTTTCTATAAAAAAAAAATTATACACCTTAAAGAACGTTTTCAGTTCTTTCACAGTGATTGAGAAGATCAGAAAGGTTGCGACTCAGGACATAATTACATACTACGGAGATTTACGCAAGATCGTTCTCTGTTCAGGTTGTACATCTCTGGAATACTCTGTCGGCAGATGTCCAATCTGCTCATTTATCCATTCCTTCAACAGACTTGTGAAGGAGCACTATCTAACTGTATAACGTGTTTATTATTCGTTTTGTTTGTCTATGTATGTATATGTTTTTCTTTCTTTTCTTTCACCATATAACAAATAATTGGGGTCGGCACAATATGTCTTTTCTTTCCACACTCCTCTATTCTGACATACATCTTCTGTCACACCACAAATCGATTAACGATCTTCGCGAGTGACGATGGGAACAAAACAAAACTGTAAATTAAACGATAAAACTAATATTAACATTGTATTTACTTAACAGTAAAATAGTCTAGAAATAACGTTATATTTTACAACGGTATTTATTTTTTCCGATATTTGTATGTAGCGTATAAAGATTTATTTTTTATGGGTTTCTTAGGCCCTAGTCTTAAGCTTGGGCTGTAGACACCGCTGTAATGACAACCAAGGTTTGTAATTTTTTTGAGATATTGTATTGTAAAAAAATATTTTTTTGTAAACAAAGGAATACATAGATTAATTACTTACAATATTTGCTCTAAATCTAGCTTCATAATAAGGCCTAGCTTTGTGTACACTAGTTCCAAGTTTCTTTGTAAGCTGCTGAATCCGCAGATGCCCTTCAGCAAGCAGTCTACGGAAAGCGAGTCTTGCTTCATCTAACTCAACTTCTAACCTGTTTATCTCGTCTGTTGCTGTATTTAATCTTTCTAATTCTATCTGTAAATTAAAAAAATATACATTTTATTGTGATCATATTAATACTGTAATAAAACATTCATGTCCCATATTCCAAAAACAACAGAACAATATTATATGTGAAAAATTGTTATTAATACCCAAAAATAAAAAGTATAAACCTATAGAGTATATATAAACCTATAAAGAAAGTTCATAAGTGTTAATATTATACAGAATAAAATTTCTTGTAAACGGGCGGCCTGTGGTAAGAGGCGACAAAACAACCCACAGCCAGGTGGAAAGGCACTTACCATCTGATGCCTATCACCCCTGGTCTAAAGTATGTCAGGTTAGTATACCACCGAAAATAGCTTCTTGTAATTTTCTTTAAGATCTCCTTAGACACTGGAAGAGATCGCTATAAGCGATAAAGCCACCCATTGTTCTTATGCAAATGTATCCATATCAATTGTCTAGATTTAAGGTTATGGTGAACAATAAAGACTTTTCATTCATTCATTCATTCACTTGCCCATCTGATGCCTACCACCCCTGGTCTAAAGTATGCCAGGTTTCAGTCTACTTTAAGAGAGCAGCAGTGCAATTACAGCTCCTCTGGTGTTGCAAATGTCCATAAACGATAATAATCACTTTCCGAAGGTAATCACATGAGTGACTGCTGAACTCATGCAATAAAAAAAAAGCTAATAAAAGTATATTAAAGACGATTTGGAATCATTTTGTTCTTCTAAAATACATGATGTCACTCAAGGACAAGAACTTTTACATCTAATGCAAGATACATTCAAATTGAATAGATTTTCACTAGTTCTCTATAGCCTATAGGTTACATATTGAGCTGTCATAAGCAACATTTAGACCTTTTTTTTTGTCAACGCTGGGGGAATGCGTTTGCGCATATCCTCAGGCCCCGGGGGATGTCACTAAGGGGTATGTGGGACTCCCGGCTGTTGATGCATGCACCGACCGCCAGACTACCCACTAAACCTTACAGCGTCCCTCCGCATCACAATGAGGCGCCACGGGACCGTAACCATGGGTATGACTGCCGTGACACCTCGATGTAAGCCGACAAGGAGAGGTGTCCCTGAGACTAGGAACATTTAGACCTACAAAATAAGCATCTTTTTTTTGTTATTGATCCTTTTATCTGCGATCGGAAATTGTTCCATGAGCAGATGATTTCATTGTCTTGATGAAGCATATCTTTTGTTGCAAAAAGTATTGTAAACTATTATTTTGTTTTAAGATTTTAAGTTTTTGATTCAGTAGTCTAATTTAACTAAAACTGAAAGTCTTAAGCACATCCTGGTGTGCCATTTATCATCAGTCCCGGCTTTGCCGAATTTTTTAAATTTTATCAATGTTTTGTACATACATACATACATACATAACTTCACGCCAGGTCCCTTGCGGGGTAGGCACGAACAACAGAGCGCCATACAGGCTTATTTTTTTATTACTATTTAAATATCAATAAAAAAACTTATAAAAAAATGTATAGTAGGAGTATTTGTTTTTTTATCGCGACTGAAAAAACACCTAAAATTCGGGCTTCTAAACCAGAATACCCCCAAAACAAAACAATAGTTAAAACTACCTTTAGCAACAAAAAAATTACTTAGGTCCAAATGTTGTTTAAGATAAAATGGCTGTAAAGGCTGAATATGTTAACTCAAGTTTTCAGTTTGCCAATCTGAGTTGACACATTTCACTTACGGACAATGTATTAAATATGAAATAGCATGTAAAATTTTCCTTACACTATATTTCTTAATTAAAGAGATCAATTGTAAATAGATGTGAGGATATGGTGGGGCTTCATCTGCAAACATATTACAGATACATGCCTTTTCATGCAGATATGGCAGTGGGCTTAATGCATTATTTGAAATGTGAAAAACTGCAATATTTTTAACAATTTAAAACACTTGGCTGCAAGTAGTATCCTTAATGTAGCTCAGGTGCGGCTGCACCATTACAAAGTTAAAAATTATCTGTGTTGAAATTATAGCTGGCTATAGAGAGAAACTTTAGTGTTTTTATTTGACAAGTTTAGTCACCTAGTTACAATTGAAAAAATACCATAGATCTTTGGTAGTTTTATTTATATATATAATAAAGTGTAATAAAATAGCTTCAAACTCATATTGAATATAAAAACTTTAGTGATTTGCTCAAGTTATTAAGTTAATTATCTGTCCAATACACACACTCAGCAGATACACCAAAGTTTCTATATTAATTGATTTAATGACAAAATTTTGAGTTCATGAATTTTGAGTATTAGCAGTGGTACCTTCTACTTCAAAAGAGGCTTCCTTCTGGACCTTCCCTCCTACCTAAGGGGGAAGGTATACTTACCTTTTCTGCAACCCCTATGGTCCGGAATTTTTTAAATATTAATGTTTGGTAAACATAACGTCACCTATTTTTTGACTAATATTATTATCCCCGCAAATTGCTAATGCGCTGGAACCTTGTCAAATTAATATTCACGTGACGTCATCCGCAACTCGATATGTACGCGTACTCGCCGGCCAGTGATGCTAACAGTACTGAATGTTCGGCTACGGTTATGTCACCAAAATGGCGGCCAGGAGCAATAGCAATTTGGGGGGATAATATTGTGATTGGCGCTGAAAGGTCATGACCAGTTTCTAGAACAGTGATTTAGGTTAGGTTAGGTTAGTTTCAGACCAAAGCGCAAGAGCTGAGCGAGCAAAATGAGCAGTCCACTGTAGCGGCTAGCAAGCGCCATAACTGACTATAACCATTTACTATTTATTTTATATACACAATTTATAATTTGGGGTGGGGTATAGTTATAGAGTGCAATTTTATATTATTTGAGATATAAAGTGAATTTAGGCTGTTTATAAAAAAAAATAACTTAGAAGGCTAACCTTAAGCTTCTAACCTATATTAAAAAGTTCGGATCTGTTATCTATACCCCACCTTTAATTTCATCTTTTTTGGGTGCCATTTTGAATATTTTCATGATTATTCTTTTAGTGTTTGTGAACGTGTTTTATTGTGTTTTTTTTCTTAATTTTTGTCTGTTGATTACTGGCTTTCTTTGGAACTTAGAAAGGATTGATCAATTTTGGACCTATTATATAAGTAAATTATGAGTGAAGAATATATGTGAGATAATGTTTATTAAAAAAATTAAAGATCTCCGGAACATAGGAATTGTAGTAGAGGTAAGGATGACCCCTCCCCCCTCTACCACCCCACTACTTAAAAATCATGTAGTATCTCAAACATCTACAGATTTAGCCAGTTATATTGCAAAAATAAAATATAAAATCAAAAGGTCCAGCCCTAATTTATAGGGTAAACATATTTTACAGATTTTTTACTTCTTCAAAAATTTAAACACTATATACAGAAACCGAATAATTTTGTAATAATTGAAACCAACTAATTACTTAGTAATTAATATGTGAAGAATAATAGAATCAATAATTAGTAAGTAACATTAAAATTAGAAATTAAGCGTTACCTTGTTTCTGACCTTACGTTTGCAATTAGAACATTCTTATCTAACGTATGAATATATTTTTGCATAATAAATTGCATAACAATAACAAAATTACGAGATTGTTAAAATAATTTCATGACCGAAAAATTGTTTCATAACCCTATGAAAGTACTCTTAACTGTTCTAATTGTGGAAGCTAATTTAATAAGAAGACAATATCTGTGAATTCTTTAAGAAATTAGTATCTTTTCACTCTGTTACCTTCAGATTATCGATTTTAGTAATACCTGTACGCGGGGATCCAATGCTTCTGAGCATTCTGCAGCACTATCGTTCATTGTTTCCTCAAAACCAATGCATTTTACCTAAAGCTACATTCAATCTCAACGTTTTCCTATTGAATTCTTTGTTCTTTTGAGAGATAAACATCACAAAAAAGCCATTTCTCATCGACGAAAAAAATTAAATACACACGAACTTCTCTGCACACCGCACACCCGTGCCCTCCCCGAATAGTACAGATAGTATAAAGCTGTCAAATTGTGACATTTTACTATTGTCCACTTTATATTAAGAACGTGCCACATTCTCCCGAATATTCGCATGTACTTTGCTCATCTTTATGCGCCCGAGTCCGTGGTCAAGCCATAAAAAAATCGCAGAAGATCATTCTGTTAGTCCTTGATTTTAATGTTTGGATGTATTATAATATTAACGTTTATCACGTGTCCCATGCAGTACGTCCATGGATAAATGTAACAAAATATATTATGGGAGATTTCTTTAATTTTTTTATTTGTCACCTGGCTATTCTTGTATCCAAACCACAAAACATTAAAAAATAGCTGTCATCTAAACGTCAGATCAGAGAGAAATTTATAATTTGTAAACAGTGTTACCAGATGGGGGGGATTCCCTGCAAATTCGGGGAGCTTTTTGACGTCGGGGGGGAGATTTGGGGGTAAAGATTCTTTGGGGGGACATTCGGGGGGAAATATTTTGTTGTCAGAAATTTTTGGCAATATTTTAAGTATTAATAATTCATCTACAAACACAATTATCATCACTACTATTATTATATCTAAGTTATAATACGGTATTATTACTTTATCTTAGAATTATACTCTACTAGTAAATCATACTTCAATTAAATAGTTCATTTTAATAATTCAATTCATTCGTTCGTTCATTTACATCATTAATTTTATTTATTATGCCGTTTCTACTCGTATGCGGTCGTATCTTATAGGCTACTTTCCGTTAGACTCACAACGACTACGTTCACAACCGCGGTTTTCCCCGTTCCACTTATTTGCTGGCGTCACAATCGTAAACTCAAGTGGAACGGTTATTTAACCCACCTATTGACACGGGTCGTTGTTACCAACCCCCCCCCCCCGTGAGCGTAAATGATGACGTCGACGGTAGTTTTGCTTTTTTATTTCTCCTTTAATATAAGTAAAAACTGTTTTTGGGGTTTTTTTCTCAAAAAGCTTATATTTGGGGATTAATTGACATGGTCATCTGGCAACACTGTTTGTAAATTGTCAATCAGTCTGGAGATTGTGAAAGTTGTGGGGTTTATTATTAAAAAAAATGGTATTTTCTTTAATATTTAAGTGCTTGACTTGCGGACTGTACATTCTATAAACTTTACAATATAATTTACTTTACAGGCAACTGAAGTTGAAGAAACAATCAAGAGAATTCAAGCCCATAAGGGTGTAATGGGAGTGATCATTGTTAATCACGAAGGTTTGGTCGATTATTTTCTTATTGCCATGGCAAATGATGCGGATTTTACTATACTTTGCCACCATATATGACTGCAATGCAGATGTTTCCATGATCACATAATAAACTGCAGTTTTATGCTATAACTATGATTCACCTTTCGTGACGAAATAACAGCTGCTATCGGTAGGGGAATAAATGTATACATATTAAACTACTGCAGTGATAATATTATATAAATTGAAATGTTTAAGTTTGTCCTTCACAACCTTAGGAATGACTTGGGGTGTGGAATAGATATAGGGCACTTTTATTTTATGTAATACGTGTGTAGGGTGGCGGAGGGGGAGGGTCGGGTACCCCTTCTGCAACCCCTATGTGAAGAGAGTGTATAGTTCTTGAGATATTAATGTTTTTATCAGACAGTGAGTATCACAACCTATTTGTAACCATAATTTAAATAGTTATTGATGAATAAATGGTGACCAGTCTTTTCTGGCACAGACCAGGCGCTACCGCAGCACACTCACTTGGCTTGTGCGCTATGGTCTAAAGACTAACCTCACCAAACTTATTGTTCTAGTGACTTGTCGCAACCTGTGCATAAATAGACTGGTCACCATTTATTAATTAATAACTATATAAATGATTGTTACAAATCTGTTATGACACTCGCTGACCTGAGGTTACATTTACAAAAACATTAATATCTTAAAAACTATACATTTTCTTGACTTAGGTGTTGCAGAAGGGGTAAGCAGTGGCCCAACCCTTCCTATCCCATTACTTAAAATAAAGGTGCCCTATATCTATACCCCACCCATGGACTGATTATTATGTTATGTAGCAAATACCTTTTAGGTGTATATGTACATATACGATAGTAGTAGTATTTTTGTTTTTAAATATATGAAGAACAGGTAAAGTTCCACAGTCTCCTCATTTGTATTTGCTTCTGTAGGTATAATGTTGATACATGAAAGATAATTTCATAAGGCTAAGCTAGGATCTATCCATTTGCTTTTACTTCCTTTTTTGTTTAATCTAGCATAGTTGTACAGATCTTAACTAAGTCATAGGATGACAGTTTTAACTACAATTATATTTTGTTTTATTTAAATTATTTTGCCATAACTCAGTTTGTATCTTATTCTCTTCTATTTTTTTTTTATTGCAGGAGTTTGCAGACAGAAAGTGGTTACCATTGTCTATGGACATTAGCAACACCAAAGGTTCTACAAATGCACTGCTGCTCTCATAATGGAGACTGGAACCTGGTCACTAGTACTGGAAAACAACTCGAGGTTGTTATGGCGACATACTTTAGACCAGGTGTGGTAGCCATCCAGTCAGGCAAATACCTTACCACTTGGCAAAATTCTTCTGTAAGCCATATTATTGTAGTTTCATGAAAAGCCATTCGTTACTTTTTGTGTCAGGAACTTTTCTATATATATATTATCTATATAATATTAATATCATATTGTTAACATGTTTCAAGTAAAACATTCTCTCGTTTTAGGAATTCCAATAAAGAGTTCTCTGGATAACGCTACATCCGTATTGTACTCTGGACTTATTGGTCAGCTCACTGAGAAAGCCAGGAATGTTGTCCGTGAAATGGTAATTTAACATTTAATATGTTTAACTTTAGTGCCAGTACTCCACTGGAATGCATTAGTGGGGGCTGTTTTGCATGAGCTTTAAACTGACAGAAGATAGTGCTGGCCTTGTAGAGAAGTGGTATTAGAGCTAGACTAGCTAGTCTAGACAAATGAGGTGAAAATGTATGGGAATGACATAATACTTAACATAATGATATGTCATTCACATACCACCCATATTTTTTAAATTCAATTTTTATAATAAAAATAAAATTAAGTTTTTTAATCTATTTGATTGTTTTTTTATTCTATTCCTTCAGCACTAACACCACTTGTCTACAGGCCCTGAACAGAGAGTTGCAGTAGTTCTTTAACTTAAAAATATAAATTGTTTTAAAGCAGTTTCAATCAAAGAAACTCATTGTGTGGACCCGAAGTTAAAAAACCCTGGATATTCCGTACATATGAAACCACTGAAGATAATAGTATAATTTTGTTGCCTCCAGTTGTTTTGTAAATGTTTGCTGAATTAATAATAATAAATAAATACAATACACTATTATATAGACTCACCCAAGACATTATTGACTAAGTTTTTTTTCGTAAGTATATTCAGGGCTTTTTTGTGGGGGCACGTGTCCTTAAAGGAAATATTTTTAAATATCGAATAATTGCCATAAAAACTGAAAAATGGTAATAAATCAACTTCAGTAACATTTACAAAAAAAAATGAATTTTTTAATAGGTATTTTGGACCTACAAACAAAAAATTATAAACTTATAACTATCGAGAATTAGCGTGCCCCCAAAAAAGAAGTTACAAAAAAAGGCCTGAAATACAATCATTCAAACAATAAAAATGACGGCCGGCATTTAGTTGGATTAAACAACTCACTGCACTTGCCAAAACACATATTAGAAGTGAAATTTCAACGGACAAGTGGAAAATCGAATGGCAACAGATGAGTGGAAAAACGAATCACAACAGACAAGTGGAAAAACGAATCGCAATGGACAAGTGGAAAAACGAATGGCAACAGATAAGTGGAAAAATGAATCGCAATGGACAAGTGAAAAAACGAATTGCACGGATAAGTGGAAAATCTTCGTTTTCCACTCATCTGTTGCCATTCGTTTTTAACTCGTTTATATTAGTATGGACTAATAATCTTTAGGAACAAATGTCATACTTGTGTTCTCACTCTGTTCCAGGATTCCTCCAATGAGCTGTCATTCCTTCGCTTGCGGGGTAGAAAGCACGAGATATTGATTGCTCCTGATCGAGAATTCATACTCATTGTCATACAAAACACATCAGATTAGCTCAGTATATAACAACACACTGCAAAAGTATGGCTGCTTTGTATGTATTAAGTATGGAAGTAGATTAAGAAATCATCATAGTGACATTTGGATTAGACTCTACTAAATCAAATACTGAAAATCTTAAAACGAAATAATAGTTTAAAATACCTTTTGCAACAAAAAATACACTTAGGTACAAATTTCGATAAAACGATTGTAAAGGCTCGATTTACATGCATTAAGTCACTTCATATTTGATTTAAATTTACTTATATACTTGATATATTGTGATTTTTCAATCTTCAGATAAAAGTTATCAATCAAATAAGTGAATTCAATAGTGAAACAGTTGACTGTTTTATTCATACAAGTGACGTTTTTTTTCATTTGTCCCTGTTGTTGTATTTTATTTTATGAATAACTTGTATCTGGCGAATGAAAAATCTTGACATTTGTCTAATCTAACAGCGTGTTCCATTTGTAGCTCACAACGCCCAAAATGCTCCGTTAGCCGTTCCACAAGGCGACCGCGGTTGTTGTGGCCGTGGCGAAAACGTCACTAATGACGTCATCATTCTCGATCACATAACGCTCACAACGGCCCATGTCAAGAGGTGGGTCGAATAACGGTTCCACTTGGGTTTATGATTGTAACGCCGGCAAGCAAGTGGAACGGGAAAAAACGCGGTTGTGAGTCTCTAATGGAACGTAGCCTAAATGTGTTGTTGCATTATTTCGTTCAGCACAGATTAACAGAAAATGTTGACAGAGATATTGAAAACTTGTTATTTGAATATTCAAATGCTATATCGTGTTTGATATTTCGTTAACCTGGTCTTCAAGAACAAAAGAACAAGCACTTACTGTAATATATGGCTAAAGTGGTAGTGATTACTCTAATAAATAATCCATATTCAGTTAGGGAGTATGCAATGTTTCTGTTAATTGGTATAAACTGCGTCAAACTTTATGGCTTCTTCAGGATATATGATTATATATTTAAACAATTTTTTTATACTCGGCGCAATGTTGCCTTGCGTGTGAACTAGAAATCAACTGTCTCTGCTTAACTCTATGGTACGCAGAGACAGCGTGACATATGCACGTTATTTGAATTATGCATTTTTAATCATAGGCCTTTTTTAACGAGGGAAATATCCATTTGAGGTCTAGCCACCGCTGGGGAAACAGTAGGGGCCTTTGAGAGGCGCCACATTGACCCTACTTCTACGGAAGTGCTAGTGCTCCCCAGTATTCATGTAGAAGTACTATTGCCACTATTAGGGTTACCCACTAAAACCCCTCGATGTTTGTTCCTTCATCATATGCCAGGGCTATGGGAAAAGCTTCCCTTTTTTTAACGAGGGGAAATCCGTTTGAGGGCTATCCATCGGGGGTGTGGGGGGAAGTGATGGGAAGTGTGGGATTCGCCACCTAGGGGTGACACTAGCACCGCAAGCAAGAAATAAACTGCCACGCTACGGTCGGGGATACCCATTAAAACTTTTCAGAGTTCTGTCCTTCGCCTTTATATCACACATATATTTGGCCTAGCATTTCGCAGGCCCTGGCAGATGATGACCCCAAAGGCCACATCCACTGCTGGGGGAAGCACAGCCCCCGGCGTCTCCTCTTAGTCCAGCGTCGTCCGTGTGGCTCGATATCATGCAATGCTATGTGCTGGTAATCTGAAGAGGTCAATTTAGTTTGTCGCGGATTATACCTGCCAATGTCAAGTGATATAACAATGAATAATAGATTTAATTTCTCTAGTCTATAAGTGAAAATGACGTGCACATTCATATATAGGGCATTAGAAGGAAATCTACATGAATTAGATGGCATTGCGAGTAGTAAATTAATTTTGTTTTTTCAAGAGGATTTCCAATAAAATAAATGTCTTAAAATATTGTAAGGAATATTCAGTACTAAGAAAGGTATAAAGCCTCCCAATTTAATAGCAAAAGAACTGTCTTTGTACTGACGCATCATGCTTGTTTCAAGCAGATTGCCTAGATAAAAAAATCTGTTTGATATGATCACACCATATCGAATTCGGGACCTTTGTTTGAGTAACACTGAACCAGACACCTAAATGTTTAATTTTTTAAGCACGATGTCGTCTAACAACCCCATCCTCGAATGCCCCTGAACTAAGAAATTTTAAATATTGGATGTCTTATGAGGATTTATACTACCCTCATTTGGAAATGTAGCTGGCAAGTTTTGGAAATTTATTATTTTTAATTTATTTAACGTTTAATCACTCAATAATAAAATTTTGTACACAAATATAGTTTCATTTTCCGCATCGAAGTAAATGGTGTTATATCACTGAGCACGTTTACAGAAATGAGGAGTTTTATAGTAAGTACCTAATGAAATGGACAAGGACGATGGACTCGTCTGTTGTATTGTTTGATTGACGCAATTTTGGCGCTAAATGCAAATATCCCAGTGAACTGGTTACTTAAGTTAGTATTAGTTGTGCGGGTAGACCGCGACGTACTTACCACGATCATCAAATTTTTGAAAGAATGACCAGGTAAAAAGCACCTACAATAAACGTGTATGTATGAAGAGATTAATGAATGTAGATGAAGCAAAAGATGTACGTCAAGATCCACAGCAAGTGGAAATCCATCGCCTCTGTCTTACCCTATGGGGAATAGGCATGACAATTTGTAAGTATATTTATTTTAGTATTGGGTTGTTCGGAAAGTAATTTCGTTTTTACCCCGCAGAGGATTTAATTGTATTTTTTTGCACCCAACTTCACACTTAAGCCGTATAATTTTTATATGCTTTGAGAGCTCACATAGCAGGGCTTGTGTGTGAAAAATTCCAATTAATTCTACGCAGTAGTTTTTGGTTGGTGCCTTATAAAAATGAAGAGTGATAAGCAGCATTTTCGACATATCTTACTGTTTTACTACAGAAAGGGTAAAAATGCTGTTCATGCCAGAAAGAAATTGACCGATGTGTATGGAGAAGGCCGGTTGAAGCTGATAAAGACGCGATAAAGGCATTAGTTGATGCGAACCGGTGAATGTGGAACATGTGGAATTATCTACCAGAAAGATGGCAAAAGGTGTTGGACCAGAACGGCCAATATATAATTTAATAAAGTATTTGTTATATACGAAAACTGTTTTTCATTTCCACAAGAAAAAAAACGAAATTACTTTCCGAATAACCTATTATTACTACGGCACAAATTGAAAATGCCCATAGGCGACAGTTATAACTTGACATCAGGTGGGCCGTCAGTTTGTCTGATGTAAATTCAAATTCAAAAGTTTTTATTCAAAATAAGTTCCACTGTAGAACACTTTTTGAAGGTCATACATAGGTATAGGTTAAGATTTAATTTTACTTCCTAGTCTATGTACACCGCTTCGCAACGTGTTATTGCTGTTAAGGAGAAGAAGCGGCAAGAAACTCCCCAGCAACACGTCTAGCTAAAAATTGTTTTTCTTTATATTTGTTGTTCTATTTTTTATATTTAAGTACTTTTTTTTTTTAGATTTTATACAGAATTATGTTACAGAATAACTTTTGAAGAATTAATGGAGTTGTAGCAAACAGTGGATATTCAATAAGACAAAAGCGCAATAAAAGGATAGAAAATAATTATAGTTATAAATATAAAGACTTAACGTAATATTTTTTTTGCAACATATCTCCATATATTCCTTACAAGTACGGCAAGATAAAAACGTTATACTCGTACAAAACACAGTATAAGAGGTTGGAGCGAGCTGTTATGTAAATGAAGTTTTGTCATTTAAATATTCTTCAATAGTGTAGTATCCCTTTTTAAGCAAGATACTTTTTATTTTGATTTTGAATTTAGTGAAGGGCAGATCTAACATTTCACTCGGAATCTTATTGAAGAAGCGTATACCAACCCCCAAGAAAGAAGACAATACTTTTTGTAATCTAAAAGATGGCAATATCAGTTTATTACAATGCCTGGTGTTAAAATCGTGAACATCCTTATACCGCTTGTAGGCACTCAAATTATTACGAATATAAATTATATTATTGAAAATATATTGGCAGGCGACCGTCATAATACCGATTTCCTTAAAGCGTTCCCTAAGAGACACCCGAGGGCCGAGGTTGTAAATTGACCTTACGGCTCTTTTTTGTAAAACAAATATACTCTCCAAGTCAGCAGCGTTGCCCCAAAGTAAAATACCATAGGAAATGACACTATGAAAATAACTAAAATAAACTAGTCTAGCAGTCTCTTCGTCAGTGAACTGCCTAACTCTTCTGACCGCATATGCAGCAGAACTAAGCTTTCCTGAGAGACTAGATATATGAGCGCCCCACTGGAGTTTCTGATCTAGGTTAATGCCTAAGAATACAGTTGAATCTACTAGGTTAAGTCTAGTGTCGTTAAGGGAAATATTAACATCGTATTCTTTTACATTGGGCATAACAAACTTAACACATTTAGTTTTATTCGGATTGAGTGATAAGTTATTTACGGTAAACCACTTAGATATTTGGGTTAAGGCGTTGTTTACGTCGTCAAAGTTCTGTTTATTTCTGTCTACTTTAAATATAAGTGACGTGTCATCAGCAAAAAACACTACCTCACACATATCATTAATAAAATATGGCAAATCATTAATATATATCAAAAACAAGAAGGGACCTAGAATAGAGCCCTGGGGCACACCCATAGATATGCCAGTCTCACGAGATTTGATATTGTTAATTTCAACGCTTTGGGATCTATTGTTTAAGTAAGACGACAGAAGATTGAGAGAATCGCCATAAATACCGTAATAATTGAGCTTTTTCAGGAGGGTCACGTGTTCAACGCAATCGAATGCCTTGGACAGGTCACAGAATACACCAATGGCATTCTGTGACCCTTCCCAAGCACCATAAATGTGTTTTAGAAGCTCAACACCTGCATCGGTAGTGGAACGACCTTTGGTGAACCCGAACTGTTTAGTATGAATTAATTTATTAATATTAAAATGTGAGAGCAGTTGATTTAAAATTATTTTTTCGAAAACCTTGCTTAAGGTTGGTAAAATAGAAATTGGCCTAAAGTTGGAGGGGTCGTTTTTGTTTCCACTTTTAAATATAGGAATAACTTTGCTAACTTTCATTAAGTCAGGAAATACTCCTTTATCTACACATCGATTAAATATTTGTACTAGTGGTAGCGCAATAGTGCATATTAAGTCACTTAATACTTTTAAGGATATACCCCAAAAGTCAGCTGTGTTTTTAATATTTAACGATTTAAACGTTTTTACTATATCATCTGTATCTATATGATTAAATTTGAATGTGATATTACATCGATCAACGCACTGTGTCATCAGCAGCTCAGCTTCCAGTGGTGATGATGACAAAGAGCTAGTTATTAAAGTTGGTATATTATCCCTAAAGTATTCATTAAATGTTTGTGCAATTTTAAAGTTATTACTAATGATGTTATTGTTGATTACAAGTTTAATTGCATCATCTCGACGTGAACTCTTGCCGGAAGCATCATTTATAACACTCCAAGTTGTCTTAATGATATTTGATGATTTTTTAATTCTGTTACTATAATATAGAGATTTGGCAGCGATGCACACTCTTTTAAAGGTCTTAGAATTATGTATTCTAAGAATGGTGTATTCAAGTAATAAAAGAAACTTAAACAACCCTTTTTCATTCCCCTTATCCCAATAAGTCCTTTCCTTTTATACTCAATTCTGGCATAGGTCTTTGTGTCACCACAAATCAATATTTAATCTTTGGCTTTTTTCACACAATCCATCTCTCCTTTTTACTTTACATTTACATATTATACGAATGTATCTATTGATCTTCCATGTCATCATTTTAGAATTATAGGAGTTAAATCAAACACAAACTTAAAAACTGACGTATTTATTTTGTAATGCATTCAAATAAGGTCTTAATTTTTTTTTTATATCCTCGACTCTTAATATATTTATAAAACAGATAATAGTAGTTATATCCAAAGAAAAATAAATCCATTTAATATAAACTTGTCAACAAACATTCATAATATTTAGTTATAAGTAAGTTATTTTCAGTCTATTTGTAGTTTTTTATGTATGCACTTATTTGTGGATTGCAAACCAGATTTTTGTTTATATTTTAGTTTAATATGGTTTTGTAATGATTGTAATTTGTTTTGTGCATCAATAAATTAAAAAAATAAAATAAAGAAAAACAAGCCCGAAAGGGCAAAGAGACATCTTGCATACAAAGAGCATCAATCAAGTATGGTTCTTGCAATTCACGAACGCAAGTGGGACTTGGCATATTACGTGACGTGTCCAAACAAAGTGTACACCAGGATAGTAACATTGATTAAAATGTTGGCAGTATTGTTTCTTGTAATTTCATTTTCATTCCACGACTATACATATATAATTATATATACACACTTTGTCTGTCAATGTCTAACGTCATTAATAATATTTTATCACATTTTTTTATGGTAGGAGTTCGCAGAGAGGCCAGACGGTCCACTTGATGGAAAGTTACCATCGCCTGTGGACATTTGCAACACCAAAGGTGCTATAAATGCGCCGCTGCTCTCTTAAGGGAGACTGGAACCTGGTCACTAATGCCGGAACACAACTCAAGGTTGTTATGGTGGCATACTCTAGACTAGGGGTGGTAGTCATCCAGTCCGGCCAATACCCTACCACCTGGCATCGTATAACGCATTAAACCCTCGGCAACATCTGGGTGGCAGTCACTAATATTATCCCAGGTGTAGCATGAACAACAGGTAAGGTCGTGTACTTGTTTGCAGCTCTTAGAATAAAAAAAAAACTTAAAATATATGTTGTGTAACAGTACTTACCTTCAATGTCATCTTCAGGTAATCAACGCCGGCTGCTGGATGTAGGCCACCTTTATTTTACGTCACATCATCATTTTTTTTATTGCAGGAGTTCAGCAGAAAAGCAGACGGCCCACTTGATGGAAAGCGGTTACCATCGCCTACGGACATTTGCAACACCAAAGTTGCTACAAATGCGCTGTTGCTCTCTTAAGGGAGACTAGAGCTTAGTCACTAATGCCGGAACACAACTCAATGTTGTTATGGCGGCATACTCTAGACCAGGGGTGGTAGCCATCCACCATCACATATATTTTTCATTCTATGCTAGTAATAATTATTTAACTCTTCAAAAACAAGGTATTAATATTGTCCCAAATCATAAAATTTTTGATACTTTCATTTATTTTTTCATATTTTTTTTGATGTTATTATCAGTGGTAAATTATATTCCTTTTTATTCATAATGCCATAATGTATTGGTAAATAATGATCATAGGTAATATTTGAAATTTACCGTTTATATTACTGTATTGTTGACGTGTTTTTTCTTATTTTTTTACCTAATATAATTTATATGTCAGGTTGCCCACACTGAATTGCTTTAAATTTTATTCTAAGTTTAAATTTTGAACCGCAGCGCGTCGGATACATTAAAATTATTATTGTGTCAACGCTGCATTCTTATTATTTTTTATAAACATATTAATTGTAAAAAGCAAACTATTTTTTCAAAACGTTAATTACAGAAATAATTGACTGGTTTGACTTCTATACTATGTAAGTTTACCGTTGTTTATATTACCCTTCAATATGAAATGTGTGACTGTTTTAAACCCGCCCGCTCCCTTTTAGCACATATGTGTACTTGTCAAGTTTCTATTAAATTTATTATTGCTTTGGGTTGAACCTAACCTTATACAAGGAAGTTAAGAATTTATTTTTAAGAGTTCCCTGACCATTTGGTAAAAATGAAACCCTTGACAAATAAATTGTCATGTTTGTCTGTGACATATTATTGGTCACTTTCTCAAAACTAATATGTGCTACACAAGTAAAATTCATATACATATGTAACTAATAAAACATGTATTTTGCATACCGCTACGCAATGGTGTAGCAAAATAGCGAATAAAAACTGAAAAAGCAATGTTTGTCATACATATGAATGAGATAAAAAAAATTATAGTCATGGATATCGATGACACTGGTCGGCAAAAAAACCACTCCTAACTATTGTGATGTTTTTTTTATAATTTCAACACTACTGAATTTATATTCAGTAGTATTGAAATTATAAAAAATATATAAAATATAGTATTACATTTTTGTACCACTTCCATTTCTTTGTAATTGATGTTTTATAAGCGTATTTTTGCTTTGCATACAAAACTTATATTCAATTATTGATAAAGTAGTTTTCTATGTTTTCATTTGTTCTATTGTAATATCGTGGAAAATCAAGTAACAAAAATTTGCAAGTAATAATTCTGACCATTTTCCGTTGTATCGTTTCTCTATATGTAACAAGCTGACCCGGCGAACTTCGTACCGCCATATTTTCTGAATTCCTAAAAGACTTTGTTTCAAGACACAAAAACAAAATTACCACAATCGGTCCACGTGATTACGAGGATTCTAGAACCCGATCTCAGCGCCACCTACCGGTTCCAATTGTGGATCTAAACCATCCCGGGACCCACTCAAACACACACCCAAAAATTCATCAAAATCGGTAAAGTCGTTCTAAATTATAAAATTACAACGCAAAGTGGCATTGATTTATATATATATAGATATCTTGCTAGAATCTTTCATCACATTCATGAGATATTGCTTTAAGACTTGCGGAAAAAGAAATCTATTATGGTATTTTGGATCTTGATAAGGAAACATTTTAGAAATTTTTTTATATTTATTTATTTAACAAGACAACTTATAACTTATTGAATTATACATAGCATAAAAAACCCCCTGGGGTTTATTTCAGTGTTATGGTATCTACGGCCGTAGTATTTAACATTACGTTAGGTTTAAAAAGGGCATTTTAAGTATATTTTTAATTTTTTGGTGTAATGCTTTCACGAAACTCCACTCAACGCGTAAGACATTTAGCCAGCGCGGAACTAAATAATAAAATATCTCAGATAATAATCTCAGATATCTAATATCAGATCTCAATTCAGCATGTCAAATTCTATATATTTATCGGATTTTTTGCCGACCAGTGTAATGAAGTCTTCTACTTTTCTGGTTTACTGTTTTGTTTTTACCACCTATTGTCAAATGATCACTTCAAGTCCTAAAAACTTTGTACCTTGCAGTCGAAAATTGTAAAACCAAAAATACTTTTGGTATAATAAAGGCATTAACATAGTTTCAATGAATTTCGATTAAGATCCATTGAGTCGTCTTTGAGATTTGAAGTATTTGATATATTTTTTAAATTCTGAAGCCAAATTCCAAACGTAGGACATTCGTCATCTTATTGCGTTCCTTCTCTATCTTCTACACAAATTTGGCAGTTTTTTATATATAATTATAACAGTATTCTTTCTAATGTAATTATATTAGTCTTTTTTCATAGTTCTATTAGTAGTATTATAATTATCATAGTAACAAACCTGCAAATAGTCAATTAATTATAATCTTCAAATTAATATTTTATTTAAGTATCAAAACCGTGTGGCACTCTCACAATTTTTTCTACACTGATATTATTTGTTGTAACTTTTCTTTATTGTGTCGTTTTATTTCGGAATGATAAAATATGGTGCCTCCTCAATTATTTTTTAAAATACTAGACTCATTATTGCTTTATATATTTTTGTAATAAATAAAATTTTGTACTCTAGCAGTGTATTTGATAAATTAAAAATCATTTTTATTATATTAAGAGCTATTTATTCAAGTCACACAAAGAAGTACAATTATTATTTTCAACCAACATTTTATGACATAATTATTTTAATCTGTCTAAAATTTTTATTTTTTTATTTAACCCTCCGCCGTTCTTAACATAGTGCTTTAATACTAAAACTTACTTCATAAACTCCTAAGTTTAATTATTTGAATACAATTTTTAAACCAAGTGAATTAAGAAAAATATTTTTCTTCGAGATTTTAATTAATTAAAATTAAAAAAAACATGCGTGAACGCATTTATTACATTTGATGTAGGACAACAGATTGTTACGTTAATAAATACATATTTTTTACACACTATTTCTGTAAATTTTAATTTTACTACCAGAATATTGAAAATTGAGTACGTTTGTATTTTGAAAATTGTTTAACACTAAAAACTACTTGATAATATTTAAATCTCATTCTGAATTTTACGAATTATTTTTCTTCCGTTTTTCTTGTGTAAATTAATTTAGTTTTCACGCTGCTCTGCTAATGGGACCCAATAACAATTATTTACTTACCGTTTATTGGGCGCGCTTCTTACTGGTGGGCCTGTAAATTAATAATAATACACACTCAAAACTTAATATTATAATCCGTCATAGATACCAAACAAATCAATATGACGGGAATCTGCAAAGATTTTCAGATTTTACAGTGGAGAGATTATCCGGATTGGCTGTAATTTCATGATTAAGGTTATAATATTTTAGTAATTTAATACAAATTTGTACGTACGATCTTACAAAACGTTACAACCTCATAGATTTTGTATGAGTGTAGCAAGTTGTGACGTCATGACTTTAACGAGGCAATAATAATAATAAGGGAGTGGAGTGGCGGTCACCGTCTGCCCATTTTTCCATGTTCCCCGAACATTGCGACGGGCAGACGCCATAGTCCCAATATTCCCAGACCCCTAGTACCACAAGCAGTACAACATTAAATTTGTCAAGGGACCTCTATGTGCTGGCCTTCCCATGGCCCCAAGCAAGCCTTCCAAAAGTCCTGGCCATTTTTATGGCCTGTGGTCTTCAGACATACATATAATAATAATAAAAGCCCGTAAACGTCACACGATGGTTTTGGGCATCTCTTCTATACATGGGATCAGACAAGGCCTAGACTCAGCAACTCAAATTGGGATCGAACTTTTGACAGTTTTGGTAGTCTATAAACTATCTCGGCTCAATATTGAATCAAGAAACTACAGACCCAGTCGAATGGATCTTGACTTGCACTGGAATTGTTTATTTTATGGAAGTTACAGATTTGGGATATAGTGTACCTGCCACGCATGACTAAGGCAGATTGGCGGGTTTGACACATCGGTTATTTCTCTGTGCAGGTTCCATCAAGACATTTTCCTTCATGTGGTGAACAATATGCAAATTAGGTCCGAAAAGTGTCAAGTGGTCCATGTTTTCCCGCTAACCTAACCACTAAATTAGGCCGAGATAGATTTTTATACCCTGGTAATACTAGGTCATTAATTAAGTGCAGACAGAACATTTAAATATTAAAAAAAAATGCCACAGAGGTTATTATTTTCAAAGCGGAAATTAAAATAAAAATCAACATAAAATAAAAAAAATGGACGAGCGCGTCGTTTTGTTTCAATCAATTTTTTTTAATGTTATTTCCCAGACCATCATTCATCTGTCTGTGTATATATCTGACTCGATCATCTGTACTAAGAAACTTAAAATATCTGTGATTACCAAAACACCAAAATATAAGTGAAAACTTTTTATCCATATGATTCAAAATAAATTAACGCTTAAAGGGCGCCAAATTTAATATTATTTTTGTCCATAATCGGCCAGCTGCCACCAAAATTGCCGCGCCAAAACTAAGAGAATTATATCGTCTCTTTTACTCTAATACAAATTCTATATAGTTAGAGGGAGAAAGCATGAGTTCAACGTTCGTCTCAATTATCTGTATTTGACCACAAATTTGTGGTGGTTCCGTCTTAGAGGGGTAAATCACGGCTTTTAAGAAATATGTGTTTGTCTCGAATAGGCTCCAAAACAGAACATAGTACTTGGTGCGAGTCTTTTTACTACTCGATCACGTTCGAGTTGCCGCAATTTTGTATGTCACGGTTAGTTTCCCTTCACGCTCACGAGATGGCGCCAAGTCAATCTCATACAAAATTGCGTTTACTTGAACTAGATTGAGCAGTAGAATAACTCGCAAAGTTCAATGTACAGACATTGGCATGTTTAGAATTTTATAATATTATAGAAGATTTTTCTTTCCTATTTTAACAAGTACTTGGGTATTTTAAAAAGTACTTCGATATCTTAATGTGTACTTTGGTATTTTAATGAGTACTTCGATGTCTTAATGTGTACTTCGGTGTTTTAACGAGTACTTCGATGTCTTAACGTGTACTTTGGTGTTTTAACGAGTACTTTGATGTCTTAACGTGTAGTTTGGTATTTTAATGAGTACTTCGATGTCTTAATGTGTACTTTGGTGTTTTAACGAGTACTTCGATGTCTTAACGTGTACTTTGGTATTTTAACGAGTACTTCATGTCTTAATGTGTACTTTGGTATTTTAACGATTACTTCGATATCTTAATGTGTACTTTGGTATTTTAACGAGTACTTCGATGTCTTAACGTGTACTTTGGTGTTTTAACGAGTACTTCGATGTCTGAACGTGTACTTTGGTATTTTAACGAGTACTTCGATGTCTTAATGTGTACTTTGGTGTTTTAACGAGTACTTCGATGTCTTAACGTGTACTTTGGTATTTTAACGAGTACTTCGATGTCTTAATGTGTACTTTGGTATTTTAACGATTACTTCGATATCTTAATGTGTACTTTGGTATTTTAACGAGTACTTCGATGTCTTAATGTGTACTTTGGTATTTTAACGATTACTTCGATATCTTAATGTGTACTTTGGTATTTTAACGAGTACTTCGATGTCTTAACGTATACTTTGGTGTTTTAACGAGTACTTCGATGTCTTAACGTGTACTTTGGTATTTTAACGAGTACTTCGATGTCTTAATGTGTACTTTGGTGTTTTAACGAGTACTTCGCTGTCTTAACGTGTACTTTGGTATTTTAACGAGTACTTCGATGTCTTAATGTGTACTTTGGTATTTTAACGATTACTTCGATATCTTAATGTGTACTTCGGTGTTTTAACGAGTACTTCGATGTCTTAATGTGTACTTTGGTATTTTAACGATTACTTCGATATCTTAATGTGTACTTTGGTATTTTGACAAGTACTTCGATATTTTAATGTGTACTTCGGTGTTTTAACGAGTACTTCGATGTCTTAATGTGTACTTTGGTATTTTAACGATTAGTTCGATATCTTAATGTGTACTTTGGTATTTTGACGAGTACTTCGATGTATTAATGTGTACTTTGGTATTTTAACGATTAGTTCGATATCTTAATGTGTACTTTGGTATTTTGACGAGTACTTCGATGTATTAATGTGTACTTTGGTATTTTAACGATTAGTTCGATATCTTAATGTGTACTTTGGTATTTTGACGAGTACTTCGATGTCTTAATGTGTACTTTGGTATTTTAACGATTAGTTCGATATCTTAATGTGTACTTTGGTATTTTGACGAGTACTTCGATGTCTTAACGTGTACTTTGGTATTTTAACGAGTACTTCGATGTCTTAATGTGTACTTTGGTATTTTAAATGTCCGGAGTGTTTTGATTATGAATGAATTGCATTGAATGATATAAAACATTTCGATGCGGTCGTCCACGTGCATTAGACTAGTACTTGCGTGCGTAGCTACTTGGCGGGGCGGGCGTAGGGCTCCGCGCGGTACTGGCGTGCGTGCTGCGGCCTGCGCGTGCCCACTTCGCGCGCGCTGCCCTTGTACTCGCGCGTCTCGTCCTTGTAATATGGCTCCTCCTCGTAGTAGCGCTCGTGGCCGCGCTCGTAGTAGTAGTCCGGTTCGGCAGCGCGGGGGGCCACCCTCATCTATTCAAAAGAAACAACGGTTCTTGTGTGATATATATTTATTTATGGAACAGGAACAACAAAAACAAAACAAATTTAATATCATTTTTGTCCATAATCTACCAGCTACCATCAAAATTGCTGCGCCAAAACCAAGAAAATTATATCGTCTCTTTTCTTCTAATACAAATTCTATGTAGTTAGAGGGAGAAAGCATCGGTTCAAACGTTCGTTTCAATTATCTGTATCCGTCTTAAAAGATGGATGCAGAAGTCGCGCAAGGCCACGACACACCTTCCATGATCAAATTGATCATGTACTAGCAGAAGGTGATGTCAGGAGTCTTAAGAACAGACGAGCGTGCATGACGAGAGCTATGAATGTCAAAGAGGCAAGTGAGGTGTGTAAGAATAAGCCTGAATGGCGCTCTGTTGTTCGTGCCTACCCCGCGAGGGACCTGGCGTGAAGTTATGTATGTATGTATTTATGGAACAACGCCTGATTTTATTAGAGAAGTAGTTGTTTGTTGTTTAGGGGCATCCGAAAACAAAATAAGAGTGACGATATCTGTCTAACCCTAGGACCATACTGGACCAGAGTTGCAGAAGACCGAGCTCAATGGAGAGAGCTGGAGGAGGCCTATGCCAAGAGGCGCGCCGAATTGCGAGATATATTATAAGAGATAAAATTCATAAAATAAAAAATGTTAAATTGCATGTAGTTCGGAATAAAAGGGCTTTATTATAGTCGTTTGTTTAACTAATCCGTTTTTATTTACTTTCTCATACTCGAAACGAAAAGTAGAGTGTTAGCCTCTGGTGAAAGGGCTATTTAAGCACCTCGTGCCTAAATAGGTCACTTTTACTATTCGTGTAATCTACTTTTAATTCATGGAACTATAATTCACAAAAGAAAGCCAATGACAGGTTTTCACGAATAAGCTATTGGTGAGAAGTAACATGCAGACGCATAAAAGAGGCACCAAGATGCATAGTCACTGTTGAAAAATTTAAGGCTTAGACACCACTTGGCTCCTGAAGTACTGATTACAAATGGGTCGATGTCATCGTATTTACTTACATTATTTAAATAATTACTTGCTTGCACTAGAAATGAGTTTTGCCTGTAATTAGTAAAACTTAAAGGTACATTTATGGGTTCATTAAATTGTATAGACTTCGCTGGAATATTAAAGTGGACCTTACTTAAGACTCCCTTAAGAGAGGAGCGGCACATTTGTAGCACAGCTAACAAAAAAATTAATTATTTCATTTATTTAGGTTTATGGCTTGGCAGGTAGGCCTTTAAGCCAGATCTTAGTTTACAATATAAACTGACGGACTCATAAACTGCATCAAAGTTCAGGATTACTTTGAAATGATTTTTTTAAATAAGTATGCAAACTTTTTAGATTAAATTATATAAATATGGAGAGACTGGCTCTTAATCTCAAAAAAAGGAAAATTTAAAAATAGAACTGCAGTAAAACAAATGAATATAGCCGGGAAAAGAAAATTTACTCATAGTATCAGATTTGCGTGTTATTTATAGCAGTTTTAAATTGATTCTCATTGATTTTTTATTCTTTTGTCAATTGAATTATTGTTACCAGCAGAATTGTTGGGTTAGTTTTTTAACTCATCGAGAGTTTTTGAACCATAATATGGATACTTCGTCCGAACAAGCGGCTCAAATTGTAGCATTGGTGCGGGAGGGCTTGGATCAACGAATGATTGGTAGAAATTTAACATTTAAATTTAAAATTTAAACCAGTCTACGGTTTCTAGAATATACAGAAGGTTTGTGGAGACAGGTTCTTACAGAAGGACACGTGGTACAGGCAGACTCGAGCAACCACCGGTCGTGATGACCGATTTATTGTTACAACTTCTCTGCGAAATCGTTTCCTCACGTCTGTTAACATCAAAACAGAGCTTAATGAAGCGCGTGGATTAAACGTGAGTGCACGAACAATAAGAAGAAGGTTAAAGGAAGCGGATATCACCCCTTTTAGACCAGCAAATGGTCCAAAGTTGTCTGTAGCTCACAGACAAGCTCGCTTAAGATTTGCGCGTGATCACCTGAATTGGACAGAAGAGCAATGGACCTCCGTATTGTTCACGGACGAGTGTAGACATGTTTATATGGTGCAGATGGTCGCAGAAGAGTCTATCGTCGACATGGGGAGCGATATGCTCAAAGTTGCATTGAGGAGCGTGTTCCTTTTGGAGGCTGTTCGTGTATGGTCTGGGGTGGCATATCGATGAACGGGCGAACAGAACTTGTGTTCATAGACATGGTCCGTCAAAACGGTAATAGAGGGGGTTTGACTGCACATCGCTACATAACAGAGATCTTAGAAGATCACGTGGTGCCTTACATGGGATTCATAGGCGAACATTTTACTTTAATGCAGGATAATGACAATATTGCGAAGAGGCTGGGATACGTACAATGAATTGGCCAGCACGCAGCCCGGATCTTAATCCCATTGAGCATGTTTGGGACAATTTAAAAAGAGCTGTATATGCGAGAAACCCTTTGCCCACGACAGTGGCAGCACTAAGAACAGCACTTTCAGAAGAATGGGACAATATTCCACAAGATCCTTTAATAACCCTAATAAAATCTATGCGGAACCGATTAGAATCCGTAATAAGGGCACGTGGAGGTAATACACCTTATTAAAACATAAATAAACCTTTGCATAAAGTTTGTGTCTATTGTTAAAACCAATTTTTTAATTAAACCCAATTTTCCTTAAATTTCTGTTTTTTCTTCAAAAAAAGTCTTAAGGTCCTTTCCAGTACACAAACTTAAACTTAAGGATATGACCCTACGCTGTTTTAAAGTTCACGAACCAATCTAGAGGTTTCAATTTAAATCTGTATAGAAAGTTTGCATACTTGGTTAAAATATTTATTTCAAAGTCGTCTATTACTTTGATGCAGTTTATGAGTCCGTCAGTGTAGTTTTTTCATTTTCTTAACCCTATGTGTAGCACAGCTGACCTGTAGGTAATCAGCTAGTGCCATTCAACGGAGATCTTGTGACAACCGAAAGGGCCATATTTCACTATACAGTTCACATTTCTCACAAAACACATAATTACTACTCAAAAACTATCAATATCCTACAACTATTGTTCATTGTAGAGTAATTTTACACATTTTTAGAAAATAAAACTGCACAGCGCAACGTCTCCTTTTAGAGCCCGCCAAAAACTCAAAAAAATATATGAGAGATTACTCACCGGCGGTTCGTGCGCTGCGTACGGGTCGTCGTAGCTGTACGACGACTCCATGGCGGACCTGGCGCGGTCCAGGATGCTGATCACCTTGGTCTTGGCGGCCATCGGCCGGTGCGCGGCGTGCGGCGCCATGGCCGCGTGCGGCGGGGGGCGGTGGGGCGCGTGCGGAGGGGGGCCCGGCCTGGGAGGGGGGCCGCCCGGGCGGACACCACCTGTCCATACAAACAAACATGCGGCAATTCACAAAATACGTCTGTATAATATATTATTATTATATATTAATCTAAAACATCTTAAAGTCGGTGCTTAGTAATTTTCAAAATATAGTAATTTTTATGTTTTATTTTGCACCGACTTCAAGATGTTTCAGATAATATATATTAATAATAATACCTTTAGAAATAAGTTATTTTATACATTTTAGTTTTTGAAGTCGGTTTTTTTAAATAACGTTTATTTTATTTTATTTGTTACTTTCTAGTGTCTAGCTATGTATATATATTTGGATAAAAACGAATCGCAACGGACAAGTGGAAAAACGAATGGCAACGGATAAGTGGAAAAACGAATCGCAACGGACAAGTGGAAAAACGAATCGCAACGTACAAGTGGAAAACGAATCGCAACGGACAAGTGGAAAATCTTCAACTGACAAGTGATAAAATGAATCGCAACAAAATTTTGACTTGAAGTTTTACGGGCAGGTTTTCAAATTGGACAAGTACATTAACAATCTGCCCGTAAAACTTCAAGTTAAAATTTTGTTGCGATTCATTTTATCACTTGTCAGTTGAAGATTTTCCACTTGTCCGTTGCGATTCGTTTTCCACTTGTACGTTGCGATTCGTTTTTCCACTTGTCCGTTGCGATTCGTTTTTCCACTTATCCGTTGCCATTCGTTTTTCCACTTGTCCGTTGCGATTCGTTTTGCCACTTATCCGTTGCTATTCGTTTTTCCACTTGTCCGTTGCGATTCGTTTTTCCACTTGTCCGTTGAAGTTTCACTTCTAATATGTGTCCCAGCACACATTTCGATTTTTCGCAGGTTTACTGCAAATTATGATTTGGTTAGGTTAAGTACATTTTAATGGTGTATGTAATACGCTACCCACGCACCGACCATTTTTTACGTCAACACTTTTGTTGTTCGTTGTCGTTCACTTTTGTTATGACTTTCGAAAAACTGAACAGTTGGCAAAGTTTTCTTGTTGTTATTTTTGTTTACTCAACAAACTCTATTTATTTATTTATATTTTTTTTACACATACCACAAATAGAGGCAGTGATGCCTTGTCACGTGGAGAGCAGAGCTATAGTTCGATGCAAACTTAAGTTTGCCTCCATTAATAGCGGCTCGGAACATCGCACTTTCCGATGCGCAGAACGCAAGTTTAGGTATTAGAGGGATGAGGTAGTCTGAGGACGCGGTATATCCTCGCTCGCTCTCTCGCTAGCTTTCTCGTTTACGAGACTTTCCCGGCGCTCGGCTCACCAGAGCTGCCAATTTAGCGCTTTAGGAGCTAGATATAGCGCTTTTTAGGGCAATCCAGCTCCCAATTTTATTAAACAACTTCTTTTTATAATATGCAAATATCTAATTAATTTTATAATAAATATATATGAATATCTATACTAATATTATAAAGAGAAAAGATTAAATTCTTTGTTTGCATTGAAGAGGCTCCAAAACTACTTAACCGATTTGAAAAATTCTTTCACTGTTGGCAAGCTTCACAATCCCCGTGTGACATAGGCTATATTATGTTTACAAAAAAATTAGGGATCCTTACTAAAACTCCAATAACGTAACCCAAGATGTAAAAAATACCTAAAATCGCGAGCACTGCGAAAACTATTGATGATAGAATGAAATAATGTACTACGACTTTGCAGAACACATCATTATCTACAAAAAGTGTCGCGACAGCATAAAATATTTCTATTATAGTTATGCCACAATAAGTGTCCTTTTATTTCAAAAAATTAATTAAAATGCCGTCGCTAGAACAGGCACTTTATTTGTATCTTGATATTCATCCTTATCAAAATAAATTACTTCATATTCAAGACTGCTTCAACACCTTTATATAACTTTTTGAATTATTCAATTCGGACATTCCATTCGAAAGATATAACGAGTCTAAAAAGTATTAGAACACGTGGCTTTGATGATTTTTAGTGACAGAAAAATGCTTAATAAAATTGGGAGCTGGGTTGCTCCCCAGCTCCCAATTTTATTAAGCAACTTCCAGCGCAAAATCTTACGCTTTTTATAATATGCAAATATCTAATTAATTTTATAATAAATATATTTATGAATATCTAGACTAATATTATAAAGAGGAAAGATAAGATTGGTTTTTGCTTGCATGAAGAGGCTCCGAAATTACTGAACCGATTTGAAAAATTCTTTCACTGTTGGCAAGCTACGCTATCCCCGGGTGACATAGGGTATATAATATTTACAAAAAAATTAGGGATCATTACTAAAACTCCAATAATGTAGTCCAAGGTATAAAAAACATACCTAAAATCGCGTGCGCTGCGAAAACTATTGATGATAAGATAACAAATAAAATAAATTACTGAACCGATTTGAAAAATTCTGTCACTGCTGGCAAGCTACGCTATCCCCGGGTGACATAGGGTATATTATATTTACAAAAAAAATAGGGATCATTACAAAAACTCCAATAATTTAATCCAAGGTATAAAAAAATACCTAAAATCGCGTGCGCTGCGAAAACTATTGATGATAAAATAAAATAATGTACTACGACTTTGTAGAACACATCATTATTTACAAAAAGTATCGCGACAACATATATCTAACTAATATAGTTATGCCACAATAAGCGTTTTTTTATTATAAAAAATTAATTAAAATTCCGCCGCTAGAAAAGGCTTTTTATTTGTATCTTGATATTAATCCTTATCAAAATAAATTACTTCATATTCAAGACTGCTTCAATACCTTTATATAACTTTTTGAATTATTCAATTCGGACATTCCATTCGAAAGATATCACGAGTTTAAAAATGTAAGAATTAGTGACGGTGATCACGTGACTGTGACATCTTTTCGTGAGTCAAAACTCCATAAGACCCCCTCTATATAGAAGTTTCACTTCAAAAAGAAGAAACGTGCCGCGCTCCTTAAAAAATATAGGTCCCAAGAAACGGGAACATAAAATGTTCGAAAAATGTAACATAACATAAATCGGATTATAAATCTCGGAGTAATCGGTGAACATACACGAAAAAAAAAAGATCCCGACGAATTGAGAACCTTCCTTTTTTTGAAGTCGGTTAAAAACAAGTTTCAATATGTCAGGGGATCACAAGAAAATAGGGTCCAGGCCAGGCTGCATACATTGGCGGGAATATATTTAAAAGAAGAGACGACTGTTCTTCCCGAAACCTACAACCTGGGTGTCTTCAAGTCTCGTGTGAATAGGTACCTTCTAGATAAGCGTGCTCGATCTTAAACCATCTCTCAAATCGAGCGAGATAATGGTCAAAAGCGAACCTATACGTGATAAAAAAAAATGATTTATGGAAGTTTAAAATGCGGTTGTATCTTCTACATGACAATTTATGGAATTGAAATAGTTGAATACCCTGGTAATGATGCCACTACCTTGACGTTAAGGTAAGAAATGACGAAATTACCTTAGCGAAAATTTGCCTAACATTGGATTGTCCAGCAATTACGCACGTCAGAAGCAGTAAGACTGAGAAGGAAGAGTGGAACGCTTTAGCAGCTTCCTACGAAGACAAGTGCATTGGTCGTAAATTGGCTTTGGAGAGAAAGCTAATAGATATCATTTAAGTGACTTCCAAAACATGGAGTTGTGTATAGAGGCTGTAATGTCAACAGTGCCAGATCTGGCAGACATAGGTAAAGTTACTGATGACAGTTCAGTAGCTGCAATGCTATTAGGAGGATTGACATCCCGTATTGATCCATTGATCATGACATTAGAACGCTCTACACGAGGAATTTCAACTGAATTCTTGAAGAGTAAACTATTAACAGAGTTTGCGAGGTGAGCTGAATATGTATCATGTACATCTGATGCAGCGTCAAAAGCAAATCAGAAACCAAGTAAAAAACCAAAGGTTCGAAAAATAGTTTGCTACGCCTGTAAACAGCCCGGTCATAAAGTACTAGACTGTCCCTTGAATAAAAAAGAAATGAGCACGGTAACATTTCAAACATCTTGTACAGACAAGATGGGCAAGTCCAGCGCAGTGGGGTAACTTCGTACACATCTTGTTTTTGACCTTTTTTTTTAAGCGAAACTTCAGAGAATATACTCACAGATAATTCTTCTCTAACATTTGTTAATATAAATATAACTCCATTATAATAAAAGAAATCAATGTAAATTACACTTTATGTCACTAGAATAAAATTCAAAATTCATTGCACTGTTACACACAATTTCCTTTGATCTACGTATAAACGAAAATCTGCCCTAAGTATATATAAAGATAGAGCCAAAAGTCATGCCAACTTCAAAGCTAAGACACCATAGGGTTATATATTTTATCTTTAAGAAATAACGAGAGATGTATGGAGTTACCCCACTGATGGACTTTTCCACCTTGACTATATTATTATTGTTAAAAGGCAAATTGATGTCAGGAGCCTTAAAAACAGACGAGCGTGCATCACAAGAGCTATGAATGTCAAAGAAGCAAGTGAGGTGTGTAAGAATAAGCCTGTATGGCGCTCTGTTGTTCGTGGCTACCCCGCAAGGGACCTGGCGTGAAGCTATGTATGTATGTAAGAGGCAAATTGTTAACTGTGTTACACATTTGCTTACTTGCTTGTTGTTAAGTTGTGCTTGTAACTTGTAGCAATATCTTATACTTGACCTATGAATTAGATAGATAGACAACACTTTGTTGTACACCATAGTAGTAGAAAAATACAAGAGATGGTACAACGGGTGGCTTTATCGCTAAAAAGCGATCTCTTCCAGGCAACCCTTGGCAGGGATTGATGGATTTTTAAAATTGATGGTGGTGCAGTTTATGAATAATGATAAATGACAAGCATACACAATACATATAAATACAAAAACAATATAAATATATATGACAATACGAACATACATACATGTATATAAAACAGTATTAAGAATTATTATACACAATAGGAGAGTAATGTTTCTGAACCTCAAGAAGAGAAAGAGCTGTATACTGTAAGGCTTCAAATGCACACCTACCTGCCACAAATCTGGTTTATTGCCTTTACCGCATTTATACTTCTTTTGTTTACTTTGTGTTTAAAATTTGTAATTAAGAAAAACATTATATTGTTATTGTACTTGTTTTATGGCAGCCATTAGGCAGGTGTGTCAAACTAATTCTAAGAAATCCAATCTATGCGGACTGTCTGCCATATTGTATCGGTGCAGCAATGGACCCATGGAGAGATCGGGAGTCTAGCGAGAACTACGATCAGAGCAAGACGTGTACATTCGATAAGCGATATAGTGACGGACTTTGCGCGTATTATTGAATTGTGCAGTTTGCACTGATTGCGTCCAGTTATATTTGTGCCTGAGTTATACGTATTTGTATAGTTCTAACAAATTCTATAGTAATTCCAACGGTATTTTAATTCGAGTCTCACACTCGTAACACTATCATGTGAATATCGAGGCAATCCAACTGCTTGACACCACAAACTTAGTGCGAAGACTCAAAAGGACTAAATCATTTGAGTTAGTGTAGTGTATAGTGAAAAATAAAAACTATATAAGTGATGTTTAGGACCCGAGAATTTTGAATGCGCCCAACAAACAACGACAAGTAGAGTGGCAATGGACACATTCTTACATATATTTTCTTTAGTAAAGTTGTACGAATTTAACAAAAATTTTGTAAGAATATATTTACAATAAAAAAAAAACAAAAATAAGTTAAACATTTCGTTTTGACTGGATTCTCATGAGCATTGACGAACCCGGTCAACTTAGGAGCAACAACGTTTTAAATGAATTAAATTAAAAAAAAAATAGGGAAAAAATTTCCTCAAAAGATCATCTACAAGATTGGACTGAGGTATTTTTTTTGTAAAATGTAAAAAAAAGTTATAGAGCAAAAAAGAAAATTTTTATAAAAATTTCTCACTTTTTGCTTATAACTTCTTTAATTTTTAATTTATGGCAAAAAGTTATTTAAGCATATTTGTAGGCAAAACAATTTGCTACAAATTATGACTTCACAATTTTCTTGTAAGACGCATAGTTTCCGAGATATCGCGAAAAAAGTGTTTTCACCCCTTTTTCCAAGATGGCGACCGGGGGACAAGGGTGGCGACCCCACAAACTTGAGGTTAAGCTTCTATTGACCCCCCACACATGTCCCAAAAATAAAATTGCGTCCTCTAAAAAATGCAATATTCGGTCCTTAAATTGTAACATTTCAATGGACTATTAGATAACCTTTGGCTTTTGTTAACTGCTTATGTATAATTTCTATTTTAAATAACTCTAAATAAACATTATTTTTTTTCTTTCATTCTAAATACAGGCTGGTGATTTTTCACCGATGAAATAGCAGTGAAAAAGCGAAATAACTTCACGGCAACTCGTGTAGCTGTAATTTACATCACACTACACTAAATGCAAAGCTGGTCCGCTTACGCCACGTGGACTGTAATACCGCTTGAAACCCTACTTAACCCCTTTAAGGGTACAAAGTTTTTTTTTCTTTATGATATGGCTAGGCACGGGTACAAAGTTAATATCACAGATCATAAAAACACAGTGTTTTTATGATCTGTGGTTAATATTATTTTTTTCCAAAGCTGCCAGCTGGCATCAAAATTGCCGCGCCAAATCCAAGAGAATTATATCGTCTCTTTTACACTAATACAAATTCTATGCAATTAGAGGGAGAAAGCATCAGCTCAACATTCGCTTCAATTATCGGTATTTGATCACAAATTATGGTACTTTCCAAAATTAGTCATGGGAAAAATCACTCACCAAGAAAAGAGTGATATATATCTTTTTGATACAAAGATATATATCACTCTTTTATATCTTTAACTCTTTATATGTACAGTGAATAGTGTCAGTGTCAATTGCAGACAAGATGAGTTATTATCTGTGAGTGATATACTAGCAGAGCCGACACGCGTACCTAAGTGCGCGGGCTAATCATTCTTTCTCATCGCGTGTAACAGGAATGAACGAAAGAGTTAAAGATATAAAGACACATTTTGAACGCAAGTGATATACAGCTCTCATCACTCTTCGCGTCGGATATATATCTTTTGAGTTAATCACTCAGGAGTTACACACCGCTATTCCCAATTAGCCGTGTGTGAAACTCGCGAACAAATTTGTGGTGGTTCCGTTTTAAAGGGTTTAATACCTACACGAGCTTTATTAAAGAACAAAACATGACAAAAACTTAGCAAGAAAATGTATGAAATAAATTGAGTGGTGTGTGAAATGAAAAGAAACAATGTTGTATTAACCTGCGTGCACATCACAAACGATCGGGTCTTGATACGAGTGGGACCTGTTCGTGATTGTGCAAGCACTGTACAGGATGCCCTTTGACGACGCGGGGTTCTCAAGGAGTGGGGGGCGGCGCGGCGCAACACTCGCATCTGGCGACAACGCGAGTACACCGTGTTAAGGGGCTACCTAAACGTCGTTCGCTGTCTCGCTCGCACGTTACCACATTTTTTGTAGGTACAAATTGAAATAATTTTATTACAAAAATTGCGAATGTTTCACAATAAATAATTTCGATTCAGACAAGGTTTCATATCGATGACAGCAAAGTAGAAACGGACATCTACATTTTTGCGAAAATGCTTTTTTTTTTACAAAAATGAGCTTATATCAATTCCTATCTACAAGTCCGTATTAAAATTATTTCAAAATTCGAAATAATGAAGAAAATGAAGACATCTACACTGGGTTTTAAAAAAAGGGTACAATTTAAATGCTCACCAAAAATATTTTTTGTCCCTTAGACTAAGCACCAAATAAAATATATTACCTACTTCATATAAATTTAATCCACTATATACCGAGGTGCCTAAAAAATAATGTTTTACGTTCCAAAATAAATATACACTCATCAGAATAATTGTACCTTTTGTATTTAAATTCTTTTTGCTTATCAAAATGGATAAATGCTCACCAAATATTGTTTTACTAAAACACTAACATTCAAACCGAAAATTACAATTCTAAATAGTTTAAGTGTAATCAAATTATCCAACCTGAATCCAAGACTGGAAAAAATACATATTCAATTAATTATCGAAGTTTGAAATTCACGACAATGATCTGGTAATTTTGTCGCCGAGACGTTTTTTTACGTTATTTGACGGGATTTATTTAAATAGGAGACTGTATGTAGCCGAAAATTTAAATATGAGGAGTTTTAAACAGTCGGTTAGGTTAGGTTTTGTGTAGACCAAAGCGCCAGAACCGACTGATAACCATTCACTATTTATCATATATATAAGTGAAAAACAACGCAATATTATATTTGGTATTAAAAATATAATATTTAAATATAATAAATATACGTTCGACCATTTGCTTTTTTGCCTCAGCAAAAATTACTAAATTGGAAGTGAAGAAACAAAATATTGGTAATATCTACTTAGCGATAATGTAAAATATTTGGTCTGAAATTAGCTTTAAAGGCGTTTATATATTTTTATGGCATAGCATTAAAAGGAAAATAGCTTCATTTCTACAATACTTCTGGAAACACAATTTGGTGAGCATTTGTCCATTCTGGCAGGTATTTCGAATTTATTGTTAGTAAAATAGGTGCATTTCTGGTAGGCGTTTAAACACAAGCCTTTAAAAAACACCGCAGTAGAAACGGCTATTTGAATGTGTTAAATGCAGAGTAAATAAAGACATCTACAAAATTAAGTCAAAAAAAGTAGAATACTGTTTGCATGTTGATTAGATGTTCTTTAAATATCCTTAAAAGTATTATTGGAGATTATTATCTTACTTTATTAGATATTTTAAATGAAATGGGCACTTTTTATTACAGCATATAAACGAATATTAGACAGATGTCTTCTACATCAGTTTTTTCAAAGTACAAAAAGACATCTACGTTATTTCAGTAAAACAACGATATAGCGATTATAATTATCTGTTACACAATTCCTAAAGAAGGTTTTATTAAAGCATCATAGAAAATTTCAGGTTAATCGGTCCATAACTCTTAAAATAACCACTATTTTCAACTAAATCTACTCTGCTGTAACGTTGCGATTTTGTAGATGTCCGTTTCTACTTTGCTGCCATCGATATGATCTTACTATAATATTATAAACGCGAAACTTTGTTACTGTCCCACGCAAAAATTACTGAATGGATTTTGATGAAACTTTACAATAATATAGCTTACACATCAGAATGACACATAGGCTATAATTTATAAAGATATAGTGTGAATTATCCAAAATATAATCATTTTCCATCACCACGCAAGTGAAACCGCGGGGCGCAGCTAGTAAAAAATAATTCAAATTTTATTAATTTGAATACATTCATAATGCATACGGAATCGAAATTAAATTAATGTGAAACATTCGTGATTTATTGGTGAGATTTGTGTAATACGAATTTATCGTATATCCTCAAAAATGTGGTCATGTGCGAGCGAGATATTGAATCGCTTTAAGGTAGTTCCTTAACAATGTGTCTATTGGCCGGTTCCTATATCTTACTATTCATTCGCTTGCCTTACCATCGGTAGAGATTTGACATTACATGAATGGTGCTTATGATAAATTTCAACCAATAGTAAGCCAAATCAACGGTCTGCAAGACATAGGAACTGGATGTATTTAGTGATTTTAGTTTGTTTAATTAATTGTTCAGGTTAGGTGCATATAATACAAAATTATTCAATTCTCGATAGTAGATTGTGTACTACCACATTCTCTGATCTATATATCCCGTACAAACATTTACTTTACTTTTGACGTATGCATGCCCATCAAGTTGCGAATTGTAATTGGTATACTACATTGTTGTTAATATCTAAATTTAATCGTAGTTTTTTTTTTTTAATAAAAATATTGTAATGAAAAGAAAATAATACGGCTTTTGTCTATATTTAATAATAACAATAATCGGCAGACAAACACACATATTGTATATCCTCAAATTAAACAAGTTACGCTTGTGTTATGGGTAATATACAACAGACTACTCGGGGGCCAATCCCACGTAAATAACGGAGAAAATTCATTTCCAAAATTTACCATACCAGGAATCGAACCGCGAGCCTCTGGGTCACCAACCATCACTCAACCACAGAGGTCGAAATATTTGGTTAGACATGGCGCAATATAGAGTGAACTCAATATTGCACCATGACATCAACATGTTGGTTGATGAATAGCTGGTCAACTATAATAATAAGCGAGTTCCGATGTTCACTCTTCCCCCTATTCCAATCTCATACCTCCTATCTCAGTCAGATAACTCTATCTCATTGCCCTATTCCATCCTCAACAACACATTGTTTTCACCATTGGTGTTGCAAATGTCTATAGGCAAATATAGTCAAACAGCATAAAGTACAAAAATGAAAATAAGTTAAATAAAAATAATATATAATGGACTGTAAATGTAATAAGGACTTAGTACAAAACACATTGTATTAAATATAACCATTTGAAAAAAGAGTAAGAAAAGAAAAAATACCCTAATCCCCTTTCCCTTATTGAAGTAGTGTTAAAAGAACAGGAAAAAAAGAAAAAAAAAGAAACAGAAAACACTCTATCATGTCTCAAGATGGAGTATAAAGGTGATTCAAAAATAAAAGTCTATAGGTGATGGTAAACACTTTCCACGAGCTGCTTTGTCTGCCAGCCTACAAGCTTCCCAACAAAAAAATATCCTGTTATAAAAGGCATCCTGTACAGCCATTGAGCAGAGCATTAACATTTAAAGATTGTTTAACTTTTGTGGGTGAATATGTTAATTAATTAAGTAAATAAATATTATAATATATTATTAATAAGATAAATAATATACGAAAAACAAGGTCCCTGACTATGTTGGGGCTGAATGAATGGGAGCAAGAAATAAAAAAAGAAGCTCCAAATAAAAAAAGAAATTTGTTATTTCATTTCTAGTAATTGAAATACAAGTGTTTCTGTATATGTATTACTGGTAATTATAAAAGTTTTGCAATATAAAAATAGTCATTTTATATATATCGTTTCTCAAAATTTTTGAAAAACCTTAATTTTGAAGTGTCCCACATTTTTGCAAGGGAATAAGTAATAGACCTTTGCCCATACCATTCAATAATTGGTTTTAGAGACTTCACAACTTATCAGATTATGCATAAAAAATATAAAGACACATGAAAATAAGTAAATTATACTAAGGAACAATAAAAACAAACACACTGGAAATTTTTTCAAGTTTGTGAATGATGAAAAAACAAACAGACTACATAATACAAATTACTTGTACTCTTGTCATAGGAATAAAATAATATTGCCCAAAACTTAACATCAATAAATAATATTGACAATACCTCTCTCAATATCCCTCATCTGGGTCTGCCATATCATATCGTTGGTGTCTGGTATCAAATACTTCTTAACTTCAGCCAATGCGTACGCAATGCGAGCGTGGGCCTCCGCTGGCGGAGCGAGGGCTGTGACCTCCACGTGAAGCTCATCCGAGAGATGGGAATACTTGGGGTCCAAGGAATTACGGAGCTCTTCTTCTTTTTGCCTAGAAGTAAAGAGATTCATTTATTTGGGGCACTAAATAAGATAAAGCTAGATGTACAGGTGAATTTTTCAAGTTGGTCTTCAGGGTCAAATCCTAAATTATATGAAATAGTGATTAATGCTCAAAGTTGTTGCTGACATAGCGATTAATGATCAAGAGTCTCTGAAACAGAAATTAATACTCAAAGGAGTCTCTGAAATAGCGATAAATGCTTAAAGGAGTCTCTGAAATAGCAATTAATGCTCAAAGGAGTCTCTGAAATAGGCATTGGTGCTCAAAGGAGTCTCTGAAATAGCGATTAAAGCTCAAGAGTCTCTGAAATAGTGATTTATGCTCGAAGGAATCTCTGATATAGCAATTTGGATGAATACTAAAGTGATATCATTACCCCAAATTATACAACTCTTAATGTCCCCTCTCTTTCCCTTACCACTCTTTCATCATGAAAAGTTAAATTCAAATTAAAGAGTTTATAATTCATAGATATAAGATCAAATTAAATTATACTTCCTATTCTATGTATACCACTTTGCAACGTGTCATTACTGTTAAGGAGAAGCGACAAAAAAGTCCACACATGTCTACCTAAAAATTGTTTTTCTTTATGTTTATTATTCTATTAAGGTATTGTACTATAAAATTGAAGTATATACCTATCTCTCATGGATCCTCTGCCAAGTACAGCCATTTTGCACATTGTCTCTTCTTGCAATTGTTTCATTGTGTTGCCTTTGGGTCCCAGTAGTTTGCCCACAAAGTTGAACTGAAAGATTACATTATTTTATGTCTACAGAACAAACAAACAAAAATACAGTCTAGTGTACTGTGCTAACTTATTAAAGAACACATGAACAAAGTGTCTTCCCTTAATAGAGACAATAAGAAAAGTGCTAATAAACACTTTCTTAGTTAGAATACTTTTAGTTAATTTAGGTTATATTTACATTACTTATTAGTCTTTTCCAATTCGATTGTAATATTAATGTGGTATTTTTAAATACAACATTTATAAAAAACTTTGTTGTTTTGTTTGTTTGTCTTTTTTGCATACTTCTCTATTCTGGCATACATCCTCTGTCAAAAACACAAATCACCATTTTCATTTGAATGCACTAATCTCAGGAACTACTGGTCTGATTTGAAAAATTGTTTTAGTTAGATAGCCCATTTACCAAGGAAGGCTATAGGCTAGGATAGGCTATATATTATCACACTAAGACCAATAGGAGCTGAGAAACTATAAGTCATGGGCAGAAGCTAATATATGTGTACAACTAAATGATAAGTTTACATTTCAAATTTTTATATTTCAGTTATACTACTTAACTATTATAAATTGTGAAAAATACCCTCTAACACTTAGCAAATATTGATACGTCATCATTACTCTTCTATAAAATTACTAATTTTGCTCAAGGCCAGATTTTATATCTTACTAATTATTCTAAAGTAGACAAAGCAAAAGTTGTTTGTCAGGATCATAGCAATTGGAGATCCATTGTCTGCCTACCCCCACGAAAGAGAAGTAATATTATGATGTACTATTTATTTGTTTGCTTATCATCAGTTCCATCTTGGCATTGTGTGGAACTAACATGAAATTTTAACCAATATCAATACAAATGAAGTCAGTAAGATACAGGAACAGGCTCAAGGTTGTATTTCAAAAATTAATTTTATAGAAAGATAAATATTCCATTTCCGAAAAAAACTAAGTTAATATAAACAGAAAGCTAACAATCACACACAAACATTAAACAAATACTCTTACTCTTACTCAAACACACATGCAAAATGAAGGCACAGTGGACAATACAACAACAATATATACATTATGTAAACATTTAGTTTATCAATACCTTGGGAAACTCTTTCGTAGGCACTAAGACTTTCACAGTCACCTTGGTAGGTCTGTCACGATACACATCTAAGTATTTGAAGTCTCTAATCGGTATCCGGCCAGTTGTCTGCACTTTTGTCACTTCTGTAAAATAAATGTACTTATATGTGATTCATAACTATATGAAACAATATTAAATATATAATTAGATTTTTAAACTTGCTTGTAAGTTTAGTTCTAGCAATGCATGTTTATTTTGCTACTATTCATATTAATATTTTCGTCATTACCTTGGTCAATAAGCTTCATAGAAATTGGAAACTTAGAATTATTTAGTTTTATCTTCTCACTTAGAAGCTCTCTCATGTATTCACCGGCTTTTTCATTTAATTTTGATGCTTCCTCGCCATCTTGTCCCTGTTCATGCTCCATATTTTCTTGCGTCGAATTGCGCTTAAAATCACTACTGTTGTAGCCATTTTTATCATATTTTTCCGCCATTGTAACTTATATATGTTATTTTTGCGTAATTTAATAAAATTAACCTAATTTAAATTAATAAAAAATAAGATATCGTCAAATATCGGCGTCCTCAAAGACGTGACAGACGTCTTGAAAGAACGAACAGTGTTGCCAGAAGACCATGTCAATGAACCCCAAATTTTTGTCAAAAAACCCCAAATATATGCTTTTTGAGAAAAAAACCCAAAACAGTTGTTACTTATTTTAAAGGAGAAATAAAAAAGCAAAACTACCTTCGTAGCGAAAACGTCACTAATGACGTCATCATTTTCACTCACGGGGGGGGGAGGGGGTTGTTAACAACGACCCGTGTCAATAGGTGGATTAAATAAAACCGTTCCACCACCGCCAAAAATTTCTCACAACAAATATTTCCCCCCGAATGTTCCCCAAACAATCTTTACGCCCAAATCTCCCCCCGACGTCAAAAATCTCCCCGAATTTGCAGGAAATCCTCCCATCTGGTAACACTGAGAACGAACAAGTGAATAAGAGAATGAGTACTGGCTTAAAGGCCTAGTTGCCAAGCCATGAATATTATTAAAAAAAGCGAATGAGTACTGAGTAGTCCCAGTCAAGAAGCTTATAAGCTTCTTGGTCCCAGTCATAGTATTATCTATGGTCTTAGAATTCGCCGCAAAGGCAGGCAAAGGAATCTTTAGTAAACCAATTCTAATGTACAAATAAGTCTTCGTAAATTATCGCAGTTGTATTCAGTGTGACCAGATTTAGTAGATTTCTACTTTTTTGGTAGATTTTGAGGTACTGGCAACAGAATTTAGTATGTAATTATTTGGTAGATTTTAGTACAATTCACGCTTTTCAGTTATTCTAGTGCTTTTTTGGCATATCTAGGGATGCAACATCGCCCATAAAATACATCGATGTTACGATATCTATGTTTTCAAAAGTGAAACATAGATGTTAAAAATATCGATGTTTATGAACGATGTTTTTTATCACCATTTACATAAACTTTTGACGCTTGTTCCTGCGATGCAAATGAAACATCGTTTATTTTAACATCAATGTATGGCCCAAACCTTTTTAGCAAACCTTTCTTAATTCTTGCTTTCACTATCATCACCTGTTACACCACTACCACACACACACTTCTCAGGTATGCAAGTTACTTACGTTTATATGTGGAATGTAATGTAATTTTTAATATATTTTTATCTAAATAATTAAAGAAAACCAAAGTTTTTTTAAAAATTAAATTGTAAAATTTAATTTGGTTTCTTTAATTGATAGTGGTTTCTTTGTTATTTTTATTATTTTATCGTTTAATCAAGAAAAAAAACATGTTTTACGTTGTAACACGATAGCAAAAAAATATAGTAGATTTTTAGTATTTGCTTGTTCTCTTTTGGATTCGTCAAATAAAATCTGGTCACACTGGTTGTATTGTAGGCTACAACGAGTTTTTGGCGGGAACTGAAAGGAGACGTTGTGCTGTGCAGTTTTATTTTCTAAAAATGTGTATAATTACTCTAAAATGAACAATAGTTGCAGGATATTGATAGTTTTTGAGTAGAAATTATGTGTTTTTGTGAGAAATGTGAACTGTATAGACAGATGTGATCTTTCGAGTTTTCACAAGAACTCCATTGATTGGCGTCGGTTGTAGCCTGCAATACAACTGCGCTACTATACGAAGACCTATTAATTAACATGTTTCCGACTGAAAGACTTTGATTCTATGGTCATGAATAAATGAAAAAATAATAATTAGGCTACAACCAACACTATTCAGCGGAGTTATTGTGAACAAACAACAAACTTGAAAGGCAACATTTGACTATATAGTTTACATTTCTCACAAAAACACATAATTACTACTCAATAACTATCAATTTTCTACAACGATTATTCATTTTAGAGTGATTTTACACATTTTTAGAAAATAAAACTGCACAGCACGATGGGCACTTTCAGTTCCCGCCAAAAACTTCACAAGAGAATGAATGGATTTTGAAATTGACAGGGGCAAAGTGAACTTACCGCATTGTTTATGGTTAAAAGTTTGCGTTAACCCAGTCAGCATAGCGCAGGGCGCAAGTCACTGATTAAGCGCCTTAAATAAACACATTGGTTTTGCAAAAATAGTTAACATCCGTCGATTATTGTTCACATTGATATAAATAAAATATCGTACGTTTTTAAAAATACACTGTGCAGAAAAAATATTGCTCAAGTTCTTTTTTTTAATTTTTTTTATTATATTTATGGCTTGGCAACTAGGCCTTTAAGCCAGATCTTAGTTTATAATATACATTTAGTTTCTTCATTTTCTTAAGCCTATGTGTAGCACAGCTGAACTGTAGGTAATCAGCTAGTGCCATTCAACGGAGTTCTTGTGACAACTCAAAAGGCCACATTTGACTATACAGTTCACATTTCTCACAAAACACATAATCACTACTCAAAAACTATCAATATCCTACAACTATTGTTCATTTTAGAGTAATTTTACACATTTTTAGAAAATAAAACTGCACAGCACAACATCACCTTTCAGTTCCCGCCAAAAACTCTCTTGCTCAAGTTCTCGTTTGGATTGATGTTAGTGATGTGCAGGTTATATCACAATGTTTTTCTTCAATGTAAGCACAACTGTTACGGACTGAATCAGCCCTTGGACTTCTCCCCCTGAACTCCACTACCTCCATGCCTTTAGCGTTAGCAGCTAAGCGTCTGCTGAAAGTAGTACCATAGCAAGTGTAGTGCGAGCCTGGCATGGTCAATGGTAAATGAATATTCGACAGCCATTTTGACTCTCAGCGTGACTTTAGTGGATCGTGTGGATACCAGAGTGTTTGATTAGAGCAGCTCGTATTGATCGGTGAAATCGATACAATTAGTGTTCTGTTGAACATTCGAGTTCTAGTGCTAACTTGTGTTGATTAACCTCGAACATGTCATATAGTCCAGTAGTGCTGATCATATCTATTGCTGTTGTAGCAATTATAAATAAATACAGTCCATTCAAGGGGTGTTTCATTCATTCATCTGCACCGCACAGCAACAATATTCACATTAAGATTCAAACTTTGAAATGAAATAAATAAAGGGGCCGTAAAGATAAATGTTATTTTACTTTATTTAGGTTTGTGGCTCGGCAGCTAGGCCTTTAAGCCAGATCTTACATTACAATGTAGTTTCTTCATTTTCTTAATATAGAACGGGAGACGATTGGAAACAAAGATTCTCACCTGCTTACATAATATTTTGATGAATCCGTCTACAAATCCAGTCCTTATAGTCTAAGAAACGCTGAAGATCGACCTTCATCCATTTGATAACCAGATTAGACATATTTTTTGTGAATTTATATTGATTTGTAAACACGCCTAAACGAACACACAAGTAGGTATTCATAACTATGTTTGAAGTATTCAAAGCATGGTAATAATATTCCATGAACGGTTTTTTGCAGGCAAGCCTATACGATTATCTATATATTAATATTTGAAGCAAAAACTTTATACCCCTTTTTGCGAAAATTGCGCGGTCGAAGGAGTATCAAATATCATACACATAGTTTATATCGAGGAAGCGACGAATGCTAATATTTTTTTATTATATTATGCATAAAAAATACATTAAACCATAAAAAAAAACTTGAGAGGTGTCAAGGGACACCCGGATGGAACGAAGTTCCATATTTATTATTTACAAAAAACCTGTATACACTCAACAAAATAGTAAATGAGTAAGTTTCAATCCTATTTACTTCAATATAAGAAACAATTTAAATTTAAAAATTTAAAAACGAATCACATCCTGCAATTCGACTCTTGAAACAAATTTAACTTTAAACCAGATTCGCGATATTGCTCCTTATTTTAATGACATTAAGACTCTATATGTCCGCAAATGCTATCTGTACGTCAGCAACCCATGACATTTAAATAATAATGAACTCCAAATTAAACTCTAACTGCGTGAGCATAAAGGTTTATGCAACTGCATTTTATCTTGGCAAGTTCAAAAAGTGTCGTGACAACTTTTTTCGTAAGAATTTTTTCCGTCTAGCCTTCATTCGTACCGCGCGATAAGGAACTACTTCCAAAAAACATTCCACACACTACCATTTATTTGTCACACACACACACGCATATATACTCTTTTGTTTATTGTTCAAGTCAAATTAATAGTGTTGCCATAGCGAAATCTGTGATTATAGAAGTATAGTACTTGACATTAATTATTATGGTCGAATTTCGACCACGGGAGACCACTAGTCTATATATTAATATGAGAAGCAAAACTTTGTATCCCTTTTTACAAAAATTGCGCGGACGGACGAGTATGAATAGTATATAATGAAGAAGCGACGAATGCTATTTTTTTTTATTATGCATAAAAGTACATTAAATGAATAAAAAAACATTACATACACTACCACGTGTTAGGCACACATACACGCATATTATATACTCTTTTATTTATTAATCAAAAAAATTAACAGTGTAGCTATTGGCGAAATCTGTGATTATAGAAGTATCTTTGACATCAGGGTGACAGCTAGTTCTTGTTATTAAATAATCTTTCTTATGATAGCAATTTTTCCCTCCGTTGTATGTTGAAAATTTTTGAAGTTATACTTCTTTATTCGCGTTATGGAAAAATGATGAAAGTAAATTTTTACAATGCGCGCGCACACCGTCACACGAAAAACCTACACCATGAAGTTAGCTATAGTCAACCGAAACCCTGAAGTTAGCTATAGTCAACATTTTAGTTTTGAAGTTATACTTTTACGATGCGCGCGCACACTGTCACGAAAAACCGACATCCTGAAGTTAGCTATAGTCAACCGACACCTTGAAGTTAGCTATAGTCAACATTTAGTTTTTCTATTGTAAGTGTTGTTTTATCTACAAACGTAGAATAAGGCAAAAGATAAAAATTTTGAAAAGATTTTTATCTTGATACGCCAAAGAAGTATAACTTCTAACGCGTGTACTTAAGTACACACATAAACAATTTTTTTAACTTTCGAACAATGAATACAGGCTTCGTAAGTGCATGTTTTGAGCGAGTTGAAAATTTGTTTCTTGTCGCATGCAGTAATTTAGCACTGGTTATGCCTCGATATGTCGACTAAATGTCGCTTTATTAATTTGTTTAATAATTAAGCATGTGCGTATGTTATCTTGATTCGGCAAATTAACATCATTAATATTGCAAGAAGTCGGAGTAAGATGGATGTGGTTAGCTTTTGAGCGATTAGCGAGGTCACAAGGCAGTTAAGGGGAAGGCAATCTACGTCGCCCATGATCCTATACTCACAGACAAGCCTGGATATGTTTGTAGAGTCTGCGCCAAAGAAAATTTCACAGATGCGGCGCTGTAATCGCCGTACTTAATCTTGCCAGAGTAATCATATTGTTACATGCCGACAAAAGGCACACCTGCCTGCCATAAACCTGGTTTATTACCTTTCCCGCATTTGGACTTCTTTTGTTTACTCTGTGTTTCAATTAGACAATAGCCTATTGTTATTGTACTTGTTTTAAGGCAGTCATTAGGCAACTGTGTCGAACTAATTCTTGTTGTTATTGTTTTGCGTTGAGGCATATCGTATTTGTATAGAATAAAAGGAATGCCCAAGTAAATTCTATAGTAATTCCAACGGCATTTTAATTCGAGTCCCGCACTTATAACAATATACTAATCTGTAAATCAATGTAGGTAATTACTGAATCATAATATTTCAAATTAAATCTGCAAATTTAGTTTTAGTTTGTAGTGTACTAAATTTATAATTTAGTTTATTATATACTTATTTATATTTATGTAAAATAAAGATATTCATTGATTGCATTTTCTTTTCTGACTACTTTACGAACAAAATACTATGAAATAACGGAGCTGCGATTTTAGTTTCTTTATTTTACATGAGACATCTTTAACGACGCAATATCTACTTCGGATAGTTCGAATTACTCTATGTTCTGTATCAATGCTCCTTGTTTATTAATTTTGTAAATTTTATTTATATTTTTAAAATTACAAACTAAAATACACTATATATCAGATCACTGCCAATGGGGAGCGTGCCCAGAAGGCTGGCTGCATATTGAAGTCAAGTTCAATTAACTTCGCCTTAAGAATTCATGTTTCGGAAATAAGTAGCTTTGGTTTCTGCGTTAATTAATATTTCAGTATATTATACTAATGGCCGCAACGCTCACCTATACTATATACTTGAATGAATGAATGAATGAATGAATCTTTACTTGTAGAAATACAGGTAATATTTGTACAAAAGATGGTAAACAAAGTCAATATGTCTCCCTGTAAACTCTATAACGAAACTGAAGGGACTGTGCATTTTATAGCGTTATAGAGAGAAGTCTGTTATTTTTGGTCTGGTTTGTCTTTTGCTGCACCAGTAATTTTGTTTTATATTTTTAAATTATTTTAATCATATCTTGCGATATTGAGGCATCTTGGTGATAAGGACATAGAAATTTCGGATATATATATATATATATATATATATATATATATATATATATATATATATATATACCTTTATTTATTGGTTATTTACAATTAAAATTTACATTAACTTAAACAGACAAACTTAAAAATAAAATAAAGAAAGATAATAATACATCCTATTCTAATAATATATATACAACTTAATTTTTAAAAGATAGAAACTACAAATAGTAAATAGGTCCCAAATCATTGTCAGTTGGGAACGTTCCCAAAACGCTGGCCGCATTACCATGTTGTATGGCTTATGCGTTGCCCAAAATATAGACCAGCGTTTTGGTTTCGTGAGACATCTATCAGCCGTTTTGATAGGTCTCGATAAAGGCGATGGGCTTCTGGACCCCATGGCCCGAGAGTTTCGAAACCAAAAGCGGCAAATATGTGTCCACTACCAATGGATGCATGCATATTTTAGGTCCTCTTGTCGGGCGGCAGCTGTACCAGCTACCACAGCCGTATCAGGAAGATGAGACGCTGCCAAAGTGTCAACGCACGTTGCGTCCCAAACTAATGGTCGTCCCATCTTCCATTAAGATATATATATATATCTTAATGGAATATATATATATATTTATACCCTACAGTCCTCCTTACCTTAAGGAATGTTTCAACTTCCTTCATACATCACACACCTTCGATTTGCGCTACTCTAATAACCCCCTGTTAAAGGCCTACACTTCTTCAACATTTTACTACAAATCCTTCGCTGTGCAGGCTGTTTGCCTTTGGGACCCTTTACCCGTAGATGTCAGAAAAGCTAAATCACTTGCCATATTTAAAAAGCTGTCAAAAACCATAATTTGTAACAAATATATATAAAATAAAAATATATTTGTTTCATTTCTTCTTAACTTAGGTGTTTATATATATATATATATATATATATATACACATAGATACTGGCTGTCCATGTGTGTCTGTGTTGTGTGATTACAGTCCGCATGAGATAAAAGGATACCTACAATGTATTCATTTTCCGAGTGAGACGTACCGGTTAAATTTAATAAAAATCCCACAAAAAACTAGTTAGCACTTATTGATTAATGTAAAAAGTTGTGTCTGTCGTGTAAACACTGGCTAGAACCACAATGCATGCAAAACCATATTTTAAAATACAAGAAGAGGCCTACTAGATTAAATTGATGAATCTATTTACTTTTTTTACAAAGATTTTTATAATTGTTTTATATGTTTAAAATTATTTTATAAGCTTTTTACGATGACAACTTGTAAAAAACAAGTGACCAGAAAAGAAATGCCCAATGTAAGTACTTAGCATTATATTTGTATGTTCTTTTAAGGCTCAGTTCCTATATCTTATCGACCGTTCATATGCCTTACTATAGGTTAGATTTGACATAAGCTCCATACATCTAATGTCAAAATTCAACCAATGATAGGGCATGTGAATGAATGGTAAAATATACAGCGCGTTCCATTAGTAGCTCACACCGCCCAAAATTCTCCGTTAGGCGTTCCACAAGGCGACCGCGGTCATTGTGGTCGTGGCCAAAACGTCACTAATGACGTCACCATTTTCGATCACACAATGCTGACAACGACCATGTCAAGAGGCGGATCGGATAACCGTTCCACTTGGGTTTAATATTGTAAGGCCGGCTAGCAAGTGGAACGGGAAAAATCGCGCTCGTGAACGTGGTCGTTGTGAGTCTCTAATGGAACATAGCCTTAAAAACCAGCCATTAGCAGTCTATTATACCAATAAACATCAAATTTTCATTTAAATTCCTTTTTTTTCTTCTGCAATGGCTTTCGCGTTTTAAACCATAAACCCTATGATACCAATCATTGTAAATGATCACCCAAAAGACCTGTAATCAAAGTACAAAAATAACCATAAATCGATCAAATATAATCTAAAAAGGAATGCTCCGGTGGTTCGGGCATATGGAAAGAATGTATGATGAAAGAATGACTCAACAGATATACAATGCAAAAGTGGATGGATGCAGAAGTCGCGGAAGGCCACGACACACCTTCCATGATCAAATTGATCGTGTACTAGCAGAAGGTGATGTCAGGAGCCTTAAGAACAGACGAGCGTGCATGACAAGAGCTATGAATGTCAAAGAAGCAAGTGAGGTGTGTAAGAATAAGCCTGAATGGCGCTCTGTTGTTCGTGCCTACCCCGCAAGGGACCTAGCGTGAAGTTATGTATGTATGTATCTGCCAGTGAAAATTCCGACAAAAGCAGTCCAGCCGTTTCGGAAATTAGCCGGCACAAACACAAAATTTTTAATAAATAATATTTTGTTATAAGCACCGTATATACTTTCATGTGCTATATTTCATATACCTATACTTGGTTTCAGGATTTTTCAGAAGACACAAAGACAGCTATACAACGTATCGACCAACACCACAACGTACTTGGATTGCTATATTTAAGAAATGGTATATAATACATATAGTATAGGCAGTATAGGGATGCCGACACAATATATTACAATAAATTCTAATATTTTTACATACAAAAGACAAGTGTTAAAGTAAACTTATAAATGCCATGATAGGAACAATTTTAATTACTTTTGAAACAACAATTAATGTGCTATTTGACTGCTTTTACTTGTACCTGCTTATGACGTCATAAATCGGTACGCTCGTACAAAATCTGTGACGGTACTGCGTTCTGTAAGTATATAAAAATTACCTCATTAGATTTGAGTGTCCGCACCCCTATTGGCAGAGAAACACACACACATTGCACATCTTCAAACTAAGACACGCTATGTTATGAGTAATATACAATAGAAAATTCTAAGACTCATCCAAGCAGCCATAATAATTGATTTTTTTTATGAAATTTACTAAGCTAGGAATCGAACTCGGAACCTCTGCTATGAAAAAAAAACCTGTGCGTCCCGGGACGCCCGACAGAAGCGATAACTTACGTGCGAGAAAGGGAAGCCAGACTGGAGCCGTAACGCGTTACGTAACGAAGCGGTTTACCCTCCCGTAAGAAGTTACCACTTCAAAAAATCTAGGAAAAGACTTCCCCAGATGTTGAAGAAAATATTTATATTGACTTTTAAGTTACTTATATGTTATCCAATAACGATTAAATTTCGTTATATGAAAATATCCTGAAGCTGCAATGAATTCAACGTATAAAAGCTTTTTTAAGAAGATTTTTATATACAAGCTTTTGAGATCCTGGATATCATGTAGCAGCAGAGTGCTAGCCAAGACAAGTAAAACGAGCCCAAACACGACGGGTGTATCTTGTTTAGTACAGGAGTTCCTATGGGCACCTTCCGACTCCATCATCAGATCAGCTCCATATTACTATATTATTGCATCATCACACGATATACATATGCGTGCAAAATTTCAGCTCAATTGGAAATCGGGAAGTTGATCAAATTTAACTTGCAAGATTCCACCCGAACTTACATACATAATATTACATCCATTGTAAGTTAAATAAAAGCTTGTAATAAAAATTATCATAATCGGCTCTGGCTCTGGGAGATATACACAAAAAATAATATTTCTACGACTCTTTTTTTTTTTTAAAGTCTATAGAAAGTATGAACGGTCTGACATCAACTGCCATTGCATTACGTTTGTTGTTGGAATATTATAATTATACAAGTTTTATCTATGCTATTGTCATTTTTTATTATTTTTCTACAATGACCATGGCTACGTTCCATTAGAGACGTATCGAAAACCGCATCGAAATCGGCCTAGTAGTTTTTACATGAATCCCAAACAAACAGTATTCTCCATCGTTTGTATAGTCTATTCAGTTGTTTTTTAATAGCTTCAATGTACAGACCCAACAGGCTTAGAATTTTATAAATTTACAAATATATGACATATTACGGTTCACAATATTACGATAGTTTACAATCTCGCGAAATTATAATCTAACGATATTTACAAATCGACGTTGCCATATATATCCCTTTGCTTCATGTACACGTAAATAATAAATGCATTCTAGATTGCCTCGAGATGTATACGGTGCCGGAAAATATGGTGCAGTTCCTTTCAAAACGTTTACCACCACTCCACAGCGCAATGCGTAATGCAATCACTGAAATTGTAAGTAAATTGTCTGGCTAACAATAATAATTGCATTATCGACTGAATTCTATCCTGGCACCCAATTCTGCTACTTCAAAACCGATAGTGACACTACATTTCGAATTAAAAAATATATAAGTATATTACCATTATAGCAGAAAAGGCGCTAGCCGAAAGAAATATGGAAAAGTTAGCAAAATTTTAAAAATAAATTTCGCGTGTTTTCGCTTATAATTTTTTTTTATTTTTTTTAGTTCAAAGTTCGGCTATGTAATTTAAGACAAGTAGGTATACCTTTGACTCTCAGAAACAAGGCCTGTTTTGAGTCAATCAAAGGTACACCTGTTTGGTTAAGCAACATAATAATATAGCTCTTAGATATATAATTGCATATGATTACTATAATCGATTTATGTCAATAAAAACACTTACAATAACACTATTAATTCGTTCAAATAACTAAGGCCCCTACAGTTATAAAATGATATAAAATGAAATAAAACAATAACATAATGAAAATTATCTTGTAATGACTCTCATCTTCTTATAATCTGGGGCTAACATGTACGAGTGACGTATCCGTCACCTTTCTGCAAAAAATCGTACACTTATTGTCAAGATTTGTATTGTTACAACCTAAGACCCGACAATGGCAAATTCCACGTACAGATCTGTAAAAGCACATTTTATTACCTATCGGCATTTGAACTAAATGTAATCTTTTTATGATCGTCTTCGTGTTCACTTATTTATTAGCATACGTTTCTATAGTAGAATTATTTTCTCCGTGCAGTTTGGGTTATAAATAATCGGAGCGGTGAAGCGAGTATTTCGCTCTCTCTTCCACTCACGGGCCTTATGGGCAGGCATAGTGATACGCATTATTGTTGTCGATAAGCGTTATTGATAGTGTATTTAGTTTTGTCATTTTGTGGGTTAGTGATATAAATGAAAGAAAAAAAATTGATAAAATAACGTATTTATTAAAATAAGAATAATAAAGATTTAAAATAAATTATGAATTAGGTATCTATGTATTAAAAAACTATAAGTATAAAAGTTTAGAATGTAACAAGTTATATTAAAATAAATATAAATACTTATATCTAAGTTTAAAATTAACAGCAAAAAAGATAGTAATGATTTTTATAAGAATGATAATCTTTCTTTGATAAGAATGAGGTTTTATCGATAATGGCGTTGCGCTCGCGCAACATGCTCACCGCCCTAGCCGGGCTGAGGCCGAGTTTGATTTATGACCCATACTGCACGGAGAAAATAATTCTACTTTAGTTATTATGGAGAACAGCCTATTGATCTATTGGACTCGTTTACGGCCGTTTGCGGTTGCATCATTAGCTAGGTGTTGCGGATTTCAATCACAAGCTAATTCTAGGAAATTGTGTCGATGTTGCCGGGCCGTTGCCAGATATTTGCATTTGTGAAGTATAAAACGACAGCCTGATGAAGAGAGGAGTCAATTGAGCTACAACTGCGATACGGGCGTGACGTGTGTACATTCGGAAATCTAATAGTGACGGACTTTGCGCGTTTTCTTGAATTACGACCTCCTGCTTTACGTTTGGATTTGTTGCGTTCGGTTATATTTGTACATACAAACACGTATAACACAGGTACCTGTGTTATACGTGTTTGTATAGTTCTAATAAACTCTATAATAATTCTAACGACATTTTAATTCGAGTCCCGCTAAGTCGTAACAGTATAATACAATTACGAAGTGGTAATAGAGATAACCCCATCTAGGTAGCCAGTTAAGAAATACAACCCTAACTGAATTCCACGACCAACAGGATGTACTAGACGAGTTGGTCGCGATTCGTATAGAAACGAAGAAAATTGAAATCATTGCAACATCTGATAAAGATTTTATTGCCTGTGTCGTGCAAAAAGTGAAAAAACGGAAACTCAAAGCTGCGAAGCGAAAATGAAGATCATGAACAACCTTATAAAGGATTTGAAGGACGAGTGGCTTGTTAGAACTGTGAGTTTCCTAGATTTTTTAGGACCAATAGACTAATAATTATTTTTCGAGGTGAAATGCAGTTTAACTTCACAGCGCGTGGGAATTGCAGTGGAGTAGTATGAGGCTCCTCAGCTAGGTTGGTATATCTACAACTCCTCTCATAGCTATATGTATTCTTTATATATACTTAAGTTAACAATACATAATACGTATATCCCCAAGTTACGCTTGTGTTGTGGGTCCACCCAGTCCATAGTAAATAAAGTTTGGCAGTGAAGGTAGTAATTAAAAAAAATCAATGGACAAGTGGAAAAACGAATCGCAACGGACAAGTGGAAAAACGAATGGCAATGGATAAGTGGCAAAACGAAACACAACGGACAAGTGGAAAAACGAATCGCAACGTACAAGTGGAAAAACCCATCGCAACGGACAAGTGGAAAATCTTCAACTGACAAGTGATAAAATGAATGAATGAAAATTTTAACTTGAAGTTTTACGGGCAGATTGTTAATGTACTTGTCCAATTTGAAAACCTGCCCTAGTACAATGTATAGTACCGTGTGTGAGCGGGACGGATGATGCGCGAGCGAGATAGAGGAACTATTAATATTTGTATGCGCTCCCGCGCTGCGCTAGTCAGTAGCAAAGAGTACATCAGTAGGTCCAAAGTAGGTCATTGTCCGCTGCGAGGACTAGACGTATGCAGCTCCCATAAAAGGAAAGTTTGTTTACGAAGTTTACCAAGCCAGGAACTGAACCCGGGTTCTTTGCGATCCAATGAGCTAGACTGGCAAAGGCCGTCCAATATTACGCGGCTAAAAAAGAAACTCTTTAAACAATATTATTATATTTCAGACTTCATCAATAAATAAAGTTAATCCAGTGGTTGATAGAATAATGGATGATGAATCAGTCGAAGGTGTTATTATGACCAATAAAGAAGGTAATATGCGCTTTTAGGGTACTGTTAAAGAGCAATCGTAATAATTTCCAATGTCTATCTGTCAGTGTGCCACAGATAATTGTCATTTGTCACAGAAATAAGGTTACCAGAACAAAACAAAAACCAAATTCCAAATTTATCCTTGCTGGAACGGAGAAAATATTATACAATTTCCTCGGCCGGGCGGCCTGTGGTAGGAGTGCACGATATATATCGATATTGAATAAAATATCGATATATGTACACGATATATCGATTCTTCCCGATATAATCGAATAATCTAGTATCGATATGTACAATCGATACATTTTATCCGATACATCAAATATCGGTAGAAATTATAGAATAAAGTTTTACTTTTTTAAACTGATTTATGGTTGGTAACTTGAGTAAAAATAAAACGTAAAACCCTGAATTATTGAATAACTAGCCTTCCCAGTAACGAAAGTTTCGTTGTTAACAAAATACTCTAAATGACTTCAAATTAAACTCCACTACATACCTAACCTACAATGTATATTCGTCTCAACAGCTAAAGAGCGATTTCTGAGTTTCTCCAATAAACTCTCAGTTTTATTTTTTTGTATATTTTCAGCGCTGGTCGATTATGAGATATACTAATGAAATGATTCGATTATAAAATAAGTAAGCTACTAATTTCATAATCGATTTTCAATATTAATATTCGAAAATAATTCGATTATGACATTAGTCATAATCGCCCCCCGCTAAACAACATACTACTCCTACTCTTAGTAAGGGCAGCACTAGTATTAAAAATGGTATAATCTGTGTCTGTGGGTACTCGTTTCGGTCTCAGTACAAAATAACTTACAAATAAATAAAAGCTATCTGTTTTGATTGTTTTGTTTGATACATTTTACGAAATGTAAATACAGTTATATAAAAACTAACTAATAAAAATAAATAGCACAATATATAAAAGCGGCTACAATTCAATTGTATAGAAGAAGCAAGCTGTGGCAATAAATTGATTACCTGTTTTATATATTACATTTTAATTTAAATTTTGTTTCAGCAAGGTCTCGACAAAAAGTATTGGGAGTTATAAATAATTAAACTTGATTTGTTTCTTATTCCCAGCTATTTTTACTTATATCAACCTGATCCCTATCAAATACTTAATATTAAAAACTAACTAAGTATGAAAATTACATTTTGTTACGATATATCGAAGATATCGATATATTTCTACGATATATCGCAAAGTATCGATACAACATTACGATATATTATATCGAAAATAATATCGATATTTTTTTTGTATGAACATCCCTAGCCTGTGGTAAGAGGCTACAATACAACCCACAGTCAGGTGGTAGGGTATTTGACCGTTTGGATGGCTACCACCCCTGGTCTAGAGTATGCCTCCATAACATCCTTGAGTTGTGTTCCGGCATTGGAGGACCAGTTCCAGTCTCCTTTTAGAGGCGTTTAATTTATATACTACAATTACTTTTCAAAGAATTCATGGAGTTTAAAGTTGAATTAATGGAATAAAAACAAGGGAGCATGGATTAACTCTCAAGTGCTGCCCTCAGAGCACTCCCCATTTTAAAGACGGTAGAAATTAGAACAGTTATAGCCAGTTCATTTGCTATGGGTTAAAATTTGACATAACCTGGATTAGGGTTGCCACCTTTAAATAATTGTGTTTATTTTTTGACTTTAAAAATATAGTACACATTTCTTTTCCATTGATTATTTTATATTTAATTTGTTTTATTGTTTAATTTTCCATGTGTATTGAAGATCAATTATGTTTTAAATAATTATGAGAATCTTTACAAAAAGCGAGACAATTGAAATTGATGAAAATAAAGTATAGTACAATAAGACTAAAATATAGTACGATATTACATGTCATAGTAGGTAGGTATTTTGGATTATGACCATCTACTCTCTATCAGTAACGCTACAGTTTTTCATATAAAATCATACCCACACTGGTATTAGGCTTACTGCGAATTTTTTACTACTCGATCGTGTTGAAGTTAACGCAATTTAGTATGGGAACGACTTAGCGACATCTCGTGAGCGTAAAGGGAAACATAAATCGTGCCATACAAAATTGCGTTAACTTGAACGTGATGAAAAAACTCGCTTCAGGTCTTAATCTGTTTTAGGTGCTCCGATATTGACAAATATAACTTTGACAGGAGCAAGTAACTATGGGCTTAGGCTGCAACAGCTTGGTTCGATATCGCAAATGTACATAAAAGAAATGGTATGTATTTCTCAAATACTACTACTAATGACAAAGGGCGCGTTCTTTTTGTGGCTCACAACGCCCGAAACGCTCCTTCAGCCATTCTACATAGCGACCACGGTCGTTAAGGTAACCTTAAAAAGAAAAAAATTAAAAGCCTTCATCGAGTACCCCACGATCGGTACGTCACTAGTGAGGCTTAACGAGGGATGCAAATTAGCTCTAATTGCCCCTCAATTAATTGATTGCAACTGCGAGTACAGAAGTAGTTTTACACAAGGGACAGATAAAAGCAGTCATTAAAAAACTGATTGCTGAATGGTCTGTTCGGAATTCAGTTGAAAAAGAAATACAGAATATTTAAGACCGGAAATTCTTTTTTTTATAAAATCTATTCGCGTTGCAGTTGAAGAAAACAATAAATATACATTTCAAACATTTGTATAGTTAAATTTATTTTTAGATATTGTAAAGCCATATTTAGAAAAAATATGTTTGGCAACTCAATGTATATAGGATTTCAATTAGTTAACAATTAAAGAATTCTAACGAAACGACTTCATTTATTGGACCAAAAAGTCATTTCATTTTTTCAATCTCCTATTATATTAATGTACTTTGTGTTCAGTAGTTTTCACGTGGTATCCTAACAGACAGAAGGACAGATAAACAAAATTCTATGTTGTATTTTCGGAATGTGCTGGTCTGAATTAGCTCCCTGGTTGTTTTCCATTTTTAAAATATTGTACGATCGCGAACTTTTTACAGTTTAAGTATATATTGATATAGATAATGTGTTTGATACTTTCATATTTTGTTTTGTTCATACTATGATATTTTTCAATACAGGATCCCTTTGACGAAGTCTTGATAATGCGTTTGCACACAAAGAAGCTTGAGATAATGTTCGCTACGAATCCAGAGTTCAACATTGTTGTACTTCAACACCCTCGTCACAAAGCAAAACAACAAGAAAAAATAAAAAATGTTATCTAATTTAATAATATTATAAATTATTTCTACGAGTTTATGTATAGCTTTACCTAGTATTTATTACAAATGTTATTGTAATTAATTAAACTGTAGGTATGTAATTAACTAACATTTTTAACTTAAACAATACGTGTTGTTTTCTTCTTGGTTATAGTATATTATGTATTCCACTATCCACGGACATTTATCTTTAGGAGTTTTTGGTGGGAGCTGAAAGGAGATGTTGTGCTGTGCACTTTAATTTTCTAAAAATGTGTAAAACTACTCTAAAATGAAAAATACTTGTAGGATATTGGTAGTTTTTGAGTAGTATTTATGTGTTTCGTGAGAAATGTGAACTGTATAGTCAAATGTGACCTTTTGAGTTGTCATAAGAACTCCATTGAATGGCACTAGCTGATAACCTACAGTTCAGCTGTGCTACACATAGGCTTAAACATTAATTCAGTCGTGAAACGGACTAATGTTTTAAAATGCAACAATACAAAGGCTGAGCAAAGATAGGGTTGCCTGCTACAGAAAAATTGCTCAGAATAACTAGATTTCTGAGCTGATAGCAGGTGATATTTATACACGGCTAGTTTGGTAGCTAAACTATATTGTTAAGACTCAATACAAGTCTCTCAGAGTCGCTCAGGGATGCCACTGGTACAAAAACTTGTTGAAATATAAAATTGAAACCTGAATACTAAGTAAAACGGACCTTAATATAAATTCAAACTAATATATTCTGTTGCGACCTAGAAGCCGTCAAAAAAAATACAAATTAACACCTGCATACCTGTAAAATTTGGACTTCTTTTGTTTATTTTGTGTTAAAAAATTGTGATTAGAAAACAGTCCATTGCGTATTGTGATCTTTTATGGCAGTCATTATCCAGGTGTGTCGGATTTAAAGTACAAACTGATTCTAAGAAATTCGGTCCACGCGGCCGGACACAAATATTGCATCTGTGCAGTTAAAGCAATGCCCCGATTAAGGGAGGTGGCATTCGAGTGATAACCACGAGCGAAGTAAGACTTGTGTACATTCGGTAATCTATTTAGTGACGGACTTTACGCGTGTTATTGAATTACGGCCTTCTGCATTTGGACTTGTTGTGTTCGGTTAAATTTGTACCTGTGTTATACGTGTTTGTATAGTTCTAATAAACTCTATAGTAGTTCTGACGGCATTTTAATTCGAGTCTCGCGAATCATAATAACACTTAGAAATCATTATATATTAATAGTGACGAATTCATATAAACTTCTTGCCCTGGAGTAAGAAACGAGATGATATAGATATTTATATTAATGTACTAATGACATAAATAAATAAATAGATACATAAATATTTGTACTATATATAATTAAGAAAAAAGGATATATTAAAAATTGTATAAATTGCCCAATAATAAGAATAAATAAAGCTAAAACTGATAACAAGGTCCGTGACAACTTCAGGGGATGCGTCTAGGTCGAAAGCAGACCTAAGGACGTTTACAACATCAGGGGCGTTATCAACGCTTGCCGGCCTCTAAGGAGTTTTATAACGCCCTTAAACGACTCCATGTCATAGCGTAGAGGGGAAACATCGGGGGAAGTGCCCTCCAGATCACTGTAGTATGCGGAACAAAAATTCTAGAGAACTGTTATGTAGTTGAGCGTGGAAGCTAAAGGCAAAGAGGCTGAATATCCCGTCGATAGTGACTGGTGCTGTTGTAAAAATGAGGCGTTGGCACTAAATCAAACAGTTCCTCCGAACGCTTACCGTTGTACAGACGGTAGATGACGCGGAGAGATGCTAAGTCTCTCCGAAGGGGACACGTTTGTTACGTTTGCGTTAACTTGAACGTGATTGAGTAGTAAAAAAACTCGCTCTAAGCACTCAGTTGTGTAGTTAAGGCGTGAAAATGTCACAAATAGTCTCAAATTCTCTATAATAATATTAGTTAGGATTAGTAAATTATGCCTTTTTATTTGAGCAATAAATATTTGACAGCCTCTGTGTGATTGAGCGGACTAAGCCTTTGCCGGCCTAACTAACTGCAACTCAGAGGATTCCCGGTTCAAATCCTGGTACGGTAAATTCGATTTTTTCCGCTATTTACTATGTTCTGAGTGTCTAGGGTAGTCCGTTGTATATTACCTGTAGCACAAGCGTAACTTGCTTAATTTGGCGATAAACAATATGTGTGATTGTCTGCCGATCAGTTATTAATTATTTAACTAGTTGACCCGGCGAACTGCGTACCGCCTAATTTCTGAATTCCTAAAAGACAGGAACAAAAACAATATCACCAAAATCGCTCCCGGTGATTAGGAGGATTCTAGAACCCGATCTTAGCGCCACCTACCGGTTCTAACTGTGAATCTAAACCATCCGGGGATCCACTCAAACACACAAAAACAAAATCACCAAAATCGGTCCAGGTGATTAGGAGGATTCTAGAACCCGATCTCAGCGCCACCTACCGGTTCCAATTGTGGTTGTAAACCATCCCGGGAGCCACTCAAACACACACACAAAATTTCATCAAAATCGGATGTACCTATAGTTTACGATCCTATAAAGGACATACACACAAACATTCATTTTTATATATCAAGATATGTTATCTCTGTGTAGATGGATTCTGCGAATTGAACCTGGCAACACAAAACGCTACAGAAACTGGGTCCGAGTACTCATACAAAATTCATGCCGTAAGCCTATGTATTTTGTACATAAATTCCTGATCAAAATTTTGGGCGTGCGACACCGGGGCCCCAGCCTTTAAATGTTTTATTAGGCCAGGGTACATTTCAGAGATAGCCTCTACAACATGGGTGTCTGTTTATGTAACTTATAAAGACTTCCAAGCAAAATAGAATGTATCATCATCATGTCATCAAATGTACTGCATCAAATAAAAAAGTAGGAGGTAGAAGGACTAGGCAACTAAAACATATAGTACGGCGAGAAGTGGACCGAAGACTGGATTTTTGGGATATTACAGTAGAAAATGTTTTATAAAATATTGTTACGACCGACAGATAATAATTCATACCTGCAATTTATTGCCTTTCGGCATTTGAATGTTTTTTGTTTAATTTGTGTTTAAAATGTTTAATTAGAAAAACAGCCTATTGTGTATTGTAATCCTTTATGATAGTCACTTGCATTTGCATTTGTGTGATTTTTGGAAATAATTGTTATGCGGTCGAGTATTGTGTCGAGACATTGTATTGGTGCAGTATAAAACAATGCCCCAACTGAGAGATGACAGTCGAGCGATAGGCCCAAGCGGGACAAGACATGTGTACATTCGATAAGCTATATAGTCACGGACTTTGCGCGTGTTATTAAAACGTGCAGTTTGCACTGGTTGCATCCAGTTATATTTATACCTGTGTTATACGTGTTTGTATAGTTCTAATAAATTCTATTTTGGCATTTTAATTCGAGTCCTGTAACAAAATTTTCTTAAATTTTCGCAACTTGTATACATAATAAGACTGCGTTTTAACGGTTTCAAGCGCGGTAATTTATTTGATTTTGGTTATTCCGACATTTCGGCCGCTTTTCAGTCTTCCGTGATCACGGCAACTGAAAAGTCCGAATTGATCGTTCTTTTCGCATTGGATTCAGGATTTTATTTTTATAGGGTGGAAGGAAGAAAAGATATACGTAACTAATTGAAAAAAACATTGTTGCAAAAAATAAATCGACTTCAAGGGTAACTAGAGAGCAAAAATAAATATTTTCTAAATCATCTTGAACTCAGGTATAAAATAATATGAGGAGACTTTTTTTATTGCAGGAGTTCAGCAGACAGGTAGACGGCCCACTTGATGGAAAACGGTTACCTTCGCCTATGGACATTTGCAACACCAAAGGTGCTACAATTGCGCTGCTTCTCTCTTAAGGGACACTTGAATCTGGCCACTAATGCCAGAACACAATCCAAGGTTGTTATGGCGACATACTTTAGTCCAGGGGTAGCCATCCAGTCGGGCAAATGCCCTACCATCTGACTGTGTGTTGTTTTGTCGCCTCTTACGACAGACCGCCCCCCGGCCGCAGGAAATTTTATTCTTTCTCGCTTCCTGCACGGACTATTAATGAGATTAGTTATTACATATACATACGTAATAACTAATCTCAAAACTATAACTTTAAGTGTGATTTAGAAGATTTACCATGTACAAACACACATTTGTTAAATATAAGTAAATACAATAAGCGTCAGACAAGTTAGATTAAAACCAGACTTAAGTCTCTGGTGGTTTAACTTTGTATGCCCCTATCATTGCGGTTTGGTACTATATGTTCTCGAAAATCTTAGTTTTGCGTGACTTGCGAGTCGAAAATTTTAACGTCTTAAAATTACTATTAATTTTAAAATAAGAATCACGAAACAAATTATATATCCTTAAAGGTCTGGTCAAACAGCGGACGGGACGGGACGCCGAAGCGACGCTAGAGGGACGGCATCGCGGCGTGGATGTCACACTGCGAGCGTGATGATCGCGCTAGCATCGCGTCGGCCGACCCTAGTTCGCATTTTTGTACTGTTGATGGCTCAAGTCATACATAAAGGTGTAGCCTTGAACAGTTTCGATTATTTTTTCCACTTTCTCCACGTTAATTTTGTAAATAGATACAAAAATGGCGTGACGCCGAACGCGACGTGCTCCCGTCGCGCTGTCTATTTGACTACTCAAATGAATAACCATAAAACACAAAAAGGTCATCGCGCTCACGTCGCGATCGCGCTCCGTCCCGCCGCTCTAGTATTGCATTCCAGCTGAACGCGGTAGCGACGTGACGCGACGGCTCTATGTGACATAATTCTACATTAACTAATATAATACAACTCTTTACGTCGCGTCGGCGTCCCGTCCCGTCCGCTGTTTGACCAGACCTTTAGCCAAGCAATAAATAAATGTAAATATTATATCACCTCATACATGTCCCACTGCTGAACGGACAGTATTCCCGCCACGCTTGTCCAAGGCAGCTTGGCAGGTTTGACATATTGGTTATCTCGATGTGCAGGTGTTTCCTGACGATGTTTCCTTTACCGTTGTTAGCATGGTAATTGTAACAACATGCACATTCGATCAGAAAACTGACTAAGTGGTGCATGCGATAAGGCCAGGCTCGAATCCGCGCCCTTTGACGCGTGCGTTAGTCATTACGCTACCAGCACGACTAACAAGCTAAGCATGTTATGTTTTTATATTTATATATTTACTAGAGTTAACCTCTAGTGCGTGTCTCTTGTTTATAGAGCAAGTGCTACAGGTTATATTATATTACATTTTTATGTATTTGCCCACGGCACATTCACTTCATTTTATATCGCTAATTATAGCATCCCCCGTCTATCTGTCAACAAAATAAATTACAAAACTTGACCAAAAAGGCCAAAATGGTCTAAATGACCAAAATACCACAGTGACCGACATGGCCAAAATGATGGAATAGGCAAAAACGACCAAAAAGGCCAAAATAATCAAAATGGTCAAAATGACCAAAGAGACCAAAACGACCAAAAAGGCCAAAATGACCAAATAGGCCAAAATGACCAAAAAGGCCAAAATGACCAAATAGGCCAAAATGACCGAATAGGCAAAACGACCAAAAAGGCCAAAATGACCAAATAGGCCAAAATGACCAAATAGGCCAAAATGACCAAATAGGCCAAAATGACAAAATAGGCCAAAATGACCAAATAGGCCAAAATGACCAAATAGGCCAAAATGACCGAATAGGCAAAACGACCAAAAAGGCCAAAATGACCAAATAGGCCAAAATGACCAAATAGGCCAAAATGACAAAATAGGCCAAAATGACCAAATAGGCCAAAATGACCAAATAGGCCAAATTGACTAAATAGGCCAAAATGACCAAAAAGGCCAAAATGACCAAATAGGCCAAAATGACCAAATAGGCAAAAATGACCAAAAAGGCCAAAATGACCAAACAGGAAAAATTACCAAATAGGCCAAAATGACCAAAAAGGTCAAAATGACCAAAAATGCCAAAATTACCAAATAGGCCAAAATTACCAAAAAGGCCAAAATGAAAATTATCCCTTGTCCATCCTCAGTATTTAATTTACATACGTACCGAATTTCAGCCAAATCGGCCCATTAGTTCTTCCGTAAAAGCATAACAAACAGAAAGACAAATATATTTTTATCCCGGAAACTATCCCACTTTTCGGGATAAAAAGTATCCTATGTTCATTCTCGGTATCGAAAACATATATATACTGAGTTTCAGCCAAATCGGTCAAGTAGTTTTTACGTGAAAACGGAACAGACAGACAGACAGACAGAGTTACTTTCGCATTTATAATATTAATAGGGATTAACAATAAATTATATGCATATGTCAGACTTAAGGTGTTTCATATAGATTCATATATTTGGCATTTCATTGTTTTTTAACAAAACTACCGGGCCTAACAAACGTTGTCCTACACTTAAATACAACTTAGAACGCAGTATCAGCGCCACCTACTGGGGAAAGTCGTAAATCTAAACCATCAGCAGACAAGCAGACGGCACACCTGATGGAAAGCGGCTACCATCGCCTATGGACATTTGCAACACCAAAGGCGTTAAAAATGCGTTGCCGCTCTTTTAAGGAAGACTGAAACCTGGCCCATAATGCTGGAACACAACTCAAGGTTGTTATGGCGGCATACTTTAGTATGAAGGAAATTGTATTTTTTCTTCGTTCTCCCTCAGATAAAGACTCGACGAAGCTTACCTGTATATAATTATTACTAACTTCTGCTCTCGACTTTGTCCGCGTGGAATCGTTACTTTGGGCTAACGCTAACTTTAAACCGCGACTTTGTTTACGTAGAAGCTGAAACACACGCAGCGGAAGCTCTCAAAAGGAAAAACACCCCGAATTTGAAACATTCTTCATTGGTGCTCCGCTCCTATTAATCTTAGCGTGATGTATTGCAGCCTTCCTGGATAAATGGGCTATTTAACACTGAAGGAATCTTCCAATTCAGACCTGAGATTAACGCATTCAGGCAAACAATCAAACAAACTTTTCAACGTATATTATACTATATTAGTACTAGCTTCTGCCCGCGTCTTAGGGCGCGTTACCACTTTGTCGTGACGACAGATAATCATGTAGTTTAAAGTGTCGTGGCTTATATGTTTTAAGTGGAGGTGTTCACATATAGAACGACACGATTTACTGTCGTCTACGACATTTTTTGTAGTAACGACAGACTCTCATGACAGTGGTAACGGCTAGCACGACAGTCGTAAAACGATAAAAATCGTTGCGACTAAATCGTGAAGGTAAATCTATCGCAGCCACGATAAAAATATAGTCTCGTCGTTTAAAAGTGTTTGCCCTTCCCCCTCGCTAATGATGTGTAAACGACAAAACGACTGCCGTGAAACGATAAAATGTCGTCGCGATCTAATGGGAACAGCTAGATACGATAGTCGCTAAACGATAAACATTTTTGACGACAAACAATCGTTATAATGGTAATAGCTAGAGACGACAGTTTTCCAACGATAAATTAATCGTTACGACATGGTGAGAACGCGCCTTTAGTCCCTGAATAGGAATAGTTAAAAAAAAGTAAGTTAAAAAAACTCGATTTTGAAACATTCTGATTAGTACGTTCAAGCAAACAAATAAACCAGCTTTGTATATTAGTACAAGTTAAGATTACATTTCATCTGTTTACAGTATTTTCCCAGAAAACCCCAAAGAAAACCTAATGACGGTCGAGTTCAATTAGTAAGGCCCTGTTGTTTAGAGTTTACATTCAAAGGCTGATGTTTATCTTTCTGAACAAATAAAAGACCGGGAAAGTTGCCTCTGGGTCTTTTGGTGAGTTCCACTCCTGACCTTTTGCCAAACCATGTGCCAATTACGTACATTGAGAAACTAGTTAATTAGCCTTTTTAACCGACTTCGAAAAAAGGAGGAGGTTCTCAATTCGTCGGAATCTTTTTTTTTTTTTTTTTTTTTTGTTCTTTTTTTTATGTATGTTCGCCGATTACTCCGTCATTTATGATCCGATTTACGTGATTCTTTTTTTGTTCGACGTGGAATAGCTTCCAATTGGTCCCCTAAAAATTTTACATAGTTTGGCCCAGTAGTTTTCATTTTATGGACATTTTTCATGGAAATAATTTTCACTCCGTTCCATATGTTCGCCGATTACTCCGTCATTTATGATCCGATTTACGTGATTCTTTTTTTGTTCGACGCAGAATAGCTGCCATGTAGTCCCCTAAAAATTTGACATAGTTTGGCCTAGTAGTTTTCATTTTATGAACATTTTTCATGAAAATAATTTTCACTCCGTTCCATATGTACACCAATTACTCTGAGATTTATGATTCGATTTACGTGATTCTTTTTTGTTCGACGCGAAATAGCTGCCATGTGGTCCCCTAAAAATTAGACATAGTTTGGCCCAGTAGTTTTCATTTTACGAAATTTTTTTTGTTCCGGGTTCTTAGGACCTATATTTTTTAAGAAGCGCGGCACCATTTGTAGGTCCACCCATACATAGCTAGACACTAAAAAGTAACAAATAAAATTTAAAAACTTCGTTTAAAAAAACCGACTTCAAAAACTAAAAAACTAAAATGTATAAAATAACTTATTTCTAAAGCTATTATTATTAATATATATTATCTAACACATCTTGAAGTCGGTGCAAAGCAAAACATAAAAATTACTATATTTTGAAAATTACTAAGCACCGACTTTAAGATGTGTTAGATAATATATATTAATAATAATAGCTTTAGAAATAAGTTATTTTTTAAACAAAGACACTGAAAAACCCACCGCTCAGATAACTTAAGGTACGTTTATCTTTAGCAACAATCAAAAACAGCAAGCGATGTATTTGTATATTTATTTGCTAAATCTATACTAATATTATAAAGCTGAAGAGTTTGTTTGTTTGTTTGAACGCGGTAATCTCAGGAACCGCTGGTCCGATTTGAACAATTCTTTCAGTGTTGAATAGTACATTTATCGAGGAAGGCTATAGGCTATACATCATCACGCTAAAACCATTACAACTATATATCCATTGTCATAAAGTATTTATGTATCCATTGCCTTTTTCCTGCACTACCTACACCGCCTGTTTCAAATTTGATATTGAATTAGGTGGCCTGGAAGAGATCGCTTTGAGCGATAAGGCCGCCTATTGTATCGCCTAGAAAATATTGTAAATATGGTCTGTTTTTGTAATTGTATGTTTTGGTGTGCAATAAAGTGTTATCTCTTTCTCTCTTGCTCGCAACAATTAACTTGGTAGATCATAAAATTACGTTTTAACGACTTTAAGTGCGGTACTCATTGACACTTGACATCTTTGTCTTCCGTGATCACGGCTACTGAAAAGTGGTCGTAAACGTCGGAATAGTAAAAATGAGGAAATCTGGATATCAACTTTACGGCCAGCTCGACCGGTATGTTACCACGCTCTCACAGAATATAGGCGTAAAGCGGTCAGTCTAGGGTTCCCAATCGTACTTATTTACTCACTTACTCCGTTGGCTCAGTGACGCAAAATGGGTCTTGGCCTCCGAAACAAGAGCATGCCACATTTCTCGGTCCTGTGCGGTTTCTTGCCAATTATTGGCTCCTAGCTCCGACAGGTCAGTCTCTACTCTGTCCTTCCAGCGATATTTAGGACGGCTGACAGGACGCCGACCTACCGGCCGTCCCAAATGCTTTCCTCACACTGCGATCATCTCCCATCCGTTGTACGTGACCGAGCCAGCGGAGGCGGTGAGGTTTTATTTCTCCGATTATGTTAGGCTCGGCCACGAGATTCTCAATTTCGAGGTTGCTTCGGACCCTCCAGCTAAAGCTAAAGCTATATGTTAAAGAAAAATAATATAGTACGACATAAAGACTGTCGCGGATGCGGGAGTTCCTGACACGGTCTTTCCGCGTCACTCCACACATTCATCGCAGCATATTCAACTCCGTGACACGCTGTTCTTGCTTGTGTTCCTCGAGTACAGGCTATCTCAGCTTCTTAGGATGTCAGGAATGGCAAAAATACCTAATCAGGTAAATTTTACAAATATTGTCAATTTTATGTAAATTTGGTGAAAAAGGCGTCTCTTGCAAATCTTATCTTTTAAATACTATTTAAGACCATAGACACTATAATACTGTAGACAGGACGTTAATAATATTTTTTTAAACTAGCTTTTATCCATGGCTTCACTCTCGTTAAAAAAAGGATATGTAACTTTATTTAAATAATAAAATAGTTTATTATGTACCAGATAATTGTTACAATGATAACAGAAGGTGCTATAAAGTTCTATTACAATACATTAGGTTAAATCTATTTATTTTTATTGCAGGAGTTCAGCAGACAGGCTGACGGCCCACTTGATGGAAAGCGGTTACCATCGCCTATGGACATTTGCAACACCAATGGTGCTACAAATGTGCTGCTGCACTCTTAAGCGAGACTGTAACCTGGTCACTAATGCCGGAACACAACTCAAGGTTGTTATGGCGGCATACTCTAGATCAGGGATGGTAGCCATCCAGTCGGGCAAATGCCCTACCACCTGGCTGTGGGTTGTTTTGTCGCCTCTTACGACAGGCCGCCCGGCCGCAGGAAATTGTATTCTTTCTCCGTTCGTGCACGGATAAAATTACAATACAATTAGGGAAAACTAAAAATAATTAATAAAATTAGTGAATACTAACACCTAAACTAGGCAAAGCCTGTACTATAGGTGTTAGTTCCTTCCTATAATGCATAACATGAATGTTTCAATTCATATGTGGGTAAAAGTATTACAATTTTTTTGATTCAAAGTTTTATACAGTTTTTAGCTATATTCATCTATCCCACGGAATCGACGTCATTAACCGGATAAAATTTAAAAGTCCGGCACCTCAGGTCACTCCGTGTCGAGTTTCATTTAAATGCGTTCAGTAGTTTTTACGTGATGCTCTACCAGACAAAAAATATTGTAGTAGAACACTTACAAACCAATAGATGGTGTTGTACAATAGAAATGAAGTCGCAAACGATGGCCCTAGGCCTGCGAGGAGCAACAATAGCCTCGCTGGAAGATCTCCCTTTGAGACAGAGGAGCACTCCATCTAGCTCCTCCACTCTAGGGGTGCTCTCTTCAATGTGAGCTTTGGAATGAGCTCCCAGCAAAGGTTTTCCCTGAACATTACAATATGTTTCATTAAATTTCTTCGAGGCCGCCAGTACTTTGGTCTAACCTCTGGTTTAGCAAACGTCTATAGGCAAGTTACTTTTTATCAGGTGGGTCGTCAGCCTATCCGTCCTACTTCAGCAATAAAAAAATACCAAGAACATGTCATTTATATTGCCATGTCTAATTTATATTTGAGTCTATACGCTTCACGGATAAGAAATAGTGATAAGATTATCAAATGTTCCACATTGAGGAAAACATTACTTATTATTAAACATAAATCAGTATTTAAAAGCCGTTAGGCGTGTAATGGTTGTATTATAATATTTTTTAACATTTTGAGTTCTAATATGTGTTTGTTTTATAAACTGTAATGGAAATGTCTGTTTACAAAGGTAAATATTAGTTGTATCTATGTCGTATGTGCTCTTGTTGTCTTTGGTTCCGTGTCTCGAGACGTTTTTTTTTGTCCACTCAGGGGGAATGTCTTTTCTTGTGACACACACACGGGTCTTGGATACAGGGGAAGACTAAAAGTGCCGCGATTCGTGTGTGTGTGGGGCTCTTGCACCAGACGGCAAACGGGATCTCCTCCATTAAAGGAGGAGGCCGAACAAACTAACCACTAAACCTACCTGGGTCCCTATGAGAGCATATATCTAGAATGCCAGGGATGTATAACGTAGTTAAACTCTTCTGACATCCTAGTGCGCCGATTTGGTACTAAGTCCCGGGAAGCAAGGCCGTACCACTTCGTACAGTAGTGGTGATTCCACCGATACCCCCGTAAACAGTGGCCCTCTACCACGGATAATGGGAAACCGGATACAGAACGTTGTTTTCGAACCCCCGTCTAATTAAATAGACGACAGTCGTAAACTGTCTGCACCGTCCTCACTCTCGCTCTCTAGCGACCCCCTTCTCTAAATCATTAAAATGACTCACAAAAAGAGGTCCCCTGCCAGTGAGATTTGCTGTGAATTGCTCCTCAACAAGTCTACCGGCCCTAAATTTGCCTGGAGTAGCCTGCGCAGCGTCCTCCACTAGCCTATAAAACGCAAGTACAGAACACTGCACTCCAGACGACACATAAACTCGAGACGAGACTCACCTAGGTAGCCGGAGAGAGTCAGCTCTCCGGTTTGTCTCTGCTGTATGTAGTGGTGCAATCCTGCTTCCCTGGTGTGTACTAACCTTACACACTAGGACGTCATGGTGCAATAATTCTGTTCAAGTAAATAACTTTGTAGAAAAGTTAGAAATACTATGTAATATAGTTGTTACTATAAGATAGATATAGTAAATGAGAAGTCTCTCACTAGCCACTGATAGAAGATGATAGATAGAAGATAAGAAACATAGTTAAAGAGCTATGTACTACTACAAATGTATACAAATGTAATAGATAGATAAGGTTTACTTGGCTATTTATGCAAACGAAAATAAAATAAAACATACTGTATACCTTAATCCCGTTCAAAATCATAGCCACTATAGCCCGACCTGTTACCAAGCACTCCCAATCATGTCCAACAAATCCCAACAACTAACAACCAACCACCCCCAATCCAAACCAATTCATACCCAATTATGTGTTTTATTTACCAAGTAGTAATTGGCAAAACAATATAAGTTACAACAATGTAAACCTAAGTATAGCGACCCTGCAATAGAAATAAGGAAAATTTTGTAAATTGCTCAGCAACACATAAAAAGTAGATGACTCGGGCAACCTCGTTCACTTGGACAAAAAGGGAATGACAAGCAACTCTGTTCTAGATCGCGTGGCGTTGTTACAAAATGTCACTTTGTCAAGCAGGTAGATTTAGTGGGTGCCTCAACTCCGAAGAGAAAGCCGACCAACTCGGCTTTCTCTTCGGAGTTGAGGCACCTATACAATATATAATCCCTTTCAAATACACAAGAAGCACGCACGGACCCTTATGGATATACGAACATACACACGCACACACACACACACACACACACGCACGCACACATGCACATGCACACACACATAAAAACTCATTGATAATATTAACATAACTAACTTTTAACCGTTAATCTAGTATTAGAATATATTATTATTATCCCCGCAAATTGCTAATGCGCTGGAACCTTGTCAAATTAACATTCACGTGACTTCATCCGCAACTCGATATGTACGCGTACTCGCCGGCCAGTGATGCTTACAGTACTGAGTGTTCGGCTACGGTTACGTCACCAATATGGCGGCAGGCACAATAGCAATTTGCGGGTATAATATTATATAGACTTGACTGCACAAAGACATTGCAACTATATACTACATGTATAATGAGGAGCATATGACCGAAGCGAATTCAACTGTAGCCCGTCACACAGGCTCTAAAGAGACCTAGCGCGGGAATCAAGAGTTTCTTTTGGAACGCCTCCTGTTCTAAATGTTCTTTGTATTTTAAAATTACTGTATGAACCCTTTGTTTTTTTTTCTTTTTTTAATTTATTCATGACCATAGAATCAAAGTCTTTCAGTCGGAAACATGTTAATTAATAGGTCTTCGTATAGTAGCGCAGTTGTATTGCAGGCTACAACCGACGCCATTCAATGGAGTTCTTGTGAAAACTCGAAAGATCACATCTGACTATACAGTTCACATTTCTCACAAAAACACATAATGTCTACTCAAAAACTATCAATATCCTGCAACTATTGTTCATTTTAGAGTAATTATACTCATTTTTAGAAAATAAAACTGCACAGCACAACGTCTTCTTTCAGTTCCCGCCAAAAACTCACCCTTTATTGTTTACAAACAGTGTTGCCCACCCCAAAAAACTAAAGAACAGCAGCTCGCCAATAAAAAAACAGGAGAAAACAGTAGGTAAAGTAAAAAAGGCAGATTTCATACTTTCGTCATATAATTAAAGCGCTATCCAATATTAATAACAATAACCGCCTTCTTAGTTACTAGGACTCATATACATTGTTATATTAATCACCACAAATCATAACATAATAATATGTAATAAAAAAAAACAAATCAAAGTAAAATTATTTTCCACTTTCATTCTCAATTGCCTCATCTTCAGTATTTTCATACTCATTTTCTTTTTTAAAATCATACATATTTTTATTAAATTTCTTCATGTGCTTTTCTGTGGCTTCAAATGAGTAGCAATCGGTTATTTCGGATTTAGTAGGTAATAATTGTAATACGGTTTATTAGATAGTAGTTATCAAAAAATATTTGCATAGTGTAAATACGTGGCACTGAACGCTAATTCAAAAAAACAGTAAAAATTACGACTGAAACAGAAAACAGGGACATCAATGTGAAAACAGCAAATCTACTGTTAAAACAGTAGGGTTGGTAACACTGTTTACAAGACAATAAATTTTCATTTCATTTCATTTCAATATGAATCCCACAAATATTCGTCAAGGCGGAATTTGGCCTTACCCCGTATTCATGGCCCGAGTGCGTGTCGCAAGAATAGACATTCCCTGCGTTATCAAAAAACAAGCTCAAGGTTAATTCATTCATCATTTCACGCCGGTATACTATGGCCGATCGTGCCGGCCAAGCGAGCTCAATCATTGGAGTATGGCTCTACTACGTTGCAAACTATTACCATCTATGAGTAGGGCTGTCACCTTTTATTGAAGAAAATGTAGTATTTTCGTTTTAAAGCTGTAAAAATATTTAGTACTTTATCTTTAACTATTCACATTTTTATATTGCATGGGTTCAGAAAACAGGCAGTCGGCCCGCTTTATGGAAAGCGGTTGCCATCGCCTATGGACATTTGCAACACCAAAGACTACAAATGCGCTGCTGCTCTCTTAAGGGGGACTGGGACGTGGTCACTAATGCACAACACAACTCCAGGTTGTTATGGTGTCATACTCCAGACCAGGGCTGGTAGCCATTCGGTCGGCCAAATGTCCTACCTCCTGGCTGTGTTTTGTGGCCTTTTACGACAGGCCACCCGGCCGCGCGAAATTCTATTCTTTTCTACACGACCACTGAATGAATTGAGTAAATTTCGACCACTTCTTGACAACTAGTAGTTATTATACTACGGATAGAAACCCTATGAAGATTCTTTAAATAAACAATCTTAAATATGAGTGAAACCAAGTGGTCGTGTTTACAATTTTATTCTGGCAGTCTTTTGTTTTAAGACAGTTGTTATCTATATACGGATATCATATCACAACAACAAGTAAACCGATGTTAATATGTACATAGCGATTACTGACTCATCTTGGCCTTGACTAGGTTGGTCTAACATATTATAATGTACGAGAAAAATATTCACATCAGATCAGTTTTAGTGTTTAACACAAGGTCTTGTGTTTTTTCAAATTAACGTTTTAAAATTAGTGAAATCTGCTGTGAATTAAATTATTACTTGTAGAGTTTTTGTGAAATGTGTAATGTGTTTTAATATAAATGTGGATAAAAAGACATTGCCTAATATATAAGAACAACTGTCCATAACTGTCCCACTGCTGGGCTCGGGTCTTCCAATGTAGGGGAATGGACAGTATATCCGCCACGCTTGTCCAAGGCGGCTTGGCAGGTTTGACACATCGGTTATCTCGATGTGCAGGTTGCATCACGATGTTTTCCTTCACCGTTGTTAGCACGTGGTAACTGTAACAATAAGCACATTAGGTCCGAAAACAGCTTAGGTGGTGCATGCGTTCCGAACAGGATCGAACCTGCGACCTTTGAGTTTAGTACGCGAGCGCTAGCCATTACGCTACCACGACTTGCCTAATATATATAATATAAAAATAAAGACTTATGTTTAAAATAGCGTACAGTTGTGTTATGAAGCAGCTACTATTATTAAAATAAAAATTTGCCCTGTAAACGCATTCTTAGTATCCTTGTTTATTTTACTTACTACTTACTCCGTTGGCTCAGCGACCCAAAGTGGGTCTTGGCCTCCGAAACGAGAGCATGCCACTTTCCTCGATCCTGTGCGGTGTCTTGCCAATTACTGGCTCCTATCTCCGACAGGTCAGCCTCTACTCTGTCCTTCCAGCGATATTTGGGACGGCCGACCGGACGCCGACCAACCGGCCGTCCCAAATATGCTTTCCTCACGCTGCGATCCTCTCCCATCCGTTCTATGTGACCGAGCCAGCGGAGGCGGTGAGCTTTTATTTCTCCTATTATGTTAGGCTCGGTCACGATATTCTCAATTTCGAGGTTACTTCGGACCCTCCAGCTACCATCCTCTCTTTTGGTTGGACCCAGGATCTTACGGAGAACCCTCCTTTCCGCTATTAAAAGCTGGTTCTCCTCTTTAAGGGTAAGCGTCCAAGCTTCGCACCCATACATCAGGATGGGCCGTATGACGGTTTTGTAGATCCTGATTTTAGTTTTTCTATTTAGAAGCTTGGACACCAATACCTTATGCAGGGCCGCACAACACCTCAGAGCATTTTGTATGCGTATACGGACTTCGTCCTCTCTGTTGTTTGTGTCGGTGACTGTGCAGCCCAGATATTTGAATTTGGCTATCCCTTTATACGTAACATCACCAACATGAAGGTTCTGGCGTGGCATATAAATGTTTTTGTATCTCTTCATGTGGAGATATTCAGTTTTCTCGTGATTGATTTTAAGTCCAACCTTCTTTGCTTCTTCTTCTAGTATTTTAGCTGCTTGCTCAACTTGTTCGCGGCTTTCCCCTAACAAGGCTAAGTCATCTGCGTACCCTATCACCTTATGTGTGCCGTTCAATTGCAGTCCCGATTCAAGGGTTAGGAGTCGTTTAAGTACGTGTTCCAGCACTAAATTGAAAAGCATGGGTGACAGGGCATCGCCTTGTTTGAGACCAGTAATCACCTCGAATTCGTCGGAGAGTTCATTCCCAATTCTCACCCGCATAGTGCTTTTACCGGTGGCTACCATGATTAAGTCAACGATTAAGTCGTTGTTTATTTTAAACACCAATATCTCTGTTGATTTACTTTTGAAGAGGGTACCCCGTATAGGGTGGAGGAAGGGAGATGGAATGCTCCGTCTCAAAAGATCTTCCAGCGACGCTATTGTTATTTCTCGCAGATCTAGGCCCATCTGTTATTGTTGAAAATTTTTCCTATAGTTATTTATAGTCGACTATCTTCCTAACATGATTAAAAAATTTGTATAAAAGAGAGGTTATGTTATCTTACAATGATGATAACAAGAAGAAATGTGTACTAAAAGTTTGTTATCAATATTTACAAAAGGTAGGTTGATTAGGATTACTTATACATTCATACTATATTTTAAAACAAAAAAAAAATTGACCTTGGGAGCATACAATATATAACAGAAGTTGTGTTTAAAGTTTATATTATTCTTTATTTGCTGATGTATGCGTGTTCATATAATAAAAGCTATTGCACTTGCTCTATATTTTATACTAGCAGCCCACCCCGGCTTCGCACGGGTATTTAATAAAAAATAAAAAATTGAAAAGTATATACAAATATAGCATATGTCACCTGAGGATAGTGTAACTTGCTAACAGTGAAAGAAATTTTCAAATCGGTTCAGTAGTTTCGGACCCTGTTCAATGCAAACAAACAAATCTTTCCTCTTTTGTAATATACTAGCGGGCCCAGCAGATGTTGTCCTGCAAAATAAAAATCTAGGACCCGATCCTAGCGCCACATACCGGTTCCAATTGTGGATTTAAACCATCCGGGGACCCCCACTCAAACACACGAAAACAAAATCACCAAAATCGGTCCAGGTGATTAGGAGGATTCTGGAACCCGATCTCAGCGCCACCTACCGGTTCTAATTGCGAATCTAAGCCATTCGGGAACCCACTCAAACACACAAAAACAAAATCACCAAAATGGCTTCAGGTGATTAGGAGGATTCTAGAACCCGATCTCAGCGCCACCTACCGGTTCCAACGGGATACAAAGTATCCTATGTCCATCTTCTGGTTCTAAGCTACCTCCAGCTATTTAAAGCCAAATCGGTGCAACCGTTCTTGAGTTATAAATAGTGTAACTAACACAACTTTCTTTTATATATATAGATATATACTAGCGGTCTCGGCAGATGTTGTCCTGCTCTGCGCCACCTACTTGTGATTCAAAACCATACTCGAATCCACCTGAACACATAAAAAAAATTCATTAAGATCGGTTCAAGCGGTTTAGGATAAGTTCAGTCACAGACATATACACGTGCAAAGGAAAATATGTGTGTATATATATATATATATATATATATATATATACACACATATTTTCCTATATTTATATATATACATACATACTAGAGTTTACCCCGGGGCTCCGCCGCGGGTCAAACTCTAGTGCATACCTCTTGTTTAAACAGCCGGCGTTAAAACAGGTTAAATTGTTCTATATTTTTATATTGGTGCTAATTGCCCTCATAAGATTTACTTTTTTTAAATTTATTTATATCGCAAACTATCCCATCTCCCGGGACGAAAAGTATCTATGTCCATTTTCGGTATTCAGACAGACAGATCGAGTTACTATCGCACTTTTTTCTATAGATTATGAATTTTTATATCTATAAACTTGAAAAACGATTAGTCTCTCACTCAAACTTTCATCTATTTTAGTTTTATTTTTGCGATAAAAAGTATGACCAAAATGGTCAAACTGACCGAATTGGCCAAAATGACCGACATGGCCAAAATGACCAAAAAGGCTAAAATGGCCAAAATGACCAAAAAGGCCAAAATTACTGAAATAGCAAAAATGACCAAAAAGGTCAAAATGATCAAAATGGTCAAAATGACCAAAAAGGCCGGAATGACGGACATGGCCAAATGACGGAATAGACAAAAACGACCAAAAAGGCCAAAATAATCAAAATAACCAAAAATACCACAATGACGGAATAGGCAAAAACGACCAAAAAGGCCAAAATGATCAAAATGACCGACATGGCCAATATGACCAAAAAGGCCACAGTGACCGACGTGGCCAAAATAACGGAATAGGCAAAAACTACCAAAAAGGCCAAAATGGCTAAAATGACCAAAAAGGCCAAAATGACCGACATGGCCAAAATGACCAAAAAGGCCAAAATGAACGACATGGCCAAAATGACCAAAAAGGCCAAAATAACCAACATGGCCAAAATGACCGAAAAGGCCAAAGTGACCGACATGGCCAAAATGAGTAAAAAGGCTAAAATAGCCAAAATGACTAAATGGCCAAAATTTACGAAAAGGCCAAAATGAAAATATCCCTTGTCCACCCTCGGTATTTAATTTACATACGTACCGAATTACAGCCAAATCGGCCCATTAGTTCTTCCGTAAAAGCATAACAAACAGAAAGACAAATATATATTTATCCCGGAAACTATCCAATTTTTCGGGATAAAAAGTATCCTATGTTCCTATCCTATCCTATTCAAAAATCCATCTCTTTTGTAAGGTTACCAAAATTGATTTTGTACATTTTATTTCAAATTCTTTCATTTTCAGTTTTTATGGCAATTTTGCGATATTTTCGAAATTTACTTTAAGGCCACTGCACCCCCATGTGCCCCCACAAAAATGCCCCGTATATAAATATATACATGTGGGTAGTTTATAAAATAGAGAAATAAAACAGTTCGCAAGATGCCACTGTGTGTTTATTACAGCAATGTTATATCAGTTTTGCATATCTTATCGGGTAGAATATGTATTTGGGATTCATAATTCTTTAAATTTTGTTCCAGACCTAGAACGTGCCGATGAATCCGAAGGTCACGAAAACCTTCGTCCCCTCCTTGGCGAACTGCAACAGAATGAGTTCGGAATCACTAGAATGCGTCCTACAAGACCGAGACACCTTGGACTTGTGGATACAACACAGTATGTGCATATTTAAAAAAAATACTTATTTAAAAATTGTAGTTCACTATAGTTCTTATTTGGAATTATTATCTCAAAGCTCTTAGGGCCGGCTATCATAGAATATCGACATAAAACGGATAACAGTTAAGTAATCACCGATGTACAAGATACCCTGTACAAAGTATCTGAATATAAAATACAAGATACTAGTAAAATAAGTATTTGAGATACCAGATATAAGATACTTTTAAAATGGTATTTAAAATACTAGATACAAAATACGTATCTTCTAAATACTTTTTAAAGATAAAATACTTTTGAAGGAATTCCCAATTTCTACATTTTTATGCTTTTATTAAGAAGTTCCTGCACTGCTAAAAGATCTTGTGTAGAATTTTAATAAGAGCTCCATCTGGTTCCACATGGAGATGTCTTTTGATAGGTTGATTTAAATTTAAAAGGTACGTTCAGTTTATCTACATTATAAGATGGTGTAGTAAATATAAAAAAAATGGGTACGTAATTATGACTAAAAGTATTTTAGCAAACAAAATATTTACAAAATACAAATAGTATCTAAATACCAGATACATTTAAAAAAAGTATCTAGATACAAGATACAAATGAAGACGTGAGTGGATGAAGGTGACATGTCGCATATTCGGTTTTTTGCTTTTTTTGCGTAGATAAAGGTTATAAGTCGATACCAAATGATTACAGACCTTAGACCATAGATATAAGGTATAAGTATAACCTTGAAAAAGGTGTTAAGTTCAGTTCAGTTTAAAACAAAAGTAAAACTTTTATCTCGATTTACTCAGAATTGGAATTATGCGACTTATCACCTTCATCCACTCATGTCTTCAAATATTTTGTATCTTGTATTCGTATTTCAGATACTTGTATCTTAGATAACTCACATCCCTGTAGGTAATCCTGTTTCGTAATATACGTGAGAGTTCCGATGACCTTCTTCTCCCTTCTGTACCTCCAAGGAGCCACATATCACCATTTCTAAATAAACATCAAGTACTGAAAATAATAGTGAACTGCATTTGGCTTGCCTTCTCTTTTTAAAGTTCATGAATGAAATCGAAACATTTATTTCCTATTTTAGTTATCACAACCCTCTCGTGTTATTTGTTCAAAATGAAAACATGGGATTTGAATAATATATGTTTTAAAATATCTTAAATATGTAAAATGTAATATATTGCAAATAAAATATAAATTTTGACCTTGGTAAAAATATTATAAAATAACTAGCTGTCCCGGCAGACGTCGTCCTGCCCGGAAAAGCTTCAATCGATATTTAACAAATAAAAAATAGGGGTTGATCGTAGAGAGTTGAAAATTTAGTGTTGTATGTATTTTTTAATGCTGTATCATAAAAAAAATAAAAAAAAACTATAAAAAAAATAGGGACTACCCTTAACATTTAGGGGGATGAAAAATAGATGTTGTCCGATTCTCAGACCTACCGGATATGCACACAAAATTTCATGAGAATGGGTCAAGCCGTTTCGGAGGAGTATGGTAACTAACATTGTGACACGAGAATTTTATATATAAGATAAACCATATAATTGTCCTAATACTCCTGATACTGTATATTTGTCTCATTCTCTCGTAGACCACTTTCTGCAGTTTCACTTCTGCAGTGTGTGAATTGCAGACACACACTTTTTTTCAATGTGTCTCGCATATAAAGAGAAGAAGGCCAAAGTTTTTCTTACAGATATTTAAATGCAGCGACTTAAAATTTTGATTTAGGTCTCTATAATTCTAAGGATGCGATAATGTATCTGTTAAGTTAAACAAACACGAATATTGGGTAAAAAGAAATTATTGTTACGTCTGAGAATACGAAAATATGTGAGGTAATATGTAATATTAGTAGAGAGTGGCGGGGTGAAGGTAAGGAAAGGAATGCTCCGGTGGTTCGGGCATGTGGAAAGAATTACTAAACAGATATACAATGCAAAAGTGGATGCATGCAGAAGTCGCGGAAGGCCACGACACACCTTCCATGATCAAATTGATCTTGTACTAGCAGAAGGTGATGTCAGGAGCCTTAAGACGAGCGTGCATGACAAGAGCTATGAATGTCAAAGAAGCAAGTGAGGTGTGTAAGAATAAGCCTGAATGGCGCTCTGTTGTTCGTGCCTGTACCCCGCAAGGGACCTGGCGTGAAGTTATGTATGTATGTAATATGTAATACCTATAGAGTGAGATAAATCGTTTAATCGGTCGTCGAACACATCTCTCGTCTTCAATAGCTAAAGACGTAAAATGAATTATCAAAATGAGGTTTTATCGGTTATTTACGACATATCTCTCATCTCTATTTTATCGTAAACCAATTGTTACGATTGTACTTTCTCTTTATCTAGTTTTAACGTCTATTTTGTATCAATTTATTTCTTACTTTATACTATCAGGCTCCTGGATTCTTGTGGATTTCTTTAGACATCTTTCATACATACATACATAACTTCACGCCAGGTCCCTTGCGGGGTAATCACGAACAACAGAGCGCCATTGAGGCTTATTCTTAGACACCTCACTTGCCTCTTTGACATTCATAGCTCTTGTCATGCACGCTCGTCTGTTCTTAAGGCTCCTGACATCACTTTCTGCTAGTACACGATCAATTTGATCATGGAAGGTGTGTCGTGGCCTTCCGCGACCTCTGCATCCATCCACTATTGCATTGTATATCTGTTAAGCCATTCTTCCATCATTCATTCTTTCCACATGCCCGAACCACCGGAGCATTCCTTTCCTTACCTTCACCCCGACACTCTTTTTCAGACCAACTCTCTTTCTTACTTCGGTATTAGACATCTTGCATTCCAATATTATGTGGTAAGGTTCTGATTATAACGGCCCACTTGATGGTAAGCGGTTACCATCGCCTACGGACATTGCAACACCAGAGGTGCTACAAATGCGCTGCTGCTCTCTTAAGGGAGACTGGAACCTGGTCACTAATGCCGGAACACAACAGAACGTTGTTATGGCGGCATACTCTAGACCAGGGTGGTCGCCATCCAGTCGGACAAATGCCCACCTGGCTGTGGGTTGTTTTGTCACCTCTTACGACAGGCCATCCGGTAGCAGGAAATTGTATTCTTTCTCCGTTCCTGCACGGATAAAACTTTGTGTTTAAAATTTGTAATTAGAAAAACAGCCTATTGTGTATTGTAATATTTTATGGTAGTCATTAGCGAGGTGTTGTTCTAAAAAATTCAGTCTAAGCGCCCGAGAGACATATTACATTTGTGCAGTATAAAGCGATGGGGCCATCGCTTTATACTGGAGAGATTGGATACTGGAGAGACTTTATAATGGAGAGATCGGCAGTCAAGCGATTAGCACAAGCGAAGCAAGTCGTGTGTACTACATTCGGTTATCTATTTAGTGACGGACTTTGCGCGTGTTATTATATTTGTACCTGTGTTATATGTGTAAGTACAGTTCTAATAAATTCTATAGTGATTCTAACGGCATTTTAATTCGAATCCTGCAACTCGTAACACTATAATAGTACCTATTTTTTGACCAACCACTAGAATAATTATTGTTTAAACATATTAAAAGTATATTCTTGCATTATATTACACGGTAATTTATTACATATTCTTGGTGCCATGTTCTATGTATGGGATAAGCCAGATTATCCTATTCGTTGCAATTATTGTATTTGTACCTTTCTTATGTCTAGAAATCCCAACTATCGTGCACCAGACTTGAATCTACCAGATACTACCCCGTCATCCATATCATCAACCGTGACTAACACGCCGATTCAAGAGACAGGACAGTTCAGCAAACATTGGCGAAGAAGTGACCGAAGACTAAGAAGACTAAACACTGAACTGCTGGAAGCTATCGATGGACATGATGTAGAAGAGGTTGAAAGGTATGAAAATATATAATTAGACATATACAAGGATGATAATGAAAAGGTCTAAAGCTTTTGAAGAATCGCTTAATCAAATTAATGCTTATCTAGATGTATTGGCGGACATAATATTATAAGCCCCATGGAACCCAATTCTGCTTTACAATATCGTCAGGTTGGTTTGCAACTAGCGTCATGTTGGCTGTTTTTTTTACAAGCTTTTATTTAACTTGCAATGGATGTATGTAAGTTCGAGTGGAATCTTGCAAGTTAAATTTGACCAACTTCCCGGTTTCCGATTGAGCTGAAAATTTGCACACATATGTATATCGCGTGACAATGCAATAATATCGTTCCATGAGTCAGAAGGTGACCATAGGAACTCCTGTACTAAACAAAGGTAGATCTACTTTAACACGTTCACAGTAGCACTGATTTATAGATAGATAGATAACTCTTTATTGCACACCAATACAAACATGAACCTAAAGACTAAAATTATAACTCGTTATGTACAAAGGGCGGTCTTATCGCTAAAAAGCGATCTCTTCCAGACAACCCCATTTATCTGTATTTTCCATTCCCACAGTACGGGGCGGTTTAGACCTTGTACTAGAACTACCATTGCGGCGGCACGAGGTCTATTGACCCCCGTACTGATTTAAAAACTAGTCTTTTTTGGCTTGATATTAAATATTTTATAGATTTTGTTTTGCGCTGTGTTGTACTAGGTCAAAGTAACGTGGTATACCACGGAATTCTAGTTTAATATCACAAATTACATATATATTCATGTTTTTTCTACACTAAATCAAATTAATATTACGCCTTCCGCGCCACAGAGAGGTCTATGTTGTTTTAAGCCGCAGGGCTAGTGAGACACGCACGGGGTCACTTAGACCCCGTTTCGCAGTGAACGTGTTAATATTTTGCCTTATATGTTCCTTAACATGGTAACATTAAAATCTTTTGTGTGTGTTATATCAAAATTATCTTTTAAAGAAAATCAGTGTACAGGTTTATTAGGTTTTTATTTGATGATTTTTTTAAATAATTCTACGGACTCGACTTCCGTACCCTTTTTTATGACTTAATTTTGAAGAAAGTTTTAAGTATTTATACACGCTTCTTGATAATTTTTGGTTTTGTATGTGACATTTATTGAATGATGTTTGTTTTGTAGTGTACATTACGAATAACTTATTATATTAATTTATTCTAATTTTAATATTAAACTTATACTAATGTACAGTGTATCTGTTACATGCTGGTGTTGTGAGGAGGTGCATGTGCAGTGTGTGCCTTATGTCTATACCTATATACACTATCTTAACTAGTGCCATGTGTGTTGTTTTTTCCTTTCTGTGTCTGGTTTATTAATTTTTAGGCTCTTTGTGTGTGTGCGTGTAATGCACTATTCTATTTGCTGTTATACTATAAAACAAATTAGTAATCAGATTCTCGTTATCCAGGCTACTCAACTCCGGCGCAAACCCAAATGCAACGTGCCGTATAGATTTGGTATCGGCTTGTCATGCAGCAGCTCTCATGGGTGGAGATTCTTTGGGCTTACTCTTGAAATTTGGAGCTGAGAAGTTAAGGATTGACAGGCTAGGACGAACACCTTTACACTTAGCAGCCTACGCCGGGAATGCTAGACAAGTTGCCATACTGCTAGACTTTCCTGAAGGTAGGTTTATTTAAGCTTGATTTAAATTTGCTTTATTTAAACAGTATATGTGAGGTTAAGTTGAATCATATGACATTAGTGGCCAGGTTCCAGTCTCCCTTAAGAGAGCGGCAGTGCATTTGTAATGTAACGCCTTTGGTGGTTATGGGAATTAAAAAAATGCGATGAGGACAATCTTAATATTAATATTAAGGGCTCATCTTTTCACAGAATTTATTTTACACCCAAAAGAAACTTTTGAGCCTGTTTAGAAAAAAAAAAGTTTTTTTTTTGGATCACCCTAATATATATATATTTAATCCTTCAGCTGTGAGTAAAATATTTACTCACAGCCGACGCACATACTGTGTGCGCGGCATCCATTGCTGTGCGCTGCGCTGGGCTTTATGGTTTGTTAATATAACTAAAGTAAATATATTGCTAATGTCCATAAATCAAATCTTCTTCATTGGTTTCGAGTGACATATGAAAAAACTAATAAATTCCAATGAATTTAAACAATGAAAACATTAATCTAGTATTAAAAATCAGATAAAACAACGATAATTTAATCTTAATAAGCTTATCATAAAAAACTGATTTCGATTTTTGTAACTAGACATTTGTATGTTTAATCTATACTTATATAATATATTATAAAGAAGTAAATTTCGTGACTTTGTGACGTTTCAGGGGGTAATCTCTGAATGTACTAAACAGATTAAAAAAAATATTTTACTGTTCGAAAGCATATAACACGACGCCATATACCACGGGAGCGGGACAGAGCGCGGGTGAAACCGCGCCGGGCCGCTAGTTAGGTATTAAAAAAATCGAAATTGGTTTTTCATTGGAAGTTTTCAACTATGTATTAATACGTGAAGCAAAAATTTTGTACCTCTTTTTAAGAAATTGAGCGGATGGAGTAGTATGAAATTTCGCACACTTATAGTTTATATTAGTTTATAGAAGGAGTGCAGAAAAACTACATTAAATCAATAAAAAAACATTACACACACTACCATGTATTTGACACGCACACGCATATATACTCTTTTGTTTATTGTTAAAGTCAAATTAACAGTGTAGCCTTTTTTTTTTTTTTTTTTTGAGGCGAGGAAAAATGCTGACCGATTTACGCACTCTCAGGGCCGTCACTAGGAAACGGCGCGCATCCATCGGGGGCGATAACGCTAGCAATAGTATGCTTTGTTTGCGCTTCGTCCGCGATGGCTTGACACTGAGGAGTGTGGAAGACTCAGAGCGATGCCGCACGGGCGAGCAACCTCAATACCCACTAAAAAACCTCTCCTCCCGTCGACCCTGCGCTTTGTTGTGAAGGAAAGACTGAGATATAGAACATAGTTACGCAACAGTCGATCCAGCGCAATAAAGTGCCTGGAGTGTGCCCTGGGAGAACACACCCCACTTCGAAACGGGGGCTGAATCCCTTGCGTTGAACAGTGTAGCCTTGGCGAAATCTTTGACAACATAACTTTAATAATGTTGTTAGTTATTATAGTTGAACTTCGACCAAGGGCGACCACTAGTTATAGTAATTACGTCAAATAATAATCATAATATTGCGGTGTGAATTACATTTATTACAAGTATAAATCTATACTAAAGCGTTGCATCTGGGCCCCAATTATGCTATTATAGTATCAGAGCGATCTTTTACAAGCGTCATTGTATGCAATACCAATCGCTATGGTACCATTGTGACACTAGTGATTGAGTAGTCTTACACTGTTATAGCAGCAGAATTAGGGCCTTGAATGTGTTGAGATTTCCCTAACGTCTCATTACAACAATTAAGTGGAATTCAGTATCTGGCGCCACTACTGCTTCCGTCTTCTTTGTCACCAGTCTCAAGACCACTAATTCGTCCAAAATATCCTGGAATATACGAGATCAATATAGAATTTTCTAGGATGAGTGTGTGTTTTCAAATTACGAACTAAAGATGCAAATATATGTGTGGGGCGCTGTTAATATATAATAATAGCAGCCCATAAATGTCCCACTGCTGGGCTCGGGCCTCCCATTATAGGGGGAACGGACAATATACCCGCCACGATTGTCCAAGGCGGCTTGCAGGTTTGACACATCGGTTATCTCGATGTGCAGGTTGCATCACGATGTTTTCCTTCACCGTTGTTAGCACGTGGTAATTGTAACAACGTGCACATTAGATCAGAAAACTGACTAAGTGGTGCATGTGTTCCGGCTAGGATCGAATCCGCGCCCTTTGAGTTTGGGACGCGAGCGCTAGCCATTACGCTACCATGACTTAGGGGCGCTCTTGCTTACGGGTAATTTGCTGGTTCTATAAATCAATAAATCAGATATCGGAGGTAAATAAATATACTAGCTGTACCCGGCAGACATTGTCCTGCCTTTAAAAAAATAAAAATCTAGAACCCGATTCCAGCGCCATCTACCGGGACCAAATGTTAATCTAAACTATTCTCAAATCCACTTGACCAAACAAAAAAATTTCATCAATATCAGGCCCGCCGTTTAAGAGGAGTATCGCGGCGCCACCTACTGGGTCCAATCGTTAATTCAAACTATTCCAGGACAAACTTGAACACACACCACAAATAAAAAACACCTAAATACTGGTACCCGATTGCAGCCATCTACCTGGTTCAAATTTGAATCTAAATCATCCCTGTAGAAAATTATTAAAATACTAATACCGCTATTAAAAAATAGTGGTTTGTGGCAGAAGGGTGAAAGAAAATTCAAAATAAAAAAATAATTTTTTTTTTGTTCACCTTTAGGTTTTAGGTTCACTGTTATCATTCAGGGGTATGAAAAATAGATGTTGGCCGATTCTCAGACCTACCACCCGGTATGAACACAAAATTTCATACAAATCGATTCAATCGTTTCGGAGGAGTTTGGTAACAAACACCCCGACACGAGAATTTTATATATTAGATTCATCATCAAGAGGGGGATGAAAGTTTTTTATGAAAATCCGTCATTTTAAAGTAAGAAACACGAATTTTTATACACATTCCTGCTTCTTGGTAGAAATAAACTTACACGTTGTCGGCATTTTTGGAAATTCTACCTCTAAGGTGGTGTAAAAGAGTTTTTTTTATTGCAAGAGTTCAGCAGACAGGCAGACGGCCCACTTGATGGAAAGCGGTCGCCATCACCTATGGACATTTGCAACGCCAAAGGTGCTACAAATGCGCTGCTGCTCTCTTAAGGGAGACTGGAACCTGGTCACTAATGCCAGAACACAACTCAAGGTTGTTATGGCGGCGTACTCTAGACCAGGGGTGGTAGCCATCCAGTCGGGCAAATGCCCTACCACCTGGCTGTGGGTTGTTTTGTCGCCTCTTACGACGGGCCGCTCCAACGCAGGAAGTTGTATTCTTTCTCCGTTCCTGCACGGATAAATTCTACCTCTAAGGTGATGAAAAAGAGGTCTTTTTTAAAATACCTAAAGTATAATTAATTTTAATCTACGCGAGCTAAGCCACGGGCAACATCTTGTATTGTAATAATAATTTGAACTTACTATCTCCTTAAGCGCGTTCAAAGCATAATGTGACAGAGTTCTCATGTGATTGGAATAAGTAGCTGCTGTCAAGCTATCAAGAGTCGTAGTTTCTGGAAAACCTGAAATTATTAACTAATCATTAAAATCTATTCCAATAAATTAAGGTAATAATTTAATTATTACCGAAATTTAATTAAATTATTACTTAAATTTAATTCAATTATTACTTATCGGGAAATACGTAACGCACGCACAAAAACAGAAAACATGACACTTGAGTTTATTATTTATGGAGGGTAGAGGCAAGGAGAACCATCTCAGTATATTAAAAAGTGTCCACTCAAGGGCAGTAAATTAAGATGGCGCCATAATAGCAAGTGGAAAGTATTTAAAAATAGCGCCACAAATAATTACAGTAGGATACTAGGTTAAAGCAGGAAAGAAAGACTTCCTCTTTGTCACCGCGCATTTTACGAAAATGTAACTATTGCATGTCTCCTCATGGTGGAATTTTCAGATAATTTAGTTAGTTATCTTAATTAGTGAAATAGGTTTCAAAAATTCATTGGTCAAAAATTTATATACATACATCTCAATATGAGAAAGTCTCAATACTTTTCCAAATTATAATTTTTAAATTTTTCATCTCAGCACACTTCCCTTCGTTTACAACTGCTAAATTCATATCATTTACTTTTCCTACACTAGCGCTATTTTGACGAGTTTTCGAACCATAATTTGCTGTTTATAGGTGGGCACTTTTTCAACTGATCCCCCATACTAGATGGTCCTCCTTACCTCTACCCTCCATAATATCTGTGCTCTACGATAATTTACATTGTAGAACAGTGTTTGCTTCAATTATTTGGTAGCCAGATTATGCGATTGTACAGATATATGTGGTTATATTGGTTGTCAGAGAAATTGTCTACACGGATTCAAGACTTTATTTCGAGTTGCCACTCTTATGAGAACAATTTGCGTGACCTGTTTTGTGCTACCAGTCTAATGCGCAACCTTATTTAGTGTTGCCACTTACATATTGGTTTTGTGCCATCACGACACCTTGTCGTAGACACAGTTTGATACTTTTGCAGTGCAATGAACTGTTTGAGTGTATCTTAAGATTAATAGAGATTGATTATTATACTGATATGTCCTTGAGGACCATGGGCCGTAAAAATGGCCCGGACTTTTGGGGGGTTTGCGTGGGGCCATAGGAAGGCTATCATCTACAGGCTTCCTGACAAATTTGATGTAAATGTGGCGTGACGCTGACTTTACTCTTCATGTATATTAAGAAATACAATGTTTTTAAATTAAAATCGTAGAACGCCTCCCAAAATAAGAGAAGACAGAATTGTTAATACTTTCGTTAGTGCGTTAATTAAAGTCCTAATGGACGCAGATGTAGCAGAGGGGTTATGGAGAAAATTATCAAGAGTACTATAACCTTCGCAATTCACAATAATTGTTCCAACCACATTTCCGTTTTCATTTATTCTGGTCATAGTTTCCTTTGTTTGGGGACCCTGAAAATATGGCTGCAGGTTAAATATGCAAGGGTTTTAGTGCTTTGAGAGCTGGCCTCTTTAATTACTGTCTCAATACTACTTTTAAATGCTTTGAAGAATTACCATGAAATTCAAGGCGATCTCCATGTTGCGATTTTCAAAATTTATTTATTTTAGATTAAAATGCTTCTGTTATAAAAATATTTCGAAAAATAATTTCGATTTTTACTTGACAGTGTAATCTTGATATTGTTAAATTTCTATTTCTAGATATTTAAATATAAAAGTTACATTGAATAAATACTGTTTGAAGTAAGTCTGGTTATATTTTAAAACGCATCAAAAAAGGAGGTTCTCAATTCGTCGTTTATACACACATACACACATCCATGTGCCTACACACATATACTGCTAGTGGTATTAGGGGTCTGGGAATATGGGGACTATGGCGTCTGCCCGTCCATGGAAAACCGGGAGACGGTGACTCCCCGGATGGGCCCCAAAAATGCCATATTTATTAAATTATTATTACTGATATAATTTACATTATGTTGTTTACGAAAATATAATATTAACACTGATGGGTCAGCACGCTGCGATTCCAATCTAGACATAATAACTTACAAACTATCTTATATTAATGAATTATTTTGATTGTTATCTGTTGTGTTGTCCAAATAAATAAATAAATAGATATTGTTACGAGTTTCGGGACTCGAATTAAAATGTCGTTGTAATTATTATAGAGTTTATTAGAACTATATAAACAAGTACAACACAGGTATAAATATAACAGAACACAACAAATCCAAACGTAACGCAGAAGGTCGTGATTCAATAAAACGAGCAAAATCCGTTACTGTTCGATTCCCGATTGTACACACGTAACGCCTGGATCGTAGTTGACGTTGAACTGCCCCTCTCTCTCCATCAGGCCGTCGTTTTATACCTCACAAATACAAATGTGCCCGTATCGTAGTCGACGTAGTCCGCAGCATCTGGCTAATGATGCTAATGAGCGAGTACAATAGGACAATTGGCTATTCTCTAGAAACGTATGCCAATAAATAAGTATATAAAAGAAGACGATCATAAAAGAAATACAATTCGTTCAAATGCCGACAGGTAATAAAATGTGTTTTTACAGATTAGTAGTGAAATTTGTTTTTGTCGGAACCTAAGTTGTAACAATATATGTATTTAATTATGAGCTTTAAATATTGCATCTATTCAATACAGACATGCAAGAACGAGTGGACAATGAGAACATGTCCTCAGAAACAGAAGAAGATGTGAAGAAGCTCTGTCCAAAGATACGTGAGATGACCAACGTACGCTGTGACCTTGGCGAGGTCAACATGGCCATACCAAAGACCTGGAAGGACAACATCGATCATGATTGCAAGGATATACGAGTCAGTGTAAGTTGTTTAGCCCTTGTAGATAATTAGCATTAGCACTGAACGAATAGACCGAAAATTTATGGGAATGACATAATACTTATATAATCACAAAATAAAAAACCCGATTAGTTATTAGTTATCAGTTATCATAACAACATATTTAGAGAATAGCGGCCCCGGCAGACGTTGTGCTGCTATGAAAAAATAAAAATCTAGGACCCGATCCCAGCGCCACCTACCGGTTCCAATTGTGGATTTAAACCATGCGGGGACCCACTCAAACACACAAAAACAAAATCACCAAAATCGGTCTGGGTGATTAGGAAGATTCTAGTACCCGATCTCAGCGCCACCTACCATTTCCAACGGGATAAAAAGTATCCTATGTCCGTCTCCTGGTATTGCCCCTCATGACTGCCCACTACATCATACATGCGCGTGCAATACTTAATACTTATTTGGCTACAACACTAATACTTACATTTTAAATATCGCGATATATTTTGAATGAAACGTCCGAATTGAATAATTCAAAAAGGTATTGAATTCGTCTTGAATATGGAGTAATTTATTTTGATAAGTATTAATACCAGCAAATTTGCAACGCTCTCTTCAGACATGTTATATACCTCAATGGTTCCAGACAAATATTTTATTTATTAACCTACTCCATTTATTTAAACAAAAACAAAATTTCAACTTAGAGACTTTAGTTGACCGTCTATTCCCGCATTGTAAATGTATCTATAGATATGTGTCCAACTCTCAGCAATCCTTGTAAATCCATATCGCGTAATCCATCAATCAAAGTGGGAAATACTGTGACCGGGGTTAAAGTGGACGGAAATGGCCGAGCTGTTCAGCCTAACGGTGACGCAGCGGAATATTTGGGTCATGTTTGGGCATTTGACTAACGGCGTATAGAGAGCAGTTCTGAGTTTGTTTAACGATTCCTGTTAGAGATGCGATTGGATTGTAGATCTTTACGCTGGTCTCAATTGGAGCGTCGAAATAAAACTGTCAAAAATGATACTGCGGGACAATTGCAACTTCGTAGGCGTCGGCGGGAGGAAGCTTTTGGTCTTGTTGGCTGCTGAGCGTGAAGTATAAATCGCCTTCCGACGCACTATACTTACTAATTACCCTTTGCGTATTCTACCGCCTGTACAACGGAGAGTGTTCCGAGGAACTGTTTGATCTGGTTCCAACACCTTATTTTTACAACCGCACCGCTCACCATCGACGGCATGTTCACCCCCATTTCCTGGAGCTCCCCCGCTCAACTACGCAACGGTTCCCTAGAACGTTTATACCGCGTAAAACAATGATCTGGAGAGAACTTCCTGGCGAGGTTTTTCCTCTGCGCTACGGCATGGGGTCGTTTAAGAAGGGCGTTAAATTTCTTAGACGCCATCAACGCGTTGGCATCGCCCCTGGTGTTGCAAACGTCCATAGGTAACCACCTCCCTTCAAGTGGACTGTCCGCATTTACCTGCGTCAGGCATTAAAAAAAACTAATATCATGAAGAGGTAAAGTATGTGAGTTTATTTGTTTATACGAAGTAGTCTCTTGAATTGCTAAACCGATTTTGAAAATTCTTTGTCCAGTAGAAAGATACATTACTCCTGAGTGACATAGGTTATATTTGATTGAGATTAATATTTTATTTTAATTATTATAATATTATGTTTTAGTATTTATTCACAGCTACCCCTCTTCCAACCTGGATGGACACCTCTTCATGTTGCTTCCTCATGTGTGAGACGTCACTGCACGAGACTACTCCTGGCTGCTGGATCTGATGCAAATATACCGGACCTTGAAGGCCGGACGCCTTTAGACGTCGTTGGCTATGCATATTATTACGGAGAAGTAGTTGATAGCAAACAGTAAGTTTTGTGTCTATTGTGCTCAGAACGAATAATCAATACATTTTTAATTTTGTTTCCATGTTCCCCGAACATTGCGATGGGTAGACGCCATAGTCCCCATATTCCCAGACCCCTAGTACCACTAGCAGTTCATCCCAATAGCCCGGTACTTTTTGTTCTCATTCCCCACAATAGTCCTACACTGGCGGGGGCTTGTCCTTGGGTGCATTATTATATGGTGTAGACAGGGATAATCGCCGGTCGGTGTCATGCCAAATTTAGATTAAATTTGTCAAGGGGCCTCTACCTGTTGGCCTTTCTATGGCTCCACGCAAGCCCTCCGAAAATCCGGGCCATTTTTATGGCCGGTGGTCTTCAATGACACAGTAAAAATCAATATTATTGTTAAAGAGCTACCTAAATTTTTCAAAATGTAAATTAATAGAATTTACTTAAGACAAAACAAATAATCCTTTTGATTCAGACAACATTTCATACACAAAAATAAATTACTGTGAAAATACAAATTATCAAATCTGACTGAATCAAAAATATTTTTTGTGAAACATTCGTCACTAAAACTCCAGATTTTCCTTCCATTCGCTTATAGCTAGGGCTGCGGGATATCGCCATCCCCAACGCTGCATAAGCCCTGGCATGTGCCAATTAAAAAGGCCATTCTCATTGCCAGCGTAGAGCGCAAAGCAATCTGCAGCAACAGAATGGGGAGTGTAGAACAACTCCACTCCCTCATCCGACGGACTTAAAAGCGCCTCGGGTTCCCTTGGATTTCACTCAAGGGCGTTTCCTCGAGACGCGGGAGGTCATCCAGGCCAAAAACCACTTAGTTATCACAAGAATAGTTTATATTGTTACGAGTTTGCGGGACTCGAATCAAAATGCTAATGTTAGAATTATTATAGAGATTATTAGAACTATACAAACACGTATAACACAGGTACAAATATAACCGAACACAACAAATCTAAACGTAATGCAAAAGGTCGTAATTCAATAAAACGCGCAAAGTCCCTCAATATTAGATTCCCAAATGTACACACGTCCCGCCTTGATCGTAGTTGTAGCTCAACTGACGGGAGTCAGTTCTCTCAATATTGATTGAGAGGGATCTCTCAATCAAGCCATCGTTTTATACTGCACAAATGCAAATGTTCCCGCCCGGCAACGTCAACATAATTTCCTAGAATTAGCTTATACTTATAATCCGCAACACCTGGCTAATGATGCAGCCTGCGAGCCTGCGTGGACGATAACAATAGAACAGTAGGCTGTTTTCCACAATAACTAGAAACGTATGCCAATAAATAAGTAAACAAAAGAAGACGATCATAAAAGGATTACAATTAGTTCAAATACCGACAGGTAATAAAATGTGCTTTTACAGATCTGTACGCGGAATTTGTCTTTGTTGGAGCTTAAGCTGTAATAATATTAACAAAACTAAAAATAAACAGTCTTGCAGAAGTCATCAAAATGCTGTTAAAAGCTGGCGGAAAGTTCAACACTATGAGAGTCAAGTCCAGCCTTGATAATATGGATACACCACTTCATACGGCAGTTGAACTGGAATCTATGGATGCTCTCAAAGAGATTTTAATTGCTGGAGCATCAGTCAAATGTCTCAATAGGGCAGGACAAACACCGTTACATGTTTGTGTGAAGAAGAAGCTTGAAGATGAATTGCAAGTAAGTTCAAATTTAAAAACGTTTTCTAACTAAATTCTGCTTAAGAACATACTTTTGAAAGTCATACTCGTATATACAACATACTTTTTAGTTAAAAAGTAAAGCCTACTTATTCTACTCTATGTACACTCCTTCGTAGCATTTATAGAAGGAGCTAAAGGCTGGATTGACCAGCTATGGGAGTTTATATTTGTTGTTTAGATAGTTTTCAATGGTGTATTCCTTTTTGAGCCTAACGCATTTTTTTAATTCGTAATAGCATTTAGTTATGTATTAAGTAATATTTTCTATTTGACTGTTAACATTTTTGAATTTTGCCTTCATGAGAACCACGTCGTAAAATTGCACAAACAGAAATTAATATCCTACATGATTATCCTTAGTTATATTTGCTTTGCATTGTTCATCATCATCATCATATCATATCATCACATCATCATTCTATATAATGCGGTAATTCACCTATAATAAACAATTTTTAGAGACTACATAATAAGTAAAGAATTGCCCGATTATGTTTAAATGTTAAGAACCAAGTACGTACAATTACTAATCACCATTACATTTAAATTTTCTTTATCTTTTCATAGCTTCTTGCCAATTTTGATCATAAAGATGCCGATCCATTATCACCTATAGTAGATGTGAAGGACAGAGATGGACATACTGTGTTACAATATGCTATCGAGGCTGCCTGGGTGCCAGGTGTATGTGTGGCTTTGGAATCTGGCGCTGATGTTACTTTAAAAGTAAGTTAATTATCATCATCAGCAGTGTTTTTCTTGTTTCAGAATTTGTATCGATAATATGTTACGGTTTAAAGAAACAATCTTCTTGTTATTCAATTTAATCTAGGTGTCTATGGATGTTTTCGGTGCTGGAATCATTAACTTGATTACAGCTCTTAGGCTCGGTTCGATCGGTGTGATACCATACCCTCACAGAATATCGGCGTGAAACGGTTAGCCTTGAGCTAATCATGCACGATGAGTGAGATTTCCGATGGCGCACTTTTCCCTCTCCTCATCCCATCTTCTCTATTCCATCCGCCTGGTCCAATCCCATTTTTCATCCCCTCTGTCTTACTCCTCTTTTTATCCCTCCTCCTTTTTTATCCCATTCTATAGGCTGGCGTCATGTTGAAAACGTCTGTGGGCAACGCTAATAATACTTTCCATTATTTGGTCCTATTTACTTAGTTCGTAATAAAAAAAATACAAACTTCGCTTAGTTTCGAAATATGCATTTACGAAATTATTTTTTGTGTTCCTAATTTAAAATACATATTTTTCAGGCTAATGATGGTGAGACACCAATACATTCAGCAGCTGCCTTAGGCAATATAGACGTACTCAATGAAATCCTAAGCGTCGCCAAACAGAAAGACTCTTTAGATTACCAAAACGAAGAAGGAGAAACAGCGTTATACAAAGCTATTGTACACGGTCACTTAGAATGTGTTAAACAAATTATATCAGAAGGTGCATCTATTAAAATAACGCTTCCAGGGGATGTTAACGTTTTACACGTAGCTGCAGATTATGGCCAATTAGAAATCCTTAAAGAACTTCTTGATTACGATGAAGAAATTACAAAAACGTTAATAAATTCGCTTACAGCAAGTGACAGGAGAGGCTTCGGCCCTATACATTTTGCTGTGTCTAACAATCATGTACAATGCGTAGAAGTATTACTATCAAAGAATGCTGATGTAAGATTACGAACGACTTGCAGTCCTCACAAAGCTTCAACCCCTTTGCATATAGCTGCAGTAAAAAATCATTTAGATGTTGCCAAAGTTATACTCAAATTTGACAAAACTACTGTCCATGAAGTTAACAGTATGGGTTGGTTTCCTTTGCATACAGCCAGTCATCATGGTAGTAGAGACGTTATTGTACTGTTACTACGAGAAGGTGCTGTATTGTCAGGTTATACTGATGGTCCAAAAAAATTCAAAAGATCAGCTATAGATATGATGATTAACAATCTATCGAAGCCTACGGAGTTTTTAGAAGATATATTCGACTCATATATTTCAAGTAATGGGCAAGATCTTCAAGACCCGAGTTGTATGATCACTGTTGATTATTCGATTTTATTACCAAAGTCTGGTGAAACAGAACAAATGAAAGTTATTGAATCTTTGCTCAAGACTGGAAACAGATATGGTCAAAGGCGACTTTTAGTTCATCCGTTGGTCGAGAGCTTTTTATATCTGAAATGGAAGGCGTTATTGCCATTTTTCTATACAATCATAGCGTTGTATAGCTTTTTTGTGTTTTCATTGACAATTTTCATAGTATCTGTGTTCTTTTTTAAAGACACGAATGATTCACCACCCGACTGGTTAAATACGACGATATGGGGATATGTTGTTTATGCGACAATTTGTTTGATATTAATGCAGGTAAAGCAACTATTTCCTTTCTTACATTTTATCCTAAGCATTTGGGTTCGCCACAATTTAGTTTTTCCTTCTCTACTAGTCGGGCATACACCGTCTATTTCTGCTACTAATTACTATCAAGCTAATTTTCCGTGAGTAGCTTCATTTTGATGAGACGCCCAGCTTTTTCTATTACAAAAACATTTTCGATTGCGGTAGCTAATAAGGGTAGCAGGGATAAAATAAGTCTCTAGGGAGGATACCTACCCTTATTTTACCCAAAATAAGTATAATATTGTAGAATTATATTAAGACAATAATATTTCAGGAACTCCTTTACATGAATGTGAAAAGCAGTCGCTATTTCCTTCAATTGGAGACATGGGTGAAGTTTGGCTCATTAGGCTTGGCAGTTATACTCCCGTACTCAATAGTGGTAGTGCCAATAACAGAAGCCGAGTGGCCTCGTCACGTGGCAACCTTGGCACTGCTCATGTCCTGGGTGGAACTGATGTTCCTCTTGTCCAGATTCCCGAACTGGGGTTACTATGTACTTATGTTTGGAAAAGTTGCATCAAATGTTGTTAAGGTAATCCTAATTTCATTTATAGTTTCTTTCTTGCATTTACGGTTACTTCCAGATGACCGTTGTTTGGATAACAAGTTTGGTAACGTACGTAACGTATATGTTGGTTTGTTCCTGCTGTACTGGCTTGGCAATGTATGTATCATGATCATCATCATGATATCATCTACCCAGTAGAAGTTGTCTTGACCTTAAAAAATAAAAATCTAGAAACCGATTGCAACGCCATCTACCGGGAAAAAAATATTAAACTAAACCATTCTCGAATCTACTTGAAAAAATACAAAAAATTTCATCAAAATCGGTCCCATCGTTAAAGAGGTGTTCAGCGGCGTCACTCACCGGGCCCAATCGTGAATCTAAACCATCCCGAGATCGACAGGATTTTTGTGTGTGTTCAAACACACAAAAATAACTTCATCTAAATCCTGCAACCCGATTGCAGCGCCATCTACCTGGTTTAAATTTGAATCTAAACCATCCCGGGACCTACTTGAACACATAAAAATAATTCACCTAAATCAGACAAACGAAAATGAGTTTAAATGTTGGCACCATTGCCGAAATCGGCTGACAAAGATCATAACAAATGAATGATTCGTCTGATGTTGTGACTGATGGTATTTTAATGATACTATTTATTGATGAATATCATATTTTAATACTTATTATCCTATTCCGGACGAAGACAATTACAAAAACACAAAAATCATAAAAATTGGTCCAGCCGTTCTTGAGTTATAAATGGTATAACTAACACCACTTTGTTTTATATATATAGATTACTAGCTGATATCCATCCGCTTCGCGTGCCGTAAATATGTTCTTAGCTGACCTCTACTTGGCGAAACGAAAGTCCATGCCAAATTTCAAGTCTATGTATTTGCTCTTCAAAAACGACAATGATGCGCAAAAGTATCTTTTGTATGGCTCCTAACATATTCAATAAACTCCCAGAAATGCTACGAATGCAGCCTTTACATTTCTTTAAAAAGTCACTTAAGAAAATTTTAATGGAAAAAGTTTATCATACGGTAAATGATTATGATAATGATAAGGACATGACTAATGATATTTTGTAACATATAGTTTTGTATAATTGTAAAATTTTATATATATTATTTAATGTAAATGTATTAGTATAATTAGTATGACATGTATTTGGACATTGCATGCCTAATAAGGCAAAATGTATTGAAACAACGCATATTCTAACATCTTGTGTACATACATTTTGGCAATAAATGATTCATTCATTCATTCATATAGGTATTATGGTTTCTGAGATATCATGACAAGTCACGTGGATTTCAATCGCAGTAGTAGTTCATCACAGTTCGCCTATTATTCTA